>SCHM01000006.1:0-1346789 GCA_004123355.1 Amphirosellinia nigrospora | reverse complement strand
TATATATATTTAAATATTAAAAAAAATATAAATTTATTAAAAGTTTTATTTTTAAATATTTTAAATAAATTTATATTTTATATAGTTTATTATATAATAATTATAATTTTTATTTAGTTTAAACTATTAATAATATTTAATAATAAATTTATATATTTTATTTTTATTAAATATATAATAAATATTTTAATAATATATTTTTTAATAAAATTATTTTAAATATAAAAAATTAAAAATAACTAAATATTTATAAAAATATAATTAATTTATTTTTTTAGTTTTTATAAGTTTTTTAGTTTATTATTTTTTTATTAATAATAAATTTTATATTTATATTTTTATAGTTTTTTTTTAAAAATTTATTTAATTAATTATAATTTTATAAAAATATTTAATTCGTTATATATTTCGATAAAACTTATTTAATATAATTTTATTTATATAAAAATTAGTTATATATATTATTTATTAATTAAAATATTATAAAATAATATTATATTTTTTTTAGCTTTTATATTATTAGGTTTTTTTATTTTTATAATAAAATATTAATTAATATATTATTTTTTTTAAAATAATATAATATTAAAAAATTATATTTTAAAAAAAAATTAATTTATTTAGTTTATTTTAAATTAAAATATTATTTTTTACTAAAAGTTTTTAATATTTAATTATTAATAAATATTAAAAAAGTTTATTATAATTATTAATTAGTTTAAGTTTTTATTTTTAAAATATAATATAATTATTAATAATTTTTATTATAATATTATAGTTTAATTTAATATTATAAAATATTTTTAAAAAATATATTATAAAATATTAAATTTTATTATATAATTATAATATATATTAAAGCTAATATTATTAAAAAAATTAGTTTTAATTTTTATTAATAAATTATAATTAAAATATTTTAATAAAAAAAAATATTAAAACTTTTTTAAATTAATAAAATAATTTTTTATATTTTTTAATTTATATAAAAATATATTTTTTTATATATATTAGTTTAAAAATATAATAATATAACTTTAAATATTAATAAAATTATAAAAATTATAAAATTTTAAAAGAAATTATATATTTTTAACTAACGTAAAAGTTTTTTATTTTAATATAATATTAATTTTAATAAAATTTATTTAAATTTTTTTAATATTAATAATATAATTAAAAACTTAGTTTTAATAATATAAAATTTAAATTTTTTTAAATTAATTTATAATCTAGCTTAAATTAATTATTTTAATATATAATATATATAAATAATATATTTTTTTATTATTTTTAAATAAATAATAACATTATTAATATATATATTATAAAAATCGTTTAAAAATTAAATAATATATTATTAATATATTATTAAACGTTAAAAGTTTATTAATAAAATTAAATAATAATTTATAATTAATATATATTATATTTTATAAAAAATTATATAATTTTATTTTTAAATAATATATAAATATAATTAAATATTTATTATATATAAAATTAAATAAAAATTTTCGTTTTAATAATATAACTAAAGTTTTTTTAATAAAAAAAATAAATATTAGTTTTTTTTTATAATTTTATTTAGTTTATAATATTATATAAAAATAAAACTTATTATTTGTTTTTTTATAAATAAAATAAATATATTATATAAAATATTATTAAATTTAATAAAACTTTTATATAAGTTTTTAATTAAAAATTTTATATAGCTTTTAATTTATTTAATAATATTTTATATAAAAAACTATAATTTAAATTAGTTTTAAATTTATTTTTAAAAATTTTATTTTTTAGTTTATTTATAAATAATATAATAATAATATATTAAAGTTTATTTAATTAAAAACGTATATTAAATTTTAGTATTTTTTAAGTATTTTTTTTACGTTTTTTTATTTTAATTTTTTATTTTTTTTTTTAAAAAGTTATTTTTTTTTTTTTTTTAATTTTCCGATTATTTTATTAACTTTATTAATATTAATAATATAAACGTTTTTTACTTTGTTTTTTTTATTATTATATTAAAAATAATTATATTTAAGCTAATATTTTAATTATTAGTTTTTTTTATATAATTAATATTATTATTTATATAATAAAAGTTTTTTTTATTAAATTTTTAAATAAAAATCGAAATTATATTTTTTATAAAAAAATATAGCTTATATTTTTTAAAAATAATTTTAATAAAAACTGATTAAATATTATTTATTTTATTTTATTAAAATTTTTTATATTAAATTATTATATTTTAAAATAAATATTTTTAGTTTTATATTATTTAAATATTATTTTATTTTATTATTATTATTAATATTATATTTTTTTAATTTTAAAGTTATAATTTTATTAATTAGTATTAAATTAATAAACTAAATATTATAGCTATATATTTATTTTATTTATTATTAAATAATATTTTATATTATAATTAAAAAATAATTAAAATAAAAATATTAAATAGTTTTATTAATAATTTAATAAAATATTATAATATTTAAATTATAGCTTATTTAAAATATTATAAATTAAATTAATAATAGTTATAAATTTATTTTTAAAATCTTTTTATATATTTTTAATAATAATAAAAAATTTAATTAATATTTTTTTTGCTTTTATTATTATATTTTATAATTTTTTTAGCAAAAAAGTTTATAATAATAATAAATTAAATAGTTTAATAATTTTTTTTACGAATTATTAGTTTATATTTTATATATATTTATTTTATATTTTTAAAAAAATTATTTATAATTAAAAAAAGTTTATTATTATATAAAATATAAATATATAATAAAAGCTTTTTATTTAAATACTTTTTTATAGATTTATTTTATAATTAATAATATTTTTAAAAATATTTTTTTTAAAATTATTTTTTTTTTTTATATTTATTATAAGGTTATTTTTTATATATTAGCTAGCTTAATATTTAATATATTATATATAGCTAGAATAATAATAACTTAAGCTTTTTTTTATTAAAGTTTAATTTTTTAAAAAATATTTTTTTAAAATATATTTTTATTAATAATAATTAAAATATTTATTATTAAAATTATTATTATATTTTATTAACGTTAAGTTTAAATAATTAAATAAAATTATTATTATTATTATTATTATTTAGTTTTAAAAATAAATAAAAATTGTTCGAATAAAAATAAAAATAAAAAAATAAAAATTATAATAATAAATTTTTATATTTTTTTTTATAAGTTTTATTTTATTTATAATTAATTATTATTAAATAATAAATTATTTAAAAATAATTTTTATATAAATATTAAAATTAATATTTTTTTTAAATATTTTAATATAGTTTTAATTATTAATTAAAAAATAATTTATTTTTAAATTTTTTATTTTATTTAGTTTTATTAAATTTAGTTTTATTAATTAAATAAATAAAAATAATTTAAAATTTAAAAAATTTAGCTAATATATATTAATTAAAACTAAATAATTAAAATTAATTTTAGCTTTTTTATTATAATTAACGTTATATAAATTTTTTCGAAATATTTTAAAATAGTTTTTAAATTAATAATACGTTAAAATAATTAAAAAAAAATAAAAAAAAAATTATTAACTATATGCTTTTAATATAAATTTTAATATTAATTATTTTAGCTATATTATTATAAAACTAATTAACGTTAAATTTAAAACAATTTTATAAGTTTAAATTTATATTTTAAATTTAAGTTTATATTTAATTATATTATTATAAAAATAAATATTAATATTTTAATTATATATTAATTATTTTTTATTATTTAATAAAATAAAAATTATTTTAATAATTTAATAAATTAATTATTTATTAGTTCGAAATATTTAAATTATTTTAAATATAATTATATTATTTAATTATTTTTTATAATTTATTTAATAATTAATTAATAATTTATTAGTTAATTTATTATTAATTAAAGTTATTTTTAATTATAAATTAAAAAATATTAATAATATATTAATATAATATATATTTTATTATAAAATAATAATTTTATTTTATTTTTTATTTAATTAAATAAACTTTATTTTATTTATTTAATTTTTTAATAAATATATATAAATTAATAATAAAAAATAATAAATATTATTAAAAAACATATATTTTTATTTTTAAAAATAATAATAAAATTTTTATATATATTATTTATATTAGTTTAATTTATATTTTATTAAAGCTAAGCTAAATTATTTTATTATAATATATTATTAATTTAAAATAAAAATTAAGCTTAATATTTTTATTTATAGTTTTATATAATTATTAATTAAATATTAAACTATTTAATTAAAGCTAATAATATTTATATTAAATTTTTATTTTTTAAATATATAATTATTAATAATATTATAAAATTATTATATTAAATTAATTAAAAATAGTTAGCTTTTATAGCTTATTATATAGTTTTTATATAATTTAAAAAACTAAAATAAATATATTTTTTTATTATTTATTAAAGTTTTATTATAAAAAGTTTATTATTTTAAATATTTAAAATAAATAAGTTTAAAATTAATAAAAACTTTAATATATATAGCTATATGCGCTTATTATTTTAGTTTTTTTTTAAAAAATATTTTAATATTTTTAGGTTAAATTAATTATTTAGTTTAATTAAAAATATTATAAAAATAGTTTTAATACTTTATAATGTTTTAAATAATTTATAAATAATTATACTTATATATTTAAAAAAATAAAACTTTAATATATAATATTATATAAAAATTTATAAAAAAAAAAAAAAAAAGTTTAAGTTTATATTATAAATAGCTATTTAAATACTTGTAAAATAGCTATATTTATTACTAATATTTGCTTTTATTTACTATATTATATTTATTACGAATAATAGTTATATAGTTATTATAAGTAAAAATTACGGGTGTTATAGCTAATAGTGGGGCATAGCTATTAAAGCTTATAAATTTATAACTTTAAATATATATTTTTAATTTTAATAAAATTATTTAATATTTTTAAAAAATAATGCTAATTAATTACAAATTAATTAAAATATTATAAAATTCGTTTATTTATAAACTTTATAACTTATTAAAAAAAAAAAAATAAATTTTTAATATTCGATTATTAATTAATTATTAATCGATTATTATAAAAACTAAATATTTTTAAAAAACTATTAAAAATTAATAATTTAAATTTAACTTTAATTTTATTAAAGTTTAATCGTTAAACTAATCGTTTTTTATTAATAAAAACGTTTATTTAAATATTTAGTTTTTTAAATTATTTAATTATAAATAAAATAAAAGTTTGCTATATTATTAATAAAAAAAATACAAAAAAAAATATAATATAATTTTTTAATTTAATAAATAATAATTAATTATTAATCGATTATTAATCGAATATTAATAAAAAATAAATATAATTTTATAAATTATTAATTATATTATAACGTTAAATTATAGTTTTTTTTAAATAATTTTAAATATAATTAAATAATAATTAATTATATAAAAATTAAAATATATAAATATATATTTTAAATATAAAAATATAAAATATATTAAAGTTATTAAATTAATTTAAAATCGATTAAAAATTATAAAAACTAAAATAAAAACTTAAATAAACAATAGTTATAAATAAAAGCGTTAATATATATATATTTTAAATAATCGATTAATAATTAATTATTAATTAATTTTTATTTTATTATTATTTAATTTATATTTAATTAATATTTAATTAATTTTATTATTATTTAATTATTATTTAATTATTAATTAATTTTTATAAAATTAAATAATTATAAGCAAATAAATATTATAACAAAAAAAAACTATATAAGCTTTAAAATAAAACTTATAAACTATAAATTAAAAAAAACTTAAAATAAATAAATATTAATTAATTATGAATTAATAATTAATTATTAATTAATTATTTAAATAATTTTTATTATAAAACGATATTTTATTAGTTATATTAATATATAACTATATATTAATCGATTAAATAATTAAAAGTATTTTTATATTTAAGTTTTTTATTAATATAATTATATAATCGATTTATTATAAAATATATTAATTAAAATAACAAATATACGTTTAGTTTTTTTATTATATAGTTTAAAATATTAAGTATAAAATATATATTATAAATATTATTTAATTATTATTTAATTATTATTTAATTATTAATTAATTATAACGTATATTTATTTATAAAACTTTAGTAAAATTATTTAATTATAATATTAAATAAAATAAAATATTTATATATTAATTAATTTAAAATTAAATTTATATATATTATTAATTAGTTATAGCGAATATATTTATTTTTATTACTTTTAAATAAACTAATTAAAAGCTTAAAAAAAAAATCTAAAAACTAATAACGTATATAAATAATTTAAGCTTATAATATATAATAATTTATATTTAATCGATTTTTATTTAATTAATATTTAATTATTAATTAAATATAGCTATTTTTTTTCGAAAATTTAATTATATAAGCTTAATTAAAAAACTAAATATAATAAATTTTTAAGCTTTTATTTTTTATTAAATAACGCTAATATTATTTAATATTTAATTCGAAAATATTATATTTTGTATTTTTAGCTAGTTTAATATTATAGCAATATAATAAATATTAAATAATAAAATAATAAACTAAAATAAATAATCGATTATTAATCGATTTTTAATTAATTATTAATTAATTATTAATATATTTATAAAGTTTATTAAAATTTAAATAATTTTATAATTATTTGTTTTTATAATAAATAATTTAAGCTATTTCGATTATTATATATTTATACGATTAATATAAATTATAAATATTTAATAAATTAAATAACTAAAAATAATCTAAATAATATTTAATAAATTTATATTTTATAATAAATAATTTATTAATAATTAATTAATAATCGATTAATTATTAATTAATATTTAAATATTATGTTTATTAAAGTTATTATTAACTTTAAAATAGTTAAAATATAGGTTTTTATATTTGAAATAATATTTCGAATTTTTAAAAAAAAATAAAATTATATTATTTTATAAAAATATTTATTAATATTAAAAATAAATTTATTAAATTTATAATTAATTAAAATTAAAAATTATTATTAATAATATAATTAATTATTAATTAATTATTAATAAATTATTAATCGAATATAAAGCTTTAAAATTATTTATAAAAAGTTAATTTTTAATATCGGGTTTAATTATAGCACGTAAAATATATTATTTAATATTATATAATATATTTTTAACGTAAAATTAAAAAACTAGTAAAATATATATATATAATTAATTATTAATCGATTAATGTTTAATTAATAATATTTAAGTTTAAAATTTTAATTTTTTTTCAATTAATATATAAAGCTTTTTTATATATAATTAAAATTAAAATATTTATAACTTTATTAATATTAAATAAATATATAATATAAAATCGATTAATAATCGATTAATAATTAATTATTAACCTATTATAAATAGTTTTTAATAAATTTAAAACTAAGCTATATATAAATAATATAAAACTATTTATTATAGCTTTAATTTAAATTGCTTTAAAATTGTTTTTAAAAATTAAAATAAAATATTTAAAACTATAAATCTAATTAAAGTTTAATATTAATAAGCTATTTATATAATAATAAATATTAATATTTAATAAAATATATAAATAAATTAACTATTTAATCGATTTTTATTTAATTATTAATCGATTAATAATTAAAAACTTAATAATAAAAATTTTATATTAGTAGCAATTTATTATAAATATAATATATTATATTTATATCGCTTTGTTTTATTTATAAATCGAATTAAAAAATTTATAATAAAAAATAATAATTTATTTTATTATATATAATCGATTAATAATCGATTATTAATTAATTATTAATTAATTAATTATTCGAAATAAAAAATACTAAAAAAAATAAAAATTTTATTTTTTTAAATATTTAGTTTTTAGCTATTATTTAATAATATTAATTTCTTTTTAATTTTATATAATTATTAAATATTTAAAGCTTATTTTAATATAGTATTTTTAGTTCGATTAAGTTTATTTTTTTTATAATAGCTTAATTGAAAAAAAAACGATATAAAAAATATAATTAATTATTAATAAATTATTGTTCGATTATTAATTAATTATACGTAATAATTTTTATAAAAATATAATTTTAGCTAATATACTTAGTATTTAAAAACATATATTATTAATATAATTAAAACTTTAATAAAAAAAACTTAGGGTTATAAAGCTAAAAAATAATCGTAAAAAATTAAAATTATTATTTAAAAAAAAAAATTAAATTTAAACTAATAATCGAATAATAATTAAATATTAATCGATTAATAAATAAAATAAAATTTTATATATAATAACTTTAATTTTAATTATATAATTATAATTAAATATATATTTAAATATATATATATAATTATATATATATTATTTAATTTAAAATTTATTAAATAAATATTTATATATATTATTTATTTAAAATTTTATTATTAATTAATATAAAAATTTAAAAAAATATAAAAATAATAAAATAAAATATTAATTATAAAAAAATTATAAAATTATAATTAAAATATTATATTTTTATTAATTTATATATTTTTATTAATATAAAATTTATAATTTTAATTTTAAATATAATATATTATATAAATATATTAAATAATTATTTAATAAAATTATATAAATAATTAAAATAATTTAATTATAATATAAAAATTTAATTAAATATTTTATTTTATTTAATATATATATAAATTTTATAATAATATTTAATTTTTAATAATAAAAAGAATATTATAAGTTATAAAATAAAAGCTTAATTAAAAAAAAGAATTTATTATTAAATTTATATAATAGATTTAATAATAGATTTTTTAACTAGTAGTATGCTAGCTATTTATTTAAATATAAGTATTGCTAAATAGTTTTTCTTTACGTTTTATATAAAAAAACTACTAGCAATATAAACCTTTTAAAGGCTTTATTAAAATACTAAAACATAAAAAAATCTTTGCTAACTTTAATAAATTAATTTAGCTAAGCTATATTATAATTATAATTTTTTTATATAATATTAAATAATATTGTTGTTTATTTTATTTTTTTTACTACTTTATTTATAAGTTATTATAATTTAAAGCTTTATTAAAAAGTAAAAACTTATTTATAAATATATTAAATACTAAGGCGTTAATAATAAAGATATTAATAAAATTTAATGCTAAAGCTTTAATAATTATTTTATGTGGTTATTATAAAAATGCTTACTTTTTGTTTTTTTTGCTTTAAGTATAAGTTTAAATAATAGCTTTATAAAAAACTTTTTTTTTTTAGTAGTATAAAATAAAAACTATATTTAAACTAATATTTATTAATAAGTTTTATAAATATTAAAATAATACGGTAAATATTAATAGTTATATTTATAATTTTATTTTTTTATTTAATTAAATAATCGAAGTTGTTTTTTTTTTAGTTAAAATAATATTTAAATATAATTTTAATTTTATAAATATTATTTTTATTATTATCGGAATATTAGTTAGCTTTAATAAGCTTTAATAATAATATTGTTTGTTTAAAAAAGTTTTTATTATTTTATATAGTTATAACTACGTAATAAAATAATAAAATATATATAATAATATTTAAAAAGTTTAATTTATAAGCTAAATTATTAATTTTACGCTTAATAATTTAAAGTTTAGCTTATTATTATAAATATTTTCTAAAAAGCTTATTAAGTAAATAGTAGCTATTATATAAATAAAAAACTTTATTATTTAGTTTAAATTTTAATATTTAGTATTTATTATTAAAATATTTTTTTATTATAATAATAATAAAATTTATAGTTAATTTAATATTTTGTTATAAATAATTATATAAAGATTTTATATTTTCGAAATTATATATTTATTTAGCCGTAAATATATTAAAAAAGCTAAAAAGCTTAAATTTAAATAATTATTTATATAAAATAAATTATATAGCTTATAAAAACATAAAATTAAAGTTTTATTATAAAATAAAAACTATATTAAGCTAGTTCGACTTAAAATATATATAATTATAAAAATATATTATAATTTTAATTATTTAGTTTTTTTTTTTAAAATAAACTATTTTTTTATAAATAATACGTAATAGTTATTAATAATTTAATATTTAATGCTTTTATATATTTTTTTAAAAATTAAAAATAATTTACGATTATAATTAAAAATAATTTTTTTAAAAATATTTTAATTATTTAAAAATAATTATTTAATTAATATTATTGCTTAGTTTTTAATAGTATACTTTATATTACTAAGGATTATAAACGTTTATTTAAACGTATAATAAAAATTATTATTATATAATATATATTAAAACTATTTAGTTGTTATAAAATATTTTATAATTTAATAAAAAAATAATAAAATAAAATTAATTATAATTATTTATATTAATAATATATTTTTAAGTTTAATTAAACGTAAGCTATTTACCGGTTTTTATTTATTATTATAATTAACGTTATATTTTAAATAATATTCGTAGTATTTTTTAACGTATTATAATTTTTTATAAATTAAATATAGTTTTAAAGTTTTTTATATAATTAAGTTTAAAATAATACTTTTTAATATATATAATAATATTTATCGCGTATCGTATATAAAATAAAAATTGTTTGATTTTTTTATATTTATTATAAATTAAACCGTTTATAATAAAAAATAAATATTTAGCTTTAAAAAAAATAATAGCGTTTTATTATTATATAATTCGCGAAATTAATTTTAGTAAAGTTTATTTAAGATTTTTTATAATAAAAATTTGTTTATATTTTAGCTCGAAATTATATTTAAACGCGTTATTTATTATTATTTTTATAGTATGTTTTATTATATTTTATAGTTTAATATAATAATTTTTATAATTATTTTAATTTATTTTTTAAGTTTATAGTATTTTATATTATTATAAATTAATTTAGCATATTTAAAATATAATTAAAACGTTTTAATAAATAAAACATTTAAAAACTATATTATAATAAATAAACGGATAAATTAATAAGCTAGTTATTTGCTTTATTAATAATAAAAATATTTAATAAAGTTTAATAAATAATATTTTTTATAACTAAATAATTTATTAAAACTATTATATAGTATTTATTTAAATAAATTATTATATAAAGCTTTTTTATAGTTTATATAAAATACGCTATTTTTTATTTAAAAAAGCTATATTTAGTTTTAGTTTATAATAAATATTAATTTAAATATATAACTAGTTATATTTACGTAAAAAGTATAAATTCGCCTAGTTTTTATTTAAAATTTAGTTTAGTATAAAAAACTATAACGTTAAAACTTTATTCGAAATATTTATTAATTTATAAATATAAAATATAATTTAAGTTATAATAATAAAGCGTAGTTTTAAAACAAATAATGTTTTAAATAATATTAAAAAAAACTATTTTAACTAATATAAAGTTATAATATATAGTTTATATATAATGTTTATAATAACCCGGGTTATTATTTATTATTATTTTTTTAATAACTTTTAGCTAATAAAGCTGTTTTACGTTTTTATAAAGGTTTAGCTAATTATATTGTAATAAAATAGCTTTATTTTAATTTAAGCACGCTAGTTTTAATAGCTTGTTTAATAAAACTAAAGCACGCTAGTTTAGCTAGCTTATTTAAATAAAAAATAAGTATATAAAATATATTAATAAGCTTAAATATACTTAAGCTTATAAACGGGCTTAATAAATTTTATTAGTTTTAAACGGGTTAATTATATTATATATATATATATATATAAATATAAAACTATAAACTAAATTTTATAGTTAAATTTAATTTATTAAATTTTTTAAAACTGCTTTAATATGTTTATTTATATATATATTAGTTTAATTTTTTTATTAAGCTATAAAAGTACGCTAGTATTTTATAATTATAAGCTTAGTTTGTTTATAGAACTAGTGTTTTTAAAATACGGTAATTTTTTTAAAGCTAATAATACGATTTTATTTTTTTTAAATTTTTTTAACTTTAGCTAGTTATATAACGTAGTATATATAATATTAAACTAAATATTTTAAGCTTATTTTATAAGCTTTTTTTAATTATATATATATATATATATTAATTTTACTAGTAAGTTTAATTATTATTATATTAAAAAGCTTATTAACTATTTTAAAAAACGTAGTTTTTAAAAAATAATAAAATTAGCTAATATAATATTAAGCTTTAAATATATATAAAAATAAAGCATTTAAAGCGTAATAAACTTTAATGTTTTTAAAATAAGCTTTATTTTAAAATAATTATTAAAGCTTTTATAAAAAAAAAATTATTAAAAACTTAAAATAAAACGTTCGTTAAATTTATTTATAAAATTTAATTAAATAAAATAAGCTAGTAAATAATATAAACTAATTAAAAAAACTATTTATTTATAAATTAATTAAGCTTATAAAAATAAAATCGAAAAATAATTTATTAATTAATAAATAAATATTTTAAATATATTAAAATATTTATTATTTATAATAATTAAATATAACGTAATTATATTAATTAAATATAAAATAATTTTTTTATTATTTAAAATAATATGATAAAAATTAATATAAAAAAATATTTAACGTTTTAAAATTTAATTAATACGCTACGAATAATTTTATTTTTATTAAATTAATTATATATATTAATTTTTAATAAAATTATAAAATAGTACTAAAAAAGCTATAAATAATAATATTAATATTATAAAATAAATTAAAAATTAAGAAATTATATATTAACGAACGAAAGTAATAAAAATTTCCGATATATTTAATATGTTTTTTATTAAAACTTTTTTAACGTAATTAATATTAAGCTAGTATTTTTATAAATAATTAATTAATATATTAAACTTATTAAAGCTAAAACGTTTAAAACTCCGATTATATCGCTTAAAAACTAAAATAAGATTTTTATTACTATTATTTATAATAATATATTTAAAGCTAAAAAAAAGCTAGCGTTTATATTATTAATTTATAAAAATAAAACATTAAATAATATTAACCGAAATAATAGTTGTTTTTATTAAGCTAAATATATAAATAAAATATTAAAAAATATTATTATGTTTATAAAAATTAATAAATAAAATATATTTATAATTATTAAATAGCTATAAAATTTTATAATATATTATAATTAATAAAACTAATTATTAGTTATTTAGGATTTTTTTATTAAAATAAGTCGAAAATATTAAAAAACGATAAATATATACCCGGTTTAACAATATATATAAATAAATTACTAAAAATAGTTAAAACGTTTTAATAAAACAAAAATAACTTAATTAAAATAAAATAAAATAGCTAAATAATATAATATATATTATTATTAATTTTATTATATTAAGTTAAACTTTAAATATTTTTTTAATATATTTATAAATATTATATGTTTTATTAAATAATACGTTTATTAATAATTATAAAACGATTTATATAATTAATAATAAAAACTTATTTAAATTTAGGTTATTTATTAAAATAAAAAATAATAAAATAATAAATATAAAAAACGTTTAGTTTTTTATTTTTAAAAAAAATAAAAATTATTAAACGGATTTTTTTAACTAAAAATAAAAATAAAAAAAAAATTTAATTTTAAATAATATAATTATTTATAAAAAAGTTTTATATAAATATTATTTTTAAAATATATTTATAAAAACTAGATATAATATTTAAAATTTAATTATATGTTTAAATATAAAATTATAAAAAAATAATTTAATTATTTAATTAGTTTAAAAATATAACCTAGTTTTATTTAATATAATTTTATTAAATCTTATTTAATTAAAACGTTTATAATTAATTTTTTTTATTTTTATAAAATATTTTTATAAATATATATAAATTAATTTTATATAAGCTATTTATAAAATATTTAATAAACGTTTATATATTATTAAAAAACTTATTAAAACTAAAATAAAATTTTAAATAGCTATAATATTTAAAAATAAAATATTTAAGCTTAAATTTTTAAAACTTTTATAGCTAAAATAAAAATATAAAAATAAATAAAATTTTATAAAAAAATATAAATATTATATATTTATAATAATATATTAAATTATATTTAAAAAGTTTTAAAAAATATATAGCGCGTTTTTTTTATAAAATTTATTAAAATTTTTTAATTATTTTAAAATATATAATAAATTAAATTAGCTATTTAGCTTAAAAATAAATATAATAAATAATTTAAATTTTTATTAATAAAAAAAGCTTACTAAAAATATTTAAAAAAATTTAAAAGTTTAAAAATAAAGTATAAAAAATATTAATTACCGATTATAATATATATAATAATAATAAAAAATAATAATTATAATAAATAAAAAACTTATTATTAATTTTAAACTAAAAATAAAAATTAACTTTAAATTATTTTTACTTTATAATAATAAGCTTTTAAGCAAAAAAAAAAAAGCTAAAAAAAAAATTATTAAAAAAACTTTTAAAATATTTTAAATATAAGCTTTTTAGTTTTTTTATAGTTAAAAATCGCTTAAATAATAATATACTATATAATATAAGCTTATTAAAAGTTTATAATTTTATATATTTTATAAAATATTTTATATATAATTTATATAATATTTTAAATAATATTAATTAAAAAAATATAAATATTAATAAATAATTTAAAACTAAACTAAATAAAATTTATATATATAAATATTAAGCGTATTTAATAAAAAAACTTAAGTTTATTAATAAAAATTAATAAATTTATAAAATTAAAACGTAAATTTATATTAAATATTTAATAAGCTATAAAGCTAATAATTTATATTAAATATAAATTTTTTAGTTAAAATAAATAATTATTATATAAATATAAAATTTAATAAAAACTATTTTATTATAAAAAATATAAAAAACTTACGATTAAAATTAGCTATTAATAAATTAATAAAATTAAAATTATTAAACTTTTTTAAAAAATCTAAATAAATTATTAATATATAAAAATAAGCAAAAAAAATAGGATATAAATTAAATATTAACGTTTTAAATAAAAAAAAAAGCTTTTAATTTATTTAATAAGCTTTTTATTATTTAATAAAAAATAAAAATTAAAATAAAAATATTTAATATATTAAAAAAAATAAAAATATAATATATAAAAGTTAACTATATAAACTTATAATTTTTAAAAAACGCCTAAATTTAAAAAATAATAAACTAATATAAAAATAAGCTTTAATAATAATAAAAAAATAATAATAATTTTTAAACTTTTATTTAAAAATATATAATAATAAAATATAAAATTAAATAAAATATATAAAAATATTATTTAAATTAAAATAATTTTAAACTAGTTAAATAAAAATATATCCGTATAATTTATTTTTTAGTTTTATATTTAAGCTAGAAAATTAAAAGTAAAAACTTTAAAAAAGCCGAAAATTTATAAAAACGTAATAAAATATTATATTTATAATAATCGTATATATAAAAATAAAATAATTTTTTTTATAAATTTAAACTAGTTAAATTTTTAAAAACTTTTATATTTAATTAATAAAAAACTATTTATTAAAAAAACTAAAAATATAAAATATTATATATAGTTTTTATAGCTATAATAAATTAATAAAAATAAAACGGATTTTTATAAATTTTAAAAAAAAAACGTTTTTATAAAACTAATTTTTTTAAACTATTTTTTAAAAGCTAGAAAAATTTTATAAAATATTAACTAAAAAAATAATTTAAATAAAATATTTACAAAAATATAAATAGCTATAAAAAAAAAAATATTAAAGCTTATTTTAAAAATAAAACTATAAATATATTATTGTTTTTAAAATAAATATTTATATATAAATAAAATAAAAAAAATTCTTAAAAACTTATAAAATATAACTAATAATTTAAAAAAATTTATAAAAAAATATTTCTTTTTAATTAATTTATATAATAATATTACTACTAAAATATTTTATTTAATAATAATAATAATTATACGTTTTAATATAAAAATTAAATAGTTCGATATTATTAAAGTATTTTTAAATATTATAAAAAAAAAAAACTTTAATAATAATTAAATTATTAAAAAGTTTTTTTAAAATAATATAATAAGCTTATTTAATAAAGTATTATATAAACTATAAAATTTTTTTTATTTTAATATAAAAATTTCGTAAAAATATTAATAATAAATAATATATATTTTATTAAAAAAACTATATTTATTTTATACGAAAAATAAAATAATATTTTTAATACTTTATATAAATAATTTTTTAATATTTTTTCGAAAAAATACGTTAAATAAGCTAAAATATTTAAAAAATATTAAAAAAATATACAAACTTAAAAAATAAAATAATATAGCATAGTTTTTTAAAATATAAATTATTCGTAACTAAAAAGCTAAATTTATTATTTTAATTTATAATTAATATATTAAAAAATAATAAAATATTATAATTTAAATAATAATAACTAAACGTTTATAATTTTATTATTAATAAAAAAGCTTATTAAAAACTTAAATATAATAATAAAAATATAAATTAAAACATATTAAAAACAAATTAAATCGATTTTATATATAATTATTATATTATAATTAAATATAATATATATAGCTATTTAACTATTAAAATATTTTATTAATTTAAACGAAAAATATTTAAAAGCAATAAATTAAATTTAATTTATATATAATATTTAATTTTTAAAAATTATATATAAAATATAAAACGATCGTATGTAAGCTTTAATAATTATAAAAAATGCTTTATTTATTAATAATATTAAAATAAAAAGATTTTTATATAAATATATTATATTATTATTAATAATATAATTATATAAAAATAATAAAATAAACTATTATTTTTATATTTATAACTAAAGCTAAACTTAATATATTTAAAATAATAAAAAAAAATTATAGTATTTAAAAACTGTTTAAAAATTTAAATTTCGTTTTAAATAAAAATAAAAAATCTTTTAAATAATATTTAAACAATTAAACTTATTATAAATAAAATAATAAAATTAATACTATATTAAAATATATAAATATATAAAATATATAAATAAATAAAAATATAGCAAAAAAACGTTTAAAATAATATATTTATTAATAAATTAAATATTGTTAGCATATAGATCTAGTATTTAATTGGCCTAGTGATGGATTACGTAATTACTGGTGCCTGGGTGGCTATATAGCATAGTGGCACGTAGTTTTGTGTGTACGCTGGATATTGCGCGGCATGCGTGGAAAAAGCTTTTTTTACGCGGAATAAAAAAAATATTAAGCTGCTATAGCTGCTTAAATAAATTTTCTAATATTTAATAAAAAAATAGTTTATTTAATTTATAACTAAAAACTAAAAATATATATAATAAAATATATTAATTAAACTAATTAATTTAATATTATTTTTAATATTAATATTATTTTTATAATAGCTAATGTATTTTATAATTAATTAATTTTTAAAACGTTTAATTAGCGTATTTTAGCTATTTTTAATTATTAATTTAAATTAATAAATATTAACTAAAAAAAAATTAAAAAAATTATCGCAAATTTAAAAATTAAAATAATAAAATATTAATATTTATTCGATAAAATAACTAATTAATAAATTAACGCCTAATAATAATTAAAAATAATAATATATAATTTTAAAATATATAAAAAAACTATATTAAAAAAAAAAAAATATAATAAAATTACTAAAATTTTAAAAAAAAAATCGAAAAATAATTTATTAATTATAAATATAAAATAAAGCTTATAAAAAATAAATTTAACGAAATTATTAATAATTTAAAAAAATTAAACAAATTAAATAAAAAGTTAATTTTAATCGATTTAATTAATTAAACTAATTTAGCTAATAAAAATATATTCGAAATATTTAATAATAAATAATATTATTAAAAAAATAATTAAAAAATATTAAACTTTTTAAATAAAGTAGTAAAAAAAATAAATAAATTTTTTAAAAAATTTAAATCGATCGATTTTAAAAAAAAAAAACTAAAGCGTAATTTTACTAAAAAAAAGTTTAAAGCAAAAAAAAAAAAAAAAATTACTTTTATTTTAAATTTAAACTTAAATTTATTAAATTTATTATTATTATTATTAAATTTAAAAAAATCTAATAATATTTATATTAAATATAAATATTATTTATTATAAAAAAACTCGGAAAAATTTTATTTATAAATAAAATTAAGCTAAAATAATATAAATTTAAACTAAAACTTAATAAAAAAACTAATTAAAAAAACCTAAAATTAATTAATATATTAATATAATTTATATTTTATTATAAAAACTATTAAATATAATTTTAAAAATTTTATTAGTTCGTATAAAAATAATATTAATATAAATAATTATTAATATATTAAAACTAGCTTTTTTAAACTTAGTTAAAAATATTAAAAAAAAGTTATATATATTAAAAATCTTTAGTAAAACTTATAATATAATAAGCTAAATATACTAAAAAAATATATAAAATAATATTATTAATTATAATATAATAAAAAAAATCTAATATTTTTTATATTTAAATTTTTTAAAAACGTAAAATAATATAAAAAACTAAAAAAAAAAATAAGTATAAACTAATAAATTATAATATTTATAGCTATAAAAAATAAAACAATAGCTTAATATAATATTACTATTAAAGTTATAAAATATAAAAAATATTATATTTAAAATTTAATTAATAAATTTAATAATAATTTTAAAAACCGTATAAAAAAAAACTTAAATTAAAAATTATAAAAAAAAAAATCTAATAATAATATTATTAATAAAAATAAAGTTTAGCAAAAATAATAATAAAAGCAAAAATTATAAATTAAACTTTAAATTTAATTTTAAAAAAAAATTATAATAAAAAAAAAAGCTTAAATATTTTAAATATAATTAATAAAGTTATATTACTAAAAATTATTTTAATAAAGTAATATAATAACTAGAATTATAATTTTAAACAATTAAAAACTTATAATATTTATAGCAAACTTATAAAAGTTAAAAATTACCGTAAGTTTTAAAAATAACTTTAGTTATTTTATTTATATAAATATAATATTTTATAAAGTTTAATAAATTTTATAATTATAAAATATTATTTTTTTTTTATTATATTTAGTTTTTTTTTTTATTTTAAATAACTATAATATTATTAATTATAAATAAAACTACGTTATATAAATAATTTTAGGCCAAAAATTATTATAGTTTAAAAAACCTTAACTTAAAAAATTTTAATTTAAAAAACTTTAACTTAAAAAATTTTAATTTAAAAAACTTTAACTTAAAAAACTTTAATTTAAAAAATCTTAATTTAAAAATAGCTTTAGTTTCGATAATTATATTAAGTTAAAAAAAATAATAGCGGATTTATTTACGGAAAAATTACTATAGATTTTTTATAAAAAAAAAAACAACCGCGGATTTATATACTATAATAAGCCCGTTTATTAATCGAAAAATAACGGACTTTTTTATTAAGCAAAAGCTAGCTTTAATAATAATAAATTTAAAAATAATTTAAAATTAATTATTAAGCTAGTTATTAAATAAAAAACTATAATAATAATATTTTTAATTATATTATTTTTATATTTTTGCTTTTAATAGCAATTTTAAACAATTTAAATTAAAAAAATATATTAAATATTAAAATTATTAATAATAGCAAACTAAATATTAAAACTATTATATAAAAAAATAATAATATTTAAATATATTTATATTTTAAAAAATTATTATATTTAACTTATAAACGTTATATTTTATTTAATATAAAGTTAAATATAAAAATATATAATAATAAACTAATTTTAAAAAAAAATTAATAATAAATTTAACTAAAAAAAAAAAAATATATAGTTTATATAAAAATAAATTTATATAAATAAAAAAATTAATACTATTATAAAAACTTTAAAACTTTTAATAAAAATAAATATAATATAAATATAAAATATATTTTATTTATTTTATTATTTTTATTAAATATATTTTTAAAAAAATAATTATATAAATAAAAAATTATTTAAATAAATATTATAAAAATAGCTATAAATAGCTATTATAAATTTTAATATTTAATAGTATAGTTTTTTTTATAAATATATAAAAAAAAAAAGCTTTATATAATATATTAACTTTAAAAAAGCTATAAAAATTCGCGCTAAATATAATAAATAAAATTAAAATATTAAAAGAATTATTATTTAAATTATTATTAAAAAAAAAATAAAAATAATTTTTAAAATTTAAAATAAGTTAATTTTTTAATACTATTAGTTATATTATTTTAATATTAAAAAGTTAATATAAATAATTAAATATATTATAAATATTAATATTAAACTTTAAAAAATTAAATATTTTTTTATTTTATTTATAATTAAACTAAAATTAAAAAATATATTTTAAAAAAAGCTATTAAAAAAACTAATTATTTAAAAAAAATAATTTAAATAAACTTTAATTAAATTAAACTAATTTTAATCGAAAAATATAAATATTTTTTATTTATAATAAATAATAATAATAAATATTATATTTTAAAGCATATAAAACGAAAGATAAAATAAAAAAAATACTATTAAAATATATTTATAATAAATAAATAAAAATTAATATTTTAAATATTTTAATTTAATAAAAATTATTAAAAAAAATACTACGTTTTATATAAATAATAATAAAAAATTTAGCATAAAAAATTTAAAAATATTTTATAATAAAATAAAAATACCGTTATTATTTTTTATTTATAAATTAATATTAAAATAATATAATTAAAAAATCGATAAATTTTATTTAAAATAAAACTAAAGCTTTATTTTTATAAACTAAATTATTAATTATATTTTAAATATATAAATTTTAAAATAATATATATTTTTAATAAAACTAATTAATTTATAGTAAAAAAATAACTTTAGCTAAAAAATATTTTAATTATTTAAATTAAAAAAAAATAATAAATTTAACTTTAGTAATTTATAAATAATAAATATATATTATATAATATTTATTAATAAATTTATATATATATTAACTAAAAAACTAAAAGCTAAAAAACTAATATTATATTTTTAAATTATAAAATATATTTAATTATATAGTTTAGTTTATTAAAATAATAAAATATTATATATATATATAATTTTTTAAAAATATTAAAAATATAAATAATATTTATAATTTTAAAATATTATATGTTTTTTATTTTTAAAATATATATAAACTTAAGCAATATTATTAAAAAATTAAAAATTTTATTTAAATATAAAACTATAATTATAATATTATCGAAAATAATATTATAAATAGTAAAAATAAACTAAAAAAATATAGCTAACTATAAAATAAATAATAAAACTAACTTTTATTATAAACGTAATAAAAAAAAACTTTAAAAAACCTAGTTAAAAGTTTATATTTATTATATAAAGCAAATAAAATTATTTTAATATAATTTATATTTTAAATATAATATTAAGCTAAAAAAACAAAATATATATATAAATAATTTTACGAATAATTTAAATATAAAATTAAAATAAATAAATTTAAAACTTAAAAAATTAATATATATTATAGCTTATAAAAAACTAAATTAAATAAATTAAACTATTTTTTATTTTTAAAAAGTTATTTTTATATAAATTATTTATAAAAATTATTAAAAAAGTTATAGTAAAAATATTTACTTTTAATAAATTTATTTTAAAAAAATATTTAAAAAAAAATAAAAAAAAATAACTTAAAGCTATATTTAAAAAAATATATAATTTATTTAAATATATATTTTAAAATTTATAAAATATATAAAAACTATTTATAACTATTTTATTAATTTTATATAAATATTTAAAAAAAAATATTTATTAATTAATAAACTAAATAAATATAAAGCTAAAATTTATATTTATAAGTTTATTTAGCGTAAAAATATTAATTATAATAAAACTTTTATTTTTATAATTTAAATAACGTTATAAAAAATTTTAATAGTTTTAATAGCTATTTAAAAATAATATATTATTTAAATTAATTTTATAATAATATATTTTAATAAAGCTTTTTATAAAAAAATGTTTATAAAATAATTTAAAATATTAAAAAATATTTTAAAACTTTTAAATTAAATAAAAAAAATATAACTAATTAATTAAAAAAATTATTAAATTAATAAAGTTTTATATAATTTTAAACAATTAAAATATAAATAATAAATTAAAGCTAAAAAAATAGTAAATAAAATTAAATTTAAGTTTATAATTTTTAATAATATTATATATATTAATTATAAAATAAAAAAGTTATAATATTTTATATAAATAATTTTTAATTATAAAACTTAATTTAAACTATTTAAAAAATATCGTTATAAAAATTAATAAAAAATTTTAGCAAATAATTTAAACTAAACTAATTAGTTTTTAAATATATAAATTATAAAAAATAAAATTAATAATAATATAACTTTAATTAAAAATAATATATAATTAAATATTTAATTTTATTAGTTTAAATTTAATATATAAATATTTTATATTTATAAATATTAAAAAATAATTTATATAAACGTAAAAAAAAACTTATTTTTAAAAATAAAATATTTAATTATATTTTTTTATTTAATAAGTTAAGTTTTTTTATTTAAATTATAAAGCTTAATATAAGCTTATTATTTTTATTTAAATAAAATTTATAATAAATTTTTTTAATAAATATATTAAAAATATAAAATAATTAGCTAAATATATAAAAAGTATTTTAAATATATAAATTAAATATAATAAGCTAAAAAAAAGCTATTTATATAAAATCTAATAATATAGGTTTATTTATTACTATTAATATTATTTTAATATTAAATTTATAAAATAATAAATTATTAATAAAATATATTATATTTTAAATAATATATTAATATTATAATATTTTAAACTATAATTAATTATAGTAAAAATTTTATTAAAAGTAAATATATTATAATAAATAAAACAATAAATAATTTAGCATAAATAAAAACTTTTTAAATAAATTAAAATATTATTAAATAGTTTTATTATTTTTTTATATAATAATATAAAACTATAAATTAATTTAAATATATAGTTATATTAAAATAAAAAATATATAAAAATAATATATTATTATATTAATTAAAAAATATAAGCTAATTATATTAAGCTAGTATATATAAAATTAAAAATAATCTAGCTAATAAATTAACTAAACTATTAAAAAAAGCTAAATATTAAAAGTTTTATTTTTATTTAATTTATAAATTAAAAAATTAGCAAAAAAAAATAAAACTAAGCTTTTTTAAAACTTTATATAATAAATAATTAATAACTTAAGCTTATTTATTATTACTAAAAAAAAAATTACTAATATATTAATTTTTTAAAAAATAGTTAATTTAATGCTTTAATATTTATAATATTTTAAAACTTATAGATTTTATATATAATTAATTTAATTTATTTTATTATATAATTAATAAGCTTATTAAATAATAAAAAATAATATTTAGCTAAAATAACTAATATTATTTAGCTATTTTTTAAATCTAAAAAAGTTTTAAAGGTTTAAATTTAAAAAAATCCAAGGTTTTAAAAAAATAGCGCTATTTAATTACTTATTTAATAAATATTTAAATAAATATAAATAATACTATTTTATTTTATATATTTTATAAAAATAGAATATTTTAAAAGTTTTTTTTTTAAACTTTAAAATAAATAAAATTATACTAAAATTATAATAATAATAAAAACATTTATAAATAATAATCTTAAGCTAAATAAAAAATAAGTCCGTTTTAAAATAAAATATATAGCTTATATATATATAAATATTATATTTAGTTTAATTAGTTAATTATATATTTTAGTTATAAAAAAAAAAGTTTAATTATAATATTAAATTAATTTAAAGTTTTTTATTATTTTTTTTTCGAAACTTATAATATTATAATATTTATAGCTAAAAAAATATTAATATATAAATTTAATATTTAATT
Source organism: Amphirosellinia nigrospora (assembly GCA_004123355.1). Taxonomy (NCBI): domain Eukaryota; kingdom Fungi; phylum Ascomycota; class Sordariomycetes; order Xylariales; family Xylariaceae; genus Amphirosellinia; species Amphirosellinia nigrospora. The sequence continues at coordinate 1,322,554 of SCHM01000006.1, read as the reverse complement.
AACTTAATAATAAATTATATAATTATTAATATTTAAATAGCTATAGTATAATAATATATAGTTTTATATATATTAAATATTACGTAGTATATAAAAAAAGCCTTTTTTACGCAAAATAAAAAGAATATTAAGCTATTATAGCTATTTAAGCAGATTTTTAATATTTAATAAAAAATAGCTTATTTAATTTATAACTAAAAACTAAAAATATATAATAATATATATATTAATTAAGCTAACTATTTTAATATTGCCCTTTAATATTAATATTATTTTTATAAATATTAATAAATAAATTTACTAAAATTTTTTATATATTTAATTTAAATATTTTAAACGTTTATTAACTTATAAAATATAAATTATATATTATAAAAAAATAAAATTAATATTAAATAATTATAAAAAATTTTATTAATTTAAAATAAAGTTTTTAAATAAAATATATTTATAATAAATAAGCTAAGCTTAATAAAAAAATATTAATTTTTATTTATTAACTATATTATAATATAATTTTAACGTTATAAAAAAGTAAAAAAAAAAAAAAAAATAGCAGCAATAATAAGCAGGGGCGCGAAAAATATTATAATTTTTTTTTTTTTTTTTTTTTTTTTTTTTACTTTTTAGCAACGCTAGTTATTATATAAATAACGCTAAATATATACTAATATATATTATATTATTATTATTATTATTATTATTATTATTATAATAGTAGTAATAAAAATAAAAATAAAAGTTAAATAAATATAAATTATTTTAAAAAAATATTATTAATAAATATATATTTATAAAACCGCGCTAAAATAAGCTTTAACGTAATTTAAATATAATTAAAGCATAATTAATTTTTATTATTATATTAATATAATTTTATAAATATAATAATAAAATAATAAAATACGCTAAAATTTAATATATTTAAATAAATAATAAAATATACTAAATAATTTAATATATTAAATAATAAAATATATTTATAAGAATACGTTTAATAAACGTAGTATTATTATTAATTAATAATTTTTTTTCGTTTTTTTTTTTTTTTTTAATAGTAATAATAAATACGTTAATAAAAACAATAGTAAAAAAACTACGTATAAAAAACTATATATATTATAAATTAATATTATTTAAATATAAATTATAAGTTTTAATTAATTTATATTTTTTTATATTTATAGTTTTTTATAATAACGGCCGTAATAAAAATATAACTATTAAAAATAATATATTTTTATATAATTTGCTATAAAAACTAAACAAGCGTAATTTAAACAAAATATAGCTTAAAAGCTAATTAGTAGCGGCGGACTAACAAAAACGCTATAAACGCAAACTTAGCAAAAATAAAAAAAAACGTTAATATAATAACGCTTTTATAAAAGCTTAAAAAGTTAATATAAGCGTAATATAAAACGATTAGTATTTAAAATTGCTTTTTTTCTTTTTTTTTTTATTATCGCTAACTTTACTAATAAACTACTTAAACCGTTAATAAACAGCTTAAACAAACGAACTAGCAAAACTAAACTAATAAATATATTATAATAAAATAAATATAGTATAAAATAAAAATATTAATAGTTAATAAGTCCGGTAAAAATAAAAAAATATAACGCGGGCGTAAAAAATAATAAATTAATTAAATTAACTTAAGCTAATTTTTTATTATTTTTTTAAAAAAAAATAAAAAAATCGCTTAATATAATAATTAGCTAAAGTTTATTAATTAAGTTTAAAAATATATTTATAACTTAAATAATAACGTTTATAAAAATAAAAATAAAATTAAAGCTATATAAATAGTTAAATAAAGCTATTATAGTTATATTTTTTTAACTATAATATATAAAAAAAAAAAAAAAAAAAAAAAAAGTAAGCTTAATAATTATTAGTTAATATATTAATTTTATAGCTAAAGCTAAAAATTAAACAAGCTTATAATTTAACAATAATAATAGCGGTAAAAATAACGATATATAAACTAAATATTAAGTTAATTAAATTATTAAAATAATTATTAATATATAAATATAATATATTAGCAAAATAAAAAATTATATATTATTATATATAAATTAATTATTATTATATAATTTATATATATGTATATAATTATATAAAAATAAATAATATTAATATAAAATAATAATTAAATAAACTTTAATTATAATAAAAAAATTAATTAAAATTTTAAAATAATATAAAAAATACTAAGCAATTTTAATTATTAATATATAAATTATATAAAGCTTAAAAAAAAAAAAAAAAAAAAAAAAAGCTTTATATATATAAATTAATATATAATTATTAGCTATAAACCGCTATAATATTTATATACTTTATTATTATTTATTATTATATATATGTTATCCGAATATTATACGTATTACGATTGTTTATATACGCAAAAAATATATATATATTTTTTATTTTTAAACGGTAATTATATTATTTAATACGCGCGCTAACCTAGTTAAAAATATACGAGTATTTTATTATTATATAATAAAATAGCTAACTTTTAAAGTAATTATAATTATTATTTTTTTTATATATTTTTATATATAAACGAAAAAAAAAAACTATTTTTACCGAGCGCTTTTAATAAACGTAGTAAACTTTTATTTTAAATTTCGAAGCTAAAAAATATTTATTTAAAAAATATATAATAAAATAGCTTTATTTTAATTTAAATATACTAGCTTTATTAGCTTGCTTAAATAAAACTAAAGTATATAGCCTAGCTAGTTTATTTAAATAAAAATAAAACATATAAAATATATTAATAAGCTTAAATATATTTAAGCTTATAAATAAGCTTAATAAGCTTTATTAGCTTTAAATAAGTTAACTATATTTTATATATATATATATATATAAATATAAAACTATAAACTAAATTTTATAATTAAACTTAATTTATTAAATCTTTTAAAACTACTTTAGTACGCTTATTTATATATATTAGTTTAATTTTTTATTAAGCTATAAAAGTACGCTAGTATTTTATATATATATAATAAAGAAAAATTATAAAAGAATTTATTTGCGCCGAAATATTGCTTAAAAGTTTAAAAGTTCTTAAGAAATATAAGCTGCTTAAACGTTTATATACGTTTAATAATAAATATTTTTAAAATATTAATATAAAACTTAAAAAGTTTAATAAAAAATAACTAATAAAAATTTCTTCGGTAATAGCGATATTTTTTAATTAAAATAAGCTAAAAATAATTTAAATATTATATATATTTTTAAACGTATTAAAAAAATAATAATATTATTAATAAAATAACAATAAAAATAAAAATAAAATAAAAAATTTATTTATATATTTTTAAACGTAATTAAAAAAATTTATATATTTTATTAATATAATATTAAATTATTTTATATTATAAGAACTAATAATAATAAACTTATTTTTATAATTAAAATAAACTAAAAATTAATAAAAAAAACCTATTATATTAATATAAATAACGTAAGCTTTTTTATAAAAACTTTTAATTATTTTATTTTATAAAAAAAAAAAATAGCTATTAAAAATAATAATTTTATTAATTATTATAAATTAATAATTATTTAGCTTTTATTTATATTATAAACTTTTTTTTAAATAATAAATATAAAATATATAAAAAATATAGTTTTATTTATTTAAATTATATAATTTATTTTATAAAATTTATTATAAGTTTTATTAAAAATTTTTATATTTTTTCGACTAAAAAAATAAGCTTTTATATTTAGTTTTATTTTTTGCTAATTATTAATAAAAAAAATCTTAAGCTATTTTATTTTAAAAATATTAATTTTATTTTTATTTATTTAAATATTATAAACTTTAATAATTTTAGCAAACTTAGCTATTTTAAAAGTTTTTTAATATAAATATAAATATTTTATTAATTATATTTTTAAAAAAATTTATAAACTTTTTAATATTTAAAATAAAATATATTTTAAAAACTTAAGCTTAAAAACTTTTTTAATATTAATATATATAGTTTTTTAATAATAATATAGTTTTAATATTTATAATAAAGTTATATATTATATTAATAAAAAAATATTTAAAAGCTAAATATTAAAAATATTAATAATTAAAAATAAAAATATAATTTTTTTATAAAATTAATATATAATTATTAGTTTTATTAAATATTATTATAAAAATAACTATAAAATTTATTAGTTTATTTATAAATATTAGTTTTATTAATATTATATTAGTTATAATAACTATAATAATTATATTTATTAAATTTAATATTTATAATAATAAATAAATTTAAAATAATTAAAAATTTTAAGCTAATTATTTTAGCTAATAATATTATTAAAATAACTACTATAATAATTAAAGTTTTTATAATTAATTTTTATAAGCTAATATATATATTATTATATAATTTTTACGGATTTATTTTAGTTTAATATTTTTATTTATTTTAATTAAAATATTCGTAATATTAATAATTAAAATAATTTTAAAAGTTTTTACGTTTATTATAATATTTATTATATTTTTATATATTATTATAAAATAAAAATTATAATTAATAAATAATAGCTTATATTTAATTTATAAATATATATTTTTGCTAGCTATAATAATTATAATATATATATTAATAATTTTTTATATATATTTATAACTATAAATTAAAACTTTAAAATTAATAGTAAAATTATTAAAGTTATAAAAATAATAAAATTTTTAAAATAATTAATAATAACTTTATAAAAATAAAAAATTATTATTAATTAATATATTTAGTTATAATTTTTTATTTATAATTTAATTTTTTTTTTATACTTTATAATTTTAAACTATTTATTATTATTAATTTTTAAATAAAAATTTAAATTTAGCTTAATATATTATTTTTACGCGTTTATTTTAATAATAATTATTTAATTTTTACGTTTTTTTTATATATTTTAACGTATTAAAATATTTATTTTAATTATAATTTTTTATATTTAAATTAATATATTTTTTATATTTTATTTAGTTAATAAATATAATATAAAAACGAAAATATATATAGTTTAAATATAAAGCTTTATTATATATTTATATTTAACGTTTTAAATATAAATATTTTTAATTTAAAGATTTTATTTAAATTTATTTTATATAAATAATAAATTATCGTTAAATATTTTATTTTTTAATTATATTTTTTTTAGCTAATTTATATTAGTTTAAATATTAAAAAAATTTATTTCGTAAAAATAATATTTAAATATAATATTTATATATATATTGTTAAAAATAATAAATAAAAAAATATTAATATATATATTATATATTTTAATAAAATATATAGCTTATATTTTTATATATATAAAATAAAAGTATTAAATAATTTATATTTTTATAATATTTATAATAAATAAAAGCTAAACTAAATATATAATAAAATATTATTATTATAATATTTTTTAATATTATATTTAGATTTTTTTTATTTAATATATATTATTAGTTTAATATATTTATAATAATTATTATGTTTTTTATTATATAACGCTTATAATTACTTTATATTATAGTTATAATTATAGCTATAATTATAATTATAGTTATTTTAATTGTTATTATAATATTATTATATTTTTATTTTTATTATATATTTTTTATTTTTATAAGTATTTTTTTTATTGTTTTTTTTATAATAGCTACGATTTTATTATAATTATTATTATATTATTTATTATTTTATTATTAAAATAATAATAACGTTTATAATAAAATTAATATTTGTTAATATATATATCTAGTACCTGATTAGCCTAGTAAAATATATAATTATTAGTGCTTAGGTAGCTATATAGCATAGTAGTACGTGGCTTTATATATGCGTTAAATATTGCGCAATACGCGTAAAAAAAGCCTTTTTTACATAGGATAAAAGATATTAAGCTATTATAGCTGCTTAAGCAAATTCTTTAGTATTTAATAAAAAATAGCTTATTTAGTTTATAATTAAAAAATAAAAAGTATATAATAATATAAATATACTAATTAAGCTAATTAATTTAATATTGTTTTTTAATATTAATATTATTTCTATATAGTAGCTAGTGCATTTTTATAATTAATCGATTTTTAAAACGTTTAATTAGCGTATTTTAGCTATTTTTAGTTATTAATTTAATTGTTTAATTAATAAATACTAACTAAAAAATTAAAAAAAGTTATTTAAATTTAAAAATTAAAATAATAAAATATTAATATTTATTTAATAAAATAACTAATTAATAAATTAACGCGTAATAATTAAAAGTAATAATATATAATTTTAAAATATATAAAAGCAAATTATATTAGAAAAAAAAAATATAATAAAATTACCGGAAACTTTAAAAAAAAGATTAAAAATAATTTATTAATTATAAATATAAATAAAAATAAATTTAAATTAAAATTATTAATAATTTAAAAAAATTAAATAAATTAAATAAAAATTAGTTTTAATTAATTTAGTTAATTTAATTAATTAACTAATTAGCTAATAAAAATATATTCGAAATATTTAATAATAAATAATATTATTAAAATAGTAATTAAAAATATTAGGCTTTTTAGATAAAGCGGTAAAAAAAATAAATAAATTTTTTTTAAATTAATCGATTTTAAAAAAAAAAACCGAAACGTAATTTTATTAAAAAAAGTTTAAAAAAAAAAAAAAAAAAAGTTATTTTTATTTAAAATTTAAACTTAAATTTATTAAATTTATTATTATTATTGTTAATTTAAAAAAATTTAATAATATTTATATTAAATATAAATATTATTTATTATAAAAAACTTAAAAAAGCTTTTATTATAAATAAAATTAAACTAAAATAATATAAATTTAACTAAAACTTAATAAAAAAACTATTTAAAAAAACTTAAAACTAATTAATATATTAATATAATTTATATTTATTATAAAAATTATTAATATAATTTTAAAAACTTTATTAGTTTATATAAAAAATTAATACTAATATAAATAATTATTAATATATTAAAACTAGCTTTTTTAAACTTAGTTAAAAATATCGAAAAAAAGTTATATATACTAAAAGTTTTTAATAAAACTATAAATAATAAGCTAAATATACTAAAAAAATATATAAAATAATATTATTAATTATAAATATAATAAAAAAATCTAATATTTTTTATATTTAAATTTTTAAAAATATAAAATAATATAAAAAACTAAAAAAAAAATAAATATAACTAATAAATTATAATATTATAGCTATAATAAAAATAAAATAATAACTTAATATAATATTACTACTAAAATTATAAAATATAAAAATATTATATTTAAATTTAATTAATAAATTTAATAATAATTTTAAAAACTATATAAAAAAAAAGCTTAAATTAAAAAACTAAAAAAAAAAATTTAATAATAACGTTATTAATAAAAATAAAATTATAGCAAAAATAATAGCAAAAATAAAAATTATAAATTAAACTTTAAATTTAATTTTAAAAAAAAAAACTATATAAAAAAAAAAAGCTTAAATGTTTTAAATATAGCTAATAAAATTATATTATTAAAAATTGCTTTAATAAAAATAATAATAACTAAAATTAAAACTTTAAATAATTAAAAACTTATAATATTTATAATAAGATTAAAAGTTAAAAACTATTTATAAGTTTTAAAAATAATTTTAATTATTTTGTTTATATAAATATAAATATTTTATAAAGTTTAATAAATTTTTATAACTATAAATATTAATTTTTTTTTATTATATTTAGTTTATTTTTTTTTACTTTAAATAACTATAATATTACTAATTATAAATAAACTACGTTATATAAATAATTTTAAGCTAAAAAGTTATTATAGCTTAAAAACTTTAATTTAAAAAACTTTAATTTAAAAACTTTAAAAAACTTTAATTTAAAAGATTTTAATTTAAAAAATAGCTTTAGCTCGATAATTATATTAAACTAAAAAAAACAATAGTAAATTTATTTATAAAAAATTATTATAAACTTTTTATAAAAAAAAACAACTACGAACTTATTTATTATAGTAGCCTATTTATTAATTAAAAATAATAAACTTTTTTATTAAATAAAAGCTAGTTTTAATATAATAAATCTAAAATAATTTAAAACTAATTATTAAACTAATTATTAAATAAAAACTATAATATAATATTTTAATTATATTTATTTTTATATTTTATTTTTAATAGCAATTTTAAATAACTTAAATTAAAAAAACGTATTAAATATTAAAATTATTAATATAACGGACTAAATATTAAAATTACTATATAAAAAATAGTAATACTTTTGGTATATTTATATTTTAAAAATTATTATATTTTAATATATAAGTATTATATTTTATTTAATATAAATTAAATATAAAAATATATAATAATAAACGATTTTAAAAAAAAATTAATAATAAATTTAACTAAAAAACAAAAAAATATATAGTTTATATAAAAAGTAAACTTATATAAATTAAAAAATTAGTATTATTAAAAAACTTTAAACTTTTAATAAAAATAAACGTAATATAAGCGTAAAATATATTTTATTTATTTATTGTTTTTATTAAATATTTTTAAAAAATAATTATATAAAATAAAAATTATTTAAATAAATATATTATAAAAAATAGCTATAAAACAGCTATTATAGATTTTAATATATAATAGTATAGTTTTTTTATAAATATATAAAAAAAAAACTTTATATAATATATTAACTTTAAAAAAGCTATAAAAATTCGCGTTAAATATAATAAATAAAATTAAACGTTAAAAGAATTATTATTTAAATTATTATTAAAAAAAAAATAAAAATAACTTTTAAAATTTAAAATAAACTAATTTTTTAATACTGTTAGCTATGCTATTTTAATATTAAAAAGTTAATATAAACAATTAAATATACTATAAATATTAATATTAAACTTAAAAAAGTTAAATATTTTTTATTTTATTTATAATTAAGCTAAAATTAAAAAATATATTTTAAAAAAACTATTAAAAAACTAATTATTTAAAAAAATAATTTAAATAAACTTTAGCTAAATAAACTAATTTTAATCGAAAAATATAAATATTTTTTATTTATAATAAATAATAATAATAAATATTATATTTTTAAAATATATAAAACAAAAAATAAAATAAAAATATTATTAAAATATATTTATAATAAATAAATAAAAAATTAATATTTTAAATATTTTAATTTAATAAAAACTACTAAAAAAAATATTATATTTTATATATAAATAATAATAAAAAGTTTAATATAAAAAATCTAGAAATATTTTATAATAAAATAAAAATAACTATTATTATTTTATTATTTATAAATTAATATTAAAACAATATAGTTAAAAAATCGATAAATTTTATTTAAAATAAAGTTAAGGTTTTATTTTTATAAACTAAATTATTAATATTTTAATATATAAAGTTTTAATAACTATATATATTTTTAATAAAATAAATTAATTTATAATAAAAAAATAATTTTAGCTAAAAAATATTTTAATTATTTAAATTAAAAAAAAAATAATAAACTTAATTTTAGTAATTTATAAATAATAATATATATTATATATATTATTAATAAATCTATATATATTAGCTAAAAACTAAAAGCTAAAAAAGCTAACGCTATATTTTTAGATTATAAAAGCATATTTAATTATATAGTTTAGCTTATTAAAAGTAATAAAATATTATATATTTATATAAACTTTTTATAAAAGTATTAAAAATATAAATAACGTTTATAATTTTAAAGATATTATACGTTTATTATTTTTTAAAATATAACGTAAATTTAAATAATATTATTAAAAGATTAAAAATTTTATTTAAATATAAAACTACGATTATAAATTATTAAAAATAATATTATAAATAATAAAAGCAAACTAAAAAATATAACTAATTATAAAAATAAACAATAAAACTAACTTTTATTATTAAGCGTAATAAAAAAAAACTTTAAAAAATTTAATTAAAAGTTTATATTTACTATATAAAACAAACAAAAATTATTTAATATAATTTATACTTTAAATATAATATTAAGCTAAAAAAATAAAATATATATATAAATAATTTTATAAGCGATTTAAAATATAAAGCTAAAATAAATAAATTTAAAACTTAAAAAATTAATATAATATTTATAGTTTATAAAAAGCTAAATTAAATAATTAAACTATTTTTATATTTTAAAAAGCTATTTTTATATAAATTATTTATAAAAATTACTAAAAAATTTATAATAAAAATATTTATTTTTAATAAACTTATTTTAAAAAAATACTTATAAAAAAAAATAAAAAAAAATAGCTTAAACTATATTTAAAAAAATATATAATTTATTTAAATATAATATTTTAAAATTTATAAAATATATAAAAGCTATTTATAGCTATTTTATTAATTTTACATAAATATTTAAAAAAAATATTTATTAACTAATAAACTAAATAAATATAAAGCTAAAATTTATATTTATAAGTTTATTTACGTAAAAATATTAATTATAATAAAATTTTTATTTTTATAGCTTAAATAACGTTATAAAAAATTTAATAGTTTTAATAGCTATTTAAAAATAATACGTTATTTAAATCGATTTTATAGCATATATTTTAATAAAGCTTTTTATAAAAAATATTTATAAAATAGTTTAAAATATTAAAAAAATATTTTAAAACTTTTAAATTAAAACAAAAAAATATAATTAGCTAGTTAAAAAAATTATTAAACTAATAAAGCTTTTATATAGCTTTAAATAATTAAAATATAAATAATAAATTAAAACTAAAAAAATTATAAATAAAATTAAATTTAAGCTTATAATTTTAATAATATATATATATTAACTACGAAATAAAAAAAGTTATAATATTTTATATAAATAATTTTTTAATTATAAAATTTAATTTAAATTATTTAAAAAATATCGCTATAAAAATTAATAAAATAATTTTAATAAGCAATTTAAGCTAAACTAATTAGTTTTTAAACGTATAAATTATAAAAAAAAATTAATAATAACGTAAACTTTAATTAAAATAATAATATAAAAGTATTAATTTTATTAGCTTAAGTTTAATATAAATATTTTATATTTATAAATACTAAAAAAATAATTTATATTATAAAACGTAAAAAAAACTTGTTTTTAAAAATAAAATATTTAATTATATTTTTTATTTAATAAATTAAGTTTTTTTACTTAAATTATAAAGCTTAATATAAACTTTACTACTTTTATTTAAATAAAATTTATAATAAATTTTTTAATAAATATTAAAAATATAAAACAATTAGCTAAATATATAAAAATACTTTAAATATAAATTAAATATAATAAGCTAAAAAAAGCTATTTATATAAAATTTATAATAATATAAGTTTTTCGCTATTATTAATACTATTTTAATATTAAATTTATAAAATAATAAATTATTAATAAAATATATTATATTTTAAATAATATATTAATATTATAATATTTTAACTATAATTAATTATAGCAAAAAATTTTATTAAAAATAAATATATTATAATAAATAAAATAATAAATAATTAGCGTAAATAAAAAACTTTTTAAATAAATTTAAAATATTATTAAATAGTTTTATTATTTTTTTATATAATAATATAAAAACTATAAATTAGTTTAAATATATATTATATTAAACAAAAAAAATATATAAAATAATATATTATTATATTAAAAAGTATAAGCTAATTATATTAAACTAATATATATAAATTAAAAAATAATTTAATTAATAGTTAACTAAACTATTAAAAAAACTAAATATTAAAAGTTTTTATTTTTATTTAATTTATAAGTTAAAAAAATTAATAAAAAAAAAAACAAAGCTAGCTTTTTTAGAACTTTATATAATAAATAGTTAATAGCTTAAACCCGTTTATTACTATTAAAAAAAAAAAATTACTAATATATTAACTTTTTAAAAAATAATTAATTTAATATTTTAATACTTATAATATTTTAAAACTTATAAATTTTATATATAACTAATTTAATCTATTTTATTATATAATTAATAAGCTTATTAAATATTAAAAAAACAATATTTAGCTAAAAATAATTAGCGTTATTTATTTATTTTTTAAATTTAAAGGGTTTTAAAAGTTTAAATTTAAAAAGGTCCAAGGTTTTAAAAAATAGCGCTATCTAGTTGCTTATTTAATAAATACTTAAATAAGTATAAAAAAACAGTACTATTTTGTTTTATATACTCTGTAAAAAATAAAATATTTTAAAAGTTTTTTTTTAAACTTTAAAATAAATAAAATTATATTAAAATTATAGTAGTAATAAAAGCGTTTATAAATAGCGATTTTAAACTAAGTAAAAAATAGGTCCGTTTTAAAACGGGGTATATAGCCTGTATATATATATAAATATTACGTTTATTTAATTAGTTAATTATATATTTTATTATAAAAAAAAAGTTTCAATTATAGCACTAAATTAATTTAAAGTTTTTGTTATTTTTTCTTTTAAGGCTTATAATACTATAATATTTATAGCTAAAAAAAGTATTAATATATATATTTAATACTTAATTAGCCTAATAATAAATTACGTAATTATTAATACTTAAGTAGCTATATAGTATAATAGTACGTAGCTTTATATATACGCTAATATTATATAACACGCGTAGAAAAGCCTTTTTACGCGGATAAAAAAAATATTAGGCTGCTATAGCTACTTAAGCAGATTTTTTAGTATTTAATAAAAGAATAGCTTACTTAATTTATAATTAAAAATAAAAATATATAATAGTACGAATATACTAATTAAGCTAACTAACCTAGTATTATTTTTAGTATTAATATTATTTTATAATATTTATTTTTTAATTAATAATAATTAAAATATTTATAATTATTATATTTAAAACGTAAATTTTAAAAGTTTTTATTATTATTTTTTAAATAGTTATAAAAAAGTTTAACGTTTAAAATTTATGCTTTATTTTTATTTTAATTTATAATATATTTCGTTAATTTTTTTTATATATTTATTTAATATATTTTTTTTAATAAATAAATAATTATATTTTTAGCTTATTAATTATAAATATTTTTTATAATATTTTACTAATTAAAATTATTTCGGGCTAAAGTTTTTTTTTTATAAATATATTATAGCTTATATTAAACAAATTAAATAAATATATTTTTATTTTATAGGCAATTGATACGGGGGCATGAAGAATTAATACGGGGGTATGACTTTAGGGGGTATGACTTTTACTTAGCTATATATTAACTATATAAAAATCATAAAATTAAAGTTAAAACACTTTGATTTTTGTTATTTTTTGCTTTATTTTATAGTATAAAGTCTGTAGCTCTAGCCCTAAGTATGGCTGAGATATTACTATTATATATAACTTGAAGCAAAAAATCGGTTAATTATATTATGTTATATAATATATTATATTTTAGCCACTTTTGTGGCTAGAGCTTAGGGCTATATACTATTATATAGCCCGAAAAATAATAAAAATTTTTATATTTTTATATTTTTAAGTAATAGCTTAAATTATAGCTAAACTACAAAAACTATACTTTTAGCAAAATTTCGATATAAATTAAAATATAGCTTAGCTATACTTAGGGCTATAAAACCTTAAGTTATACTATTGTATAGAGCAGAAAATAACAAAAATTCGAGTATTTTGTTATATTTTTCGGAATTTTTTAAATAGCTAATATAAGGGTTATAAAAGTCATGCCCCCTAAGGTCATGCCCCCGTATTAATTCTTCATGCCCCGTATCAATTGCCATTTTATATTATATCGAATAAAAAAAATTATTTTCGAAAAACTTTTTTATAGTATATTTAAAGCGTATTTTAAATTATTTTTTTAGCTTTTAAATATTAAGTTTAAGCTTATTTTTTATTAAATATAACAATTAATAAGCTTAATTTTATTATTTTATTATAAAAAAATAAAACTTATAAAAAAATAATTAAATAGTTTTAAAATTTAATTATTATTTAATAATTTTATATTATTAAATTTATATATAATTTAAATATATTAAAAAATATATATATATTATATAATAATATTTTTTTATTTATAACGATTTTTTTATTTTTTAAGTTATTTTAATTAAAGTTTAAAATTCTAATATTTTTATATTTAATTTTATAAATACTTTTATTATAAATATAATTAAAAATAAAGTTTATAATAATATTATTTATTATTATAATTATAGCTATTAAAGCTAGCTTTATTATTTAATAAATCTAAATTATTATTAAAATTATTTGCTTTATTATTATTATTTTATTATTATTATTATTATTATTTATTTTAATTAAAAGATATATTTTTATATTTTTTATATTATTTTTAAAGCAATAAAAAAAAATAAAAATAAGAGTATTGCTACGCTTATTATATTCGGAAATAAAAGCAAGAATATATTATCGTTTTTTTTTTATTTATAGCTATATTATTAAAGTTAATTATTATACTATAAAAGCTTGTTAGTTTAATATAGTTAAAAATAAATATTAATAAAAATATAATATCGATTTTTTTTAAAATTTATAAAAGCGTTAAAATTTTAATTTATTTATATAATAAATTAAATTTATTATTAATTTATTCGATATTTTTTTATAGTTTTTTATATTTAGTTTAATTTAATTTTGTTTAAAATTATTATTTTCTTATTATTTTAAAAATATATTTATAGTTTTTACGTTAAATTTTAAATATTAGTTTAGTTTTTTAAATAAAAACTTTATAAGTTTTTAATTTATTATTACTAAAAATTTTATTTATATTAATATTAGTTTTAGTTTCGGTTATTTTTACGCTAATTTTTGTTTTTTGTTTTATTTTAATTTTTTAAATTATATTATTAAATAATTTATAAATATTTTTAATAAAGTTTATATTAATAATAATAATATTTATTTTAATAATTATTATGCTAAAAATTAAAAAAAAAATAACTTTAAATAAAAGTTTTTTAATAATAAATTTAATATTTAATTTAATAAATAATTAAATATATATAAAAAAATTATTATTATATTTTTATATATTTATTATTTTTTATATATTATAAATAATATTTTAAAAACAAAATAAATTATACGTAAATAAAAATAAAATAAATATATATAATTTATAACCGTATTTTAATAATAAAACTAATATATTTATAAACTTTAATAATAAACTAAAATATTTAAAAACTTTATAATAAAATTAAAATATTTAAAATAATTAATTAATAAAAATTTATAATATTTATAACTTTATAATAATTTTAGCTATATTATAAAAACTAATATATTTAAAATATAAAAATATTTTATTAAGCTTTTTTTAAAGCTAAATAATTAGTTTATTTAAAAGCTTTATAAAAAATATAAAAATAAAAATATAAAATAGATTAATATTAGGGCGCAATATTTGCTTTAATTAATAGATATATATAAATTATACGCTAATTGCTGCTAAAAAATTTATATTTTTTGATTTCGAAAAATCTAAAAACAAATAATTTTTAGTATAGTTTAATATTTATATAAAACTACGTAATAAATACTATTTTAAAAAAATATTATAAATTATAAAATAAAGCTTAATTAAAAAAAAAATTTATTATTAAATCTACGTAATAAATTTAATAATAGATTTTTTAACTAGTAATATATTAGCTATTTATTTAAATATAAGTATTGCTAAGTGGTTTCTTTTTACGCTCCGCGCAAAGAAGCTACAACAATACAAACCTTTTGGGGGCTTTATTAAATAATTTTTTTAATTTTTTAAATTTATTTATTTTTTATATAATATATATTTAATTTATAATTAATTTTTTAAAATTTAATTATTTTAAATTCAAATAATATAAGTTTATATTTTAATATATTTATTTTTTTAATTAAATTTAATATTTTTATAATTTAAAAAAAAATAAAAAAAATTTATTATATTATAAAATATTTAAATATATTATTAAATTTTTTTTTAATATTTTATAATATTATTATTATTATATATATAATAAAAAATAATTATTATATAAAATTTAAAATTTAATTAATTTTAATAAATAATATATTATATTTTAATATAATTTAATATAAATAAATTTTTTTATAAATTTAATTTAAATATATATTATATAATTAATTTTTTTAATTTTAATTATTAATATATTATTATATATGTTTTATATTATTTTTAAATTTTTAATTTAATATATATTTTAAATTATATAAAATTATTTTAAAATTTTATTAAATTATATTTATTATAAAAAATTTAAAATAAAAATTAAATAATTATATTATTTTTTATTATTTTTATAATTAAAATTTAAAATTATATATTATTATATAAAATAAAAAATAAAATAAATATTAATATATATTAATTTATATATAAATATAATAATTATAATAATATTAATATTTTAAAAAATATAATTATATTTAAAATATATTTAATTATATAAAATTATAATAAATTTAATTAATAAAATTAATTATTTTAAATAATTAATATAAATATTATATATTATAATATTTTATATATAAAATTAAATATATAATAAATTTTATAAAATTTATAATTTATTATTATATATATATTAAAATATTATTATTATAATATATTAATAAAAAATATTTTAAAAATATAATAAAAATTATTATAATATTATATAATAAAATAAATATATATAATAATTAATAAATTATTATATAATATATTATATAAATATTTTATATATATTTTTTTATTTTTATATTTTATATTTTTATTTTTAAATATTTTAATAATTAATAATACGCTATTATATAAAAAAAACAATTTATAGCTTATTTATAAACTATAAAATATAATAAAAAAATTATTATATAATATATTAAAAAAATTTATAATATTTTTAATTAATTTTTATATATATTATAATAAAATTTTATTAAAATAAACTAAATAATTAATAATATATAAATTATTAAAATTCGAAAAAAAATTAATTATATATATATATTTAATTTAAATTTATAAAAATTTCTATTTAAATTAAATAATATTAAAAATATAGCTAATTAATTATTATATAATATAATATATTATTTATTAATATTAATTAAGTTTTAAATTTTATATAATAATTATTTAAATTTTAAATATATTTAATTATTAAATTAATTATTAATAAATTTTATATAAAAAATTTTAATAAATATTAAAAATAGTTTAAACTTATATAAATATAATTATAGCTAAAATATTTACGAAATAAATATTATAATTTTAATAAAATAAATTAATAATAAATTAAATATTATTTAAAATAATTATAATATTATATAAACGTATAAATAATTAAAACTATTTAATAAAATAATTAAAAATAAATTAATTATTTATATTATTTTATTATATAATTATTTTATTTTATATTATATATTTTAGCTAAATTAATTTATTTATTATTTTAATATAAAAATAACTATTTATTAACCGATTAAAAAATTAAAATAATAAAAAATAGCTAAATTATAAACAAAAAAAGTTTAAATTAAATTAAATATTTTAATTATATATATAATATATTATATAAAAATATTTATTATTTTTTAATTTTAAATAGTTATAAAATTATTATTTTATTAAATTTAAATCGTATATTAAAAATATAAAATTATTATTTTTTATATATTTATTATTTATTATATAAATTTAGTTTTTAAATATTAATTATTTTAATTTTTTAAAATTATTATATAATAAATAAATTAATAAATTAGCTTAAGTTTATATTGCTTAAGTTTTATAAAGGAGGTATAACTAAATAAAAAAAAGGTTTTTTTGTTAATAAAAATTTTTTTATTTTTATATTTTAAATAGGAAATTTTTTTATTTAAATTAAAAACCTTTTTGTTTTTATTTACTATTATATATTTAGTTTTAGCATTTATTTTTTATTATATAAATAACTATAAATTTAATAAAATAATTTAAAGTTAAATATTTATATTAAAAATAATAATATAATATAAATAAATTATAAAGTTTTATTTTTAATTTTTTTTTATTATAAATTATATTAAATTTAATTTTATATTAAATTTAATTATTTAATAGTTATACGTTTTATTAAACCTGATTATTTAATAGTTATACGTTATATTAATTATAATTATTTAATATTATTTATTTAATTATATTTATAGTTATTTATTTTTTTGTTTTTTTTAATTTAATATTAATTTAAATATTTATTATTTTTAAGTTATAAACTAGTATTGCTATTATAAACTTTATTTAAATATAATTTTATTAAGCTATTTTTTAAAAACTATAGTTGCTATAAAATTAACTATTATATTAGCGTAATAAATATAGCGGTATTTTTATAGGGTATTTGTTATAACTTTTTTTGTTTATTTTTTTATTTTTTATTAAATATTTTAAGCGTAGTTTTTAGGTTTTTAAAAACTTTAAAGCTTTAGATTAATTATAATAAATATATTTTTAAGTTTTCGAGTTTTTTTTTTTAAACGTTTTAGTTAATTTATAAAGTTTTTTTAAACTTATTAATAAGCTTAAGCTTTTTTTAAAGGGTTTTTTTTTTAAACGTTTTAGCTAGCTTATAAAGTTTTTTTTAGATTTATTAATAAGCTTAAGCTTTTTTAAAAAGTTTTTTTTTTTTAAACGTTTTAGCTAATTATAAAGTTTTTTTAAATTTATTAATAAGCTTAAGCTTTTTTTTAAAAAAATAAAAAAATTTAATTACTTTTATAAAAATTAATATATTTATATAATAGCGCTATTATTTAAAATATAAAGTTTATAATTATATTTAAAATTAAAAATAACTTATAGTTATATTTAAAATTAAAAATAGCTTATAATTATATTTAAGATTTAAAATAATAATTTTACTTATTAAAGAACTTTTTTAATTTTATTTAGGTTAAAAATTGTTTTAAAAATTTTATATATATAAGTTTTTTTATTTAAAGTAAAAATTAATTATTCGTTATAATATTTAATTCTTTAATTTTATTTTATAGCTCGAAATTATAATTTAATTATAAAATAATAGTATAATTTTAGCGTATATTATTACTATTAATAAAACAGATATATAAAAATATTATATATTAATGTTTATATTTTAAGCAAATTTATTGCTATTATTAACTAAACGGCCGAATATTTTTATAACGTAATTATATAATTATATAAAAAAACAAATATTATAGTTAATAAATTAAAATAAAATAGCAGGTTTTATTATATATAATTTATTAAAAAAAAGCAAACTAGTATAACCGGCAACTATAATTTACTTATTAACTTAAATACGTAGTTCTTAAAAACTCAAGCATTTTTGCCCCTAAATTAAAGGGCCTCTAGTATTTATATTTAAAAAAAAAAATTTTTTATATTATTTATATTATATATAATATTATAATAATATTAAAAATATTAAAAAAAGTTTTTAAAAAACTAGCTTTATTTTATATAATTTAAAATATATTATTTTATATTTTTATTTAAAGATTTAATTAAAATATTTTTAAAATTATTTAATAAATTTTAAATTTAAAAGTTATAAATATTTTAAATATAAAAAATATTAAATTATAAGTTTAATATATTAAATTAAAATTATATATATTAAAATAGTTTTTTTATAATTATTTTAAATATAATTTAATTAATATAAAAAAATATATAAATATATTAAAATTTAAATTATATATTTTAATTTAAAATAATTAAACTTTAAAAAATAAATTATAATTAAACTAATATTATTATATAAAAATAAATAAATTTAAATTAAAAAACATTTATTATATAAAAAAAATAAAATTAAAAAACTAAAAAAGCTATTAAAAACTAAATAAATAATAAAATATAATTAAATAATTATTATATAAAAAAAATATTAAAATAAATAATATTATAAAATTTATAATAAGCTTAAATATAATATATATATATATTAAAATAAAATAAAAATATTTAACGAAATAATTTTAATTAAATTTAATTAATTTTTTATATTATAATTAAATTATTTTAATTATTTATATAAAATATAAAAAAAAATAAAATATTTATATATATAAATATTTATATAATATATTATATATATTATAAATTATAATATTTTATTATATTAATAATTTAAAATAAAAAATTAATTAATTATATTTATTATATAATATATTATATTTTAATTATTTTTATAATTAAATTTTAAAATTATATATTATTATATAATTTAAAAAATAATAATAATTTAAATATAATTAAATAATAAAAATTATAATTTTAATAAAATTTTAATATAAATTAAAATTTAATTATTTATAATATATATATATTATAAAATATTATATATAAAATATTAATTTTATAATTTAAAATAAATAAAATAAAAATAAATAAATAAAATTATTATATAATATAATATAAACATTTTGCTTATATAAGCATTTTATTTAATATTTTATACTTTTGTACGAATAATTAAAATAATTTAATTATAATATTAAAGGCTTTTTAATTTAGGGGTAAAAATGCTTAAGTTTTTAAAAACTATGTATTTAAGTTAATAAATAAGTTATAGTTGCTAGTTATATTAGTTTGTTTTTTTTAATAAGTTATATATAATAAAACTTGTTATTTTATTTTAATTTATTAATTATAGTATTTTGTTTTTTTACGTAACTATATAATTACGTTATAAAAATATTTAGCTATTTAGTTAATAGTAATAATAGATTTGCTTATAAATATAAACGTTAGTATATAGTATTTTTTATATATTTGTTTTATTAATAGTAATAATATACGTTAAAATTATTATTATTTTATAATTAAACTATAATTTCGAGTTATAAAGCAAGATTAAAGAGTTAGATATTATAGCGAATAATTAATTTTTATTTTAAGTAAAAAAACTTATTATAATATTAAGATTTTTAAAACGATTTTTAATTTAAGTAAAATTAAAAAAGTTTTTTAATAAGTATAAATTATTATTTTAAATTTTAAATATAATTATAAGCTATTTTTAATTTTAAATATAATTATAAACTTTATATTTTAAATAATAACGCTATTATAAAGTATATTAATTTTATAATATATTAAACTTTTATTTTTTTTAAAAAAAGCTTAAGCTTGCTAATCAATCTAAAAAAAACTTTATAAACTAGCTAAAACGTTTAAAAAAAAAAACTTTTCAAAAAAAGCTTAAGCTTATTAATAAGTTTAAAAAAAACCTTATAAGCTAGTTAAAACGTTTAAAAAAAAAAAATTTAAAGATTTAAAAAATACGTTTATTATAATTAATTTAAAGCTTTAAAATTTTCGGAAATTTAAAAACTACGTTTAAAATATTATAATAAAAAATAAAAAAATAAATAAAAAAAGTTATAAACAAATATTTAATAGAAAATATTATTATATTTATTATATTAATATAATAGCTAATTTTATAATAATTATAGTTTTTTTAAAAAATAGCTTAATAAAAATTATATTTAAATAAAGTTTATAATAATAATATTAGTTTATAATTTAAAAATAATAAATATTTAAGTTAATATTAAATTAAAAAAATAAAAAATAAAATAATTATAAATATAATTAAACAAATAATATTAAATAATTATATTTAATATAATATATAATTATTAAATAATTAGGTTTAATAAAATATAATTATTAAATAATTAGATTTAATATAAAATTAGATTTAATATAACTTATAATAAAAAAAAAATTAAAAATAAAACTTTATAATTTATTTATTTATATTATTATTTTTAATATAAATATTTAATTTTAAATTATTTTATTAAATTTATAATTATTTATATAATAAAAAATAAATATTAAAAACTAAATATATATAATAGTAAATAAAAATAAAGAAGTTTTTAATTCGGGTAAAAAAATTTTTTATTTAAAATATAAAAACAAAAAATTTTTTTATTAATAAAAAACTTTTTTTTATTTAATTATACTTTCTTTATAAAACTTAAGTATAAAAAATTAATTAAATTTAATCGGAATTATTTTCGCTAAATGTTTTTATTTTATTTAATATATACGCGTATTATATTTAAGCTTGCTATAAATTTTATAGTACTATTTATTTATAATATTTTTTTATATAATAATTATTTAACTATATTTTATTATTTATTTAGTTTTTAATAGTTTTTTTAATTTTTTAATTTTGTTTTTTTTATAATAAATATTTTTTTAATTTAAATCCGTTTGTTTTTTATATAATGATATTAGTTTAGTTTATAATTTATTTTTTAAAGTTTAATTATTTTAAATTAAAATAATATAATTTAATATTTTAATATATTTATTTTTTTCGTAATTAAATTAATTATATTTAAAATAGCTATAAAAAAACTATTTTAATATTATATAACTTTATATTTAATATATTAAGCTTATAATTTAATATTTTTATTATATATATTTAAACTTTTAAATTTAAAGTTTATTAAATAATTTTAAAAGTATTTTAGTTAAATTTTTAAGCAAAAATTATAAAATAATATATTTTAAATTATATAAAATAAAACTAACTTTTTAAAAGCTTGCTTTAATATTTTCTAATATTATTATAGCGTTATATATAATATAAAATAACGTAAAAAAATTTTCTTTTTAATATAAATAATATAAACTTAAGCTAATTTATTAATTTTTTTATTATATAATTATTTTAAAAAACTAAAATAACTAATATTTAAAAGCTAAAATTTATATAATAAATAAGCAAATATATAAAAAAATAATTTTATATTTTTTAATATATAATTTAAATTTAATAAAATAATAACTTTTATAGCTATTTAAAATTAAAAAGTAATAAATATTTTTTATATAATATATTATATAATAATCGAAATATTTAATTTAATTTAAACTTTTTTGTTTATAGTTTAATTTTTTTATTATTTTAATTTTTTAATTAATTAATAAATAGCTATTTTTATACTAAAATAATAAATAAATTAATTTAGTTAAAATAATATAGTAAAATAAAATAACTATATAATAAAATAGCGTAAATAATAATTATTTATTTTTAATTATTTTATTAAATAGTTTTTAGTTATTTATAACGTTTATATAATATTATAATTATTTTAAATAATATTTAATTTATTATAAACTTTATTTTATTAAAGTTATAAATATTTTTTTTAAATATTTTTAGCTATAATTATATTTTATATAAACTTAAACTATTTTTAATATATATTAGAATTTTTATATAAAATTTATTAATAATTAATTCGATAGTTAAAATACGTTCGAAAATTAAATAATTATCGTATAAAGTTTAAAGTTTAATTAACCTTAATAAATAATATATTATATTTATATAATAGTTAATTAGCTATATTTTTAATATTATTTAATTTAAATAGAAATTTTTATATATTTAAATTAAATATATATTATATAACTAATTTTTTTTCAAATTTTAATAATTTATATATTATTAGCTATTTATTTTATTTCGATAGAATTTATTATAGCGCGTACGAAAAGTTAAATAAAAAACATTATAAATTTTTATAGCACGTTATAATAATAATTTTTCGTCGCGTTTAATAGCTTATAATATAAGCTATAAATTGTTTTTTCGTATAATAGTACTATTATTAATTATTAAAATATTTAAAAATAATAATAAAAAGTATAAAAATAAAAAATAAACAGGATGTTTATATAAGCAAAATGCTTATATATTACATTAGTTTAAAATATAATATTAATATAATAATAATTATAAAATATTATAAATTTAATTAAAATTTATAATTAATTATAAATATTTATAATTTATATAGTTTATTATAAAAATTAAACTTTTATTTTAATTAATTTTTATATTTTTTTATTTTAAAAAATTTTAATATAATAATAATTATTATTAATTTAAATTATAATTATAATTATTAATTATTATATAAATTTATTATAATTTTTAATATTATTTAAAATAATTTTTTTTAAATTTATATTATATAAATATATATATTATATTAAATAATATAGTTAATAAATAAATAAATAATAATTTATTAAGCTAAAAAACATAAAATATTTTTATAAAAAAATTCTTTTTTTTTATAATCGATTAATAATCGATTATTAGCTAAACTTTTTAAATAATTATTTAGTGTTTTTTTTTAATTTTTTTTTTTTTCGATTAATAATCGATTATTAGCTAGACTTTTTAAATAATTATTTTTAGTTTTTTTTTATTTATTTTTTTTTATAATTAATAATCGATTATTAGCTAAACTTTTTAAATAATTATTTAGTGTTTTTTTTTAAAAAAAATTTTTTTTTTTATAATCGATTAATAATCGATTATAAAATATATTATATATTAATTTTTTATATTTTATTTATAGTTATTTTAATTATAAAAAAAACTTAAAATAATAATTATATATTATATTGTTTTTATAAATTATTTTACTCGATTTAAAATTAATACTTAAGTATATTTTTTAAAACTTTTTTTTACGCTAGTAAATAAAAATTATTATAGATTTAATTAAAAATTAATTATTAATTAATTTTTTTTTTTTTTTTTTAAAGCATCGGATTTAAATTTAGCGTTATTGTTTAAAATAAACGTACTTTCGTTTTTAGTTTTTAATTTTTTTTTTTTTTAACTTAAAATAATTATAAAACTTTTAAAAAAATATTTTAAAATAATCGATTAATAATTAATTTTTATTTAATTATATAAGTTTTTATATTTATATTTTATAGCATAATTAATAATAATATATTTATTATAAATATAATAAAAAAGTTTAATAGTTTATATATTTTAGCGTTAATAATTTTTTTATTTTATATAATCGATTAATAATTAATTAATTTTTTTATATTTAGCGGTATAAAACTTTTAATTTAATAGACTTAATAAATATATTAGCAAATATAATAGTTTTTATAGTATTACCGGTTTTATTATAATATTAAATTTTAGTTTAACGTTTAAATATTTTTTAAAAAGTATAAAAAATAATATTAAAGCTTAATTAATTATAATTAATTATAAATTAAATATATAATATTTATTTTTAATTATTTATATTTTTAGTTTAATTTTTAAAAAATTATTATTAATATAATATATAAGTTTATAATAAAAACTTATTATAATTAATTATTAGTTTAATCGATTAATAATAAATTATTAATTTATATAATTAATTATATTATTTTTTTATATTTATAATTTTAAATAAAATATATAAATAGTTAAATTATTTAATTTTTTTAAATAGTTATATAAATTAAACAATTAAATATATTTTTTTATTTATAATTAATTAATAATTAATTAATAATTAATTTTAAATTTATATTTTATTAAAATAAATAATAACGTTTTAAAATTATTATTATTATTTAAATTAATATTTATATTATTTAAAAAACATAATAGTATAGTTTACCGGGTATAATAATTAAATTTTTATTTTAAAAATCGATTAATAATTAATTTTTAATCGATTTATAAAAATTATTTTATATTTTATTAAATTTATAAATAAATATTTTATTAAAACGTTTAAAAAATATTTCGTATTTATATTATATTTATTAAACCTAAAAATTAATACTTAAACAATTAATTAATAATCGATATATAATAAATATATATTTGCTTACGGAAATTAAATCGCAACATAGTAAATAGGGGGGGGGGTCTAGGGGGGGGGGGGGGGGGGCGGCGGCGGCGGCGGCGGTGGCGAAAATGTTAATATAGAAGGAAAGGAAAAAAAAAGAAGGGCTAGCATAAAAAAATTATTATATAGGTAGCCACTGGTCGGGTAGGGCTGCACCTTCTATTTTTATTAGCTACTGCTAACTAGTACTGGTCGGGTAGGGGAAGGTGCGACTGGTCATCTCGTGCAACCACTCATCGTGATGGACACGGGAAATAAAAATATAGACTGGGATATTAGGCTTGATAATTAACCCTCTTAAAAATGAATTAGCTCCGAAATATAGGCCCTACCGGCGACTGGTATCCGAGTAATAGAACAGCACGAAACACACAAGCACACAGGCGTAGAGAAATAAACTCCCTATATATAGTTAAATAGCAGCCAAGATGGTAATACTAGAGAGCTTCCCGCGTAAATTTCTACTGCCTACGGTACTCCAGGTAGATGATCCCTAAAATCAAGCATTCTAGTTTTAGATCTTAAACTTTCAAGGGCCAGACACTTCGATCTCAAGATTCTCCGGCTTTATAAATAACATCGGCTTTATTGGAATATTTAGTTATTACCTTTTGTCTTAGTGTAGTGTATCTTGCGTGATTAGGTAACTATTGCGTGAGGACGGTAAGATAAGACTAGACTAGTCACTAGAGGATCATGTAGGCAACCGTTATTCCTGATTTTACTTGTTATATTTCTTTCTGAATACGTGTAAAAGTAGAATACAACTTTTAAGGTAAATGTTTTTTTTGGAACCGAGACCTAGTACTTTAATGGTTATTCACTCCAAAGTAGCTGCCCAAGTTAAATAGATCCCAGACTTCCTCAGGCTCTTCACTTTTCAATGAATTCAAACCGGAAGCAGGACGAGGGGTTCTGGAACTACGAGAGAAAGGTTTGTGCTTAAGTGCTTGGAATTTGGAGTTCAGTTCAGCTAATAATCTCTTTGGGGTCTCTAAGGGCTTTGGCTTTTTAATTCCGACTTTAATGTAACCTCGCCTATGCCCTCAATTTATATACGTATATCTTAACCTACTGTCATGATACAGAACTGCACACTATACCACAACACTACAAAAGTAGAACGTTGTCAAGTCGAGCACTTGACTGTCTGCAGTTGACTATACGTGTACTGGACTTGTGACACCTACGAAAATAATCGGAGTAATATCGGCCTTCTAGAACTTTCCAGGATTCTCTGGGAGTCTGTGTGGCTCCTATGGCTAAGTCCTATAGCTAGTCCGTATAATAAACTATACTATCTATAGATCGCACCGAGCGAAGTAATATGGTGGACTTCATTAAAAGCTAGTTAAGTAGCAAGTTCGAAGATAAACAATTCAAGCCCATAACAGGAAGTATATGATTAAAAAAAATAGTAGGGACTAGAGACCTTAAACTATGAATGATAAGTCTAACCCATACGCGGAGGCATTTGCATACTAGGCTGTCTAAACTAAGCAACGAACCTAGAAATCGGCTTTGATGAATGCCACGCGCTCCTTGCCGTCGATCGCGTTCGCTACAAGTTGGTTGCAATCGAAACTCGTGCGTATGCTTGCTCTTCCTTTGTCATTTGCGCGTTTAAAGCAGAAGACAGGAGCATTGGTTCGATACAGGAATGTAGCTGATGCATGTTTTGCGATGTAGCTTTCGCCGGCATGATTTTGCCCTTCCCACTATTTTGGAAAATCCGATACTCTCGAAATTAGCGTATGCGATCTTCACGGAGAATGACGGCAGTCAGAGCGAGCTTGAAGTCATGAAAGAGCTGTTCAGTGCATACAGCAAAGACATCTAACAGATCCCCGTTTCTAATGACCAGGCGGACAACGCCGTCTACACCCGTCACCTGTATTATAACGTCATCATTATCTTCGTCATCTTCTGAACTGGCATCTGCGTTGCCATATAGCTTCAAGATATCCTTAGTGTATTAGTTGATGCCAATCCCTCGCATGAGGGTACCTACGGCAACACGGATGAGGTAGAGATCTGATGGGTCTACAGACCCGTCAGGGGTCCGCAGGGATTACCCTGTAAGGGACCCCTTTTCAGCTTATCATCTTTATCCGGCATCGAGTACGAGTGTGATGATTCTTGTCACGAAAAGTGACACTACTCTACGAGGAGCAAAATAATGAAACCTATTGTCACGAATCCTGCAGGGGTGGGTTGTAGACATCTGTTGTTGCGCAGAGGACCAGTGAAGCCATCTCCGTGGGCTCTACGTGACTATAGGGCTATATACTGAAGTAGGGCGAGTGGCATGCTTGGGCAAATTAGGCCCCAGGGGTAAGCAAGTGGGTAAAATGACTAAGGGGTGGGAGCTGTGAAAACACAGAATATCCCTCGAAGGGCTCACTTAGTACTCGACACACTTAGCACGGAGTTTTAAATTTTTGGAATTTCATCAATATATTGCGTTCCCTTCGATCAAACGATTCCCCTTGGTTCTATGTGACAGATACTAGGATTGGATGAGTAATTTGTAGATTACCTCCATTCCAGTGGTCCCAGTCACCCTGGGCCAATTCAATACGGGAAGTCTCTTTGTCTAGTCCGGTCTTTGATCCCTGTTCCTGGCACCTATTTTCAGCCTTAGGATATGGTGGGTATAATCCCTTAAGATAGTCAGCAGTCTTGAGAAGATAGTTATGCGTTCCGCCAGGGGGAAAACGAACGGGAAACAACTCGAATCAATGTCTTCATGGTAAAATAAAAGTGAAAATGACGGAGAAAGGTGTCTCATATGATATTTCAAGCTTTTATGCCCTTTCAACACTTCGCCTTTGCGTGAGCCAGGCGTAGTAGAAATTTGAATGTAGAAAGTTCTGGTGTATATACACGAGGAGATACAACTAAGTTCTATGTTGGGAAGCGAATACAGTACATCTCATCGGTTCTGTCACCGAATGTGATCGAGTTTCCGGAATATCTAATGTTTCTCAAAGCCTCTCGATTTCCTGGGGGTATCCAAAGGAAGCGCTCGCCGTTCTTCAAAATCCAGTCTTCATCCGTACTGATGCCTATCCCCGATAACGCACCCTCCGGAATATGGTCGTGGCCGTATTCTATCGCGTCTCTGGTGTCATTCAATAGGGCCTGTGTAGTATAAATGACGCGGCGAGTCAACAGTCCAACTGGCCCCCATCTAATCTGATCGCCCTCGTATTCGTTCCAAAACCCGCCGAGACTCCTCAACGGAGTTTGTGTTGCAACATCCAAGATCCATATTATTTCTGACTGTCCAGGATATGCGATATGTCTACCGTCTGGCGAGAACGTGTGATGGAAAGCCCCCCTTGCCCGTTCGTCAGTGGAGACTGTGTTCGTTGGCAGGGCTATTGAATATGTGCATGAACCTGTTGCTATGTTCCAGATACGTACACACACTTTATACCAATCATAAAGTGGGGGTGAGATTGTTGCTAGTTCTGTCCCATCGGGTGAAAACGCCAGAGATATGTCATCGCTTCTATACTCGAAGCTCGCATCGTCGGCGGACTCGGATGAAAATGTGCTGAGGCATATGCCCGTCGCCGCATCTAAAACGTGTATTGTGTCGCCATCAAGGGCTCGGTTGCATCTCTTCGGCAGTCCTAATGCAATTCGCTTTCCATTAGCTGAGAAGGCCAAGTGGTAGCAGCCGGATGCCGACTTCCACAATCGATGGCCTGTAAATGCATCAAAAAACTCTATTGTAGCATCTCCATGCGCGCGCTCAGTCGTATGGCACGTGCATGTAAAATGTCTGTTATCGGGTGAGAAAACTACACTCTGCCAAACACCCTCCGTTGCAATTGTACCCAGGTGTTTGTTGTTTATTATATCCCATACTTTGTGGCCTGAACTCTGACAAAGACATGCCAGCAGATTGCCGGCGGGCGAAAGACTTATTTCCTCGATTTTGTGTCCCTCCCGCCCGTGGACATCAGGCATTCCGGGAATTTGATGTTGTAGCCGGGTCGTCGCCACCTCCCACACCCAGATTGAACCCCCATCAGCAGATACCAACAACTTGCTATTAGGCGAGAACTCCTAATGTTTCATGAAGTAGTTTGGCTCTGCAACAAAAAATACTTTCTGGCCTGTCGTAACGTCCCATTGCACTATTCTTCCGGAATGGTTCGCCATCAAGTATCTGTGGCTGGGAGACATAGCCAATGTTGGACTCGTCCCTCGGCAGTGTAAACTTCTTATGCATTCACCCGTGGTCACGTTGTACACTTGAATTATGCAGCAGGCTTCGTCTGTTCCATTGGTTTCATGCTCGAAACATCGAGCCCCGACCGCGACGCATTCTCCATCAAATGATAAGGCTACAGTTGGGCAGAAGATTTCGTGCGATGCCATCATTTTGGTGGGCACCCGTCACAATATCGGTTACCTCGACCATCACCTCGACCAGCGGGCTTTCTTGTGATAGCTATCTTACATGCCTACTGCTGCGTGAGACACACAGGTCATATAGGCGGGGCTAAGTTAGATAAGAGCTGAGGCGGACTGTCTCTACATGTTTGCTTGTCGCGGTGCTCTACGTACGAACACTGCCTTTGGGACAGACTAGTTTGACATTCTGGTCATCGGGAAAAGCTAATAACTGCGAGTCAGTATCTGGGTCGATGACTCTACCTGTCTTATCCATTGCAGGCCTGCATGTGTATATTCGTGAGTGAGCATCTGCTTCACCGACTAGTAAGGTGTTATCGATTATATGCATGCATACGGTTGTTGTCGCATCCCAGATGCGCATTGTGCAATCGCTCGGACTGGAAGCTACAAGCCCGCCGCTCGGCGAGAACGCAACTGAATTGACTGAGCGACCATGTCCTTCGAGGACGTGTAAGCACCCACCTATCACCACATCCCAAATCCGAACTACGCCGTCATCTGACCCAGATACCAAATACCTACTGTCGGACGAGAAGGCGAGTGATGTGATGCGGTATTTGTGGCCTTCGAGCGTCTGGAGGCATGGACTCCAGTCGCTTTCCGCAGTCGGGCTCATTACCAACCATTCTGGCTTCTTTAGAAGCAGCTTCCGAACCAGGCTACGTGTCGGGCTGATATGTCCAGAGCCGTACATCTGGAGCGGTGCAGCCTCGATTCCAATCTGGTGGTACCGTGAAAACCTCACTGCATCGTATAGTAGCTTGTGGAGGCTCCCCTCAGCCTGTTTGCTCTCTTCTAGTAAAGATAGTACCTTCGTTAGCGCCGCGATACCTGACCCCAGTCTCTTTAAGAGACTCAGAGCTTCGAGCCAGTGTAAGAAATGCTTTTCCAAAACTTCTGTACTAGCCCGTCATCTTCAAGGTGTTTTCTATCATCGTTGACTTCGCATCATCTAAATGATCGGCCCAGTGCGCACAGGCATAACGGACCTCTTCCAGTGGATCGGGATTGGGTACTTGAATATCATCAACATGAGTTCCCAGCGATGGTAGTTGGTATATGTTTTCACGCAGCTTCTTTTCCAGGGCGTTTGTTGATTGTATCGCTATAGTGTGATGCCCAGTGTCGCGGGAGAAGATAAAGTCTGACATGCGCTGAAGTAGAAAATCTTTGGCCGATTGGTGGACAAAGTAGACGATATCATCCCTGATTGTCAAAAGTGACCCGCATAGTTCGACAACCCTCCGTAGCCATTTGGTGAGCCGGCGGAACATATCCGGTGACTCAACAAGAGACAGGATTTCTATTAAGCGGAGTGGCCGGTAAGCGAGCGCCTGGACGGCAAGAACCTGACGGCACTTTTCTGCGTTTTGCGAGGATAGAGATTGCATAGTCATCCGGTAGTAGAGATCGTCAAGCCCCGTGGGAATTCATTGAGCATATCAAGTACCTCCCATGGCTGAGTACTTCATGGGCGAG
This sequence comes from Amphirosellinia nigrospora, assembly GCA_004123355.1. NCBI lineage: Eukaryota > Fungi > Ascomycota > Sordariomycetes > Xylariales > Xylariaceae > Amphirosellinia > Amphirosellinia nigrospora. The sequence goes on along the minus strand of SCHM01000006.1, from coordinate 1,290,782 downwards.
TTTCTGGCAAACTAGGGCAACCCATAAGAATGTGTTATTAGAATTGGACTTTAGGTATCTTTCGACGGTATCTCGATCTTGTGCATCCAAATCTTTTGATATCGCTAGTTTCTCGGCTTTGTAGTCAATGTAGACATCTACCGCAGCGGAGATAGAGTCCGTATTCAACTCTAAGCGCAACTGCGCCGCACTGGTAAGTCCTTTTTCAATCGAAGGCCAGTTGCGGCTCGATACGAGCAGCTCGATGCGCGACGATGTGAGGCCCGGATTCATCTAAAGCATCAACCGACAAGGTACGTTGTTTCTGTGATTTCCCCTATTAGACGGCCAAATATGTTGCACAGAGCTGCCCAGCCGTTGATGTCCTGGAACAGCTGCTCACCTGCCTCGTCAATCTTCGCGCGAACATTTTCCAATAGCCTAGGCTTCTGAGATAATAGAGAGAAAATCAAGCCTCGCATTATGGAGGCTGCGTTGTTGAGTCGCGCGTCGGTGGCCTGGCAGAAGAAGTAGACAACATCAAAACGTGAATTCTGTAGTTCGTCGATGATCCCACACAGCAGCATTGTCTTGCCCTTTCCAGGATCACCCCTGATCCAAAGAAGGAGCTCTTCTTCATTGTCGCGCCATCTCTTGAAGTCTTCATGACTGAGAATCCATTTATAAGAGTCAACAAGCAAGCCGCCCTTCTGCTGTTCAATGCGTCTCTTATCGTCTTCGGGGTCGGTCGATCGCAACTTTTGGAGGATCTCAGTATCTCTGTCGTTTCCTGTAGCTTCTAAGCCATTATATTTGAATGTAGCAGGATGGCATTGGGCTTACTAAAGTTCAGGTCCCCGTTAATGTGAATGAATCCGCCGGTTTGCTGAAAGCCTTGTCCGTGAAATCGGTTATTCGAACTCATTATACACAGGCCATAAATAGTACCCCGTTCACTCACACGCTCTTCACATCAGCAGTCGTAAGGATGATGGAAATAATGTATACTCTTGAGTAAAAGAGAAATTTAAGGAGGAAAAACACCCAAATCGAAGGGGGCGGGGTGGAGGGTTCTTTTTCTGGCTTACGGCTTCTCCGTAGAGTTGTAGTCGCGGGTCCCTAAGCTGCATGTGGCAGAGGATCACTCTGCATGGAGCTGACGTGTCATCCAACCTGAGTTTGAGTACGTCCAGTGGATTGTTCCAAACAGTTATTGGCTGAGTCTGACATAGCAACGTTTCGTTTGGCGGTTAGACATTCGCGGTAACCTGAAATCTTCAATTGACGAAAATGATGCCAGCCTTAGAAGATACTCACCAATGTATACGAAGTGATAAAAACCACATCTAACTTACAAGTTCAATTTCAATTTCAGTTTCCAAGATTTAAATTGTGGAATAATAAGATATGCCGACCGTAACCAAAAAGGCAGATAATGCTTACACTGTTGCTATATTGTGCGCTTTAGATTTCGAAAAGAACGCTGTGCGCTACATGTTAGACACGGAGCATAGTCGTCCACTGGCCAAGCAAGGTGACTCCAACCGATACACGCTCGGCGAAATGCATGGTCATAATGTTGTCTTGGCTTGCCTACCTGGTCAACAGGGCAAAAGCTCTGCTGCAACCGTTGCAACAAACATGACACGCTCATTTCCTTCGATCAAGTGGCGGCTGTTCGTAGGGATTGGCGGCGGGTCCCCAGCGATGAGCATGATATCCGTTTGGGCGATGTGGTTGTAAGCATGCCGGAAGGCGAGTTTGGAGGTGTAGTTCAATATGATCTCGGAAGAGCGACAACATTAGGATTTCAACTGAAGGGCTTTCTGTGGCCACCACCTGCGCTTCTCAGAAACGCCGCCCTGGATATGAAATCAGACCACTTGGTTCAGGATAACAAGATTAAGGAGTACCTAAAGGCCCTTGCTGAAAAGGGGCCACGCTTGGCTGTATACAAACAACCATCGAAGCCGGACATCTTCTTCAATGAGGGTTATTTGCATCTACCTGCGCCGCGGCCTGCGCTGGTCACTGTGACCTATCTCGCACCGTCGCTCGCCCAGCGCGTCAGTTTCCGGGTCCCGAGATCCACTACGGACTAATTGCCTCGGGTGACAGCGTCGTGAAGAATGCAGGCATACGAGACGAGGTCAACAAGCGGTACGGGCGTGACGTGCTCTGTTTCGAGATGGAAGCCGCCGGTCTGATGACCGAGTTCTCGTCGATCGTCATCCGTGGCATCTCCGACTACGCCGACTCGCACAAGAACAACAGCTGGCAACATTATGCAGCGCGGCGGCGGCTTGCGCCAAGGAGCTGTTATCTTACATCGACCCTGAGGTTGCGGTAGCGGAGCCGGCGCCGTCACCGCCACATGAGGTTCCACCTACTTACAACAACTTCTTTGGTCGGGGGATACAACAAGCGGGCTCGGGAAGCATGTCTGTTGGGGGGGATTTGAATATTCGCTGAACAGGATTCTCAAAATGCGGGACAGTTATCTACTTCATGTATTTTTGATGATTGAATTGTACCCGATTGACTTGCTGAAATACTGCGTTACCGAATTGAATGGTAGAGCTGAAATTTTGCTTTCATCATGACTACGAAACATATGACAACCGCTGTTACATGTCAAATGGGCTTGGTTAGATGGCGTAATCTGTCAGTCGTGCAATGAAAGAATGTCCCTTATTACTTACACCAATCCCTTCCAAGTTCTCTCCTCCTTCACGTTTTACTTCCACTTCGTACCATCCGTCTCTGCCCCTTCATTAAATGCCCACTTTCTCACACGCTGCTTCATATTCTGTGCGCGCCATCCATTCCAAGTCCTCCTCATGGGCTTTAAACCATTCCCGGCACCTACCTTCTAAGATCCGGTAGTAATCATTGGAAGGAGAGGCGGGAAGGGCTTCTTGAGATTCAATCTCTAGGCCGTTTAAAGCCGAACGCACATTCTTTGCTATAGTAGCAAATGACCTGGCAGCTTGGAGGACATCTACTATAGCGCACACATCGGCGGCAATTGCGTATTCGCCTCGACGGACCTTTTCTCTAAACGCTGTGAGTTCTTGCAGAGTCCTGCATCCCAAGGCCTGTTCATCCGGATTGATTCCACTGAGGATATAATGCAGGCATGAAGCAAGATGCTGGTGCGCTCTTTCCATATCTTGATGCCATATCTTGGTCGGATGAATCCCAATGGTATCAGGATTTTGCTCATACTGCTCGATCTCTTCTGCTGATGGCCGGCTCGGCGAAGAGCCGAAACCAACCACCTTCAGTCGACCAGTTTTGTCAATGCCAAGATCTTCAACGCGGACTTTAGTCGGCACAAATCCCAGGCTTTCTAAGTCAGCAAATGTAGAAGCAAGCTCCAGAGCCCATCGCCTTCGCCGTGGCAGGTTGGCTTCACCGCACACGGACGTCAAAGGGCGTAGGCGTTCGAAAAAGATACAGTTCTGCTCGCCAACCTCGATTTGGCGAACTAAATTGGAGCTCGGAGTATTCTTGAGGCGTGTAAAGACGTCCCTTTCGATATTCTTGGCGTCGAAGGCGCCAAGCGAAAGAAGCAGGTATATATCACCGGACGGAAGTTCGACGTCAGGAACGCGATACTGGTTGTACATTTTGACAACAATGTCGTCGTCCAGAAGCAGAACAGTCGATTGAGATAATTCTCGTCTATGAAGTATCATGCTTTCTTTAATCCTGATGGGGAAGACTGGACGTGGTGGTCGTTGAGTAAGGAGTGGGTCTTTTGGTATCGCCCGCCACGTTCGAAAGCTTCAAGGGAATCCATAGCTGCTAGGTAACATACGGAGGTCAACTTCAGAATTAATGAATCAGTGAATAAAGAGAATCTGACAGAATAAAATAGATGGAAGACCACGCCTGAGCTTCAAGTTAAGTAATTGGGGTAGAAGGCTCAGTTTATATGCTTTGATAATATTACATATACCCTTCCCTTTAAATATACGCACTCCCACACCCTACGATCAACCACGCTTTCCAATATACACCCCTTGATACAGACACCTTATATCCAAATCCCAAAACGACAGGGCCCACCAATCTTCTAACAGCAACACTAACAAATTGAAAGTCTTAACGACGGCTACGGCATCGTCTGCAGTCGCTGCATTGGGTAGGTGCGTCAAGAGTGCCCCCTTGGTTACCACGGTCTGGAGGGTTTTGGCAATCCCTATCAAACTCTACAATTTATCAAATCTCATGTCAAATATCCGCGCCGTGAAGTTTACATACTCGCGTCTGGGGCCTGGGCAGCTGCGCTTACTCCGACCAATAGCAGTCGAAGATGGGATTTCCATATCTTTGGAGATTTCGCACTTTGAGCGCGACAAAGCTCCGTCATATGCCGCACTCTCTTATACTTAAGGTGAGGGAGATGAGACAGAAATGCTACGACTTAACGCGCGAGAGTTTCCTGTTCGGCGCAATCTCTAGTCGTGTCTCAATTACCTTAGCTTGAATGAGCGACAGTCGATGGCAAAATATCTTTAGGTAGACGCAATTTGCATCGACCAGACGAATACCCTCGAGCGAAACGCCCAAGTCCGAGTTATAGGCGAGATCTACGAGAATGCATGCTATGTGTCCATCTGGCTGAGGCTTGATCCGCGCCTTGAGGAGTACAGAAGTTGGATTGAAGGCCCCGTCAGGACGTTTGATATAGGCGATTTCAACTGGTCTGAGCACGCAAAGAAGCTCGCGGACCATGAATATTGGTCTCGTTACTGGGTGATCCAAGAATGTTTGCTTGCGCGCAACATCCAAGTGCATTGCAGCGCAAACATTGCATATTGGGAACATTTTCGAGAAGCCTTAAGCCTGGAAGCCAAGGTCGACCTGTATAGTTATCCAGTGCATAGCCGTACCACTGAAACAATCGACTCGAGGAAACACGGCGCCCTGCCCCTATTACTCGCGCGGCCTGCTGAGGAGAATTTCCCCCCACAACGTCCACTCGACGAATTAATCATACACCACTGGCATTCGCGATGTAAGGATCCACGAGATCGCGTATTTTCCCCATCAGGACTTTTGCCGTCCTGGGAGCGGAATTCGTTGGCAAGATACTTCCCAGATTACTCCTTGACCGAAGACCAAGTCCTTGTGATTACGCTAGCGCACTTACAGCAGATGAATGGGCTTCGAGTTACGATGAATTCACAGAAGCTATTTCAGGGTCTAGGGGTTGATTCAAAAGAAAGGCAAAAAAGGCTGATGTCGGCCGCAGCGAACCTTTCCTACTTCGGAGCTGATGTCGAACACCTCATAGCATCGACTAAAGCGCTTGCTGAGCGCATGGCGTAGTGGACTTCAGACAGCACACAGGGTCTAGCGAGAATGGGCTCGGTTCCATCGGCAACAAGCGCTCTAGCACCAGGAGCTGTAATATTCTCTAACCTGTTCTTATCGATGTCGCCATCGTAGCCATGTGCCTCAATTTGATTTCCTAATGCATCAAACTGTTGATCTCGCCGTGTGTAAGCCTCATATGTTCTCTCACATATGACTAGTCACTGACCCGACAATTGAACGAGATGAAATATACCATCATTCTACACGAAGTGAGGAATAGATACTTGTTGTTGCATGAAGGTGTCGGAAACTAACTTTGTGAAGAGGAGAAGGCTTCGGACCGCAGTATTAGCTGTGCTACACCTCATATGCGCTTGCGCCGAATCTTGGTTTAGCCTCAGTTGTCGCGATCATGTCTTGATAAATGTGCTACAGTACAGAAGTAAAGTTATACAATTGAGCCATATAAGCAGGCAAATCCATTCATCTGCAGAGCCCAGAGCTATCGCAAAAGCTCGTTCCATACCTATGAGCTCCAATAGCTCTAGCTCCGTCCCCAGTTTCAGCTGATTCACCAGACCAAAATCTATCCCACGGTGTCTCACCAAAGATTTGGAACCCCTTTTGGGGCATGTAAATGCTTGTCGCGCAGCGCCCTCCTATATAAATACCGTTGAGGATCCACTTTCACCTCAGCAGTTGACAGGATCCTAGCCCTCATGGAGTAGCAATTCGACGTCAAGTTATCGAGGAGCAGGTAATACAGCGGATATGAGACTTCCGCGTAGTAGTTTGAGGGGGACTGCGATACGTTGATGGGCGTTTGACGAAGCCACCAGAACACATTCATCAGACTAGAGCGAAGTCTAGGTGACCATCTCGCCGTGTCGTATGCTTCGGGAATCCCACCTACCCCGATGCAGGTATAGATGCCTTCCTGTGACGTCGGTCGTGCGACGAGAAAGATCTCGGCGGCAGTAAAATGGAATACGACATCGAACCCCGCGGGCTCCTCGGATAGGATACAGAGTTTGTCAGGGATCACGTAGTACGGCGATTCAGCCGCTCCGGCATAGATTTCGTCGATGCCATCGTCGAGGGCAATGCCTACCAGAAGGCGATTTGGCCCTGTCCACTGGGAGCTGTCGAGCGCATAAACGTACGACGAATGGTCTATAGAAGATTTAATTCGCCTCGGCTGCAAGTCAGTAACCAGGAAGTCCGACTTCGTCACGGCTAGTGGCAGCGTCTGTGAAATATCTTGCTTTGCGAGAGACGTGGTGATCTGATCTACCAATGAGTCGTTATCATTGTGGTGTGTTTCCAAGCCAATATCAAGCATTTGGTCAAGTGCCGACCCATCTCTATTCCATTTATCTTTGCAAACCGAATAGTCTCGAAAAATAGTTGCGCCCTTGACCAGTTATAGTTTGGTCGCAACGCTGGCTGGTTGTGTTCATGCGGAAGAAGAGCATGCTGGTAATCAACAGCCATTGAGAGAATTGCGTAAACATGATCCCGTGCATCTGAGCATTGCCAATCTTGATAATCTGTGATCAACTCCGCAAGCTCTCGCGATTTCTGCTCACTTCTTGCTTTTAAGACGGTACCAGCCAGGGTCTGGCGTAGTCCGGACCAGAATATTTGAATCGCTGTATAAGCAGTCTTCGCTTGGAAGTGTTCTTGGCCGAAAGCTAGAGTTTCGCCCTTGACGAAAGAAGCATGCCCTCAGTCTCGCTGATGATCAGATTTCCTCGCTTATCCGGGTCAGTCCTCAGAAGCCTGTACTTCTCCATATACTCGAGATTTCCATACGTTATCACCTCCAGCGACCAACCTAGGCAATTATCAATTCTTGAAAAGGTCGCATGCGGCCCCGACTCACAACTGCCTCGGATTTCGAAAGGTCGCTCCACGAATCGTTGCGACTCGTAGCCTCCAATAGGTGTATCGGGTTTTATAGTAAGCCACGAAACAGTGTTATCTGGGAGTTGCGAAAATGCGTCTTCCCTCCAGGTCGCACTTAGATGCCGAAATCTGCCTTTTAAGGCTGACCAGTCTTTCCATGTATGTCCCGGGAAGTCTGTAGCGACCAGCCTGAGAAAACTTCGTTTAGAATACTGCAGGCTATCTGGCGAGTGCCACAGTGAAATATGACCTCTTTAGCAAGAACGATTTCCTGTAAATCCAGACTCGACGCCAATAAGGTCTTCCACAGAGCTTAAAAAGGCTTTCGGTCAGACCATGGTCGTAGAATTGTCTTACCACCTCGTTTCGCCCTTTTGCATTCAAGAGACCATGGTCATGAAGCTTGTTTAACAGGTCTATAACTTCGTCGCTTTGATCCGCAGCCAGGCCGAGCCAGGCGTATACAGTTAGGCTGAGCTATAGATACGTCCATGATCGCTACTTGATTATTTCGCTCGATATCATTCTCTTGGTCGATACATATAGCGTCGATCCAAAGGGTAATTGGTCCTACAGACTCGCGAATCTGAGAAAGAAAGCGTCCTAGATTTCTTGTAACGCGCTTTTCGCTGCCATCCAGATATATCTTCGTCTATTCTCGTTTTTATTAGTGTCATGTTCTCTCACGCATCTACTATCATCCCTTTCGTCCATCCTTCATAGCAAGATAACCCCTTACTTCTTCGCCCACATGTTCTTCCTCCCCTGGCAAGCGCCATATATACGACAGCGCGTGATATTCTGGGGCATCGTCGAGCTTGCTGATCCTAGTTGTGCATTCTATCCTTCCGTTCGAAGGATCTGTGGTATCTGTGGGCGGAAGTACTTCAAGCAATCGGATATACGTCGATGGATTCGGCAATGGAACATACACATATGCAGAAGAGCTCATTGAGGAAGCCATCGCGGTCTCGGGGAGACTACCTCTACTTGGTCAACTTGGTAATGACAAGCGTTCCCAGAGTAACTTGTAAGACAGAACTGAATAAATATAAAGACCTGTTCAGGTCTGCACAGTGCATGAGAAGTGAATTACCCGCTTCCAAGCTTTCATTAATCTCCCAAGGCATAATTAAACAATTGTGACTGCCTCAATCGGCGCATTTTTAAAAAACCCCTTCTTAGCATCCCAATAGCAGCCAATCCGCTCATAACCCGTTTTGTCGTCGAAGGCCTGAGGACCAAGCCATTATTTCTAAAATACCAATTCGTCTCCTCACAAAGCGTCATTAATTTCAGCTCCGTTTCTAGCGGCGGATCGCCAAGGGTGTCAAGCACCGCCCAGATATCCTTCTTCGGTTCATTCGGGTCCCGACGGGATGGAAGCGCCCTTCAGCTGCCCCTGAAAGATGCTCGGGGTGTACCTCAGCATCACACTCATCACCGGCCCCGGAGCGTGATATGTCCATCTAGGACGCCCGAAGGGATCGAGTGGATTCTCCAGTGTAGTAGCGAAGTTCTCGAGAGAGCATACGGGCTGATAGCTCGACGATCCTTTCACCCATTCAACACGCGCGATAATGGACGCCCACGAGAAGGTCGGTGCGACGTACGTACTGGGTCGTCTAGGCGGCTGTACTGTAGTGAGTTCACCACGCAAGTCCCTCGGGGTTCTGATCTGCCAAAGAAGATTTGAGAAAATCTTCTCATGCGTCAAACCCGCGATATACCCTCCCTTCATGTCGTAATCGCGTGCTATGGCCGATATGGCCGGGAGCATGTCCGTCGGGTATGTCAAGCTACGCGACACGTATTGTTCGACAAGCTCCCACGTAGAGCTGCGGTAGACTTCTTTATCGTAGTTTGAGTCTTCGTATGAATCCTTCTCGCCACACTCGCACCAGAGAGATTCCTCGCACTCAAAGACGATTTCCGTTTTGAGGAAATGAACGATTCGTTGGGACAATAGTCGCTCTTGAAAGGCCCATGCTCGCTGGAAGAGTGGCGCGTGAGCAGACGGCTGTCTGTTGATACCTTGATGCACCCTTTCAAGCGCCTCGCCATCACGTACATATAACTTGGTGCCTGGAGGGAGACGGCCGGGAAATTCAAGCTCGCAGTCAGTTTCTCGATGCGATAAGAACCCTTCGTCAAAAGAGGACGATCTCGCTGCGGATATAGTTAGCTCGGCGCCGGAGTATACGTCGGCCATTTTTGTGGCCTGATGAAGCCAGTCCTGTTCGTCATCCTGCACGATGCAGAATGAGTCGATCCAGATATACCGGTACGACAACCGCCTTGCGACCGTGAAAGCATCCTGGAAGTTCTCTGAAAGCGCGAAGTAGTCTATTTTTCGACATAACTCCTCTTTATTTGCCCGCAAGGTCCGGTAGGGAATCATGCCTCCCCAGCAATGCGATAGCGCGATATATGAGCCTTTAATCCCCGACGTGTCATCAAGCAGCACGGCGTCGAGTTGATTGCCGCGCGTACCAAGTCTACAAGGCGATCTGGAACATACCTCTTTCGTGTTCGGTTATGCTGATGATGAAGCTTGCAATGGCGTATTTGCTCTAAGATCGCAGACAACGTAGGTGGTACGAGTGGCTGGGGATCAACGACCGGCATCTCCGGGATCGCCTTGAGCCCCAAATCGCTCCCGGCGACTAGCCCTTCCTTCTTAATCAAGAGGAATGATGGATCGAGGTGCCATGACGTGGCCGATCGTCCATAGCGCACGCGAAACAATACCTTATGCGAGAGGCTCAGACGGAGATGGATCGGTCGCGGATCAGCAAGGATTTCTTCACCACCTGGGAATTGTTTGATCCCTTGCCATATTGCTGCGCACAGCAGGCATCGTGGAATATTAGTCTGGAGCTGAGCGGGCGTCGGGTGGGCGGTATGTGTATGCCCAGCCTTACCATCGTTACACGTGGCACATATTGGTGAGTATGCTGGTGCAGTCGACATGTTCAATGCCGTCCTATATGAGAGCATTATGGTGCCTAAGAACTTTATCCGAGCGGCATGAGTCTTATAATAATTCGCCATTATTCAGCTCACGCAAGCGAACCGACGCTGGTCTCCGAGCTGAAACCCCTCATCCAATAGCGAAGAGATTCCAGACAAGGCATCTAAACGAAGCAGGGTTGTATTGGTCGGATTATAATTACGGCTATCATCTCGAGTAGTGTCACCAAAAGACTGAAATTCCAATGGGCCGCCGCATTCAACAAAATCCTACTGCATACTTACTCACTCCCTGTAAAGCAATAGATTACAAGCTTGATGGGCTTCTTAGGAGTAAACTAAGTTTCTACAACAGCATCTCATTCATAAACCGCTTCCACAACCCCAGATAGCCTGAGGATTTTCCTTTCCTCTCCACCAAAACTTGAACATTCTTTTTCTGATATTCTTCCCAAGCCATGATTTAATCAACTTAACCCACTGAGCTTTCCAAAAAGCTTGATACTAGCCCTGTCTAGCCTCTGACGAGCTCTGTACGAAACGAGCACTGGCAGTCTGAACATATAGCTCCAGTCACACAAAGCATCTATCGCGGCTTTGACCAGCGCGAGAAAGATTGAACCTTGAATCTGCAACTTTCCCAGTTCGATTACTTAAAAGCACTAGTGAAACGGAAGCTGTAAAGGTCGTCGGCAGGAAGGGTCTGTCCCGAGGTGACAAGATTCGTCACCACCTACACATCAAATAGACGGCACCAGCCCTGTGCGTACCTTACGCAATCTACAAAATAGCAATTTGTTAGTCCCACTGAAAGTCAACATCCTTCTCGAAAGGAGTGCTTACTTTAGTTGTAGAGTGCTTCTACAATACTACTACCAGGGCTCGACCCTGGCCTCACTAGAGAGAGTCATTTCCCGCGCCCTACTTCCGTACCTTGCAGGCACTGCGGCCAGGCGTTCGTTCTCTACTGGAATGTTCGCCTCAGGGCAGCAGTCGCTTAAGTATGCGAGGGTAATACGCCGCGAGGTAGACGCTTGGTAATCCCAGAAACCAAGTAACCACGCGATTCAAAGCTAAGCCCCCCTCTACCATGTGACGATACACCGACGTATTGAAACATGGTCAAGCATTCCTTGATGCCGGCACTCTTCGGACCAGCACCCTTAACTCCAATACACTCCTCGAGCTCGGCCGGGTCATTAATTCGTTGACCGCCAGATAGCACTTCTTGCCCCCGCAGAAACATATCGAGGGCATCGGAGCACGAACACCATCTTCTGCCGTATTACCGGCATCGTCACCTTGGCATAGAATGGCCGCGCCATTTTGGAAATATCATGACGTAGAAGTCGTCTTATACTTGGCGCGCACGACTTGGTGCGGGCCTTCTCCGAGGGAGTGCTCATATCTTCATCGTCCCGTACATTAGAAAACTCTAGAGGTCCTTCGTCTCATAAAAGCTTTTGTGCCTCGGCAAAGGATAATCAGACGAATCTTTCCTTTGTCGGCCTGCTGAGAAGGGGCGCGCTTGAGCATGGCAATGTTGTCGAGATGAGTGATAGATGTCCCCGTTGCCGCCCTTGCGAAGCTCAACAAAGCTCATCTTAGCACTTTGTACGTGAGATGTTCGAAGCCATGCGCGCACGGTGACCATCTTTCCATTGTAGGCTTCGTCAAGGGAGCGTATCTCGACTTCTTCGCCCTCCTCACTAAAGGCCGACGTCGTGTCCTGCCTGTTGCCATAGTTGTCTTTGGCGGGGTCGTCCTCGACATTGGTGGCGGCGGCGAGTTCTCCAGTACGTTGGGCTTTCAAGCCTCCTTCTTCGCCTTAGCATTAGCCTTCTTTTCCCCTTACTTGACATCGGAACGCTAGACTCTCCCATGGTGTTAGTGTTGGGTCGCAATTGGTGACTCCACAGAACAAAGTGACAAGGTAGAGGGGTACCTTAGACTAATGGAGGGGTAAGGAGGGGCAGAGTTACTCTGCCACGTGATGTGACGCACGCTAAGACAACGCTGTGTGACAATATGTTGACGTCTATGGAACATAGATATGTATAGGTACAAGCGTACCTACTTATAGAGCTACTAGTTTCGCCGGTTAAAATCATGTCTACAGCCATAGAATCAATTAATCATTCACGTAGACAGATTCCATCTGTTCATGTTGAACAATGATATCAATACGGGAGTTGACTCAACACAATCATATAATCATACAACTGGATTATTTCCATTTAGCATTAGTCCGTTGTATAGAAACCAAGGAGGTAGACAATCCGCTAAAACGCTAGCTTTTCCCCAAACAAACATTTTGCGTGTGTGGGGAAATGGAATGTATTGAATAGGTAAGTCAGTATGTAGAAAATGAAAATAAGCATACTCATATAGAAAAGACCACCGTAGCTTTTGTAGATAGATACACTTGTCAAGAGGAAACCAGATACAAGCTTCAGGTAACTTCTGAGCACTGTTGATACACAATCGTAATTGCGAACGTGTCGAGTACAGTGGTGATACGTCTTACAACCTACTACCCACAGCGTAGGTCGCTAAGCGAGCAAATCCAGGTTCAGAAAGACACTCTGTCCCTTATATAGTACTCACCACAATATAATAACACGAATGCACATTCTATTGACAGGATATCAATCAGCCCCTAAACGACTTCCCTACATCTATCCACGATCTCACAGTATATAAGTCACCCACCTACGAGTTTTCGTTCAGAGGTTTCATAGAACCGCCGTGATGACTTTGTTCTCAAAGCCCCTCAGCGATTTCGAAGAAATGGCTAATGTGTCCTATCGATACTGTCGTACCAAGGCTCAACAACATGACTAGCCTACCTAGTACCAATAAACGATACACGATAACCTCAATATTCCAGTAAGTATCCAGTCTCGCAACAGCCTTGTAGATGAAATAAAAATTAGTTCCGGACATGAGGCAAATACCTACTCATGGACAGTCTCATCAGGGGCATCAGTGCGCAGAAGCTTAGTTATTGCATATATTGATGAACCTGGACTACCTTTCAGACTCTACATCGTCGATATTCTTCACATGAAGCAGTCAAATCTCAAGATCCAGATACATGCCATACAATAAAATCAAATCTCAACAACCTGCCCACCATCAAACCAACTCGCCTGCGAAAAACGATACCCGCGCTGATAAGCTAAGAACCTCAGCAATCTTGCAGAAGTCCCGAACTAACACGCCCCATCCGCGCAGGCGGGACGCGAGAGAAGAGCGTGTAGCCGAGTATCGCGACCACAGCCTTACCCCCAGTTCCAGCTTCAACGCCACGGCTCATGATCCCCACCCAGCACAACAAAGGACACCCCAAAAGCTAACCAGCCGGCGTCTTAACTCACGATACCCGACCTCATACTCAACCGCATAGCCAACATGGCCAGTGTGGTTTAGGAGTTATCTGAAAAAAATACCGTAGGGAGATAAAGGGCTGTCGAGATGTAGATCTGATAGGATCTAGATTGCGAACCTATGTACCTTACCGAGAAAATCCAGAGTACTAAATAACCAGCAAAGGTTTTCTATGACAATCTCTATGGTGTAGTACAACAACTTATGGTACATGGGAACATGAGAGCAAAGGAACTGATAGGTCAAGCTTGAAATGCGAATATAGCTTTCGGGGCGTAGATCTGAAACGTGAAGTATGATACAAATCATAGAGAAAACTTTCACCCCAGGCACCTAGATACAATCACCGAGTCAGGTACTTAGGCCCTGCGCTAGCTATGTAAGCCTCATGTGACCTTACCGGTCGACGATATATTTACTCATTCACTATAAGCTGAAGACGCCGAGAGCCATTATCATGCAGGAACGATCAAATACTTTTTTATATTGCAGTACAGCTCTTCAAGTGAGTGTTTGTATCTCACCAACCCCCTTTTCGCTTTGGACGACTGTGCCCATATCCTCAGTCCTAACCCCGTTTACGCTCAGGGGAATCACTATAGTTTGACTAGGACTAGATGAAATGCCAGAATAAGTCGCCATGCACAATACAACAGAGATGGAAAAGGAGATAAAAGAGTAACGCCGCCAAATGTACAGACAACTTCCGGTTGCTCCCTCCTGTTGATCGCCAGATCACCCAGTTCCGCGACAGATAGAGCAACGTCCAGTTCGCAAAAAATCAATACGTAAATCGGTTCCGTCAACTTCGTCGTTTCGTTCATGTCTAGCCACGCAACGCTGAATTGGCCACTACTATGAAGGCCCCGGATTCTGCCCTGCCGCGAGAACAATCATTAGGGGGGTCATCTTAGTAGCGTTAGAGCCAACCGGTATCGCGGCTGCTATCTTTAATTGATGCGCATAGGCGTCATAACAGCGTAGCCATCGTCAAGGAGATCTCCAGGTCCTGTTGCCGTGCCCTCTCTGAAGACCAGCGCGGGAACCCAAAGACATCCCGGAGGGTATAGGAGTGGAATCGTCAAGCCGTGAATGGTCGCCCATAAATTGCTGTATCTTGTATCCAGAGATGGTTCGTTTGTCGGGTTATCATGAGAGGTTATCATAGCATAAAAGGGTGATCAATACTCTGCCTCATCTGCCTCCTCGGGTAAGCTTTTGGAACTACTTCCCTTCTGCCTCATCTCCATTCGCACCAGGTCGAGCATCTGTGTATGCAGAATATGCGGGAAGGGGAAATAACAAATTCGGCCAACAAACAAGCGCCGCAAAGCAGTCGGCATATTACAAAATAGTTGAAAGCGAACGCCATGGAATGGTGAAAATTGTAATGGGTAAATATGTCGACCGGGAAACAAGGCAACAGATCGAGGTGGCAGATAGGCGAAGTGCGGCAAAATGAGATCTGATCCGTTGAACAGGCTGTAACTCTATATCATAAACTCGTCTCTCATTGGAGTGTCTGATGCGTCAAAATCAGGACGAAAAGCATCTCGACTCCCATATTCCTTGCAAGCAGCAGTCTCAAGCACAGATGTGCCAGTTCGGTATTTGCCTACACCGCTCCAGAGTGTCAGAAGCCCTCACAGGCTCCTTAGGGAATACACATCAATTCGCAAATAACTGGCGATTCCAGGTCGGAAAGTGCCAGATCGAAGCAGTTTAAGCGCTTCGTAGTTTGAACGCCGAATGAGGCTGGTCAACAAATTAATGGAACCGGGAGCTACCCGAGTTTCGACAGCGTCTGAGGAGTCTGCCATTTCACTTGGAATTAGCACCAAAACAGATAGGAACAACGCGGAGCAGAACAATATTTTTCACTTACCACTACCCCTTTGCATATGACCACGGCCACGTCCGGTAAATCCAGAAGCTGCTTCCCCCCATTCCGGACCACGAGGTTGCCTCTCGGGGGCGTTGCGGTTGGCACCATTGGCGCTAGGACGCTGACTTCCGATGGCTCCCGGGGTCTCCTACTTCGCATGTGAGAGCCATTGGGATCGAACCCGAGAGCGAGGGAACTCATGTTAGATGATAGCAAAGCATCCGTACTCGAAGCAGCGTTATGTGCTGTAGTCGGCGTCAAGTTGGGCGGCGTAGTTAGTGATGTTTGGGAGAAATCGTAGCGGGCCCCGAGACCGTTTCCGAGACCAGCATAACTGGAACCCGAAGGCGCAGGGCTTGGACTGTGCGCTCGGAGATCGCAAAGCTTTTGGCAGCACGGAGATTATTAGGTATGCCGCCATCTGGGCTACCAGGAAGTTCCAGCGTAGGGTTTTGTCGACCAAGACTGTGGTAGGCACTTGAGCCCATGCGAGACTCGGCAAAATCAAAGGTGGAGCCCGGCTGAGTCCACGGCGGTGATCTTCCATGACACATTAGTCAGTTGACTCTGTGCATTCACAGGTGGCGAGTGCTCTGGCCGTTTCATGATTTGAATTTGCCTCCGATCAGCCTCGCCAACAGACCTATGCTCCAAGCCCATATTATGCGCCAAGATATGTATCTGTCGACGTTGCTCGGGGCGATGTCGGGGAGAAGATGTGGACCTCGCGAGCTGGATCGTTCTTGAAGATCGTCAACTGCGTGTAGAATTCAAGAGTAGCGGGGTCGTTCAAATCGACATCGCCTAGACTCGTGGTCAGCCGTCAATGACGTTAGCATAGGTAGGGGGTATAGACATACGTAAAGGAGAATTAACGGGCTGCTGCTTGACGCTGACACCAAGAGCCTGGAGAGCGCTCTGTTGATGGATGGGAAGGGGTGCGCGGTGCTGTTCTTCAAGCTGTCCACGCTTCTCCCGCTTCTCCCTGTCGATTCGATCGCGCTCATCTTGTGGCAGCATTTTCTTATATTCCACCCGCAGTTTACGTCCCATCACCTCCAGCCCATTCATCTTCTGAATGACAATAGCCGTATCCTCCGCAGTGGAGAAGTTGGCAAAGGCAAGACCCCTGAACACGCCCTTGTCGAAGTGATAGTTGAAGGCGTACGGCTGCGGAAGGTTCATGGACACCATGAGACCTTGCAAAATCTCCTTCCTGCATTGGAATTGGATATTCTTTATGACTATGGCCGTGGGGATTAACTGTTCGGCATCGGCGGACGCGGGCGTTGTCATCATGCCACGGCGTCGACACCCATACCCTGTACGTCATGTTCGCTGCCGTTCATGCCCATGCCTGGGTCGAACACCGGCATTCCTACATTCCCCTGATCGGTCCAGGTCTAGGTTCTATCATTAATCACGTATTCCTGGCTAGGTTAAGTGCAGGTAGAGCGAGAAATGGCGTACTCACCGATGGTAACGCGGCACGTCTGTTGACAGCTCTCCCACCCAGCCGACTATTGCCGTTCATGGGGCCGTTCATCGTGGCTATAGCCCCATTGTACCCCCAGGTTTGGTTGTTGTCCATATATACCCAGAATGCATCATGTTGGGCGACATGCGATCATACCTTTGCAGTGCTTCGTACGCAGAGGATCCCCCGAGCCGGTCGTCGTGGCCATATGCCCCGGGATTGCCGATATGCTGGCTATGTGACTCCAGTGGGCGTTGTTGGCCCTGCCGACTTCCTCCCAGCCCTGAGGGACTCCGATGGTGGCATATCCCTGCCTCATAGACCCCGGTGAGCGCGCGGCCGTCGCAGAATAATCATAATACATATCTCCTCGATTCATGTTTGTGTGGCGAGGTGGATGAAAGGGTGGGTGCAGCTGCTGCTGCGGGTGACCAGTAGTCTGCAGCTTTCTGGTTGGGGCCAGACGGTATTTGAGCGAAGGTGAGCGAGCTGGAGTCGAGGACGACGTGAATGGTGGGCGGCAATGCTCAGACGATAGCTGAGCCTAATCACGCTTGTTTCTACTAACGATCAAGTTCAATACAAAAAGAAGATCAGAGCGGACGTCGTCGCCAATGTGGAACAGAGTCAAATACGGATGGGTCGCGCAGCAAAGAGCGAGAACGGCGGCGACAGCGACGGCGACGGCGACGGCGACACAGGCGACAGCAAGGGACACAGCACCAGCAACGGCAACAGCACCAGCGGGCTTGAAATGCGGGAATGTCGATCGGGAATGGAGGTTGGTGGGATGGGATGGAGATGTAGATGGAGATGGAGAAGGCTGGTTGGCTGACGAGAGGGTCAGGCAGGAGGGAGCAGGAGCAGAGATTGGTTGGGCGGTCAGATGCAGGAAACCGAACCAGCTTAGGTGTGTATCACGCCGTTCGCGGATCACAAGCCACGGTCAGGACAGGACATGCAAGGATCGATTAGCCTGGGAGTGGGAGTGGGAGTGGGAGTGGGAGTGGCAGTAGGAGGGAGGGAGCGGGAGGGAATGAATATAGGTACTTTGTTAGTAAGTAAATAGTAAATAATGCATGGAGTGGTAGTGGTAGTGGTAGGTAGTAGTAGTGGTGGTAGCGGTTAGGTAGTAGGGCTTGTGAGATGACGAGAGATTATAGTTATTGGTTGTTGGTTATGTTGCACGGGAGCAAAGAGCAAACAAGAAAAAAAAAATGGGCGCCCCTTCCAGTGCAGTAGACGACAATAATCAAAGGGAAGAGCGCACACGACAAATTTTACTGCCCGTTGAGACTTGACACCCTCTGGCTTGACCTGCTTGAGTGTTGTGGAGAAGCAAGTCTTTTGGGTGCAGTGTGCAGTGTGCAGCGAGAGCAGAGCAAGATCAGATAGCACAAGTAGGTTAGGTAGGTTAGGTACCTAGGTTAGGTAGGGAAAGGGTACAAGGTAAAAAAAAAAATTAAAATGGCCGCTAAGGCAGATGGACCAACGGGGATTAGCTGGCCGACCCGATGGGACCCCTTCAATGCCTTCAATGGGATGGGGGATGGGGATTGGGGCATGGGCACATGGGCACGGGGAATGCCTGCGCCTGCGCCTGTGCTTTGCCAATGCCTGTTGCTGGCTGCTGTATGCCTGTCTGCCTACTAATGCACGTTATGCTGTGTACCGTGAGCCTTGACCGTCTTCTATTTTATTATTATTATTTTTTTCTTCCTCTTTTAAGCACTTAGGTAGTGTATTTGCTTTTTCCCCTTCTTTTTTTGTCTTCATCCGCCCCCTTTTGCTCTTGTTTTGAAAGGCGGGGAGCTCGTTGGACGGACGATGTGTGTAAGTACTGGTAACCTTACCTATAACGTAGGTAGTGTAAGATCCGCTATAACATCCGTGGTATTGGACAAAGATATCTAATGACATGGCCACCCTCCCTCGCACTCTAACTCAGCTGGTGCAGATCAAGCAATGGATGTAAGCCACTGCTGTTTGTTTGATTACAAGACACAGGTTGCTGCTGAGGCATGTGGCGGTGGTGGGTGGGGGGTTTAGTGGTTTGCCATGAACATGAGCCAAAGCGCCATGGGCAAACTCGCCATCCAATCTCACTCCATAATAGTGAATAGGCAAGCTGGCTGTTGACAGGCAGCAATCTGGAATCTTTCTCAGCAGAATATGGTAATGTGCTTGTTGATAATCACGTAGTCAAGGGGGTGGTGGCTAGACAACGAGAGGAACCCCATACTCTCTTGCTCCCCAATTAAGGAAATTAGATCCCTGGATGCCCCCAGATGCTTGGTATTGTGCTGCGACGACAAGGAAACTATTTTGTCAGGGCCACCACGCGAGAATGGCTATCGGTGAAGTGGTTGGTGAGAGTGACCGCCCCTAATGTTATATTGAGTTTAGGGGCAAGTGTTAGCGTTGACCGGGTGCGAAGCCGGGACAGTACAGTATTAGAAGAGAACCACGAAAGACGAAGAGGACGAGAGCGATAGACGCTTCCTCCATACCGCACTCCGCTTTTTACACCGACCAAAACTGTTGTGTTTCTCTAGTGTACGGTGGTAAGTATGTAGTGTATGGCATGTCATTGTTGTTCGATTGCATAGATTAGGTACGTACCATAATATACGTGCTATGAAGATTAACCAAAAGCAGTAGCTTCCAACGGCTCGTCCCTCAAACTGTAAGTTGTCTATTTTGGTACAAGGTTACGTCGTCCCATCTTGACGGGGTACAATATCCCTAGATCGGCTCTTCCTTGTCCTAGCTGTCAGATGAAGTTTTGCGACCTTCGTTCCACTTCATCAGACACCCTGCGTCACCGACTAGAAATAACCGTTTTAACGTGGCGTTATGAACGCACAGGGTACACAGGCATTTTTTACATGGAGATATTAGCCAACCATCTTGCTACCATGCCAACAAACATTCGTTCATGGGCAGATATCTGCGAATTCCAAGCACTGTGCCCTAAGGCCTCAAGTAGCTCACCGCAGTTGCCACGTAAGGCCCAGAAGCGTGCCCACATTAAAGCCCCAGCATGAGTGAGCAGGGCTCGAGTTCTTCCAGATACTGTAATCTGCACTGTATTCAGATTCGGGTTTGAATCAGTTCGCCATCATAGTCTACAACCACCCTCCACAAAGCTACTCGTACACCGATTGCCGTCAGTCACCTGCTCTTTTCTTTCGGGTATTTCCTTCTTTCGCTCCTCCCTTATTCTGATGTTTTTTTCTCGTCCTCTAAATAGTAGTAGACAGAGCTACTTGGATAAGCACCTTGATACCTGTGTAGAAAGTGGTATGCAAGTATTATCAATCGTACTACCAAACTGAGACAAAGCACCAATCCAATAAAAAGCATTCCAAACACAGCATATAACAACAAATACCTCGTCAACAATAACAAATCGAAACTAATTTCTAAGACAACTGAGCCATCTATTTTCTGTCATCTACCACGACTGGCCACTTGGTAGTATGTGAGCATCAAAATTGTCTGTTGTTTGACCTATAGTACGTAGTACACTCGACAGCACCAAACATTCACATACACCCATATCGCAATTTATTTGGTAGCTTTCTGTACGCTTCCCTTTTTCATGCTGACTGGTGGCCGTGAGAGGCAAAACCTAATAAGGATCATGTGTTCTTACCTGGCACTTCTACTGTCTCTTACTGCTACTGTTCAGTTACCAGATAGGACACCAAGTCGACCCTGTATCATGGCGTATTCCGTTCACAACCCTAAGGTCCCAGTGCGATATCATTGAACAGATCATGACTTCAACCAATGCGCGAACGCGTAATCACACGCGCACTCTGACGGATAAAAGCCAGCCAATCCGAAAACAGCCCAGTGCTCTCTAACTCGAGCTCCCCCCTTTCAAGATTTGCCCCTATCTATCGAGCGAGCGCATCTTTGAGCGCCGTAACGCTCCTACCAATTTTCAAAATACAACATCCCTCTCTTCTTCTCACTTTGTCATAAAGCCAGCACAACCAATCGGGTACTTCCTTATGGCCGATGTCAAAGTTGAAGATTTTCGGTCCAACTTTTTTTAAGAGGGGTTAGCTTGACCAGGGTGACATTGTACAGTCAAGCCATGTGCCGGCTGGAACCAAATGCAACCTGACGGCCTTGGCCAAGCGTAAACTGACCCGGTAGCACGGTATCTGAATATACAGCACTTTGGCGTGTCATGTATCATTCAGGTTACACCGCGTAATCGTAACACCTCCCCATGTTACCATACCTAAGTACTATACTTGTAGGTTTCCTATACATATTCTATCGCCCTTAGTTACATACCTTAGATATATATTCGTGCTCAAGTTAAGTAGTTATCTTGGCTAAAACGTAATGCAACTAGTAACCGCAGCCTAGTAGATCTCTGAACCATCACCGACGCTTGTTGGATACAGTAGCTCTGTAGACTTGACTCTAGCCATATTGGGAATAATCAACGAAGCTGTGGACACTTATGTCATTTCACGACAAACGAATCCTTCCTAACGCTTCTTGTCCAAGTGAGTGAGTACCCCTTATGAGACCCTGGACAGCCTGGAGAGCTCTCAAAATGCTCGAAATTATGGTCGTCATTAAAGGAAGTGTTGTTCTAGGGTCCAATCAAGTTCCGATAAACCGGAACTCAGCCTTCATCAGGCTTGGCAATTTCGTATTAAAGCCGTCAACATCAGCACCTCACTCACCAAACGGAATGAACCCCTTTATTAAGCAATATTTGTTTCCTACATGTCTTGCCATCTCACCAGAGCACCTCGCAAAAGAGGTCGGCGAGCTAAGGTCGGGAATCTGTCATAACCCGCCGCTTGTCATACCCTTAAGCTATATAGATGTAGACATTTCGTGGTATTCAACTTCAAGTATGGGAAGCACAGCCTCTATCAGATGCAAATCAGCTGTAGGATCTGAACGTTTTGCAACGTTGCTCAGCCCATCAACAAACGCGCCGAATAAACCGATCAAAACGAGAGCGTCGGCCGCAAGTTGAAAACGCCTACCTATGTGTAACCCAACCCGACGCCGTACGTATACCAAGCTGTCTCAGAAGATAATGGTAAACTCAGCGCCGCGCCTGCCGCCGCCCGTAACCTTGGGACCGGGGGGATGGCTGTGGTGCCACCGCAGCGCGCATCTGCAAACCGATCCTCCAATCGGTGCGATCCCACCATGTCTCGAATTTTTCGAATCCGATTGCCGCTATCTCGTCCGGCTGGCAAGAAAGTTCTCAAGGGCGAGCTAATCTTCCCAACCACTTATACCCATGCTATAACTCTTGAAATCGTTCAACGTCTTCGTTATTACGAAGCCACGGCAGTATATACATGCTTTGCAAAGAGGATTATCTTTCAATATTTTCAAAGGCGCAAAAAGAACATATTAGCTATAAGTGATGTTTTAATGAATCGCCCATCCATGTCTCTAGCCCGGAATATGATATCACAAGGATTGCATTCCACACACATATACACCAAAAAACTCGACCACACCATGTAACATTGAAAGACACGCCAGTGCCCGTGCGCCAAGCTTGTTTCTCTCGGTGCGTTTGCCGTCCGGCAACGACGGCTACCTACCGGCAGCTCGCACGTGAGTTTGTCTCATCTCTTCTCGAGATCGCAACATGTAACGGAGGACTGCGAAATTGACACTACACACTTCTGTAAGACGTGAATTAGCTTGTAAGATAAGGTAATTTTATAGAGAAAAAATACGTGATGAGGATACTACTTCCTTCAAGTAAGCGAGTCGGTGACTAGCAAGCTCAGTCTACTAAAAATATGCTCTATGCGCAAATTCGGACAAAGTTCACCATCTTCGCTCCCTGTAACATCGCACTACAAAACTCAAAGTCATGAACGTCTCCATGCCTCACCCCATTACCACACTGGCGGCTTTGAGGACTACCCATCGGCTCGGATGATTAGCCTCACTATATATATATATATATATATAGGGCGAGCGAGGAGGATTATCAACCAATTATCACAAAGAGCGCTACAAGTGATCAGTCTTGTATCATATCTACATGGTTATATAATACACAGTCGTCGAAGGATTTTCGACGGAAGTACGTTCGCTCTGCCGCGGCTGCAACATGGTGCCAACGAAGAACATGTGACAGACAGTGTAGAGACTTGGTCCCTGCATACAGCGTGAAGCAAACACCACTTCCGATAGCTCGATTTCATAAAACGCAGCGATGACCAACATATTACTTTCCCGGATCCTCAGAGCAACCCAAAGAGCCCTCTCATGCCACAATCCCCCCAATATCACACGCCCCATTATAAATCGTAGCCCCGACCGTAGTCCTGACGCCGACAAACTCGCACTCGGGGAAATCCGCTGGCGTCTGGGGTATGTATAATAAAAGAGCTGATACCACGGGCCGGGGTCGAGATCGTGGTCCGCCTGACAAAGGACGAACCCGGTTGACCGTGTTCAGGGGCTCCCGGTGGTAGACGCTATACGTGCCATCCTCGCTCCCGCCAGCCAGATACCACTCGGCGTCCGCCTCGCCTGGCCACGTCGTGGCGTTGACGAAGCCGACGGTATACCGGCTCGTCCCGTTGGTCTCGTCGCGCAGGTTCAGGTACCCCGTGGGACCGAGGTCGTAGAGCTGGTTGAGCTCGTTCCTCGCCGCGCTCTTGAACGCCGCGTCGGCGAAGTTGGCGAGGAGGACGGGCGAGGACGCGTCTAGCCCGACGAAGAACCCGCCGTCGAGGTTCGGGTTCACGCGCAGCTGGAGGGCGCGGTTGTTGTGGCTGGACTGTTGGATGCGAGTGTGAAGACTAGCCCGTTGTGGCTCTGGGTTGAGTTTAGCTCCGCCGGGTAGTTGAATGGGCAGGTGCTGCTCTGCGACAGCGCGCCTGTTGCTAGGAGGGCTAGCGGGAGGAGGGTGAGGGTTTTCATCTTTCTTTGTGAGGTAGGTAGACGGGTGGAGTGAAGTGAGGTGAATGTGTGAATGAGAGAGTTAAGGCGGCCACGAACGAGGTTAGTTGTGTGTGAGTAACGGATGCTGTAGAGCGATGAGTATCTCAGCACATGTTGAGAGAATTGATGATGATTCCAGAGACGTTTATATACACACTTAATTCATCACGTCATGTGAGCAGACTGCCCGTTTTGACTGGATATAATGCTGCAATAACGACCAAAAACCTCGTATTCACGACTCGCAGGCCAAGTCTTTATGGACGTAAGGCGGGGATGAGATTGGTGATCGACACAGGCCTGTAAGACGGCAATGTTTGTAATGGAAGCTACTGCAATGATACATCGTACAGGAATATTGGTGTAGTATCTCTCGTACATGAGCAGATTGATCTTCTCGTATGGCACGAGGTGTTTTACCATATATAAGCCTTGGAATCTCTTGATTGAGGAGCTAGATATACCTATCTAGGACGAATTGTCCCTTGTACGTTTACGCAACGACCCCTCACCGACCGGATGCCATGCCAATTAGCCTACCAGTCCTACGAAAACATCGGTTAGCAGTTCCTTTCTGCTACAATACAGATAGTAAGCGTTTGCGCTATTAGTTCAAGATTACATTTCTCCAAAACGCCAATAATAGAATCACCACCAACCCAATACTTCCTTCGACTTACAACACCTCAATTCGTCACAATACAGTAAAACACATTCCGTTTCTATCGGTACAGCCTAAAGTTAGAGATTCTCTCTGGGAAGTGGGTCGTTTGTGACATTCATCCAATTGTAGTCGAATAAGATATTATCTCTTTAGTGATGCTCGTAGCAATGAGAATTAAAAGCATTTACACACACTTCGTTCTCTTCGATAGCTTGTCCACAGATATGACGTAGGCTGAGCTTGGACTATCTATGGTCTTATCTGTGGCGGTGCATAGCAGCTGGCCTGGCTGGTCAGCCACGTTGGGAACGGCTGCCGAGATTCCACCACATCCATCTTGGTGGCGCGGCCCGCTCCCCGGGTTTTGGAGGTCGCTGGCGATTTGATCCTTGCAGCGACAACCACAACGCCAGGCCAGGCTCACCTATCAGGCAACCTACCTCGGACTCCCGATATGCCCTCTGCTTGCCTCGAGAATGGATGGGCTGACTGGAACCTTCCGGGTCTGTGTACTCTAAACTCAGAGAGCATCAGACCGGCCTAGGCTTTCCGGCCTTATCAAGCACAGGTCAAGCATAGCGGCGCATCCACGGTCATCATGATGTGCCTAGTGAAGCCCATGGTGAGTCAGGCCCCTTCGGGCATCCGGGCCTAAATCAAGGGAGCCTGTGATGTAAGTCATTCCACTGTCTTTTTATCTATCGATATGCCTTTTGCGACTTCAAACAGCTCTGGCTCAGCTTGAGCCTGCTCCTCGACAGCATCGCCTAGCCGTATGGATGTCTCCCCTCAGAGATGCCGTGACTGCTTATCCCCCAGCCCGGTGTTTTACCGGCCTAAGCCCAAATACGGCTTAGCATCCAGTCACCAATAGCCAGTCCTACGGGTGCGGGGTCCGCGCTTGTCTAGGTGCCTGACCTCCAGCTTGACAAACTTCAGCAGTGCAATCCCCCAGCTAGTGCCCGCTGCTGCACCTCACCGCACCACGCCGGGCGTACCTGACGAACACCCCAACCCAACAGCCTAACTCTGGCGCTGGAACTTCCCTGGAACTTCCCCGGCTGCAGCCCACGACCCCAAACAATAGCGCCCTATCCAGGTGTGCGTAGCGCTGCATTAAGTAAGTAGGTACACTACCTGCGCCGTAACGCTGCCTATCCCATACGCAATTTTTGCGCCGCCTCTCCATTTTCCCAGCTCTGGCCTTTTTGGGGGAACAGCTCGATTCTTGTCGTCCAAACAACCACAACAACACAATTTTCGCCGCTTCCGACGCGCAAACATCCTCGCCAACATTACAGAGTAGAAAACACCGACCATACCGACACCCAACAACCTCGATTGCATCCACACCATCGCAACCACATTGCCAGCCTCCCTAGCTGCTGTCCCATCCATCCATTCGACATCGGCTCCTCGTCATATCTCCGTACCGTAGTCAACAATGGCCGGCGGCAAAGGCAAATCATCTGGCGGGAAGAGTTCGGGCGGAAAGACGGCAGTCGATGGCCCAAGAAGCAGCAGAGTCATTCCGCTCGCGCCGGCCTGCAGGTAAGATGCCATTATTTTCAGCGTGCTGTCGACAATTCATCCTGGTTGCATGTCATCGTCGATTGATATATGCTTCGTTCAACCTACACCTATACCCCTCGCCCGACTCATGCAATAACGCGCGCGCACAATGCAACTCAACTCTGTCGACCACAAACACAGCTCACTCGTTTCGCTGCACCTCCTCGCGTCTCGTTCTGTTTTCACCGTCTTTATTGGACATGTTGCCTGCATCTTGATGGGGCATATTGACTTGTGGAACGGTCGTCGAAGGGCCTATTGTCATCAACTTTAGTGTACATCATGTTGCATTACCTTGATGTGAACAACGTCGCATGGATTGGCCCTTGCTCCCTACAGCCGTCACATACACTTGTCTGGATACTAACGCGTTTGCTTTCCAGTTCCCTTGCGGCCGTGTGAAGCGGTTCCTGAAGCAAAACACCCAGGGCAAGATGCGCGTGGGTGCCAAGGCTGCCGTATATGTCACTGCCGTACTGGAATATTTGACCGCCGAAGTTCTGGAACTCGCAGGCGTGAGTCACCCCGTCCTCCTCCCGCTGCTGCCTACATGTCTCATGACATGTTCAGCCCGGTTTTGGTGCTATGTCACCAAGCGTTGCAACAACAGACAAAGCTGACGCCTATCTAGAATGCCGCCAAGGACCTGAAAGTCAAGCGCATCACCCTCGCCATCTCCAGTTGGCCATCCGAGGTGACGAAGAGCTCGACACGCTGATCCGCGCCACCATCGCCTTTGGTGGTGTGCTACCCACATCAACCGCGCCCTGCTCCTGAAGGTGGAACAAAAAAGAAGAGCAAGGCTATCGAGGCTTGAGGGGCTAGGTCTTTTGGTGGTGTCAGTTGATTAATGTATCCTCTTATCGTATCATATGAGTATTGGCTTTACACTGAATAAGCTATATGCAGTGTCTGGTTGCGGCACGATGAATATGAGGCGATTGACTTTGGAGGGAAGTTGATGATGGTGTGTGGAGTGTCATGACGCGCGAGGATTGTTGTTTCGTTGCTTTTTCTACCATTTCTACGAAACCAACCGGGTACAACAGTCAGATATGAAAGCTCCCAGCGTGGAGGGCATGGTCAAGACAATGTCGGAGAGGCTGGAAACTTCAGTGTGCACACATAGGTCAGACATCTCAAAGGGCCAGTGGGACTTGGTCTGCCAGCGATATGTAAATTACACGTTCACTTCCGATTCAACGTCTCGCTGGGTTTTGATTTGTTGTGGTATGGTAGTAATGCGAGCTTTCATCCATTCACTTATTCGCGGTGCCTTTTCATTGACAATTTCTAGTCATTTCTTCTCTTTCATGGCCAATAAACAACTCCGGTATAAGAAGCCAAACGACTCAAAATCAATCTCTCTTGAATTCATATTGTGTGCCCCTTGATGTAGGCAACTGTCCGCCGTTGCAATACTATGATATGCTTCATAATATCATGGTATGTGACATATAGAAGGCTGGCATAAATGAACAAACTCCAATGCAGTTTTAGATTATGTAGCTAAAAACTATTAGCCAGTATGAATATTTGCAAGATTGAAGAAAATCTACAGTATCCTACCTGGGTTCTCTTGGATCACCTCCTAGTCAAGAACTACCGCGCTATCAAACGGTTACTGACGAGTCCAAGGCTGTTTCCGCGTCTAGTATATACGTGGTGGGCAGAATACTGAGAGGAGCGAAGCCAATGCCTTATTGCCTAATACCGACCGTGATCCAACCAGCGCACCTCTAGCTGAATAATTCAAATACCGTCTTTGTGTCTTGTCGGCGGCGTTTAAAATGATCCCGATATACTTATAGTTCGTTCAGGCGTCTCATTGTCCGTAGTGGATGATTGGTCATGCCGTGCCGTACGGCGACCAATTATGACATTCCTTTGATTCTTCTTTGTCCCGGCGACAAACAGCCGTCCTTCAAGAAGCAATAATAGCATCTGAAGGAGGCTATTCAACGGAGAAAGATGCCTTTCTCTACACCTGGGCGAGTGAAGAGAACAATCGTTCGCCACCTACACACTTTGTGCGAGCGCTGGAGCGTAATATCCGCGGTGGCCTTTGTTGGGATAAACTTTCGTGGGTTGGTATACGAATAGACGCTGGCTGTGATGATAGTTTTCGTGGTTCAATTGATGAAAAAGCTGATGGTTAGCTCGTTTACCATTCCCTTCTCTCTCTCTCTCTCTCTCTTGTCGATTGTTACTTGTTCGCTCGCTTCGCTCGTTCTGCGTATTCCGAGTTTGAGAAGAATAGACACAGTTTCTCTTGCTTACTCGCCTGTCTTGAAGACTACTTCACGATCCTGTTACGCAAGCGCGCTGGTTGTGCTTCGCTCTTACTTACTTTTCTTACTGAAGCCAATCTGCCACCAAGTGCATCATACGCTAGCCATCGACGAACTGAACTTACCAAATACTTCCTGATATCATCTGTCTTCAACATCCATCTCCTCGGAAGTCTTTGTCTTTCTCTATTACATCGGTCAGCAGAGCAGAACGACGGTAAACACCAGTCACAACCCAAAACACCTAGCAGCAAGATGCCATCGCGTATAAGTCTGCCCAAGCTCTCGCTCTTCTCCCGGCACTCCTCCACCCATCAGCCGCAGACTCTAAAATGCCGCCGCCAACGCGCCAACTAGTACATCAAACGAGCCAGCGAAGCCTTCCGGTATCCCCGCCACCCGTCTACACCTCCGCAACATCCTCCCCGCCAGCCCGGAAGAACCGCCCATCATGCCACTGCCGCACGAACTCCCGAGCCTGGGTCTGGCAATGCCACCAGTGCCACAACGTGTACCGATTGGGTGTACGCGGCGATGTCTAGATTGCTCGCACACATACTGCGTCGTGAGCTCCAAGCAGTCATCGTCGTCCTCATGCTCCTCTTCTAACAACCGAGGTAAGAAGCGGCGGCGGCAGCAGTCCACGCTCTGCGGGCTGAGTTCGACTACGTCGGCTGGGAGCAGTGGGGTCGTGGAAGCGCAAGGTGCTGGGCTACGAAGCCACTGGGCGGTGCGACGCGGTCACGCGCGACCGCGCGTTCCTGGGGAAAAGGCACGACTGCTGGGTTGACTGCGACTCGCCCTCCGAGTGCGGGCATCGCCGCCACGAGCTCGCGGCTGAGCTGCTGCGGAGTCGCGCATTCGCGCAGGCGGCCATCGTTACGGACGTGCCCCCAAGAGCCCCGACGACGACATCCCCTCACCGACGCGCTTTTCAAGTTAGGCAAAGTATCTAAGGTTGAAAAATTTGTCATGGGTGAGGCGGTGACGGATGCCGAGGACGAGCCGCCGCAGAAGAGCCCGCTGCAGTCGAGTTTCTTGTTGGATGAGGATGAGGAAGAAGAAATGATGATGATGTGAAGAAGAGGCGGGAGAAAGAGGAGGAGATTTGGTGGGTTACTCGGACTAGTTCTGAGATGAACCAGACGACTCCTGCTTACGAGGTTGATGAAGGAGATGTCAAGATATTGACTGTGCGCAATCTCACTGAGAATGACATGGTTGATGACTCGGATTCAAGCTCCGAGTCTGGGAGAGCGGGTGGTCGTCGGCGAGCTCTTTATGATAGCTGTTCGGTGGAAGTTGGGACTGCGATGACGAGTTTCTTGTCCGTGTGTTGATTTCTTACGTACATACATAATTGAGGGATGGAGTTTATGAGTTTGGATTTGATAGGGGCGTAGAATACCTAGATTGCGCTGGCGTTGGCTGTTGTTGTTTATACCCCTTATGGTTTTTACTGTGTTTCTGCTTTGTTTGGATAAATCGACGGTTATAACATATAACTAAAGTGACTTATAGTTGCGGTTGTTTGAAATTATGTGTTTCTCGTTTGAAATTTGATGTCGCATTCTTATAAGTAAGCACCCGACGTTGGGTTGAAGCATGTGAAGTTTGGGATAAGCTCGAAGAATACATAGAACGGTTATTTGCATCGTGCAGCTTAACTTTATGCAGCTATAAGGTAAAGGCACTAGGTACCTAGGTACCTAACCTAGGTAGCCCGCAACGCGCTACGAATTCACTTCACGCGTCTTTCAACATTTTGGCATCTTCAATTAATTTGAGCTCACCGACAAACGACTTATTCTCGAATGCCCAGACCACTGCGTCCAAACTGAATTAGACATTTCCCAATATAAACCGAACATAAAATCACAGAATCAACATAGTCTAACCCCTAACCCCATCTCACTCAACATGTCTGACTACGAGGATGAGATGGACGTGGATGGTCCCCCGTCCAACGACATCGTGTTCTCTTCAGATAATACGGCAAAGGCAAGCGAAGTGCTGCGAATCTGCCGGTCGAAGCTGAAGATTCTCTTTTGGTAAAACTTGCATTTCACTCTACATATATATTCTAACCTAGAGGAAGGGTCGAGAAATACCGGCCGGTAACGTTGTCTGACGTCTCTGGTCACCAAGACATCCTCGCTACTATCAACAAATTCGTAGATTCTAATCGGTTACCACACCCTCCTCTATGGGCCCCCAGGTACTGGAAAGACATCGACATCTTGGCCCTCGCCCGCCGCATATACGGACAGGACAACCTGCGCCAGATGGTGCTCGAGCTGAACGCCTCCGACGACCGTGGTATCGACGTCGTGCGCGAGCAGATCAAGACCTTCGCCTCCACCAAGCAGATATTCACTATGGGCGGTGCGTCGCGGGCAGGTGGAGTCGCTGGGTTCAAACTCATCATACTAGACGAGGCCGACGCCATGACCAACACCGCCCAAATGGCCCTACGGAGAATCATGGAGAAGTACACGGCCAACACTCGGTTCTGCGTCATCGCCAACTACACACATAAGCTCTCTCCGCGTTGTTGTCGAGATGTACGCGGTTCCGCTTCAGCCCACTCAAAGAAGGAGATATCCGGGTGCTGGTAGACAAGGTCATCGTGGAGGAGGGAGTCAAGATCAACGCAGAGGCTACGGATGCCCTCGTCACCCTCAGCAAGGGCGACATGCGACGGGCGCTAAACGTTCTCCAGGCTTGTCATGCATCTAGTAAGTCTCACGGATGTGCACTGGCCTACGTATGAATACCTAACTCGGGACAGGTACCCATGCAACCGAAAGATGCACCCAAGATCCCTGAAAAGGACATCGTCCGCGAAACCATCACAACAGAAACAATTTACAACTGCATAGCCGCGCCGCCACCCGACGCCATTGCGAAGATCGTAAACACGCTGCTGACAACGAGCGATGTCACGACATGTCTGTCAACCATTAATACCCTCAAGGTCGCCAACGGTCTCGCGTTAGCCGACATCATCACGGCCGTGTCGGAGCAGCTGGTGACGATGGAGGTCAAGCCCGAGGTCATGGTACGCTGGCTCGACGGCCTCGCCGAGATCGAGTACAGGGTCTCGGGCGGCGCGAACGAGACCATACAGACGGGCGCGGTGGTCGGCGTGGTGAGGGAGGGTTGTGAACTCATGGGCTAACTAGATAGGAATCAAGATACCCGGTAAATAATAAAAATCTATAATGCAGGTATTTGCTATTTGTTTTCTGTGAAGGGGGTTGACAGATTTTGAGTATACGTGGGTAAGTGATCCAAGTGACAGGGCAAGACTCATGCCTCATCCCTAGAAAGCTCACCTCGTCTAGCTCCGAACTGTTTTGTAATCTTCAAGCAGAGTGTGTTTCTTTAAGCCGAACTAAATTCTGCTACTTGAGCCTTAACAAGCCCGTATTCTATAGCAGACCAGATTAAGCCATGAGCAACAACCTGATCTAGGATATCCAAGCCCGCCCCTTCCCCGCGGAATAAGGAGCAGAGTTAACCATGACCCGAATTAGAATCTACCACGACACATCATCATCGCAACCAGGAACAGGTGCTCGGCAAGATCTGATCTGAAAGGCTGGTGGGGAGTGACGTTACGTGCCGCTCCGGCTATATTGCCTCCATCAGCAGGTCTAGCCAGGACCAATCAGCCACCCATAGTTGGAGCCTGACGTCAATACGTCTATGGGAACTACCGCCGGGCACTTTATGTGACAACGTCTCTCTCGAATATCCTTATGCGCCCAGGCCGAGGTTAACAATAGCCTGTGTGGTGCCGGAAAATTGCGGGGAGGACGACGTTGATATAGGTATCTCACAGGTTAGCCTCGTTTTCACGATGGTGTTGGCGTGGGAAATGTTTTTGTCAGGTCCCTGGTTTGTATTCCGGGACGATAGTCGAAGATGAAGATCGCCCGATTCCTCCTCGTGCTGGGCCTCGTGGCGGCGAACCCGCTTCGCCGTGATGGCATATCCCCGAAACGGGTGATCCCGCCGACGCACGCCCGCCACGAGAAGCGGGCGACGACGGCGCACGGAGCGTGGTCGAAGGCCGAGAGGGCGAGGCACAAGGCGCTGCTGCCTGTGCGGATCGGGCTGAAGCAGCAGAAGCTTGCGGATGGGCATGGGCTGCTGATGGATATGTAAATGAAGACTTGAAGATGTATTTTCCGGCGTGGTGAAGCTAATATCGTGATGAAAAGATCGAACCCGGAATCTGAGAATTATGGCAGGCATATGTCTGCCGAGGAAGTCGTTGACTTCTTCGCGCCGACGGGTGAGAGTGTTGATGTGGTGAGGAATTGGCTCGTCGAGGCGGGGATTAGTCCGCATGTTGTTTCGCAGTCGGCGAATAAGCAGGTGAGAGAGTTTCTATGAGGTGACTGGAGCTTGAAGTTGCAAACGGTACTTCGTGACTCCCGGGGCCGAAGTAGTGACCGAGAATACACACCTACCGTCCAGGCCTTTATGATGAGGAAACGTTACTCTAACACGGAGCTATACAGTGGATTCAATTCGACGCGGCTGTCGCCAAGTCGAAGACCTCTTAATGACGAAATATCACGTGTGGGAACACAAGTTGACTGGGGCTAAAGACATTGGCTGGATGAGTGAGTCGAGTCCTCCCCTATTCTTCATTATGCCTAGACATCATTGACAATACTTCAGATATCATGTCCCCAAGTACGTCAGGCCACACATAGACTACATTACACCTGGGTGAAACTCATGGGAAATGGCGGCAAGCTGCGAAGACACCCGTTGGGACGAGCGGGTGGAGCCGATAACAATGATCATGGGCTTTTGGAGCTAGTGGATTCAAGGGACGTATTAGGGATGATGAGTAAAAGGAGTCGGGCGCGTTATCCTCGATCGAGCAAACGACTGATCCCAGATTCAAAGGGCCACCGCGCTTTGCAGAGCCCGTTCGGCCGGAAGATATACACTCGGGGAATTTGTCACTGGCTGAGGGTTGCGATATCTATGTGACACCCGATTGTCTTAGGCGTGAGTCTCGTTCATTTTAAAGGATGACGAGAAACTCTCTGACTTCGTGGCTAGAGATGTACGGAATCCCCAAGGGGACGACGAAACACCCCGACAACAAAATGGGCATCTTCCAGAGCTTGAGGCAACACTACACGCAGCAGGATCTCGATATCTTCTTCTGGGCCTTTACCGAGTGAGTCCGCCCGGTCAATAAATGGTTTCTTAAACCGCTAGTTACTAATAAGTGAGCACCAGCGACATCCCGAACGGGACATACCCAGAGCTCCTCTCCGTCAACGGCGGCGAGGGATCAACAACAGAACTCTCTAACGCCGGCGCCGAATCCAATCTCGACTTCCAAATGGCCTACGGCCTAATCTGGCCACAAGAGCCAGCGCTGTTCCAGGTCGACGACGAATGGTACCAGCAATCCAACTGACAAGCAGCGAGTACGCGGGTTTCTTCAACAGTGAGTCCAGCACCCTCCTCCCCCTCCCCTTTCATTTCCTTCTACCTAACTAGATACTCATCACATAACCCTTAGACCTCTGGAACGCCATCGACGGCAGCTACTGCACCTTCGAAGCCTACGGGGAAAAGGGGAACTGCGGCCGCGCCGAGTGTCGAGACCCGTCATACCCAACCCGCACGAGGGGGCTACAAGGGCGCGCTGAACTGCGGCGTCTACGCCGCGACCAACGTCATCAGCATCTCGTACAGCGGGGCCGAGGCCGAGCTGCCGGCGTCGTACCAGCAGCGGCAGTGCGCCGAGATCATGAAGCTCGGGCTGCAGGGGTCGACGGTGATGATTGCCTCGGGCGACGACGGGGTGGCCGGGTTCTCGACGTACGCGAACCCGACGGGGTGCCTGGGACCGGAGCACGACGTGTTCAACCCGCAGTTCCTCGCGTCGTGCCCGTACATCCTCTCGGTCGCTCAACCTACCTCCCGACGAACCGCACTGCGGGGCGCGACGCCGAGGTCGCCACCACGCGCTTCCGGTCCGGCGGCGGGTTCTCCAACATCTACGACGCGCCGACTGGCAGGCTACCGTCGTGAAGACGTATCTCGGCCGCGCGAACCTGACGTTCGAGGGGTACGAGGGGGGCGGGACGAATTATAGCAATGCGCGGAGCGGCGTCGGCAGGTTTAACAAGATCGGCCGCGCGTACCCCGACGTCGCGGCCAACGGGGATCGCTTCGTCATCTCGAGCGGCGGGGAACTCCTGAGCATCGGGGGCACCTCGGCCTCGTGTCCGCTCTGGGGGTCGGTTGTCACGTTGATTAATGAGGCGAGGCTGGAGGCTGGGAAGCCGGTTGGGTTTATACATCCCGTGCTCTACGCGCAGTGAGTATCTTATCAACGTCCGTTCTTGGGAGAAGCGCTGACGTTTGAATCATTCTAGTCCGAGGTGTTCAACGACATCACGGTAGGCGACAACCGCGGGTGTAAGACTGACGGGTTCCCGGCTACCGAGGGATGGGACCCTGTTACGGGAATGGGGTGAGTAAATATGATGATCACAGCGAAGTTTCATTGCTGATAAGTTGTATGATAGGACGCCGAACTACCCAAACTTCTGGAGCTATTCATGGGTTTACCTTAACGAGGCCTTCCGAACAAAACTCTACTATACTATACTATAGCTCTGCCTCGAGGCGGAAATCTTGAGCTGGTACGATGGGCTCGGAATCTATGCATACATAGAATATGGTGATACGCGATCTATATACATGAGAATAAGGACTTGGATATATTAGTCATATACTACAAACGTCGAGTTGTTTGAGTCAAGATATCAATAAGCCTATTCCGAAACTACGTCGGCACCCAACTGATGATGGAAGAGTGATCTTATTCTAATTTCAATACAACTAGCAAGCACGAACTCGATGTGAAGAGGACTTTCGGGCTAAAAGGCCCCGGCAGCCCTATCGAGTTGAGTTGCGTATCAATGTGACTGTGACGTCGTGTTGCATCACCGAAATCGGGGCCCGGGACAGGAAGTCAGGCATTTTCAGTTCCGAACTAATGTGCATCCTCTTACAATTATAGCTCATCGTGCTCCTGGACTTTCTCCTGCCTGCTTTTTCCATCCCACGGCTTCACCTTTCCCTGCGCGATATCCATCACAAACGCACCGATGGTCTCCGGAGATATTTCCGCCCTGAGGCGTAGGGGAATGTCTGTCCGTACATGGGGTTTTGTACCGCCAGCGCAGGAAACACACCAGGCGTCAAGCCAAGCGGTACTGCGAAGTCAGCGTACTCATCGGCATCTACCGTAACGAAGCTGAGATACTCCTTATACATTTTCGCAACCGGCTTCATCTGGTTGACGAATGTTTCTCTTTCACCCGACGACGGCGCAAAGAATAATACTAACGACTTGCCAGACTAAAATTTCACGATTAACTGAGTTGACCTGTCTTGACATCTCTTTATCGGATAACGCCGGCTACGCACCTTGAGATACTTCATCTCATTGCCTCGCGTGAACTCCCGATGAGAGGCGCCATGCAACTTTCAACCAGCTTGGGCAATGCATCGATAGCCGTTAAATCCGACAAAGTAAATTTCTGTTCATCTCTATTATTGTAGCACGCGATCGTCGTGGCGTCCTTCGTATGCAGAGACCCGAAGGACGCTCGGTCTTGGTATTGCGACGCAATGGTCTTGAATGTAGTCGCGACATGCTCGTCGCGGGGATTTAGATGCACAATCAGCACCGTCTCATCCACGGACTGGAAACCGGCGCTTTTCTCCTCGGTGAGAACAGAAATGGCGGGACGAACGGCTCTTTTGAGAAAGAGACAATCCTGTGAACATTTGAGCCTTGAGCGTGCTACTAGATTAAGTACGAATAACGACGGCACACACGCTGAGGCTCTCCTTGGTCTCGATATGGCTTCGTATGACCATGACCGTCGAAGTATCGTAAAGCAGGATATGATATCACATCGAACTCATCGCATAGGACCGAGTTGGACGAGCAGTCGATGCTCATCAATGACTTGTGTGAGCCAACGATAGACATCCATTCTGGCTCGAGCGCTTGGCTCCCGGTTCTTTAGCGCTGTCAGACTTTCGAAAGCGCGGCATTGGCGTACCAAAGACTTACGATGCAGGCTACTCTCATGAGCCAGTGAGTCAATGAGAGTCACTGAATGATCATGATAATGAAGCACATACATCTACAACTATAATTCATCAGTGTAAGTAAATGGCTCTTATCACAACTTGCGGGCTTCGACTTACATGCGACCAGCGCATGATTATGCCCCGAAATAGCGCGGCGGAAGTCCTGCTCATTAGTATGTTCCAAGCTAAACAGCTACTCAGAAGAGGAGTAATTGAAAGTGTATATAATTTGAACTTCATCTTCGATCGTCTTTTCTCGTGCCTGAGTTCCTATGAAATCATGTCAAGATCGCTGAACCCCATAAGAGCGTTGGGAATTTTAGACCCTACCTACCTTTTGCACTACCGAAGCTACCTTGCAAATCTGATTCAGGCACTCTTCTGCAGGGGGTGCGAACCGGTCCCTATTCGTAGATCAGACACAGGCCGCTTGACGATCCCTGTCACTTGCGCTAGATGTTGGGGTTGGAATCCACTAAACAAGCTTTCTCAGCTAAGTTGACACGCGACGTTTCAACGAACGAGGGGCAGTCCGAGGGGGACGTTTCAGTCATCCCCCTGAAAGATGACGATGGCACAACCTGGGGCCTGGTGTTCCAGTACAAAACCAAAATGGTATGTCTTGAATTACCTTCGGTGCAGAAATCTAAGCCTCGGTATTCAAAATGAGTATTTTCAAGTCGATATGGTATGCGGTGCTAGCCGTCGCAGTTACTCATGCACATCGCCATCAAAGCAGAGCGCGCTCTCATCGTGCCAACATCCTGCCTACAAGAATCATCTTTTATCAAAATCGCCATTCGTCGTCTATCTTGACGGCTTCCTGACGGCGGAAGAGCAAGCCCATCTTCAATCAATCACGTAAGTTATATTAACTACACGTCATTTATGTCCAGGAGACCAACGATTACGTTTACAGGAAAGAAACGTTCTCGCGCTCATCCGTCGCCGACAACGCCGGCGTCCAAGGCAGCGCCAGACACGTACTTCGCAGTCAACGAGCGTGGTGCGCGATGACACAGTCCGCTGCATCGAGGAGCGAGCGCTCTTATTCCAGGGCTTTGATACGCCCCGGACACACCTCGAACCCCTCCAACTCGTCAAATACGGCAAGGGGGAGCGCTACCATTTTCACACGGACTGGTTCACTAATGCGGCGCATGCCTCGTCCGCCATCGGCGGCAACAGACAAAGTTCGTTCTTTGCGTACGTCTCTGCCGAGAACATAACCGTGGCGGGACGAATTTCCCAATGGTGACGCCTCCTCATGATGCGAGGTGGTGCGCATTCATAGATTGTGACGAGCCGTGGGAAAACGGGGTCACGTTCCGTCCGGTGGTGGGGAATGCCATCTTTTGGTCGAATTTGCTCGACGATGGCACTGGTGATGATCGAACGTTACACGCGGGCCTGCCCGTTACTAGTGGGTCAAAGATTGGTATGAATATTTGGACTCGACAAGGGCCCCTGAGTGACGATATTCGGGGTCTTGACTGAAAGATGCATAATACCTTTTATCACGATATAGATGAATACGAGGCGCGTTCTAATAACCCGTGCGTAAATATATACATTGCATACCTGTCCGTCCACTTTGTATGGGATTTAAGCTGAACAACTACCCATCTTTACCAACAGAGGCCCGTGAGGTCTAGCCAAAGCTCTTCCCCATTTGTCGTTAGATCGCTAATATCATCACTGTCACATGGCATGTATTGAGCAAGCCATACAGCATCGTTCGTCTGATCGAAGACAACTACTCAAAATGTCAGCTTCTTGGAAAATAAATATCATCCAACTTGCTACTTCAACCGAACCTACCATAAGCAGCGGCGAATAAAGCTATTGCCCAAGCACCCAAGTAGCGACGCCGAGATCGGCGGGTTGTACACCAAGTGCACAATAGGTGTCGAAATCAACGATGAAGTCAGCGTAACTAACTTGAATCACCATATTACCTCGATTAAACCCGAAGTGCACATGGCCTTCTTTAGCGCAGTTCGCAGTTCACATAGTACACTCCCGCGTCATCAATCCATGCATTGAAAGATTTCGCCACGGCTGAGACGAGATCCGCATCAAGATATGTGAACGTGGATCCAGTATCGATCAGCATCGATCGCGCAAAGTCATCGCTGGTGAGTATGACCTCGGGCTGTCCAGGTGAAGTATATCCAAACGAGGTCAAGTTGATCCAGTACCTGTTACAGGAAGCCTCAGCTGTCAACATTTTGCAATAAAAGATGGGCGGAAAGTCACTCACCCTACCTGCTCGAATTGCTCCAGTTGATCGGATGGGTTTGGCCATATCTCGATAGGCTCAAGATGCCACGATATTTCCATCGATTAACCCGCCAAAGATGATTGAACCTGACCATTCTCATGTTGGTCCCCCAGACAGGAATAAGGAAATTTTCATGCTCTTACGTACCAGGTTGATTCAAAGACCCTTCGCCAAGCGTCCCGACAGCCAGGCTAAAGATGGGCACTTCGACATAGTCAAGCTGAGCCAAGAGATCAAGCAACGTTGGGTACGCGGTATTCCACCGCATACCGTACGAAACGCCGATGATTCCTGCCAGAGATAGGTGCTCCATAAATTGACGCCAACTCGCGAGTGTGAAGAGGTAGCTCTACGATAGCAAGAGTCAGGGTACTACGCACGACCAGAGGCGCAGAGAAAGGAAAGGTACCCTACTGTCCTGTCCGACGTAAACAGTGTCGTTATACCACAACCCTTCCTTCCAGTAGCAGTTCCGAATTGCGCAGAGAAGTACGAGTTCAACGTTTGCGAAGTAGATGACGAAGTCGTGTTATAGTATCCATACATCTGACATGCGCTCACGTCCGCAGCTCGGTACAGTCCGGATCTACAAGGGTTGTGAACGAGCCCGTATCCAGGATGAGTGATAGCTTTTGTTTTGGGTCCCGATCTCAACTAGTAGATGTCAGCTCTACCTTGGTGTTCGGGGGTTGTCAATACGGACGGTCCAACATGTACACAGTTCCAGCCCCGAAACCAGCCAACCCTTCTCTCTGCCATCCTCCCATGGAGCGAGACGAATTACTCGGAAGGGCATCAGAGGTGTTTCCCAAATCAATTTTCTGGGTCTGCAAAGCCGCCGTTATGTCGTGAGCTATCACGCTCTCCTCCCGTCCCAACTATGCTTGGTCCATCAGGGATCGGCGGTCGAGGTCGACTTGGGACAAAGCCCGCAAAAGCCCAAGTCGAGAGATACAAATTATCAGCTGATACATCGTTATTCTTTTCTTTCCTCCAGATCAAAGCTGCCTTGACTGATGGTGTTTCCACGGTGATCAACACATGCCTCCCGCGGAAAGGGGGAGAGGGGAGCTAGTCGAGACCGAGTAAGGATATCATTTCCCCAACGACGACGGTTAAAGACTAGCAATTACTATCGTGTCTTCAATAATAGAAGATCAACTAGGGTAAACCCGAGTAAGAACCATAAAGCGCGTACTTGTGATCCTTCACATTGAGTGTCCCGCCATTTAGCACCAAAGCAGAAGCTGCGCGTGGCGCCCGATTTTACCCGCTTGAGATCTTCATGCGTTCTAAAGAGCGGATAAATAGTACCAAAGAGCGTAAGGTCTAGTTAGAAATCGGCGAATATCTGTATCCGTGAATGACTCCATTTACTCTATATGAAACCTTAAGCTCACGTGTGTCATGACACAAACTACCGGCGGCCGCATGCCATGAAAAGTTTACATAATAATTACTTCTACATCTAAAAATCATCGACTAATGTAGCCTAGTTATATCGATGATTGGAAATCGTAGATTAGCACAAGTTCCACTACTGCCTTATATTTACCCAGACACACGAGCCGAGAAACCTATAGCACAGATAGGTTTCGAATTGCTACTCACATAAATCGGCTCAAAATACGCCTCTACGCCGCTTTAACGATCTATTAATAAGTTTTATTGATGCTTTATAAGTAACCTATTGTGTTCTCATATTGTCTACGTACCTAAATGTTATTCCTATTCTTACAATACAGACGTATGCTGACCAAGAAAACCACTACACTTTCTCAACTTTCATATATCAGCTTGACTTCCTTACTCACATAGCTCTTAGCTAGTCTTAGGGCTACAGAATATGCTAAAATTACAACTCTCATCAACACTTAGGTATTTGAATCTGTAAGTTATTAGTTGTCTAATGCCAAGGTACGCGCAACGAAGTGCAAGAATTAACAGTAAGTTCCCAACCGAAGCAAGTGGTACTAGATAATCAACATATGTATAAGTAGGATTTAGCGAACGCCGAGATCTAAAACAAATTCTACAACATCACTTCTTTATTACGATGATTTATAATTGTATAAGTAATCATCAGCAACGGGGCCCAATCAGATATAGAGTAAGTCTAGTTCGGCGCCAACGCCGAGATCCGCAACTAACGCGAGCTCGCCCTCGCCCTCGCGATCTGTCCTCATCTCACTGCCTCCTCCTTGATTTATAAGCATCTGAACCCAAATGGTCTCTATTCTCGCATGCTCGCTCTCATTTGCGCTAGCATCCAAACTTATATATTCGCCGTCCGCCCAAACGTGTATTTCACCAGAGATTACCCAACCAGTCTCCCCCATGCAACCCGCAGCTCGTCTGTTCAGCAAGATGGGCGCGCCAGTGATCGTATGTGGCAAGACAGAACACATTGGAAAGGGGGTTATCGCCGGCCTCAAACCCGAGTACGATGGTTCGTGAAACCGCCTCTAGTCCAACTCGCCGCTCTATCCTATCAATCTCTTCCAACGAGGTCTTGAGCTGACAAGCACACAGTGATTCACTTCGTGATGTCCCCCGAGTCTGGCGCCGTGCAGATCCCAGCTCTTCTCAAAGGCGAGAAGCCACCGTCATCGGATTCCGAGCTCGGCAGTAAAGATTACTCGAAGCCTCCCGTCGCCATCATCATGGGCGGGGGCTTCGACGAAGCCGCGATCGATGTCATGAGAAGGGCTTCGGAGGGGATCAGACCGCTTCCGTGGCTCCGCACGGACCTCACCAAGCCGGCTCCTTCTACTGCGTTAGGTCCCGAATACGGCAAGGCCATGGTAGCACGCGTCAAGGAGTCGCTAGCGCGGTTGGAAAAGGAGGGTAAGATGAATGAAGATAAGATCGTTTTATTCTAGGTTAGTGCTCGATGCGGCGAGACATCGCCACTATGAAGACAGGGCGGGGTATCTGAGGATGAACGTGAGAGACTATGGCCTACTTACATTAATGGAACATATTCATTCTATTAGCAATGATATCACATTGGCAGCTGTTCAGACACATCTTTTTCCTGAGTACCAAGCCGCGATAGATCTGTCCCATAGCTTGGGGTACGCTATCAACTCGGAGCTCCAGGTGTGGGGTAAATAGGGATAGCTTCTGGGCTACTGACAGTTAGTAAATTCTGTAAAAGTACCGAGCATTACCTAATAAAATAACGACTTGGACCACAATAAGGATCGATAGACAACAAATGATACCATGTATGCGATATGTTAAGGATCCTAATGCGGTCGGGGATGCGCTATTCTAACAGGTATAGTTGTGAGGTGTAAGCCAAGACGAACAATGAGGTACGTCGTACTCTTACCCTATGTAAATCTCCGAGTCATGCAGTCGATCTATTGTCTTTATTAAAGACGATCGCTTGCGACAACTCCTTTCTTGTAACTCGCGCGCGCTGGAAGGCAAATATGAGTGTTGGTATTAATATTCAACGCAGCAAGATGCGCAACTAACCCAATAAAGAGTTAAGCTACCCGACAATCAAATAAAAGTCCAGATATCACACCGACCATCATGTTGTAGGTGAAGAGTAGCACTGTTAGAAAACTAACAAGACATCTCCTTTGCATTCCTCGGCGTGTCCTACCATGGGGAGGCAGTATGATATGACTACAATCGTTTTGGTCAGGCTATACACCAGCGGCCCGGTAATGAGATAACCAAACAAGCTTCAATTATGCAATGAGAACAAGAGTGTCACCAGAATATTGTACATTAATGATATATTACTTAGTAGTATTCAGCAAATCATTCCATCTTCTACTATAAAACTGGTCAACGGCTAGACTATTGACCCCGATAGTCTATGTAATCAACATACATCATGTAACAGACATGTTAACGCCTTAGGTATCCGTAGTATAAAGTCAGCAGATGTGGTAATAAATACGGTCACGTTCTTCCTCTCAGTTCATTCGCGAAATCTATTGAGATGCTACCTAGGTACGAAGTCTTAACGATAGGACTTGGTTTATATTGCGATCGGTTGTACTACCGAACCTAACAGTGACGAAGACCTACCTCCCACGACAAAGAGATCTCGGGATGCATTACCCCAAGACATTCATTTCAACCCCGCAAAGTGAGCCATCCCCGCGTTGGGGGTTCGATCTCACACCGAATCTCCTCGTCTGACGCTTTTACTCCATATCAACTCCTTACCGCCTCCTTGGGAGAGGGATTGTCCCTTTGACATCATTTAGCGTATATATAGAATATCCCGAACTAAGAAGCCGAAGATAGACTAGGGTAATTATGGGCCGTATATCTCGGGCCCAGAATCCAACCTATCTATAATATCAAAGTTCATCATATAAGGAAGAAGCCCTCGGTCCGTCGCCAGTAATCGGATGAACATCAGACACGGCCACAGTCAATTCCTTAATTCTCGCCCTTAACCGACATGGACAACTCAAAGGCGGAAGCGTCTATCGAGGCCATTAAAAATGACAGGGAAGAAATCGAACATAAGAAGCACGTTATCGAGGAGGCAGCTAAGAAAAATGGGATTAACGAGGAGCAGACAGCTCGATTCCAGCGATTTACGG
The DNA here is from genome assembly GCA_004123355.1 of Amphirosellinia nigrospora. Taxonomy (NCBI): domain Eukaryota; kingdom Fungi; phylum Ascomycota; class Sordariomycetes; order Xylariales; family Xylariaceae; genus Amphirosellinia; species Amphirosellinia nigrospora. The sequence continues at coordinate 1,247,331 of SCHM01000006.1, read as the reverse complement.
AAGCAGATGCGGATTGGCACCGATCCATGAGGAAGAAGCTGATGAGAAAGGTTGATGTACATCTGCTTCACTATTGGTGCTAATGTACCTCCTCAACTTCCTTGATCGAAAGTAAGATTTCACGTCAAATTACCATTCACGTCCGCTTAGTCGTTCTAACTGTAAATGGCACAGTAATTTGTCTCAAGCCCGACTGGGCACTCTCGAAGAGGACTTAGGAATGAAGGGACTGATTTTAACCTCGCGACGAGTATACTTTTCGTGGGATATTTCTAATGCAGCTCCCTTCGAACTTGCTCCTTACCAGAGCTCGGCCATCACTATTCCTCGGCCTTGCGATGACCATTTGGGGTGTCATTTCCACCGCGCAATCGTCCGTTCAGTCTTTCGGGGGCCTCGTGGCTGCTCGGTTCTTTCTAGGCTTTGCGGAAGCGCCGTTCTTCCCAGGGGCAGTAAGTACTCTTGTTGCTGATTTGACGTCTTTGAAAAGTCACATGACTAATCATCCACCAACTTTTCAGATATTTTTAATGTCTAGCTGGTATACCCGTAGCGAGATGGCTCTCAGAGTTGCTTGGTTTTACTCCGGCAGCTCACTGGCCAATGCGTTCGGCGGCCTTATCGGCGCTGGGGTTCTCTCAAACCTCAGCGGTGCTCACGGGATCTCAGGGTGGTAAGCGCTACAAAAACAGAATAACCTCTCATCGCTGTTTGTGCGCTGAATCAATCACAGGCGGTGGCTTTTCATCATAGAAGGGACCATTACTATCGGAACTGCTATCCTATCTATATTCATCTTACCCAACTATCCGGCAAACACGAAGTGGTTGACACCCGAAGAGCAAGCATATGCTCAATGGCGACTGCTTGACGACACCGGAGAGGCAGATCTAGCTAACGTGATTACAATAAAGGAGGGGGTCAAGATGGCCTTCAAAGACCGACGGCTCTACCTGTTCACGCTTCTTCAGCACGTCTCCATTCTATCTCAGGCCTTCCAGTATTTCTTTCCTACCATCGTGAAGACTCTCGGGTTTGGAAATATCGAGACCTTACTTCTTACAGTGCCTGTCTGGATAGCCACATTCTTAGTCTCTCTCATCGTGACGTATACGTCAGGTCATTTTAACGACCGCAGTAAACACATCATCGCATTGATGTTGCTTTCTGTCGTCGGAAACATCATTGCTGTATCGACTCTAAATACAGGCGCGCGCTTCTTTGCTGTATGTGATTTCTTCGTCCTCGGTTATCGGACCCAGGAAATACTCTGATTTTCTGCTTGTCCTGCATAAAACCGTCACTCACTTGCATTTTCCACAGATGTTCCTCTTGCCTATCGGTGCCGTCACATCCTACCAGATCATCCTCGCATGGGTCGCCAACAGCTTCCTCGTCCGCTCGTGAAGCGGAGTGCGTGTATTTCCTTCGCCAATCTCGTGGGGAATGCGGGAAACGTCTACGGTAGCTATATGGTATGTAAAACCCTTTTTTATGTCTGCTCTCTTAGTCACTAGGAAGTTTTGTGGTGTGGGATCAAAGGCTTCGACTAACGCGTTCCTATGTAAATAGTATCCTCTTCCGACGGTCCGAGATATCTACCTGGAGGCGCTGCCACGGCTGGTGTCTCGCTTTGGTTGCAGTTCTGGCTTTGACTGCAAGATTTGTGCTGCAGAAGGAGAACGAGAAGCTAGCAGAGCGCGAGGTGTCCGAACCCAAGGGTACAGCTGCTGATAGCCCGGAAGCCGCTGCTCCTGGCTTTAGATATATATTGTAGTCTGATCACACATGGTAAATAATGAAAACTATGTCTTCGTGAATCCATAGTCTCCCGTACTTATTATCGGTTTGGCTACTACCTGAGGCCAAGCTGGCGATGCTGGGATTATTCGACAAATTATGCCTTAGCACTGCCGTTTTAACTACATGTGTTAATTTAGGCGACAAAGCTAATATCATAAGGAATAATTCGTTCAGTCTCTTTTCAGCTAGGGAGCAGTGTGCTAACAGTGGTGGAACCCTATCTTTCTCAAAACGTGTGAAGCAGTATCAGAAGTCATCTTATACTTAAAGCAAAGCTTAATCCGTATAGTCTTCATGATTCTCGCCAAGACAAACACTATATATCCCAACTATGGTTACTCGGAATCGAAAGGGCATCCAGACTATAGACTTCATTGTTGAACAGGTGTTGCAGGCAGCTAGTCACTACTGATACGTCTGACAATAAGAACTGACAAGTGTGGCTGGGGAGCGTGCAATCACGTAGAAATCTCCTCGCGTTGTTTTCTGCATGAAGCTGTTCCGCTGAAGCTTTTCTGGCCATCATTTACGATTCACCTTGCGACACTCTTCCCGACTCTCCCCCAGTCGTGACGGGTCCGCTCTTGATAACGAGGTTCTCTGGACTCAGCTAATATCCTCACACAGAGCAATCAGATCAACAACCGGGTCAGAGTAACGACGCCTCGTAAGCACCTCAGCGTGCAATGATAACACGAATAAAAAAGCCGCAACTGTTGTCAACTCAATTCTCGGCACTAGGAACCGAATGAATGGCATTCTTGCCCGCACAGAGTGAGTTGGCAGAAGTAATAGAAAAGATGTCCATATTCGGTACGATGCTACCATACAGTTTCAAGTTGGTACTTAATCATCGACGAATTAGCTGCTTGATGTACCGAGATGTGAACGCCGAACATCTGGATACCCACTGAAGGGATCTCGTAGACGCGTCCAGACCCCAGTGATCGTCGCTTTCGACGGGACGGGCGCTCGGTATCTAGACTCGCCACACAGGAACACGAAGATCGTGGCGAACCCCGAGCACAGCCCGACGCGAGTAAAACGCGTTGAAGCTATGAATATGTTTGGCATCAAATCATCCCGTGTTAAACGAAGGGTCGGCGATAAGAGCAATCCAGACGCCTTCGCTTATACCTGCTTAAACGCGCAAGCCCCGAGCGAGTAGGAATTACAACGCAAGGGATCCATGTCACATCCGCTTAGCAATCCAAACCAGCGGACCGAACAGGTGTTTACTCAATCAGCCCGGCTGCTGGGCGGCTGAGGGGCAGCATGCAGCTCAAAGCCAGTGTCTTATGGACGTCCGATTGCCCGCGCCAAAGACAAAAGTGTAACGGCCGGTGCGCCAGCGAGCCCGCAGGCGTAGAACCATTGGCGCCCAGAGATATGTTTGCTGTACACTGTAAACTGTGCCTGAATATCATTCTGGAGCAACCACACCGCGACGCCACGTATCGTAAAGGGAGGGTCGCATCAACCGCCCCTTTCTGGTTTGTGGAATCATACTGGATTGGTTGCTCAGCCTTACAGGCGAGAGTGGTGAATTACGCCTGGTCCGTTGAAGATGGGGGTTCGTAAAGGACAAGTAGATGCTCTGGTCTTTTGTGGCGTTGCACAATCCTTTTGACTATGATCCTCCCGCGTCTACTTACCTTTCTACTCTGTTGGGGTTTGCCGTGGGGGTATTCGCAATCTAGATACTCGCATTGGGGGATACTATTCCCGGTTACGGAGGTCAACGAGGTTCGGAGTTGGGGTTCGTTATGACCTTTGTCCAGTAACAGAATTCTTTGACTGAGACAACCCTCGAGGACGAATCGGGTCGTGATATGTCAAGAGACCCCATTGAAAAGCTATTAAAAAGCGTCGATTCGGTGGCTAATGCCGCATTCTGGGTCTAAATTATTGTGACAAGATGCATCTAAGTGCATATGAGCCAACACTTGTACTGACTAGCGACTTATTTGAATCTCGATTCGTGGATTCAGCCAATATTCTCTCGAGAGCAAGCACTTGCTGAGGTTTTGGTTTATGGCTGACACTCATCGCGTACCTTGCAGGATGAGGTGAGCATCTCCAAAGCTTATGCATCGGGATCTTGGCCTTTTCCCGCCTATCCACAATGGTCAGCATCAGATCATTGTCCCACTCAGCTTCAGCGTTTGAGCTAGCTCTGACTCGCGAAACGGTTGACGTAGAATATTGCACCATTTGTCCTGACATACTTCTTTCCAGCCACCGCGGATTGGGATGGCCAATTCATCGGGGACCCAACCTACCCAAGGGAAATAGATCATCGACTGAATGATCTAACGGCCTATGAGAAAAAATCTTCTACTGCATGTCCGTTGAGGTGTAAACTGTTTCTGGACCGGCTTTACTTGTACACGGCTAGCTCATTGGCTCTCCTACGAAGAACAGGAGCTCGCACACATGTCAGCTACCTAGGCCTAGGTAAGCTCCTATCTGCTATCAACGCGAATTGACGAGTGAGAAGAGGGCAAGCTCCAAGCTACCCAGGTCAGAACCCAGAGTTTGGTGAGAGCAGGCAACACGGCTATGGAACCGGCTCGACTAATCAGCTTGCGATCGCAAAACGCGAATCACCCACTGCTACATGATTCCTGCTCTGTCATGCATTAGCCCGTCTCCGAAGGCACTTTTGATAGGCGGCTCTAGGCGGGAATGGGAAGGTGATGGGTGACGGAAGCCTCGGTGACACATGGCTAGGACCCAGCGAATGGGATTATATGCAGAGCTCGCAGCCCTACCTAGTCCGCGATGTTGCTAGTTGAAGAATTCCGATTTTCTAGAAGTCTCTGTAGGTAGAAGAACGTTAGTTCGTATGTATTGATGGCACGTATCCGGATGACAGGTATTTCTCCAACCACCGATAAGGAAAAACCAAGAGGGCCTTTTAGATGCCCAGCCAAGTGCTAAATAAAGCACTGGGGTCTTTCCTTTTTTGACCGAGCCGAATCGGCTGAATGGGACGGCTTATCCCACCGTTCAGCGATTCCCACCACCGTTTTGCGCGCAAGCAAGATGATGCGCCGAAGCAAAGATAACCCCGAGTTATGTGTGTATGACGGCATTGGCTTGCATGTTGAAAACCCCCGCCAAGTTGACTAACACTCAACGTTGTCGCAGCTCACGTCTGACGTGATCGTGGAGGGATCTTGATGAGGATCAACGCGGCACTTTTCTAGTCTCAATTCCTTACTTATGGAGTAAGTGCATAATCAGCGCTAAAGTATATACTGGATCGAATCGAGTCTCGGATCGTAGTAAGTAAGACATTTTACCGCAGTCTAGAATTCGTGGCTGCATATTTTTTGCTGATAAATATCAAATAATGCGAGACATATTCTTACATTATACGAATATCTGAATATCATAGGCGCCGTTTTTGGCAACAAAAGATGTAGCAAGTCTGCTCGTCCTGGATTGATATCTCCTCTCAAGTGAATTCCACCTGGGATTACATTCACGCGGATAGCTCTGAGCCGCAGATGAGATATGAGGGATGAAGCAGCTTCCCAATCGGCTGTGTCGAGTATAAGCACGTGCGCGGACCTGAGATGGATGAGACAATACTAGGTACCTATCAATCATTTGTGGAAGCAGTTCTTAAACCGAAGAATAATGTAAATTGTCTAAATCCTACTCTTTACTTAGAGTACTTGACTACAGGGATGAAGAAAATCGGGATGACGTGCATTGCTACTTGTAGTGTATACTACACAGTTGTATCTTGTACTCGTATATGTTTTCAACAGCAATTAGCAAGGGACACAGGTTCCTGGTAACTTCACCAGGTCAGCTCACATGTGAGCTATCAGATGTTATGGACCAGCAGCATGTTGTCCTGCAGGGATCCTGGCTTTATGTACTTTAAACGTTGAGCCTATCATATCTCCAGCTTCTGATGTCTTAAAAAATCTCGCTTCCTTCGATATGATAGGGCCTTCATTGGTGTACACAGTAGGACGTTGTGGCATAGCGGCAGATGTGTCTCAGAGCTACAGTATATTTACTGGTCGAGGGAACTAGTATTTGGATTCTGACGTGTAATGCTAGACAGCCTTGGGGAAAATTTTTCTTTCCCAAACCCCTCACGAAAAACCTGGTATTAAACCCGGGTCTTCCCGGGCTGCCCACCACGAGTGCATAGAACTGTAGGTACATCATATCATGATGCTGTACAGTGTTGGCACGGAGAGTTCGTGAGCACGTCCAGTAAAGCTTTTGTGATTGGACGATATGGGCGGAAGTCTATGCTGCATACGCTATGGTAAAGTCCGAGTGGAATTGTATCCACACTACCTAGTCGTTCCCAAAATTCCCGAACATGGACGGAGCTCTTTATAGTAGCTGCCGAATAGGCACATTGCCTGACCCTCCAAAACGGCTTTGACTTATGCAAGGTACACACGGCTCGCAGCGAGCCCATTCCGGCCGTGTTGTGTAATTGACATCACACGGGCCGAATTCATCCATGATCACCATTGAAATTATCGTGCTGCTCCGCCGTGCTGGGACAAACGCAGGCAGCCGTATTTCGGTGTATGTAGTCATCCCGAGGCATATGAGCTGCTTCTGGAGTATCTAGGACGGGATAGATTTGCCCGACGACACGATTGATAAAGGCCCGTCCGCAAGCGAGAATATATTGTTCAACGAGGCTGTTTTAGAAAAGGCCTGACCTGACACGACGTACGCGTGAACATCACAACAGAACCGTACCAGGACGACAATCTTGAGATAAATGCCGTAATTTATGACGAGGTCAAATTGAAGACATTCAGTTCATTTAATGGGCTGCTGCCATGAACTCATGTGTCGTGTAATGGCCATGCTGTTTTAACCCATATTAAACAGGGCTCCGTTATTAATATGAATTCGCTTTGTGTGCACTGTATGTCAAGACCCAGTTGTCCTGCGTGGTGTTAGCCGGTGGTGTGCCTTGATCGAATCAGCCTCTTCTAAAGAGTGGAAATAGTAATGACGTAGTTTGCAGCCAACAGGATGAGGTTTTCGTGTCACCGAGCAGGAGGGAGGGTTTGCTACTCGGTGATTTAGATGCCATCTTGAGTGATAGGTCAGGCCTCGAATCATGATCTTCGACGCAAGGGTCAAGTGTTGGTGAACCGTGAGTATATATGAACCTGTGAACCTCCTTTAGTACCGTCACACGACAGGTGGAACTCGCAAAAGCTTCCGTTAGCCCAAAGAGAAAGGTGAAACCAGCAGGCTAAGGTCAATACATATAGTATACTCAAGTCGTGTTACCTTGGTGGACAGGAGGTGGTTGCTGCATCTCACCGGGCCATGAATCGGTCATGGGCATCTGCAGGTTTGCGAGAGCCTGTGGAGGGCGGAGCATCATGCGTTGTCTTGCGCTGCCAAAGCGTGCATATTGCATATTCTGGAGCTACAGACCCCTTAAACTGAGAGCTTGGGTTGAGAGGGCCGGATCATAGACCTAAAACAGTTTGTACTGTAATGTCTTGGATTATATATTCAGCCATTTGTTGAGGTAGTCTAGGAGGAGTTCCAGTCTCGACTTTGAAACCATTTGTATAGGGGTTTCCTGCTCTCCGGACTTTTTGGCACAGTATCAATAGTATTAATTAGGATCTAGTGTACCGTAGAATCGTGGAAGTGGCTGTTTATTTAGGATCTCGCGGGTAGATGGTATAAAAAAACGGAAAAAGAAATGTGGCTTAGAAGCGGCAGACCGGACTTCAGCTTCGGCATTCGTGGATCATATCTTTTTCCTACCACAGAGCTATGAGAACATGCGCTTTACCCAACCGCAGGTTATCTAAGCCATAGCAGAATGCACAACGTACTTACAGCACATACGTGTATGACAACTCTACTAGGAGACTCTGCTTTGTCATCAACTCTGTGGTGAAAGCGGACGCGAGACTCTGACACAGTAGTTCGCGAAAAACCAGACTGTATGTTAGTATTGCAAACCTGGATCAATTTCTGGGACTGTGCTGTACAGTACGTATAACACATGTCTCGTCGGTAGCTATTCCTTGAAACAGACGAGTCGCACTGTGATTTAACTGGGAATCCATAACCTGGCTGACTGAGAGCGAAAAGTGCACAGTATAACATAGTGCCGCAGAAACTTCTCTGCAAACTCTATCTCAGTTACCAAGTGCTTATGTGATTGATATCCCTGCCCGACCCTGTATGGTACCGCGTATAGTTGGACGGTTTAAGCCCGAGCCCAAGCCCAGAAGTGGCCCGAAAGAGGTAACAAAGCCCTGCCTAACCACGTAGCGCCAGCGGCCGGCTCAGCGGGGACTGTTACCCGCGTGGCCGGCGGCGGGTCCTCCTCGTGAGTCGTCATCGTCATCCATGCCCAGCACAATTTTTAGTGTCGTGTAGTTTGGTGCGGTGCAAACCACCATGCCTTCCAAGGTTGCTTCGCTCCGCTATCCCCAATTATGAAGAATTGTGTACTGCATATTTGTGTTTGCAGCGATGGCGGAGCGACACACCACACCAGTATTGTACTAGAACAACTTATTCGCTGTCACTTTCGTTTCTAATGTAAGGTATTGCTCCGCAGACAAGGGACTTTGGATAACGATAACATGTTGTTGCTGTTGGGCTTAATCTACTTATACAGAAGACCACATAGCCTTGAGTCATTTAGTGCCTTATTAGCAATGTCCTAGCAATCATGTAGTAAGGGATAATAGGGAATGATAACTCCTGTGACACAGCACGAAGGTCTAGGCTCAAGTGGACTGAATTTTCATGTTCATCCGCTTGTAGTTACATAGTACAATACTGTCTGCTATGTAGAGTACCGATACAGAGTCTGCTATTACGCGTAGTTTTGTGTACACGGTACGATTTCTAAGCCACCTCTGGGCCGTGCGTGTATTACCTATTTCCCCGTCACGCTCGCTGCCAGCAACAACACACGCATAGGCACATAATACACATAACACACTAAGTAAGGCGACTGATAGTGCCGAGTAGACCGACTTTTCCACTGCCCTGAGCCAAGCAGGAAGCGGATAAGCGGGAGTGAAGTATCGAATGTCGGTGCTGCTGGTCACAGTGGTTGGTCGCTGGTCAGCGAGAGAAGAGAAAAGAAAGCCCAACCGGCCGCTCAGACGTGGAGATCCGCCATGTTCCCATTTGCTTGGGTTCGGCCAGATGGGGCTAGGCTGTGCGAAATTGGAGCGCTCACGACGGAGCCGACAAGGATCATTCGAACGAAAGTAGAAGCGAGGAAAAAAAAAAATTGTACAACGTACTGTCTGGGGCTTGGTTCGTCCTAAGGTGGAGTCTGGCTGTAAACAGAACAGCCATCGGTGATTCTATCGACGAGAAAAAAAGTAGAGCCTGTCCAGTCGTGCTGGTTTTGTAAGTCAGTTAGTCAAGGCACATCCGCCCAACCGTCGTCTTACTCTCGCGGTTCATAGCCCGTCCGCCTTCTTTACTCTTTGCCCTCTACCAACAGATAGACACCGACATGTGAGAAAAAAAGGAATCCGTGAGAATCAACCAAGCTTTCCCACCTGCTGTCCTGCCCCCGGATCCATCCCATCTGCCACACGGGTCCCCTGTACCAAGCCTCTAGCATTACGACTGGCTCGGGACTTGGAAACTCCCACGCTCACTCACATATTCATGCACCATATCCCGTCCTATTACCACAACATTGGAGGCAACTCGTTCAGCTTCACGGGAATATATAGCTTCAACCTCGCGTTCACTCACTGGCATCTGTCGTGTCCTGTTACCACCGGGCAGTCGACTTTGGAGACAGGTATTGCACCACCACACCACTCGCTTGTCGGATGTCACAGGCCATCTGCACGAGACCCCGGGACAGTATCGGAATTGGGACGGCGCCTTGATTTGATTGGCACAGAACCGCTGTTTTTCTTCTGCTTTTGGAGGACCAGCACACACAACAGGAGCCTAACTGCTACCTACCCACGAATAACTCCCAGGCGGTCTACGCTCTACACCACAACTCGCCCATCTCACACCACACACCAGCTGCGTACACGTGGACGACTGGCACTAACTAAGCATAGTCGTGTGCACGGCGAGTGGTACACGTATGAATGTGTGAAGCCACGAGGCCACTGGACCCCAGGAAACCCTCAAAATTCGACTCTATCAGGAGTAGTGACGAGGCAGCCAGCATAAACCCAATTCATCTTGTCGACGTTACCGTCTTAGCTATATTATGTGGAGGTAGAGCTTACGTTTGTTTCTCGACGGCTTGGTATGACTACTGATGAGTAAAGTGTGAAGTAAAGAAAACCTTCAAGAGCCAAAGCGTGGGAACAGAAAAGAGCAGAAGGATAATTGGAGACGACCCAGCAGCAAGTTTCTCCATTGACGCATACCTATAGGTTGGATATATTGGAGAAGCTTAGAACATACATCATACCGCACACCCCCCGCCATTCGTTGCTCACCATCGCTGCAACGCCAAACACACACGGACGCGCGCACTTACACCGTTTATCTTTGCCGCTCACCAACACGTCTCAACATATCAACATCGATTGTTGAACTCGCTTTTGTCTTGATCAGATAAAAGACGTATTGTCACCTTGAGTGCTCGCGAATCGATACCCGGCACAGTTGCTGCTCGTCATCACGCAGATTGGTATATTAGTCTACCTGGACTTAGAACCAAAGATCGTCCTCATACGGCAGCGTGATCGCTGATCTGCGCTTCCGCGTACTACAGACAACATGTCTCCCGGCCTACGCCCTCTTAGGCTTCCTCTCCTCGTCGAGCGAAGAAGACAACGGGAAGAGGAGGCTGCTTCTATTGCTGTCGTAGCAGATAGTGAAACAATTGACAGCGATGTTTCTTCTAGCTATCACCACCACTACAACCGGCAGTTCCCAACCCGCCAACACTCACTTGGAGTGACAGAGTCGATCTCATCAGAGATGACGTCTCCAGTCACACCAACCTTCTCTGCTCGCGGCCACCTACGGTACTCGAGCTCTGTATCCTCCTTCGATCTGGCACTCCCTGCTAGCTGCGAGGACTTGCCTTCCTCGCCAACCCAACCCTTGCAAACGCCTAGCAAACGCATCCTCGACGACGTTGAAGAAGAGCCTTTTGAGTACGACCGCTTTAGCCGGTATTTCAAAAACGTCCATGCTGCATACGATGACGTCTCGGAACATCTCGATCTCTATAACTGCTTGTGTAAGTGGATTTATCTCACCACTGAGTTACCACTGTATCGTGATTTGTATACTAACCGGTTTCCTTTTGTAGGCTACGAGCCTTGTAGTCACCGAGATGCCGATTGAGCGGACTACAACCAACTTCTATGCACGAGGTAGAGAAGTCGAATCCAGTTTCGATTGCTTCAGCGATGGTGACTCGCCGTTTGGCCGGCGTTCATCGAGGACGAAACAGCGGAATGGGTCTCTGCCACCGTTCATGGGTCTTTCGAACCGAATAGGTTCTCGTTTCCCTTCGCTTACCCGATGGAGATCGCCTAGGAAGTCGAGTGTTGTCAGTTCGCCCGTTTCGGAGATGGGCTCTGAACGCCGCTCCATGTCGCGTGCTGCGTCGCGTGCTGCGTCGAGCCGATCATCGTCTGTGTCAAGAACGAATCGAGGTCTCCCCGACCGCGCAAATGAACCACCGCTCCCACCCACACCCGCTCTATCGTTTTTCGAGAGTAGCGACAGTATCGCATTGGACGTGGAGCAGGCCGATTCTGTACTGTTGTCGATTCAACGCGACCGTAAGCAGGCGACGACGCCACTCTTACCACCAATGATGACTAGTGGTTCGGCGATTACACCGCTACTCAAGCCTCGCCGTTGCAGTCGCCGACCATTGCCTCTCCGCACGACGAGGAGCCCCAGTCGCCCCTCATCTTATCTCCGCCGCTGAGCACTAAACCATCTATCTCGTCCTTTCGTCAGATTATGATATCGACCGACGTGCCCCGATTCCGGACCAGGATGCCTGGTCTGATCGTCTTGGACATGCAAACTTTACCATCTCGCCCGTTCCGTACAGACCTTCATCCGCCAACTTATCATCGCTTCGCGAGCTCCGGACTGATTGGGAGACGGCACGTGTCAACTATACCAAACACCTCGTCCGAACAGGTGAGCATTACGGCCTCACCTCAAAGACCTATGTGTTTACAGAGGAAAAATGGTCCGAGATTGACCGGACCTGGCGCGCGATCCATGATGAGGTTTTGGATGTAGTTGTCGCCAGTGGCGAAACGATGGGCTACGACAAGTTTGACGAGAGTGTCATTACCTCGGTACCCGTTATAGATGGTGAAGGCAAGTTTCCCGGGCGCGGAGACGAGGACATCGTTGGTCCCATGGTCCGGGAGGCGACCATGAGCTCCCCCACCGGGACCGAGCGACGACGGCCGAGCTTCTGGCGCAAACTGACCGATCGAGTCGGCCTATGAGCGCGAAGATGGGCGTTGATCGCCCATGCAATGCATGCCTACGCTTACCGGACGACGCGATAATGGCGTTATGAATTTCACGGTCCCAACGAAATTAATGACCATTTACGACATCAGCGTCATTTACATTCGTTCATTGGGACACCCGTTTTGGGCCATTTGGCTTGTTTTTGTTTTATTCACGATTTGTTTCGCGCATAGAGAGATACCATTCTGTTCCTGTTTAGGCGCTCCTTGCTTTTTACATTGTCGGAGTTCAACGTCTCCTCTCCACGATCGGACCAAAGCCCCGCGAGACGAGCTACATACTGCTTCATGGTGGATGCATGTTTCCCACATACACCACCTCTGGGCCTCGTCACACGCTTGGGGTCTTGTCTGTTGTTATTTTTTTAATCTAGCGTGATCTTTGAAAGCCTGGTGTTAGGAAAACTTTTTACCACAAAAAAGCGGGCGGCGAGCTACATCACTCTGTATCATGCATTTGCGGTTATTGAAACCTTTTTACCATTCTCGGACACCGGCATTGCCGGTGCTCCAACGCGGAACGCCACATGAATTTCGGATTGATTGCTTCGCTACTCCTATCCCATTCCTCAAGCTTCGCTGGCTCGGTCTCTGCAGCCACGCGACGGGACGGAAGTTAGTCTTAGGTCTTTTCATCCATCCATTCATTCAGTTCTCAGTGTGTTTCTCTTTCCTGCATGCAGACAGACACCACACACACACAACACGTTAATCACTAGTGTCTATTTCCCACCCTAACCTAGTGTCTATTATATTCTCTTGCCCGATGCCCGGGATCTAGAAAGGGAAAGAAACGAAAAAAAAGAACAGGGCAAAATAGTTCGCGAGACTACGAAAAAGCATGTAGGGGAGTTGAAACGGTGACAGGAAAAAAGGGAGTCAGTACTTGCTGTTTCTTCTGTATTGTCATCCGAAGGCATGCCGCTTCTTGTACACCAATGTCTGTGTAGATGCCGCGCGCTCTGGAAAGCTGCGCGCGAGCCGCGAATATCTTGTCCGGCGGGAGGATGATTATCAAGTGCTGGGCCTCATGATGTTTTCTCATCTTCATCGTCATTCCATTTTGATGGTGATCACGAAGGAAAAGATGGATTAGTGGACGCCAGCCTCCGGCCTTGAGGGCTACTATGTCCTAGGGGTGTCGAGGAGATATGAAAATGATAGCTTGAATGAAATCAGAAAAACAACCTCGTCTAAAACAACCTTCACTCGGGTTCCTTTCATCTATTTTCATGTGATTATTGCCGACTAGTGGAGCGGATACTCCTCTACGTGCTAATCCAGGTACCTAGTCCTCAGCTCGTTCGTGTCCAAATCAGTCGTCGTCGAGAAAGGTTGGCTGAGATCGATTCTATCGCTCGACCTACGGTTTGTGGCAAGCCATCACTGACATTCCGCTTCGCTAAGTTTTCAACGATAGCCGTGTAGATACATCCCAAGTCTAGTTGTCGTACTCCACCAGAAGTTTGTTTGTGTTGGCCGATTAGAGGAGTATTCGTAAGCTTCTCAGTGATCCCATTTCCACTTCACATTAGAGACAGAGGCAAAGGCATCTATCTCTCTTAGGCTATACGTAGTTATTCTCATAATCACCATATAAAGATCCGGATAGCTCCGTCTCACAGCCCCAACCTAAGTACTTTAAAAGTTTCCGAGATGAAACTCTGACCGGAGACTCAACTCTGATTGGGCAATTCGTTTCAGCTCTGTAGCTGAGCTTGAGCACATGCTATCGAATCCTTGTCTCAGGCATGGAATTCAAATCGGCTTATTCCCGAATTTATCTCGAGAAAACTACCCATCATTAGTGAGCCGGTAATATTTACGGGTGAAGCGTGAACCTATTCGCTTTGCTTGAAGTATACCGAGCGGATCTGGGGTTGAAGATTAACCCAGGTTCTTGGGGCTAATGTATTGATTGATATTCGCATTTGCGGTAGGTAAACCGAAGCTACCTAGGTACCTAGATGTACCTAGTTAGGTACCTACCTGGATCTGTATGTAGGTTATGCTATGATCGTTATATGGATACCTAGGTATAGTTATATCGAGATTTTTTTGTATCCTATTATATAAGGGCTAGGTACCTAAGTGTGCGTGCTTGGCAACCTATATTGAGTAACCTACGGGGCCTTTACTATTGCGGTTTGGGCTATGTAGATCAGTTCTCAATATACTAGGTTGGTTGATTAAGTAAAGGGCTAAGTCTAGTTTCTGTGGTGGGCTAAATACTTATAGCTGTGGGGTGGGCTAGCTTGTAATGCCCGCCAGGGCTCTGCCAGTCGCTACCCTAGAGCTACAACCACTCTTTTCTTTAAATAACTGCCTTTAGTTATTTATTTTAACTAGTATTTTTAAATAAAACTATTTATAATTTAGCTATTTTATTATGCTTTTAAGCGTTTCTAATTGTTCTCTAGCATTGTTTAGTTAGCGTACTATAAGCTCCGTATAGGTAGCTATTATTGCTATATGCGGGAAATAGGTTAGTTCCGTTATATTTGCTTAGTAGTTAAATTCTGCTAGGGCTCTGTAACCTATAAATATTGCTATAATGGTAATTTGCTATAGCTTATAGTCCGTTATAAAAAGGTTCCGTTTTATTGCTATGCTAGCATATTTGTAGTATTTAGTTTTTAGTTGCGTAGGTTCGGATTAATCTTTTTTTTTCCTGTAAGTAAGCTTTGATCTAGTTTTTAAAAGCTTTTAAACTATTAAAATAGTTTTTTGCTATAAGTACTTCGTGGTTTTTTACTAGGCTTTATTAGAATTTAACTTTTTTTCTTTCGGTTAAGTCTTTTATGTATTTAAAGATTTTAATAAGTAACTGTTATTAAAGAAGTTAAGTACTAAATAAAAAAAAATAGCTGCTATAGCTATTTAGCTTTGGTGTCCGATTATAAATATTTATAGCTACTTATAATAAAGTAGCTACGTTAAGGTATTTATATGTTAGACTTTCTTATAGTATAATTCGCTTAAGGTTTTTATTTGCTTTTTCTATTTTGCTGTTGTTTCTGGGTTTCTAAGTATAATAGGCTTAATTATAAATCTTTTGCTTTAGTACTATTAAGTTGTTTTTTATTTACGAACGTGCTTCCGTTATTGCTAATCTATTTTTTTAAGTACCCGAAAGTTTCCCCGATTTTAGTAATTAGTAGTATCGTGCTTAAAAATAATATATCGGGTATTATAGCTGTTTCTATTTATACTATAGTATATTCTACGTATATTAGTTTTTTAGTTATACTATAAATATATAGTTTATTACCCAACGTATTAGCAGTAGTAATAGTATTATAGGTTGTAAGTTTAGCAGCATCGTTAGTAGTAGCTTTATTAACTAATACTGCTTACATTCTACTACAGCCTGCTATATTATTAGCGTAATTTCTAGGTGCTAATACTATTTATTAATTTTACGTATTAAAGTGCTAACTATAGCGTGTTTTAGGTTAACGTATATATTTTTAACTTTTTGTAGTAATTCTAGTATTTCGGGGATCTTTAGGAGCGCTACTGCTTAATATACTGTTCTTGCAGGGTATAGGGGGTTTCCGGGGGTCCGTTAGTACTAGGCTATTTTATATAGTTTTCTTTCGTGTATAATAAAGTGCTTAGTTACTTACTAGGCTTTTAGATTTAATAGCAACTTGCTATCGAACTTTAAAAACTTAAATATAGCTTGTAGGTTTATACGGTTTAGCTATTACAGCAGTTTAACTAACTTTTTTTATGTTCGGTAGTATTTGCGTTTTGGGGTTACGTTCTGCTGTTAGAAAAGTTGTTTTAGGAGGTCTTGATAGCTAATTAGTTAATACGTTTAATTTGCTTATACAATATATAATTCGTATATTATAGTGCTCGATAGTATTTAAAAATCGAACTATTCGTGCTAGTTGTTCTAATTTGCTTTTTATCGTAAGTAATAACTTGTAGTCGGTACGGACAGTTATTTTTCCTTTTTTTACTTAGTGCTTCTAGTATTATAGTGCTAATATAATAGCTAGAAGCTTTTGTTCTTATGCTAAATAATGCGTTTGGTGGTTATTTAGCTTTTTAGAAAAATATACTACTAAGTAAAGTGCTGTTTTTTTTCTGTAGAAATACGGCTATATTAAACATGCCCCGACGTACAGTTGGCTAGAATCCGTATCTATTATAGAGGGCAACCTTTAGTTGAATGCTCTAATCACTAATATTATAGTTATCGCATCTTTAATCGTTTGCCAGGTTTTTTAGGCTTTTGTGTTTAATATAACTAGTTGGTTTTTTAGTCCTTTTATTAGTACTATAAGTAGTGCTGCAATTAGCAAATATTTGTTAATCAGGTGTTTAAAATAGCTTACTGCATTCGCGAATCCGCGTATTTTAATAGTTGTTCTTAGCATCGGTTTATCCCTCATTATAGCTATTTTCGCTAGGTTTGCTTTAATTCTTTTTAAGATATGTAAAATCTTAGGAATATGCTTTAGTTAATAAATATTAAGGTTTTCGCGGGGTTGATTATTATGCTATACTACGCTAGTCGTTCGAATAATATATAGCACTGTTAATATAGTTTTTCTTTCGTTTTTCCTTAAATATAGATATTGTTAAATAAGCCTGCTAGCTATTCTTTAAAAAGCTTTACGATTTTTTTTATTAAGGCCTAAAAAGTAGCTGGTGCGTTGTAGAGTTTAAAAGGTATAACTAGCTATTCGTATATCTTAAAAAGTATTATAAATGCTGTTTTTTTGCGGTAGGGGCTATATATTCCTATATGCTAATATTTTTTTAAGATCTATAAAAATATACTACTTATAACCTGCGGCCCTTTATATTTAGTCCGCGGCGTTCGGTAATAGGTAGGCTCGCTTTTTCGTAATTTTATTTAGTTCTTTATAATCGCAACAGAATCGCTATATAATATTTTCTTATTACTAAAGTTAAGCTTAGTAGTTTTGCTAGGTCGCTTTTTCGGGTTAATAGTACTAGCGCGCCCTATAGTCCTATATTTTTTTTAATATAAATACCTAAGTATGTTTTAACGAATTTTTTTATAGCTTTTTTTTATATAAGGCTATATTTACAAAGTAGTAGCTTTATTAGTGGGCTATCTTTAATATCGATGTAGTACTTTATGCATGCTATAATATCGGTATATTGTTTAGCTAGATTAAATAAGCCGGGGAATCGTTTTACTAGTTTTGCTTGTTTGTCTGCTATTTAGGGGTTTTTTAGCATATCTTTATACTAAGTTTTTTGTTTCTTTTGTTTTTTTTGCGTTATAGGTTATTTTTATAGCTATACTAGCTAATAACCGTTTTAAAGGTTTAAATAAAAGTGCTCCGTTAAATTTTATCAGCTTAATTGTTTTAGCATCTTTTATATAGCCGAAAATGTTGCCCTATTTATAGAAAATATGTTTTTTTAAGGTTATATTACTAAAGAACGTACGGTCTAGTATAACGCTTCTAATTATAGTTTAAAGTTCTATAGTACTTTTTATTGTTATAAACTATGCTATAATTTCGTAGTTTTTATATAACTATTAGTCTAACTCTTCTAATATTATATATAATGCTTTATTTTTATAATTTATAAGGCTAGAGCTTTAAAGCTAATAATTACGAAATATAGCAGTTTATATAACCGTAGTCCTAGAACACTATAAACGTATTACCGTTGTTTAGTCGGGCCTAGAATAGGTTATAGCGGTCGTTATAACCATGCTTTAACTTGTTTTTTCTAAGGTTATTTTATTGCTTTTATTTAATTTGACTACGTGGACGGGCTGTCCTAGGCTTTATTAAACAAATTTTTAGTTTTTAGTCGATCCGGTCGTTTTTTAGGCGTTCCGTAGTATTTCGTTCGAGTTTTCGGGTTTTCGTTGTTATTTTCCGTAAAATATACTCGCTTTTACGGCTTACTTCTAAAAGACTTATATTTAGTTCTAAATTTCTCGAACTTATTAGCTAGGTTGTTATAGTATAGCGTGTTTTTAATCGTAATAAATTAGCCGGACTAGCCTTATAGTTTCGTTGTTTTAAGCTATTATATTTTTTTGCAGCAGTTTTTAGCCTAGTAGCTAGGCTTACTATAGTTAAAACATACGTTATTTGTTACTTTTATTGCGTACTTATTATTACAGTTTTGCTATTTTGTATTATTACTATTAACTTCGGTAATACGGCTAACTTTCTAGCTGTTAGTACGGGGGTTTAAAATAGTAAGCATTAGTGTTTTCGGGGTTATTTCCGTATTATCGACTAGTTAAATCTGGCCTACGGCAGGTTTGCTTGCTGTACTTCTGGTAATATTATAATTGTAGTAAGGTGCTATTATACTTTAAAGTTATATAGTGATCTCGGGAGTACTGTAAATTTTGGTTCTACGGAGGTTATAGTAATTATTCCCGATATTTATACTGCTTTTTTTATAATTTAACCTATGTTTTATTCTTTGCTAAAACGCTTTATATTAAGCTAAATATTAAGGCATACGTAGTAAGCTTATTAATTATAACGTTATATTTGCTAGGTGTTTTAAATATTTCCTAGTAGTTAATAGAAAGTTTTCCGTAGTTTTTAAAAATAGCTTATATATATTTCGTTTTAAGCTAGCAATAGTTCTATAAATACTGTTAAAAGGCTATATAGTACGTTATAAGTACTTAGTATTTAGATTATTGCTTTTAAAAAGTTAATCTAAATAGCCGCTATATTGCTGTTTCTAATAAATAGCGCTACTTGTTAGAATTATCTGCTAATTTAAGCATAATTTTTTTAGTTTATAATTCGTAGGGTACTAGGGCTTATACTAGTTGTATTTAGATTTAGCGTATTTTATCTAGTATAGTATAATCGGTTCGAATTAAACGTAAATTAGGTAATATAATTACTTTATTTTATTCTCGCATTTGTTTAGCTTAATAGTATCGCTCGCTAAGAATACGTTAGGAAAAATAGCCTGAACTTGCTATTTTTGTTAGGTCTAAGTAAAATTTAGGCCTTTATATTCTATAGGTTTAACGAAAAGTCCTTTAATTATTTTGATTAGTTACGCTAGTTAGTTGTTATATATATGTTTTATCTGTTCTTTTAATACTTGCAAGTATATATAAAAGTTTGCTATTATACTTGCTAATATACTCGCTAGAGCATAGCGCTAGGGTTGTTGCTAGTTTTATTGTTGTACTTATTAGTATAGTTATAGTACCGCTACTTTAGTTTTATAAACTTAGTTCTCAGAAACTTTTTCTTATTTTTGTTAGTATAGCTTCGAATCGTAAGTTTATTTTCGTTTCTAGTTAGTCGATTCGCTTAGCTACGTTAGTTATTAACGCGTTAATACGGGTATTATAGCTTATTATATTCGTAGCTAGTAGGACACTTATTAGGTTATCTAACGCTAGGCTACTTATACCGTTATAAAGCTATTACTTTTTGCTTCGAAATAGGCTCCCGTGAAGTCTGCTATTGCGTACAGGATAAATATTGCAGGGTATACTTTAAGATAGGTTTCGATAAGGTATTTAATTAGCGTAATCGCAAGGTTAGATCTCTACAGGTTAGTCAGCTGCAAGGTTATCTATAATTGCGCAACTAGTCTTAAATAAAACTATAAAGCTGCGCAAATAGCTATTTATACGTGCTTAGCAACCTATATTAAATAACCTATAGGGCCTTTATTATTGCGGTTTAGGCTATATGATCAGTTCTTAATATACTAAGTTGGTTAATTAAATAAAGGGCTAAGTCTAGTTTCTGTAGTAGGCTAAATACTTATAGCTGTGGGGTGGGCTGGCTTGCAGTGCCTGCCAGGGCTCTGCCAGTCGCCACCCTGGAGCCACATAAGTACCTATTCGACACAATTTATACGTAGGAGACAACGACTTCATGTGATAGAGGGGCCATGGTGAGAATGGATAGTGGCAATATCGACGATAATCGCGATGATGTAATGTAAACCCATAACCTCTATATTTTACCTACCTACCTAGTACTTGTACTTCCATTTATCTAAGACAAATCACATTCTCTCCCTCAGATATAGCACTGAAACATCTTTCAATCCTGATTATCAACTTTTGAGGAGCTTTAGCAATTAGGACACTGAAGCTACTAAACAAGCGAAATTCATTTGTGATGATGGGCAAATTGGAGCTTCACCTTATCAGTTGATGAAATTTACCCGCCTCTATCATGCAAGGTACTTCCTTATAAGTACGCAGGATGAAAGTCGTAAAGTACCTCGCAATGGCGATTTAGTATGGTCGACATGGAGGATCTTTTGTTGGCCGATTTTTTTATTCTTTATTATTTATATTTTTATTCTCTCTCTCTCATTTGTATCATTATTTTCGTAAATTGTCTTGATTAACCCGGCATGTAAACTTATAATGTTAGCCTCTGGCATTTATCGCTCTGATGGAGATGGCTTCTTCGCAACTACAAGGTAAGGTACCTAAGGAAGGGTAAGGTGAGAGGATTGGGGTATCAGGCCATTAACATGTAATGCTAACAGTGAATCGGACCACTCAGAAGTGCGTAAGCCACAGACTGCAGCGCGCTACGTCGCCCCCAGGACACCCGAGCCTCCACTAGGCCCAGTAGCGATTAGATGCTGGCGCACCAACGACGAGCCAACCAAAAAGATCAGCCCCAAACAGCCGATACCCCTTCCCTCTTCGACCTGGTCATCCCCCAAACCATCCAATGAACACACCCAGCCCAGCCGGCGCAGCCAACATACATTGGAACTCCATAACCTTACCTACCTACCTATCTACCTAGCAGCAGAGGTAGCGAAGTGAAGGTGCAATACGAACGCAACGAACGCAACGAACGCAACGAACGTTGCACCGCTGCCTCATACCGACATTTCACATCCGCATTACATCCGCATCCACATCCCATCCGCATCCACATACACATCCACATAACCACGACCGCATCGCATCGCCGCACCAACACCCAGCGCACCAACGTATTCCCAGCCGAGGGCGGTTTCGACGGAAACCGCTGCGATCGGTTGCGGGCGTCCATGAAGAAACTCAATCTCGCCGTTGATCGCATGTAGCCCCCGATCGCTGCCATGTCCGCCGAAGCGATTGACGCCGTCACGGCGCCTGCGCCTGAGTCCGAGGTTGAGGTTGAGGTCGAGGTCGAGGTTCCCGTCTTGACAAGAGCAGCAACGACAATACACAGAGCTATACCTGCGACGACCATACAGAGCCCGGACCCGAAGCCGATGCTGAACTCGTAGATGCACCCGCCCACTGTGCGAAACCTCAGCTGTCCCCCAAGCCCATCGGCCTGCACTCCCCACCCGATAGCAATGGCGCAATGAAGCTCGATGGCAGCGATGACGACTCGGAACTCAGCGATGTCGAGGATCCCACCCTCGACCCCGACAGCTGCCTTTCCTCCACTCCCAACCTACCCCCCAGCCCACTGCCGAGCCGACACCTGAAGAAGAAGAGGAAGACATTGGTGAAGTTACACCGGATCATTGGTCTGGCACCGTCCCCGTTTTCAAACCAGACATGCACCAATTCAAGGATTTCAAAAAATTCGTACGTATATACAAACACTTGTGACTATGACTACTATGTTCATGCTACTAACACGGACTATCCATAGATGGAAAAGGTTGATTCCTATGGCATGAAATCTGGTATTATCAAGATCATACCCCGCAAGAGTGGAAGGACAAGCTTCCCGTGCTTGATGACTTGGTGAAACAGATCAGGGTCCGTGAACCCATCAAGCAGGAGATCATGGGATCCAACGGTACCTATCGACAGGTGAACATCCTCCACCAACGAGCATACAATCTCCCCAGTGGCGACAGCTCTGTGATCAAAGTGAGCACCAGCCCCCGCTAGACGGGGAGAGAGGCGCGCACAGGCTCCTACTACCAGATCTAGAGGAACCCCCTCCTCGACGTCGTCCGGACCCAAGAGGCGCGCCTGCGGTGCCAGTACTAGCGGTGGCGGCGGACGCTCTACGAGGAGCAGGACGAAGAGAGCTGCGGCACAGGGTGGTATGGCCGAGCTCGAAGAGCGTCCCATAACACCCGTCTCGCCGTCTGCCGAGGCCATTATCGATTCTGTCGAGCAGGAGATTGGTGACGACATCGAAGACGACGACCTGGTTCCACCAACTGTCGGCCGGATGGGTGGCATGAGGCAAGCGAAGCCGAAGGAACAGAGCACGTCTGCTCGACGCAAGTTTGCTCGCCGCGAGGGCTCGGCCAAGATTGACGAGGGCCTTCAAGTACTTTGACTATCGGATGGACATCTCGGACTATACACCTGAGAGGTGCGAGGAGCTCGAGCGCATATACTGGAAGACTCTCACCTACGCACCGCCATTATATGGAGCTGATGTTCTTGGAACTCTGTTTGACGATACCACGAGAGTTGGAATCTTAACAAGCTTCCCAACCTCCTCGATGTTCTGGGCACCAAAGTGCCTGGTGTCAACACCGCTTACCTATACCTCGGCATGTGGAAGGCCACATTCGCATGGCATTTAGAGGATGTGGATCTTTATAGCATCAACTATCTCCATTTCGGCGCACCGAAGCAATGGTATAGTATTTCCCAAGGAGATGCTCGTCGGTTCGAAGCAGCTATGAAAAGCATCTGGCCTACCGACGCCAAAGCTTGCGGTCAATTCCTACGCCACAAGGCTTTTCTGATCTCACCAAACCATCTTCAGCAGTATTTTAACATCAAAGTGAACAAGTGTGTTTCCTATCCGGCGAATTCGTCGTGACCTACCCGTACGGTTACCATTCTGGGTACAACCTCGGCTACAATTGCGCGGAAGCTGTCAACTTTGCCCTGGACTCCTGGCTACCAATGGGCAAGATTGCTAAGAAGTGTGAATGTGCTCAAGCACAAGATAGTGTGTGGTTGATGTTTATGAAATTGAGCGAAAACTACGGGGCGAAGAACAGAGTACGAAGAAACCGAAGACGAGGAAGACGATGATGATGAAGAAGAAGAGGATGAATTGGAGAATGGCATGCCTACACCTCGATCTCTTCATACCATAAAACTCAAGGCAGCTGGACGAAAACGCAAGCGGACAACAGCCGATAAAGGAGAGAGGACCAAGAGGATCCGACTGCGTCTCAAGAGTCAGATTGAGCCACCATGCTGTCTCTGTCCACACGATATTCCTGGTATCGAATTGTTACCAACGGACGATGATCGTAAGGCGCATCGCCTCTGCGCCCTGTACGTGCAGAGACGTGGATCGAGACGGTTGATGGGAATGAAATTGTTGCTAACGTCGCAAACATCAGCAAAGCTCGGCTTGACCTCAAGTGCTTGTTCTGCCGGTCCAAGAGAGGGACTTGCTTTCAGTGCTCCCACAAAAAGTGCGCAAGATCATATCACGCAACGTGCGCAGCCGCCGCGGGAGTTTTCGTCGAAGAAGCCGAAATACCTATTTTTGGCGAGGATGGCACTGAATATAAGGAGCAGGCATTTGAGTTCAGTTGCCGGTTCCATAGGACTAAACGTGACCGGAAATGGATGGAGACGTTTTGGAAGATAACCAGAAGACAGTCTAGCTGCCTCGGCACTGAAGAAGGGCGAGATCTGCCAGCTTCAATATCACCGTGGCGATATTTGCGGGCATCATCGTCGAAAACAGGGATAGCGAACAGACATTCCTCTTAGACATCATACCCAACGGGTACGAATACCAAACCAATCATAGCGGTAGACACACACTGACTACTTTAGGGAGCGAGTGGAAGTGGAATGGAAATGGTTGCTGCTTCCTGACCCAGCTGACTTGCATCTACCACACGCGTCGCAAAATGCTATTCCCATGCCAACTTCGCGCCAGGCTAAGGATCTCATCAATGCGACTAGAAAGCGAATCGAGGAACCTCCCGGCCTGAAGAACCATTTGTCGAAGGTGGCTTTGTCTGGGCGGAGTTCAACCACCACAACCTGGAACTCAACAAAGCCCAAGCCAAAGTGGACTTATCTAAGGAGAACCAGGTTTGGCATTACCTGGGAAAGAATTCTACCGATGCTCCCACAGTACACCGAGGACCCCGCAAAAAGTTGCATAATTGCAAGAGCAATTTCTTGGACTCTATTCCCCGGCCTGCTCCCCGCCTCCTCCATCACGGAAGTCGTACGGTTCGACCTTCTCTATTCATACCACAGTCCCGGCGCCGAAGATCGAGAAGCCGTATCAATACAAGCCCCGATCCCGTGCCAGCGGCCTTCGTCCGTTCACCGTTCACTGCACACCAGTTTGTACCGAAGCTCTCCCTTACATTGCGCGGCAGTTTGAACCCAAGGCTTCTTCTAGTACAACATTCTCCAGCACGCACAACCTATAAACCGGCCGTCGAATTTTCCTACTCCTTCTCAACCTGCTTCCTTACCTTCACCGTTACCATACTACACTTTCCAGCATTCACCATATACACCACCCGGACAGCAGGTTAAGCGTGTGCGACAGGCGACACAGCCTCAACCAGCAACATCAACATCGCAGCAACGGCCACAGCCTCATCTTGCTTTTGAGACAAGCCAGTCGAACCAGAAATCATCGCAATTTCAGCAGGCTACACCACAACCTGCGCCTTATTTCACGCCTCAAACTGCAAACCCAACACAACAGTCCCACTCCTCAATACCACGACCCACGGCCGGTTTTGCTCCACAGGCTGGTATCCAACCTGCCTGCAGCGCTCCTGTACCACCCAAACAGCAATCTGTGTCGAGACGGCCTTCTCTCCAACGGCCAACACCCCTCAAACTACTAATGGCCATGTGCGAAACAAGTCCTCCGTAAGTAGTCATAGTGGACGGCTCGCTCTGGGCTCTGGACAAAGATTCGGCACACCCCCTCGTCTTATGGGCATACACGGGGAGATTCGATGACGAAGTCGCCCTTTAGCCATGGCTTCTCGCAACCGCCCGGCCTTGGGCCTTCACCATCGCCACAGAATGGCCGGCTATTCCAAACACAAGCAAGAGCGCGATCGAGTTCATTGGTATCGAACATCTCCCTCAATACGCCGATGACATCATCAGCCATCCGACCTTCCTCCTCCGCTTCAGCTCAAGCATTGGCAGGACACCTCCAATCAGTCGTCTCGTCAAATACGCCAAAGGACCGCCACCCAATATCATCCAGAAATACGCCTTCTTCCAAGTGCATCATAATAGGTGAGTCTCGCTAACCCTCTTCAGTGCTTTGTCTTCTAATTACATCTTGTAGGGACTCCACCAAATACAGAACGCCATACCCCCTGGGGTGGGTTTACCAACGGATACGAGGGAAGCCTACGCGCACATTTAATGCAGACGCCAGACGCATTATTCGGCGTCCGGAGACAATCGCTAGGCTTGAATGGAACCAACCCTGGACTATCACCAAGCGCACATACGCCTTTTCCGGTAGCCCTGCCATCAACCAGCGCCTTCAATGATGCTACGCTGCATTCTCAAACCCCCATTACACACCGCACCTCAACCGTAACGCCAGTTACAGTTCATGGCACACACGTACCTTTACCTTCGCCCACAGGAACCTCGCTCTTGATAGCTCAACCATCGGTGGCGAAGGAGCCATCGAATTGGTGTGCGAATTCGGGTGGTGATCCCAGTCATTGGGATGACAATGCCAGCGCAGGGGCAGCTCTACACCCAGCTATTCGGGCCCACTATGCAGCCATGCTACAGAATAGGAATGTGAAGGTAGAAAACCATCCCGACACTGGCATCACAACTCACCCCTTAGACATGATTCCGCCGTTACCCGCGCCGTCGACTCAACCGAACTCGGTGGCTCCACCGGCACCCGCGTTATCACCTACGACACCGTTAGGCCAGTTTGCGTCAGGACAGGCACGACAGCCCAAGTCTACAACGCCTATCCCCCCGCCGCTACTGCCCGTGTCATCCCATACATCACAGCGTACGGGCACGCCTACCAAGACAACACCGACAGTCCTCAAACAGACACATATTCCTGCGCCACGGCCGTGGGAGGCCTTGCGAAAGACGCAGACGACGCCTACTCAACTGACCTCGACGCAGTCATCAACTCCTATCCCTACCATGCCAGCTTCGAGTCCGGCACCAATGACCCCTAGCCCACAAGCTCTGTCTGGCTATAGTCAGCCCGAGGGTGCAAGGCATTTCCCGCAACCGGGAGTTCAGCCCAATCACGTTGTAAGCGGACCTTTCCGGCGCACTTTCCCACCAGCAGTGCCTAACAACAACAGGTTCAGTCTGCCGGCTTTCGGGCCTCCCCCGTACCCGTACGGGAGCCCCAGCAGCCGGCGTACCACCCCACAACCTGCATCACTCAGTACAGTACATCAACCACCGCCATCACCACTACCAACAACAACAACAACAACAAACACCACAAATGCACTTCCCTACGCTACCATATCAGGGGAATCACCCATATCCTTACCACTTCCACCACTGAATCTTGCGGCGACGCCCCATCACGCGGGCGGGACGCCTGACCTGCCCGAGGTATCAGATGGGTCCATGGAGCTTGTGGAAAGCATCATTCGAAATGCGCAAAAGGCTAGTGAATCGTTTCTAGGATTTTGATGGCATGAGGCGAAAAGGGGGTCTGGTGGTCCCCACGGGTGTGTATAACGAAAAGCAACTGGTTCATGGCTGACGAAGATGACGACACATTCGCACTAGAATTTGGGCACTGGGCGTTACGGAGTCAATACATCAAGACGAGGGTTGACATGGCAGCGAGCCGATGTACTATTACGTAGTAAGGTCGGTCAATTCTAGAAGTTGAGAATTCTGATACGTTACGATTAGTTTCTGGTGGGAAATGGGGAGCGTATGGGAAAGTCTATACCTACTCGTTCTCGGGCATACCAGGTGGTTTGTGCAGTTTATACGGTTCATGTATAATAAGACAGGGCCTACGGGAGTGTCATTTTCGGAGTTGGGTCCTGGTTCGCACACTAGCCACGCCAGAGCGATGAATTGCTACGTAGAACTTGTTTTAAAATAAAAGTGTTATTAATAATTGGTCTATTTTCTTCTTTTTGTTGTAGTAAAGGGATGTAGGCGAAGCTGTGTTGAGATGGTCTCGATATGCGTCCTACCTACCTGCAGGTGGTAGCATGGGTTTGGCTCCTTTAGGTATTATCAGGTGTTACCTGGGTGCTTATCGTTATCGCCAATCGCTACCGCCATAAAGGAAGGAAGGCGAGTAAGTATGAGGTGGGGCCCCGAAACATAGCTCTCTCCAAAAAATTACATTCGCAAACCGTCGCATCCAAGACCGACTGCGGCCAATTGTCAAAAGTAGTTCGCCAGGCATTCTTTCTCCGCTAGTGATATCTCTTCGCTGCATTAGTTGTTGTTTGGCCTACCCAGGACCACTATCAGTACGATACCTGCTCCTTCAGCGAATCGCAAAGTCACGACCATCAGCCTCAGCCTCAGCCTCAGCAGCGGCGACGGCGGCGGCGGCGGCGGCGGCGGCATCCCGTGCATCACTGACCACCATGGCCGACGAGAGGAATCCCAAGGTCAGCAAGTCTGAGCGCAAGAGGAGCCGGAGCCCGGTGGAAACTAACTCATCGACTAAGCGGGTGAAAGTTGGAAAGATGCAAGACGAGTACGACGACCAGAACATCAAGACCGAAGACAATCCCTACCTGGCACACTGGAATGGCAACGGCAACGGCAAGCTCCCAGTGGGATCTGCACTGCGACACTTCAAGCACCGCGAGTCCACGGCCAAGCAGGCTCACGACGCCGAGGACAGCGACAACAACCCCTTCACCGGCGAACCGCACTCCGAACAGTACTTCTCCATCCTGAAGTCCCGTCGGAACCTACCCGTACACAAGCAGAGGTGAGTGAGGATGCGGTCTCTATTTTCTCGTCTCAGCCCGACCCCGGGTGTTGGATCGTGCCAGCTAATGCGGGCTTTCGCCATCACTAGGCAAGAGTTCCTCGACTTGTACCAGAAATCGCAGATCCTCGTGTTTGTAGGTGAGACGGGTTCGGGCAAAACTACACAGATACCGCAATATGTCGTCTACGATGAGCTCCCCCATCTCAGCCGCAAGATGATCGCCTGTACGCAGCCGCGGCGAGTGGCCGCCATGTCCGTTGCCCAGCGTGTCGCCGACGAGCTCGATGTCAACCTCGGCGAAGAGGTCGGCTACAGTATCCGTTTCGAGGACAAGACGAGCTCCAAGACCATGCTCAAGTATATGACCGACGGTATGCTGCTGCGCGAGGCCATGCACGACCACAACATGTCTCGCTATAGCTGCATCATTCTCGACGAAGCCCACGAGCGCACCCTGGCCACCGACATTCTCATGGCCCTCCTCAAGGACGTCACCCGCCGCCGACCTGACCTGAAGCTCATCGTCATGTCCGCTACCCTCGACGCCCAGAAATTCCAGCGCTACTTCTTCGATGCCCCTCTTCTCGTCGTGCCGGGTCGAACCCACCCTGTTGAGATCTTTTACACGCCAGAACCTGAGAAGGATTACGTCGAAGGCGCCATACGGACTGTCCTGCAGATCCACGCCGGCGAGGCCGAAGGTGATATCTTGCTATTCCTGACCGGAGAGGAGGAGATCGAGGACACATGCCGCAAGATCTCTCTTGAGGTTGATGAGCTCGTGAGAGAAACCGACTGTGGCCCTATGGTCGTATACCCGCTGTATGGTACCTTACCGCCACACCAACAGCAGAAGATATTTGACCCGCCCCCGGCGCCTTTCAAAAAAGGTGGTCGTCCGGGTCGGAAGTGTATCATCTCTACCAATATCGCCGAGACTAGTTTGACCATTGACGGTATCGTCTATGTGGTAGACCCTGGCTTTAGCAAGCAGAAGATTTACAACCCGAGATTAAGAGTAGAATCACTCCTTGTCTCGGCCATTTCCAAGGCTTCGGCCCAGCAGCGAGCTGGTCGAGCAGGTCGTACAAAACCCGGGAAATGTTTCCGTCTCTACACGGAAAAGGCCTTCAAGGAAGAACTCATCGAACAGACGTATCCTGAAATTCTTCGTTCTAATCTTGCTAACACAGTCTTGGAACTAAAGAAGCTTGGTGTGGTAGACCTAGTTCATTTCGATTTGATGGATCCGCCCGCCCCCGAGACCATGATGCGTGCTCTCGAGGAGCTCAATTACCTGGCCTGTTTAGACGACGAAGGCGAGCTCACCCAGCTAGGTAGCCTCGCATCCGAATTCCCTCTTGATCCGGCCTTGGCAGTCATGTTGATTTCAAGCCCTGAATTCTACTGCTCCAATGAGATATTGTCTCTCACTGCCCTGTTATCAGTCCCTCAAATCTTTGTGCGACCAGCACAGAAGAGACGAGAGGCCGACGACATGAAGAACCTCTTCAAGCATAACGACGGCGATCATCTCACCATGTTAAACGTGTACCACGCCTTCAAGGGTGTTTTAGGCAGAGGCGATGACGCTAAGAAATGGTGCCATCAACACTATCTTTCTTTCCGTCATCTATCTAGCGCGGATAACGTTCGAGCGCAGCTCAAGCGCATCATGGAAACTCATAGCCTGGACCTAGTCAGCACCGACTTCCAGGATAAGGATTACTACACCAATATTCGGCGGGCCCTCGTTGCCGGCTTCTTCATGCAGGTGGCTAAGCGCGAGAACAACAAGATCTATCGAACCTTGAAGGATAACAACTCAGCTGTCATGTTACATCCGAGCACCGTGCTTGGCGCCGACTACGACTGGGTCATCTACAATGAGTTCGTCCTGACATCGAAGCAATACGTTCGAACGGTTACCGGCATTCGACCTGAATGGTTGCTTGTAAGTCTAATTTTGTTTTGTCTTACTCCTTTTTCTTTTTTTTCTTTTTAAGTCTTTCATCTTGCATACACATGATGGCCTTGCCTATACTGACTCATCTCACAGGAATTGGCACCGCAGTACTACGATCTCGAATCTTGGGAGGGACAAAAAGATGTAAAACAAGCATTAAAGGCCGTAGCCGACAAGATGAGAAGACGCGCAGCGATGAAGGCAGGCCGTTGAGGTCTTTGCTATTCATGTCTGACGCATCACACATGTTGCACATGCTCATGTATCATTTTTTGGGAAGAGGAGGTGGAACGAGATGACTCGGGCACTACGCTATACTACACTCTCAATAGTCTTTATCTGTCCCACCCCCTGCCCCCATGTAATCAACCCCCCTATTAGTTAGAATTCGATTCGAGAGATTTATGCGGGTTGGTAGTTTCCCGTAGACTCAAGCAATGAAACACAATACGGCAAATAATGAATAAAATGGTTCCACGATCATATCACGCCACTGTGACATGCGAGTGTGAATGTGAATATCTCGGTTTTTTTTTTGGTTTTTTTTTTTTGTGATTGGGGGAGCGCTAGTGCCGAATTTAAATAAGTAGGTATTGAAACTTCACTATCTAGCTGGATGTTGTACTACTTATGAGAGCCTGGAGTTACCTGGCACTACTCAATTGCTTTGATTTTCTTGTTTCGATTCTGTCGTGTTTAGCTCGACTACGTACGAGCGTGACCTAGTTTAGCTGGTTAGCTCGCCAAGTCTATGTAGTTGAGTTGGTCGTGGAGATGTCATATGGCCCGTTCCAGGGCCCACTCGGCGCGTACGAGCACAGGTCTAGGAGTCTGGATATGGGGGTTGGGTAGTAGGTATTATATTGCTCGAGTATAGCCTTGATTACCATGTGGGTATCGGATTTGTTACAGGTGATGGTGTAGGCATGTTCATAATTCACCTCCTCTTAGAGCCACGCTGGTCAGGTATTGCCGGATAGGACCTCTTCGAGGCAACCCGGCTCTGGTCACGCTTTTATTTATGGCAGTCGGAGTGTACTAAGACCAAAGAGCGGCCGGGACTATAGCAATTCATGTAACGCAAGGAGCTGGGACGTGTATACCATGGTACGGATAAGGCCGCATAACTTTCTACCAAAAAAATGTTGGTCGGTGGGGGAGAGTGTGTACGTAGTATTGGTCCGTCCGGTGTATACCTAGGTAGGTACTCAACTTGGGACTTACGCGGGGTTTGGGTCGTGTGCTCGTATCAAAACTAAAGTAGGGTGTTGCGCGTGTCTGCCTGCTCCTTCGGTGTTGCGCGAGGGGGTCCAGTGCTCGGCATCGTCGGACCGGCTTGCGTACCATACTTGAGTACGGAATTCGCTTGTGGTACAGTGTTGTGACACCGAGTGGTTAGCTCATACGTATGCGCATAACTTGCACCACGTACGTACCACTTGTACTAGGTACTTGAGGATGGGTGTTGGATACTGTAGGTATTGTGTTTGGGATTTTCTATTTGGGCGGATGAGGGGTTGCGATTCGCTCGCCTTGGAAATTTAGATGTTGAGGTCTGTGGGGATGTTGATCCCGCGACACGAGACGAGAACAAGATCTGGCGTGGAGAGGATTCTGAGGCTGGGTAGCTCATGGGACGGTTTGGTCTTCCTGGGAATTCCTAGATTGCTACACGTTGCGCTCTCTGGGGGGAGTTGGACGTTGTACTGGCGATTCTGTGTGAGTACAGAACTGCTTTTGTGGTGTGTATTCTCCCTGATGGGTGGGTGTAGACATCTGTTGTTGCACCGAGATAGCTTCACTAGTTCTCCGTGGTAGAGTAGGAAAGGACTTTACTTTGGTGCATCAGTAAACCTGCCCCGTTTGGTGTGCATACTGTATTTTTGTGACGTCTTCGGATGTCGTTTAGGGTTTATCTGACAATGGTGATAGTCAAGCCAACAGTGGTTTCTATTTCTATTGTGTCCTCCTGCTCTCTATGGTAGGCCTAGTTGTGTTACGGTCCCCAAAATATGCACATATAAGTAATTGTAGAGGAAGTCCAAAGGTGCACTTCTCTAACCGCGCTTCGCGCTGAAGGTAGCTGGCAGAAATAATTACCTACTGAGCCTTTTTCTTCAGCGGCGGAAGTTGTCTCTGCGCTGTGTGACACTTATTCTTCTTGTTCTAAGATCCAATATTAGACAAATCTGATCTGCAGATATTGATTGGTGTTGGTGGACGCGTTTTATTCTTCTTCTTTTTCACCAGTGCGCTAGGAACATGATCAAGCTCGTGAAACATAGAGTTGCGTTTGCCTCATCTAAACTACAACATAGAGGGTGGCTGGTTGGGGTGGGGCGGAGCTGAAAATTGGCTCCGTCTGGTTCTCCCTTTTATCATGAAGTTTTTGTTTAACTTTGGGGGTGATTAATTAGGTAATTTGGGGAATTGAAGCGCACTGGAGTTTGTTCCTGGGGTCTTCGGTTGTTAGGTGGAGGGGAAATAAAAGTCAGTTTAAGGAAGTATACTGAGATTGGAGAGTAGATTTGTAGAGTTGGTCTGGGTATTCCTACGGCCTATCGTCTGCCTTCTTCTCTACTATTTCATATTTTGAGCCATTCATTGGCGTGTAGATCTGGTCTTGTTTTCTTTGGTCGGATGATCTCCCGAGCCATAAACGGTGCCCCGTAAGTTGCTAGAGTTCCATTGGGGCTCGATCTGCTTTGCTGTGCCTGTTTTCTGCAGGTCTTTTTTAGGCTTGTCAGCTACGCTTTATCACCTATAATAGAGTATAGGGCGCAGAACTCTTGATTTTGTCTTCCTTCGCAATCTACTACTACGGAAACATTGATTGCATGGTTGATAACTTATCAACTCCTAAGCTTGTCATCTCTGATGAGCAAAATTGGACACTGTGATACCTGTTTTTTTATTCGCCTATTCACCGACAACTTGTACTTGGGGTCGACCAATGCCAGCACTATTTCTGGCCTACTGCTGCGGTCTATGCAGTCTCCTACAGGGCATCTAAGCCACGGCACCGAAGCCACGGTCCCGAAATATTCTATGCAAATCTCGATACAACGTCTTCTTGGGTAAGCAGGCTGCATTGAACTCTAGTCGGAACCGAAAAGGGTGCAGCAGTGCTACACAAAATCCAAATTTGATGTCCCAGACTCATGGTTTCATACAAACCAGAAGCTCACTGCGTCCCGTCCCGCCCAGTGCTTTACTGTAGTTCCCTTACACTTGGCCATGTAGTCAGCGTACAGTAGGCTAGATAAATAACGGGCAGTCCTGTGCCAATCAACATATCTATGGTCGAAGGCTGTGTATGTAGAGCTACAAAATACAACGAATAAAGAGTGCTAAAGTACTGCATCGAAATCCTACGGATATTGTGCGGCTGCGCTCCCATCGCGCATTTGTATCCCCAAGTCCGACATTGAAAATCAAAGACTCTATTCCTTCATCTAACTTTCAGTGACTAGGCAAACTATTACAATATGAGCTAGTCAGCTTGAATAATCTCCCTCCAGATTCCTTGTCGAGGGGTCATAACTGCCGGGGGGTGTCAGAAATTCCATGATGGCGATGGCTGGGTCTATAAGCCTTGGAGGAGCTACAGAGGATTCAATTCCATCCACAAACGAAAGGGACGATGACAAAGTCAGCACAACCACGATCCCTAGGGCGCGACAAGCTACAAGTCCGATTCAGAATGCACGATCATGGCAAGGCGGGCCGCCAGGCTGGACTCCCGGTTCAGGGGATCATTCCTGGCCATGGGTGGAAACCCAACCACAATTCTCACTTTTACCACTACGGTTGCATATACACAGTCGTCTTCCGCCTTAGGCGCATCCCAATCGTCATCGCCAAGTCAGATGGCATCTGGAGGTCGGGAGGGCGGTGTCGATATTAGTGGCCCTGTAGCCGCTGGTATTGGCGCCGGTGCTAGTATCGGACTGCTCGGAATCGGTATCGTTGTTTATTTATGTATGAAATACTCGCGTAGGCGCAGGCGCCGTCACCAGTCGTCAAAGGAGCAGGAATCGGACCATGTCGAAGTAACTGGCGTCAACGTCCGGCCGCCATATCAATTTTCAGCATCCAACGAATCACCAGTAGAACTTTCAGCAACGCGGCAACCACAGGAGATGTGTGCCGAACCCCAGCCGCAGGAAAAGGACTCGTTGAATCGTCTGGTGAGCGCAGGTCTGGAAAGGGAGTTGCCGATAATTCGAAAAGGGAACTATATAGAGAGCTGGGATGGGCATTAGAGTTCGGTTTTTGTAATTATCATAGCATATTATCCTAGGACATGATGTCCATGGGTATCTGGCAATCAGGTTCGAAGAATCAGAGGACAATGGGCATATGTTATTAAGATAATGATGATAGAATAATAATCGTGACGATGTCAGTTTTGATGGAGAGCAATAAATATAATAGTCAGTGCTTTGCGGCTAACTCGTCATTTTTAAATGAAGAACGGGCACATGCCCCAGAACCAGAATTTGTTTTGGTACACTGGCCCATTCACAATTTAAAGCCCTATTTGCGCTGAATTTGAAGTGGAAACGCCTGGTACTATTGTACCTCCGGACGTATCACTCCAGGTATGTCTGATTCCTGGAACACTGCGTCACTATTGTGTGACTAGTAGTCATAAAGCACAAGCGATGCGAACGCATCTAATATAAACTATTAGATAAGTCCCATATTTACAACACCGAGCCAAGTTATGGGCTGTTTTATAATTATTGATATTGTTCTTTAACGCCCGGCGCGTCTAGCTGGAAACCACGCCTCACCAAGTCCTTTCCGATTACAGCCACAGGGTCTATAACAATCACCACCTTAGAAGTATCGAATGTTGAAACCTAAGTGCAGTCCATTTGCCATATCACCACCTTAGCTCTTTGAGCGATTCAGAGCGGAAAGTCTACAATTTCACATGACAAAGAGGGCACAGCGCTACTGCCCTAATGCAGTTGAACGAGATCACAGCGCTAGATGGGTGAACTTTGCATCTTAGTCCCCAGTCAGCAGGAATATGGCAAGAGTCTTGGCTACACATCATACATGGGTCGCGCCTTGAACGGGCACTCCTACCGCGCTGAGAATCTGGCAGGCCTAAAATTTCCTACTTTATGCATTCTTATGAGGACGGTAATTTTATAACGCGCGATGCATCACATCCCAATGCAAACTAAATAAATACACTGCTCTTCCGATTCTATCTATTGCTTACCTAGAGAAACAATGCCTAATTCGGTCTTGTACCACCGGCAACCGGCACGGAGTTAGCTCCAACGTTACCAATTGAACTCCGATTCTTAATGCCCACCACTTATCAGGTCGATCAAACAACGCCTGATAGAGAACACTTTGGATTTATCTCAAGCCTTTTTTTTCACCTTAGGTTACCCTAAGCACCACAACACTCCTAAGCTTTACGAAAACACATCTAACAGATATCTAATAAAAACTACCCTAAAAGAAATAGTTGTTGAGTTGTGCATTAAGTAGTAAGTGATGTTGGTTATAGACTTGGGGGACCTATTATGAAAAGGTACTAGAGGAATTTCTAGACCCCGGCACGGCCCACACCACCAAGTTTCTCTACGCTAGATGATATTCACAATGTCACTACAAACAGTACACCAAGGCGAAATATAGGAAGTACGCAGAGTACTTTACAATAGGTTCATGCTCAAAGCATTGCTTAATTCCACAAGATAAGCGGGCATGCAAGGTACACACACAGACAAAGAGACTCCTGTATGGTATTCTAATAGTCTCTACGAAGGTAGTTGTGGAGATCTTCGTGCAACAACAAGCATCTATTGTCTACCTCAAGTACAGGGCCCGTAGCATTTAGACTCCGAGAACAGCACCAGTTGCATATCCTCTCGGTACAATCGATATCTCAATGATGCTTGCCGAGTGTTTTTATTCAAGTTATATGTGGTATCACTGGCGTAGCCGACCTAAGCAGCTTTGTTATCTACTTCAGGAGGCCTCATAAACGTATCGCCGTAAATTAGATTAATACATTGATGAATATAGCGCTACTATGACAATGGTGCAGGGAATCCAAGGAAAACTCTGATTCTTTGAGTGTTGGCTAGGCCATGGAGTATTTTGTGAGTTAACCCGCCCAGCTTGTTTAGCCTATCACGAGATTTCGAGCCACTTTTCTCGGTGGAATAATGGTTTAAGGTGAATAGATCTTAATTGTGTAGTGCTCTCTACATACTGCTCTACAAATATGATAAAGGGAAAGATGGCTGTGATATTGTCTTTGTATAAGTAGTCCCATGACAAATTTGAACATGGACCCGTGCTCAGACTCCCGAATGAACCATTGTGCCTCCTAAAACATTTAGCGGATATTTAGTCCCTGGGTGAGCGCAAATAAGGCCTTACGAAACAGATATAGAAAGTAGAAGGACGGTAGAGAAATAAATGTCTCCCAAGTCTAGCCAAAGTCGGCTTAACATAACAGGACTCGTCCAAGCAGGCGGATGAGATCATTTATTCAGTCATCTCACGTTCAGTATGGATAAAAGAACAAGTAAATTTACTTCGGCGTACGGCTACAGGTTATAACAGATCAGCCGAGGACCAATGCCGACATATGAGACATGTGAAGTACTATCATAGCCTTAAAACTGCCACCTGGCATACTTGTTATCTTGCGGGGTGATTGTACTTTCGATACAGTAGAACCATAGAGCTTTGGCATGGACTTTGACCTAGATAACCAACGTACCGGTCAGCGTACCTATCAATGCCACCGAGTGGGGGAACAACCGCCTTATGCGCTCGCCGCGGGCAGCGCGGGTAGGTACCGGATAGCCCTTTGCGATGATTAGTTTAGGGTTCCCTGGGTCTTCCCGTCAAATAGCGATTCGGAGAAGCTTACGCTAGCATAAGATGGGTTCTACAGGGGCGTGATACAACATAACACACTGTAGCCCTTAGGTTATATCCTTTGTACATCTGTGTCGTTAAATCGCGATCCGAATAATATGCGGTGTTACTTTACGCTCTCGGAAGCGCTAACATCGGACCGGTAGTGTTACCCCTTTCCCGAAACCATGTTCCCTGATTCGCACTATAGACTTGCATATCGTTTCTCCGTGGAGAGAATCTGCGTCTAAGATGGGTTCCTAGCTTTTGAGGCTTGTTTCGGCCTATGCTCAAACGACGGAAGCTTAAAAGGGGAAGAGGGCCAAGCTCTGGCCTGAACTTTGGCGGCGCGCAGAATTTCTTTTTTTTTCGCGGCTCAAAAAGATGCAAGGATAAACATACTCACAAAGTATTCCTACGCAACACAACCGTAGACGGCTGACCCATGTCTAATTCATGTTCCGATGACACAATCAGTTCGACACCTCGGCTACACCAAGGCGTGGCCGCAGCGAAGGTAGCATGGCCATCAACATTTAAAAGGAAACCTCGAATCGCGGCGCTACCCGTGTCGTACACCATACAAGTTTTTAAGAGGATGGTTGGACCAAGAAAACTCACTCATCAATATCTAAAAGAAGCGGCAGGGCCGGAGGCAGTACCGGTGCATAATATACCACGGCTTAAGCAGGCGATCTATTCTTGTTTTTGGGAGGATTAACCGCATAGGTTGCATTTACGATAAATAACGCCGAAACCATGAACCAATTTAGCAGGTCCAAGACAACCAGTCTGGAGAAACCGGTCTTTCCAGATTTCGAGCACATCAGAGCGGAAAGCTATTGGAGAGCGGGTGGTAGGCATTCACAGACAACATATAACCGAGCCGCCGTATGAATTCTTGAAATTAATGTTTATCATCTCGTATTGTCTA
Organism: Amphirosellinia nigrospora; assembly: GCA_004123355.1. Lineage (NCBI taxonomy): Eukaryota > Fungi > Ascomycota > Sordariomycetes > Xylariales > Xylariaceae > Amphirosellinia > Amphirosellinia nigrospora. The sequence continues at coordinate 1,209,348 of SCHM01000006.1, read as the reverse complement.
GAGCAAATAGATTGTCGGTTATTGATGCATAAAACGGCCAGATATACTCAAGCTGGGTTGCGATTCGGGATTTGGCAAGTATCTTTCCCGCAATTATTTCATTCTGCTCAGGACACTTCAAGCCAAATGCTCTTTCTATTCTTTCAACACTCAACCATGTAGTTTATATTCATCATAATGTTTGAAGATACGTTTCTGTTACACGTCTAGGGGCAGTGCTGGTTTCTCATACGTTCAAAAGGAATTCTCAGAATTCTTCAGCCTCACACTATAGTCTTCTTATTCAAATATCTCTCGCAATTATTCTGCCCGGAGGCTTTGTTACATTTCTTGTCCATAACAGTACGCCCCTTTTATGCATTAACCATGTGTGGTAATTATCGGGGTTTGATTACTCTATAATTAGCCATCTACATGGTCGGGGATACCAGCCTCTCCACTTAAATTGCGTACTGAAAGGTGACATATCTGGGGGTTGGATATTGTTCGCCTTCATCTAAACACCAATCGTAGGTTTTCTATCTTACTGCTTCAAGAACGCAAATCAAAACAACTTGTAACATCAAGGTTTTCTTCTGCCTGCATCATCTTCCAATGGCATGGTTGACTGGGCTTTCGATATCCCTTTAGCTACCGAGCAGGGGAGTAGCTTCAGTAATTTAGGACTGCGGCTGAAGAAGACATGCAGCTGATATTATTACTCTCGCATTTGGCGTGTAGGAAGAAACGGGGTGTTGATGAGTTTATGATAGTCGTTATATCAGACGAGAATTTAACGTTTACCATGAAACAAAAAAAACATTAGTGCTACAGTATGAAGCGACGCATATTAAGTAGTGCGTTCTCAGCATTTGCGTAGACTGGAAAAATATTGTATCAGTCGGACGGCGTGGTAGTCCGCGGTGGTAAGCTGCGGGATGATGATTATCAGTAGGAGATGTCAACGCTGCATATGTGCCCCGGAAACGAATGTAACCACGTTTTTCTACCTCGTTTCGTAGCGTTTTCTTTTCTTTTCAGTTTAGGTGGGTGTGGTATTGGGACCCTTGCATGGCAAGGCCACCCCTTGTTCCCGATCGACGGAGAATGACTTTGGCGCAGTGATCCTCTTGTCTTAAATGCAATAAACCCCGACTCGCACCGTGAGACAAGGGTCCGCTGTTGCGGCACCCTGTCAGCATCTGAGCTTCTAATCTACAATTTGTTGTTCGAGTCTGTTGTGAACAGACACGGGTATTGGGGGAGCAACATGAATATATATGGTAATAGCTAGATAGGTAATATGCATACAATAGGGTCGCCTAACGGGGAGCGGACCCGTTGGCGATCGATCAACCGACCGGCATACCGGTTCTTTTAAGCCTCATTCATGGGTAAGACCCGGTTCATGTGACGGCACAAGGTTGCCCTAGTCGCTTCTGGATGCCACCGACTACAAGGGTCGCGTTTGCAACCAGCGTGGGATTACTCGCAGTCGTGAACATGGATGCTGGGGCAAACCTGCATATACTACTTACCTACATTGGTATTCTCTCTGTGGAAATCGAAGGCAACGAATGGGTACGATGTGATAGAGCCGTTTTTGCCGGTCATTTGGGAAGTTTCTTGTCGCTCACCAAGGCAAATCTCATGGCGAGTTAACTTTTATGTACCAGTAAATGATTGTCTTATTAGTAGTATCATCTTAAAACCGGGGTGGTTTGGACCCCCATACCACAGCTCTATCGATAACCTAGTAAGAAAATCAACGGAAACGCACATTGTGACCGTCGAAGGACTTGAGTGGCTCGGTTGTTTGTAGATATCAAGGGCGCTTTTGATAGGTGGTGTTAAGGTGCACCGCGAAGGCCAAGTGGGCACCCAAGCCAGTTGGCTTAAGAGCCGGGGATGCCGTGCCAGGAGATCAAATCAAACATAATAGGCCGTTACTCATGGCTCTGTATGTGTGGGTGTCATGTACCTGAGTATGTACAGGCCAGCCTGCATATGCTTAAATTACATAGTAATATACGATATAGCTCTTATTTTTCTGAATTCCTGCCCAAGTGTTGATTTGGGACCACCAAGACATGATCGTCAATGGGGCTTTTGTTGACTGCCGACTGGCTGGCTCATCCGTTTTGACCCCACGCATCATGCCACGCCGACTATAAATAATATGGGTTAAACTTGTCTTGGGTTGCTTCTATACAGCTACCGTTCGCTTCGGCACGTTAAGCAATTGTGCGGGACAAAAAAAAAGCTACCGGAAAGACATGACTTCATGGAGCATGTACCTCTCACCCAGGGACCACACATGAAAGCTCCACATAACCCCCCAGTCCGCATACAAGTAGGAAACGCAACATATGGCAGGGGTTATCCGTTCTTGTACTATGTGACTGTTTCTTAGGGCTTGAGTTGTAGTGCTAGGCATTCGAGAACGCAATTTTGTGATTAATCCGGGCACCCCTCCATCCATGATGCCACTTCGTGGTGTACGAAGTGGAACAGGCATTGAGTGCACACATCGGTTTCTGAAGGATCTGTTTTACACTGTTTACACTGACCGGCGTGGCAATCCATGTTGAGAGTGCGCCCCTGGTGATGTCCCGGTATATCAGCCTGCTCCCGTCTGTACCCTGGGCTGATGCTTTTGCTTTTCCCTTTGACGCCGTTCTGAAGGGAAAAGTCCTTCAAGCGATTTCAGTTATACACCGCCGCTTGGCTGTCAGCGGACAGTCGCATTTCTCTAGCTAACACATTCGTCGATTTCACATTCCTCCACCTATACCATCGCCACTTCACAATACCTATTTCAAGGAACCTCTATAGCAACTCAGCAGCAATGAGTGGAGGCGGTGGTTTTTATAAGTTCCGCTGCAAGTACTTCTACACACATGAATGCCCAAATTGGGTATATGTGAATAATACTCCATGCGCTCAATGTAGTGTAAGTTTGAAGGTCAAATTTCTTAGCCAGTTATACGGCGCTGACAGTGTTGGATACGTAGGCTCAAGGTCGAGAAACTGAACCGGCAGCATCTCAAGCCCCTAATACTGGATACCCAAGGGAAAATCTCGTCCCCGTTGCTGAAGAAGGCGTGATCCACTACATAATGCAAGTAGAGCATGACCCGAACGAGCTTCCTGGCAACCACTTGACCGTGGGGTACGGGACCAATAGCCAAGCTCCAGCCCAAGTTCCGACGACTACCAGTGCCATTCCTGGGACCCAGTAACGACCACTTCTTTTTAAGAAGAGACTCTCATTGAATTATCACTCGAACATCGGTGAAGGAAGCTGACGAGATATATTGGCACTACCGGGGGTATCAGCTGGGAATAAATGGCGGTCGGTAAATTGTATTTCACCCTAAAGTGAAGAGTCACATGACTATAGACTTCATGTGACGAGTATCAGAGATTTGATAGGGGATGGTTATAACTATGAGACAAAGGTCAATGGGGATGGCAGAATGATACAAGCTATGTTACCTCTTATAGATCGAATCGATAGCCAACATCAGTTTAACCTATAAGTGTGTCAAACGGGTTTACTTATAGGCAAGCATTGTGTGTGTTGACACGAAAGTGAGATTAGATAATTGGTTATCAGTATGTGTCCTTAAATGGGAAGTTTTATAATCTGACCAGCCATAATTGAGAACAAGAGGCAGAGCTCAAGGTGAATTAAAATTGAAACATCAGAGTTTATCGTGATGGATGATGGAGCCTTAGTAAAGATATCTACGCTTTACACGCAAAGTCATACAGGCAGGGGTTGTTAAAACTTATGGTTTCTCCTTTGGGTCATTCCGTGCCGGAGACGGAACCGCTGGGTCGGGAGGCTGGGATGGCCTGTCGACTACTGCAAGGATGCACTACATGCAGACAATACCGCCTCTTGGTGGATCGTTTCCATGGCAGAAATAGAAGCACGGAAATCTGTCGATTTGCATGTAAGATATTTGATGGTGTTTCATCGTGTTCAAGACAGGAATAGTTCATCCGTACAATTATATTACCTATCCCTCAGCTTGCCTCTTTTGTTCTTGGCACGCGCTCTCGTCCGAGTTTACAGCTCTGCTTCATGACACTAGGCAAGCCCCGGATCTAGCAAGGGGATGAAACAGAACATTCGACACAACCCGAACCCACAAAGACCGGGGTAGCCAGAGAGCTTCTCGAGCTCTTCCCGTGTCGAGACTTTCGAGTCCATTTCATTCCGCTCAACCGACACTTCAAAAGCTATCAGGCCATCGATATTTGAGAGTTGTAGGTCCATGTCAAGTGACACAATACGCCGTTAAGAAAACGTAATAATTACTTGTGGACTGCAACTCCACCTCCCGCAGACTCCTTCTACCCGCCTGCCAAGGTGCGGGAACGTTATACTAACTTAGCGTGCTTGAACAACCACAAGAAGTTACGGGCGGAACGCAGCGGTCCGACATTGCGTCGGCTTTAGCTCCATAGCGGTGGGTATGTAAGACGGATAGCAATAGATGTTCGGACGTCGTTGTTACGGCGGCATAGCTTACCATCGCTCTCGCGTATTTCCGCAACCAATCGGTCATTTCTCGCTGGACATCAAAATCATTTTTACCTAGCCGATGCAAGCGGACACACACTACGCGTTCTAGCTCGACGACAACTCCCTTCAAAAACCCAAGTGATCACCACCGAGGGTCATCTATCGTTATAATCCATTCTGATTCGCCGTTTTGCCCACTCGAGAAGGCCCCATAGAGTCACGAGACATTAGATGTGAATAAGACTGGCAAATTTGTCAACTTGAACAGCACGTGGGCCGCCGTATGAAATTGGCGCGATAAATAAGCGATAACCCTCCACCTCACGCGTACGTGTACAGATATGATATCTACGAATAACGTTTGAGCGTGGCACGGACGCTGACCGATACATTTATGTTATTCTAGTTTCCAGGGACATAGTTTCGGATACCCGCTGACCCTCATAGCGTGTTGACGTGCTTGGCGGACTCTCGAACAGTGGGGAGCAAGTGAGGGGCACGATGAAACAGCATCAGCGCTTCACGTAGGTCTTAGTTTAACTGATTACAACTTTGACCATCCGACAAGAGGCCTACTCCAACACCAGCTGAAGGGTTACATCGCTAAAGCACCTTTCTTATAGCTTCAAAGCATAGAGCTACTGGGCTTCGTCATCCCACTCTCCTCTCACCTCTAGTCATTCTCGATAGCAAATTCGGCTTAAGGGCTCCAATCCGCCGCGTATTTCGGTGTCCGGCTTGTGACGGCGGCAAAGAGTACCAGGACTCTCTGTCAGGATTTCTCGAGTCAATTTGTGCCAAGTTCTAACCACTTGCCTCTTTCATATCTAGCCTTAAACGACCGAGTTGCCAGCGAAGAGGTCCTTCGTTGGCCTAAACAAGGTGAAGATATGCAACGGAAGCTCAATCACGAGCATCTCAGGACCACTAACCTATAAGACGATTGAGCAGACTCATATCCATACATTAGGACGTCACTCTATCTGGGCGATGACTATGTCGGGCTGCAAGGAGATAATACTAGTTTCACCAAGCACTTCAGTTTCGGAAGTTGAAACCCAGTCACGTTGGGTTTTTTGTTGTGCTCCACAGCGCACCCGGGGGAAATTCTAGAAAGGAACGATCGTTTATGTCTCATTGAGTTACGACCAACTTAGCCAGAGTCTAATGATTCAATCCGGAAGTGTTGGTTTCTCTGCCTCACACACTCTCGCCTTCTGCCGATATAGGGTTGAATGATGCATGCTTCCTAAAACCACTCAACCGGTGGAACGATCCACTTCACCGATCGCGAACCCGACGGAGATCTTTGCGTGAAGATCCTCACTGAGTATTTGAGAAATAGTCGATTCGATCTGTTGCTTGAGGATGGTTGGCGCTTCCTTCTTAGTGACAATGACAATGGATTTTCTCTGGTGAAAATGCACTTGCCCGCCAATATTTGCCGATTCAAGGATGTCGATAATCGATGGCAAGAGTCGCATCTCGTATACCCGTCTAAATTCGCGTAACTGGTCGTTGTTCATGCTGGGGACGTCCGAGGTGTGTCTTGGACTATAACGTATGGATTAGATGTGTATCGTCAGAGGCTGCCCTTCGAGATCCCCAGATGGAACGAACTTTACGTCACCTTGATCGGTATTTGTGGACCTGCCAAATGCTATCAGTGTGGTAGTGTTCAAACAGCGCTGGTGTCGAAGTAAAGGCAATCGAGGATGTTTGACGGATGAACGGGATCATCATTCTGCGAGTTGATGCTAAATATTTAAGTAGGTATCGTATCAAGGGAAAGGCGTTTGTTCGCTCCCTTGCAGATGGTGGAACACGAAGATAAACACCGCGCGTGCCACAGGTTACCGCGTACGAATGAAGAGAGAATTGTGTGATACGCTTTGGAGGCGTCTCCTAGGAATTGTTTACTTCATTAAGTTTTATCGATGGCACATTTGAGAACCCTTCGTGCTTCCAACATATTTCGACATGTATCTATCGATCATGCCAGGTCGTACCGCTTACTTAACAGCCATAAACTTGTCAAAGAATCCCTTACCAACGTTTGTTTATATTAGTCACTAGCATGAATATTACAAGCTCTAACTACACAACATCCAAAGCTATGCTGTGCACCACGACCGCGGTCTATAGACGCTCAAACTAATCCTAGCCTACGGATGTCGTTTTAAAATCCCCCACAACCGGTGTTAAGAAACTGCTGTCATAATAAAGACATCAGTGATTTCTACATTGATGAACTCATAACTACCCGACAACATTCTTATCCCGCGGCGACTCCCCAACATTTCGAAACATCACATCATTCACCTGAGTGAATTAAACATGACGAATGCTCCGATATCCGAGTAAATTTAACGGTTCTCGATTGCAGAACTGGACTGACCTTTGAAGAGACACCTTACCCACCTCTAGCAAACTCTCGACGGTTTGATCTCAGCCCCTCAGGGTGCACCCAATCAATAATCTTTCTTCTTACAACACCCTTACCAATTCCTTGCACTTGCTCGATTTTCAATTCTAGATTGTGCATGTCGTAGAGAGAGAGGCGCTTTACGACAGCGAACTCAAGTTTTTCAAGAGATTTCCCCACGGCTTCTACCACTACGCTTCTGAGCTTCTCCTCTAGTTCCGAAGCCAGTTTTACCCGCGTCCAACCCCGAACTACGTCGCACCCCCCTTCGATGTTGGATACGTGCCGTATACGGTAAGGGACAACGCCGGCATCATTCAAAATGCTCGTGATGTGTGCGGTTCCATTCGGGCAGACTCCAACTGGAGTCTCTCTTAGAAGCATGTTTATCTTCTTCTAGCGCATTGTGGGATCCCTTGCACTTCTTGGTTGCATTCGGGGTAAGCTTTTCGTTATAGCTCTCTGAACTAGGAGGTGCCGTGTAGGACTCTGCGGAGGTTGTCTTCGACTTGGTAGACACTGGCCTAGTTTTAGGGCTCTGAATAGACGCGTCTGGCATTTTGTATTGCGGAGTAAACAAGTTGGTTCGGTGCAAATATTGAAACCGGCTCGATAGATAATAAGTATTGGTTTCGATAGGTTGAGCTGCTTGAAAGAAATGGGAAGACTGTCCGATCTATTTGTAAGCTTGAAACAGCCATATTTGCTGTTTGTATAAGCATCGAAATATCTGCGTCAACATCATGATTGCTCTGTAGTATTGTGCGTCAGCAACCAATTTGTATCAAACGGTAACATGTAAATGTGTTTCCTCGGCTTATAGGCAAATTCTTTGTCTTTGTCGATACGTTTGTGATAGTAGTTTCGATGTTTTCTTGGAAAATCAGACAGTAACTTCCATCAAGTTTGAATGGCCTCATCACATTTCGCATGGTAGACTGGTCGGGTAGGGAAAGGTTCAGGTGAATAGACACCGTAATTCCTCATCCCGTTCGCAGCAGGTATATCGCATATCCGCCCCCCCACGGCTCATCAGTGCCGAGCGAAATTACACCAACGTAAGCACCCTTCGTAGAGTCGAACTAAAGCGAATAAACACATGAACTTTCTCCCGTAGCTTCTTGGCACGTCCAGGCAGAGTCATATGGCATCTTCTTTTGCCACCCAAGCATTCCCACTCACTAATAAAATAGTTCCGCGGATAAGAAGGTTCTTCAAACGACGGCGTACGTCGTCAGTCTTAGCTTAAGAGCGAAGATGGGTCGCTAAAAGTTCAATATTGGGCCGGATTGCATGGGTTGGGGCTCACCGTTTTTTCCTCATTCTAGAGTCGCGAGACAGTCGGGTCCCCTATACATCTCCCATATCTATGCTAGCTAGCATAATAGAGGATACCGGAGCGGACTATTTCGCTGCTTAAATATCATGAGAGGGAGAGAGGTAGGAGGACCTTCTTATACTCATGAACGGGATACCATGTGGCCCTCCTACAGTACATGTGGCGACTCCTTCACCTAGCAATGTTCCAACACTTGTGATCCTAGCGTCTGACAGCATGGGCCAGAAATCAGCGCGTGTTTTCAGCAGTGAATTTATCAGCAGACTAAACCCAAAAGACCACAACTAATATGGCACGGACCAGACAACCAAGATTTGAGAAGAATCGGGCAAGCTCTGATGGAATAGATAAGCACTTTTTCCTTATGTAAAAATGATGCCCAATAGCGGATATTCTGTTAGTTGGAACCATGGCGAATCTCTCAGCGCACATTAGATCGGGCTGATCCACAGTCCTGGTTCTCGAGGACTTAAACGTGTCTACCTAGCCATCACTAAACGGCCTGCAGGGATTCTGATCTTGTGGATAATTTGCATACATGATAAGGGCGAAGTGTCACAGGGACCATCCGCAGGACATACCCAGAGGAGCAACATAGAGTCCTGAGAAATCCTGGAGGCCGATTTCACTCCGATCGTTTTCGTGGGCTGAGACATAGGCATGACGGTAGAATAGGTTTGATTGGAATAGCCTCCACTCCTCTCGAGGAGTGTAACCTTCTGAGGTCCGCGAGGAGGAAAAGATCCTAGAGTTCGTCTATAAATTAAGAGCATAAACCAGGTTACATTGAAGTCAGAATTAGGAAGCCAGAGCCTCTAAAGGCCTCAAAGAGATTATGAGTTGAATGGAACTCCAGTTTCCAGTCACTTGGACACAAGCTCTTGTCACAGGAAGCTATCAGGAAATAAGCAACGAAGTCGTCGTGATCCGCCTATCTATACCCTACATGCATACTTGAGGTTCAAAGGGGCGACGTCTGAGTCGCGGATAGTTAAGATATGGAAGAAGAACAGTGCAGGAATGTTTTCGTGTCCTTTACCATTAATGGTTAGATGTCATATATTTATGTCCCCGACAATCCAGTTAAATGCTGCAGGTGCCGAGGAACTGGGTCGCGAATCTCAGACAGGGCCATGGGAACACCACGGAATAACCCCGAAACCAGGGTAATAAGCATGGGCCAAGGCTCGGTTGTGTATGTACTGAAGTAGTGCGGGTGGCCTTCAGGGAAGAAATAAGCCAATAAGGCTCAGGGGCAAATTACATGGGCGATTATGGGTAAAAATATCTCCGCGAATAAGCCTACTTGTTGGATGGGGAGTGAGTGGTTAGACTACCTCCTAGCCTCCAGGCCCAGAGCACATGAACTCATTCAATAAACGCAACAGATCCTGGCCATACGGCTAAGATGTCTTTTGTACGATAAGGATATGTTAATACTGGAAACACCCCTATCAAGTTGACTATCATATGAATCTATACGCTTATAACTTTCCATATGAGGCCCTAGCTATTCGAGCACGCGTGTATTTCCTGGTCTCCGAGACATGCCATCCGATAGCGAGGACACAAAGGAACGGGAAGTACGGCAAATAAATGGAAGCCAGGCTACTGAGGTGTATCCGGAGATGTCAAAGATATACCCTTAATACCTACGGACTACAACGACGTCGTTTCTACCCCATGATAGCTGCGATTCGGGAGACATTGGCGAAAGCACCAACACACCTGACAGAACGACGATACGGCCCCACGTAACGTAGCTCCCGGAGCCACCAGGCAAGAGTGACTCTATTGGAAGATCGTCCAACCACTTTGATGAAGACCGGAGACCTAAGCGCACCTAGCACATACACAATCGGCGAAACAAGCGGCTCCGAACCACCGAGACTACCCAAGCGTCAAGAGCTGCAATTAGCCATGGAAGAAACAATACCAACAAGTCACATCTAGGGACAACAACAACATCATCCCTCAATTCGCGCAGGAAATAGCTGAGCGACAAGTGCCACACGCCCAAGAAACGAGACTAACCCGAGAAGACCTTCATACCCTACTTGACTCTGTGGAAGAGCATTGCAACCCGAGAATTCTTCTAAGCCCTTAAACGCGAGCCCTCATTCCAACAATCCGGCGGATCCTGACAAATCTGCCATCTCTAGAGGAGCCATCCAGCTCTAGAGAAGGTGGTAATCCAAGCATAAGTCGTCGCGTATTGCTAGTTATCTGTGATGAGGGTGTGTGTTCAAGTGCTTGGAAGTTGGGGTTCGATTCAACTAATAGTCTCTACGGGGTCCTGATTCTGACTTCAATGCAACCTCGCCCACACCCTCGATTTATGGAGAATTCTAGGGCCTTTCCCTCCTCACCTCAGCCCACGAAAATGATCGGAGTGAAGTTGGCCTTCAGGACTTCCCACGACTTTGCGTGGCTCCTGTGGCTGGTTCGTATGACACCATTTGAACACAAAATGCCCGTGTTAGGATCTCTGGCATGGGTATATATATTTATACTTATCGTTACGTCAAAGGTTCCAATGCCTACGTTGGCTAGTCTCTGGCTCTATATATACACACCCCTCTCTTCACAACATGGAACCACAAATATCAACTCACAAAATAACTGATTTTAGGATAATACTATATACTGATAGTTAGGTCCAGTGGAAGGAATCATAAGCACACATCAACTTCATACACTCATCGCTCTCGCCCTTCTATAACAGACTCTGAGCCACCGCCCCACAAGACCCGCGTAGAGCGTAACCCAGCTCCAGCCCACCGCACGCCCAGCATCGTTCCCGAAGCCGCGCCCCTGGTATCCAAAGGTGACGTTCTGCACGACAGCCGGGTTATAGCAATTCCCGCCCACGATATCCACGCCGCGAAGATCGTCAGCGTTCACGAAGAACATGAACTGCTTCTGATCGATACCCTTGAAGCCCGAGGTGTCATACGGGAACAGGTCCGTGCTGTCGGTGGCCGTCGTGTTCCGGAGGAAGATGCACTGGACCTGGCCGGGGTAGTCGCGCACCATCTGGGGGTAGTCCTTCATGATGTCCGAGTTGGTGGTGTCGCCGACGAGCACGAACTTGCGCTGCGGGAACGTCTGGAAGATCTTATCTAGCAGGGCCTTGCGGATCGACAGCGTGGCCGAGACGTCGGAGAAGTTGAGCGGCCGCGTGTCGAAGGAGCCGAGCGGGTACGTCTTGTAGATGTACTCCATGTAGTTGCGCGTCACCTGCTCGGGCGTCGTCGTGAGGTAGTGGAAGTGGAAGTTGTCGATCTTGGCCGACCAGTTGGCGTAGATCTCGGGCATGTCCTCCCAGGCCACAAAGGGGCGGGCGAACGAGTTGAGTAGACCCTCCTTTGGATCGTAGATCTTGGTCACGCGGAGGATATCATCGATATCTGAGACGATGGTGAACCCCGTAGGAGGCACTAGATAGGCAGTGGCATTACCAGCGTTTGTTCCATTCGTGTACTGGACAAGGTGTTAATACGCGATTTATAAGGGGAGAAAAAGGGGTAGGAACGTACTATATTAAGTGCTTGTATCTGCTCAGTCGCATTTCCGGCCATCAAGTGACCACCATTGGGACCAGTAGTATTCCGGAGAGTCAACCAGGCATCAAAATCGCCTTCAGAAGTGGTGTTATACGGCAGGTCAATGGTCTGCGCGCCGCCCTTGGCGTTGATGACACCGCCACTAGCGTCGGGACGAACGTCGACATCGTTTTGGAAGTTCACGGTAACGCTCTCATTTTGCTGCTGCACAACAAAAATAGAAGCCGTGAAGTTTCGGGCCTGGTCCTGTTGGTTTTCCGGGAGGTCCTTGATGTCAACACCAATGAGGAATTTGTTGGCGAGGCTGTCGAGTTTGTCCTGGGTGATGTTGGGCTGCTTGTACACGTTCCCGTGTATCCGGACATTCCACCCTGACTCGGTCCAGTTCGCGTACGCAGGTATGTTGAGGGCCTGGGTTGGTGTAGCTTTGAGGTCATCGTCGTTGATGCCAAGCGCTTTCTCTACATCTCCACCGATCGGGAAATCCTGGAAGAACTGCGGTACACCGGAGGCGATGTAGCTTGAGACGTCGCTCCCTAGACCGCTTATAACACTGTCGACGTAGCTTGCCGGATCAAAACCTCGCGCAAGCGCTTCGTCACGATCTTCCAAACTTGGCGCCGGCGTGATGGCTGGATACGCGGCGCCGAGAACTTGAGCCACAAACAGGCTGACGGCGGTAGTAGTCGTTGTAGAGCCATTGTTGACTCTAGGTATTCAATGGAGACAATTTTATACTTGTAGAACCCAAGAGCGAAAGGATATGTCCAAGGTCCGAGAACAGCAACTTGGACCTATGAAAGGTATCTCGAACGTGTCAAAGGCAAGCGCTGTTAAGCTCTCCCTGACAACGAACAAGGACAGCAGCAACAGCAACGGCGGTAGCTAAACTTTTGAAACCCAAGACACTTCAATTAGCCCTTTCGCGTCTAAATATCGGATTTTAATTCACGCATCGGCAATACCAACGATCCAGCAGGGTGATCTGATCTGATAGTAGATGCCCAGAGGGCGCTTGGGCACAAGAGAGTTAGTAGAATGCGACGTCAATTCCAAGAAATGCAAGTGATATATAAAGGAAACGATCCCCCATGTAAGGACGGGAGGGAGAGCGTCAAGCCTGCCAGACATCGCGCTTGGGAGGAGCCCCTATGACATCAGAGTGCGTACATTACCATCCTGGAATCAAATCTCTTTTGTTCCTTGCAGATCTAAAACGTTGATGCTAACCCCGATTCCTCCTAGCGTTATCTAAGAAGGTATCTCGTTAGCTAAAAATAAGCAACCCGCGACTCATTTAAAGCCTTGGTTCAGCATCTCGTTGGAGGATTCTTGGGTAAGCAGCTGTTAGGATGCTACTTTACCAGAAGTAAGCCATCCGTATAAAGCGCCACCTACGCAATACACACAGATGATAAAAGTAAGGAAGCAGGGAACTATCGAAATCCTGTGCTCCTGTGCTTCTGTATCATATTGCGTTTGTTATCTAATAAGACATGCCCCTATTGACAAATGAGTTTATAATAGTGACAGCTATTAGGCAACCTTGATTGCAAGCTAACTGGAAATTTAAGCCCGTTTCATATTAAGACCTAAGCTAATTGCCTCTAAGCGTGTTTCGCTACGCTTTAGGCAGTGCCCTTACTAACAACTACCTAGATTACACATACACACGATGAATAACAAACAGGGGACTAAATCAGCATCATGATTCCAACTGAAGGCAGGCCAACATGTGATAATGTGGTGGTCAATATTCTCATGTCAACAAAGGCCGGAGGCACTTTGGCACAGCAACTTGCTTAAGTTGTCTAACTTGACCAGCTCTTATTGTGTTGTCACGCGGTGTCTTGTTAACCCATATGATATTGCTTAATCATTTTGATGGCTAAGACGGCGAATTTCTGGGATCTTTGCATGTTCATACGTGGACAGGGGTATCAAGTACCTAACCCAAGTGCTCAAGCTCACAATATCGGGTTATTTGGCACGTGAGGGCACTTATCTTCCGAGTTGATTGAAGCCGTTTCCACCACAGTAAGTAGAAGATTTCTCTGTACCTGTTGAGCAACAAGCCACCAACCGTGCTCGTTCTGACCTGTCCGCGTGTTGATGTCTCTAGGTATAGCCTATCCTTGCGTCTAACTGGTTTTAGCCCTAGGCTTCACTGGTCATAACTTTCTTCAGACAGTGTGCCCTGGGCAGTACCCTGAGCCGTCGAGACTTCTGTAGTCCTCTGTCATTGGTGTTGTAGCGAAAAACAGTACTCATGTCCACCCAATCAGACGCATACGCACACTAATACCGCCAGGGTCGTGTTGTCGCACTGTTTCGCCGACTATCTATTATGTGATTGGCTGGATATACAGTCGTCGTCCTTAGGTCTCGAGATTGATGCTTCTGCCGAACCGGGCGTATAACTCGACCTTCAGCTGCTGCATCTCTTCCTTTGTGGCCCCTATCTTGTCCTCTAGCTCTGAGACCTCCTCATCTATCCGCGACGTCGACTCGGCAAGCATTTCTTGGGCTTGCGGCAGGGGTATGTGGAAGAAGGCGTCGCCAATCTTGTATCTGCGCGCCAATGATCAGCCATGCGTGGATAGTGGACGAGCGAGAGAACAATCGGGGGAGGAAGTGTCGTCTTACGGCACGTTCTCGTCTTCGTCGGCTAGTTCGAGCTCCAGCGTCACGTCGTCGAGCTCCTCTTTCTCTTTCTACACGATCGAGCGGTCGGTTAGCTTCTGGTCGCGCGCTCGGGGTGCTGGGCGGTTCGCACGTTCTTGGATTTGAGCTCCTCCTCGAAACCTAGCTCGCGCTGGTGGAGGCGACTGAACTTGTTGATCTTGTCCTGGTCTTCGCGACGCACCTCGACCTCGTCGCCGGCCGTCGCCTCGTCGTCCTTCGTAAGCTAAAGCAGAAAGGGGGATGAATGTCAGTTTCATTACGACGGGGGGGTGGGTGCCGGTATTCTGCATACCATGCGCCGATTCATCTTAGGCAGATAATCCAATAATGGATTAGACAAGAAGGAGATCCCGAAGATGCCTGTGATGGTAGAGGTATTGCCAAAGTTCACAGCTGGATGAGGGCAGTAACCCAACCTAGAGCAGTCCACTAGGGTTAGGGAGGTATAGACAGCGTGGGGCCACCCCTGTACCTCTTCCCGAGCACCCCCACAACCCTGAATACCACCTGAGCCTGGTACCTATCACAGATAGCGCCTGGTATAACTATAGGTAACTGTAAGGTAGGATCCCTAATGGTGATCATCAGCTGCCAGCCGTTAGTTAAGGTAGCTAGGTAGTAGCGCACGAGGCACACAATAGGTACCTAAGGTACGGCCCGGGATATGACTAAAATAAACTATTTTTTCCCCCTTCATACACACCCCTCCATGTCGAAGGGAGGGGGTTTAGTATTTCACATCTCACAACGTTGAAGACCTTGGCTATAGTTTGGGGGACTTCTGATTATTTTTGCATGTCGCTATCCGTTTCCTTCTTTTTGGCTGTGAGAATACGTGCGGCCATGCTAGTCTAACTACATCTTTCCATACCTCCGCTCGCTGCCAACCAACAGCCTTGTCACTCACTCCATCCTCCTTGACTCTCCCAGACCACTCTCTGCATTCATCAAGCCCTACATCATTTTGTAGGTCCTGTGGTATCTTGGCTATCGAGGTACGGTAGGGTACAAATCGAACCATACTTCACGATGGCCTATGATTATTCAGGTCACGACAGTGAGAGCCAAGAAGAGGTCCGACCTGCGTTTCATATCGGTCAACATGACTCGGCTCGATCTGAAACTCTCTCCAACCTACAATATGGCCAGGTCTTAAACTCGGGTGTAAGTCCTACCCATAGCCTCCATCGCCGCACAAATCTCACGACGCCATAGTTTCGCTTCATCACAACACCCATTACCAACAGCCACTTTCACAAGCGCATAGTAAAGCTGGTTGATGAGAGCCTTGCGCAAGCCAGCAGCCAACAGGCGTCGGGATCACGTGTAGATCCTATCGTGACTTCCTTGACTCCTGATGACACTACTCTATTTCCGGAACTGTACACGAGCGGCTTCGTTGGGTATGCTAGTCCTTGGATCGACCTATGTTCACCAAACCATGTCATCGCCAGTATCTCAAGACAGGTGCTAAATCTGGAAGTGGACTATGCCAACTTCTGCGGTGTGCGCAGCATCATCGTGCCAGGCCCTAGACAGGATAGCGCACAGGCTGGTAGTGGCCAAGGCATTGCGCAATATGCTAGAGCTATACAGGAGGCTCTGTTGATCGGCACCCGGGTCAACCTCATTGTCCATCTCCCCATGTATCGTGAACCCGGTCTGGAAGAGAAGGTCGCCCAACTGTCCAATACCGGCGATGTCCAGGACAAATCGCAATCCTCTAAGGAGATTGACATCTTCACTGCTTGGGACTCGTGGCACGCCATACGCACGGCGTGTGATTACGATATAAAGCTGTTCGTGGGTAAGCCATCATGTCGACGAGCCCATACACCCACTTTTTCTAGTTTAGCGTAATGGAACTTGTATAACTAACATCCTCAAAGGCGTGAGAATACCCCGGGTACTACCCGCGAAAGAACTGCAAACAAGGTGGTTCTCCGAGCCACTTCAATACCTGACATACAGCCCTTCCACATTCCAGACAAACAAAGCTGGCCATCCATCTCTCGGTCGGGCACATCAAGAGCTGATCCACGCCTACATGCGACTAAAAATGCGCCCTTCTTCCTTCTCTGCGATGCAGGGCCGGAAATCCAAGATGATCCTGCCGCAGGACAGACAATGGACACCTCGTCGGCCTCTGAATTCCCTGCCTTAGGAGACGCCGCCCCAGAACCCACTAAGAGCGAGCATAAGATGCAGGGACACAATGCCTATCTCGCGTACTTCCGCCACCTAGAGCGACAACAAGAGCCATACACAGAGCTCGAGCTAAGCACCTTGACGAACTTCCAAGATTGGCTACAGTCCCCCCTCCAACCGCTGTCCGACAACCTCGAAAGCGTCACTTACGAAGTCTTCGAAGGCGACCCGGTCAAATACAACCAGTACGAGGCCGCGATCGAAGAGGCGCTGAGAGAGTGTTCGGAGCTCAAGAAACCCACGTCCTCACCCGACGGCGTGGTCATCGCCGTAGCAGGTTCGGCGCCGCCCTCTCGTGACGCGGCTTTGGAGGCGAGCAAGACCACCGGGGTACCAGTCAAGGTGTGGGCGGAGAAGAATCCCAACGCTTATGTGTATCTGCTACGACAAACCAAACTGTCTGGAACGGGCAGGTGACGATCGTAAAGACAGACATGCGCGCCTGAAAGGTCCCGCCATCTCCTCTCCAGGGTAGCCCGATGCCCCCGCGTACGTAAAGTTGATATCCTGGTATGAGCTACTAGGTTCCTCGGGGGACAACGAGCTATCGACCCGAGTGTCTGGACGGGATCCAGCACGTGCTGGCCCCGGACCACGGGATCTCGATCCCGAGCTCGTACACGGCGCACCTGACCCTATCTCGACGCCGCGACTCTACGCCGACATCTGGGCCCGGCAACAAGGCGGGGGACCGAGCAATGCGAATGCCTTCGATACCCCGTGGGGTGGTGCGTTTATTCGCGCTCGACTTCGTCGCGCGCGCGGGGTGCCCGATCACCCGCGCTTCCAGCAGGCGTGGGAGTTCGCGCACCCGCTGCCAGTGAGTGTCATGGATAGTATCACGGCGCGGCGATCAGGCGGTGTCGTGGGCGGAGGGCGGCAGCATGGCGGCAGTGGTGCCAATGATCACAATGCCCGGCAGTGCCATCTTACCTTCGTCTGTCGCGGGGCGTATTCATGGGCTTGGGGGGTACTTCGAGGCGATCCTGTACGAGTCGGAGATCGAAGAGACTAAGGACGAGAATGGAAATAGGCCGAAAGTCGAGCTGAGTATTTTGCCCGAGATGATCGATCGGAAGAGCAAGGATATGGTGTCGTGGTTTCCGATCTTCTTCCCTCTGAAGGTGAGCTGAGAAACCCCCTCTCATCTACTTTTCTGCTACAATGCAGGAAACTGGATAGACCGCTTTACGCAATATTGTTGCTGACACCTGACTTCACAGCAACCCCTCTACTTCCCCTCCGACTCGGAGCTTGAGGTGACCATTGGCGACAGACGGACGACACCAAGGTCTGGTACGAGTGGATGGTGGAGGCGTTTAGATGGGTTTCGGAGACGGAGAGGATCAAGATCGGGGGCTCGGATCTGTGCACTAGTCGCAAGGTGGCGTGTTGATGTAATTGCTATATCATGGACACATATTCACGGCAATGGGGATACGATGATGATGACTGGATACGGGTATGTACGAGATTTGGAACTAAAAAGGGGGAAAGGCATTATGGTGGCTGGATATGAGAAGAACCACGAGGAATAGCACCGGATTTGGTCATCGGAGCTGGCTTGATCGACTGTTGGTTTGGAGTGCTTGCTGGACAGGATGGACTGGGCTAACACGCGGTCTATCTACCCCTTTTCCTTGCGCTGTTGTGCCAGGTCTAGATAGAAATAAAGAAAAGCTCAAGACACTTTTCCATTGACCAAGCCAGCCAACACCCCCTACATTGTTTTGGATTGTTCGTATATCTTTCCCGGCCCGTCTGGATGGTGAGTTGCATGGTAGCTAGGTAGATGCGTTTCGAAGCCTGGTGAATAAAACTGTATGGATGACTCTCATCATACGAATCGGACTCATGTCGTTCGTCGATGTGCATCATCCTTCCGTGTAATAGTCTCCATCGACAAGCTAGCTCTTTCAGTCGACCGTCCGCCAGCACCCATTTTACCATGTTTCCTTTTTCGTGGCACAGTCTGGGGGTATCATCTACCACATGGCTCTCTCACAACATTCCACTCGCAAGCGAGCAGTGTGATCTCATCCACAAGCCTCATCCACCTCCTCCTCACTGCAATCATTTTTGTAATCCGCATCATTTTCTTTCGCTGGTGCGTATGTAGTGGCGGTCACGCGACCGATGACGACGCCACCCTACCCTCATGGCCACGTCCCCTTTGTCGTCGGCCCCTTGATCCAGAGGACATTGTTGCAGCGATCAGGATCTGGCCGAGGTCGCTCGTGAACTTCTGGTCGATGTACTCTTGGGCGTTGGTCAGCTGGATGTAAGTAGCCCGTCGATGGACACCAGGCGGCCCTTGTACTCGGTCTCGCCCACTTGAGCCGCACCACGATGTCCTTGTTGACGCTGTTCCCCCGTGGTGGGAGTTTGGTTAGTTTATTCGGGTCTCGCGTTGTTTTGCGAGCTGGGAGGAGGGGGCGCCGCGTACAGGTCTTGCAGCATCGGCGCGGGTTGATGGGCATGAACTGCGGGAATTAGTTAGCTTTAGCTCTCGAGAGTGTTTGGGTTATTTTGGGGGAGGAGAAGGGAGGTCCTTGCACTCATTGTGGGCGATCTTGGTGTCTTGTCGCGTGTGGTGGAAGGGAGAATGTCGTGTGTATGTAGGTCGAGGCTGAGGTGCAGTGAAGATGTGGAAAAGATGGATTTCGAGGTTGGGTTTCGATTTGGACCTCTGATTGGCTGTAGAGCTTCCTACGGTAGACTACCTAAAGAGACAAAGTCGGAGTGGCACCTGGCGGATTCTGTTGGATTACGCACCAACTAGTAATCTACCTATATATTACTAGATAGATCACCGGCTTTTACTTAATATATAGCAGTGCGCCAGGGCTTAACTAATAGCTAATATTCCTGTTAAGTACTTTATATTAAAATGCTTTAATTAAGCTTAGTAGCGATATATAAATAGATTATATATATATTATTAAATCTAATAATTAAAAGTTTTATTATAAGTTTTATTTTTATTAAAAATAAAGCTATAGAATATATACTAAAAAATTATTATTATATTTATATTAACTATTGCGATTTTTAATTTGCTAAAAATTTTTTACTATAAGAATAGGACTTTATAGCGTTTATATTTTAAAAGATTTTTAAAAGTATTTATAACTGTGGAAATGGTGTTAATACTAGGGGGCAATACTAGGTTGGTTAGCTTAATTGTGTATTCGTGTTGTTAATACTTTTTGTTTTTTGGTTATGAACTAAGTAAGCTATTTTTTTACTAAATATTAAAGAATTTGCTTAGGCAGCTACAGTAGCCTGATATTCTTTTTATCTTGCGTAAAAAGGGCTTTTTTACGCGTGCGCCGTATAATATTTAGCGTATATATAAGCCACGTGCTATTATGCTATATAGCTACCTAAGCATTAGTAATTATATAATTTATTATTGGGCTAATTAAGTACTAAATATAATGCTAATATTTTTTTTAGCTATAAGTATTATAGTATTATAAGCTTCGAAAAAAAAATAATAAAAACTTTAAATTAATTTAATATATAATTAAACTTTTTTTTTTGCAACTAAAATATATAGTTAATTAATTAAACTAAACGTAGTATTTACGTATATATATAGGCTATATATATTTTTTTAAAACGGACTTACTTTTTACCTAGCTTAAAATTATTGTTTATAAACCTTCTATTGCTACTATAATTTTAATATAATTTTTATTTATTTTAAAATTTAAGAAAAGAACTTTTAAAATATTTTATTTTTTATAAAATAATAAAATAAAATAGTACTGTTTTTTATACTTATTTAAATATTTATTAGATAAACAACTAAATAGCGCTATTTTTTTAGGACCCCGACCTCCTTTAAATCTAGACCTTTAGACCCCTTTAGATTTAAAAATAAACAATAACGCTAGTTATTTTTAGCTAAATATCGTTTTTTTAATATTTAATAAGCTTATTAATTGTATAATAAAATAAATCGAATTAATTATATATAAAATTTATAAGTTTTAAAGTATTATAATATTAAAGCATTAATTAATTTTTTAAAAAGTTAATATATTAATAATCCTTTTTTTTAGTAGTAAAAACGGGCTTAGCTATTAACTACTTATTATATAAAGTTTTAAAAAAGCCTAGCTTTATTTTTTTTTTTGCTAATTTTTTAACTTATAAATTAAATAAAAATAAAAACTTTAATATTTAGTTTTTTTAATAGTTTAGTTAATTTATTAGCTAGATTATTTTTGATTTATATATATTAGTTTAATATAATTAGCTTATATTTTAGTTAATATAATAATATATTTTTATATATTTTTTTGCTTTAATATAACTATATGTTTAAACTAACTTATAACTTTTTATATTATATAAAAAATAATAGAACTATTTAATAATATTTTAAGTTTATTTAAAAAATTCTTTATTTATATTAGATTATTTACTGCTTTATTTATTATAATATATTTATTTTTAGTTAAATTTTTCGCTATAATTAACTATAGTTTAAATATTATAGTACTAGCGCGTTACTTAAAATATATATACTTTATTAATAATTTACTATTTTATAAGTTTAATATTAAAATAATATTAATAATAATAAATAAACTTATATTATTATAAATTTTATATAAATAGCTTTTTTTAGTTTATTATATTTAATTTATATATTTAGAATTTTTTATATATTTAGCTAATCGCTTTATATTTTAACGTATTTATTAAAAAAATTTGCTATAAATTTTGCTTAAATAAAATAATAAAGCATATTAAGCTTTATAATCTAAATAAAAAAATTTAACTTATTAAATAAAAAAGTATAATTAAATATTTATTTTTAAAAATAAGTTTTTTTTATGCTTTATAATATAAATTATTTTTTAGTGTTTATAAATAAAAATACTTACGTATTAAACTTAAGCTAATAAAATTAAATACTTAGTTATATATTATTTTAATTAAAGTTTATGTTATTATTAATTTTATTTTTTACGATTTATACGCTTAAAAACTAATTAGCTTAGCTTAAATCGCTTGCTAGAACTATTTTATTAATTTTTATAATAATATTTTTAAATAATCTAAATTAAATCTTATAATTAAAAATTATTTATATAAAATATTATAACTTTTTTTATTTCGTAGTTAATATATATAATATTATTAGAAATTATAAGCTTAAATTTAACCTTATTTAATTTTTTAGCTTTAATTTATTATTTATATTTTAATTACTTAAAGTTATATAAAAGCTTTATTAGTTTAATAATTTTTTTAACTAGTTAATTATATTTTTTTTATTTTAATTTAAAAGTTTTAAAATATTTTTTTAATATTTTAAACTATTTATAAATATTTTTTATAAAGGGCTCTATTAAAATATACTACTATAAATCGATTTAAATAATATATTATTTTCGAATAGCTATTAAAGCTATTAAAATTTTTATAACGCTATTTAGGCTATAAAAACAAAAGTTTATTATAATTAATATTTTATACTAAATAAACCTATAAATATAAATTTTAGCTTTATATTTATTTAGTTTATTAGTTAATAGATATTTTTTTTAAATATTTATATAAAATTAATAAAATAGCTATAAATAACTTTTATATATTTGCGAATTTTAAAATATTACGTTTAAATAAACTATATATTTTTTTAAATATAACTTTAAGCTATTTTTTTTTATTTTTTTTATAAGTGCTTTTTTTAAAATAGGTTTATTAAAAATAAACATTTTTATTATAAATTTTTTTAGCAATTTTATAAATAATTTATATAAAAATAGCTTTTTAAAAATATAAAAATAGTTTAGTTTATTTAATCTAGCTTTTTATAAGCTATAAATATTATATTAATTTTTAAGTTTTAAATTTATTTATTTTAGCTTTATATTTTAAATCGCTTATAAAATTACTTATATATATATCCTGCCTTTTTTAGCTTAATATTATATTTAAAGCATAAATTATATTAAAATAATTTTATTTATTTTATATAATAAATATAAACTTTTAATTAAGTTCTTTTAAAGTTTTTTTTATTATGTTAATAATAAAAATTAGTTTTATTATTTGTTTTTACGGTCGGCTACGTTTTTTAGTTCGCTTTATTATTTATAATATTATTTTCGATAATATTACAATCGTATTTATATTTAAATAAAATTTTTAATTTTTTAATAACGCCGCTTAAATTTGCGTTATATTTTAAAAAATAACAAACGTATAATATCTTTAAAATTATAAACGTTATTTATATTTTAATATTTTTATAAAAATTACATATAATATATAATATTTTATTATTTTTAATAAGCTAAACTATATAATTAAATATACTTTTATAATCTAAAAATATAATATTAGTTTTTTAACTTTTAGCTTTTTAACTATATATATAAATTTATTAATAAATATTATATAGCGTATGTTTATTATTATAAATTATTAAAGTTAGGTTTATTATTTTTTTTAATTTAAATAATTAAAATATTTTTTAGCTAAAATTATTTTTTTATTATAAATTAACCTGTTTTATTAAAAATATATATAGTTATTAAAACTTTATATACTTAAAATATAGTTAATAATTTAGTTATAAAAATAAAACCTTAGTTTTATTTTAAATAAAATTTATTAATTTTTAATTATATTATTTTATTATTTAATATAAATAATAAATAATAATAATTATTTTTATTTTATTATAAAATACTTTTAAATCTTTTATACCGAACTTTTTGCTACTATTTATATATAAAACGCAGTATTTTTTAGTAATTTTTATTAAATTAAAATATTTAAAATATTAATTTTTTGTTTATTTATTATAAATATACTTTAATAATACTTTTATTTTATTTTTCTTTATATACTTTAAAAATATAATATTTATTATTATTTATTATAAAAAAAATATTTATATTTTTAATTAAAACTAGTTTAATTTAGCTAAAGTTTATTTAGGTTATTTTTTTAAATAATCGGCTTTTTTAATAGTTTTTTTAAAATATATTTTTAGCTTTAGCTTAATTATAAATAAAGCAAAAAAATATTTAACTTTTTTAAGTTCGATATTAATATTTATAGTATATTTAATTATTTATATTAACTTTTAATATTAAAATAATATAGCTAATAATATTAAAAAATTAGTTTATTTTAAATTTTAAAAATTATTTTTTTTTTCCTTATAATAATTTAAATAATAATTTTTTTAACGTTTCGATTTTATTTGTTATATTTAGCGCGAATTTTTATAGCTTTTTTAAAGTTAATATATTATATAAAGTTTTTTTTTTATATATTTATAAAAAAAACTACACTATTAAATATTAAAATTATAATAGCTTTTATAGCTATTTTTTATAATATATTATTTAAATAACTTTTTACTTTATATAATTATTTTTTTAAAATATATTTAATAAAAATAATAAAATAAATAAAATATATTTTATATTTATATTATATTTATCTTTATTAAAAGTTTTAAAGTTTTTTATAATAATATTAATTTTTTTAATTTATATAAGTTTATTTTTATATAAACTATATATTTTTTGTTTTTTTAGTTAAATTATTATTAATTTTTTTTCGAAGTTAGCTTTATTATTATATATTTTATATTTAACTTTATATTAAATAAAATATAACGTTTATAAGCCAAAATATAATAATTTTTTAAATATAAATATATTTAAAGTATTACGTTTTTTTATATAATAACTTTAATACTTAGTCCGTTATTATTAATAATTTTAATATTTAATATATTTTTTAACCTAAATTATTTAAGATTACTATTAAAAGTAAAAATATAAAGGTAAATATAATTAAAAGTACCGCTACTATTTTCTGCTTAATAACTAGCTTAATAATCGGCTTTAAATTATCCTAGATTTATTACTACTAGAGCTAGCTTTCGTTTAATAAAAAATCCGTTATTTTTCGATTAATAAACAGGCTTATTATAATAAATAAATCCGCGGTTGTTTTCTTTTCCGTAAAAAGTTTATAATAATCTCTTCCGTAAATAAGTCCGCCGTTATTTTTTTCTAGCTTAATATAATTATCGAGGCTAAAACTATTTTTTAAGTTAAGATTTTTTAAATTAAAGTCTTTTAAATTAAAATCTCCTAAATTAAAATTTTTTAAATTAAAGTTTTTTAAGCTATAATAACTTTTTAGCTTAAAGTTACCTTATATAACGCAGTTTTATTTATAATTAATAATACTATAATTATTTAAAATAAAAAAAATAAACTAAATATAAAAAAAAAAATTAATATTTTATAGTTATAAAATTTATTAAACTTTATAAAATATTATATTTATAAATAAAATAATTAAAGTTATTTTTAAAGCTTATAAATAACCTTTAACTTTTAATAAGCTTGCCGTAAATATTATAAGTTTTTAATCGTTTAAAATTTTAATTTTAATATATTATTTTTATTAAAGCAATTTTTAATAATATAACCTTATTAGCTATATTTAAAGCATTTAGGCTTTTTTTTTTATTATAGTTTTTTTTTTTAAAATTAGATTTAAAATTTAATTTATAATTTTTACTTTTATTATTTTTATTACAACTTTATTTTATTAATAACGTTATTACTAAACCTTTTTTTTTTATAATCTTTTAACTCGGTTTTTTTATATAATTTTTAAAATTATTATTAAATTTATCGACTAAATTTTAAATATAATATTTTTTACTTTATAACTTTAATAATAATATATTTAAACTATTTTTTTTTTATTATAGTTATAAATATTATAATTTATTAGTTTATG
This sequence comes from Amphirosellinia nigrospora, assembly GCA_004123355.1. Taxonomy (NCBI): domain Eukaryota; kingdom Fungi; phylum Ascomycota; class Sordariomycetes; order Xylariales; family Xylariaceae; genus Amphirosellinia; species Amphirosellinia nigrospora. Next base: position 1,183,807 of record SCHM01000006.1, on the reverse strand, counting down.
CTTATTTTTTTTCTTAGTTTTTTATATTGCTTTATATTTTTAAAGAATTTAAATATAAAAAATACTAGATCTTTTTTATTATATTTATAATTAATATTATTTTATATATTTTTTAATATATTTAGCTTATTATACTATAAGTTTTACTAAAGATTTTTAATATATAACCTTTTTTAATACTTTTAACTAGGTTTAAAAAAGCTGGTTTAATATGCTAATAATTGCTTATATTAGTACTAGTTTTTTATACGAACTAATAAAGTTTTTAAAATTATACTTAATAGTTTTTATAGCAAAGTATAAATTATATTAATAATTAATTAGTTTTAAACCTTTTTTAAATAGTTTTTTTATTAAGCTTTAGTTTAAATTTACGCTATTTTAGCTTAGTTTTATTTATAAATAAAAGCTTTTTAAATTTTTCTATAATAAATAATATTTATATTTAATATAAATATTATTAAATTTTTTTAAATTTAATAATAATAATAATAAATTTAACGAATTTAAGTTTAAATTTAAAATAAAAATAACTTTTTTTTTTTTTTTTTTAAACTTTTTTTAGTAAAATTACGCTATTTTTTTTTTTTTAAAATCGATCGATTTAAATTTTTTAAAAAACTTATTTATTTTTTTACCGCTTTATTTAAAAAGCTTAATATTTTTTAATTATTTTTTAATAATACTGTTTATTATTAAACATTTTAAATATATTTTATTAGCTAGATTATTTTAATTAACTAAATTAACTAGATTAACTAGAATTAATTTTTTATTTAACCTATTTAACTTTTTTAAATTATTAATAATTTTATTAAACTTATTTTTATAAGCTTTATTTTATATTTATAATTAATAGATTATTTTTCGATTTTTTTTTAAAGTTTTTAGTAATTTTATTATATTTTTTTTTTTTCCGGTATAATTTGCTTTTATATATTTTAAAGTATATATTATTACTTTTAGTTATTATTAAGCGTTAATTTATTAATTAGTTATTTTATCGAGTAAGTATTAATATTTATTATTTTAATTTTTAGATTTATAATAATTTTTTTTAATTTTTTTTTAGTTAATATTTATTAACTTAAATTAATAATTAAAAATAGCTAAAATACGCTAATTAAACGTTTTAAAAGTTAATTAATCGTAAAAATACGCTAGCTATTATATAAAAATAATATTAATACTAAAAGGCAATATTAAATTAATTAGCTTAATTAATATATTTATGCTATTATATATTTTCTATTTTTTAGTTATAAACTAAGTAGGCTATCTTTTATTAAATACTAAAGAATCTGCCCAAGCAGCTATAGCAGCCTGACACTCCTTTTATCCGCGTAGAAAGGGCTCTTTCTATGCGTGCCGCGCAGTATCTAGCGCACACACAAAGCCACGTGCCACTGTGCCACACAGCTACCCAGGCACCAGTGATTACGTAATCCATCATCCAATCAGGTACTAGACGTATATGCTGACAATAACTAAAAAAAACGCGATTTTTTAGCTTACGAAACTAAATATACCGAACGTATTTAATTTTTATATTTATAAATATTAATTTAGCAATTATTATATTAATAAATTTAATAATAAACGGATAAACTTTATATATTAGTATTTAATAATATTATAATATTGTTTTAAAATAATATAATATTTATTAAAGCAAAGTTGTTAAGCTTTTTAAATAAATATAAAAAATAATAAATTCGAACTATAAATTAATTTATATAAAAGTTTATTAAACTTTTAATTAATAATATAATATTTAAAAAAGCTTAGCGAAATAATAAACTAAGTTTTTAAATATAAATATCGAAATAATTATAAAGCGTTTATTAGTGCTATAATAAAAATTTATTAAAAACTTTATTAAATAAATTAATAAATAACTAAATAAAATTATTAAAGTAAATATTAAAAAATTAAATATTGCTAAATCGTTTAAGTTTATAATTAATTTAAAAAAAGCTTTATATAAATTAATTTATTTTAAACTATATTATTAAAAAGATTTATAGTAATAAAATTTTAAACAATATTTAAATTATTAACAATAGCTATTAAGTTTTAATATAAAGTTTTATATTAAATATAATATAAATATCTAAAAATTATTAAAGAAAAGTTTTTATTATTTATAAAACTAATAAATAAAAAAATATAAAAATTATTTAGTTTATTTTAATAAAAATTAACTTAAGCGGATTTATCGAAAATAAAAAATATATTTTTAAATAACTTAAAACTAATTAAATAGCTAACGTAACAATTTTAAAAAAACTTTTCGGGTATTTTTATAAAATACTTTAAAATAAATATACGAACTAAAGCTAAAAAAAAAACTTTAATATAATAAATTATATTTATTATAAAAATATTTAATTACGAGCTATTAGTTTATTTTTTTAAAGTTTTGCTTTAAAAATTTTAAAACTAGTATTTATTTTAAATATATTATTTATATATAAATAATTACTAAAAATAACGTTAAAAAATATAAAACGTACTAAAAATTAATAGAAAAAAAACATATTAAATTTAATAATTAATTTATAAATTAATAAAAAATAACAATAGCTATAATAATATATATTAAAACTTTTTTATAGTTAATAAAAAGCTCGCTAAATTATATATATATATATTACGCTATAATAAATTTTAGGTTTAATATATATATTTTTAACTAAATAAATTATTTTTTAAATTTTAAAAATATTAACTTAAAAATATAATATTAGCTAATAATAACGCGATTAAAATATATAGCTATAAAAAGATCGATATTAAATATAAGGACTAAAAAATTTATAGTTTATAAGCTTTATAATATAATTTTTTATTTTAATATAATTATTAACTTTGTTTTATTATAAGTTTTTAATCGTAAAAATATTTATTAAAAAATAAACTTAATTTAGATTTTTTAAAATATTAATAAAAAAGCTTTTATATTTATTAACTTAAATATATAAATAATTTATTATAAAATATTTTTAATACGTTTAATAAAATATACTTTTTATATTTAAAAAAACTTTTTAAATTTTTATATAAATATTTTTAGTTATAAGCTAGTATATATAAATAGTATTAATATTTAAAATATATAGGTTTTAAACTATTAAAATAATTATTAATTTATATTAAAAAAGTAATAATTATTTTTTAAAAAACAATAAAATTAAAACTATAAAGTATATTAATTATAGTTTTATAAAGCTTACTAGAAATAATACGGGAAATTTAATTTAAAGTTTTAAAACTAGTATTTAGCTAGTAATTAATTTTTATAAATTTAATAACTTTAATATAAAGGATAATTATTTATAAAAAATAATATTAATTATTAATAAATATTTAAAATATACGTAAACTATTATATTAATAATAAGCGCTTAGTATTATATAAGTAGTTTTTAAAATTATATATATATTTATTTTATTATTAAAAATAATATAATATAATAAAATATAATAATAAACTAATAAATATTATAAATAAAACTATTTAATTAATAAAACTTATATAAAATATTTATATATTAAATTTACGATTTTTTTATTATATATTTAAAATTTTAATAAAAAAATAAAATAAATTAAAGCTATTATTAAATAATAAATAAGTTAATAAAATAAATATAAGCTTTTATTTTTTTATAGCTTAAAATAGTTTATATTATAATATATTTATAATTAAACTTTTTATTATATTAATAGCTAAAAACTTTTTATAAAAAGTTTTATTTATATTTCGATAATTTATAAAGTTATATAAGCTTTAAACAAATTTTAAATATTTTATATTTAATAGTATATAATATATAGTTTTTACTATAACTATTATTATAAAACGTAAAAAAAAAAGTATAAAAGTTTAATTTTATAGAAATAGTATTAATGTTACAGCCTTGACTGCGGCCTGCGCTGTGGCATATATATAGTAGCTGTAACTAAGGCTGCCACCTTGGTTATTCTGATCCCTTTTGGCAGATGACCCAACTGGTAGGTGGCCCCCGGCAGGTCTAGCAAGCTACTCTAGATTTCGTGCTGTTATAATAACCAAGGTACTTATGGTCCAGTGTTCGAGCCTGGACTTGGCAAAAGCGGCACCTGCGCTTTTCCGGATTAGTGGTATGTACTAGTTACGAAAGAGCTAGGCCTCCGCTAAGGTTCCTAAGATGTGCTCGCTTACCCCCCGTGAGGGGTTAAGGTCTTCGGGACGAAGCTTTAGTGACGGAGGGGGTTGTTATAGCCTTGACTGCGGCTGCGCTGTGGCATATACAGTAGCTGTAACCAAGGCTGCCACCTTGGTTATTCTGATCCTTTTTGGCAGATGACCCAACTGGTAGGTGGCCGGCCCGGCAGGTCTAGCAAGCTACTCTAGATTTCGTGCTGTCACAATTAATACTAAGGGGCAATATTAAGTTAGTTAGCTTAATTAGTATATTTGTACTATTATATATTTTTAGTTTTTTGGTTATAAACTAAGTAAGCTATTTTTTTATTAAATATTAAAGAATTTGCTTAAGTAGTTATAATAGCTTAATATTTTTTTATTTTACGTAAAAAAGCTTTTTTTACGCGTGCCGCATAATATTTAGCGTATATATAAAGCTATATATATTTACTATATAGTTATTTAAGCATTAATAATTATATAATTTATTATTAGGCTAATTAAGTACTAATATATATTAATATTTTTTTTATTATAAGTATTATAATATTATAAGCTTAAAAAAAAAAATAAAAAACTTTAAATTAATTTAGTATTATAATTAAACTTTTTTTTTATAACTAAAAATATATAATTAACTAATTAAACTAAATATAATATTTATATATATAAGCTATATATTTTATTTAAAACGGATTTATTTTTTTATTTAGCTTAAAATTGCTATTTATAAACGTTTTTATTATTATTATAATTTTATATAATTTTTATTATTTTAAAGTTTAAAAAAAAACTTTTAAAATATTTTATTTTTATAAAATATATAAAATAAAATAGCACCGTTTTTTATATTTATTTAAATATTTATTAAATAAATAATAGAAGCTATTTTTTTAAAACCCGGATTTTTTTTAAATTTAAACTTTTAGGACTTTTTTAGATTTAAAAAATAAATAAATAACGCTAATTATTTTTAGCTAAATATTATTTTTTTAATATTTAATAAGCTTATTAATTATATAATAAAATAAATTAAATTAGTTATATATAAAATCTATAAGTTTTAAAATATTATAAATATTAAAATATTAAATTAATTATTTTTTAAAAAGTTAATATATTAAAATTTTTTTTTTTAATAATAATAAACAGCTTAAACTATTAATTATTTTATATAAAGTTTTAAAAAAGCTTAGTTTTATTTTTTTTTTGCTAATTTTTTTAATTTATAATTAAATAAAAATAAAAACTTTTAATATTTAGTTTTTTTAATAGTTTAATTAATTTATTAGCTAGATTATTTTTTAACTTTATATATATTATTAATATAGTTAGCTTATATTTTTATTAATATAATAATATATTATTTTATATACTTTTTTTATTTTAATATAATTATATATTTAAACTAATTTATATTTTTATATATTATATAAAAAATAATAAAACTATTTAATAATACTTTAAGTTTATTTAAAAAGTTTTTTATTTATATTAAATTATTATTATTTTATTTATTATAATATATTTATTTTTATAAAGTTTTTCGCTATAATTAATTATAGTTTAAAATATTATAATATAATATATTATTTAAAAATATAACGTATTTTATTAATAATTTATTATTTTATAAGTTTAATATTAAAATAGTATTAATAATAATAAATAAACTATATATTATAAATTTTATATAAATAGCTTTTTTTAGCTTATTATATTTAATTTATATATTTAATATTTTTTATATATTTAGCTAATTATTTTATATTTTTAATATATTTATTAAAAAATTTGCTATAAATTTTATTTAAATAAAAATAAAACTTATATTAAGCTTTATAATTTAAATAAAAAAACTTAACTTATTAAATAAAAAATATAATTAAATATTTTATTTTTAAAAATAAGTTTTTTTTTACGTTTTATAATATAAATTATTTTTTTAATATTTATAAATATAAAATATTTATATATTAACTTAAATTAATAGAATTAAATATTTTAATTATATATTATTTTTAATTAAAGTTTATGTTATTATTATTTTATTTTTATAATTTATACGCTTAAAAACTAGTTAGTTTAACTTAAATTGTTTATTAAAACTATTTTATTAATTTTTATAATAATATTTTTAAATAATTTAAATTAAGTTTTATAATTAAAAAATTATTTATATAAAATATTATAACTTTTTTTATTTTATAATTAATATATAACGTTATTAAAATTATAAGTTTAAATTTAATTTTATTTACGATTTTTTTAGTTTTAATTTATTATTTATATTTTAATTATTTAAAGCTATATAAAAGCTTTATTAGTTTAATAATTTTTTAATTAGCTAATTATATTTTTTTGTTTTAATTTAAAAGTTTTAAAGTATTTTTTTAATATTTTAAACTATTTTATAAATATTTTTTATAAAAAGTTCTATTAAAATATATTATTATAAAAATTTAAATAATATATTATTTTTAAATAGCTATTAAAGCTATTAGAATTTTTATAACGCTATTTAAGCTATAAAAATAAAATTTTATTATAATTAATATATTTTATACTAAATAAACTTATAAATATAAATTTTAGTTTTATATTTATTTAGTTTATTAGTTAATAAATATTTTATTTATATAAATTAATTAAAATAGCTATAAATAGTTTTTATATATTTTACGAATTTTAAAATATTATATTTAAATAAACTATATATTTTTTAAATATAATTTTAAGCTATTTTTTTTTATTTTTTTATAAGTATTTTTTTTAAAATAAGTTTATTAAAAGTAAACATTTTTACTATAAACTTTTTTAATAATTTTATAAATAATTTATATAAAAGTAGCTTTTTAAAAATATAAAAATAGTTTAGTTTATTTAATTTAGTTTTTTATAAGCTATAAATATTATATTAACTTTTTAAGTTTTAAATTTATTTATTTTAGCTTTATATTTTAAATTATAAAATTATTTATATATATATTTTATTCTTTTTAGTTTAATATTATATTTAAAATATAAAAAAATTTTTATTTACTTTATATAATAAATATAAAATATTTTAACTAAGTTTTTTAAAGTTTTTTTTTATTACGCTTAATAATAAAAGTTAATTTTATTATTATTTTTATAGTTAGCTATTTTTTATATATATATTATTTTTAATAATATTATAATCGTAGTTTTATATTTAAATAAAATTTTTAATTTTTTAATAACGCTGCTTAAATTTACGCTATATTTTAAAAATAATAAAATATAATATTTCTAAAATTATAAACGTTATTTATATTTCTAACATTTTTATAAAAAGTTATATATAATATATAATATTTTTATTTTTTAATAAGCTAAACTATATTAAATATTTTTTAATCTAAAAATATAACATTAGTTTTTTTAGCTTTTAGCTTTTTAACTAATATATATATAGATTTATTAATAAATATTATATAATATTTTATTATTTATAAATTATTAAAGTTAAATTTATTATTTTTTTTTAATTTAAATAGTTAAAATATTTTTTAGCTAAAGTTATTTTTTTTATAAATTAATTAATTTTATTAAAAATATATATAATTATTAAAACTTTATATATTTAAAACATAATTAATAATTTAGTTTATAAAAATAAAGTTAATTTTATTTTAAATAAAATCTATCGATTTTTATTATATTATTTTAGTATTAATTTATAAATAATAAAATAATAATAATTACTTTTATTTTGTTATAAAATATTTTTAAATCTTTTATACCGAACTTTTTACTATTATTTATATATAAAACGTAGTATTTTTTTTAATAATTTTTATTAAATTAAAATATTTAAAATATTAATTTTTTATTTATTTATTATAAATATATTTTAATAATATTTTTTATTTATTTTTATTTTATATACTTTAAAAATATAATATTTATTATTATTATTTACTATAAATAAAAATATTTATATTTTTCGATTAAAACTAGTTTAATTTAGCTAAAGTTTATTTAAGTTATTTTTTTAAATAATTGGCTTTTTTAATAGCTTTTTTCGAAATATATTTTTTAGCTTTAGTTTAATCGTAAATAAATAAAAAAAATATTTAACTTTTTTAAGTTTAATATTAATATTTATAATATATTTAATTATTTATATTAACTTTTTAATATTAAAATAATATAGCTAATAGTGCTAAAAAATTAATTTATTTTAAATTTTAAAAATTATTTTTTTTTTTTTTTAATAATAATTTAAATAATATTTAAATAATAATTTTTTAACGCTTTAATTTTATTTATTATATTAATATAAATTCTTATAGCTTTTTTTAAAGTTAATATATTATATAAAGCTTTTTTTTTTTATATATTTATAAAAAAAAACTACGCCGTTATATATTAAAATTTATAATAGTTATTTTATAGCTATTTTTTATAATATATTTATTTAAATAACCTTTTGTTTTATATAGTTATTTTTTTAAAAATATATTTAATAAAAACAATAAAATAAATAAAATATATTTTATATTTATATTATGTTTATTTTATTAAAAGTTTTAAAGTTTTTTATAATAATATTAATTTTTTTAATTTATATAAGTTTATTTTTTATATAAACTATATATTTTTTCGTTTTTTTAGTTAAATTTATTATTAATTTTTTTTAAAGTTAGCTTTATTATTATATATTTTTATATTTAACTTTATATTAAATAAAATATAACGTTTATATATTAAAATATAATAATTTTTTAAAATATAAATATGTTTAAAAGTATTATTATTTTTTTATATAATAATTTAATATTTAGTCCGCTATTATTAATAACTTTAATATTTAATACGTTTTTTTAATTTAAATTGTTTAAAATTGCTATTAAAAACGAAAATATAAAAATAAATATGTTAAAAATATTACTATTATAATTTTTTACTTAATAATTAGCTTAATAATTAGTTTTAAATTATTAATAATAATTAGTTTCGAATTATTTTTAAATTTATTATTATTAAAGCTAGCTTTTATTTAATAAAAAATCTATTATTTTTCGATTAATAAATAGGCTTACTATAATAAATAAGTTTACGGTTGTTTTTTTTTTATATAAAAGTTTATAGTAATTTTTTTATAAATAAATCTACTATTATTTTTTTTTAGTTTAATATAATTATTAAAGCTAAAGTTATTTTTTAAATTAAAATTTTTTAAGTTAAAATTTTTAAGTTAAAATTTTTTAAGTTAAAATTTTTTAGGTTAAAATTTTTTAAGCTATAATAACTTTTTAGCTTAAAATTATTTCGTATAATATAGTTTTATTTATATTAATAGTATTATAATTATTTAAAATAAAAAAAATAAACTAAATATAATAAAAAAAAAATAATATTTTATAGTTATAAAATTTATTAAACTTTATAAAATATTTATATTTATATAAATAAAATAATTAAAATTATTTTTAAAACTTATAAATAGCTTTTAATTTTTAATAAGCTTGCTATAAATATTATAAGTTTTTAATCGTTTAAAGTTTTAATTTTAATTATTATTATTTTTATTAAAGCAATTTTTAATAATATAACTTTATTAGCTATATTTAAAACATTTAGGCTTTTTTTTTTATTATAATTTTTTTTTAAAATTAAATTTAAAGTTTAATTTATAATTTTATTTTTGCTATTATTTTACTATAATTTTATTTTTATTAGTAATATTATTATTAGACTTTTTTTTTTATAGTTTTTTAATTCGGGCTTTTTTTATATAGTTTTTAAAATTATTATTAAATTTATCGACTAAATTTTAAAATATATTTTTTATTTTATAACTTTAATAGTAATATTATATTAAATTATTATTTTATTTTTTATTATAGCTATAAATATTATAATTTATTAATTTATATTTATTTTTTTTTTAGTTTTTTATATTATTTTATATTTTTAAAAAATTTAAATATAAAAAATATTAAATTTTTTTTATTATATTTATAATTAATAATATTATTTATATATTTTTTAATATATTTAGCTTATTATACTATAAGTTTTATTAAAAATTTTTAATATATATAACTTTTTTTTAATATTTTTAACTAAGTTTAAAAAAGCTAGTTTTAACGTGCTAATAATTGTTTATATTAATATTAATTCTTTATATAAACTAATAAAGTTTTTAAAATTATACTTAATAGTTTTTATAATAAAATATAAATTGCGTTAATATATTAATTAGTTTTAAGCTTTTTTTAAATAGTTTTTTTTATTAAGCTTTAATTTAAATCTATATTATTTTAGCTTAATTTTATTTATAAATAAAAACTTTTTAAAGTTTTTTATAATAAATAATATTTATATTTAATATAAATATTATTAAATTTTTTTAAATTTAACGATAATAATAATAAATCTAATAAATTTAAGTTTAAATTTAAAATAAAAATAATTTTTTTTTTTTTTACTTTTAAACTTTTTTTTAATAAAATTACGCTTTAGTTTTTTTTTTTAAAATCGATCGATTTAAACTTTTTAAAAAACTTATTTATTTTTTTTGCCGTTTTATCCGAAAAGCTTAATATTTTTTAATTATTTTTTTAATAATATTATTTATTATTAAATATTTTAAATATATTTTTATTAGCTAAATTAACTTAATTAATTAAATTAACTAAATTAATTAAAACTAACTTTTTATTTAATTTATTTAATTTTTTAAGTTATTAATAATTTTATTAAACTTATTTCTTATAAGTTTTATTTTATATTTATAATTAATAAATTATTTTTTAATTTTTTTTTTAAAGTTTTTAATAACTTTATTATATTTTTTTTTTTTTAATATAGTTTATTTTTATATATTTTAAAGTTATATATTATTATTTTAATTATTATTAAACGTTAATTTATTAATTAGTTATTTTATTAAATAAATATTAATATTTTATTATTTTAATTTTTAAATTTATAATAATTTTTTTTAATTTTTTTTAATTAGTATTTATTAACTAAACAATTAAATTAATAACTAAAAATAGCTAAAATACGCTAATTAAACGTTTTAAAAATCGATTAATTATAAAAATACGCTAATTATTATATAAAAATAATATTAATACTAAAAAGCAATATTAAATTAATTAGCTTAATTAATATATTTATGCTATAATATTTTTAATTTTTAGTTATAAACTAAATAAATTATTTTTTATTAAATATTAAAAAATTTGCTTAAATAGCTATAGCAGCTTAATATTTTTTTTATCTTGCGTAAAAAGGGCTTTTTTTACGCGTGCTATAATATCTAGCGCATATATAAAGCTACGTGCTAATGCCATATAGCCACCTAGGCACTAATAATTATATAATCCATTATTAGGCCAATTAAGTACTAGACGTATATACTAATAAACTTTAAAGTTTAAATAAAATATTTAATAAAATATTAGTTTTTTAATATTTATTAAATTTAATTATTACGTAAAAATAAAATAATCGTTATAAAAAATATTATTTTTAATAAAAATAAGTTTTTTAATAATAATAAAATAAGTTTAAAAACGATTTTTTAAAAATAAACTAAAAAATTATAAAGAATTTATTAATTAAATTAATTATTAAAATATAGCTAAAATAATAATTAATATTTTTTACGAATAAAAAAATAATAAACTAAAAGATTTATTATTAAAAGATTTTATTAAACTATTAAATTAAACTAAATAAAAAGCTAATTTAAATAATAATAAGCTTATAAAAAATAATTTAAAAAATTATACGCTAAAAGATTATTTATATATTAATTTAAAATTTTTTTCGGTATATTTATATTATTAAAATTATTAAAAGTTATATTATTTAGTTTAATTATAATATAATTAAAATTATTAATTTAAATATAAACTATAATTAGTTTAGCTATTTATATTAAAATTAAAATAAGTTTATATTTTTAAATTAATTTATTAAATTATAAGCTATATATTTTAATATAGTTCAATTATATAAGTTATTTATTATAAATAAAAACAACTATTAAAATATAAAAAGCTAAACTGCTAAAAAGCTTTTTTAAATATTAAATATAAAAAAAATAATATTAACTTATAAAAAATATTTTTATAAAAGTTTATTATTTATTATTTATTTAATCGTAAATATTAAATATTAATAAAAGCTTTAAGCGAAAAAAAAAAAAAATGCTTTTATAAAAGCTTATTATTTATTATTTATTTAATTATAAGTATTAAATATTAACGGAAATTTTAAACGAAATAAAAAAAAATATTTTTATAAAAGCTTACAAACTAAATAAAAAAAAATTTTTAAGCTAATAATATATTACTTTAAAACTTATTTATAAAACTATTATTTTAAAAAAAACGTATATATTATAAAAATTTACTTTTATTTTTAAACTAGTATAAAAAGCTCGATTTATATTTATTAGGAAATTATTTTAAGCAAATAAAATATATTTATTTATAAAACTACTAAAAAATAAAAATTTTAAAAAAAATATTTAAAAGCTTAACTTTAAATAAACTAGTTTTCGATTATATATAAATATATATATATAAATTTAATAAATATAAATATTATAATAAATATAAAGCTTAGCTAATAATACGTAAAAATTAAAAATTAAACTATAATAAAAAAAATATTTATATAAATATTTTAATAAAAAAATTGTTTAAAACTTTAATAATAATTATTATTAAATTTAATTTTAAATTTAAATAATATAATATTATAAATATTTTTATTAACGTAAAACTTATTAAAAAAGTTTATATATATATATTTTTTAGTTATAAAAAAGCAAATATTATAGTTAAACTATTATAAATTTTTATAGCTTATAGAAATTTTTTTTATTATAATAAAAAAAGCTTTCGAGATTATTAAACGAAATTAGTTTTAAATTAATATTTTATAAACTTTATTATTTTTTAAAAAATAAAATGTTTATTTTGTTTATATTAATAATATAATAGTTATATATATTTTTAAAAGCTTTAAATTAGCTAATATAATAATTATTATATTAAAATTTTAATATAAATTAATTAGAAATAAAAATTTATAATAGTTTTTAAAAATAAAAATAATTTAAAATAAATAAAAATAACTATTATAGTTATTTTAAGCTTTTTATATTAAAAAAATCGCTAAATTTTAAAATACGAACATTATAATATATATTATTATTTTAATAAAAGCGGGTAAGCTATTTTTATATAAAAAAATAGCTTTATTTTTAAGTATATAATAATATTAATAAAAAATAGGTTCGATTTTATATATAGTTATTATTATACGTTTAAATATAACGTTTATTATTTTTAAGCTATTACGGTTTAATTATAACTTTTTTTTTAAGCATTATAAAGCTATAAATAAAACATTTTATATTTATTATTTATATAATATTATATATTATAATTTAATAATAAAAATAATTTTATAGTAATTAATAATATATTATTTGCTAATAATATTATTAATAAAAAAAGCTTTTAAGCTTATATTATAAAATTTTTAGTAAAATTATAAGCTAAAAAACTAATAAATAAAATATAATTATAATATTTACTATAAAAGCTAAATTATTAGCGCTAGTTTAAGCTACTAAAAAAGCTATATATATTAATAAGCTTATTATTAAGCTTAGTATAATTTTATATTTATAATATATTTAAATTTAATGCGATAATTAATAAATTATAAAGCTAATTATTAAAAAATTAGCTTTTTTATATATTAAGCTATAGTATATTAATATTTATAACTATTAATTACGCTAAAAAATTAAAAATAGAATTTTAATAATAGTATATATGTTTATTAGCGAAATAATTGCTAATAGTTTTATTAAAGCTTTATTTATTTAATAATAAATAATACTTTTTTAATAATTAAAGCTAGCTAAACTATTTATTAAACTAGTAGTACTAGTAGCTAATTATTTACGTTAAAAAAAATTAAAAACTAATTAATAAGCGGAAAATTAACCGAATAAACTATTAATTAATTATATTTATTTTTTATTTATTAAATATTAAAATTTAAATTATAAACGCTTATAATATAAGTAGGAAAATTAATTAATTTTTGTTTAAAGCTTTAAAAGCTATTATATATAATTTAAAAAAAAAAAAAAATAACTGTTTAAAAGGCCTGCGATTTCGCTACTTAAGTAGCCGGAGTTTAATTTTAACCGGCTTATTTTTTTTTTTTTTTTTTTTTTTATTATTTTAAAAAGCTTTAATAAAATGCGTACTATAATATATAAGGCGGTAAGCCGGCGTATAAGCTTGGCGGGGGGACGTATAGTAAAAATAGCGGCAATAATAATAGCGCGTTTAATTAAAGTATTATATAAAGCATAAAAAGCTTGCTTAATATTTTTAAAGCTAATTATTATTAAACGAATTATTAACTATTAAAATAAAAAATTATTTATAGCTTTTTATAAACGTGCTTAAAAATATAACGTTAATAGCGCGTTTATTATTAATTATTTTATATAATTATTATTAAAATAATTTATAAAAGTACTTTTAACGTATTAAAAATATAAAGTTTTATAGCGAATTAATAAACGTTTCGGCTAAAAGTAAAAAATAGCGTAATGATAATTTATATTATTTTATAACTATATAAGCAATAAGCTGGGCTAATAGTAATAAAAAAACAGTTATAATATAATAATAATAGTAATAATAAATAAACGTTTTAATAAAGCTAAAATAAAAATTAGCGTTATTTAGATTATTTATTTAGCTAAATTAATAAAAATATTAAAAAGCTTAACGTTAAACTAGCAATTTTAAAAATAATAATTATAGTATATAATAATTAAAACTTAGCGAACTAGCGTATAAAAAATAATAGTAATAAAGCTTTATAAGCGTTATATGCTTAATATAACCTAGATCGGCCGGTTAAGGCGAGCTAAAAATAATAAAAGTAACAAACGGAAATATTTTTTTACTTAAAAATAAAAATAAAAATAAAAATAAACTATTAAACTATTTAATAATAAATTATATAAATATAAATAATATTTATAAAAAAAGCAGCAATATAATATAAGTTTTTATTATACGTATTAATAACTAAATATATAATATTAAGCTTAATAGCTATTAATGTTATACGTATTATTAAAAATAACTTAAATATATACTAAAAGTTTATAATTATTTAATTAAACTATATATAAATTAATATTAATTTCGGCTATTATTTAAAAAGTACGCGTATATAAGTACGCGTAACTATTTATTTACGAATTTTAAAACTATAATAGCTAAAAAAAAAAAAAAAAAAAAAGCAGCTAATATTTATATAAATAAATTAACTATTATTATTTACGCAATTGTTTATATTTATTTAGTTATATAATAATAACTAGCTTTATAATATTTATATTAAACATAAATTATAAAGTATTTATTATTATAGCACGTTAATAAACGATTTATTTATTATATTTTATATGAATTATACGCTTATTAACTAAAACCTAAAAAAAGTAACTAAATCTACTTTTTTTAAAAAGGTATATTAAATTACGCACTAATTAATAATTTATTTATATATTACTAGATAAATTACTTAGTTGTTTACTTAATATATGTAGCAATACGCCGGGGCTTAACTAGTAGCTAGTGCTTCCGTTAGGTACCTTATACTAGAAATGCCTTAATTAAGCTTAGCAGCGATATATAAATAGATTAATACACATATATCATTAAATCTAATAGATTTTTGCTAAAGGATTTTAAGTAGAATTTATAGTGCTTAAAATATTATTAAATATATATATTAGTTTTTTTTAGTACGTAGCAGGTTTACGTGGGGCTAGGTTGATAAAGCTTTATATATATAGGTTTATTAAAGTTTAGGTATATATTAGAAGCTAATATTCTACTTGGAAAAAGAAGGAAAGAAAGTATAAGTACATCGACCTGCAGGTCGTTTTAGGTACCTGCGTACCCCACCAAACGGTCTGTGCACCACACCGCCCAGTACTGCCATCGCTTACCGCCCTGGCCTAGTACTCCCACTGCGCTACTGCCACATACAGCTATAGCCATAGAATAAGTTAAAATGGGTTGAAAAAAGCAGGGCTATGACAAGGTGTATGTTTATATCAACCTAGGCCACCCTGACCACGAGGAAACGGAGACGGCGGGCCGCGATAGACAACTAGGACTGGCCGACCTAATGCTACAATTCAGGAACGCCATCAACAGCCGCGCGTTCAAGGAATAGGGAAAGAATAACGCGACAAAGGAATGCTTAAGTGCTGTTAGGCAGGAAGGACCTCATCGTGACGTGTGGAGAAACTGGTGTAATAACTCAACGGTATGAGGGCCCTGCGAGAAATTACATTAGTAGAAACCCGAGGCGATCCCTCCTCTCGCTGGAAAGCAGTCACGACTTCAACCCCTGTTGAAATCGCTTTTTTTTCGTCGCCCGGGGGGGGGATTACGGATTTGCAAGCTTTGGTGGCTATGCCCCACCACTAGCCACAGCACCTATAATCTCCACTTGTAGTAAATACCACTTACAATGAATAGCATTTGTAGTAAATATAAGCACTTATAATAAATGCACTTGCTTTACTAAATCGCAAGTATTTAGATAGCTATTTATAGCGTAAATTTAAACTTTTTTTTTTTAAATTTATTTATTGATAGCATTTTCTGACTGTTTATCCTAGGCAACTCCTATTAACATATAAACACTAGTACTAGTGTGCCTGCTGGTTCCTACCTAGTGGTGATCCGTGGCTTAGTCAATTACTGATGTAAGCTGCAGATCTGGTACTAGGTATGGTGTTGTATTGTGGACAAAGGGTTTCGGTGCCCTGTGTCCTGTGGCTATGTATTTATACACCTAATTACAGTGGGGCAAGTCATGGTATAAAGACCTGCTTGCCGGGCAACCATTCACTGTGGCGCCCATTACCTGGGTGCCACACTAGGTGCCACACTAGTTTCCTCATCATTATCGCATTTATGTTTTTGTTAGATGAATATCAACCTGTTTTTATGCCTTATCCCGGGATATAGCGACGAAAAATCATGCTCTCTTGATATTCCACCTAAGCTCCTTAATGCTGACTTCCTCGTTCGCCTTCTCGTCGTAGTCAAACCATTCGCCTTCCAGCAACTCGATGCCTTCGAACTTGGTACCAGACTCAGCACCTTCAGCCAGCCATTCGCCCTATTCATCTCAAATAAGCCCTCGTAGATAAGCAGACAGAGGGGAAAAAAGGTCATACCTCTGGCGAGAAAGCTGTGAACTCCAGTCCCCTGCAGTCAAACTCGATGATTGTCTGCTGCTTAGGCGGTTCGCTCAGCTCATACGGTTTCGGCGCAATCTTGATGGAAGCAGAAGACTCCCTCTGGTGTCCATGTTAGAAAACTGCCAACTCAAAGTTAGGTAAACGTAGGTTTAGACAGACCTTGCAGTTCTTGCACTTCCACACAAAGTTTGCCTCACCCCTGCTGCCGCTCAACTCGTTCGTCTCCTGTAAAGAGGGCTCGTATAAATGCGCCAGAGAATCCCCAATATAAGTCAACGGGGTTCCGACGCAAACTTACAAATCGGCTGACAGAAACCGCATTTGAGTGCGTCTCCCGGCAGGACGTGCATTGCACCGTGAACGTATACCAGAACGGGCTCGCCTCGGTATCCTGTGGCCGCAGGTTGGTCACGCTGTGTTTTCGAACCCCACTATCAGCGAAGGGTCATTTCTTATTATCATGGAGGTCGCGGCGGGATAACGTACCCATTCAGCTCGGCGGTTAATGTGAGCGCATACATTGTTGTTTCGGGATGGCGTTTAAGATCTATCTAGCTTAGGAGGAGTTGGTGATGGCCTCTGTACAGGCTCTCGGCTGTGCCGTCCTAGATTAGTACCTCGGGTATGCCTAGTCTAGGGAGGTAGGTAGTTGTTCTCTATATCGTTGTGGTGCCTGGTGCCAGGTGCCAGGTGTCAGGCGCCAGGCGCCAGACCACGCCTGCCAATGCGGGCCATCCATCTCATCAGCGAGCGGCTTTCTCCCGAAGGTTGGTTGTACTCGTACAACCCACCTCTTGAGACCACCTGCACCTCCAGCAACCAGGATTCACAGCTCGCCATGGTTCACCATGGTTAATTGATCGACATGACGAGCCCCTAACCCGTTTATCGGCCCTGCCTGTACCCGTAACCCCGACGCCGACGCCGACGACATGCCTGAGCGATGCAGACCTTATGGTCCCGTGCCGCTGCCCAGGCGCAGTCCTCTTGTCGCTGTCGCGGTCGGATTTGTCTGCACTCGACTAACGCCTTAGCACGACGGTCGACCACTGCTACCTCGAGGCGGAAGGTCACCGCCGCCGATCTCTTCACTGCCTGCTATACGACTATCTTGGGCACTGCTGCCATCATCGACGCTCGCCGGAAAAATGACAGACGACGGGAGCTAGACCGAGAACTGGATCATGCCAGAGCCTCCCTGCATCAATTGGCTCCCGGGAGCCCCCAGAGCGTCTTGGACGGGGACCATGGTGCGCTGGATGGGGAGACGGCAAATACGAGCCGGCTAGTTCGGGACATGAGTGGTCGGACCGCGCACAAGCCAGCCCGCCCGCTCCTCGAGGAGCTCCGGTCTCTATGTAACATAGCGTACCAGCCCGCTACCCGCCCGTCATGGGCCTCAGACCAGTTTGACTGGGATAGTATAGGAGCCGCCGTGGTCGCCGAGGAACGAGACCCCAATATTGTTCTACGAGAGCCCCGGACAGTCCGCCGCCTAGCCGAGACAACTGATGTCGTGCTAAGTCTGGTCGATGAGTTACTCCAATGTACTGAAATGCGTTCGGGTCTGCCGTCGCAGAACCAACCCAAGGTACTAGACTCCGCCACGGATGCCATTTTAGAGGAAGTCGAACATTTCAGGCAAGGACGCGAATTTCCTAGCTACCAGTCTCCAGATGTCGATCCAAGCTACAGCATACGCATACGAGCTCGCCTAAACGAGTCCATACGCGTCATCTTCGACCAGGGCGTCACCTTGCGAGAAGCTCTAGGCAGGATATGCTACAATTTGCTCACTGTCGGCGTACCCCCGACCGTTCATACCTACAACACCCTCATGGTCGGGTTCAGCCGGATTCAACGCCCAGATCTCGTAGAAATTGTTGTCAATTCCTACCTACACCGCACAAATTGGCCTGCGACAGACCAGACTATTGTTTGCCTACTGGCCCACTATCGCCGCCCTGGGGGCAGGATGGTATGCGTAATGCCGTCCAGAAGATATGGGGGGCGAGGGTCGATGATCTCTACCTTGCCACTCTAGATAGAGATCTACATGGCTTCCATTTAAGCTGGAAACGGAAATACCACTTGCAGATAGGTAGGCGTACTATATTGCTCAGAAGAAAAGATACTACTTTTGAACATCTCATTCGGGTTGGCTGCATCACGGCGAGATGGACTTCGCTTGTATGTCGTTTGTGGCTTGTCTACGGAACGGCTCGTTCATCTCGATTTATGTCCTACAAGACCTTTTCAACGGTTGTTTGGTTACAGCCGACTTTACCAATGCGAGAAAATTGCTTGCGGGAATCACCCGAAACCTCAACCATTTTCGATGGTACCTTTCAAAAGTTATCCAGTACGACCGAATAGCTGTAGTCCGGGAACTATTACACAGCCTAGGCCAAATCATCAACATTTGTTGGTTCCCTTTCGGCGAATATATGGTGAGACATATCAGACGTTCGCATCGGCAGGAACAAAATTGAAAACGATGATCATGCGATTATCCGTGCAGCTAGAAGTAGAAGAGACGGCGCGGCAGCTCACACTTGTATCTGACGCTCTAAGCTCCGACGAACCTCTATCAGCTCGCCTCGAGCTCGCCATCTCTGGTATAGACCCAACCAAGTTTATCAGACGGACCACGACAATAAATGAAGACACCTACATTAGGATAGCCAGAATCATTTCCGTCGACAGAAGATCCCGCGATCTTGAGGAGAGAACCCAGAACTTGGTCGCCGCTTACAATGCTACCATCATCAGCAACAAGACTGGAATTGATATTGATGCGAAATCTCTGTTGCTTTCCAGGCTACATGACCCAGCTTTGCAGAACAAACGCCTCGCTCTGCGTCGTGCCCTCAGTCAACTCAATGTGCACTGTAGGCCTTTGACAATAGCTGAGGTCGTTCCGCAGTTATTCTGGGAATTCCCAACGAAGAATTAACTCGCCAGTTGTCAAAAAATAACAATTGGAAGAGAATGTCCATACCAGTCTTGGTATCCTTATATGGTATAACGCAGCTTCTCGACGAGAAGCCGAATACGAAAAAGAATTAAGCAACTCAAACGAACACTTAGAGGATCGGATTCGTGTGGCTGAAGACTATACCAGAGCACTGATTTTCACGCACGTATCACAAAAAATACAGCATCAAATGATGATCGAATACGGCAGCTATTACAATATACCCCTCTTGAGCCTCCTATCGCATCTTCATAGCGAAATGGATCGCCTGATTGGTGTCCCCCAACGGACGGGTCTACCGTTACTCACAATGCTTTAAAGCCTTTATTGCAATCCGGATTGGGGAACTCGTCATTCAGAATCGCCCCATACCATTGAAGGTGGACAGCTCAATTTTGGAAAGAAAACATGGCCCTCTAAAAATCTGGGGGAAAATACGTACACCGCAAGCGTATGAAGGCTTATCAATGCTTCGGAAAGGGACCCACATGTTCAAAATGCGGCATTGATATAAGCGTGGGTATGCAACTTGAGGTCAAATCCCCTGAACTTATGGGAGCCCGCAAATCGCGGATTCTACGAGGGCAGAAAAAGAAAGGAGTGTATAAAACTCATCCATGTGCGTGGCGTTTGGTTATGGTTCCATGATACGGATGCATTTAGACAGATGTATACGACACAGTGTAATGCAATCGACTATGCATTATGATTTCAGATTGCATCGCTAAGTATGCGTCGGACCATATTCGGACTTTGCCAAGCGTGCCAGGCTGTAGTTGCAACCAACAATAGAGAAGATGAGAAAGAGAGGTATCCAACCGGTGAGTAATAGATTCGTGGCCCTACAGTATCCTCTCTTCAAAACCGAAGCCGCACGATTTCAATGCCATTAAGTAAATGTTCAAAGTGATCATGGTCATCTGATATGAAAAGAAATCTGGAAACGGAAGTGGGTGGATTCAATCCGGTGCATCGACAAGGTTCACGATATGCAGGGTCTTATAGTGGCCTTCGTGGGGAACGTGGAGATGAGATACAGAAGAGCGTGACTCGAACGAATCTGCACGTGCCCCACGAGCGGTGAAATAACCCGTTTGTTTGTCTCAAGGGTCTCAAGGGTCTCAAGGTAGGCGCCGGCTATCGGTCATGGCTGGGCGTCTTTGTTACGACAGCCAGTGTACTGTGTTAGGTATTTCTAATATTTCGCATATTTCGCGCTCTATCTTGTGACACCGGCTACTTGCGTGGAATGGCATTGATGGCCAATCAGAGGGCCCAGCTGCCGGCACGATCCGCCAGGGCACGGTTCTGTTGGCTAAGACCTTGGTTATAAGGTTATATGACATGTATATAAGTACCAAACTTTAAAAGAGGTGCTAATCTATATCATATCGCCTCTCTCTGCGTATGAGTTGTTTTCCTTCTCTCCGACATTGATTGAATTTCACAGTAAAACGGTACCAGGTATGTGCTTTGGTATTATTATGTACAACTAACTGACGTACTCACTAGCAAAGCGTAGCCGAGCAGCTGACCAGTTGGCGCTTTGTAGTGCATTCATCTCACTTACACCCGCCCACTTCCAACCGCAAATAGGGGTTCTAAGTGGTACTTGTGTGCCCGTACTGTGTCCTTCCTATTTACAAGTCACACACAAACAACAAGACCACCACCATTATCAAACATACTAATCTTTTTCACTTCTCCGCGCTCCCTTTCTAAGTAGGTAAACGATACTGGCATTAGCATCTGGGTCACGGTCATCCAGATCCCAGCTTGTCACTGCAAGGTTTCCCCCCTTTCTCCATCCTCATTCGTCCTTGTGCTGCTTCGTCTTTGATTTTCTCCACCACCATCTTCTGCTTGCCCCATATCTAATTATGATATCAGAGCTTCAACGGCGGGAACCACCCTGAATCCACCACTTTTCCGTGATTCCTGCATGTGCTCTAATAAGCAACGCTAACCCCTCCCAGTTTTTTGAATTCACCAAACAACACACTACATAATACAGTGTTCGGGTACCTATGAGCAACCTATTATCCTAGACCTAACTAACATTAACTTAGAATCGAGTCTTCCAAAGGGGAGCCTACTAAGTAACCCTCGTTACCAAAAAAGCCAGCCATCGTTTATTCCTACCGCTGGCGGTGCCCCGGCTAGCGCCTCGAATCAAAGGTCACCTCTACTCCTCCTACCTAGCTAAGGAGCAGGCTACATGAAATTCGCCTATTGGACCGTATTAGCAGCTTGGCATTATTCCTGTTGATAAGAAAATACTGAGGTCATCACGGATCCAATATGAAGTTCGGTAGAAGGTAACTCCCTATACGATTGCGAGAATCTTTTTATACATGGCACTAAAATGCTATCACAGTCTCCCCCGCAATCAAGTCCTGAGTGGGCTTCTGCCTATATTAACTATAAGGGCCTGAAGAAACTGATCAAGGCGGCGCGGAGAGGTCTAAAGCTGGGAAGGACGTAGATATCGCAGGTGTGCAACCCCGTAGAACAAGGGTCTGATAGATCCTGCAGTACCCTGACCACATACCACAGAGTTCCTCTTTGCTCTGGATCGTAACCTGGAAGATGTCGACTCCTTTTACAACAAAAAGTTTGCCGAGGCGCATCGTCGCCTCAAGCTTCTGCAGGACCGATATGGCCGGAGCCCGGATGTTGGCTGAGCTGACGATCAAAATCAGAAAGAGCTGATGAGCGCTCTACTCGAACTGAGGAATCAACTAAGAAACTTGTCGTGGTTCGGCGAGATCAACAGGAGAGGGTTCGTCAAGATCACCAAGAAGCTAGATAAGAAAGTGCCGCAAGCGACGACGAAGACGCAGGAACAGTACATCACCACTGTGGTGGATCCTAAGCCTTTCGCCAAAGACGTTACTGTCGTGCGCCTCATCGCCGAGCTCAATAAGTGGCTGTCTATTCTGGGAGATGCCCAGAATTTCGACGATGCCATGTCTGATAAATCGTCAAGGTCAGTCCGATCACTTGGAGGATGACATCCAAGGCCTTGCCCAGTGTCCCACAGGCCGCGCTTGACGCACTTGACACAGCGATCCGGCAAGACGACGTGGAGACGCTGCGAAGGAGCTTGTCGGAACACAATTTCGCGGCTACCACTCAAGCCTCACAGGCGATGTTGCTGAACCTACTTCAGCGTTCTATCACATCACGCTCGAAGGCCTGCATAACGTATATCCTATCGCATCTCGAATCTCTCTACGAACCCGATGACTTGAACGAGCGGAACTGCATCCATCGTTTGGTGATAAACATAGGACGCACCAAATCATTATCCGTGGTCGCCGACTTAGAACCAAATGCCACGGGCCTGCCCGTGCATTCTCCCTATAACAGTCATTATGTCACACCGGCGAAAGCCCCCAACAGTAACGGCCACGTCAGCTCTCCAACAGGCAGTATGGCGACATTATCTCTACTGAGTAAAGACGATGAGAGTGTACAACTTCTCCTCTACATTCTCGAGTGTCTTCAGCCGAGCCAGCGTTCTGCGTTGTCGAGTCAAGATGCGCAGGGTCGTATCCCTCTTCACTACGCCGCGCAGTACGGATTTGTTGTATTGTGCGAGACCATCATGTCAAAGATGCAGGAATGGGGACAATTCGATGTTACGAACGGTATCGATGCGCCTGAATGGCAGGACAAGGAAGGGAATGCGCCTTTACATCTCGCTGTCATGGGCGGCCATCCTTTGACTACGAAGTGCCTACTCAAGGGAGAGAATTGGCAGGGCTCAGACCATATCCACAGAAAGCCCGTGTCACAGTCCAGCGCTGTTCTTGCCATGGCCACTCGCGCCAATTTCGAGGGAATCGTCAAGATGCTTGTGGAGGCGGGTGTGGATATCAATTGGCAGGATGCCACTGGCGAAACGGCACTTCATATCGCAGCTCGTTTTGGTCACATCGAATGCGCTCGGATCCTGATAGATGGGTCGTCCGAACAGAAGGCGGACTTGGAGTTGACTGAAAAGTCCTTTGCGTGGAACGCTCTTCACATATCAGCTGTCGATGGCCATCTCCCGGTGGCCGAACTGCTCGTCAGCGCCGGAATTAATGTTTCAAAGCCTGACTCGTTCGGATGGACCGCGAAGGAGCATGCGGCTCTGCGCGGTCATTTGGGTGTCACTCAACTCCTTGCCCCTTATACCACCATTCCCCGGCCTCTCCAAAAACTAATGCCATAGACGATGGTGAGGCGTCGCCTGCTAACTCGTCGCCCCCGCCAGAGACCTCATCGCTGGAGGATAGAAAATCCAATGGAAGTACCAGAATTACCGATCCTATCAAATCTTTTGGTCATCGATATCTCACGGATGAGCATCTGGTCATGGTGAGTTTGGGCTCGATGGACATGCGGAAAGACGTTGAGCCGGTTAGCTGGACCGGGTTCCATTGGCAGAGGCACACACGAACCAGTTAGATACAGCCCTCTCTGTAGTCATTTCAGCACAGGGAGCCCATGGGCAGCCGACGACGATTGACTTGCCAGTACACGACAACATTTCAACCGAGCCAATTCTATTCTACACTTCAGACGCGTCCAAGGTCAAGATGCTCTTCGATATCGTCCCAACCTATTCTGGCAATCAAAAACATAAGATCGGCCGGGCTGTTGCTCTATTGTCGTCCGTCCGCCCTAATGTTGGCTCGAGCCGAATGAACTTACAAGGCGATGTCTGTGTGCCCATTATGGGCTCTAACCTTGAGGTCATTGGCGCGGTGAATTTCAATTTCCTGGTCATCACACCATTTACACATGCTAATATGGAGATCAACTCTCAACAAACCTACTGGAAGAAGCTCGCCCGACTATGGTCATTGGCCACCGTGGGCTAGGCAAGAACTTCTTAGCCAACAAGTCACTGCAGCTAGGGAGAACACAGTATCGTCCTTCATCGCTGCTGCGAACTTGGGAGCAGAATACGTGGAATTCGATGTCCAGCTAACCAAAGACCACGTTCCCGTCATATATCACGATTTCCTCGTGAGTGAGACGGGCATCGATGCCCCGGTCCACACGCTCACCCTCGAGCAATTCCTTCACATCAATGACGGCAGGAACAGCCGGCCGCGGAGGAAGTCGGCCGAGAAACGGCGGCCGGACACGACTGGGATGCCCAACGGGCACGACGGGCCGAAACAGAGGTCGCTCTCGGTCGACTTCTCGAACCAGAGCAATGACACGTCCCTCGAGGAGCGGATGAAATACACGCTGAACTACAAGAAGACGGGGTTCAAGGCCAACACGCGGGGCAACTTTGTGCAGGCGCCGTTCGCGACGCTCGAGGAGCTGTTCGAGAAGGTGCCGGAAAGCGTGGGGTTCAACATCGAGATGAAGTACCCGATGCTGCTGGAGAGCGAGCAGCACTACATGGACACGTACGCCATCGAGCTCAACTCGTTCTGCGACACGGTGCTGGCCAAGGTGTACGAGCTGGCGCGCGGGCGGCACATCATCTTCAGCAGCTTCAACCCCGACATCTGCCTCTGCCTCAACTTCAAGCAGCCGAGCATCCCCATCATGTTCCTCACCGACGCCGGCACCGAGCCCGTCAGCGACATCCGCGCCAGCAGCCTCCAGGAGGCCGTCCGCTTCGCCAGCCGCTGGAACCTCCTCGGCATCGTGAGCAACGCCACGCCCTTCGTGCACTGCCCGCGTCTCGTCAAGGTCGTCAAGCAGTCGGGTCTCGTGTGCGTCAGTTATGGAGTGCAGAATAATGATTCGGAACTAGTAAAGGTATGTCAAATCCACTGGGAGGCTCCCCACCTCTGTGGTCTCTCTCTTCTAGATGTTTTATGCTATATATGTCTTTAGTGCTGACTAGATATCCAGCTCCAAGTAAATGAGGCATAGATGCGGTGATTGTCGATAGCGTCCTGGCCATTCGCCAAGGATTGACCAAGGAGAATTAGAGGGGTGATTGCATCTCATCAGCATTGAAAGAGTAAAGCATCCATTGATAGAAAGAGTAGAGGGGTTGAGTGCATCATGATATACAGAGCTTCGAGGTTTAAACAGCACTCGTTACTCTTCATAACTAAGTACCTTAAGTACTTACCTAAGGTAATGTTGTTCGTAGAGGGGTTTGCGTGGGGGGTTTTTAACTCTGCACGAGATAGGTATCTAGTATTACAATCAATAACTCGGAATGTCTACCTACATACCTAGTACCCAGGTAGATAGGTTATACCTATTCAACAATTAGGTTCATACATGCTTCTCTTATACGTGAATGGAAAATGCTATGGTCGGGATCGGTTATGCCCCGAGGTCCTTGCAGCCGAATGGCGGGCCGGCGCTGCTTTCTATCGAGGTGACAGCCAGGTGTTGAGCGGGATGACAGGCAACGAATCAAGGTAATGACAGGCTGCACATGTACAGTATAAGTACATTTGCCGGGAATTGCCTTGCCTTGCCTTGCCTTACCTCAGCACCTGGTTCGGTGACATTCGATAGGTTGGGCCAATAGATAAGCAGCTTCTGAGAACTGCACTTACCATCATCAGTTGTTCAGGTGGGAGATGTGACTGCTGCTGCCGTTAATTCTCTTCTCAGTGTACCACGCTCTTCTTCTTCTTCTTCTTCTTCTTCTTCTTTCGCCTACCTTTTCTTCTAGTCGTTACCATAGGTATATCTGGTATGACATGGCCTTCGGTATTTAATCGTCCGGAACTGCAGTAATAAAGTACCATCCATCTACGGCATTATCACCGCACCCACCAATCGAACTCGACCGTCATCGGACGCACCGCAACTCGCCGTGGCCGCCCTGGCTGGCCCTGTAGGGCTTCACTCGTCTTGAGATAAAGCCTTGCCGCCGCATCCGCCGCGCCGCCGCCGCCCGCGGTGCAGAGCTGTGATGGTGTTGGCATTGCAGACGCCCGCCTTGGCGAGTGTCGCCGTCACCGTATCGGAGCTGTGGCCGTCGGTTGTGAACACGCTCGCCAATGCGCCGTCCCCGTGGAATCCGCGACAACCGACCTCTCCCCCCGGCCCCGCTCCCGCTCCCGCTCCCGCTCCCAACATGTAGATGCTGTTCCAAAGACCACGGCGACTCCGCCGACGTCGGGGCCTGCTCAGTCCCTGACTGCTGCGAGTCTGCCGAGGTTTGAATTGCCCGAGTTCTTGCGAGACGCTCGCCACGACGCAGCTTTCGCACCTGCTCTGCCCTCACGACAGGCGATCCCGACTCCATTCGATATACGTACCTCTGTGTCTACCATGCCGCGCGCTGCCTTGCTGGCGTCGAATCCCGTCGTCCACCGCCTGTACCCCCGCCACCTCTTCTCCCGGTCCATGTCTACTTCGCCTGCCGCCCTGCATAGAGTCCCGAGCGCATTCATGGGATTTCAACTCCGTTCCAGCGGCGATCCTTCCAGACCGGCGGGTTGTCTAGGAATCTTCTCGGTCACATGGAAGAGGCTGCCAACAGGAACCCCACCAGCGCCACCGCCCAAAATGCTTTCTACCAGGCTCTCCTGAAGGCGAACATGCCTGCCATTATCATCGAGCGATACCAGTCCGGCCGCTTTGCGAGTAACGCCGCCGCCACTGATGCATACCAGAGGGCCCTTGGCTTGTTAGCACCTACCGCTGCCCAGGGTGGCGTTGAGGATATCAACGATACTGTCAGGAATCTCCCCGGAAATCTCACCCGACCCAAGTTCAGGCCGTCACGCAGGCCCTTGCTGCTCGTTCCCGTGGAGGTAATCTCGCCATCGCTAAAAATCAGGATCAAGCTACTGGTACTAAGAGTGGACCCCTGCATGTTGTCGTTGATGAGACTGTTGGTAGTAACATCTTCCGATGGGTTAAATTTTTCCTCTGGTTCGCTCTTGTCACTTATGTCACCTTCGTTCTGCTGACAATGCTCATCGAGGGATTGAGCATCTTCAAGCGACCTGGTAAAGTGGACAGCGAGGTGAAGGCGGAACAACAAAGGCTCGATTCTCTGACGTTCACGGCGCCGATGAGGCCAAGGAAGAGCTACAGGACATGGTCGAATTCTTGCGCAACCCCGAGAAGTTCTCCCAGCTGGGAGGCAAACTGCCCAAAGGCATCCTCTTGGTCGGCCCTCCCGGTACAGGTAAGACTCTCCTCGCGAGAGCTGTCGCCGGCGAGGCAGGTGTCCCATTCTTCTACATGTCTGGTAGTGAGTTGACGAAGTCTATGTCGGTGTCGGTGCCAAGCGTGTCCGAGAGCTCTTTGCTGCTGCCAAGTCTAAGTCGCCTTCTATTGTGTTTATCGATGAGCTGGACGCCATTGGAGGTCGTCGGAATCCGCGCGATGCTGCGTATGTTAAGCAGACGCTGAATCAGTTGCTCACCGAACTTGATGGTTTCGACCAAAGTGCGAATGTCATCATTATCGGTGCAACGAATTCCCACAATACTCGACAAGGCTCTCACTCGTCCGGGTCGTTTCGACCGACATGTAACGGTCGACCTTCCCGACGTCCGTGGCCGTTTGGCTATCCTCCAGCATCATGCCAAGAAGATCAAGGCCGAAAAGGACGTGGATTTGAAGGCTATCGCTTTGACTACCTCTGGTCTTTCTGGTGCCGAACTCGAGAACATTGTCAACCAAGCCGCTGTTCATGCTAGTAAAAACAAGGCCAAGTTGGTTGGTAAGCTGGACTTTGATTGGGCCAAAGACAAGGTCATCATGGGTGCCGAGCGCAAGAGTTTGGTCATTACAGCCAAGGAGAAAGAAATGACGGCTTACCACGAGGCTGGACATGCCTTGGTCAATCTATTAACCAAGGGATCTAGTGCAACTCTGTACAAGGTGACCATCCTACCTCGTGGCCCAACGTTGGTCACACTGCTTTCCTACCCGAGATGGATAAGTATTCCTATACTGTCGACAACT
This sequence comes from Amphirosellinia nigrospora, assembly GCA_004123355.1. Classification (NCBI taxonomy): domain Eukaryota; kingdom Fungi; phylum Ascomycota; class Sordariomycetes; order Xylariales; family Xylariaceae; genus Amphirosellinia; species Amphirosellinia nigrospora. Next base: position 1,154,407 of record SCHM01000006.1, on the reverse strand, counting down.
ACACTGCTCAAATCGATATGGCTCTAGGAGGCAAACTGGCAGAAGAAATTGTGTATGGTCCGAACAAAGTCACCAGTGGCGCGTCAGCAGTATGTTCTGTATAGCTTCCCTATCTCCTACGCGGTGCTAACTTTCTAATTTAGGATCTCAAGACCGCAACACAGGTTGCCTTTGGTATGGTTGCCTCTCTAGGCATGTCTGCGAAACTAGGGAATATGGAATATGGCAGTCGATACGAGACTCTGAGTAGTGAAACGAAAGCTCTGGTGGAGGCTGAGGTACAACGCACCGTAAACGAAGCCTACGAGCGCGCACGGCAACTACTACTCGCTCACCGCAAGGAGCTCGATTTATTGGCTAAAGCACTAGTCGATTATGAGACTCTGAGTAGGGAAGAGGTCGAGAAAGTCATCAAGGTCAACAGTTACCAGATCGGCTTGTCGTTCCCAAGGGACCCATGACCGTCCCAGCTTCAGCTAAGCCTCCTTCTCTACCTCTGCCCGAGTCGGAATCGCCTTCACCACCCCCGCCGGCTCCACCGGCCGTTGCGCCTTTCCAGAGATAGAAGCCGCGCAAGAATGACTTTGATAATCGATCACGATGACTTCATAATTCCGTTACGTGGGGGGCGCATCTTATCAATTACCTCTACTCAAAACATAACATGCATACATACATACATAACCTTCTAGGGTTTCTTGTCGTAGCGATGATGAAATAGGATGGCGCGAGAAACATGATTTGAAGACATAGCGATGAGTGAATTGGGGTTGACAAAGCACGCTTTTCGAGGTACTACTATCTACCTGGGTAGACATCCAAATCTCATGGCCCCGAGAAGTTGGATTCAAAGTTGAGGTTAGTCGTCTCCAAGAGCGGAGGACAAGAACTCGAAGAGTTCGGGTAGTTGCTGTCTATGTATGTATGTAAAATCGGACCGGACTGGACCGGACCAGCTGAAGTGTATTAAAAGTTGATACTGTTCCTTCTCCTTTGTTTTAGACAATGACAATAAACATTGGTAGAGAACTTTTGTGTGTGTTTAGTTGGGTTGTGGGTGTTTTGTATGTACGTGTTTAGCCGTGCTAAGGTGGAATGTAGGCAGATGTACACGTGTAGTTAGTCAAGTGCTTAGCTTTGAGTTTTGGCGTTGGCTTATAGTTCTTGAAGCGAGGGTGGTGATTTGATCACGTTGTAGGGGTCAAATAGGCATCTAACATCTAGACCAGATTATGTATAGGGAGTCAGGAGGTAGTTCTCCCATATACATACTTTCGATGCTTCGTTAGAATTCTCATCCCAACCTCCTAGGCGAGATCCCTCCCTCCCTCGACCGCCGGTGGCTCCAGCACCACGTCCGTACTTATTGTCGCGTAGAAGTGGATACATATACCGTTAATGCTCTCGGAGTATTTACGGCGTCGTTTTTATTCCGTGAGGCTTATTGCTGGCCTTGCCCACGACCTTGTCCTTGAGCCTGTCCTTGTGACTCAACAAGAAGAAGCATTAAGTCGGAGCCTGAAGACCGTCGAAACCCCAGAGATCACCGAGAAAACCGACACCAGACGATCCCTTTGTCTGGGGCAACGCTAAGGTCAGACGCAATAACTACCACGCTTTGCTGCGTTCATCGTACTCTTCCACAAGGCTCGGCAAGGCCCGTAGAATGAGCAAGAGCGCATCTAGTGTTCGTCTATCTACCTAGGTATCCTTAAGATTACGGGCGCCATACTACGGCTAACCCGGTAGGTATTCACCCATAAGAATAGAATAAGACCTGGTTAAAGAGACAGCTTGGTGTGTATAATCAAATTAGCTTAAGAAACAAGATCTGTATAAGGTATTATATATTGATAATCAACAGTTATCACTTGCGTATCTTGCATCTATACGTTGCATCTATACGTTGCTTATTAATTGTTCTATTATTGCCTAGCTGTTTTATAGACGAACACTAGAAGAGCTAATCAACCACCCATCACGAACCCAGGTTATCGTTGGGAATAGACATTTGTTGTTGTTGCGGGATGTTGTGGCACAATGGTGTCTGAAACTATCTTAGGGGGCCGATTAAGCTTATCTTTATGTACTTGTGTCTTCTCATGTTCCTTCAGTGCGAGATTTGATGGGAAGGGACCCTTGTAGGCCTTACAGGCGAATCGACGATCCACGCTCGTAGCTATCGGATGATTAGCAACAGTGATCTACCAGCGACCTAGGCACATACTTACTGGTTGTGTCCTCGCACTTGGGAGGCGAATTATTAACCACGCCATCCCACTTGGACATGTTGCCCAAGCAGCGACAACACGGGGCCGGGAGACTAGTAAGAGGTTAGCCGCAGGGTCGCCAGTGGGTACGTAGCTGGTAGCTACCGACGACGTGATGATGGCGGCGGCGGTGGTAGAATATATGTATGTATTATTCGATACACTCACTAATCGAATATCCCCCGCGAACTACCATGGCTGGAGACTGCCTTGTCTCGAACTTTCGCAGCGATCTCGAGGAAGACTTTACGTAGGGGTTTTCCGACTAAGCCATCTTGGTCCGAGTGACTCGTGTCTGGTAAAGAGTTCCAGTGTTATTTGCTGTTCTTGTCGGCGTTCTTTTATTGGCTCCCCGGGATGAAGGCAACAAGTTTCTTGTTCGTTTGGGCTTAATTCTAAACCACCTACGTATACTTCTGTTTTGAAGAACGACAAGCTGTGAAAGAGCGTCAAAATTCAAAATCTGACCCTTATCTTGGAGAACGGGGTGGTGGCGCAATACCTGCAGGGAAGAGGTCCAGATTCTCGGAGAAGAGAATATCTTGTTCAAACAATGGGTTAAAGCCGTCATTATACGTCCTCTCACTCTGGAAAGAAGCCCGATACGAAGTACATTCATCCAACAGAGTAGACCGATGCGGGATTCAGGATGATAGTGGGAGGATCTTTGATTTGAATCGGGATCTGGCGCGAGTTGGATATAAGTGATCGTCAACGTGGGTGAGAACGTGCTGGCTTGCCATTTTTAAGATATCCTACCGGATAACGCGCAATCTTGCCGGAAAGTCTTTAGCAATTGAGAAGATATCAATGTGATACTCGGGGACAATGTAATGCGGGTTGTTCGGTCAAACGAACGAACGAATCATTTGGACTTTGAATACGAATAGCATGTTTCTTGATAAGGGTTCTTGTCCGCCCAAGCCTTCTTCGTCTGAGTGACATGTGCTTTGTATAGGACCCCGCCCTGTTCCCGCTTTCGCTTTCTGTGTCTGATGTTGTTATTGTTTGCAATTATTTTCTCATTCGCACTTCTCAATGCAGCAACTTCTTCCAATTCCTCCGGCGAGAGAGTAAGATCTCCACGTATCGCCTCTGTGGGTGTGAGCATAAGGGACAGCGTAGACTTAAGAAGGATGGTGTCATGGTACAGAACTGCACACTATACCACAACACTACAAAAGGTAGAATGTTGTCAAGTCCAGCACTTGACTGTCTGCAGTTGACTATACGTGTACTGGAATTGTTGACAGATGGAGTTGGCAACCTGAGGCAAGTAATAAATATGTTGCTAGAGCTACTGGCGGTCGAGGAATTATTAAACCACAACGCACCTTCCTGCTACACAAGCCGTACATGTTGTTCAGGTCCAGTCCTCTAACGGGCTCTCATACACCAGCTTTTTAAGTTGCTTGTAGAACTTACTTTCCTGAGTCAAAGCAACTTACAAGTCGACTGATGACATCAATAACTAACAATCGGTGTTGCGTGATAATCGAAACATTGGAAAGAAATTTGGCAAGCCCAACGTCAGACTAAGATAGGGAAAGCCTAGAGGAATAACAAGCATGATAAGCACCGTATAAAATAAAATAGAAGGCATGAATGATTGATAAATAATCTCTTATAGTGATCTATTGCTCAATATCAGCCATCACGAATCTATACCTCTACTTACAGAAGCAGCCATGCTGGCGATCATCTTCAACACTGATGCTATGAACAACTATTTCGTCACACCGAAAGTATAGTTTTCTATGCCGAAAGCTTAATCTATCAACTTTAAAAAGAACCTGGCAGAAACTCTAGCTGAGGCTTCCATGAATTATCTTCTGAGTATATCTTAAACGGGTAAAAGTCTATATATGGCAGGTAAGGCGCGTTCAAGGGTAATATTTGGGTAGCTATCAAAGTTGCCAACAGTACAAGAACTCTTTATATCACAGCTTTAGTCTACGGATAGTTCTCCGTCGCGACCTACTCGAACGTAATTAATCGTGGCTTATGGGTATGGGCTGAGCCAAGTACGCTCCGAGCCGGGACAAAACAGTGCTGGCGAGCCCAAATGCGGTAGTTGTCTTGAACTTATGTGTACAGCGCGGTCATGTTAGCGACGAAGTCAGAGACATCAAAATCAGAGTGATTCTAACGCTTCAGAGTGCCCGCTCATGTACTTCTTAGCAAACCTCTCCATTGATTACACTTCCTACGTCATCTTCCACTGCTATTTATCAAGACATCCTTGAATCAGGTGGAGGAAGGACTCAAAGCAAGCTCAGATATGGGAATAGCTAGGCGTAAAATAAGCTCGGACAATAATGTCATAGAATATCATAGTTCATTGGATAGACAGAGGAACCCAGCAATATAGAATTGATGTCAGAGGTCCCGCAGAGGCACGAATAATCCCCCAAGGCAATAACTATATACCTCTTCCGACATGTGCGCCGCGAATGTGGGCTAAATGTCCTGCCTGCTGTAAGATCATTTATATGAGGGCGCCAAGGAAAGGCGCACACTGGTTGACGCATAACAGCCTTAGAAGAAAGAACTCTGAGGCGGCAACCCTTTCTCCATAACTCCCTAGACGTTTCGTGCATGAGCTTGCCAAGCAGTATACGAGGTCACCAACTACTTCTACTGCTGCAAAATAATCAGGCGCAAGTGGTATTAAGCTCTTGCTGTGACGACACTATGATGTTCATACAAATGTATTACACCTCTCGCCGTACTGATTATGCCCACGATCGCCGATAATAGTTCTTTTACTTCTTTTACCAATATATCTACCTCTCGATAGCCACTCGTCTAATACAGGTACGTGAGAAAGCCAGCTCTCACAGACTCTTTAAATAACTGCTAGAGGATTCACATAGTTCTCCTCTAAGTGCCAGAAGACCATCAACTTGATCACCTTTCTGACCCACTCAAGCAAGGATCACACACACCTAGGCACATTCGGAGGTCTTGCCCAGGTTCGCTTGAGACAAACGGCCTCAGTCCATCACACCACCTGCTTTTTCCCTGATCCAGTTCTTCCCCAGAGGCTCTCCCCAGGTTTCCCTGGACCATCCCCTCTGGCATTTGGAGAACGCCAAGCAGTGGTGCAGACGTCCACGCAGTTCCCCAAATCGCCAAGTACGCCACACGCCACACGCCACCAAAGTCCTGGCCACGTCTCCCTCATTGAACCTTTCTGTCAATCTAGCAATCAGGAAACCCCTGACCCTGCACAAGTTTTACGAGATGCGGAACCAGTTGAGGCAGAAGACTGTTAAGTGGATGTAATCATGGACTCTATTGAGACCGAGGGATATGTTAAGTATCTGGTCAAGTGGCAGGGCTGGCCCGCCAAGAAGCACTGGACACTGGAACCCTACAACCACTTTGACAGCGAAGGAGCTAAGGCAGAAGCAAGGCAATTTCACCAACACAGCCCTGGTAAACCCGCTGACTTACGCACCTTGAATAACTCGAGGACGAGCATCAGGAAGGGGAAGATAGTGTCACAGAGCTACGGACCACGTTTCGATACAGCTATGACACTGGTACAGCCATAAAGCCCCGACACGGCTAGAGAGCCTCGAGCAAAGCCCCCTTGCCAGTGCTCATATAGCCATAGGTCAGTCCTTGGCTATACATGTACCTGTTATTAGTTTTCGTCAATGGAAGTGTCCTAAGATCTAAAGCGTCTTCCAGATCGTCGAACTGCATACTGGTACCTTAGGTGGAGTCATAATCCCTGCTGTAGAGGAACTCGCTGAAAATAGCGTTGTCGACCGGCGTGCCGTCGAACGGGCTCCTCGAAGGCCATCGGGTGGTATGCTGTTATGTACTTCGAGAGTTCTTCTGGCCAGGTGAATAGCCGGGTTTCTCGGGTTCTCCAAAGGCCTGGGGGTCTAGTCCTTTGCTTCTTACCTACTGTTGGATTGAACTTTTGTTTTGTTCGAGAGAAGTGTGCCTAACAGCTGCTGTGATTGATTGTCAATTGCCTATTGTGCTGCACTGTGGCTGCATCACAGAATGAGGAACTTACAATTAAGCGATTTATACCTCCCCTACTCGGTCGTCTCTTTGTTGTCTACCTCACAATAGTACTGCTCCTTACTGGGTATACACTATAGTATACGGGCAACCGGGGAGACGGCGAGCTATCGTATTGCGTGTTTTCTGCTCGGGCCGTGTACAACTGTTTTGACGAGATGGACCTGCTTGATGAGAATACCTTCTCGGCGGATATAAGGGTGGCTTGACTAGCCGCAGGATCGCACGCCGCATCACAACCACCGATTACGTATTGTCGCGGCGGTAGCGAATTCAGTAGTTGATGCACCCATACCAACCCCCTTAAAGCTGTCGTTAGGTAAAAAGGGAGTTGCAGGTAAGCATATGATTATTAGGTTGATTAAAAATCTAGTTCCTTTATAGGTGCATTAATCAGGGCAATGGGTATCAATCAGTCAAAAGGTTTCCTAGTGTAATGGTTATCACTTCGGATTCTGATTCCGGCGATCTGGGTTCGATTCCCAGGGAGACCTGCAAACTTAATTTTTAATTTCCCGCCGCCTTACCTCGCTTTAATTTTTGCGCCGCAACACAAAACGTACGAAGCATAATAATCTTGTAGAAAGAAGATGCAGATTTGTAATTAATGATCACGCACATCAGGAATAGAAGACGTTTGCACAAGATCGCCAAGCTCGGAATCCATTTAACTCCCATAGAAAATATAGCTAGATTTAGTTAAAGTGACATATCGTATATCCTTTGTGTAAATGCCCATTTTCGTGTCATTATCACAACAATTGCATCGGCGAACTTGGCGTGGTCACCGATATGCTCCTGAACCTCTTGTTCTGTTCCATCGAGTTGGTGCATGCCCGATTGAACTAACCTAGATTGTAGCAACACGATGATATGGGCAAGAAGTAAGCATCCGGAATATAATCAAGTCATCTCGTCTTTCAACATCTCATTTCATTCCGCACAGCTTAAATTTATTTCATTCAATTCGATCTACCAACCCATAAACCCACACCTAAATCCCTAGCAAACAATTATACCATACTATTCCCCTGACGATCCAGCTCCTCTCGTACCGGGACGCCACCGATCCCCTTCTCACCGGGGACATTCGTGCTCCCGCCTTCGATGCCGTACTGCCCCGGCAGCGCCGAGTCGGACGCCACGGGGGCTTCGCCGGGGGCGCGTGGTTCCTTGTGCGCGGGGGCGTTGGGGGCACCTAGGCCTTGGGCTTTGTTGCATACGGGTTAGTCTTGATATTCCTGAAGTGTGGGTTTTCGATCGGGGTTGCTCAGAATGAAGGAATGACAGAGACGGTTAGGTATGATGGAGTAGAGAGACATACCCTCTGCTTGTCTTTTGAGGAACTTGTCGCTCGCGGCGTTGTTTTGGCCTGGGGTCTTAGAGCCGGTCATTTGAGCAGTATCTTCTGTGTTGTATACGGTGATATGGTGTTGTTGTTTTGGTCAAGCGTAATGGAGATATTCTCTCGTTGCTAGCGTTGTCGAAGTAGTTACGATCCCTCGACGGTTAAAATGCGCAGATAGCAATCAATTAAATCAACCCCAAACCTTCGACTGTCGTCATCTACTTAATTAACACTTGTCTCGAAAAGAGATTGGCGGCAGTTACGTCAGTGAGGCTCGGACGGGGTGGATAGTTGATGTCATGCCGTTCCCGGGGTATGCATCGATCCTTCTACAATCGGCTCCGACTTGCGACAATCGTTACTCAAACTTAACCTACAGTACAAGTCAGGAAACAGGTCAAGACTATCTATTGCCTTTACATGATAAAAACGTGTTTACAAGCTTCGGAATTCTCCGTAGATAAGCGTGCGTCAAGCCGAAGATCGAGTACTACTTATCACCGTCTCGGGGCCGGAGGTACCTTCCATCCCATGGCACAACGTAATTCAAATGATCAACAACATATATCCCAATCTCGAGTCTCACTTCGCGAGCGAGTGTTGCTAAATTGTAAACAAGACGCACGAGGCAGCCACCGAGGCCAGTCACGATTGCAACACTGTCAGATAAATATATCTTCCTGGTACAGCGACTCGTGCGGTCGCCCGCGAGAAGCGGATCTAGTATAAGTTCCCGATCGCCACAGGAACAAGAAGCCAGCAAGCGAATATTTACAAGAAGGGGGCCTATGCTGTCGCACACTCGGCTGGATTGGCACGGGGCGTGCCAGTGGGTGTCATCCAGCGACTGTGCGTACAGCAAAATACAGCGCGCGATAACGTAGCGTAGCGTATATCAAGATACTAAATAGATAGTATAGAGCAACAAAAACAACCCTCCAGTCCCCCATTTTTCGTCCCTCTCTTTTCCCTCATGCCTGAAACGTCGAGTGCTCCGGCAAGTTACGGAGCAAGCGACCGTATATACGCTTCGAATCATAGATGGATGCAGTGTTGCCACCCGGCCGTCCTATTTTACGCCATCATGTATGTATCTCTCTCCCTTCTCTCTTCTTTCTCATACATACAAAAGAAGAAGGGGAGTAAGCCAAAATCTCGCCGATGATTGCAAAGGGGGTATCAAATCAAGAAAAAAAAGAGCCGGGAGGCGGGAAAAAAAAAAGCTGCGCCTCAAATCTGTCAAATCCGGCGGTTTAGTCATGCACCTCTCACTCATCCCTCATAAAGCAAGTAGTCTTTGTCCCACAAACACCACCCACCGCCGCCGCCGCCGCGCAACCATCACCACCATCTCCGGAGATTACAAAACATAGCAGAAAAATTAGGAAACATGTCCGACGACTAAATACATGAAGGGTAAAATACATTGATCGAGTGACTAGGACCGTGCTGTTCATCACATATTCGACTCCCCGGGATACAGGCCAAAGACGTCGTTGGGGAAGTAGTCTCCGAACCAGCTCATCATCTCAGTGTGTTCGAAGCTCGTAAGGTGCTGTCCGATGTCCGTTTCATTGTCGTATGTGAGAAGATGCAAGTCCGACCCCGGCGCACCCACGTACGAGTAGCCACTGGCAGCAAGTCCGCTGCCACTCGATGCGAAAGCTGACGGCCCACCATCACCGGCGTAACCAGATGTTACCATCGGCGTCGGATGGCCATTGCCAAATGTCTGGCTTTGCGTGCTTGATGGTGAGGTTCCTGACATGTAGCTCGGCTGGTCGTAGCTGGACGATGACTGTGTGGTTGGCGCATATGGCACGTCGGAAACACTGACAGGTCCTTGCGTATTCACTGAGTTGATTGGAAGTTTGGTGTTTTGTGTCTGGGGCATCTTGGCTGCGTCATCTTGATTAAGGCTCTCGTATCGCAGCTGGGAATGATTGCGAGCTGCAGAGGGCCCAACTCGCACCGAATCTCGCAGAGCTGACGTGTTCGGCTGTGGGTAAGCAGGAGGATACATGGGTGTCTCCGGAAGGCTCTGGCGAATAGGGTCGTAGATCATGTTCCCAGGCGGTGTGGGCGCAGTGGCGGGGGCCGAGTTGTGCTGTTGGGGTTGTAGCATTTGCTGTTGCGGTGGTGGTTGGCCCGGTCCCATGCCGGCGTTCACCGGATTCTGGAAAAATAGAGTGAGGCTGGAGTTGGGCGAATTGGTCGTGCCTGTGAGAGACCATGCGAGAGGCGGGCCACTTTCCGGCATGGGAGAGGTTGGGAAGTCAAAGTTCTTGGCGAATTTTTGGGAAAGGTTATCCCTTCTCATCCGCTTGGTACTCTCGTATTCTTCTGTGGTAAATGTCTCACAGTCCCATTCGCCGTGAGATTTCTGGTCGAGCACGTTGAGAATGTAACGGACCCCGCCCAGTATGCATGCATCTGCTTGAGGGCTTTATAACATAATTGGTAGTTTTGGAGAGCCGCCGATGCTAAGAGTAGATGCTTCGACGATACATTATTTTGGTCTGTTATTTTAACTGCCTGGTTTTTGTGCCCTGGCGATGGAGATGGATTCCTCGAGTCAGGTTGAGATGAGTTGGCCTTCGACTCGAGAAGGAAGGCGCATGCTGCAATGTAAATCGGTTGAGATGTAAAAGGATTACCGATAAAGCATCTGGGGTCTAGCAGTTCGGCGAAGGCGAGAATGTCGGCGATAGTCTTAGCGCTCGACATGGACAGCTCTCGACTATGGGCTTTCAATTGGTGCTTGCGATCAATCGTTCCTTGAGATGTGAGTAGCGTGGGCTGGTGAAGGACAATGATCAATGCATGAAACCAAAAGTGAAGCAATATGAAAGTCGTGCCGTTCCCCTTTTTCACATGAGCCTGAAAGTTGTTGGCATCGAATCGGAGACGTGGATCCATCCTCTGGTGTAGTTTTGTCAACTCATTTTCCATCACAACCAATCTGTGAAGCTTGTCCTTGGTTAGGTCTTTTGGTTGTTTTATATTGTTTAAAACATCCGAAACTCGCCCGTATAGGTGGATTATATGGAGGAGGGCGGCATATGGGTTGGGCCACCCAGCAGATGGGTTAAGTGATGATTTTGGGAGACTCAAGTCGAAGTCATCGTCTTTGAGAGTCACCGGGCGCCCGGTGCCGGACGAGATAGCTCGATCGAGGAAGAAGACGGCCCAAAATGTATCGATGCGCTCTTGCTCGATTTCCTTTTGCTCCCCGAGACTCAATGCCGGTGTCTCGCCGTCTTGGCGGCCTCCATCGACAAAGGCCCCAGGTTGCCCGGCGTGATAGCGTGCGTACCAACTATCTTCGACGCCTTGGTATTTGACGCCATCTTCCCTCGGAAGGCCGAGGTCGATGGCCATGCGGATGGCAATACCAAGGTACATCCAGAGTGCACTGTCTTGGTCTGCGCCAAACCCATCATACGCCATTAGTAAGCATGCTTGGACGGCGGCAACCGATGGACAGGCAAATGTGTCCACGGTAGCGGCTTTCGCACGCTGGGCATAAGCTTGGCCATGCTCAGACTTGGCAAGCTTTCCATCATTCCATTTCTGGAACAAACTAAGATCGGAGAATCGCGCAGCCAGGGCGCAGACAGCGTCAACCAGGATAGGTTCGACTCGCTTCTCTTTCACAAGGAGGGGAAACTTGTGGCGGCGCAAGAAGGGATAATTGCTACCCAGGCGGAGGAAGAAGGTGTCGACAAGGTTGAGAATCAGGGGGTGTACGGGATTTGGGTCGTTGATGTCGTAGAAGGGAATGTCCTCGATGTTGCCAAGATCGATATCCGGCACCGAGGTTGATAGTAGGCCGGCCTGGATAGAGCCGGTGCTGGGTGAGGTGGAAGACATGGAGCTGCGCCGTCTTCCGCGCACCTTGACGACCATCTGCTTGAAACCCGGGAGGATGGCGGTGGGGCCGAAATAGCGAAAGTAAGGGACTCGGTGGCCGCTCTCACCGTGATGTAGAACCGGGGACCGGCTGCTGGGACTGCGGCAATCGTCGGTCGAGAATGAGGACTGACGAGGGTTCGCGGCCCGCGGTGCTACGGCTTCCTGCCGCGTCGTCGATTGTGACTTGTGGGAATGGACGTCCTCCCAGTCTATAGACTCCGACTTCAAAGGTATGGCGGGTGTGGCGTAGTCTTGCGGCGTGTCGGACGTGCGACTGCGACTGGAGACGACTGATATCCCATCCGCATTCTCAGGTTGCTTGCTCCCATTTCGGTTGTCCTTATACAGTCTTGGCTCGGCCTCGGGGTCGGTGTCGAAGTAATCATCAGCGTCTTCGTTGTGGTCGGCCTGGTTACCATCTAGACTAGAGCCAGCGATTCGCCCGGCTATGTCTTTCCGCTTGTCGATGGTGTCGGAATAGCCCAGACAGACATGCCCGTTCCTATCGCAAGTCGAGCAGGTTGGATGCTCGCCGGCACATCGGGTCTTCCTCTTGCGGCACGTGAGACAGGCAGCGTTGATCCTCCTGCGCTTTGTCGGGGGCTGGCCCTGGTTATTAATGAAGCGGATCTGCTTGGGCGTCGGCAACGCCTCGTCGTTGGCGTTGACGAGGGTCGCCATGGTCGGCGTGGGATCCGCCAACGGCCTCGTGGTCGAGTTGGTTTTTGGTTGGCTGGTTCGTCGTCGCCGTCGTCGTGATGGCCGTCGTCGCCGTCGGAGGGCAAGCACCGACACACTATGAGAGAGGACGGCGTTCGCGGTTGCTCGCACCAAACAAGACAAGACTAAAGCACCATCCTAGAAAGAATATCCATGGTGAGCAGCATGGCAAGCCCACAGTCAGCCTGGGCTCTAGGGCGTTCGGGGCGTTTGGTGCATTTGGTGGGCGGCGGGGGGCTTTTGTGGACTCCCACAGGCTGTCGTGGCCCCGGCCTGTCCCTGGACTCTGGTAGGATCGGAATATCTTGTGGGGTTTTTGTCACTGCTAGGTACCACTCAACCACCCTACCTACCTTAGGTAGGTAGTGTACCACCTACCACCTTGCCTGCGCTGCCCTACAGGCCACAGGCCACACTAGGTAAGGTACTATAGACTACCTAAGGTAGCTCTAGGTACCTTAATACATGCACAGCACTGTAGAACGTGTGGGGGACTGCAGCTTTTCCCGGCCGTCACGGCAGTCAAGTCTACAACGATACACAACCGGAACAACCTGGGTCGGCCGTTGCAACGGTCGCTGGCTGGGGACGGAATGTCCTCAACGCTGTTACACTGTACTAATCCACGACAACCTGCTTCATAGCAGATCGACACGACCTAGACACGGCCTAGTATTCTCACAGGATCAAGTAGCTCAACTAGCACGTGTCGGACTAAATTAGCCATTGAGTAGCAGCGTCAGACAACAGTGGCCAGGACAGTGTACTAACTATATACTGCTAGTGTTTCTACCCCGTGTTCTAGAAGAATGCGGGGCCACGTACGGTAGGTACCTAGGTAAGTACTTACTTGTAGCTTAGGTAAGGAGAAATCAGAGAAATGCCTAGGTAGGTACTGTGTACGTGGTGCAATAGTACCATTTGAGTGGGCAGGTATTTTTATTGATTCTACGTTACCCGTCCGAAACCGTATCCTCGGAAGGAAGCGAAAAAAGTCGGGGTGAGCTGAGATAAGAGAACGGTGATGGAAAGGCGGGATGCAGTCGCAAACTGCGCGTGGAAATAATACGCCACGCTACCAGCCCGGCACTTCCACGCTGAATGGGGCCAAGGTCCCACCCACACCCTTACCCAGAACAGTAATAGAGGCAATAGAGGTATGGCTTATAATTTCCCTGGCTATCTCTTTTAGATGACCCATTGAGGGTGACGAGTTGTGGCACGCCCCGTTGAACGCTGGATAAAGCCCTCAAGCTTGAGTGTTAAGCTCGCGAAATGCATGGATGTGCTGTGACGGGCGATGATCACTGACCGGACTTGGACGGTATCTCGCCTAAATCATTAATTGAGTATGTGGGGAGCTACATGTACATGTATATTTTATTTATATCACACCGATCGATCTCGAGTCCCACTCGAGTGGTCCTTGCATCGATCTCAGATGTATTTGTCACTTACAAGTAGCAAGGTGCAATAGGCATATGGAATTCTTATCCTGTCTAATTAGCAGACTTACTTCCTCTAGAATATGACACTTGCAAGTTCTCCGCGTGACCTAATTTGACATGTGGCTTGGGTTTCATTGTTTATGTTAATTATTTTGCTTTAGATGTTTCATCACCCGAATACAATAGTCACCCCATTTCGGCGCAGACCGTTCTCCAGAGGTCGGGGGTCGTCCCCGTTGGGAAGTCATCGTCTAGCGCGTCGAGTCTTTTCCATACCTCCTGAATAATTCTCCAGGCTTCTTGGATTTCGTCATCCCCTGGCGTTGTTCGATCTCGCGAAACGCCTTCCGCGCAAGTTCCCTATCTTCGGTGCTGATCGCCTCGCATGCTGCGGGCGAACAGTGGCAGAGTAAAGCGCCCATCGGGCCCCGGGCAGCTGTTGTCTCGACGCAATGGTGCAGCGCAGAGTGAATGTTGCTGTACAGCTCGTGTTTGGGTGAGTATCCGTAAATTGTGCGATAAAGATAGACGGACGCGCTGTGGCGGTATGCTAGCGCGTTATGTAATATTGATTGGAGTCGCGACGTCTCGGAGCCCCCTACGCCGCCTTTTAGTACCAGCACGTCGTCTTGGATTGCGATCCCAGGCGGTAGATAGGGCTTCCACTGCATTAGGGCGGCTTCAATCGCTTTAGATGTTGTTTCAAACTCCGTTCGAAGCACGGCCACTTTGGATACCTGCTTCATCGCTTGGGCCTCTTCCAGCTCTTTCTTCGTAGATAATAGGTTAGACAGGCGATGCATAATAGGCCATAATGTTGTGGCCATCCCCAGTAAGGTGTCAACGTTAGTTAGAGGAGAGGCAGCAGGTGCATCGAGTGGCGGGACTGGTAATAGACCTCCCGCACTAGGAGCCGTTGACAATGGAGGTGTCCCCAACGATAAAGCTGTAATCACGTCATAGAACCCAAAAGCCTAGATATTGTTAGTGTTAGCTACGAGCAAACCACAAGTCAAGTATCAGGGCAACGCACGCGTTCCAGGAACAGGCCGACAGGGGTCAATAACTCTTGATTTAAACACATGATGGCGAAGGCCCCCTTAAGGTGCCCGTCAATGATACTTGTTCGTCCCCGTTGCACGAGCTAAGATAAGTTAGCCGCGAGTTGAAGGGGTTGGTTATATGCCGTCAGAGCAACTTACCACTTCGTAATAGACGAGGAGCATGATGGCGGCCAACAGCTCGTTCTTATTCACTTTGCCCTGGTTTTCGATGACTCTTGCTAGTCCTTGAATGGCCTGATTATGGAAGTAGATAGACTTTTCGGGATTTTGAACGCCACGGTATTCTAAATGAGCGCTTGCCAGAGCATAAATGGCATTCATAACTGGCGAGCTGCTGTGTGAGAGTGGGAGGACCAGTTGTTGAAACGGATTGCCCGATTCCTCTCTAAACACGATGAGATGGGACAGCACATTACAGAAATGGTCGACCAAAGCGCGGCGATTGGGGCGGTCTGAGAATTCCGAGAAAGCCGGTATGCAGAATTCCAGTGTAGGAGATCCCACAGGACATGGTGCGATCATCGCAAGCTCTGGTGGCAGGGACCGGACAGAAGATAGTGCTCTGGCATGCGTTGCTCTCCGAACGATCTGCCGATCCTGACATTGGCCATTGTCAATTCTGGTCTCGTACGAAGGAGAAGACGCATTATCGCTTGTGTCGGTGAGTGTATGTGACGATGGCGATAGATCCAACCTAGTCTCAATTGGACTGAGGTATTCTGATTCGCAGGGTGTCGCCACCTCGTCCTCCCACTCATATCCCCCAGAGAGGTATCTTCTAATGATGCATCTATTTTGAAGCCCGACTGTGAGTCCCTCTTCCTTCGCTGGCGAGGTTTAATCGCCTCGTAGGCGCACTCCACGTCACGTTCAGCGCATCGCGAACACCGTGGGCGCTTCTCGTCGCATTTCTTCTTCTTTTAGATCCGCATGACCCGTCAGCACGGAACCCCTCATATTAGAATCGGAGAACTAGATATTGGGGATGTTCATACTTTTTCTTTACTGGGATGGTGTGTTAGTCCGTATCTATGTCATCAGCAAATCATGCAAGTTTCCGTGGCAGAGCATACCAATAAGCACAACCTATATCATCACGACTATTGGTCAGCTCTATGTTGAAAGGACAGTGGTACAAACAACAGCCTCGGTAACACCCGTCCGGTGAGACATGGGCGATGCCATCGCATCTGGGTCCGACTGACCTGCTCTCGATCGTCTCTTGGAGCTTTGGGTGGTGCAAGCTTCGTGAACAATAGCATTTTTGCTAACCGTCCGGACGTAGATCTACCAGCATCTCAAACATCCAACCTCCGACAGCGAGCGCTACCTCAGCTACTCCTAAGCCTGAGGTGAAGAATAGGTGCGGGACGGTGGGGATACGTGGGTGTTGAATTGAAATCATGTCATAGCGGTTTGATTATTCGGTGGATGCAGAAGGTGAAGGAAAAAGGTGGGCTGCAGGTTAGGGCGACAGACAGGCTACAGTATATCACGATGATCATAAGTGGATGAGCAAAACGTTTACCGTGACCAGTTTTGGAACTTTAGTCATTCATCCGTTTTGGGTCCTCTTCCGTATGTACCTAGCTTCACCCTCGTGGCTAGGAGGATATTTCGGAGCCTGCTCGGAGGGTCTGGTACCTCGAAAGTCAGAGCAGGTTCTGGGCGGCGTAATCGGTGACGGCTCAGAGAGACTAGGTGTTCTTGTCTGATCTTGGGGTGGAGAAGTCAGGGGTCAGGCGCTGAAGTGGTGAGGGGATCATCGATTTGCGGGGTTGAGTTGGCTTGGGGGTGTGACCTTATTCGCTAAGCTATGTTAGTCTGGCTACCTAGTTGGACATTCAAGATTTTTTTAAATAATTGAACCAAGAACCAAGACTCCGGGGAAACGAAGGATGTTCATATGCCTGTATGCCTATATGCGAGATTGAATAGAGTAAAAATTTAGAGTAGGTCGATCTTGAAAGTGTATTTAATATGCGACATTAATAGGGACTGAAGATTCAATTAGTGACTTCGATATATTGCGAGTGGCTTCATTTGTTATGGCGGTGTGTTTATTCTCCATGTTAGCCTATTATTAGGGACTCGGTAGGCAGGCGAGCTTACCTGTTAGTCCATCTTCAATGAGTAGGTATTTAAGTTATTCAAGATGACTAAAATCTCATACACATGTGAATAAAGACCTAGCCAAGCTAACATTAGTTACTCTGCTACTCCGCTACTGGGAACTCTTCTGGTGCTAGTAGAATGAGCATTTCGAAACCAGCGTCTTAATTAGCCTGCCCCGGCACTAGAAAAGCCACGTGAGAAACTTGTCGATCGAAGCCTCGTGCAATTAATTGTTCGGGGTTTTAGACCGCCTATACTGATTCATGTTGTGTAAAGTTGGTGGCGAAGCTCCATGGTATTCCGAGATGCCGCTAGGGAACGAGCATGGGTAGACGCAACCTGTACTCGGCTATTTGGGTTGACGTGACAGTGAAGAAGCAATAAGTCGGTTTGCTAGACGATTTGGGCAGCTCCCCGGAGTCGCGTAGTCAAAGGGACATCGTACATCATAGTCGGTTTAGCTATGCATTCCCGTATCAAATGGTTGCTGGTGTCGTCGTCTCGGTGAAATCAATGATATTATGCATTCATCGGTCCTTACGAATGAGATAGGAAGTCCTCGTGGAAATCCTCTTCTGGGACATCGATATTCTTATAGCACTTACCTCCCCGGTCAATATCCACGAAGAGAGATCTTGGCAGCATAATTTCAGGTGTGCCAGGTAATGGGCTCATCGTCCCCATGAACTATTGGTTTCGCGAGTTGAACTACACTATTTGAAGAGCCGAAATGCATCCGGTACGAATAAGAAAGTGTTATAACTGCAGAATTATGTAACTCGAGATGTGCCTAGTACCGGTCAATACCTACCCTACCTATTGCAGTGAAGCTTGTAACCTTCAGACCAGCAAATCAAACATACGTATCTTGACGGGAACGGTGCTTGTTCTTCTTCTCGAAGTGTCGCACAGGATTTTCGCTAGGGTATTTTCCTACCCGATGTCTTGCAGCATGCACAGTATCATACTCCAGACCCCATACCAGAGAGAGGCAGGCTGGGTCGTATGGGTGTGAAAGCCCCGATCCTCGACCAGTCACGGCTGCTGACAAGACGCCCGCAAAAATCTGCACAGATACGTCGAATACGACATGACCACGCCCAAATCGCTCTCGCCGTCGATAATCTGCAGCCCGCTGGCTGATAGATCGTCCCTCGACCCAATCACCGGGCGCCGAGATGCTGACGGGCGGGGGTTTGTTGCACTCTTGGGGTCCGAAAGCAACGCAGCTAACATGCATCACCTCAGCTTTGGTATCAATAATAACCAACGGATACGATTGTCATTGGCTAGGTGGCTGGTGGCAGCTCTCTGTGTTGGTTGTCGTGACCGTTCTCTTCGCTTTCCCATAGGCCAAAAATATCATTCTCAGCGAATCCCGTCTGAAGGTAGCATCGTGGGACCCCATCTCACCCTCTTCGTGCCCTTGTTGGAGCTGCGTGCGGCGTGGAGGCCTGGTCTTGGAGATATTGTACTAGTAGATCCATCCCCTTGGTCCCATAAGCACAGCCTGACTAGCAAGAACGATGTGCGCCGTCTCAATCGTTTTCTTTTGCAACGGAGAGATCCTTCTTTGCTGCCATATTGCGAGCCTAGTTATACAATTTTCTCTTTCGCGCTTCATTTTCGTGCAGATTCTACTCGATGCGACAGCTTGCTTGTGCCTTCCGCAGATAGCGCTTGATCTTGTCTTGTGATATATGCCTGTACGGCTTTGATGATCGGCCTGGCACGCCTGACTGGGCGTCAGGTCTCAATCCGAACTGAGGTTCAATAGCGATCCGCGAACGCAATAAAATAGCAACTGAAAAATTGCTCACGTTTACTTCCAATACCATTCGATCATCGTGTGAGCTAGCTACATGATACGCCCTCGCGTCGTCCCGATCATACCATGCGCGGACTTTGGCAATGTTCAGGTTGTGCGGGGTTACTGGTATTAGGGATCTCAACACAATCGGCTTCAGCGAATCGAGAGGGTGATGGCGAATACGAGGTCCACTGGGTTGAAAAAAGCCTGAATCTCCTTCAACATGTGAGGAGGAAGGATGTTTGTTCAAACAGCTGGTCATTATGCCCTTCCTCGGTGGGCGGCGGAGTAAGTGAATCTCAAGAGGATAAGACTTCTATTTGGCCTAGAAACACGCCCTACAACCCTATATCGTACCTTAAGATGATGATAACTAACTCTTATTGTGACAGTGCTGCCCAGAGTATTTCGAGTGCGGCACGGCATCATGTTACGCTACAACAGCTGGCCCAACCTCATGTGGCGGGTACACTGGATATTACGCCTGTGGCTTGACCGATGGCCCAGGTAAGTTGATAGAGCGAAGTGACTTATCGGTGGTTAACTCGACTACGAGTACATGGAATGCGCCACGGCTAATAGATTGTCTTAGGTACGTGCTGTCCAGTTGGGTTCATTTGCAACGATAGCGGCGGTTGTATTCCCCCTCCAGGCGTATCTATATCTCAGTCATGCCAACCGGATTGGTTTGGCTGCCCTGTCTCTCTCGGTGGTGGTTGCTGTCGCAATGGTTGGTCTTGCGGCACAGGCGTCTGCTACGATAACACGCCGATGACTTTCCCGGTATCCGAAACTAAGACGACGACGGATTCAAGAGGCCACGCGACTATCACGGTTGTTACGAGCCTAACCACAATCACAAATGGGCCAAATACGGACTCTGACTCCGCGACTGTAGTAGAGATCCCGCAGCTCATCCCGAGTACTGTCGCAAAGATGGACGCTATTCAAACAGGCGGCAGTACTGGCGGCGGAGGCGGACTCTCCTCTGGCGCACTGGGTGGAATAGTCACCGGGGTCATCGTGATCTTAATCGCCATTGTAGTCGCCGCCACCTTCATAGTCCTAAGGCTCAAGAAGGCCGAGAGGGCCGCGAGAGACGCGGAGAAGGTGGCTGAATCCAGGCACGAATCCGATAGCCAGCCTCGTTCTCACAAATCGGGCTTTGGGCAACTAACTGTCTCCGAAATTGACTCTACTACCGATGTAGATCCCTTGAATAGGCTCCCGATTATGGTGCAGTCGCCACAAATGCGATCTCGGTCTACCACGGCCGGGACTGCTGATCTCTCACCATCCCCTACGCCCAACTTCATACACTCGGGTACTTCGTCGCCTCCATTGTGGGGAACATCGTTTAACTATGCGCCGTCTGTCGCGTCTGACGGCCGCCAGTCGAGTCTCGATTCCTATCCGCGCCATGATAACGGCACCGGTCGGACGACGCAAAGAGTAAGCATAGACTCCCAGACAGCGTATGGACATAGTCGGCAGCCCAGCGATACCAGTGAGCTCGAAGAACAACACGGCCGATCGGAGCTATCGGGTGGGAACAACGAGGTGGAATTACAGCGCCGATCAAATAGCATCACACGACTCGCAAAAACTCATTCGAGGAGGAACAGTGATATATCTGGCCAGAACCGCGTCCGCGGAGATAGCAACGCTGGGGCTGGGACATTGGGAACGGTGAAGGAAATGTACGATGAATTGCACGGATACTTCGGACCACAGTATACCGCAGCAGGGCAGACTGCCGCGACTACGGGCCGCGGCCCCTCACCGGCCCCAGGTCGTCAGGATACTTGAATTATTTTATTTGGTTACGACGTCACGAAGGTTTCTTGTCTATATTTTCAACGGGCGTTAGGCTCACACTACAACTGTTAATCACCCTGCATGTCTTTTATCCAACAAGGAGTCAGGGGTCTGCATTCGTTCATCGGTCAATGGGAATTATTCCATCTGGGTCATATACTCACTTGGGGCATATTTAGAAACGGCAATGGCACGGTAACATCTTGGCTCGTGAAATACTAAAACAACTATGGGCAAGGCTAAAGAATGAACGGTACGGATCTCAGGACATTAGGAGTTAAGATATATAGGATGTACTGCATTCGTTGACATGATTATCGATTCTTCTAGTAACAATGAGCTGTGCTATCATCTCGATATTAATACTACGATCGGATATGCTATAGTGTTACGACGTCACTACGGGTTGGCTTTTACAACAGTTGAGCCCCTTTCTTTTTTCGAATTTGGTCTTTCGATTGCTCCTATGCTGATGTCTTCGGCTCACGAGGGGTCACTTTGGTAGTGAACCCTTGAGGCTTGACGAACCAGTAGTTTTTAGTCGCCCACGAGCTTTTGGCATTCTCACCCGTAAGTCCAAAGTCAAATTCATGGACGATTCGGGGTATCAGCTTGCTTATTTCGAGCGTGGAGATGTGGCGGCCAAGACAAGTCCTTGATCCGGCGCCGAACTATGAGGCAGATACGTCAGCTAGGTTGAGTGGAGAGTTTCATACGAGGGGCGGACGAACAGGTATCCAATGCCGATTCATAGCAGCTAGCTTTCCCTCATCCTTTATCAGCCATCTCTCCGGTCTGAAATCGTTGGCGTCCGCGCCGAAGATTTGGGTGTTCCGATGCGCCACCCAAGAGTTAATGCCGACGATTGTCTATATGTAGTCAGTTATCGGCTCCTCTACGTCGACTAAAACTCAACATCTCTTACATTTTCCGGGAAGAAGAGACCATTGATGGTCGCACCACCTTCTGGCACTGATCGCTCTAGAGGCAAACCCGTTGCTGGGTGCATCCGCAGCGTCTCCTTGATGACGGCCTGGAGATATGGCATCTGTTGCGTCTCTTTAAAGCCGAACGAAGGCGACAATAAACCCTGTTCCTGGAACTCCGTAATCTCCTTGCGCAGCTTCTGCAGACACTCCGGATTCTTGAGCAAATAGTAGAGAATGGCCGAGAGAGTGACTCCAGTGGTATCAGAGCCAGCCGCCATATTGGCTGTGAGTCCCGTCATCATAGTTCCCATGTTGAACTTTTCGGGGTCCTGTTCGTGTTTTGCCAAGAACTTCGAGACGAAAGGCTCGGCGGCGACAACGTCTCGCTCATCCTCTTGCTCCGTCTTCCTCTTCTCTTTCTCCTCTGCAATGCTGAGCCTCGTGAATTTCTCGATATATTCTCTCCCCGAACCCTTTTTGCCAGCGAGGCGGCTTACTACCGCAAATGCGGCGCGATGAAAACGGTCATAGACCCCGATCAAGGTGCCGTACACCAGTGACCTCTCGATCGCGCCCATGAATCCTCGAATATCATCGCCGCGGTCTAAGAACCCGATACGCTTTCCGTACGTAATTTCCCCAATGACGTCGAATGCGTAGCACTGGAGCCAATGACCCATATCAACGGGCTGACCTGTCTCGCTCATCTCAGAAAGACGCTGCGAGAATATATTGGCGCAGTGGTCGACGTAAGGCTCATAAGACACCAGAGACGTCATCGAGTACATGTTCTGGAGCTGTCTCCGCGTCTGTGAGTGACGCGGAATTGAGCGATCGGCGAAGAGATTCCAGGTGGAAGGTGTCGCCCACGCATTATACCAAGGGGATTTAGCGAAGCGTGAGCCATGGCCATAGATGGTGTCCAGGGCCTCCGGGTTGTCGAAGCTATAGCGATTAGGACCGTATCGAACGATGGCACCTGAGTAAAATTATGAGTATAGCTCCCTAGCGTTCGTACGGATATACATGCCGTGTTTCTTGTGCAGATTTATATTCTGAATCTCCCAACCTCCTTTCATCACATTCCGTAAATACCACAGGTCGGTGTATCGCGCGAGGAACGGCCCTGGCACAGATCGCAAAGGCGATAGAACGGAGCGGACAAGCCGTTGGAGAATATAAGCAAGCACAAGGCCACCAAACACACGGAGTAGCGCGCCTGAATCTAACATGGTGAAAGTTTACACGTTACCCTTCATGAAATGGCTATAATACCTATCCTCCTAAAATTCTCACGCGAGGAGCTCGACATTTAAGTAAGATAGAGCTATGTCATTACATTGTGTTCTCCTACACTGGCTAGTCCTCAAAGATCTCGGGATACTCTCGGCATTTGTAATGAAAGCCTATGGCGTAGTTGGACCGCGCGCTGCAGAAAAGTGAAATATACGAGATGTACCGCGGGGAAATTGAAGCTCACGACAGGGGTAGATGAACCGCGCGGGCTGCTTATGGTATAGGTAGTTGGACCGCGCGGGTTGCTGATCCACCGTCGCCCAACCGCTGGTGTCATCGTCGTCGCGGAGCCTGGAACGCTTCAGGATGCCGGCATCGCTAATGGTGGCGTCCCTCGGCATTTTGTGTATATGGTTACCTGAAATAGAAGACATGGATGAATAATCGGGAAAGAAGAGCCAGTGGTGGTTTATTGGCCGAGTTTCTCAAGCGCGAATCGACGACCAGTTCGGCGGCACGGCGATTATGCGACCACCGATCCGGGGTTCGATTAATCCGTGATCATCCGTGATCATCCGTGATCATCCGCTCACATTGTCTCGTACACTAAACTCACCCGGGACCCCGTGAACGGGTGACCAAATTTTGAAATGTGCCTAGTTCTAATTAAATCCGCTAAATCACCCATCTCGAGCAACTACATAGTATATAACCGGAACGATCTTTAGGGTCTCAGAAAATTCACCGAGGGAGTTCTATGCTGTAAGTCGTCTATCTATTCAAGATATGCAGATAACATGATGTTTATCGGAGAGTATATTTTGAAGATGTAAATGTCTCGACAATCATCACGCACGCTAGTGAGATTCCGGGGCGCATATCTCACGACAACATACTGGACATTGCCAAATGGAGACATTCCTCAACGAGAGTGGTATTTATGTAACATACTGATGCTCCAAACCTTAAGGGTATCTGGGATAAGAATCGTTATTTATATACATGTTCAGTATATATGGACAAGAAGAATAATGTCATCAATATTCATCAACCATCTCCGCCTCTTCACCAGTGGACCCGGCACTGTAGCGTCGCACTTAGCAACCGGCGTAGACAGCTAAAAGGTAATAAAGTTAGCAATTATTACACTACTTTAATCCGTTTATCTGTTGGAGAAGGAAAGTTTACATTGAGCGAAAAGTGTGTAGGTGTCGGCGTGGTTTAAGTTCTGCTCAGCGGTGAGGCTCTGGATGAAGTCGAAGCCGTATCCGCCGTAGTCATCGGTGCCAGCAACTGAGGTCAAGTGAGTGGTCTCGTGCAGGACAGTGGTCTGCTGATCCTGGGCGTGGCACTGGCTGCTGGCAGGAGGCAACTCATCGAAGAAGATGGGGCAGTTTACCATGTACCCTTCCGAAGGCAGAGTGCTGTGGTTCCCAGTCGTCAACCATTATCACCTCAAGCGATAGGCGTTATAGATACTTACTAGGCAATGACACCATCTTCGCAGGCGCCATAGACGTCCGAGCAGTAGTACGGGGCTCCTGAGGATGTGCTGCTACACTCATCGGCAACGTTGTTAAAGACATCCACGACATAAGATCGTGTCTCTGCGTCTGCATTCTTGAAGTACTCGGTGAGTTTGTCATCATCCGACTCGGCGACGGACGCAGCCTTCTGAGCAAGATCGGCGCAGGCGTTGATGCCGTCAGCCACAGCGCTCTGCTGGGATCCGGTGCAGTCGCTCTGGATCTCTTGGCGCTTCATCTTGGCGTGGAAAGAATTGAAGACCTTGGAAGCAGCAAGGCCGTCGATAGAGGGTGAGACGAGGTTGCTCGAGTAAGCCACAACACCACTAATGTTATTGCTGCCGGCTTGGCGTACTGAAGAGCGCCCTCGGAAACGAGGTCGAAGGCACCGCCGGCGCTCAGGTCGTGCAGCTGGGCAACATCGAACTCGGTCTCGACGGTCTTGCCAGCGGGGATGACTTGGAAGGCAGACTCCTTAAGACCAGTTTGCTTGACGCGAAGACGAACACCACTGAAGGGGACCTTGGATTTGCCCTGGGTGACCTTCACCTTCTCCGTCGGCCGCCTGTCGAGGAACGAGCCGGTCTTGAAGATCTTGAGGTCCTCAGTTCCCTTGTTGGTGATGCTGGCCTTCACGCCGGTGTTTCCGACCATTTCGATCTTCACATCGAGAGGCGAAGCGGGCTTGTTAATGCTGATGGAAGCAGCGCTGGTTACAGTGGCGAGAGCGGAAACGGCGGCGGCGAACTTCATTGTGACGAAAGAAAGCTAGTCTTGGACAGGTATCAGAACAGAAGGGGCTGAAAAGGAGTGAGGTTGATGATGATGATGATGATGAGACGAAAACAAAAGTCGACTGATGCCTGGGAACGGCTCGACTTTATACTAGAATGTGCCCCAGTCGTCTCATTTAGGAGATATCAAGAGGCAGAGCCCTTCGACTACGATAGGGTGCCATAACCTCGAAGCACCTGATGATGCTGATCAATACCGTCTGAGTATTCACCGCAAGACCCTGAAAGTCGACCGTTGATCTTCGAGTTTTCTTTAACGTCCTTCCCTTACCAGTATGAGTATTGCACATCGTCTAATACTACTCGCTTTTCCAGGCTGGGCAAACGATTTAGCCTCAAGGAGACTCTATCTTAGCATACCTGGAGATGGATATCTTGATGGCCGCGAATAGCAAGCCATAAGCCTCACTTCTCTCATCCGTGATCGACAATAGCAAGGGATGCGTAGACCGCCGAGATAAATGGGGAAATGTCCATTTCAAAGCACATGCCTCCTTTGGTATCGTCCATCGTTGGCAAAGAGCTTGGCAGCTGTCGATCGTGACTTTCAACTTGGTGGCTGCTCTGACTGGGAACTTTCTAAGCCTTGTTTCCTTTATTCTTTTTTAAGTGATAAGCACAACATCTTAAATTTGGCAGGATCGGATTTTCCTAAGAACTATTGCCAGTGTTGTACGGAATACAGCATCTTATTGGATTCAAACGTGCTCGTTGCAACCGGATTGGCCGGGAATACAGAGTAGCCAAGCTTTTTCTGCGCAATAAGCATCGCGAGGTTGCTGCTTGGCAGTTCCATTGCTGGATCCTCGGCAGGGTTATTTAAATCAACTTCAATGCTGCCTGCCGATCACCCGGGTCCGGATCGGGTTCAGCCTCACCACAAAGAACGGACATTCCTCGAAGTAGTAACTCTAGCCTCGCCAACTCGAATCTTGGCCACCTCTCTTGTCCTATTTCAGAAAATGGCTCGCAAGCTCATATCATATCTGCTAGCAGTCCGCATTTTACGTCTTGATTTAGATATGTAATGGCTACTACTGCTTATTTCTATATGAAACTATTTGAATACGACTAACTTTCCGTGCAATATTTGTATCAGTGATTTTTCTCAAATTTTCAAAATAACCACTTTGCCCCTATTCTGCTCCTAGGTGTTAAAAGACAGTAGTGGGCGTGAGTAACAAAAACCTCTGTGACTTGGCACCAGCTGTGCGTTTAAACACCTCCTCTTCTTGGAAACTATACCGCTTAGTTGGCAGATCAATATATAGTTTGATGTAAAGGGATTCGATTAACGTCCAATTACATGGCAGAAGTGAGATTCACTTCGGGTGTTGCGCGCCAAGTAACCGCCAAGCGCCCGCCAAGCGCTTAATGGATACATTCATATAGCTTATTTCGGGTGGAATGATAATACTATCCAAAATCATTCTCCTCCGGCCCAGTCCGAGTCGATCTTCCTCAGAGCCAAGAGCTTGGATAGAACGGCCTTCTTAAACAGTAGTGGCGTGTATCAGACTTGATAGAAGGACGGTGGCCGCGCGTAGCGCCATTGCGAGACCAATAATGGCTTAGGCCAATAACCGAATTAAGAAGTTGGACACCGATAAAGACAGTTTATCTGGCGGCATCGCCAAGCCTTCTTTGGCGGTGCCTATCGGACAGCATGAGTGTCATACGTCAGATCCATGGTCTTAGTCCTTCAAGCTTCAGGCAATTCTTTTACCTGTGATCAGAAATACTTCCCATCTAGTTCTCCGTCTCTTCTAGCAATTAAAATTTACTTTACTCACAGTATCACAACAACCATTGCAGTCTTCACAGCAGCGATATCCGTTAATCATACGAGCAATCAAACATAAACTTTTCAACTTGTCTCGAGATACATAGTAAACCACGATCGCGGCTCCCCGCATCAATCGCACCCCACCGTCAACGTTAGTTGATAGCGTTCATGGTTCCCAGCAGCCTTCACGTTCGCGAGGTCGGATCCTCGCTGTGCTTGCTGCTGCCGTCGTCCTCGTCTTCTTCTGGAATATCTGGTCTCCGCCAACAGAGACGCATCCTCCGCCACGTCGCAACGAGTACGAGTCGACATGTCGGACCAAGTGCTATCGGCGCTCAAAGTGTCTGTTCAACAGGCGAGCTCAGACCCTCCCAAGCTGAAGATCGCCGTCACCAACACACATTCGAGCCCCGTAACCGTGTTTACGTGGAACTCGCCGCTCGACCCGTTGGCGGTGCAGCTCGGCCTCCTGTCGTTCACGCCGGAGGGGAAGGACCCGGTCAACATCCCGACGATTCAGGTGCGAAGGCTCATGCCTCCAGGAGACGACGCCTATGTCACGATCGAGCCTGGCCAGACGGAAGAGCGGGAGGTGTTGTTAAAGAAACCCATGGTGCCTCTCGACCAGCTCCAAGGCAAGGTCAAGGTCGTCTGTCAGGGTGAATGGAAGGCTGTATGGGCGTCCAAGAAGGAGGACATTTCTGCTGAGTCTTTGAAAAGCACAGGAGCCGACGATGCTGCCTTGAAGGGAACTTTCGAGAGCGAGCCGGTAGTGATTGAGCTATAAAATGAGCATATAACTACATGTAACATGGTGATGGACAGAACAGGAATAATAACTTGCTCACATACATCGTGGATACCTGGTTGAGCCGTTAGAATTCCATGTACCGGATGCTGTCACATGCAAAATACAAGGGCCTACTGATTTCCTCGCTGAAGTGCTACTAAGGCCGTGCTGAATGTTGCGTCAAACAGCCCCAAATTACGTAGCCGAAAAGATTACACGGCATGACGATGCACGGGGCCGGCTAGATTCCCGAGTAGGAGTAGGCATTCATGCCACGTCGTAGTCATCGCCCAAGGCATCCTTTTACTTAATTTTCCTGTTCTCGCTTATAACTTCAAGACCCAGCCCGAGCAGTCTAGGCCGCCCTGGCACTTCGTATTTAGCGCCCTGTAATCCGCTACCTTCCCTTATCTAAGTCTAAGTACATAGGTACAGGTATCCAAAGTTACCCCGCTACCTACATTAACGTACTTTTACCCTGCATTGATCTCCCCGCCTCCACTAACAGCCCTACTAGAAAAACTATAGTGACTAAGTAACTATAAGGTAAACAAGGCAGAATATCACACGTCACTATTCCCCAAAGCCAGTCCATCGAGGCCCATACCTACTTGTTAGGTATCAACGGCCGAACCCCAGGAGAGCCCAAATATTTACACGTGTAGATAGGCAGGCAGGTTTTGGGTATAATGATTTTGCTCGCGCAACCTGTACTGTGGGCAAGACGTTATTTACACTACCTTCGATACTGCTCACTGCGCTACTGATGCCACCCCCGGTTCCCTTGGAAATGGTGAAGCTAACATTCAGGTAATCGTGCCTCACCCGCGTGAACGCCGCTTACCTAAGTAGTTGGGATAGAATGAGGCAGGTCTTTGGTTGTTGAACTTCTTCTCGCTCTCGCTCTCGCTCTCGCTCTCGCCATCTTTCGCCGACGCTGTCGCCTGCGGCCGGCCGCTGTGTCGCTGCTTTGTCCATCACCTGCCTTTGCCTTTGCCTTTGCCTTTAGCGGACTCGATGTTGTTTCCTATCTACCCCTAGGCGCGCTTGCAATTCACATACGCCGACTAGTGCCTGACCTGGTATTTTCTTTCGCCTTTTGGGAATGTAGGCTCTCTCGACGCTTAATAGGTATTCAGCTCACTTGTCATCGGAGCGGGCGAGATATAGTTTAGCGACTGCTGTGCGTCTTTTCTTAAGTTTCCTACATCCTTGCCTCACTGA
Organism: Amphirosellinia nigrospora; assembly: GCA_004123355.1. Taxonomy (NCBI): domain Eukaryota; kingdom Fungi; phylum Ascomycota; class Sordariomycetes; order Xylariales; family Xylariaceae; genus Amphirosellinia; species Amphirosellinia nigrospora. Next base: position 1,125,570 of record SCHM01000006.1, on the reverse strand, counting down.
GGGACATATAGGTAGTATATATCACTACACGGAATCCGGATACGAGGCCAATAATTGATACCAAGGCGCGAAGTTCGCAGCTCTCACCATATCATTATCACGGGATCATGCTCTTGGCCCAGCACATGTAACCGTCGCCGTCACCACCCGGCCCCTCCTCTTTCCTATGCTAGCCCTTTGCTAGCCACGATGGCACATTCACATTCCACGATCCAGCCAGAATCATTTCGATTTACTCTACCCAGGCCCTTTCAACGATTTGAGCTTTTCAAGAAACTCCCATACGATATTCGACACATGATCTGGGAAGCGGTCATCTTTGTACCTGGGATCCATTTTCTTAAATTCGTCGAATTCATTGGCACATTAGCCTTGTATACATCTTCCCTGGGAGCTAATATGGGCGTGAATCTCGAAGTGATTTCTGATGGGCACCATACAGGGGAAAGGCCAACCCAGAATGTTGTGTACTCAGCCATTCTAAAACCCATTTTCGGTCTCGAGTGTGCAAATAACTCCCACTACATCGCCTTGAAGAAGATACTTTCTCAGATTGCCGAGTCTTGTAACGAAGGAAAACATTTAGCTGATAGGGTACTTGCGCAAGCAGGTAATCTAAGACTATATGACGGACAGCTCATTCTGCTCGAACGGTCATCCGACATCGTGTGCATCGATTATCCCGATATGAGGCATACTCAGTGTCTTGGTCCATGGGCAGAGCATCTGGATCTGGACCAGCTCGCCAAGATCCGTCGATTAGCTGTTCGTTACCATCATGAGTGGGACAACAACTTAGTCTGTGCGCATTGTGGGCGAGTCCATTCTTACCTCGATAAACATCCGTACCCTCGTCACGTTTACGAATTCGCGGCCCTTTTCAAAAACCTGGAGGCCTTCTACTTCATTGACTACCTGACCCTGCGCACGCCATCAAGCTCGGGCGTAGGTTCAAGGCAGCCCCGGACACAATTCACAAGTGGCGAGTGCGGCCGAATCTATTTCGAGGTTGATCCTCAATCTTGCACAACACACACACGTGTACATGAAACCCTGTTCTGGCTTCGTATGAGCTACATCGACCACTGCGAGAGCAATGCTAGGGGCCACCAAACCCAGAAAAGGTCAGTTTTGGGGTCTTAGGGTGTGAGTGGGATTCAGAGCAAAAGCTATCCCTGGTACAATGTCGCGGGAGTCAGGCCATGCTACCAAAAAAGAAGCAACCCAAGAACCATACCTCATCGCGAAACTCGTCGGTTATTTTCCCGCCACCATTAACTCAGTCTACCAATCAAAGTAGTCTCCCCATTGTTTTCGGCGACGCTGGCAGGTCGGAATTCGATTTCAGTCCCGGCGGATCCGATTAGGGCAACGTACCTATGTTGATACGCAGAAAATAGCTTTACATGAATTGTATTCATTTGAATTTATAGTTATCTGGGGGGTTTGAACAAGGGCGTGGGAATACGGACATCCCCCTATGGTATCACGTCACACCGACGTTATAATCACCACTCGCTCAGGGGATTTCCGATGGAATAGGATGATAGGCTGTTTCTAACCTTTGTAAGACTTTACAAATTGAAATGACTGGGGGGTCTTAGAACTACCCGGTGCAGTGCATGATGAATTGGACCTTACTATCCTATCCCTAAGATAGACATGGGGGAGAAGATGGGGCATCTTAAGTTAAGACTCGTCCTAAGTGCTTCGTGGCTCTAAGAAGCTAGTTGGTGGTGAGTGAGCGCGTTTGACGTAAGCCGTGCTTTGAGCCGTGTTGCTAATCATCTTGCGAATTCCTCATTTCCTCGACATCCTAGGACCCTCTTTGGGTGTATTCCAGGCCGAGCACTTTCTTGGTTCTCCTGTTGAGAGGCCGAACGGCCTGGCTACTACCCCTGTCCCTGAGTCTCATCTTCAGTTTTACTAACGTGAACCGTATCTCTATTTGCGTTATATCACGCGGGATATCTAGGATAACTATATTCGACTATTCTAAGATACGTATTGAGGTAGTGCTAGTTTTTTTTTTCAAGGGGGAAGTCAGATCTTCAACGGAATGCTGCTACGAGGGGACAGCCACCTCATCTGCACACCTTTCACTTGGGCCTGCTTTACTTCCTACGTCGATAGTTCTTTTTAATCAAGAAGTTCCCTGTTATATCATACGTGGTAAATATTGTTCCAATTAAGGGGGCGAAGGGTGATAGGATAGACGTGAAGTTATCTTCAGAAATCTAACTGCACTTGGTTTTGCCGATGTTGCTTTATGACGTTAGACTACCTAGTAGAGTTACCCGGTATGTGGAATCTAAAAGGAGGTATGCATAAAGCTGTAGATAACCTAATTCGGATAACCCAAGTCAGATTTATGTGCCTCCCGTCCCTACCTACGCCTAGGCGGGGTGCATCCTGGTCGGGGGGTCGGCCAAAACACCACATATGTATTGTACCACAGGTCGTAGCTGTAAAGCCCCGTGAGTCCTCAATTAAATACCATGATCAAAAGAAATCTTAAAAATAAGGATAACATAAACAGATTAAAGTTTAAGTCCTGGTGATAAGGTTCTTTTTATATTTTGCACTTCTTAATCTGATATATGCTGGTTATTCCATTCAAGTACCCAGGTAAGATAGAAATGTTTACTTACTTCCATATGCAGGTATACATGTATCTCTGCAGTAACCCGTCAAATATGGTGCGCATAAATGTAAAGAAGGTACCAAATACCTATAAGGTACCCAAGGTAGGACGGGACCTAGCCCAAGTCCAACACCCGTCAAGTACGCCCTTTTTCAGAGTAGGTAGTAGTGTTAGATTGATAGCCTGGAGATACCAGCCCGCCTACCTACCTGAAATCATTTAATTTCAACCCTGCCTGCCTCTGCTTCTTGCACGCACCGCCGATGTAGGTGGCAGGCGTACTCTACTACTTCCCCTCTCTTTCAATCAATTCTTATCCTCTCGCTCATTCTTACTTTAGCAGCTTACATCCAAAAGCGACACTCGTACACACGTATGTTTGAATCCTTCCTACCCGACCGACTACAAACGCTTCGACGGAAATCACCCTTTTTCTGTGCTACGTTCTCTCTCATCATCATCATTCTAGGAGGCTACCTAGACTCATTCAATTCGGTTCGCCATCATGTCCAATCAGCAACCCACAGGGTTGGCCGTTTTTATGAGGAGTGTGCCTCCCGAATTTACAGACCAGAGCCTCAAGACGCAATTACTACCTCATCTAGAGCGACTCCATATCAAAGACTGGGCCTGTGACAAGCCTCGTCACAAACCTTTTGGTATTCTCACCTTCCTCCACCGGAAAGAGGGACAGATCTTCCTGAATAAACACAGCCAGGAACCTGTCCCTGGTGCGGGTAGAATGAGGGCTCGCCTCTTTCTCCTAGGCAAACCGATCTATTGCCAAGAAAGCGACAAGGGGGTTGATTCCACGTTGTTGAGGGTGCTGCAATCGAGTGCAGAGGAGAGAAACCGCCCCGCCCAAGATGTCGAAGAGCCCCGAAGGCATAGCCCTGTTGTCTTCAAGGCATGGGCAATCTCGTGCGGTCATTATGACTATATCAGGGGGAAATTGAGTTATACGGCAGATATCCAATGGCCCAATCAACAAGCTATCGCAAAGTTCGCCAAGAATATGTTGATTATTACCTTTTCACATAGCACTGGTCAAATACGCGGTAAGTGGTGTTTCGGTGTCTCTTCTCGACGGCCATTTCCCACCCCTGGAGTACTTAACCATCTCGGATGTTTGGTACCATCCTGACTCGGAAGCATCGTTGCTGATTAACTATCCTTGAAGTCGAGATCCTATATAGAACAATCCACGAAGTAGTCATCTCCGACAAACCTCTTTCATTGTTCCTAACGCTTTGGGAGCCGCCAAGGATCTTTTTGCTCCCTCATCAAAGCGAAGAGCTTCTTCCCAGGTTCCGCAACTTCAGCATCAACAGCAGCTCCGGTGCCCCTCGTCCTGGGACGAGGGAGCGACTCAGCAAGATCCCCCATGACAATGCAGATCACGGCGAAGTCCTCGGACAGTCGCTCATCTACTCCATCATACTCTCGCCGGAAGACTTCGCCTCCAAGATAGAGCGGCTAAGAGAAAACGAGTACTTGAATTTCTCAACTTATAATATCCCCATTGTATCCTTTGGATGTCATTATATGGCCGAAGAGTTACAGGCTTTCAAGTCCACCATCGTGCGGTATTCACAGACAATTCCGTTTGACACCCTGTATCAATTCCAGGCATTGGTTCAAAACGGATATCTCCTGCCTCAAACCGCCCGGAACTTGCTCCTTCGACTGCATAAGTCTTACCTTGGCCCCAAACGGGTTGAGAATACAGGAACACTCGAACCTAGTACCTCGATGGCGAAAAGCCACTTCTCAGCCCAAGCAGTAAAGAGTAAGTTTTCTAATCTCTTCGATGCTAACGACCCTATTTATCCTATGAAGTTTTAAATTCACGGATTCATTTCCGATATATGGCAGTTACTGACTTCTGTTATCCGAAGAATTGTTTTCGCAGATCCCATTCCCCGGGCCGCACACAGAAGCCAGGATGTTCGATGTTGATGAGATATGGTCACTGCTTGAAAGCAATGAAAGGGAGATACGACAGGGATTGACCAAAGATTTCTTCTCGCAGCGAGCTCGCCAGAACTTGACTATGGTCTACAAGGTGCATGTGTCCCCAACCAAGATCAACTTTACGGGTCCGGAGCCGGAAGCGAAGAATCGCATTCTCCGCAAGTTTCCACGCCACATCGGTTATTTCGCTCGGGTGCAATTTTGTGACGAGGATGGCCAGGACCTCTACTATAATCCTAAAGGTAAGATTCTCTAATACATCTATCGTACGCAAATTGTATAAACGATCCGTTGCCGCTTTACCAATGCTATGATCTCCCAAGCAACGACCTATTGTCTCGAATACGATTGTGTTAGTTTGTATCATCTGCTAACCGCACTATGTTAAGTCTCCTTGGAAAAGATATACTCGAGATTCAAGAACGTTCTGCTCGAAGGCTTCTCGATAGCTGGGCGGCTTTACAAGTTTTTAGGGTTTTCGCACTCATCGTTGCGATCACATGCTGTTTGGTTCATGGCCGGGTTTGTGGACGACAATCAAAAACTACGAAGCTACGTGACAGTGATACGCGAACTAGGAAACTTCGAGGGTATCCGTTCTCCTGCTAGATGGTATGTTTTAATACATTCATAATATTTGGCCGTTCTTTTATGATGATTGAACTGACTTTCTGAAAAGTGAGTAAATACGACGTTTTCATCCGTATTTAGATATGAAGCTTTCCCCTTTTATTGTCGGTACGCCTCTATGACCTTCTATGTTAACCTTTCGCAGGTGCAGCCCGAATTGGCCAGGCTTTCTCCGAGACACCTATAGCCATTAATCTCCAGGAGCGATACGCCACCGTTGAGTACATACAAGATGTCAAATCTAAAGACGGAAGCCGTGTCTTTAGCGATGGAGTTGGAACCATATCCAGGGGTTTACTGGATGAAATTCTCGACGCGATGCCGCGGAAGTCTGGTACAACCACCTGTGTTCAAATCAGATGGGGGGCTGCCAAAGGCATGTTGAGTTTAGATGATACGCTCCCGGGCATTGTCAGTAAGTGACCAAAGTAACCTCTATTTCCCTCTGTCAGTCTTAACTCAAAAGTGCCTTGTTTGGGCTATTCATACCTAATCCTTATTTACTACCGAGGCCCCAATTATTGACTAGAAACTTTGCAGTGCGCGTGCGCCATAGTATGATCAAGTTTGAAAGCCATGACACACAGAACCTCGAAATTTGTGATGTTGCGAATAAACCCATACCTCTGGTGCTCAATCGCCAGATGATCAAAATCCTTGAAGAGTGAGTCGCTATTAGAACCGGTTTCTTCTCGTTTACCATTTCCTTTCGAGAATGGGTGTTTTTTGAGAGAGGTCCCAAAGTCATCACCGGACATACTGAAATTGGCAATGACTGATTCCCAGTGTTATAGTATGAAAGTCCCCGAATCTTGGTTTTTCAAGGGGCAGAATAAAGAACTTGATCGCTTACGTAAGATCACGGCCATTACTACCAATACGATCACATTTTTGAAACGCCAGAAAACCGCGGAGCAGATGGGATTCTCCCAGTTTATTCGTCGCCTGCACACTTTGAACCTGGACTATAAAAAGGATCGCTTTCTCTGCTCTGTTGTGGAGGCGGTCGTGCTGCGTGAAGTTCGCCTTCTCAAGCACAAGTCTCGGATCCCTGTCGAACAAGGAGTAACATTGTTTGGGGTCATGGATGAATTCGGATACCTTTCTGATGACGAGGTATTCATCACGTTCGATAAGCAACAAGGAACCCAATACCCTGATCTCCACAATCGACTCGTGATTGTGACCCGATCACCAGCCTTGCACCCTGGAGATATACAAATCCGCACAGCGATTGTGCCGCCAAGAGACCATCCTCTTCGTAGTTTATCTAATTGTATCGTCTTCAGCCAAAAAGGCGATCGGGATCTACCTAGCCAGCTTAGCGGTGGTGATCTTGAGTGAGTCTCTACAACTCTATTTCCCTCTATCGTCATGCGGCCGTATTACAAGACTGAGCATTGGATTTGTCCATGGCTAACCGCAACTTTTGCAGTGGAGATATATATAATGTGATATGGGATCCTGTCGCTGTCAATGGGTGTCAGCGTGAATTCGAACCTGCTGACTATCCACGAGTCGCACCACTCGATATAGGGAGAAATGTGGAGGCATCAGACATGACTGACTTTTTTGTCAACTTTATGGCCACTGACCAGTGAGTTCATTTCCTCTCAACACATTCGCTGGATGACCTTCACATTGAAAACGCAAATTGTGTGGCTAGTGCCTAAATATGGGCATGGGCATATTGTGGCGGAATTCATCTTTTGGCCTGCCAGTTGCGAGTTACTTTTAACCAAGCTTAAAGACTAGGAGTTATTGCCACCAGACACATCATCCTTGCCGACCTACACAATGCAGGAACTATCAATGATGAATGCCAAGTACTCGCAGAGATGCATTCAACGGCAGTCGACTATTCTAAGACCGGTATACGGGTCGATATGAGCAAAATGGCGACACTAAAGAGAACCAAATACCGCCCGGACTTGTAAGTCATGATTATGGAAAGTAAATATCATTCTTAAGAGTTTCCCTAATGCCTTGTTAGCTTAGCTCCGGCCCCTCCCGCCCATATCGTAGATAAGACGGAAATTCGGTTCGAAGCACCCACTGCACCGTCTGACGAAGTAGACGAAGACGATGAAACTGGGCCTAGACATAAATTTTACAAATCAACCAAGATACTAGGGAAATTATACCGCGCTATTGACGAGAACAAGATTTGGAAAGACGACATTCACTTGGTCGTCAATCGTCATGGCATATCCCTTTGGGATGAATTATTCGTGCAGATAAGACAACAATGTGAGACTTTGTGTGATATCGACTGGAAAGGGGCATTGGATGAAGCGCATAACATCCGACAGGCGTAAGTATTGATGAGACCTTCCTGTTCTCGCTCGTTGCTGAATGTATTCAGGTACGAGGATATGGTCTGGACAGCTACGATTGATTACTCAGAACATGCCTCTAAGAGTATTACCGAATTGGAGGTTTTCACTGGCACAATATTCAACAAGTCTGGTGTCCAGACCCGCCGACAACGTGACACATCTCTTAAACTCAAGGATGAGTTTGATCGTATCACAAAATGGGTCGAAGGGCTTATCAGAAAGCAAGATACGAAGGCCTCGAATGACCTATTGGACAGGGTCGAGGGTGACACATACGACGTCTACGATGGCAATACCGACTCAGGGGAGGAGTTCACAGCGCTTGAATTAAGCATCGCATGCCTCCAGGCAGGCATAGTCAGAAACAGCCGTCGTAGTACTAACAAGAGGAATGCGGTCGATTTTGAGAGCTTCAAAGTCATTGCGGCTCATTGCGCCCTACGTGAGCTAGAGATTGCCATGAGACAGAGGGACATCGCCGAAGGGGCTACAATAATGAGTGGTGGTTTTCCTGGTGTCAGCAGCAGGAGAAGGGTTTGATCTGGGGCCCGAGCAGAAAGTTGATCGGTGGAGATGGAAATGTTTGATACGAGGCGTTTGCTATGGGCCGAGGATTATGTACAACGGGATACTGAAGGTAATTTTGGCGCACCAGTAATTGCGTGATCGAGGTAGATTGAGCCAAGTCTGAGGAATGAGTTATGATCAGCTTCGAGCTGCATAACGCGGCTGGAGCAAAGCCAAGTTAGAGGGTACTTGAGCGTATGTACACGGCTAATCCCGCGTTGAATGACATATGCACGCGTAAAAACTTCATACCTCTACCCTGATCTGTCGAGTGAACCCACGTTCAATGATGGCCAAGTGTGGGGGACGGCTGTCATGTTTGGATTCATCCTTAGACCCGGGATAAATACTGCGCAGATAGATGTCCACACTAACTGCAACGCCGGGCGGGAGTCGAGCGCCAATCATGTTCACGGAGGGGAGTGGAAGATATGTGTGTTTAATGTTTAAGAGAGTGAGTCGCGTAGCGACGTGGTGTGTAGATTGGGTAGTAGTTGAGCTGGCTGCCTACCTGGGTACATAATCTCGCCTCCTCTCATACTTGATGGTTCGTCGGATTGGGCGCTAACTCTGAAGTCTAGGCAATGATATCACAGTGCTTGGGTTCTGCTTTTTTGGTTTGGCTCTTGGCTAAGGCTGCGTCTTCGCGCGATGGAGGAGAAGAGTGTTACGCAAGCGCTCTCAGCTGCGAGATGGCCTGGGTTGGTTGGGTAGATCTCGCCCTGGCGTTGGTGTCTTGGTCAGGTTTACTAATGCTCGGGTGTATTGGGAGTATAGGATGGCATGGTATCTGCGCTCTTGAACATGGGCATGTGCATGTGACGCGGGAGCTTCCTGGGAGAGATCTGCTGCGGTTCTAAATACATGCTTTGATACTCTGGTTTGGCTCGGGGGTTGTGTAAAGGCGAGCGCTACAGGAATCTGATGTGTTCGGATGGGCTTTCTAGAAGATTTCAAAGCCCTCGCCAGGGACTTGAAACTCAATGCTGCCCTAGGTCGTATAAGGTAGCTTTGTAATCGTAAGAAAAGTATGCAATTGTCCGATTTTTCCTACTGCACATCCCACACCCGACAAGCGATCCGAAGACGTGGCAAGGACACGCTCTATGCTAGATTTGTGTTACTGGATTGCGGGAAACGGGCATCCGCCCCAGGTGAATGTATGGTCACCGCCGATCAATCTCTACTTTGTTCATACATATGATGGAAGCTGGGTACTAGGTAAGTAGTAAACCTAGCAGCCCAGCTCACGGTAACGTTACTCGCTTTGGTTTCCGCACCCGCGCGGAAACCCGTGAGGATGGAATGGAATGGCGCGCCTCGTGCCGTACGTAGTGTGGGTGTTGGAGACGGCTTATCTCATATTAATTAACTACTTGCCTTAGCTTCGGACTATGGAGCGTTGAATCTTGCGCTGGTAGGAAGAAACAAGGACGAATGGCTTCGAAACATATCCACTTGCCTACCTACCTCCTAGTTCAACTAGAAGCGAGATCTCGATGCCCTCAATGCTAATAGTCATCTGCTAGTCCCTGTCCTATACTCTCTTATCTGCCAGCTAGTCTCGCCGCAGCGAACCTGCGCATAGAAAGGGACAGATCTAGGCCAGGCGTTCTGTCCCGATCATCCTAGAGCTCAGCAGTAACGGGAGATGGGCCGGCGGAATTGGAGGATTGACAAGTGTCGGATTTCGCCTCCTGATTATGATAAGTCTGGCCTACTGTAATATGGTGTAGTCCAACAAGGGCATGGCACGATAAGGCGCAAGAGAAGACGTGACAAGCTGTTCCCTTCTTGGCGATTCTTTGGGCAACGTCCCAATTCGCATGCTCCGTCGACAATTCTAGTAGGCCCCATCCCTATGGACCGGGCTGACATCTGACGGAGAATTTCGCATGCAAATTCCCGACCAATGGTAAAGGGTAGAAATATGCCGGCTGCTCTCTGGGGGTATACAAGACTGACGGGGAGTCCTGGTGTCGATTGGCTTCGGATGCTGGCTGGGAGAGCACGCAAAGAGCAATCTATTCGTCTCGAATGCCTGCCAGAGCCTACCTAGGTGGTGTCTGGGGCGGGCGGGGGCAAGAGTCCGGCTCACTGCGTTTCTCTGGCGCTGTCTCGAGTGAGACGGACCGTCAGGAAGCCATCGTTGCCTCATCGAGGCCTGGCCCAGGCGCCCGGAGCTGCGAGCCGGCATGTCAATCAAAGCATGCACTGCCATCGAGCCTCTTCGGGCCGGGGGGCCGCAACGGGCGGGGCGCCATCGCCCCTCGGGGACCCATGTCCACGCCCCAGACCCCTTCCAGGGTAACGGGGTCAAGCAGGGGTGGTTGGGGGTGGTTCGGGTGGTTCTCCAAACCAAGGCCTGGCATTATTTATTAGTGCTGGGAACCCCGCGCTGCCCCAGCGCGCGAAGTGCTAGGGAACGGACTCTGAATGGCCGAGCCAGACGCTGCAGCAAAACCGGTCAGAAGACACAGGGCGCGAAATAGGGAAAAGGGTTGAGATGTCCAAGGTAGACGTGGTGCCCGTGGTGCCGCGCACAGGCGCAAGCAGCGCCGGTCCCCTCACTCGAGAGCGCCATGGCTGCCGCTGCCGCTGCCGCCACCACTGCTGCCGCTGCGACTGTTGCGACCACTGCGACCACTGCGACGACAGCACCGACGACAGCACCGACGACAGCACCGACGACCACGAATTCCATCCTCTCTGCGCGACCGCTGGCCACCATCACGGCGCAACAACGATAGGGGCTTGCAGCAACCGCTGTTTTCGACCCTCGCAAAAAGCATCACGGTGCCGCACCCGCACACCAGGACAAATGGTACTAAGCGCCCGCGACCGAGCGACCACAGAGAGAGCAGAATAGCAAAGAGCAGGCAGCGCCCGGTTTCTTCCAAGAGCATGGAGCCCCAGTTTTATCTTTTTACGGCACCCAGCCGGTCCCTCTCCCTTCGCGATTTGCCAGTCTGAAGAAACGGCTAGTGGCAGGGCACGAATCCGCACTCGAGGCGTCTTGGAGTCGCCTGATCGTCGCACTGCGCGACGAAATAAAGTACATAGACGAACGCCGCACAGAACTGATCCCCTCGATTGACTTTACCGACATCCACGACACGACCAAGGTGACGCCCTTTGAAGCTAGTCTGAAACGCCATGGAATCGGTGTCATCCGCGGCGTCGTGCCGCCGAGAACGCTGACCAGTGGGTGGAAGAGACCAAGAAATACCTGGAGACGAAGCACGATTTCAAGCCGCCCCCGGCGCAGGACCCGACCTGTTTCGACTTCTTCTGGACGCCGGCGCAAGTGCGCTCGCGTGCATACCCCAACATGCTGCAGGCGCAGCGGTTCGCCATGTCGTTGTGGAATTGCAACGACGACCGGCTCGCCACGCGGTTTCCCATTACATACGCAGATCGTATTAGAATAGAATCCACCAACAACGGCATCATCACCGTCAACGGCGTCGCGGCAGCGCCCGTCTCGCCCGAGGACAGCCTCATCGCGGCGGCGGCGGCGGCATCGAACGCATCGATTGCGCAGGTGGATAACGGAAGTTTGGAGCGGTGGGAATTAGACGGTTATGGGCGTTGCGGTCTTTACGATGAGATTTTTAAGGGCAATTGGGAGGCGTATAACGCGTGGGATCCGGCAGGCCGCGTCAACGCTACGTCGGACCTGTATAATGGCGCTGGTGCATGTTCCATGATGCGCATGTTCCAGGGCATACTTGCACTGACGGTAGTCGAGCCAGGCATGATCCGTCTGCTTCCCTCACCAAAACTGTCTACCGTCTACTTCCTCCTGCGCCCCTTCTTCTCGCCCAAGGAGCCGGCCCCCGAGGCAAGCGACGGCCCCGAGAAGTGGGCGCAGTACCTCGACCCGGCCAACTGGGCGCTCGACAAGGAGCAGACGACGATAATACACGGCGCGGTGCCGGGCCACGCACAGCGCGTGACGGCGGCGTGGCACCCGCATCTCCAGCTCGACAAGAGCCTCGTCACGCCGCCGACGCTTCAGGCCGGCGATTACATCATCTGGCACCCGGATCAGGCGTACCAGTTCTCCAACACCAACTACCGCGGCGGCGACGCCACACCGTCCGAGTCGGGCTCAAATACATCTATGCTCGTCTACTCACCCGCTGCACCGCTAACGCAGACTAACGCGCTCTTCCTCGCCCGTCAACGTAAGGCATTCCTGCGTGGCCATCCAGGACCGGATTTTGACTCGACGGGGACGGGGCTGGGCAGCGAGGCACCGCATACAGGCCGACTGGGCGAAAAAGAGATCCGCGAAGTCGGAGGCGAGGAGGGATTACGGGCGATGGGTCTATCGCCGTGGACATTGAGCGGCGGGAAGTCGTTGGCGGCGGACGAGACGCCGAAGTCGAGTTCGCCGACGGAGAAGGATGTAGAGATGGAGGACAGTGGTGGCATGGACACCCGGTGTCGGCGTCGTCGAGCTCCCGCGCCGAGACCGAGGTCGTCCGTCTCGCCAACATCATCCTCTTCCCGGACCGGTATGACTTCTACATGCCTACGCGGGCGAGCAGTCCCGTGCCTACGTCGAGGGAGAAGGAAAAGGAGGTCGTCACGCCTACGTCTGCGGCTTCGTCTTCGTCGTCGGCTACGCCGAATCAGACGCGGAGGGAGAAGGAGAGGTGATCAATGGGGTAGAAAACCCAAGCATAATAAGCAGCGGGTATCTTGACAAGGAGATAGATTTCTATCCCTCTTTACGTGAGAGCTGGTGTAAGATGGCGACGATGGACGTCAACCGATTCGGTTAGGAAATCATTGCATGAATGGGATATATATATATATATGGTCCGTTGCATCAAGACAGAGATACAAAGCTTAGTCGCTTCGTGGTCTGTATCGCGATGGGCGTTACAACGCAATGCATCCGTGCACACAAAGAGTAGCACATATCTTGTATATAGCAGCTAGTCAGCTTTCCTCTTGCGGTCCTAGCGTCAAAGGGCTGGGAAGGTTAGGAATCTAGCAAAGTATTTTTTTAAACTACTTTGGGTTTACGCGTGAAGTATGTGTGAGCTTTGATTGCGGTCCTATTACTGTCAAGTTAATAGTATAGCTGAGACTATTACGCTCTACTGGGAGACAACGGATGATAGGTATACAACAACAGTCGTCGACTACCAATGTAGTATGTGATTTCATGCCCATCCGTACTGGATAAGATAGTGTCGTGCACTTTAATTCTTTAAATTCCTCGTCAAATAACTAGCCTCTTCACGAAGCTGTTAAACTAACGTAATAGTAGACATATAGTCGGCATTTGAAGAGCTGAGATGTACGATATACTCATTACTTCATCCCGCAACTTCTCGAAAACACCTGATTTCTATTCTTCATCCAAGCCAAAATACCAAGTGTTTGCACCATTGGCCTAACAAGAGGCCTGCTGTCAACGACCGTGACAGAGGTGGGGGTGAAAATGGCCTCAATCCTATCGTATGCTTCATCTGACCCCAACTTCCCCAACATTTACTACTCGCGCTAGAAACCATGACCTAGCTAGCGTTGAAACGTCTAGATATCACCTGAGCACGATAAGGGCCGTTGAGATGTCCAAGTTCGTCGCGAGACACCAAGTCGGAAGCCCCGAGAGATGGCGAAACGAACGCCTCGGATTATACGTTCCTCTTCAAAGAGGTTGAATTGTCCATGATTGGGTATGCAGTTCCCGTTAGTCGTAGATATTCCCGGTCACCATCCCAGTACTGTAAACCCCAGCACAGGGGGGCCGCTCTTAGTCTAGACCAGCGGCCCATCAGTCGCCGGTTACCGATTTGACAAGCTAGGCGAGCCGTTACCGACGAGCTGAAGCAGTTTACGATTCCACACCAGCCATGAATGGTCCGTATACGTCGCCCCCAGCGCTGGGCGATTCCGCATCCTACGTGGTTAGCTGAGGGAAAACAGCAAGAACGTATCTTCACTAGCACGCAGTGAGGCTAATCGACCAGCGCGCTCCTTGTGATGAAGTGTGTGCCTACGTGCTCCTGACCGACCCGAGACGCTGGACCGGTCTGGGTATGCCCAGCCGATCGTATGGTAAGAACAGCACAGCGGGAGATAGCGACGCCTTTTAGCGCGAATGCAACCAGCAGCTCATACTCTATTCAACAGTTTGGGGAGAAAAAAGGAGCGCATCCTTTCGTGGGGGAACGTGTAAGTGAGGCTCGAGCTGAAGTGTCAAAAGAGGTAGCTGCGTCGGGGATTTGACCGCCTAGCCGCTAGGGTCCTGCGCGCTAGACAGCGGCCTGAGGGCGCTGGAGGATCGGGATCCCGAGCCGCCAGCCCTCGTCCCAGGGACCAGGTTGCGGCGTGCTGCCGTACATATAGATTCGGCCCTTATTACACTAGACTACTTACCTAGGTTAAGTACCTAGGTAGACTAGACTAGTTAGATCTCGAATAATCAGGCGATGGAGAATATGGGAATTTAATCCCTTATCCTTTATCTTTGAAAGTCCGAGAATTCGCCTCTGGTATGTCGGCGGGATTTCTAGCACCATAGGTATTGCCCGAAGCGTTTTGTTGTAATACTTACTTTAAGTAAGTACGTTATATAGAGGCACGCCAGCCCGTATCTCTGGCACTAGGCGCGTCGGTTCATGGTCCCTGATTCCGAAAAGCTTACAGCATGCATGAGGTACGCAGAGCATAAGGGACGAGTAGAACCCCAGATGGAGGAGACGAGATCTTAAAAGAAGATGGATCTGCGTATCCATGTTATGCGAGTAACTGAAGATCAAATTTCTCCGAACCGCTGGCTTAGCCCCGGTAATTGCCGAAGGTCAATGCCGGCCCTCGGGCCCTTGAAGTTGAATCGCACGGATGATGCAATGCTTGTCGCAGCGCATCAGAAGTGGCATTGGTCATCTCTCTACGGCGCTGTGCTGTGTAGAAATTGGTACGGTTAGTCTGTGATCAGACACGATGCGCACCAGGTTTGATTTGGTAGAGTTTTGAGGACTATCCAGCGTTGTTGCGCATTTTTGAGGGAAAGCATTTACCCGCTGCTCGCGATGAGAAAGCAAGGTATCGTCGGAACCCCGCCGTTGCATGTGTGTGTCTCCATTATTCTTGCTTATCCGCAGCCAGATATTTCCAAAATCCTGCACGTAAAAGTTCATCATTTCTGCTAGCTAAACGGACAATTGTTATTGTATAAACACCTGCACATTGAATACCATGGCCGGCCCGGGAAGTCTCTTTGTGACCGCGCAACCCAAGCCGGGGCTCCTGCTCGAGCAGTTTCACGAGTGGTACAACAACGAGCATGGCCCGACCCGGCTGAAGCTGCCGCAGATCTTCGCCAACGGCTTGCGGTACCAGGCCGTGGATGACCGGGAACCGACCTACCTAGCAACCTACGACGTCAAGTCGATGCCCGACCTGGAGACGGAGATATACACCGCTCTCCGGGACAAGAGATCCGAGCGGGAAGCTGAGACGATCGGCCAAGTCAACGTGGACCGCTATTTCCTGGACCGGTTGCGGAGCAAGCAATCCCCGCTCTTCATCCCTATCGAGGAGTTGACGGATGAGGAGGCCGAGGGCCGCGGCTTGGTCGCTGTTCAACTCACGACGAAGGATGCGGCCAACTCCGCGGAGGAGATCGAGAAGTGGTATGGTGAGGAGCATATGGATATGCTGTCCAAGGTCCCGGGCTGGCTGCGATCGCGGCTCTTCAAGATATCGGGCCTAGCCGAGGGCGAGCCTACCAAGTTCATGGCCTTGCATGACTGGGCAAAGACTAATGGACTCGGAGGTCCCGAGTATCAAGCTGCTACCTCCACGCCCCGAACTAAAGAGATATATGCCAAGTATGCTACGATGAGCTCGAGGAGGATGTTCTCTCTATTCTACGTCCTTGCATCTGTCGCGGGATCTATACAATTTGTCTCTGCTCCCGCCGGCCAAGTCTACATTCAAGTCACCGGATGGCAAGACTTTCACTACGAATAGTCCTTCGCCGATCCTGGAGTCTTATATCACGACTCCTGATGGCCTCGCCGTCCCCTACCGGTTAGAAGGGAACCCGGATCCAAAGGCACCAATAGTCGCATTTTGCAACTCGCTACTTACGTCCTTGCACATGTGGGATCGTTTCATTGAGATATTCAAAGCAAAGCGGCCGCAATACCGCGTTCTCCGATATGATTCCCGCGGAAGACACTCCATCCCCTCTCCACCTCAACCGTCCACACTAGACATCCTAGCAGACGACATCAGCAGCCTATTGACCGCGCTACGGATACCAAAACTAGAAGCTCTCATCGGCGTCTCCATGGGCGGCGCCACAACGCTTAAATTCGCTCTGAAATACCCCTCAAAGCTTGAAAAGTTCATCGCGTGCGACTTCAATGCGACCTCTAGCCCCGCCAACACAACGGCTTGGAAAGAGCGGATCGTCGTCGCCAAGACACCCCTGGATGACGGATCCGCAGGCATCGGGAAACTCGCGGGGCAGACGGTGGAGCGATGGTTCCACCCCGAGACGATGCAGAAGCAGGACACGGTGTCTTGGATCCAGGATATCGTTTCCAGTAACGACATCGAGGGCTTCCGGTACGGATGTCAGGCGCTCTGGGATTATGATTTGACCGGTCAGATGAAGGGGTCTGAGGTCCCGGGCCTGTTTGTCGTCGGCGAGGGCGATGGAAGGGTGCGTTGGTTAAGGCTATGGATGGCTTTAAGGGGCTACTGGGAGCGTCCGGGGCTGAGCTTGCTGTTGTGCCGCAGACTGGACATTTGCCGATGTGTGAAGACCCTGAGGGGTTTTGGAGTGCGGTTGAGAAGTTCGTGTGAGAGCTCCATGGTTTCAGGACACCTGTACATACACACAAACTTAAAGATAGCTTGATAGTGCATGGAATCAACTGATCGACTAATTTACGTGCCGTCTGAAAGAATAATTCACATTCTGAAATTGACGTCCCTAGACTATAGTACAACATTCTTCCCTACCAAGGCGCTGTCGGGTACGATATAGTGTATCGACGTCACTGTTGTGCCCCCAGTCTCGGACACTGAGCTACATGTTCTACATTCTCAGTCTGTTTACACACATATACCCGTACATCCGCTATTGCCGGGTTTGCCTACAATCGGTTCAACTATCTATCCGGAGAGATTGTCGTCAAATCCTCAAGGCTGATATAGCCGATCTTATTCCAGGCGACATGAGCTGGCATGCAGTAGTGTATGTCCGCGGGTCCCTTCTCCCGGACGCAAGTCGTGGGGTTGATCCGTCATCAAGAATTTGCCCAGATATCGCGATTGCTAGTGTATTGATTTGTGACCCCTTCTTACCTAATATTGGGATTAATTGAGCGTGCCTGTTTAAAGTGTTTTTTTCATTATATTTCGCTGTAAGGCTTCATCTCGCATGGTGTAGGAAGGTAAGCGCCGAGACGATGTCAATTTATCTTACTCGCTTGTAGCTAAGCGGCCATCCCGAGAGCATAGTTATACACCTTAAATTCACATCATGGGCACCGTAGCTTCGGGTTTGGAAACAAGGTTATTTCTAGTGGGTTAGGGTTTAGGTTTCATTGGTAATCGGGAATCTAATGCACTATGCATGTCGAATAAGGTTAAAGATCCCGTTGGACCTCGGCACCCAGTGGTTTGGGTAAGGTTAAGGTTCGGCTCACGAGGCCCGGGCAAACGGGAGCAACCTAGAATACTGTCCCGAAACTCTAGTCCCCGATACCTTATTCCCTCCTAGGTTTAGGTTTAGGTGTTGACTTCAGCTTCTGTTTGAGGAGGCCTGTATTCATCTTGGCCCTGCAAGTCCCATAGCACATGCGAGAGACGACTAGAAGACTCGATCCAGTGATTGAACACGGCGATTTCTTTCCTTCTGACTTTCAAGGATCATAAAATTGGCAGTGCTCTTACTGTTGCTTCCTTGGGAGATATATTAGAGTAGCCGTCAAAATTTGACAATCCCCTAATACTTAAGGTTTGGGTAGAGTTGCATGCTTTCACAGCTCAACGCGAGCCTGCCTAGACGTGCACGTCTCGAAGACAAGGAACTTAACGACTATTATACTTTCTGCATCACAACAAAGATTCGTCTATAAATACCCCAGACACCGCCCACTTAACTTACACTTTGAGTTCTACATCTATATTCTTCAACGCCAACGACATAAGGGTCCCCGGATGCTGAGACGATTATTGTCTCCTCAACAACGGAGCAAGCTTGGTGGCACTAAGCTAGTATGCGAGGAAATCACCTTATAATGCCGCAAGTGGCAACAACTTTATCTCCAGCGCTAGCCTTGTTCCAAATCATACCTAAGTCAGCGAGCATTCTCCTATCACACACACACTGTCACACGGATCCTGGTCAGTGCGCAATACAGTGCCACACAGGGTCCCATACGGAGCTCGCGAAATACTACCCTACGAGGCTGAGGCAGTCGTACGAAGTTATCGTGAGTCTCAGAAGCAGATACCGAGCTGAACTCGAACCCGAAACACTCGCCTCACCGGCTACAGAGGTCTTACCTTTCGGTCCCGTGAAGAAGGGAAAGGAAAGGAAAGGAAGGAGAATTCTAAGCATAAAAGGCGGCGAATCCTCCCTCAAACGGAGGAAGGAATTAGATCTATATGGCCCCTTTGGCACCATAGTCGTTTATTACTCAATTGAACCTATTCCAAGCCCTCAATCAGAGCCCTTGTGACACACACACAGGCGTCTCAGCACGAATAAAATTCTCGACAACGAGCACCTGGCAAGGCCCGCGTCCGCGCCCGCAGCTGAGTCACAGTCCGAGCCTAACTCATCCGCGCGTGCGCGTATTAAGAACACCATTTTCTGGCTTATAGTCCGTCCTATCTCCTTCACAACTTCGAGCCAGCACGACTTAGTCGGTATGATACTCGGCCTACCATGACTATCAGATATAAGAGTAGACTTGTGTACGCCTCGACGGCTTGCAGGTAGAACACAAGGCACTAAGAGGCGAATATCGGAATATAACAAGAAATATCGGAGGGTATCCTCAGCCGGCGACAATGAAAGAAGCAGGTTGAACTGCACCCAAAATCGGCTCCTGAAAGTCCGAAGGTTGACGAGGAACTTGTTTCTAAGGCTGTCAGCGCTGAGTGCGATGCCTGTCTTGAGGACATCGAGAAGACGGTATATCTTTGGGTCGAAGTACATTGATACGTGACGAGGACCGGTGTTCACGGGATTTGTTAGCTGTCTGTTGAGATGAGGTCTTCGAGGACGTTTGTAAAACCGACCATCCGTCCTCTCAACCCACATTCCAGGGGTGTTAGGATGGTGGCTTCTCAAGGCGACAAACTAGAAGAATTGCTTCGTATCGCCGAGCTTCTTCGTGTCCCAACAGCCAGATGCGGACTTGGTCCATTCGATATAACCCTCGGCTACAGTGGCTTCGGATCTACTGCGTGGGTTATGGCTACACATAAGTCGCACAACAAATGGACAAAGATCCTCATGAATACTGCACCATCTCGGAACTGTTTGCTAACCATGATAAAGAAATGTGAAGGCCATCAACACGATTTGCCACGGTCACGCTGGGGCGGAAGTTGTGGCAAGAGCTCAAAGTTGATTATCGATTTGTCATCGTGATGGACTGATGTACCGATACAGTCGTTATCAATATAGAAGCTGTCCTGAGAATAAGAGAGAAAGACGGCTCGTGTCATGGAAAGGTGTCCTGGGCAAGTTACCCCTCCCCTGTACTGAAATCCTTACACCTTGCATGCCAACCAGCAAACCACAGGACACCCTTATTTGCGCCCAGATTGGAATAATTGATTGTATTGTTGGGCGAGGACTCGAGGTGATGGAGATCTCAAAACTGGGCCTCATCAACGCACATAAATTAGTGCTTGACGTGACATAAAATCTCGACTGTTCCCATCGCATCGGGTCTACCATGCCATGGTGTCGATCTCGATGAAAATATTCGCGGGGCAGGTTGGATAGGAGGTGATGAAGGCAGAGATAGGCGATCCCTAACACTAACTCCGCTTCCTTAAACGCTAGAGGGAATTCTACTTTGAATTTTCCGAGCAGAAACTAGGTACTTACAGATGAGGAATTCGGTCCGGGCCCTGCTGGAAACCCCGGCGTGTCCTCAGAGTACTCAGCTAGGTACTAGCATCGACTCTCCTGATCATGCATTAGCCGACGTTGCTTCCAATGATAAGGATGCCGCGTCGTAAATGGAGAGTGTACAGATAACAGGGAACTCCTCCATCAGTAAGACAATTTAGCCGCATCCGACCTGAAGTTCAGAATAATGGACACCCTACCCGTAGATCATCACGGACTGTGGGCTCAGCGAGTGCTCCGGCAGCTTAGAAAGCCGAAAAGCGATTCTCCACCCGCAATTGGGACAAAATCGCTATGAGTTATAGAGAGGAGGGCATCTGAACAGGATATTATTGACATGTAAGCTGATTTCTATACATCTACTCACTGAATACTCACCAATTTCTAGGAAATCGTACGTGAAGTAACTGTCACAGCACGTATATAAGAGCTTCAGACCGTCAAGTGTTCGACTTGACAACCGACTACCTATTGGTAGTGTTGTGGTTTAGTGCTGCAGTTCTGTTCCGTGATGGGAAACCTCTCGGGGAGAGTTTAATACGTACTGATAACAACTCGCTATGATTTCGCAAACGTTCGATCGGTTACAGTTGGAGCTTACGAGTCAATCTGAAAGGTCGAATGACGGAAAGATATCGTGAGGTGGCCAGCTGAGCGTTGCTCGAGATGCACAGTCGAGTTCCGTTGGCCATCAGCTTAAATTGCTGCAAGGTAACTGCAACTCTGTTTACATTCAGGAAAGATTGATTTAAGATAATTAGATATGTCAGTTTCCTAGGGTTGGACTTGAATGTATTGAGATATGCCCTTATACCGACCGGCCTAAGTGACCTGAGGAACTACGTTGATGGCAATCGGAACCTACTTATGGACATTGGCCAAATAACCATATGGCATGATACCGCGTAAGCAAGATATAAATAGGACTTGCCAAATAACTTGAGATCCAGCATTTCGCAGGACCCTCTAGCGATGCTGCTGGATGGCATCGTTCTCACGCCTGCTGCTTATCGCTATTGAGCCTCGGACCAGTAACTTTCTGTTTTGAGACCGTGATAACGCGATTCGGCGTGCGGTTTAGATCTCTTAATGACTAGACCTGGGGAATCAAACTTGCTTCTAGTTATACAAACTCTTGGGCTTGGGCTGCTCGATTCCTCTTCGATAGAAACAATTTCCACTTGCCTGCATCGTGTCAACACCAGCTTCTGTTATGCCTCATTTCCGCGCGGGGGTTACTAAAGAATGTGTCATGTTTCGCGGGGTTGAGCGCATTTCCTGAAAGAGTAGGCTTGTGTCCAACTGCGGTTCAGGTGCTAAAAGATATCGCTCCGTTTGTTGAGATTATAAAGAAGTCCGTCGTGCTGCTATTTATCGTCTGAAAAGCATACAAGACTGAGTAGGTCTCCGACGCCCAACTGCTTCTAGAACAACGTAGAAGTATCGTGCTCCGTTATTTAATATTAGAGATCACTGTTGGATTTTCTACACCAACAGTGTTAAGATAAACTATGGGGTTCGCATTGACATCGTTGGTGGGAACTTGGTAGATGGAATCCTAAAGGTCCAAAAGGATGCCTTGTGAGAAATGGCTGTTAAGTGAGCATCTGCTCAATAGGGGGCCGGCTGGATTTATATCTTGGTACACCGCCACAGCGACGACCTAAGGTAACTTGGTACGCTGCGAGGCGGATATGTCAAGCGTGCAACGGGATTCGGATTACATATACCCTCCTGACTTTCATAGAAATGTATACCTAAAGGCGAGGAAGACAAGATAGCGACGATGGGCTATTCTAGTAGGCGGATGCGAGAGCTGTATTGGGATGCTAGACCCGCGCCCCTTAACCCATGCACCGAGGCCGAGATTACGGATCGGGATCGGGTTCGGATTCGCTCGATAATCAGCGCATGGTGATGTGATTGATAAATACCCCAGCACGAAATTGAACGAGAGCCAAAACCCGGGCCCGCCCGGGCACGACCTATCTAGGCCCCGGTCCGGCAATGTCTAAATATCTGACGTACTAAGTAGAAGATAAATGGCGATGACCTTTACCGAGGCTGGTTCATACATAGTGTAGTAGGTTAGGTCGACCCAGCCAAACTTGCAACCTGGCGCACTATTAACAGGCCCCGCCTCAGCCGTTGACCTGGTTTACATACGGCATTACGTGTAGGTATTACTATCTATCACCTTCAATTCCCAATGAAAGAATTGGCGACCTATGAAAAGGAAGGGTGAGAGACACCGAATGACATTACACGTACATGATGTGGCTTAGTCACAATGTGGGCGAAGTTGTAGGTGGCTCACCAAAACATCTAAGTACTTACTTAGACAACACAATGTCATTCTGGATTGGAAGTAACATGTATGCCGGTACTATGACGGGATCTGGATTGGATTAATGTAGAGTGAATTTTATTGTATTTAATGCACTACCCCAAGCAATATGACAGGTACTGTTTACTTCTATACTCAGCACATACTTAGGTCGAAACATAGCGGTCAGACCCAGTGTTACCTCTATCGTACGCTGGATTGGCGGTCCTAGCAGGGCCCAGGCACCGATCTTACACAGTAGGTAAGTACTTAGGCAACGCTTTGGGGCACGGCAAATGGACTTTCAATTGCGCCGGCGGATACATTTTCTCCCAAACATCAACAAACGGACACCTAGTAGATCCCGCATACGCCCGGTTCTGAAGAGTTGATCGTCAAGATACACGTATGCATTCGCTTCGACGATAAGATATCCGCCGCCGTTTTCTTCGTCATCGATGAAAACCAAGCAGCCTTAAGTAAGTACCTAGGATGGATATCTAAATTTAAGCGTCTACCCGTCGGCTCTTCCGAGTGGGCCGTCCCATACCAGTACTTCGACTGATAACTAGTTGCTGTTTTTGCCGGCTTAGTTGCCTACGTTAGTCAAGTACGGCGCAGGCCTTTGGAAATGGGAAATAGTGGTCGAAGCGTGCGAGATGCCTCGGTTAGTCAGCCTTATAACTCCACCCAGACGCACATCGTACTGGAGATAGCCAAACACGACGACACCATCATGGGTTTTGCTCCGAGTGGATCGTCCTCGGCTCGCCAGGGGTCATTGGGCCTGTCTCCAGTGTACTGTCCAGTGCTTGGAAACAGACACTACCTAGTTCCCGGCGCTGCCAAACACGCGAATCCCGGCGTCACCGGCGCCCCATAGCAGCGGCACCACAGCGGGGTCGAGTATTGATCCGATGCACTGGATGGCGCAACACCGTCTCCTCGATCCTCGATACCCAAGTCAGGTGTGATGCGCCAAGCGTTCGTTAACGCCAGCTGTGAAAAACTTATATTATAGCGCCCCCCCGCTGTCGTCTCCTCGATATCACCAGTTCGAGCCATTCGTGTCACTCGTCGTTAGCAGAAATATGGCGACGATAACACCCATCCCCTCACCTCCGGGCTTGCCCATCATCGGCAATGCTGCTCAAATCGACCCCATTGCTCAACTCCGCTCCTTCTCCGAATTCGCTGACAAGTATGGTATGTATCGATGGAACATGCAAGTAAGAGTATGAGTGAGAACAATACCCTGACATATTTGGCAGGCGAGGTCTATCGTCTACAGCTCCCTTTTTCAAGGACCTTAGTTATGGCCAATAGCCACCGATTGATTGATGAGTTGTGCGATGAGAAACGCTTTGTCAAAATACCAACCGGGCCTCTCGAGGTTTGTGACCTTCTGCTCCTTTATGCCTTGCTCGCTGCTAACCTAAAGTGCAGGAAATTAGAAATGGTGTGGGCGACGGGCTTTTCACGGTGAGTTCTCTCAGGATGAAATGTCTCTCTACTGAATGCTCACAACTATATCAAGGCGAATCCTGGCGAGGAAAACTGGGGTATAGCCCATCGCGTGTTGATGCCAGCGGTAAGTCAATGTTCAACGTCACGATCTAATTGGTATCCGTACTAACCAGTGCCTAGTATGTGCTTCATTTTTTATACTTGGCTTCCAGTCCAGCGATATGCTTGGAAAGGTTAAGACTGTACTGACCCTCGTAGGTTCGGACCACTGTCCATTCGCGGCATGTTCGAGGAGATGCACGACATTGCCAGCCAAATGGCGTTGAAGTTCGCTCGTTATGGTCCAAGCACACCAATCCGGCATCGGACGATTTCACCCGCTTGGCTCTCGACACACTTGCTCTGTGCTCTATGGGTTTCCGCTTCAATAGTTTTTACACCAAAGAACTACATCCAATGATAGAAGCCATGGGCGACTTCCTGGTCGAGTCTGGAAAACGACCGAGTCGAGTACTTCCGTCTTTCTTTTACCGAACTGACGACGCCAAGTACTGGAAGGATATCTCAATCCTGAGAAATACGGCCCAAGAAGTCCTTGAATCGAGAAAGAAACATCCTGATGACCGCAAAGATCTTTTGAACGCAATGATCAATGGCGTCGACCCAAAGACTGGGAAACACATGACCGATGCCAGTATCATCGACAATCTACTGACATTCCTCATGTAAGTAATCCTCGGAGCCATGTTCTTCCTGTTTTGGCAACTTTTAGAGCACAGTTTTTCCTTTGGAGACAAGAGTGTCAATGAGCTTCCAGGACTCCCATGAATTAGTTTTAAATAGCAATGACTAACCGAGAGCGGTAGTGCTGGACATGAGACCACTTCCGGAACCTTGAGCTTTGCCTTCTATCGGCTACTAAAGAACCGGACACATATCGGAAGGTACAGCAGGAGGTTGATGAAGTCATCGGAAAAGATCCAATTACCGTTGAGCATCTCTCTAAGTTGCCTTACCTCACGGCGGTATGTAGTTGCTTATGCTATACTAAAGAGTTTGGCTGATTCCTTGTTAGGTTCTACGTGAAACCCTGCGAGTTGATTCGCCTATCTCCGTATTTAGTGTGGTCTCTAAAGAAGATCAGCTATTAGCTGGAGATACCCCGTCGCTAAAGATGAGCCGTGTGCACTGTTTCTTGCCCGTGCTCATCTTGACCCAGCTGTCTGGGGTGATGATGCTCAGGAGTTCAAGCCGGAGAGAATGCTAGATGAGCCGTTCAATAAATTACCCAAGAATGCTTGGAAACCGTTCGGAAATGGAGCTCGGGCCTGCATTGGTAGACCGTTCGCCATGCAAGAAGCGATCTTAGCTATGGCCATGCTCTTTCAGAACTTCAATTTCGTGATGCACGATCCCACTTATAATCTAGCTATCAAGCAAACACTGACCATCAAGCCTGATAATTTCCTCATGCGAGCCATTATTCGTGATGGCATGTCACCAACCCAACTAGAACACCGTCTGGCTGGTAGAGGGTCGTCTGAGGGATCATCCAAGTTGCATACGGAGGAATCGTCTGCGACTGTCGGAAAGGGACAGAAGATTACGGTTCTCTATGGCAGCAATAGTGGTACTTGCGAGTCATTAGCTCAACGGCTAGCTAGCGACGCTTCTCGCCATGGCTTTACTGTCGACAAGGTAGACTGTTTAGATACGGCGAACGGCGCACTCCCCAAGAACCAGCCCGTGATCGCCATTACAGCATCCTACGAAGGAGAGCCTCCAGATAATGCCGC
The DNA here is from genome assembly GCA_004123355.1 of Amphirosellinia nigrospora. Taxonomy (NCBI): domain Eukaryota; kingdom Fungi; phylum Ascomycota; class Sordariomycetes; order Xylariales; family Xylariaceae; genus Amphirosellinia; species Amphirosellinia nigrospora. Next base: position 1,099,688 of record SCHM01000006.1, on the reverse strand, counting down.
TCTCTTCTGCTCCTGGCTAGCCGGTTCCAAAGATGAGAAGATGCTAGAGGGAGTGGATTACGCTGTCTTTGGGGTTGGCCATCATGATTGGGCACAGACATTCCACCGTATCCCCAAACTCGTTGATAGCAAGCTCGAGGAGAACGGTGCTTTCCGTATTGCAGATATGGGGCTCTCAGATGCTGGGTCGACTGATACTTTCACCGACTTTGAAACATGGGAAGATAACGTCCTCTGGCCAGCCATCCATAAAAAATATGGCACTGAAGACTCGAATGACTCGCAGTCTGCAGGATTGAGCGTGGAGATTACAAGCCCACGGACCTCCACCCTTCGCCAAGACGTCATGGAGGCATTTGTGGTGGAAACTCGCAAACTAACGGCCGACGGCGAGCCAGCCAAGAAGCACATTGAGATCGCTCTCCCGAGCGGGCAAACCTATCGGTCGGGCGACTATCTGGCAGTTTTGCCAATCAACCCAAAGTCGGTGGTACAGCGCGTGATGCGGCGCTTTAAGCTGGCATGGGACTCCCATATCACAATTTCAGGTGCGGCCAATACACCGCTGCCCACGCAGACTTCCATGCCAGCGCAGAGTGTCTTCAGCGCATACGTCGAATTGGCCCAACCAGCAACGAAGAGGGTAAAGTAAAATGATTCCACCGGTAGAAATAATCACTAACGCTTGAAATAGAATATTCTTACTCTGTCGGAGATTGCAACTAAACAACAAGACAAGGACGCATTGAAGAAGTACAAAGACCAGGATTACCCGGAGGTTTTGGAGAAGCGCATCTCGGTTCTTGATCTCCTGGAAAAATTCCCCGACGTCGAGCTCCCTCTAGGAATGTTCCTCGCCATGCTTCCACCCATGCGTGTCCGACAATAGTAAGTCAATTATCCGTCCCGCGACAGACGAAGTGCATTCTCGCTGACAGACCGCAGTTCCATATCCTCTTCTCCGCTATGGAACACCTCTCACGTCACCCTGACGTTCGCCGTGCTCGAGGCGCCATCGAAATCCGGGCTGGGTACCCACGTGGGTGTCGCCTCGTCATATCTAGACTCCCTGGAGGCGGGAGATAAGCTACACGTCGCCGTGAGACAGTCACACGCCGCGTTCCATCTGCCGCAAAACCCCGAGAACACCCCCGTAATCTGCATCGCCGCAGGAACTGGCATCAGCCCCTTCCGCGGCTTCATGCAAGAGCGCGCCGAGATGATCGCCGCAGGCCGCAAGCTCGCCCCAGCCCTCCTGCTGGTCGGATGCCGCAGCCCCGGCCGCGACGATCTATACGCCGATGAACTAGCCAAGTGGGAGAAGGCCGGCGCCGTGACGGTCTTGCGGGCGTACAGCCGCGCCACCGAGAAATCCAACGGCGCCAAGTACGTCCAGGACCTCATCCGTACTCACTACGACGAGGTAGTGGCCCTGTGGGACCAGAATGCCAGGTTATACATCTGCGGCTCGCGCGCCATCGGCGAGGGTGTCAAGACCGAGGTCGTCAAGTTGATCGTGAAAAAGGCCAAGGATCGCGGCGAGGAAACGACCGAGGAGAAAGTGTTGGAATGGTGGGAGGGATTGAGGAATGTGCGATATGCGACCGACGTGTTTGATTGATCGCGATTTGACGAATGATGAACTACCTATGTAGATATAGATGAACCTCTTGGACTAATAAATTGATATTGCAACTCCGAATGGTCATCAGACGAACTGCGACTGCTGTTGTGTTTAAGTTATTTCATCGTGGTTATCAGTAGACGACGACCGCTGAGTTGGCTAAATTTCATGCCTCAGAACATCGGGATCCGTCCTAGCATACACTACATACTTTTCTGCGCGAATAACGTCCTAGCCCTGTAGCGCCTGTATAATTGGTACAGGCCGACTTATGAGTTCTATCTTCGAATGCGGTTATAGCTTACTAGTTTTAGACATGCCCTTTCGCGTACCACGCAACCTCTCACTCCAATGTGAAGCCATCGTCCGAGTAGCCTGTAATTACTGTGGTGTTTTAAGTCTAGCATCTTGCGTAGCCAGAGTAACGTACTGTGCTACAACAATAGGACAACCCATTTAGTAGTGTCATGGGCGTATTGGATTTTGTTACTAACGATTTCATGACGATTGAGTTTCTAGTGTTGGGGGTTGAGAATGGGTTGATAAGATCTGCGATGATGATGACACCAAATCGGGTGGGGCTCGCGTGGTGATGATTCAGCTGCGGTGCATTTACACCAGGCCTATCCCCGCCCAAAATCAATCCCCCCTTTACTCGCTATATATAAAATATCGACATCATGTCAACATAGTGTTTGCAGTTACTCTAACCCCCTATGACGAATATCTCTATAGTGTCTATATAGTAGGTCATAAGCTTGTGTTTCCGCCATTTTCCACCCTAGAGAGCGCTACAAGAATACCACACTAACACGAAGGGGATAGTTATCTTATCACGGTAAAGTGGATACTACCCCTAGATGAAGCTATTCCCAAGGGGGTCTATAGACCCAGATAGGGGATCTTCGGAGGTTAGGTCACGTGATCGCGTAAACAGGTCTATATAGGGGGCACAGGGCAGTCAGACTGCCCTGCGCCCACACACAGAAATATATAGCTTTTTGACCCCTGTAGATCTCCGTGACATATCTGGACTGAATTCTTCACTGTAATGGGAGTCTATGTCATCAAATGACTAACTCTAAATAGACATATGAAGTCGAATTGAATATGATACAACCGCCACATATAGCCACAAAAGCGCTAGCTAGGCATGTGAGTATGATTAATGTAATGGCCTGTAGGGGTTCGACCTCATGTCCATTGGTCCTGCGGTTTGCGAATCTGGTCTTGCAACTTAGTCTTTCAAATAACGGTTAGATTGAGGTACATGGAGAGAAACGCACCTAACACTTAATTTTTGAAGGCAGTGCAAGTCTTTCTTGCCCCTATTGTTGACGTAGTCTATATATAAACAAGTCTCGCTTTCCAAATCTCACAACCGGCTAGACTTTCCGTGAGCTTCTTTCGTACCCATGAAATAACGTGTTACACAATCCCTAGCTCGTTGTCTAAGCGACCTATTGTGCCATTATGCGCTTGGCATCACCGGAAACACCCCCACACCAAATTACCCCCATTTCGTAACGCATAATGGGATTTTTTTATCTTCAATTGTATTATCAGTGTGTGTTTCCAAGGCAGGGCGAATAGGATTTTCGTTTGTGGCTGTTAGTTTGATCTCATTCATGGTCTTGCTGATCAATTTCTCCCTTTTTTCGCGACGTGGGAATAAGAAATAGGAGGTGAGTGGCATGGAGAAATAGGTGAATTCAGAGGTGCAAGAGGGCCCAACATGAAAGGTATGACAAAGTCGGATAAATTCCTTGATTTACGTTCCGTTCGACGGCGGAGCCTCTTCGCCATTTGTATTATATATCCCAATCTGCATTGTTAACTTGTTTTGCCAGTCGAGGCTTCTCGACTTGAAGACTAAGGCGTCTTTGGCATTTATAAGATCTTTTAATAGACGATATCGGCCATGGACTCTTATCAAATCATGTAAATGCATCGGAGTCTTGGGATAACCTCCAGCAATTTTGTTTATACATCCATGTCCTCCCCTGTGATATATCCCAAACTCCTATTATCTACTTTTGGTTAGTTAGTTTACTGCGACAGAACTCATCTATATCTCCTCGTCTTCAACTTTAATGAACGGGAATCTGAACTAGTGTAGAATGCCATGGCGCAGTGAATAGGCCATCCTCAAGAGCGCGCGAGCCAGGATAACAAACATGGAAGTATGAATGCGGTTGTTCGGTGAGCTGGAAGTGATCTTGACAGCCCATAGATGGCGGTGCGGTTGGTCCATAATCCACGGTGTCTCATAGCTGCCACGCATAATGCTGACTCTAGACCATGTAGTTGACCGCTATTTCTAGAGTATCTGAGCCGTGTATCACTTTAGAATACTCAAATGTCGGTGTCATTAGCGTTTTTCGTTGATGATAATAGTCATCCAACGATGTACGTATGATAGCAATTGTCTGACTGTCAGCATGTAAGCACGAACTAACTGCATGCAACAAATAACTGAGGCACGGTTTCTCAAGTGATAAGAGCTAGAAGTTGCTTGAGGGTAGAGATGTAACGAGCACGAGTCTTACCTGTTAAGGGATGTCTACATGCATCTTTCAATCAAATATCACAGTGAAACCCAATTTGGTTTTATTGATCTTTTATGCTTGATGAAAAGATTCCCCGTAGCCCTATTGGTCGTCTATAGTAAAGTAACGCATCGGACGGAGCGGGATAATCACTCAAAGTTTATTGATTATGGGTGAGGATGTGGATTTGTCTCAGCGCCACAAACGCTCTGGAGCAGCCAAAAAATCCTTCAACTAGCTCTTCACACACTCATTGTATAACACGGTCACCGGACTCACCACAATAACTCGGCTATACGAGGCTCGGAATAATGACTATAGAACGAGCCGGACCGAACAAAGTTTACCGTGCCTCCCATTGGAGATTCAGGGGACGAGCCCATTACACTAAGAGGCTGTATAGTGAAGAATATTTTAAATTCTTAGAGTTGTCTCGACAGTGAAGCATACACTGCACACCATTAATGACTCAAAACTCAATCTCAAATCATACATTCAAGCCCCACGGCGTCATTGCGCAAGCAATCACAGATGATGAATATGAAGAACTTTTGTGCTGTTTTCGTTAATTAGCGCATGCCTATATATATCTCCATGGCTAGCCAACTGGATTAAACGCTCTACCTCACTTAAGTTTATCATAGAACCCCTTTGTGTGTCTGTTAAACCCGTATTTTTTCCAATTCAGTCCGTAATTTGGTTTATCACAATCGGTCAACGTGTATCCTTGGGCCCATTTTAATCACCAGAAATGATGACAGGACAATCATCTTTAGGGGTTGATGTCTTAAGCCCTAGCTTGGGCTCTAGAAATCAAACTCTTAGGAGCTCGTTGTATCATCTACATTCCCTGGCTTTTCACTTTCAGCGACCTAAAAACCATCCTCTTCCCTCAGACGCTTTTTGGCATCCTCACGGCTCTCTCGCAAATTGAACTAAATCTAGAGGTTTCCGACAAAGGGGAAGCTCGCGAGATTCTTTACCGAATCCCGATGGTCATGTTCTGGGTTTGGGTAAGTATTTATTGATTACTCGAAATCAAATGAAGACAGTTTGAGGTTCTCTATCTAATTGAATCTCGGCGCTCTTTCACGATACATCATTTATCGGCTAACTAATAACTTTTTTTCTTGTAGATCAACCTCCTCCCCCTTGATATCCACAACCAACAACAGCCCAACGCCGTTGCCGAAGACAAACTTAATAAGCCGTGGCGCCCGCTCCCATCAAATCGATGTACTCTTCGCCAAGCTCATTACACAATGCTCTTTTTCTACGCGAAGGCTGCTCTCATAAGCTACGAGGTTGGTCCACTTCGCTGGAGTGCGAGCATCATGGCTCTGGGTGTGTATATTTCCTTCAGAAAGTTTGAAAGGCATGATAAGGTTGATATAAAACTCTAGGGACTTGGTATAATTCCCTAGGAGGCTCCGATGCGAACCCGTTTGTTCGGAACTTGCTGGTTGCTCTCGCATATATGCTCTTTGGCCTCGGAGCTTTAGAGATTGCACAGAATGAAGCCTTAATCTTTGGGTCGAAAAGCAGTGGTTTTACACAGCTGAATCCTCACTCCCTTGAATCATGGGTTATACTACTGACGCTCGTGCTTCTGACTACCACACAAACTCAAGATATGGAAGACCAGGAAGGCGACGCCCTCAGAGGGCGGCGGTCCCTACCACTTCAGATCGGCGACAGTTCAACTCGCCATATTACTGCTACGTTTATGGCCATCTGGGGTTTACTGTGTCCCTATTTTTGGGATTGCGGTTGGTTTGGATACCTTATTACTACGCCTTTGGCGTATATCGTAGCAATAAGGAGTATCGTGTATCGGGCCGTGAAGACGATAAGACTACATACAGGATTTGGAATCTGTGGATTGTCAGCCTCTACTTGATACCCTACTGGTCCTTGTATGATTTGATACGCAAAAAGGACCGAGCATGTCACGGTAAATATACGAATAGTGTGTCCAATATCCGAACAACTATTCGAGATGACTTGCCTCTTGATAAAATAGACCCAAAAAATCTACATACGTCCAATCCATGTTCTACAGTATCGAGTATTTCGTTACAAGAGGCTGTCAGTCGGGTTTTATGCCTGTGAGTATATTTGGGACACATCTTAGTAATATTCCACCGCGTATGTGTTATAGGTAAATTAGGTGAAATAAACTCAGAGATGAATAATAATATTTAGTTAAACGCTAAAAAGGTACTAACGAGTCTCTACGTGATAATGAAGGGAACTCTGTTGATTCCATAAGATTTATTATGGGATTAACGTGATTATTTACGCTAAGAGCTTCGTTTGCCTTTCCAGGAATAGTACCTTAGGCCGGTCATCCTCATAAGTCAACTCCTTATCCCCTACATTGACTTCTTGCTCCATTGGCCCTTCTTGTAAAGTATACTTGGCCGCATTTCGCCCCTTCCGACCCTCTTCTAGGTCGGTCGGCACGTGCTGATACCATAAATGCAAATTGTATGCCCTTCTCAGTGTCTGCACCATGAGTACTTCTACAGAGCACCAGGCGCGGTCATAATAATCACCTTCAACTAAGCTAATCACAGCATTGCACTGTGCCAGATTGATAGGTAGAGCGGCAACTCCAGATGCTGTGTCATCCTGATTGATACAAGCAACGTCCTAAAAAAGCTCAGCATCCTACTAGTTGTCATTAGCCGGGATTGTGTACTCACTAGCCAGATTCCCAGCCGTTCGCGGTCAACACTCGGGTGAAGATGCAAGAATTCCTCTACAGCGGCTATCATTCTTTCATACCCGGTGTTGTTTCTATCATCTGGTCTTGATACCCCGAACTCGTCTTTGACCCATCTATAGGAGAAGAAGAGAACAAATTCTTTCGAGTCGTCGCTCGGGGAATACTGACGAGCCAATCTTTCCTTTGAATGGGGGAGCCTCTTGTGTTGTGCGAAGTCCTTATACGGTATGACTTTGAATGCGTCGAAGTGAGTCCGCTTGTCTGGGTCCGTAGCGAGAGCGTGCGCGTATGTTTCCCGCAGCCTCTCTAACCCTTCGCTACCGTGGCTATGCAGAAGAGCTTGCCGTAATTTCTCCTGGAACAGCTGCCTGTAGCTTTTTCGTAGCTTTGACTCTCGATGCAACGCATCCAGATTCTTCTGGGCCTCTACAATACTCATAGCTGGTAAGTTTCTGCGTATTCCCTCAAGCACAATACTTGTTGATTCTGGATCGTCGCTAAAAACCGCGTAATCCAAGGCGGTATAACCATTGTTGTCAGTGCGACTCATGTTTATACCAGCTTCCACTAACTCCCGAAGATATCCCGATGCTCATCGATGGCTTCTCTGCAGAAAGCCATGGCTGGGGTTAAGCGGTTCTCTGGCCAGGTAAACTGCTGTTTGGCCTCGTTAGGTTGTCCATTCTTCAATAGCGCCCGCCCATAGAAGAAACGAGCCATGGCAATTAAGAATGGCTCGTCTTCAGCTAGACTGATTTCTAGAGAGCTTGACCCAGCCTCTATTGCTTTTGCCAAGTCGCCACTTGCTGTAAAACAAAGTGAGAGCCGCGCAAAGGCAATGGCCTCGCTAATAAAAGCATATCTGATGTATTCTGCGTTCGTACTCGCTTCCTGGGACCTAACGCTTGCGCGTATGTGTCGGGCGATTCTTATACGCTCATGAAGCTGGTCAATAGCCAGTTTCAGTAACTCTTGTTCTCTGTGGTTAAGAAATAGTTGGTAGTTAATCATGCCAAGATTTCCGATTGCGCGAAGCTCTTCGCGTCGAAGATTGAGATCTTTGGCCGTGGTATACTGTAACTCCACAGCTTCTTTTGCTGCATTAAGCAGGTTCATAGAGCGATAGACTACGGAGAGCTCGCCGGTAATATCAACATATTGAGGACTAGCTTCTTTTCTTGTCTCAAGCGCTCGCTTTAAGAAGTCTTCGGCTTGTTCATATCTCCAAAACGTCTATAAGCTCCTCCAATTTTGCCAAGGACGGCTTGTCTGTAGTGGGTTTGGTTTGGAAGTTGTGAAGTCTCGAAATGATCGCACAGATTAAGCGCTGTATTGAAACACCTCAAAGAGTTCTCCCAATCCGCCGTATTCGCATACTTCTGCCCTTGAGACATTTGAATCTCCCATCTTCGGACGAGATGAGCTAGTTCAACTAGATATCTAGCTGTCATTCCAACTTCCTGGTCATGGCTTAGAGTGTAAGGCTTTAGATCCTTTGAACCGGCAAAACCATCCTCAATGCTAGAACCACGTGGCGCATCAAAGAAGACCAGGGTAGCGTGGAGAGTATCTGGCTCAGTCTCGATGACATGGAACATGCCACTAGTAATGTTGTAGTTTGTGTTACGAGCATGAGTTGCAGAAATTGTCTGATCTAGGCGAACCAAACTTCCAGTATTCACAATGGTGCCATTTGGCTGGTATTCATCTTGTGGTGTGCTAGTGTCTTTCCCGTTTAAACCGGTTTCTGAGAGCTCGTATAAGGCATGAGTAGCATGTATCAGGTTAGGGTTGAAGTTAACCCCGTACGATATCTGTTTTTCCTGCCCGACAAAGACCCATCGTTGAATGGAAGCTTTGTGAGAACGGATTGGATAATTAAAATCCCCTCGTCTTTCATGAGGCAGATATATGTGCAGATAAAACGACTCTTCTTGCTTGGTATCTCGCAAGGCACAGAGCGGAGCGGCTAAGAAGCCCTCGGATCCGCGATGCATTGAATGCTTTCCATATTAGTGAGAGCTTCATGGATTAGGTCCCAGGTATATGTGAGGTCGTCTTCTGTCTCTTGGAGCTGTTTACGCCTAGTCCGGCGCAGAAACGCAACTGCAAGAGACAATTCAGCGATATGCCGGCCTTTCTCAGTCTTCAAGACAATAGCAATAATATTGCCCCATTCACGCAATGAACGTGCTGGGGCGACATCATAGTGGCTATCGTTGCTGATGGTAATAGTAGCCGATTGAGAGTCTTGTCCCGGTGAGGAGTATTCTGCGGCCAATCTAGCCGCCAGATCTTTTACTTCTGTGGATGATGTATTGGTGGCAGCTCCTACCCCGGAGAGAACGTGGAGGAGATCGACTAGAGGGATAGCTTGCGTGCCAGGCTTCTCATTACCGGCATCAACCGATCGCAGAATATCTTCAGCCATTGTGCTTATAAGAATGAACTGGTGATGAGTTTGAGAATATAGAGAAGCGTACTAATCATATCAGGTCATCTACGTTACTAGCCACTTGCATGTCCTCCACTATGATCCACACATCCACCTTCGATAGTTGAGGGACAACTATAGGATTACATAGACTAGATCAATACAACCGTTCAAAGTGTTCGATCTTGTCTCTTTTCAGAAAGAAGGGTAGCTATGCTTCGCTTCTCATTCGGTGCCTTGGACTATTGGGTACTGTGAGAGGAGTAACTCGGTGACGTATGACCTGTTGTGATATGCCGTATGCTTGAACCCTGTATTTCAACATGAAGCGGGGTCTGTGTGGATTCATGGAAGGATTTGAAGCGAAGTTTCTCCATTCATGCCCAGAGTACTTACTTGGGTATGGATTAACACACTAGCCAGAAAGGGTGATCCGAAGTTGGCATTCCATCCCCTACGCCATCTCCATCGCCATCAATATCCCGAGAAGCCCTCTTGCTTGGCTCTTCTTGGCTATCACGAAGTCGAAAAGACACCTGCCGAGACCATGGACGACAACGATTCGGCGTATATCCTAGGGGAACCCGCACTACGCGATGCGGAGCAGCAAGTGACAGATTCTCCTATTCAACAGGAGAGCGGGCGAAAGCCTGTGAACTTGGCCGCCTGGGAGGGAATCGCTAACTTTTGGGACAAAACCTTGGGCGAAGGTAATGACATGTTCCTACAACTACTCCTCCCGGCCGTGGAGGAGCTCGCAAGAGTGAGATCCGGGTATAAAGTGCTGGATCTCGGCACTGGAAACGGCATTGTCGCTAGTAGGCTGTCTCGAGAAGGCGTAGAAGTTCTCGCAACCGACTTCAGCGCCGCGCAAATTGAAAACGCCAAACGTCGAGCAGAGAAGGCAAAAAAGTCTATACGATTTGAACTACTGGATTTAACGGACCCTGTCGCTCTAAACGACTTCGCCAAGCAACACGCTGAGTAAGTGGTGCCCCAGAGGCGTGACTTACAACAACTGACTTGTTGCCGATAGGGAATTTGATGTCATCACTGCGAGCATGCTGCTCAAAGAGCTTTCAGATATTAAACCACTCGCTGAGTTCTTGCTAAAAGTCTTGAAACCTAAGGGACGGTAAGTTTATGCAATTCGATCAGCTGACCTTCGCGGGGTCAATGAACTATGATTGTTGATACATCTAATTAGGATTGTGATGGCAAATTTACATCCGTGCTTTCACAAGCCGGGCGCTCACCGCGTTGTAGAGGTAGTAGAAAACCCAGAGACAGGTAGTCAAGAGTTCAAAACTGCTATCAAAGTCTCTAAGTACCTCAACATAGGTCGTGTTCAAAGTCAGGCCCTCAGAGGCCAACCAGAACCCTTGGTAAGCAAGTTCTCTAAGATGAAAGACAGCATGGTACTAACCAGAATCTATCTGGAAGATATGGTTCCATCGTCCGATACATGAGTTGCTTAATCCATTTTTTGACGCTGGGTTATTGTTGAATAAAGTACTCGAGCCATCGTTTCAGGATGGAACTGATAAGACTCAACTCCAATCCTACCACAACTTCCCCCAGATACCCATGCAATTTGTCTTCAGGCTTTGTAAGGCCAAGTAAATGGTACGGGCTTAGATAGTGCATGAAGTACGATAAAGCGCGTGATGGTCGGCTATTCGCACCACTCTTTAGTAAATACTTCCTCCAAACTTATCTACATGTAGAGAGGCGTCTAAGCAAAAACACTTGAGGGAGTAAAGTTATCCTATCTGGAGAATGGAATAGGCGGGTATTACAAACATTAAAAACTAATACCTTGATTTTGGGCCCACACTTAGCAATCATTTTCGCCGTTTGGTATTATTCCAACTACTAATAGTTCTTCGGAAACATGAACTTACGACGTAACCTAGACTAGGTGTTAGGACGGTCGACCTAGAAGGCTAAAGGTTTTCAGTCTCCTACTCCTCCAGTTCAAGGAGGGCATAAGTATAATATAGGGGCTATATACCACTCAAATTAAAAAATTAGTGCCACATCGCTGGGGTGGCTACTCCGAGAAGGGCTCCAGAGCTGCCCAGGGCTACGAGCTCCAGCTCGGGGCCAACGTGCTCGGCACCTTCGCCATCACAAAATTCCTAACGCCTTTCCTCGTGTCGACGGCCAAGACGTCGCCGCCCGGCACCGTTCGCGTCGTCTCGGTCTTCTCCTCAGCCGCCGAGGCCCAGAGCGCAAAGGTTTTCGTCAAGGGGTTGGCCGACTGGGAGAAAAACGACCAATACCCACAGTACTGTCTTGCTAAACTAGAGAACTACTACCACGCTACCGAGTTTACTGCCCGTCACACTGCTGGCGGTATCATCTCCGTCCCCTGAACCTTGGCAACATCGACTCCGACTTCTGGCGCACAAGGGGACCTCTTATTCTTGTGACATGCATATTGCAGAAAAAACTCCTGCACCCGCCGCGCTACGGAGCGTATACTAATGTGTTCGCTAAGTTTTCGCCCGAGGTCACACGGGGAAAATCGGGAACATTCGGTATGCATGGCTTTTTCAATCCGCATATCATCATTCCTCTCTCTCCACCTGAGAATGTCCAAGCTAGCCATGGGGGTATGAAAATTCCGTCGCTCCTTGGGGCCAATTCCGCAACGTGTCAAAAGAGATGCTTGAGGGATCCAAGTCGAGATCACAAGGTGGCAACGGCACGGCCGAGGACTTTTTGGACTGGCCGGAGGCCTAGATAAGGGTACACACGCAGGCTGAATAAATTCATCTCGGTTCGAACATAGCATCGCATACGTTTCATATGACAATAATTGTCACGATGTGAGTAGTCACGGTGAAGCCTATAGACAAAGAATGTATGTGTATATAGATGGAGACTAGTCATAATTGGCCGATAGATCCCTCGCGCAATAACAAGAGTCTTACCTCCCTACCAGAGGTCCTGACAATAATGATTGCTATGCCCGGCTTGCTATGATAATGGGAAATGATGTGGCGCTTATTCATTAGATGTCGAAATACATTTTTTGCTTACTCTGTAATGCTCTCCCGCATTCTAGCCCCCGAGGATTTATCCTGTCATGTAATGATAAACTATGCCATACCCTCAAACACGATAGATCACATACAGCAATCGGTGCCAAGCTGCCGAAAGCGTAGGATCATACGTTGATGAGCGAGGTTAGAAAGGCTTCAGCTTATGGATATTGACGATCTCCGTGGAATGGGTGCCTTGGAGACAGCTGAAGTTCGCGTGCTTGACTGATTTTTATACAATTGGGGATGCAAGAGCCCCTTGGCCTATATGATGCCCGCCGTGTAACTGTTACAGTGCTTGGTGCATACTACGAAATGACTGGTCGAAAATGTTCACCTATGTGATTCTTTTAGTTTAGTATACTTTACACTGTACCCACGAACGTAGATCCTGGTCTATATTGAGAGTTATTCGGCGCAAGGGTGGCCATCTCTTGGCTGTTTAATTGTGTATTTCATGTGGGAAAGAAGAAAGCGAGAGCGTACTTACTATTCTCAGGCCCTGCGAGGGGAAGTCATTCAATATTATTACCGGGGTGATCGAACTCATACTCATATATGCGCCTTCTGAAAGGTTGCAAGTGGGTGCGCCGAAGGTTACATTACGATCATCTTTTATTGGGTTGACCTTTTCGTTATACTTTGACTTGCAAGCAAGTTAAATATAAAATATGTAGTATTATGCATGACTGACTGTCCCGTACGATATATGACATAATGTGGCGCAACAAGTGACCTGCACCCGGTGACATGATCTGCGTCTGGGACTCTAATTCGGGAGGCGCGACACACTCGTTCAGAAATGTCGGGGATGGACATTGGTGACAAGCTACCTGCAGCTGCTTTCAGCCAGCCTCGTTGAGTTAATCGAAGTACACCGCTTGTTTTCGTGAAGTGAATCGATAGTTGTAATGAGAAATGAGCGAAGATGGATGGGGGCATCAAGTATATAAACCTAGCAAATATCCTAATGAGACGTAATTGCACATTGCTTTAATCTGTCACGCCCACCAAGTGATATTAGCAACGATGGATTGCTTAGAAGAAGTTGACATTCTCATTGTGGGCTCCGGCCCTATCGGCGCTGTCTTTGCGCGCACGCTCGTTTCGGCTGGAAGAAGCGTTGTAATGATCGACATAGGGAATCAGCAAGTCCTACGAACAATCAAGTGTGAAACTCTGCTAATAAGGAGGAATAGGGAGAGTAGAAAGGTTGGCGACCACAAGAAGAACAGTGTTGCAGTTCAAAAGGATATCAGCCTCTTCACAAGGTAAGTATAGTTCCCATGGCCGTTGGTTACTAAGCGCATTTTGAAGATTTTCTTACATCAATTTACAGCTCTGTGAGGGTATGTTTCCCTGATCAAAAACTACAATGTGGTCAAACTTATAAGTTATTCTAAGGAGAATTGCATACATTGTCGGTTCTTACGAGCGGTGTTGACACGGATGTCGAGCCTGCATCCTGGAACCCGACGTGAGTTCACCACTTACCCCTGTCTTGATCCCCATCTGAAGTTAATGTTCTATGGAATCCTAGTCCCGAACAAACCTGCTGCCTGCAAAATGGGCAAAATCCGAACCAGCAGGCCTTTGACAGCCCCCCGCTGTGGCGGCGTCCCGCGTTGTTGGTGGAATGGGCTCACACTGGACCTGCTGCACACCACGTCAATTTCAAGGGATTGAGCGATCCGATCTTTTCACTGACAAAGAGTGGGATCAGTTGTAAGATCGTGCTGAGGAATTATTTTGGACGAACAGCATTTCATTTGACCATTCTATTCGCCAGCAACTTGTCAAACATGTCCTCCAGGACGCTTACAGTGCCCAGGGTCGCGATATTCTGAGCATGCCACTGGCTTGTAAACGCAGCACTGCTAACACTGGTTACGTCGAGTGGGCTTGTTCTGCTTCAATCTTGGGCGATCTCGCTGAGCCGGGCAGCGATAATGAGAACTTTGAGATTCGGCCCAATACCCAGTGTGTCAAGCTCATCGTTGATTCACTCACCGGGGAGGTCAAGCTGGCTCATATAAAGAACCTTATGGAGGGCACAGAGTGTTGTATTAAGGCTAAAAAGTTTGTATTTGTGCAGGTGCTGTGCTAACAGCTGGCATTCTCTTCAACTCAGAGGCTCTCGCAGAGACCCTGCCTGCCTTGGTAAGTTCTCGTGCAATTGATCACAAATCAGTGCGGTGGACATGAGTGGTATCAGACGTTCTAACTTCTGGCAATAACAGGGCCATTCCATGACGGAACAGGCTATGGCATTTTGCCAAGTTATCCTCAAGAAGAGCCTCGTGGACAACGTCAAGGACGACCCATGGCATCTCGGCTGGGGAGAGATCGTGGCACACCACCACGAAAAGTATCCTAATGATCCCTTGCCATTCCCATTCAATGACTCCGATCCGCAGTGCTACTTTCCCTTGACTGCAGAGTTTCCTTGGCATACCCAGATCCACTGTGATGCTTTTGGGTACGGTGAAGTCCCACCTGCGATCGATCAGCGCGTCGTGGTTGACTTCCGTTGGTTCACTTATGTCAAACCTCTCAAAGATAACTATGCTGAGTTCTCGAAGGACTTGATAGACGAGTTTGGGATGCCACAGGTAAGTCCAATCAGTGCGGATATTTTAGCCACATATACCGCTGCTCTGAATCTCAACTCCGTTTTTCATGATGGCTCACATACTTCTTATTGGCCCACATTCAACTACAAAATTGACGAGGAAGACTCGGAACGCACTCTCAGAATGATATCAGAGTGAGTAGATTCGCGAATAATTTTTTTCCAAATACAATCTGGCTAACCGCCTCATCCCCTATAGCATGGTCGAAGTGGCAAGTAACCTTGGGGGCTTCCTCCCTGGCGCCGAGCCGAACTATCTCCCTCCTGGTTCTGCACTCCATATCACCGGTACCTACAGGGCCGGTAAAGACAGCATACACAGTGTAGTTGATCGTACTGGTAGAGTTTGGGGCCAGAAGAATCTGGTCCTTGGCGGCTGCGGCGTTATCCCGACGCAGAACGCCTGCAACCCTACACTTACGGCTGCTTGCTTTGCTCTTGCCGCAGCCGATCAGATGATTAAGGATTTGGAAGCCGAAGAAAAGTAGTGTTGGTAGGCAAGCCTAAGATGGCTTCATCCGCTCGACTATTGGAGAGAGTTGGCCTTTAAAGGGTGTTCGTAGGATGCCAACTTTTTTAGAACCTTTCATGCGCTGTCGCATTTGTTTGTAGTTAAGACAACACAACCAAGTCACTCATTTAGTACAGCTTATATTGAATTGCCTCCTTTGTCAATCCTTTACCTCTTCTAAACAAGGGTTAGGGTATTATCTTCGAAACATCGTTTCATCCTATATTCTTTCTACACAACTCCACTCTTAAACAGTTACATAAGTTCAAATACACTTGGAATTGGTTGAAAAAATGAAAAAGCTAAACGGTAACTATACTTTTATACATGAAAGTGTCGTAATTGAAATGTAGATTTAAACCGGCTATGTAAGCTATTGAATTGTTAAGCAAAGCCCACAGGACCGCGTACTGCCACAATGAGTCAGCAGAGTACTCTGTAATGAGTGATCACCTGATTCTGCTGGTTCAAGGCATGCCTTTGTGGGCTTCTCCCTTCTAGTAGGGTGGTGTTTGTAATTCTCGAGGAGGATCGGATACCATTGGCTCAATGCAGTGGTTTACGTTAGATGGCTATGCTAAACAGCCTTACTATCGACCGTAAACCTGGGTATGACCTTAATCTGGAAAGGGGTAAGTGTTGGTGATTCTGTGGCTATGCTTGTCAAGGACTGGAAGAAGGATAGAATGAGGCTGCAACATGTTAGTAATTTGTGCGAGTAAGGCCAATCAGTAGCGTTTGACTTGCATCTGGCCTATTCCCCACAGCTTCATTAGCACAAAGGTAGATTTTCGAATCGGATGGGTATGGTTGGGTGTAAAAGAACTTGGACTTGGTGTGGAGCAACATGCCCAGAAACACCCTGCGGAGAAAGCTCATCTCAGCGAGCCGGCCTAACCTATCTAGGTCGTAGCGCTAGATTTTCGACTATATACTAAGACTGCCGAATAATATTACTCTGCAGTGGCACGCATATTCAGCTGCCGACCCTGCGAATAACCCGTGGAAGACGGAGTCACACGGCTTCGCAGGTCGATTACAACAGCCTCAGTTTACTTGACTGCGCGGCCTGAAATGGCATTTGTAGTAGAGGCCATGAGCCCATATTACACTAGCGCGTGTACATTACATGTTTTGCTTTGCACACAAACTGTAACCACAGTAACCAGTGTACAGGAAGTTCTCCATCCACTCTACAACCAGAATGGAGATGGCTACTTTACACATTGAATAGCTGATTGGCTTTGCCCTCATAGAATCTTGTTGTACCTCTGAACCCGCTAATTTGTCGGCGGAGCAAGGCATCCGGGAAGTTTGGGTCTAGCCCCATTCCTTGCCGGCATTCTGCAGGTTATCCCACTGCCAGCGTCAAAAATAAGAAGATCACTAGGTTGTTGCTAATTATGTTCATCTTTGGATATTTCTGGGATGTCGACGCGGATACCATGTGTAAAGGTTGTCTTGTGCGGAATGATGTTAGGCTTTTCCTCTAGACGTCGACTCCGTGATCCCATATGATCACAGGGCACGAAAAAACTAATAATGGTTGCAACCAAGTTAGCCAAGCAAAGTTGCGATGCTAAAGTAGAAGTCTTTCCAGTGCCAATTCCTATAACATTCAAGCTTGAACACGAAGGGCACAGTCTTCTAGCAAGAGAGCTCCCGTTTTCTAAGCTACCCTTCGATCTATCCTGTGTCATGAAGTCACGCCACATTACCCCAGCCACATTACCCCAGCCACTTCAGGAACAAAGAGATCATCTGTATATAGCCTAGTTACGCCTACGGAGGTGGTTTAGAGACCTTCGCGCAACAACAAGTATAGATGACCTACCCCGTACTACGAGGTCCCTGACATCCTGTTTGGACAGAAACGAAACTTGAGGTGGCTTTCGAGGCTTCTGTAAGGACCTCGATATGTCGGGTTAGTGGCGATTAAAGTGTACAATGTGAGTAACAAGGATAGAATATAACATCGAAATACTCAAGTTGAATCCCTGCATACTTAGTAGAACTAGCCCCAGCGCTAGACTATCATATACCCCTTGTACGAGCTACCTTATTCAACTAATCGAGGCGCGTAGTTGCTAGTGCGTATATAATCCACTATCAGGGAGCAAGCTAACTCTCCCGGGCCGCTTTTTGTTTCTAGGTTAATCCATTTGGGGCCAAGGAGCCGGCATCGTGGCAGTAACTAATATGACAGATATAATGTACAGAAAAGTTTCTCTAAACGAAAGCACTAGAGGAAATCTAAATATTAATACATAATTTTTATATGTTAAACCAAACTTCAGTTCTTACCTATACTTTGTTCTAGGCAAATACCGCGTGCATCAAGACCTACTCAATGCCAGCACTTATAGATGTCCCCTACCCCATGTTTTACGCATTGGAGAAGCTGTGCAGCTCCCGCGTTGAACTCGATGGCCGTGTCTGTCATCGTCGTCCTTAGCACATCTAATCTCAGTGTGCTTTCTTCTCTGGAAGCCAGTCTTTTGCATTACATTGTTGTCCAATTGTTTAAATTCGCGACTGGCATTATCAAGGTTGCCATCTCGGTACCGTGAGAACCAGTATTGGTGTTTACGGGTTTGGTTTCCGTCAAGTGCCGTCATTGATCACATAAGGCTAGTGTCCCCCTTCATCGAGCCGGTCAATCTTGCAAGAAGCTCGGTCAAGTTCATCTCAACTTGCAGCTTGGCCAAATAAACGAACGGGTAGAACTGCAAGTAATTGAAACCGTTCCCGGAGAAATAATACCGATTAATATGCCCTATTACAGACTCGAGGTCAGTTGAAACAATATGACTTACTTTCAATGCTATAGAAACATATAATTAGAACAAGTACATTAGACTAGGGCTTTGGACTTCCGCTCGGCTTCTCGTGAACTAAAACAGAACTCCGAGGAGTCTTTAACTTTGACCATGAGTCCTCCTGGGTCCGATTTGCAAGGGTTAAATAGCTTAGCGTAGTGTGAAAACTCTATCACGATTCCTCTGTGACATAAGCTTGTGCTCAAAGATCCGAATCAGGGTTCTGAGTTAGCCAATGATTATTGTACGTTCAAAGGGCTCATTAGTTTCTTCTCGGTTTGGTGAATGTACTTTGTTTTGCATTTACACCTCCCCTCACCCTAATTACATCCAATCGCCTCTTTTTAGCTAGGCTACAATTGTATACCTATTCTTAGGCACCTGTGTTCTCCTGATCTTCACCACCTATTAGTCGCCTTGTTTTAAGCTACCTAGGTATGTATAAGGTATTGGCCGATGCTAGCCGTGTAACAGTAATGGTCTTTTATGGAATGGTTTAAGTAGCTACTTACCTAGAAAGGTTACCGTAACCAGCTAGCTCCTTGGTAAAGTTGGCCTAGTGATAGCATGAACCTTAATAATAGAGCCTGTCCGTGGTAAAATACTATTATCAATGGGAATGTGTTACTAGAAGTAGTGATTTCATACTGACATGTCTAGAATAGGATTATTTCTCCTCATTCTTTATGCGCAATGAGAACTAAAACACTGGCAATTACTGAATAAAAATCATATTATGTACCGCACCGGCGGAGCAGGCCTATCTCATGGTGGCAGCAAAGGGGACTAAATAAGAGGCATCCGTGCTAATCATTGGAATCGTGTTTGCATTACTTCGGCGATTACTGGATGATTTGGTGTTATAATTTAAGGCCAGTGTCCATACTCTTTTCCCGCCCTGCTCTTCTTCTCGAATATTTCTGCCGTAAGTCTAACAATATCACTGCGGAATATATAGCTGACCTTCGCAGCTTCCACCGCTTGTTTATACTCTCCATGGCTGCGCGATCAGGCAATCTTGCGGACAGTCTCCCTCACAATGGCCCTGGCGAGATGGACCTTATCGTCGAAACAGTATTTCTCGCACTCGACTACGTATTCACAGGGATTAGGCTTTGGTCAAGACAGCTGCAGAAAACGCGGCTAGAAGCTAATGATATACTTATTGTCATTGCACTAGTAAGACCTGTCAGGCGTTTGAACTCAGGCATACTGATTGAAGACGCGAAAGCTAACGCCGATAATCCACTAGCTTATCCTAACCGCACGATATGCTGTGATACTTGCTCTGATTTTGGAGTGTGGCTTGGGACTTCATTCTGATGAAGTAGAGAGAATTAGTGGACCGGGCACGATTGTCGTTTTTCGCAAGGTGTGTCCTACAATCGTCCTATCAGTTCGACTAACCTCCGTTAGCGATTCTAACGAGTTAATTAGCTTACTTATGCGATCGGGTTGATGTGGCTTATCCTCGTAATCCTCATCAAAGTGTCTATTCTTCACTTCTATACCGTACTCTTCGGCACAAAACGAATTCAGTATTTCGTTTACGGCGTCATGATCTTCACCATTGCTTTCGGGATCGCGGCATTTTTCAGCTTTGCATTTTTTGCAGACCACCCCAAAAAACGTGGTTTTTAAATATCCCTGGGCGATGTGGCGACTCGGATACGATGTACATAGTTTTGGCATCAACTGACCTAGCTATCGATATCGTGGTCATTCTGCTACCCATGCCGGTTCTTTGGAGACTGCAGCTAGCCACGGTGAAAAAAGTTTCTCTAACTTTCATTTTCGGGTTAGGTTTTATGTATGTTTTCTTCCCCTTATGTTTGCTCTTCTGTTGCTCCGTTATTTGAGCTAATCTTCACGTTTTTTTACCCAAGAATAATCATCATAACGTCCATCCGGATTAAATACTTCGCTGATCTTAATCCTGACGATATCACGTATACTTCCTCAGAGTTTTCTCTGCAGTCATCGCTAGTTCCACTGTTAGGAATTATCAATGCGAACCTACCCCTCTCAGGGCCAGCAATTCACAGAGTGCTCACTACGTCGATATTATCTAGTTTTGGAAAACGGGCGAACCATACTGGGACCACCGATAACTCCCAGAGAGTAAGAGAAGAGGGGTATCGCTTTACCAATATTGTGGGTAAGTTGAGCTCGAGGAATGACATGTATCATAAGGGCGATATCACTCTATTTTCTCTGGGTAATGCGCTAACAACTCAAACCAGTATCTCGCAGAACAGATAGTCATCCCGACACGGGACAAATTAATGTTAGGAGAGACTGGGAGGTAAGATCATCACCGGCAATAGAGGGTTATCCAAATGCCATATATTCTGATAGCTTCTTTCGGGGTTGAGGTGTTTCCCAATAGATTATCGACCCCTCCATATATTCAATCTATATTCTCTTTTGTGTGTTACATGGCACTTGCCATTCAACGTCCTTGTCTCATTATACTCCCATTTATATTGTATTAATCCTCCTGTCTTATGATACGAAGTCGTTGAGGCCGGGCTTAGAAGACCCTGATAGTTACCTATGAATCATGCTAGTCATCTCGAGATTTGTTCACGCTTAGTGCCAGGGATCTAGACACACGAATCAGACCAGACAAAGAGACTCGCTGTATATAGTCATGTAATCATGTAGATCCCACACAGATGGTTTCATTGGTTCTCCGCGCAACAGATGTCTACACCCTACCCCTGCGAGGTCTCTGACACTTAGTCATCGGTCGTATCATATTGAATAAAATTCATATTTGCGGCTTATCGCAGCCCCTACCGCCCCCACGCTGAGCGCGGTGCATAGTAAGACAGGAGTATCAAGAAGGAATCCCGGGAGATTGTAATCAACCTGTCATGAAACCCTCGTTTGCTATTATCAGGACCCCTGGTATGGGGCTAGGTAAAACTCTTCTGATTGCGCAAGAAATCTACCCTGGTGAATAATCTCCGTCTATATACACACACGTCCTTTGTCTATAGGCTAGGTCCGTGCATCGTGGCAGCTAAGACTCTTAACCATGTCTGTATTGCGCGCTAAAATGAGTACCCTGGTGAAGTAAGCTCTACACAAGCAGTGCGGTACGGTCCTGCACATGACAATGCATTACCGATCAGCGTCGTGATGATTGGAATAATCTCGGCAGGATATTATTGATAATAATTGATAAGAGTGAGGCTCTACATTCTTAGGCTTACTCAGTAGTAGCTAGGGCTATTTTTGAGTATCCATTATATCCGGACGACTGCGTCAATTTTATTCGTTCCTGGCATCTCGGCCGTCGCCGTAGCTTGTATGCATAAATGCAAACTAGCATATACATTTTTCTTTGAGCAACTCTGTCACTTAGACCTGTGGCGACAAGAAAATTTCCAAACGGAAAGATCGACTATCTCCATGCATCGAACGGTGCAAGATCTATGACCCAAGGTGAGCTAATAGAAGTACTGTTGATATCGCCTCGCCTACCTACTTGCCTTCCATATGTAGTTCTAGTCTGCCAGGCGGGACCTCTTGGGAGTGGACCCCACTATTTAAGCTAATTCAGTATTGAAGCGGGATGGAATATAAAGTATCAGTTGCATCTGTCATATTTCGAGTTACGTCTGAGTGTTATTAAAGTCTTGAAAGTGAAGTTAAAACTAGCCAAGGTTGCTAGGTAACATGATGTAAACTAGCCTATCGTATGCGACTGGAATTCATTGCTAGAGTACAGGTATTATCTCCAAAAGATCGGCACAAACTTATCATACGCGTCTTCATTCGAGAAGTCTATGGCCTTCGGATCGCGTCTCTTCAAGAACATCTCCGCGTTCTCCCTCAGTTCATCCGCTTCTGTAGTGTCGCCCGGGTTATCTTGAAGCAGTGCCTCCGAAAGCTTAAAACAGCTACGTGCATGTTCTACCGGCATCGTGTCCTTGTGAAAGCCGGTAACATCCAAAGAGTCCCGGAGGTGTTTCCTGTGCTCGAGGTGAGTCACTTAGACGCCATCAAATGTGCTATCAAATAGGATAGAAAGGACCTACACCGCTGCTTCTGTTTTACCCTGGTCTAGACAAACTACTCCTGTTTTATACACGCAACCACCAAAGAATGGATTCAGCCGAGCCTGATCTCCCTGGCGCCAAAAGTTCTGAGCCTCAATGAAGTTCGCTTCCGCTGCTTCCAGATTACCCTCCTTTCTGTTGATGAGACCCATGACCTGGTAGGCACTGGTGTTATAAAATAATTAGTTGATACACTTGGACATGTGTCGTCGAGTGAGGAACTTACAAGGCCACCATTCCCCAATTAAAAGGTTTACTCATTTTGAACTCGGCTATAGCTGTGTCCAGAAGCCATCTTGCTTCCGAAAGATTACCCATATATAGTAAACAACGAGCCATATTCTTTTTTAGAATAGCTGGGTAGGAATCTTCATCATCATTGTTGTTGACACACTTGACCCAACGATTACGCGCCTTCTCAAACCACTGCATTGCAATTTCATGATTGTTAGCGGTATTGCATGTGTATCCAAGATTCGCTTCGAACCCATAGCAAAGCGGCTGCTGAATTGGATTTTCACCCAATCGAATGTGGTAACCTTTGGTATTGAGCTCAATAGATTTTTTAGCATTCCCTAGCCCTTCGTACATATTAGCCTGTTGAGAGTAAATATGAGGAAGAAGGGCTTTGATCTTGCTCTCGTCATCGAGGGTCTTGACGGCCATAAGATTGACGTTACACATATCTTCAAGGTCGGCAAAAGCGTTACATTCATAGAGATACCTAATTTGCAAGATGAATGAGTAGTATCCTTCCGTGATAGATGTAGGAAGCCCACCTCTGACAGTCTGTTAAAAGCTCACAAAACTCCAACGGAGCCTTGAAGGTGTTGTCCGAGTTGTAGCAGGCTTTGAAACAATCCTTCAGCGAGATGACGTGTTGCAGCATGGCATTACACCGGGTCCATTCATCATAAAGCTGACCTTTATCACCCTCCCCCATTTTAGGGAACTGGCGATAGATAATCGTGACAGCATCCGCAAAGCTGTGTTGGAGTTGTGACCGTTCTAAGAAATATCTGAACTGTGTCTGGACCATCCTGTGTATAGAGAATACTCTAGTATCTCTATTCCTCTTAATCAATGAAACCTCTAGAAGGCCCTCGATTGTTTCGTAGAAACTGTAACTTGATTAACATTTCGCATATATCAAAATGACATAAGCCGAACCTATATTCGTCCTTGCAGAAGCAGAGAGCTTTTGGCAGTTGATCACCTATTTCAAATAAAGACTGAGGAATGTCATCGGCCATCAGGAATGAGAGGACTCCAAGGAATGCACAAGTTTGGCCATCTAAGGATTGAAATGAAAAGTCCCACAAAGCCTGAAACTCGGAGCCGTGGACACGTCTGGTGTTATTCAAGTATATTTTCATGAACTCGGAGATAGTCCAGGACCGTCGGTGTATAAGTCCAGCCACTACAACACTCGGAGTTGGTTATTACCGTTTATAATATGAATCGCGACTGCTTCATAAGCTTGTAGACATCTTCATATGGCGAAAATGCACTATTTTGAAAAAGCCGACAAAATAGGAGGAAAATGGTTACGAAAATTACTTACTATGAGAAATCCCAAGTGCATGTCCACTGAGTCTGCGCGAAAGCTCTTGTGCAGATATCCCCTCGTTTTCTAAGTCCCTGCCGATCTCCTTTCGGAGCAGAAACATTAAGAATTCGGAACCTCGCTTAGTGTCCCAAGAATTGACTTCGATGGCGGCACTGGCTTGGTCAAAGGCGATTGAGGAATTGCGGGTCGTGATGATAACATGCCCCTTTCCTGCCACTGGCCAATACCTCGGGGGATTCCTGGTAGGGGAACGTTATCATATACTAACAAGCACTTGCAGTCTAAGAGAGGTGTTAAAACGAAATTTGTTCCTATAAGCTGTTGTGAATAAGTGACGTCGCGGAATCTTACCTGTGGATTGGAACCATTCTTGGACAAGGGCAAGGTTCTCATCGTGGGCTTGCGGATGGGCGCCGGAAAGTTTCAACTTCAAAGCTATCTCAGTGAAGCTCTGCCGGAGAGATGCGTCTTTCTCTGCATGCATCCATAGTATAGCGTCATATCTGTCAAGGCTACTCTTGGTCTCGAGGTATCGCACGGCAATCGAGCTCTTACCAACACCGCCAAGTCCCATAACGCAACAGACTTGAAAGATTCCCCTACTTCGTCACTGAAGACGTCGTCTAACTGGGTAAAAATATCGACACGGTCAAAAAACCGTAACGTTCTTGTCTGGGGTAGCAATAGAAATGGCGGTTTCTTATCTGGTATCGCCAAAGTCTGTGATGCCTTGGCAGTTACCGGCTGCGCTTGAAGCCCAAGCGACATATTGAATTGAACCGTCTTTTCAACTTGCACTAATATTTTCTCAAGCTCCATATTCACCCTGGCGTAACGTTTCTCCATTTGCTCAACTGGGTTCCTTGAACAATCCCGCCCAGCCCTGCATGCACCGAGGTAGTGAAGTGAAAAGAAGGTTGATACACACTCAATTCATAGTCCCCACGCAAGCATCTGATAGCATCAACGATAAAATCTACCAATTCCATCTGAATATCAAAGCAAGCTTCCTTAATCTGATCAACCATGCGAGGAAGCGCAGTACAGCAGGTATTGAACGTATCAGCTTTGTAGCCGATGGATCTCAGCATGCGTAGCGTTGTTCTTGTCGCTTCTTGACTTTCGGATGCCACCTAGAATAAGATGGTGAGCAAATGAACAGCGGTTCCTCGTCGTTAGGGCTAAACCCAACCTGGATCATAATGCCAATGACGCCCCATAGAAACGAGGAGCTCAACTTAGGGCCAAGCTTAGTCTCAAAAGTGTGAGTGAAGCTGCTCAGATGGCCCAGCGCTGGTTTGGACAGGGCAAACTCGGAAGCTGCATTTTCACCCGGCGGCTCCAAGATAGCCTCCCGAACTGCATCCCATGAAACTAAAATGTCTAGACTGTCTATGTCGTGTGGCTCCAACAAAAGACGACATCTCTCGATTGTTCTTTTCCACTGAGTGGAGAAGAGGTGTTCTCTAGAATATCCATCAGACCTAATTCGCCCAGGCTTGGATATAGCACTTACAGGTCATGGGGGTTCATGTTGAGTATTATGAGACTTGTTGCCTGAGGATAGTTTCTGTAGTCATGTACTTTCATGAGAATGTGATAGTGGTATGAGCACGCTGACCACCATCAAAAGCAAGAACACTCGGCCCCGAGCAGTGCCCACCCACACAATGTGCTATAATAAGCCATCTATCTTCGTGCCTGGCTAGTAATACCACGGGTGACGCGTATGATCGTACACGGACAGCTCGGCAAGGATCACAAATGTAGCCTTCCTATACTAGGTACTGTAGTGTGTGTAAGGGAGTACTTGTAAGAGCCTTACTACGACATCGGCCAGAGTGGTAATTTCGAAACTACCTACTCAAAGCAGGGATGTCTCACCGGTATGGCACCGGTGAGTTAATCGGCGAGTAATACTGTACTTATGTATACCCTTGTTCGGTCTGCATTGGTGATCAATAGTAGGGAATAAAGTGCCGGGAATGCATTGACATGATGCCTTGCATCAACTTCTAGTTTAAAAGCCGCCACCCTTCTGAATCAGGGGCCACAACTGGTCATGTATCTGGGTAGTAGCATGTACCGACAAGTATCGATACTCTCACAGCCATTCATTCCAGAAGTCAAGATGCGCGGCACTCTCGGGGCATATCATACACTACCTCCCTACATCCGAATTCTTACATATGCAGAGACGCCCGATAAGAACATGGGCACAGCCTCTATATCGTTTGACATAGTCTCCTATGTCTGGACGATGATACAAATGTAGAACCGGACCAGCTCTGCAGAGCCTCAATCTTTGAGGGTCTTCTCTCCTCCCGCCCACTTTTTCCCCGTTTCTCTCTAGCATGCGCACCTAGCCGTACAATACCGCAGCAACCACTCCAAACTCCTCCACCTGTTCGCATATGGACATTATCCGGACACCCGGCCCACCCACACAGCCCTGGCCGTGAAAGAGGTCTTCCAACGGCTCTCAGAGCGCGAAAAGCTCTATGCGCATCACATCTCCCGTGCTGCTTGGTATGGCAGCAGAATTATCATGCGCCAGGTCTCCCCTGAGGCCATCGGCATCTTCGACTTCATCATCGCCCTCTACAAGTCATGTGACGGGCAATGGCAGAAACTCGTGGGCGATCACGGTGTAAGCGCCCAGGAATTGGCTGCATTCTTGGAATACGCTGGCCACTTCCTTTACAATATGGGCAATTATTGGGTACAGTGTATAACTTGATCGTAAAAATGACACGCCACTAATACCATCCAGGGCGAAGGAGATCAAAAGTTTGTTCCTGATCTTTCCGCCGATGCACTACGAAGGCTTGGGCAAGCTTCCGCCGACGCTAAAAGTGCCCTAGAAATTGTCATCAAACCTATGATTTCGGGGCCTCCCTTCGTCCTCGGTTACCCAAGCGAGCGCGCGCAGTCCACATATTATTCGGGGATGAGGAAATTACGAAAGAAGAAATTGTCCTCGTCTCCAAGGTGCTTGAGATCCACGAGATCGAACCGGAGAACACGAGAGTTAAGAAAGTCATCGACAACGGCTGCCCTGTTTTCGAAGTCCTCCAAGCATCAACCGATGATCAAAGAACACGATTGGATGGCGTAGATGGGCTTGGGTCCATATTGATCAGAGGAGGGGATCATGCCAAAGAATTGCGCAAAGTGTGCCATTCTCTTGAAAAGGCTCGAAGGTACACACAGGATGAGACACAACAGGAGGTCATTGATCAATATATTCGCAACTTCAGGACCGGAAATATGAAATCATTCAGAGCTGCCCAGAAAGCGTGGGTTAAAGATAAATCCCCTGTTGTCGAAAGCATCATTGGATTTGTTGAGACATACCGCGATCCCCACGGCGTCAGAGGCGAATGGGGGGCTTTGTGGGAATCTCCGACCCTATCGAGTCGCTAAAGATGAAATACTTCGTGAACCACTCTACCACTTTTATCCGCCTCTTACCTTGGGCGTTACCGGGTGTGAACGATGGCAAAGGCCCATTCGAGAAGGATGTTTTCGTCGCTCCAGATTACACGAGTAGTTACTGTAATATCACCCTCCATCTTCTATCGATTACAGTTGACATTAATATCTTATTATAGCTCTAGCATTCTGCACAAGCTACGCTTTCGAAGCCACAAACGTGCCAAACGTGAGTGTGGTCTCGTGTAATAGATCTTCTTCCTATTAATCATGTCTTTAGTACAATGATATTAGGGAAACCTGTGGCTTTAAGAACATCGTCGTTGCCAATCGAATGAACGCAAACAGCAGTTCATCCCGCCCATGTTATTATGTAGATGACTCTGACGTCAAGAGGTATAGAGAATACACTCACATCATCCGCTTCGTTACAACAGCGATTCACGAGCTACTGGGCATGGGAGTGGCAAGCTTCTAAGTGAAACAAGTCCTAGCCATTATAACTTCGACATTGCGAGCCCTCCTATCAGCCCACTGACCCAAAAACCCATTGACTCCTGGTACCGGCCTGGCCAGACATGGACATCCGTTTTTGGCAATATCGCTACTAGCGTTGAGGAGTGCAGAGCAATGCTCGTCCCCTTGTATCTAATTGACAATAAGGAGCTTCTCTCCATTTTTGAGTATGACGTTATTGCCGAAGATCGTGAGTTATTCTACAAGTTCCATGAACTCATTTAATGAGCGCTAACGGTTCTAGTACATTACAACACATACCTGCAGATCGGGTAGAGGGCCTCAAGCGCTGGCGTACTATAACCCCGAGCAAAAAGCCTGGGGCCAGGCACATAAGAGGGTGAGTAGTTGCCAACACGTTTCTTCAGGGGCTCTAAGAATACCATCTTAATACCATGTAACAGGCTCACTGGGCAATCTTGAACTACCTTCTTCGAGACGGTGGCGATGTCCTCCGCGTGGTCTCTGACATAGATTCAGAGCGCCTAACAATCGAAGTTGATTCAAACAAAATGTTGTCCAAGGGAAGCCATCACTGGGCAGATTCCTATGCCGTCTTCATATTTGGCGATGCACCGCAGATGTCGAGTCTTGCAGTAGATACTATGAAGAGCTGACCTCGATAACTGGCATTCATGAACAATGGAGGCAAATTGTTGCGAGGAAGCCGGAGCCTCGGTGGAAATTCGTGCATGCAAATACATTCCTCAAAGGTGAACAAGTAACTATTGAAGAATACGAGAGCAGCAACGAAGGCATCATTCGGTCGTGGGTGGAAAGGAACATATGATCGTCATCCCGTGTGTCTCAGACCTCGGCGTATGAGATACAATCCACCAAGCGAGATCAGAAATTCTAGGCTCCTAGTAGGAATGCCAAGCTATCTATATTATGCTCTCATTCTAATACAAACTCGCCTGCCTCAGACTAAGCATTTATCGTGTAGTACAGTTGTGCAATGCCAACCACCAATTGTAATGAGCTAAGAATGATCGAAACACCCCCAACCCATAACACAGTCCAAAAAGTGTACCACTGGAGGGGGTTCCTACGGTCGCGCCAGAGATCCTTAACCTTGCTAGGTTGTTGCCTCATATTATACCTTTGAAGAATTTGCAGACGGAAGCCATAAATAGGGAAATCATTTGTAGCGGAGTAAGTACTGGATTCCTTGAAGTGGCCATGAACATCTAAAGTTGAGTCCGGAAATACGTTCCTAAGGAGTGTCGACTTGTTGTGAAATGCTGAGATAGGTGATGTGCAGAGGGTAATAAGAAACGGGTCGATGTCGTCGCCACCATCTCGACTCAGTTGATGAAGATATTGCCTCATAAGTGCCCGGGACTTCGCGCACTGTGCGAAAAGTAAGCGGTAGGAGAGAAGTATCTCTCGGTAGATGGACGTAGGATCCGGCATGCTACCAGACCCAAATCTTGTTGGTAGTAGTTCTAACAGTATGCTATCGGCATTTGTCAGCCTTCTTATCCTGATAAATAATATCCCGAACAAATCGGTCCCGGGGAAGGGGGCCTAACTTCTCCATGACAGCGAATTTCCTAGTTTGGAGAATGCTCATCACGCAAAATGTGGGAAACCGAAACAACGATAGAGTTCGTCGCTGTCGATCAAATTGGAGATGGTCGGTAATTGTATCTACCAACTTAAGCTTCACATGCCCAACTCGATAGAGCGAGACGTAGGTGATGCTAGTTTCATACAATGCATCCTCAGCGCCAATTATGGGATCCGCCACATTCGCCCTGAACCCACGGAAGACCTTAGCAACTGGTCTCCTATAGTCAGAGCGAGGCATTATGTGTTTAGAGTCTTGTACCCAGGTCTCCGGCAGAGTCAGTTGTGTAAGTGGCTCTGAGCTCACATCACCTGAAGGCCTCGACAGAGTCGGTACCAATGTTGCAGATGCCCAGCAGAGCACCCCGAAAACTGCACGACGAGCTTCATTGAGTTGTGTTTCTGTGAGTTGGGGAATGCCACTGGAAATGGCGAAGAGGTTCTTATCAGAAGCCAATTGGAAGCAAATCCCATCAATGGTGGTTTTCTCAGGCTCAAGTCTGCTAATAGCGGATAGTACTATAAAGTACCACTCCCAGCAATCACTCAAGCGTGGTGCATCGTTAATCCCTATCAACTTCCAGACCACGTCATACTTGTGCTCAATCAAGACCCCTGATGATTCCTCGAGATACTTGCAGAACAATAGGCTACCAGGCCAAGCTTGGACAAACTCTGCGTTGAGCCCGAATAGAGTATAAATAGCTCGGTGGCGGGGGCAATTCATATCAACGATGTTGTGAGTGAAGGTTTGCTCGCTCACGCTACTTCCCGAGTCATGAGTTGAATTCTTGGGAAGAATGGACGCCTAGCACATGCTTGCAGTGAGTAGAAATCATCATCTTACGAGAAGGACCAATAACTACCTGTCTTGATTCGGGGACTTTCAATGTCAACAAGGTCCAGTATCGGTGTATTGACCTTCCTCCCATCGTGGCCATTGATTGCTGTTCAATGTCTTGGCTGCCTTGGTGCATTATGAGACTATGATTCAACGTCTTGTTGAGGAAGCGCTTTTATTGCTCACGGTCTATGATTTTTATAAGTAGACTCATTTGAGAAAATGCTATCGACCCTAGAAAATTTCAGGGCGAGAAATTGCATATTCGCAGCGTAGATTGTGGCCAATTAAGAAAGGTATCAGAGTGCAGCCCCCAAATTAATCTATATCGCAACCTCAATCTCTGCCCAACGATCGTGGCATTACCGACACATGAGAGCTGCTCAATTTGTTAGGCCACTCGTGGATCTTAGTTGGCGCTTATTTGCATTTTCCGAAATTTGCACTGACGACGGTGGGCCATATGTGCATATACCGACAATTGAATTTTTAAAAAGTTCAAAATCCAATTTTCATTTCTAGGTTCTTAATTACCTAGGTAAGCAATATTCCCCTCTTTTTTTTAATCTTTTTTTTTTATCGTACCTAAATTCTAATTTTCAAAAACTTAAAATCTATTTCTCATTTCTAGGTTTTCAATCACGCTGCTCGGTACTCCGTACCCCTCATCGTCGCCCAATCCACCGAGCATTACTACCGCCGCCGCCGCCGCCACGTAAGCATATTTCTTATTCGTACGACCTTATTTTTATCTCGCTAGGCTTTAGGTACTTAGTAGAGGTCTAGAACGACTATGTTTATAATATTTGTTCGTACGACTTTTTCGCTATTCGCCTAATTAGGAAACTAAGAAATGGATTTTGAATTTTGAATTTTGAATTGTCGGTGGATGTATATATGGCCCTCCATAACTGACAGCTGGCCAGGGAATTTGCAGTTGACATGTCATTGAGGCTCTGTTAGGATCTTCCTTGTAACATAAGATAGACGATGTTTACTCGCTAAACCGTGTACTGATATCTTAGCGAGTTTGATTACAGAAAGAACAATCTCTGACCTTCGAAACCCAGACCGTTCACGAATGAGTGACAAAAAACAAAATCAACACCCCATTTTGCATAAAGTCCCCAATATTTTCAATCCTTTTGCAAGCATAAACACCATTCTGGAAACAACGAGGCATATATTCATTATAAGTGCAAGCCCTGCCTAGATGTGCATTCTTTCCCTGTTCGGATGATGAGTTTAGTAGTGGACGAGATTGTTCGGAATAGAAATCACCTACTTCACTTCAAGGCATATTTTCCTTGGGCTTGCTCAAATCGACATCGTTACGCGGGTTTAGTGCAACCGTACCATGATAACTGTTTCCAGTCCCACTGCTACTAGCCATGATAACTCCGTTCTCCGTGATCCTTTTTGCGTCCAACTGATATAACCATTTCTTCCACGGTTGCTGAAGCTTCGCTTGTTCGGCTTGGGTAGGCATAATTATTGATAAATAGGAAGGATGCGAGTAAATGAGTGATTTCTTAGGTCTGTCTCTCGTTTACAATCTCTTATAAGGCAAGGAAGACTGGGCTCTCGTGTTGGAGGTTGGAGGACTTAAGCGCAGGATTTTGTTAAGCGCAGGATTTTGTCAAGGACGTGGTCATGTATTCTGTCGGGTTGGTACTTCTACGTGAATCTGCAACAACAAATTGGGGATCCTGTATTGCAGACGCACTAATATTTACAATACCGAGCTGGAATCTATTGCTGGGATGACAATCGGACGACAACGGATATGCTTGTCGAGTGGAAGAGAGAAGTGTGTGCCAGGGCAAAAATATACACTAATGATTTGTAGAGCCGCATACCGAGATCGCCAAACTGTCAGACGGGGTGTGTTCGGGCATCCAAAACTTGCATGTGTCGGTCTAGGAATCTTAGGGTATGATTCAAGTTCTAACGCAGGCTGGGCTATGCGATTGAGCATCGGGCAATGCATGATGATGTGGCAACCCAACGAGGCCCAATTGAGATATTCTTGCAGTATATGTACACCGGTTACAAGTTTATGTGACTCAAGAGATTGAATCCTATGATATCTACGAGACAGGGTTCCTATATCTATCCCGTCTATAAGGCACCGACCCTACAAAGAACTCAGAGCCACTTATGATGCCTTCAATAACCAAGAAACTGATTTGACATCAATTTGACAGCGCCTTATCCCTCTTTCGAGAATTTGAGAGGCTCCCGTCATGGCCTTGGCCACTACGATGAATTATGTGGCTCGTTTAGAAATCTTCAAGACAGAAAAAGCATTTTTCACCGATTTTCCGGTTTCTTCCGTGCCTGGGGCACGCCAAAGCAACCATCAAGTCGATCAAACCCCTATTGAAGTCTATCCAATCCAAGACGACTCTGAATTTGATATGAATGTTCATGGATTCTGCACAGTTCGAGCAGAAACTAGCCTCGAACCCGAAGATGCGTTTACGAAAACCAAAAGTGTCAAGAAGGCCTATTGGGCACAGCTAGAGAGAGTTCTAGCAGAAAGATTCCCCGAATATACTCGAATCGAGAGTTTTGACTTTACAGTAAGATTCAATGCTATTTCTAAACAGTTAAACTAAAAAGAACCCAAAGCTAAAAGCTATCCCAAGGTACGTAAGCGGGAACAGGACTTCCCTGCGGTTTCCAGGCTATACGGGGACTATGAACAGCCTCTGAGTTCTCCACATATCGACTGGACTGCAAAAGGGTCGGAGTTACAGATGCATGACGCTTTTCCAGGTCAAGATCATGCCTGGCAAGGCAAAGACTATGATATAATCAAGTACTGTATCTGAGCCTCACGTCATAAGATGCCAACATGCTGACTTGATATCCTCAGTGTCTGGAGGCCGTTGGTAGGGCCTAGCGATGATTGGCCGTTGGCGGTTTGCGATTGGACAACCATTGACCAAGATAACGATATACTGCTGAATGACGGCATACGTCGCGACAAGGTGGATGAGAATGCAACACTTCACTCCAATAAGGCCCATAAGTGGTACTATATCAAAAATCAAACGACCGATGAATTGATTGTGTTCCGTAATTCTCATTCGAAGGAGAAGCTGCCCTGTAAGTTTCTCCAGGGTGGCAGTCTATCAAACAGGGGTTAATTAACATGAGGGTAGGCTGTTTCCACTGCGCTGTTTTCAATCGCCAGGCGACGGGACCCCCGCGGATGAGCGTTGAAGTAAGATTGGTGGCTTTTCGGGATCTGTTCTGATAAAAACATGCTGCCTTCCCCGTCGGCACAGTGCATCATGCAATTTCTGACTGGCCAACCTATTCACAATATTTAGCTCATGCATATTCATGCCTACTGTTGCTTTTTTTGAATACAACTCACTGTCCTCTTGACCGATAATGTTTTTAGTCGCAGTACATCTTTCTACTTGAATGTACCTCAGACTCATCGGGCGCGAGATACGAAACCCAGACCAGTGTCAGGCCGACACCCATTACATCATATTCATTCAGGTCATTAGTTCCCTTGCGTGAAATTCCGATGAATATCACATAAATCACCATGGTGTTGCCGCTACCTGAGACAATGACACGCCATACATGTGCATCTTCCTCTTGGGGCCAGGATATCGGCCATAGGGAACCAATATCTATCCATTCGAGTTCATCCCTGGCTATCATCATGTCACTCACAAGGCTTTGTGGGAACAAGTGTCGATTCATATTGGACTTTGATGGCGTGCAAACTTTTACAAAGAATGATCAGGCATGGAAATATTGCTAGTAGCGCCTTTTTTTAATTTCTTTTTGCAACTATAGATCGCCTATAAATAATAGCAAATAGATGAAAAGGACTCAGCCGCCACAAAATTAGAAGCTAAGTTTTCAGCTTACAGCCCAGTTTTGAGTCCAGCCAGCCTCATGATTACACTCTACAACTATTCAAGAAATATTTCGTATTTTAGGAATCTAACAGCGGCATGGATGGGCGTGGTCATTCCATGAGAGTCCTATTCGCTGTCTCAGGGTCTAAAGGACCTCAACATTTCTTACCGGTACTTTAAGTAGTGTTCCTTTATCAGTCCCATTCTAACAATGGTTGGCAAAGTTGACTTTAATCAATGAGCATTGGCAAACTTTGGGATGATATACCGATAGTCCGTAGGGAAGCTACCTAGGTGTGTTGAAGATAGTATAGTAAATTTCGAGTCGCTTGACTCTATTTTTCGATGTTGAAAATGTTGTATCAGCAGGGTTATTTGCATAGGTAGCTGGAGACACCGCCAGCAATGGCAACAAGATTCTGTGTTACCAGAAAGCGGTAATATATAGTGCGTTGAGATGCTGTATATGAGAACACAGTTGCTAAGAAATCTGCTTACATGGCGATTGGTTGTTGCTCATAACCCCCTAACTTTGGAATTAGGTCTTATTAAGCGTTAAGGGCGGCACTAGAAAGCTAGCTTGGGCATCGTTGAGTTATTAAGTTTATCCAAAACAAATGAGGTAAGTACCTAGGTAATTAACAGAACTGAAGGAATTTAGTCCTGAAAAAATCGGTGTGTTAGGGTGTCCCGCTTCCGGTGATAACGGACCTCCATTGAGTTATGCAATCATGCTACAGTGGCTTTGTTTTCAATTACCAATATGGAATTAAGGACTTGAACTAGAACCGACTTATTGTGAGTTTTGGAACAAAGCACTTGTTTCAATGATTACAAGACTATTTAGCCCTTTTCATCTAGGCTTCTCACTAAATTCGCTTCTTTGCATCAACTTCAATTCATAACTACAGTCGACTCATCAATTTAGTACACATTCAACTGACAACTTTAGAAGTACTGAACTACTATTCCATCAATTAAAACTCCTTTGTACCCAAGTCAAGAAATGGCGTCAACTTCTAGCAATCAAACTCACGAGTGGTTCGGCATTATTGCGAGCGGTGGCTTGATTAGGACCAAATGTGCAGTCTGCAATGCCCACCTCTCTGTGCATGACCCGCCAAATGGCAATGGGGTCGAGTCATTCATTATTTTGCCTTGTGGTCACGCTTCTGCTACGATTGTATACAAACATTGTTTAAAACAGACTCTTCCACTAAGTGTCCAACTTGCCGCGCTTCTGCGAAGCATAGGGGTTGTGGCCGCTTGGCCAAACTGGATAAGATGCAACAAAAGGCACAGTCTAGAAACCTAACTCTGAATATGGTTGATCCCAATGGATTGCCGTCTCGATGCGATTATTGTGTATACTATAACCTTGGAAAATCATCAAAGCAAGTGTCTACGAGGACATAAGCCAAGAGGGCTTCGGTTCCAACATTAATCTCATTACTTAGTGATGCCCGGAAAACGGGCTACAGCACGAGGATGCTAGGAAAAGTTACTAAATAGGTTTCTTAAGCTCCCGGAAGCACAATTTGCTATTTTTGGTAAGATCTTAGCTTTAAAAACATATTTTTAGAGCTATTATATAAATTAACAAGCGTTAAATATACTAACGTAATATATATATTTTAAATATTTTTTTTATTACTAAAAGTTTGCCTTTAATACTATAAAAAAAACAAATACTACTATATTATATAAAACTAACCGCAGTTTATTATTTACCCCGGAATAAAAGTAATAAAACGAAATAATTATATTTATATGTAATATATTATAAAAATAATGCTTTAAATAAATAGTCCGCTTAATAGTATAATTATTATTAATTTTTTATTAATATACGTTAATAATTATTTATAGTTAAACGTTTAGCTAGTTTTTTTATCGAAATTTAAAATATTATATAATTTTTTTACTTTAATATAGTTTTATAAAAGCAAGTTTTATATAACTAAAAATAATATATATTAACGTTAAAATAATTAAATACGGCGCGTTTTTTTATAGCTATTATAATATTTATTGTTTAAGCTTTATATTTTATTAAAAAAAAAAAACGTTTATTAATTTGTTTTTTTAGCAGTTATATATTTTTTTTAATAAATAATTAATAATAATAACGTTTAAATTATTAATTATTATTATTAATTATATAATAATTTAGTTTTATAAAAATTTTTTATTAAGCTTATTATATTATAAGCTATAGAAAAAAAAAGTAATATAATTTACTTTAAAATTTTTTAATAAATATAAACTTAGTTAAACTTATAACTTTATATTAAAATATATAATATATTTTTTAAAAAAAGCAAAAATTAATATTAAACTAACGAAATATTTTTTTATAAAAAATATAAATATATAAAATAAATAAATTAATATTGTTTTATAAATAAAAAAAATATATACTAAGTTTTTTAAATAAAAAATATAATAATTATATATTTAATTTTTAAATTTTTTTAAACATTAATTGATTTATTTAATATAATTTTATAAACGCTAAATTAGCTATTTATAAAAAAACTTAAAATAAAAAATTTTTTTTATTTTTAAAAAATAAAAAATTTATACGCTATAAGCTATAAATAACTAAAAATAGTTTATATTAGCTAAAAATTATTTTAAACTTAATTATAGCACTAATAATATAATTTTAAAGTTCGCAAAATAATAAAAATAAAAAAATATTATAAATATTATACTTTTCTTATTTAAATTATTAAAAAAACAAATAATAACCTTAAAAAAAATAATAATTTAAAATATATAAAATTAATAATTAGTTATTTTATTTAAACTAAAAAAATTATTTATTTTAAATATTTTATATAATAAACTAAAAGATTTTTGGAAAACTTCCGAAAATACTGCTAATAAATAAATATATATAATATTTAAATATTTTTTTTTAAAAGCGCTTTTAATAAATCGAAAACTTTTATTAAATTAAAAATATATTAAAATTTATTTTATTAATAATAAACTTTATAATTTTAATAAAAAATCGGTAATAAAAAAATAAATAATAAAGTTTTAATTTACGATAGCTATAAAATTAAGCTAAAATTTTAATAAAAAAATACTAAAATTAAAAAAATATTTTTATAAGTTTTAAAAAATAAATATTACTAATTTATTTTTAAATATTATATAAAACTAAAGATTTTTTAAATTTAAATATTAGCTAAAAAAATAGCTAATATTATTTTAAAAATAAATTAGCTATTAGTTTAATAATTTTTTAGTATTTTATAAAATATTTTTATTAAAACTTTTTATTATAATTTTTATAAAATAAATATTTATTATTAAATTATTTTTATAACTTTATATAATTATATAGCTATATATAAAAAATTTTTTTATTTAATTAGTTTTTAATTTTTATTTTTAATATTAATTAATTAATAAAAATATAAATATTAACCGCTAAAATATTTACTATATATTATTAAACTAATTTATATTATTAAAAAAAAAAAACTTTTTATATAATTAAATAGTTATATAAAGTTTATAAAAATAATTTTATTAGTTTTTATATAATAATAAATATTTATATTTTATTTTTATAAAATTTATAAAGCTTTTTATTATATTAAATATTATTTTTTAGTATATAATTTTTATTTATATAATATTACTTTTTAAATAAAAAAATAATAAAGTTTAAACGTAAAATTAAATAAGTTTATATTATTTTTATTTTTTAAAAAAATTATATAATAAAGCTAAAAAAAATAAAAAATCGGATAAATTTAGCTTTTTATAATTTTATAAAAAATTTAAATATAACTATATAATATTAATTTAAATTAAAAAAATAATAATTAAATTATTTAATCGATAATATTTAAACTTAATATTATTATTAATAATTTTATTAAATATTTTAATAATATATAAAAACTTATTATATAAATATAGTTTTTTTTTTTTACTTTTTAAATAAAAAAAAACTATATAGTTATATAAGCTAATTTATATTATAAATAATAAATTTATTTAATAAATTTATATTAAACGAAGCTTTTTTAAACAATTTAAAATTATTATAGCTATTAATAATAATAAGAAAATAAAATTAAACTAATTAAATAAAAAAGTAGCAAATAAAATATAAATAAAACTAATATTATTTATAAAATAAAAAGCTATAGCTAAAAATATTATAAATAATTATAATATATATAAATAAAAATTAAAAACTAAATAATTAAATTTAAAATAGATTTAAAAAAAAAAAATTTAGCTAAACAACTATAACTAAAAAGTTTTATATAAAAATTTAAAATATAATTTTAAAAAGTTCGGATTTAAAAGTTATTAATAAATTTAAAAGCAAATATTAAAAAAGCTCCGTTTATTTATAAATAATAATCGATTAATAGCTATATATTAAATAAACTTAAGCTTAAAATTTATTATATTTAAATTTATTAAATTTTATTTTTAATTTTATAGTTTAATATATTTTATGTAATATTTTATTAAAACTTTTATAAAAAAATAATTTATTTAATTTTATAATTTATAATATATATTTTATTTAAAATATAATTTATATAAAGTTTTAATAACTTTTTAATATTAATATTATTAAGTTAAAAAATAAAACAATTATATAAATAATAAAAGCTAATTTATTAAACGGTTTTATTAATTTTATAATTATATTTTTTACGTATAAATACTAAATTATATTAATTTTTAATTATTTTATTAAATATATTTAATAATATTTTTAGTTTTAATATATTTTAATAAATAATAAAGCTAGTTATGCTATTTATTTTATATTTTTATTTTTAATATAAAAAATTCTGTTTTTTTTTATTAAACGTATAGTTTTTTATATTTTAAAAAATAACATAAACCTAAAAAAAGATTTAATTGCTTAATATACGCGTTTATAAAAAACTAAAAACTTTAAGCTTATGCTTAATAGTATTGCTTATAAATAAAGCTTATAAGTAATTACTTTAATAAAATAAATATTAATAGCCGATATTTTTTAAAATTATAAAAATATATATTATTTTTTAATAGTAGCGCTAATTAAAAAAAGCATATTATTAAGCATTAAAGGACTTAAGTTCGAAATATAAAAAAAAGTTTTTAAACTTCGTTAGTGCTTTTATTAATAGTTTTATTTTTATTAGCAGTTTTATCGGCGTTTTTATTAATAAACCTTATGCTATTAAAATTAGTAGCTTTGCGTTAATATTAAATAATAGCGCTAATAATTTAAGCTTTAGCTATTTTTATTTTTTTAATACTAGTTTTTTTAAAATATTTAATAAATATTATTTTATAATAATTAAATTTAATTATAATATTAATATAAAATTAACGTTTTATAATTTTTTTTTAATTTTAAATATATTTAAATTATATATAATTCGGTTTATTATTATAGTTTTAATATTTTTATTTTCGGTAAAAATTATTTATAAATTATTTTTTTGCTATAAAATATATTTAACTTTTTTAAAAAGGCCGAATTAATTTTGCTTATAAATAAAAAGCAAAAAAAATAATAAATAATATTTTAGGTTTAATATAGCTTATAAAAATAAAAAACTAAAATAAATAAAATAAAAATATAAAAAAATATATATTTAGCTATATTTTATTAAAAGCTAAATATATTATTTTAGCTATATTTATTTTTGTTTATTTTTATTAATTTACTATTATATTTAAAAAACAAATAATTATTATAAGTTTTATTTTAGTTTTATAATAAAATAAAAAATATATATTAATTTTTTTTAAGTTTTAAAACAATATAGTTTTATTTAATATATAAAATAAAAATCTTAAATAATAAACTTTAAAAATATAAATAAAATTTTTTTATATTATAATTTTCGTAAAAATAAAATATAAATATTTATTATTATATAAAAAACTAGTAAAATTATTTTTATAAGCTTTATTAATATAAAATAATATACGTAAAGTTTTTTTGTTTAACTAGTTTTTAATTTTATTTTTAGTACTTTATATTTTATTTTTATATTTAATATATAAGCTAGGAAGTTTTTAAGTTTTATTGATTTTTATTAATATATTATATATAAAATCTATAAATAAAAAAAAAAAAAAAAAAGTTTAACTTTACATTATAAATAGCTATTTATATATTTATAATTTAATAGTGCAAATATATTTATTGTTTATATTTGCTTTTATTTATTATAAATATTATTTATTATAAATAGTAGTTATTATAAATAAAAATTATAAATATTATAATTTATAACTATTATAAAATTATTTAAATATATAAAATATATTAAACGAAATTTTTTATAGTTATTATTTTATGCTTTTTTTGCTATTTAGTTTAATATTTATGCTTTAAAAGCTTAATTAAACTAAATTATTTTAAAAAAAAACTAGGCTTTTTTTTATATTAGAAAAATTTTTTTAGTATTAAATTTTTTATCGATTTATATATTTAGTTTATATATATAATTAGTTTTTTTTCGATTAAATAGTTTTAATCCGATTTTTATTTTAGTTATTTTACGCTAAAGCTATTTATAAGCTAAATTTAATAATAATATATATATATAGCTTTTTATATTTTATTATTTTATTTTATAGCGGTTTTAAAACGTTATATTTTATTAATTAATATATATTATTAAAACTATTTTTAGTTTTAATAAAATAGTATTTTTATAAAAATACTCGGTAATAAAACTAAACGTTTTAAGCTTTATTAATATAGGCTTTTTTTATTTTATAAATATTATATTATTATTTCCGATTTTTAATAAGTTAACTTTTATATAAAAAAATAATTATTTAGCCGCTCGTTTGCCTGTTTTAAAAATTTAATAGTTTTATTAAATTTTTTATTTATTATAAATATAAACGTAAATATAAATATTTTATTAATTAAAAACTTATATAAGCTAATAAATATTTAAATTATTTTTATTTTTTTATTGTTTAATTTATAATAAATAATATTTTTAAAACTATTTATATTAATTAGTTATATATTAAAGTTTTTTAAATGCTTTATTTATTAATAATGTTTAATATAATTTAATAATATATTTATACGTTAAATAAAGCTATAATAAAAAAATAGCTTAAATTATAACAAGAGTTATAAATCTATAAGCTTTAATAGCTATGCCCCACCACTAGCCATAGCACCTATAATCTTTACTTATAGTAATTATTATTTGCAATAAATATATAACTGCTATTTATAATAAATATAGTTATAGTAAATAAAGGCAAGCATTAATAATAAATATAGTTATTTTATATAAATATTTAAATAATTGCTTATATTATAAACTTAGATTTTTTTTTTTTTTTTTTTTATTTATAAATTTTATATATAATATATTATATATACTAAAGCTTTATTTTTTCGAATATATAAAATATAAT
Source organism: Amphirosellinia nigrospora (assembly GCA_004123355.1). NCBI lineage: Eukaryota > Fungi > Ascomycota > Sordariomycetes > Xylariales > Xylariaceae > Amphirosellinia > Amphirosellinia nigrospora. The sequence continues at coordinate 1,058,007 of SCHM01000006.1, read as the reverse complement.
TATTTATAAATTATTTATAATATTATAAAATATTAAAACTATTTTTATAATATTTTTTAATTAAACTAAACAATTAATTTAATTTAAAAATATTAAAATATTTTTTAAAAAAAATTAAAATAATAAATACGTATAATTATATATATTAAAGCTTTTATTAATATTTTAAATTTATTTGCTTTAAATATTTAAAATAATAAGTTTTTTATAATAAAACTTTAATAAATAATAAAAAAATATATTTATTTTAGCTTTTTAAACTATATAAAAATTATAATAATAAGCTATAAAAGTTAATTATTTTTAATTAATTTAATATAATAATTTTATAATATTATTAATAATTATATATTTAAAAAATAAAAATTCGATATAAATATTATTAATTTTAATTAAATAGTTTAATATTTAGCTAATAATTATATAAAATTATAAATAAAAAATATTAAGTTTAATTTTTATTTTAAATTAATAATATATTATAATAAAATAATTTAGTTTAATTTTAATAAAAATAAATTAAACTAATATAAATAATATATATAAAAATTTTATTATTATTTTTTAAAAAATAAAAATATATATTTTTTAATAATAGTTTATTATTATTTTATTATTAATTTATATATATTTATTAAAAAATTAAATAAATAAATAAAGTTTTATTTAATTAAAAAAAATAAAATAAAATTATTATTTTTATAATAAATATATATTATATTAATATATATTATTAATATTTTTTAATTTATAATTAAAAATAATTTTAATTAATAATAAATTAATTAATAAATTATTAATTAATTATTAAATAAACTATAAAAATAATTAAATAATATAATTATATTTAAAATAATTTAAATATTTTAAATTAATAAATAATTAATTTATTAAATTATTATAAAATAATTTTTATTTTATTAAATAATAAAAAAAATAGCTAATATATAATTAAAATATTAATATTTATTTTTTATAATAATATAATTAAAAATAAATTTAAATTTAAAATATAAATTTAAATTATATAAATATAGCTAATAATAATAATTATTAATTAATTTTATAATAATATAGCTAAAATAATTAATATTAAAATTTATATTAAAAGCTATATTAATAATTTTTTTTTTATTTTTTTATTAATTATTTTATATATTATTAATTTAAAAATTATTTTAAATATTTTAAAAAATTTATATTAATATTAACTATAATAAAAAACTAAAGCTAATTTTAATTTTTTAGTTTTAATTAATATATATTAATTAAATTTTTAAAGTTTTAAACTATTTTTATTTATTTAATTAATAAAACTAAATTTAATAAAACTAAATAAAAAAAAAATTTAAAAATAAATTATTTTTCGATTAATAATTAAAATTATATTAAAATATTTAAAAAAAAACGTTAATTTTAACGTTTATATAAAATATTATTTTTAAATAGTTTATTATTTAATAAAAATTAATTATAAATAAAATAAAATTTATAAAAAAAAAACGTAAAAATTTATTATAATTTTTTTTTTTTTTTTTTATTTTTATTTAAATAATTTTTTATTTTATTTTAAAACTAAATAACAATAATAATAATAATAATTTTATTTATTTATTTAAACTTAATATTAATAAAATATAATAATTAATTTTTAATAATAAATATTTTAATTATTATTAATAAAAATATATTTTAAAAAAATATTTTTTAAAAAATTAAACTTTAATAAATAAAAAAACTTAAATTATTATTATTTTAATTATATATAATATATTAAATATTAAACTAGCTAATATATAAAAAAAATAAATTTATAAAATATAAAAAAAAAAAAATAATTTTAAAAAAAATAGCTTTTTTTAAAAAAATATTTTTAAAAATATTATTTATTATAAATAAATTTTAAAAAAATATTTAAATAAAAAATTTTTATTATATATTTATATTTATATAATAATAGATTTTTTTAATTATAAATAATTTTTTAAAAATATAAAAATAATATATATATAATATAAACTAATAATTCGTAAAAAAAATTATTAAACTATTTAATTTTATTATTATTATAAATTTTTTTATTAAAAAGTTATAAAATATAATAATAAAAACAAAAAAAAATATTAATAACTTTTTATTATTATTAAAAATATATAAAAAAATTTTTAAAAATAAATTTATAATTATTATTAATTAATTTATAAATTATTTTAAATAAACTATAATTTAAATATTATAATATTTTATTAAATTATTAATAAACTATTTAATATTTTTATTTTAATTATTTTTTAATTATAATATAAAATATTATTAATAATAAATAAATAAATATATAATTATAATATTTAGCTTATTAATTAACGTTAATTAATAAAACTATAATTTTAAAATTAAAAAACGTAATATTAATAATAATAAAAAAAAACGAAATAATATTAAAAAACAAAAAATTAAAATATTTATTTTAAAGCGTAATAATCCAGTTAAAAAACTTTAATAAAATAAATAAATAATATCCAATTAGCTTTTATTAAAACTTATTTTTAAAAAACGTAAGCTATATTTTTTTATAAAAATATAACTTTAATTTTTATTTAAAAGTTTAATAAAAAAATCTTTATTATATAAATTACGCTTTATATATTTAAAAAAACAAACCTTATATATATTTAATATATAAAAATTTATAAATAAAATAAAAGAAAAAAAGTTTAAGTTTATAATAAATAGCTGTTTAAATATTTATATAAAATAGCTATATTTATTATTAATATTTATTTTTATTTATTATAATATTATTATAAATAGCAGTTATATATTTATATAAATAATAGTTACTATAAATAAAATTATAGGTATTATAGCTAATAATAAATAGCTATTAAAGCTTATAGATTTATAATTATTTTTTTTAAAAAAAAAATAATTTAACTAGGGTTAAAATTATAACTATTTTTTAACGAAAAAAAAAATTGCTTTAAGTTTTTATTAATATAAGTTTTTATAAAACTTTTATATTATTAAATTATTATATTAGTTTTTTATATATTATTTAAAGTTTTTTTGTTTAATATAATATTTAAATATATATAAATATATTTTTTTTATTTATATGTTTTTTTTTTTATTTTTTTTTTTTTACGCTATAATTTTATTATTTTAAATATATTTATTAAAAACGTTATTTTATATTATATTAGCTATATTTATAATTATATTAAAAGTTTAATTAAATTAAAGTTTATATTATAAAATTTTTTAATATTTTTATATTATTTTTAAAATTTTTTATAAAATATTATATATTATTAAAGTTTTATTTTTTTAATTTATTTAATATTATATTTAATAATAAAATTAAAACGTTTATATTTTTTTTATAATAAATTTTTTTTATTTTTAAGTTTTATTATTTTTTTTTCCGGGTTTTTTATTTTTTAACTTAATAATAATTATTTAAATATTTTTATAGTCGATTTATATATATTAATTAAATATTTTTAAATTATAAAAATATTTAATATAAATATATTTTTATTTTTTTATATATTTTAAATTTTATTATTTATAAAAAAGTTTAGTTTATTTAATAAACGGTTTATTTTTTAAAATTATTTTTTTTTAAAATTAATATATAGTTTTTTATATTAAAATTAAATTTATATAAATTTTATTAGTTTAATTAATTATATATTTTTAAATATAATATAAGTTTTTTTAGCTAATTTTACAAATTATATTTTTTTTTATTTTTTTTATATATTTATTTAAATTGTTTTTTTTTAATAATAGTTTTTATAGCTTTTTTTTTATAGTCCGGTTTTTTAATCGAAATTAAATAATATTAAAAAGTTTATTTTATTTTATAAATAATAGTTTTATTAAAGTATAAAAAATTAAAATTTATATATAATTTATAATAAATATATTTAAACTAATTATTTTAATAATAGTTTATATAGTTTTAATTTTAATTAATATATTTATTTATAATTTTATTTATTTTATAATTTTATAATTTTAATAATTAATATATATTTTTATTTATTAGTTTATATAGTTTATTTATAAAATAAAAATAAACTAAAGTTTATAGTTTAAAATTATAATTATAAATATTTTAAAATTTAAAAAAAATTTTATAATATATTTTAATAGCGTTTTTATAATTATTTTTATAATATAAAATAATTTATATTTATTTATTAAATAGTTTATTATAATTAATATATTATTATATTAATATTTATTTTTTTAAATATTTATTTAAAATTAATAATAAAATAGCGCTATATATATTTAAATATTAGAAAAATATAAATTTATTAAAAGTTTTATTTTTAAATATTTTAATAAGTTTTATTTTATATAATTATTATATAATATTATAATTTTTATTTAATTTAAACTATTAATAATATTTAATAATAAGTTTATATATTTTATTTTATTAAAATATTAATAAATATTTATAATATATTTTTTTATAAATTATTTTTAAATATAAAAATTTCAAATAATTAAATTTTATAAAATATAATTAATTTGTTTTTTAATTTTTATAAGTTTTTTAGTTTATTATTTTTATTTATTAATAGTAAATTTTTTATATTTATATTTATAGTTTTTTTTAAAAATTTATTTAATTAATTATAATTTATAAAAACGTTTTTAATATAAACTTATTTAATATAATTTTATTTATATAAAAATTAATTTTATTATATTATTATTAATTAAAATATTATAAAATAATATTATATTTTTTTTTAGCTTTATATTATTAAATTTTTTTTTTTTATAATAAAATTAGTTAATATATTATTTTTATTAAAATAATATAATATTAAAAAATTATATTTTAAAAATAAATTAATTTATTTAGTTTATTTTAAATTAAAATATTATTTTTTATTAAAAAATTTTAAAGTTTAATTATTAATAAATATTAAAAAAAACTTATTATAATTATTAATTAATTTAAGTTTTTATTTTTAAAATATAATATAATTATTAATAATTTTTTATTATAAAAATTATAATTTAATTTAATATTATAAAATATTTTTAAAAAATATATTATAAATATTAAGTTTTATTATAATTATAATAATATATTAAAATTAACGCTTTTAAAAAAATTAATTTTAATTTTTATTAAAAAATTATAATTAAAATATTTTAGCAAAAAAAAACATATTAAAGCTTTTTTAAATTAATAAAATAACTTTTTATAGTTTTTAATTTATTTAAAAAATACGTTTTTTTATATTAATCGGTTTAAAAAAACAATAATATAACTTTAAATATTAATAAAATTTTAATAAAAGTTGTAAAATTTTAAAAAAAATTATACGTTTTTAATTAATATAAAAGTTTTTTATTTTAATATAATATTAATTTTAATAAAATTTATTTAGATTTTTTTAATATTAATAATATAATTTAAAAACTTAATTTTTATAATATAAAATTCGGACTTTTTTAAATTAATTTATAATCCGGCTTAAATTAATCGTTTTAATATAAATTGTATAAATAATATATTTTTTATTATTTTAAATAATAATAATATTATTAACGTAAATATTATAAAAATTGTTTAAAAAATCGAATAATATATTATTAATATATTATTAAAATATTAAAAATTTATTAATAAAACTAAATAATAATACTAATAATTAATATATTATTTTTATATAAAATATTATATAATTTTTATTTTTAAATAATATATAAATATAATTAAATATTTATTATATATTAAATCGGGTAAAAACTTTTGTTTTATTAATATAAGCTAAAGCTTTTTTAATAAAAAAAATAAATATTAATTTTTTTTTATAATTTTATTTAGTTTATAATAATTTATAAAAATAAACTTATTATTTATTTTTTTATAAATAAAATAAATATATTATATAAAATATTATTAAATTTAATAAAACTTTTATATAAGTTTTTAATTAAAAATTTTTATATAGTTTTTAATTTATTAAATATATTTTGTATAAAAAACTATAGTTTAAATTAGCTTTAAATTTATTTTTAAAAATTTTTTTTATAATTTATTTATAAATAATATAATAAAAATATATTAAAATTAATTCGGTTAAAAATACGTACTAAGTTTTAATATTTTTAAATATTATTTTTTACGTTTTTTATTTAATTTTTTATTTTTTTTTTTAAAAATTGTTTTTATTTTTTTAATTTTTTAATTATTTTATTAATTTTATTAATACTAACAATATAAACGTTTTTTATTTAATTTTTTTTTATTATTATATTAAAAATAATTATATTTAAGCTAAATATTTAATTATTAGTTTTTTTTTATATTAATTAATATTATTTTATTTTATATAATAAAAACTTTTTTTATTAAACTTTTAAATAAAATTAAAATTATATTTTTTATAAAAAAATATAGCTTATATTTTTTAAAAATAAATTCTAGCAAAAACTAATTAAATATTATTTATTTTATTTTATCGAAGTTTTTTTATACTAAATTATTATATTTTAAAATAAATATTTTTAGTTTTTTTATTTTTAAATATTATTTCGTTTTTTTTTATTATTATTAATATTATATTTTTTTGATTTTAAAATTATAGTTTTATTAATTAATATTAAATTAATAAGCTAAATATTATAATTATATATTTATTTTATTTATTATTAAATAATATTTTATATTATAATTAAAAAATAATTAAAATAAAAATATTAAATAATTTTATTAATAATTTAATAAAATATTATAATATTTAAATTATAATTTATTTAAAATAATATACTTGAGTTTTATAAAGAAGTATAACTAAATAAAAAGAAAGTTTTTTTATTAATAAAAAAATTTTTTTATCCGGCTTTATATTTTAAATAAAAATTCTTTTATTTTAATTAAAAACTATTTTATTATTTAAAGCTTTTTTTTACTTTTTATATTTAATATATAATTTAATATTTAAAGTTTTATATTTTACGTTTTTTATTTTTTATTTAATACTAATAATTCGGGTAATTTTTAAAAATATTTACTTATTTATTTATAACTATTTATATATTTTAATATTAAAATAATATAAATTTAAAACTTATAACTTTATTATTATTAATTATTAATTGTTAATTAGCTATTTAAATTTTATTTAATTTATTTTATTCCGAAATTTTATTTTATTTATATTTTATTTTATTTTTTAAAGCTTTTTTAAAAATTTATTTAAGCTTATTAGTATTATTTCTAGCTAAGTTTATTTTTTTCGATAATAAATAATTTTTATTCGTTTTTAAATATAACTTACTAATAAATATTCTTTTTTTTTTATTTACTTATTATTTTTTTTATATATTTTTTTTCGTTTATAAATATTATTTATTTATTTATAAACTTTAGTTATTAATTATATTTTTAGTTTTAACTATTTTACTATAATATAAATATTTATTTATTTTATTATTATTATTATTTTAAATACTACTTTTTATTAAATAATAATTTAATTTATTATATATATTAAACGTTATAATTAAATAATAGCTAAATAATTATATATTAATTAATAATTTATTATATTTTATTTTTATTTATTTTATTATTATATAGTTTATTATAATCGATTATTTTATAATTAGTTTTATAATATAAATATTTCGAAAACTATAAAAAAAATTATTTATAAATAATTTTTTAAGTTATAAAGTTATATTTTATAACTAAAAATTTTTTTTTTCGAAAAAACTAACGTTTAATATTATAATTATATATTATAAAAATATAATAAATAAAACTATCGATAATAAACCTATTAAATCGAATAAAATATAGTTTATATTAATAAAAACTATTATATAAAAGCTTTATATAATTTATCGAAAAAATATAATATAAAATTATATAAAAACTAAGCTATATTATATAATATTTTTATAACCGTTAAATAGTTTTTTTATTAATATTTTATATAAACTATTATTTATAAATATATTCCGAATTTAACGATTTTAATATTAGTTTATCGAATATAATAATAAATTAAGTTTTAAAAACTGCTATTTTATTTTTAACTTTATATATAAATAATAAACTAATAAAATAATATAAACTATTTAAAATATTAGTTATTTATTAAGCTATTTTATTTAGCAAAAAATAATCGTTATTTTTATTTTATATTTAAAAAAAGTTATTAAATATATATTATATTTAAAACGTATAAAATATGCTTATTTTATTACTATTAAATTTTTATTATATTATTTACTTAAAATATTAAAAAAAAAAAAAAAAAATCGATTTTAAAAAAAAATATAAATAAAAAATATAATTTTATTATATAATAAAATATATAAAAAATTACTATAAAAAAACTAAATATTATTTACCGGTTATTATTTATTAAATATATATTATTATTATAGCGAAAAAATCGAATAAATCTTATAATTTATTTATAAAATAATAATATAGCTTTATATATATTATTACTATCGATAAAGCGGGCAAATATTATTAATATAGTTATATAAAAAAAAAAACTACTATAAATTAAAACAAAATAATAAAGCGCGTTAAAAATAACTTGTTTAAAAAAACTATGCCGATATAGCTAACAACTTTAACTTATTAAAATATACTTATAAATCCTAAAAACTTAACCTTTTTTGCTTTTAACTTAAAAGGCTTTTAGTTATAAATTAAATTAATAATAATTATAAATTTATTTTTAAAAATTTTTTTATATATTTTTAATAATAATAAAAAGCTTAATTAATATTTTTTTCGCTTTATTATTATATTTTATAACTTTTTTAATAAAAAGTTTATAATAATAATAAAATTAAATAATTTAATAATTTTTTTATAAATTATTAATTTATATTATATATATATTTATTTTTATATTTTTAAAAAAATTATTTATAATTAAAAAAAATTTATTATTATATAAAATATAAATATATAATAAAATTTTTTATTTAAATATTTTTTATTAAATTTATTTTATAATTAATAATATTTTTTAAAAATATTTTTTTTAAAAAAAAAGCTATTTTTTTAAAGTTATTTTTTTTTTTTATATTTATTATAATTTATTTTTTTATATATTAACTAGCTTAATATTAATATATTATATATAGCTAAAATAATAATAATTTAAGTTTTTTATTTATTAAAGTTTAATTTTTTAAAAAATATTTTTTCGAAATATATTTTTATTAATAATAATTAAAATATTTATTATTAAAAATAAATTATTATATTTTATTAATATTAAGTTTAAATAATTAAATAAAATTATTATTATTATTATTATTTAGTTTTAAAATAAAACGAAAAATTATATAAATAAAAAAAAAAAAAAAAAAAAATTAAATAAACTTTTATATTTTTTTTTTATAAATTTTATTTCGTTTATAATTAATTATTATTAAATAATAAACTATTTAAAAATAATATTTTATATAAATATTAAAATTAATATTTTTTTTTAAATATTTTAATATAATTTTAATTATTAATTAAAAAATAATTTATTTTTAAATTTTTTTTTTTATTTAGTTTTATTAAATTTAGTTTTATTAATTAAATAAATAAAAATAGTTTAAAATTTTAAAAATTTAGCTATATATATTAATTAAAACTAAAAAATTAAAATTAATTTTAGTTTTTTTATTATAATTAACGTTAATATAAATTTTTTCGAAATATTTTAAAATAACTTTTAAATTAATAAATATATTAAAATAATTAAATAAAAAATAAAAAAAAAATTATTAGCTATATAATTTTTAATATAAATTTTAATATTAGCTATTTTAATTATATTATTATAAAACTAATTAATATTAAATTTAAAATAATTTTATATAATTTAAATTTATATTTTAAATTTAAGTTTATTTTTAATTATATTATTATAAAAATAAATATTAATATTTTAATTATATATTAGCTATTTTTTTTATTATTTAATAAAATAAAAATTATTTTATAATAATTTAATAAATTAATTATTTATTAATTTAAAATATTTAAATTATTTTAAATATAATTATATTATTTAATTATTTTTATAGTTTATTTAATAATTAATTAATTTATTAATTAGTTTATTATTAATTAAAATTATTTTTAATTATAAATTAAAAAATATTAATAATATATATTAATATAATATATATTTTATTATAAAAAATAATAATTTTATTTTATTTTTTATTTAATTAAATAAAACTTTATTTTATTTATTTAATTTTTTAGTAAATATATATAAATTAATAATAAAATAATAATAAATTATTATTAAAAAAACGCGTATTTTTATTTTTAAAAAATAATAATAAAATTTTTATATATATTATTTATATTAGTTTAATTTATATTTTTATTAAAATTAAATTAAATTATTTTATTATAATATATTATTAGTTTAAAATAAAAACTAATTTTAACGTTTTTTATTTATAATTTTATATAATTATTAATTAAATATTAAATTATTTAATTAAAATTAATAATATTTATATTAAATTTTTATTTTTTAAATATATAATTATTAATAATATTATAAAATTATTATATTAAATTAATTAAAAATAATTAATTTTTATAGCTTATTATTATAAGTTTTATATAGTTTAAAAAACTAAAATAAATATATTTTTTTATTATTTATTAAAGTTTTATTATAAAAAATTTATTATTTTAAATATTTAAAATAAATAAGTTTAAAATATTAATAAAAGCTTAATATATATAGCTATACGCGTTTATTATTTTAATTTTTTTTAAAAAATATTTTAATATTTTTAAATTAAATTAATTATTTAATTTAATTAAAAAATATTATAAAAATAATTTTAATATTTATAATATTATAAATAATTTATAAATAATTATGCTTTATATATTTAAAAAATAAACTTTAATATATATATATATATATATAAATTTATAAAAAAAAAAAAAAAAAAAAGTTTAAATTTATAAAATAAACAGCTATTTAAATATTTACGTAAAATAGCTATATTTATTATTAATAATTGCTTTTATTTATTATAATTATTTTATTATAAATAGTAGTTATGTATTTATTATAAATAGTAGTTATTATAAGTAAAAATTATAAGTATTATAGCTAATAATAAAGCATAATTATTAAAGCTTGCAAATTTAACTATTAATAATATATATATTATATTCGAAATTTATTTTTAATAATATATATATTTATATATATATTATATATATATTATATACGTTATAAAAAAATTTATATATAAAAGTATAATTATTGTTTTTATTATTAATTAGTTTTTATTTATAACTTATAATTTAATTACGTTAATATTATATATTTTTTAAACTTTTTTAATATAAAAGCGAACTTTTTTATAAAACGTATTTAATATTACATTATTAATTATTTTTAAATATTATAATATATTTATAATAAATAACTTGTTTAAATTATAATTAAAATATAGTTTTATTTAAACTATAAAACTAAAAAAATGCGCTAGCTAGCTAATATATAAACTTAATTATAGTTTATTCGTATATAATATATTAATAAACTATTTATTTATATATATAGTTATAAATAGCTAACTAGATATAAATATAATGGATATAATAAGTTTTTATAAAACTTATTTAAAGTTATATAATTAGCTTTATTATATATATATATAAATCTTTATAAATAAAATTAGCCGCTAAGTTTTAAATTTAGCTTAATATTTTTTAATTAATATATAAATAAAATTTTAATTAAAAGTTTTATTTTTATAAAAAATATTAATTATAATAATCGAAAAATTAATATTACCCGATTTTAATATTTTTTTAAATTTTAATTTATTTAATATTTTTTTAAATAAATATATTAACTTATATAACTTATATTTTTATTATAGCTAATTATATTAATTAAAATTTATTATTTTTTAATTTTAAATTCGGATTAATATTAAAATAAAAATTTTTAATATTATATTAAATATAATTAATATTAAAATAAAATTTTAATAGTATTAAATTATAATATAAAATAATAATATAGCTATTATAGCTAATATAGCTTATATAACTATTTAAAAAAAGTTATTTTAACTTTAATAATTTAATTAATTTATATTTTTATATTTATAAAAATATTTTAAAAATAAGTTTTATTAATTTTTTTTGTTTAATTTATTTTATATTTATTATTAATATTTATATAGCCGGTTATATTATAGCTAAAAAAAAAAAAAAAAAATAAGTTTTAAAATATTTTTAAAACTTTGTTTTTAATATTTATAAATAATTTTATAAAAAATATTTTAATTTATTTAAATATATTAAAATATAAATTATTTTATATAATTAAGTTTAAATAATTATTAATAAATTAATAGTTTTAATAATTTAAAATAATAAACTAAGCTTTTATTTTATTATAATTATAAAAATTAATAAAATTATATTTTTAAACTTTAATAATTATATAAACTAAATAGTTTTTAATAACGTTTATGCTAAAAATTATAAGTTTTTTTTTAAAAATAAAAGTTTAATATTTAATATTTTATATTTATAATATTTAATTTAAAATTTATATTAAATAAATAATATTGCTAATATTAATTTTAATAATATTTAAATATTATAAAATTATTATAATAAAAAAAAAAAAATTAATATAATTAATAAAAAATCGTTATATTTTAAGCTAAATTTAACGTAAAAAAAAAAAATTTAAATAAAATTAACTAAATTATTATTAATTTAATTAAAAATAACTATAATATTATTTTATTTAATATAAATATTATTAAAAATAATAAATATATTAAAAAATTAAATAAAATTAAAATATAAATTTTTTTTAATAATTTTATTTAAAATAAAATCGATTTTAAAATATAATTTTAAACTATAATTAATTATTTAATAATTAATTATAATTAGTTTATTATAAACAATATAAAAATAAATAATATTAAATCGCGTTTAAAAAATAAAATTATTAAAAATTTATAGCTTTATTTAAAAAAAAAACTTAAATTAAATTATAATATTTAAAAAATTAATAAAATATTTTAAATAATAATATATAAATATTAACTAAAAAAAAAAGCTTGCGTAAAATAAACCGCTTTTAAATTAAAATTTTTAAAAAATTTTAAAGCTTTAAAAATAATTTTATTTGCTTTATCGAAAAATAAATATTTTATTTTCGTTATAAAAAAAAATTCTATATTCGATTTTTATTTATTTTAAAAATTAAATACTAAATAAATATTTAAATAAAACTTATATTTATAAAATTTTTTTTATATATTAAATAATTTATTTATAATTTAAAAAAAACTAACGTTAAAATAAAACTATAAAATAGTTTTAAATAATATTAATAGCTTAAATATTAACACTAATATTAATTTAAACTATTTAACTTTTTATTTTAATTTAAAAATAATAAATTTTTTATTTTTAGTAATAATAATAATAATAATAAATTATTTATACTTTTTAATAAACTAAAAATTTAATTTATTATAATAAAATAAAATAGTTATTAAAAAAAAAATATTTTTATTATTAAAAATATAGCTATATTTTAAAAAATATTTAATAAAATAAAAATAATAATTAAATAAAAACATAATGAACCGTTTTATACGCCGATATAATAAAAAAATAATAAAAAAAAGTTCTAAAAAAAATATAAAAAAATTTAATTTAAAAAAATAAACTTTTTTTTAAAAAAAACGTTAATAAATAAAATATTAATAATAAAAAAAATTTTTAAACTTATATTTTAAAAAAAAATTATTTTTAATATTATATATTTTAATATTAAATAAAAAAATATTTATTATTTATAACTATTTTATTAATATAAAAGCTAATATATTTTTTTATAAATAAAAATATATAAAATATATAAATAAATTAAACGTTTTTATTAAAAATAAGTTTAAACTAAAAATAGTTTTAAATATAATATTTAATTTTAATAAAATATTAAAAAAGCTTTATTAATAAATTTTATTTATAAAAAAAAACTTTAAAAAAAATACTTTTAATTATAATTAAAATAAAATATAATTTTATTATAAATAAATATTTTATAAAACTTATAATATATTATTTAATTTTAATATATAATTATATTTTTTTGCTAAAAATTTTTTTAATTATTTAAAAAACGTATTTTTCCGGACTAATATACTTAAAATATTTAAATAATATTTTAAATATATAATATTTAATAACTTAATAATAAAAGTTTTAAAAAGTTATAAAAATATATAATATTATATATTATAATATAATTTTATTTTATAACTTATAATATTAAACGGATTTTTATTTTTAAATATAATATTTAATAAAATATTATAAAAAAGTTAGCTAATATTAATTTTTTCGGTATAATTATTATATTTAAAAAAAAAAATCTTTAATAATAAAATAGCTTATAAATAATATATTATTTTTAAAAAAATCCGATTTAATAATTATTATAATAAAAACTAGCTAAAATAAATTATTAATTAGCTATTATTAAAATATAAATTTTAACTTTTAAAACGTATATAAAATATTTTTATTTATAAAGTTAATATAAAAATATAATAAATATAAACTATATTAATTATAAAAAACGTAATAAAATAATATAAGCATTAATTAATCGTAAATATTATAATAATTAAAGCTATTTTATTTTTATAATATATATTTTATAAAAATAATAAATTTATATTATATATATATAAAATCGATTTAATTATATAAAATAAATAAAAAGCTAAGCTTTTTTTTTAAAAAAAAAAAAAACTAATTTATAAAATATAAAAATAAATACTTAAAAATATTATTATTTATTTAAAACTTTTAATAAAATAAACTTAAATATTTTATTATTTAATTAACTAATAAATTATTATATTAAACTTATTTTTAAAAAAGCTAAAATAATTTCTTAATAACTTATTTTATTATATATTTTTAAAAAACTAAAAATAATAAAAAAATATATAATAAAAAACTTAAAAAAAAAATTTATTAAACTTAATAGTACGCTTTTTATTATATTTATTTTATTTATATTTAAAGCTAATAAAAAATTTAAATTTTATATAAATTATTATAAAATTAATATATTAATAAAAAAAATCGACATTTTATTTTTAATTAAAAAAATATTAGCTTATATTATAAAAGCTAAAATTTTTATAAAATTAATATTTAATAAATATTTAATAAAATTTATATATATTTAAATAATAAAAACTTTATTATATTTAAAACTAAATATAAATTATATAAATATAAAGTTTTATTTTTTAGTTTGTTTAATAAACTAATAATATTTTAAAAATATATAAATAACGTTTTAAAAAAATATTAAATAATTTTTATAATATTTATATAAATAATATTTTAATATTTTTAAATAACCTAAAAAATTATCGGTTTATATTATAAAAATATTAAAATAATTTAAAGCTATAGTTTTTAAGCTAATATTAAAAAATATAAATTTTATTATTAAAATAAAATATTTTAGTTTTATTATTAATATAATAATATTAAAATCGATCTTAAAAAAATTGCTATAAAAAAAATAAAAAAACTTTATTATAATAAAAAGTATATAATTATTTATAAATTTTATAATTTTATAATAATTTATTATAAAATATAGCTATATAGCTAAGCTTTTATTTAATTTAATAAAAAAAAATATATTTTAAATAAATATAAAAATACTAAAATATTTTTAATAAACTAAAATATTATTTATTTATACTTTTTGTTTTAATATATTATAACTATAAAAAAAAACTAAAGTTAAAATAAACGCTTTTAATAAAATAGCTACTAGATATTTATTTTAAAAAAAAAAAATAAAAAATAATATTTTATTATATTTTTTTTAAAATACTATATAATATTAACTAAACTATAAAATTTATAATAAAATATTAATAATAATAAAAACGTTAACGTATTAAAAGTTAAAATTAGCTAATAATTAAATTAGTTAGCTTTTTATAATAATTACCGATTATAAAGCTTTTAAATATTTTAGTATTAAATAATAATTAAATTTATAATAAATAAAATAAATAAAACTAATAGCCGATTATAATTTTATTATTATATATTATTTTAAATTTAAAAATATTATTATTAACGTTTTTTAAAAAAATAAAAAAACTTATAAATATAAAAAAATAAAATAAAAATTAAAAATATATAATTATATTTTAATTAGTTAATAAACTTAGTATTTTTTTAAGTAAAAAAAACGCTATTATTTACGTTTTTAATTTAAAAGAAATAGCTAATATAATAGCTATTATATATAAACTTAAAATAAAAGCTATAATTAATATTTTAGCTATTAAGTTTTTTAATAAACAAAATATTATAGTAAAATTAATAGTTTTTAAATTTAAAATTTATCGAAAAAAAGCTTATATTAGCTTAAATAAAAATTAAACTTTAAACAAAAGTTTAATTATTTATAAAAAATAATTTATAATATTTAAAATAAATAATTTATTTGCTTATATATTAAAAAAATATATAGCTATA
Source organism: Amphirosellinia nigrospora (assembly GCA_004123355.1). Classification (NCBI taxonomy): domain Eukaryota; kingdom Fungi; phylum Ascomycota; class Sordariomycetes; order Xylariales; family Xylariaceae; genus Amphirosellinia; species Amphirosellinia nigrospora. The sequence goes on along the minus strand of SCHM01000006.1, from coordinate 1,041,389 downwards.
TTATAACTATTTATTTTAAACGAAATAAAACTTATAAACTTATAATATTATAATATTAATAGCTAAAGCTAATAAAAATTATAACTAATATATAAAAACTGCTTAAAATATTAATTTATTAAAATACTTTGCGATAAAATACTTAGATTATTATAATTTATATTAATTTTTTTAAAACTTTTTTAATATTTAATAATAAATTTTAAAAAATAATAATAATAAAAATAAAAAAAGTTTATATTTATAATAATTAACCGATTAAACAAACTATTATAGTTAATATTTTACGATAAAACAATAATAATAGTTTAAGCTATTTATTTTTATTATAAAAGATTTTTTATATTTTTAAACTATTAAAAAAAATTAATTCGGATAAAAAACTTTAGTTTATTTTAGCTTTTATTAATAAACTAGCAAAATTTTCGGTATTATTTAAAAGCTATTATTTTTAAAACATTATAAATTAATAAATTAAGCTAAAATTATTATAAAATATTTAGATTAAAAATTATGCTTTTTTTATAATTATTATTAAAATAATTAAAAAGTAGTTTTATTTGTTATAAATTTTATAACGGTTTTTTTACTATATAAATTTATTAGATTATAATTTATAAAATATTATTTAAATTTTTTATATTTAATTATTATAATTAGTTTAGCTATATAATAAATATAGCTAATATTCCGATTAAAAATATATTATTTGCGAAAAAATATAGCAATTAATAAAAACAGTTAAAAAAATACGTTAAAACTATATAATAAATCTTAAAATAAACGTAAAAAAAAATAATTTAAAAAAAAAACTATTATTAAAAAAAACTAAACTTTAAAGTTAATAATAAAATATTTATTATAAAAAAACGTTAATTATAAATAACTAATTAACTTTTAAATAAATTAAATTATTTATTAACGCATTAATATTATAAAATTATTAAAAAAATAAAACTAGTAATATTTTAATTAAAATATTTTAAATTAGCACGTTTTAAACTTATATTATATTAATTAATTATAAAAATACTTAAATAATTTGTTATTAAATTAAGCTACTAAATAGTTTAAAAATAAAATAGTAATTTTTAACGAAAAAAAACTTAAATAAAAATAAAATAAATATAAATATTATAATTTTATTATAAAAAAACCTTGTAATATTAAATAAATTAAAAAAATAAGATTTTAATAAAAAATAATATTTTATAAATAATTTTAAAAACTTATTTAAATTATTATTCGAGTTTTATAAAAATAATCTTAAATTAGCAAAACTACTAAAAAAACTAAAAAAATAGCTAAAAGCTGCAAAAAAAATAGATTCGAAAAAGATTACTTAAATAATAACGCTTTAAAAGTTCGTAAAAAACTAATATTATATTGTTCGTAAAAAAAAAATATAAAAAATTAAACGTAAATAAAAGCAGTATTAAAAAAATATTATTTATTAAATTATAAAAAAGCTTTAAAGCATAGCTATAAATAAAAGCTTATAATATAGTAGCCTAAAAGTAAAAACTTAAAGTAATCTTTTTTTTTATTAAATAGCAACTTTTTAATAAACGCGGGGTTCGATTTAAATCTTATAACGAGATTTTTTTAAAAGGGGGTAGTTACGGGTAGCTAATTAAATATAAATATAATAAATATAATAAGTCCTTATAAAACCTACCTAAAGTTATATAATTAGCTTTATTATATATATATATATAAAATCCTTATAAATAAAATTAGCCGCTAGGTCTTAGATTTAGCTTAGTATTTTTCGATTAATATATAAATAAAACCTTAATTAAAAGCTTTATTTCTATAAAGAATATTAATCGTGATATATATAATAATAATAAAAGTTAAAAATATTATTAAATTATAACTTTAAAAATTAATAATAGCTTTTATTATTATTTTAAAAAATTAATCGATTAATACGTTTTAAAAACCTATATTAACTAAAATAGTTTCGAAATTATATAGTTTTTATAAATTTTGATTTAAAACTAATATAGCTAAAATAATAATATATTTAAAAAAGTAAAAAAAGTACGTATAATAAAAGTTAAAGTTATAAATTAAGGTTTTTTAATAATAAATAATTAGCTTAAATATAAACATTAGCTTTAGTTTTAACTTTAGCTTAAACTTAAACTTTAGCTTTATAAGCTTAAATATAGCTTTATTTATTCGTAAATAAATAACTTATTTAATAATTAATATATTTTAAATATTTTAACCCGCTAGCTTTTATATATTAGTTTTAACGGTTATATTATTATATTTTATTTAATTTATTAAATATTTATATAACTAGTTATTTTTTAGCTAATATATTTATTAATAATAATAATATTATAAGGTTTTTTATTAATAACTAGTTATTAATAAAGTTAATTTTTTATATTTTAGTTTATTTAATAAATAATTTAAATAAAATGCTTTAGTTTATTAGCTATATTTTAATATTTTTAAAAATAATAATTATATAATAATATTATTATTTTAATAGCTAAATATTTACGCGGCTAAAACTATATAAAGTAATATTTTAATAATATTAATAATAATTTTAACTTAATATTTATATAAATATTTATTAAAATAACTAACTAAATATTATATAATTAGCGCGTTTTTTATAAGTTATTTATTTTAATTTTTTAGCGAAAAGCCGCTTATTATAAACGAACTTTTTATTAGTTAAAAGTTATTTATTATAAATAAAGTTTTTATAAACTTAAAAAATCTAAATATAATATTATTTATTAATATATAGCTTTTTCTAGCCGAAAATAAATTTTTAATAAATTATATTTTATAAAATATAATTTTTATTAATTATATTTTATAAACTATTAGTTTAAAAGTATATTATAATAGTTTAAAAGTTTATAATATTTTATTTAAAAATAATATTAAAAAAATTATATTTTTTTTACGAAATTAATATAAAAACTTTTTAATAAAAGCTAGTTTTTTTATTATTACGTTTAAAGCTTTTAAAATATTAATATTAAAACTAAAAATATTTATATTTAAAATTTTAAAATAATTTTAATTATAAAGCTTTTATAATAATTTTAATAAATTTAATATTATTATTAAAACTAGTTTTTATATTTAATAAAATATCGTTAAAAATTTTTATTTTTAAACTTTTAGTTATAATTAATATTTTTTTTTTATAATATAATTACGCTTAAAATAATATTTTAATAAAAAGTTCTATTTTTAAGCTTTTAGTTATAATTAATATTTTTTTTTTATAATATAATTACGCTTAAAATAATATTTCGATAAAAAGTTTTATTTTTAAGCTTTCGGTTATAATTAATATTTTTTTTTATAATATAATTACGTTTAAAATAATATTTTAATAAAAAGTTTTATTTTTAAGCTTTTAGCTATAATTAATATTTTTTTTTATAATATAGTTATATTTAAAATAATATTTTAATAAAAAGTTTTATTTTTAAGCTTTTAGCTAAAACTAATATTTTTTTTTATAATATAATTATATTTAAAATAATATATAATAAAAAGTTTTATTTTAAATATTTTAATTATTATTAATATTTTTATTTTATAGTTTTATTATATTAAAATATTATAATAAAAAGATTTATAAATATATTTTTTACGCTAAATATATTTTACTAAAATAAAATTATTTTTTTATTAATAAATTTTAAAAAAAAAAAAATAATTAAAAAAAAATAATATTAAAAATTATTTTTAAAAAATTTATAAACTTATAAAGCTATATAAATAATATAAAAAATATAAAAAACAGGATAAAATAAAAAACTAGTTTATAAAAACTAATAAAATTATTTTAGATTTAAATTATAAGTTTATAAATTTATTAAAACTTTATAAATATATTAACTATATATTATTTATTTAATAAAAAAAATTTATAAACTTTATTACTATTTTAAATTAAATATTTAAAGCTTTAAAGCTAAAAATAAAAATTAATAAAAAAAATAATTTTATATTAGCTACGTTATTTAATTTAAAATATTTTTTTTAAAAAAATATATATAATTAATAAAAACGTAATACTATAATACTTTAAAATAGCTAAATAAAACATAATAAAAATAATAGTTTTAATTTTTATTATTTTTATAAAATATTAATAATATTTAAATATTTATATTAATATAATATAAAAAACTTCGTTTAATATATTTTACGTAATTTTATATAATAGTTATAAATTATAGCATTTATAATTCTTATTTATAATAACTATTACTTATAATAAATAATATTTATAATAAATAAAAATAAATATAAACAATAAATATATTTGCTTTATTAAATCGCGAATATATAAATAGCTACTTATAACGTAAAGTTAAACTTTTTTTTTTTTTTTTATTTATAGATTTTATAATATATACTATATATATTAAAGCTTTATTTCTTTAAATATATAAAACATAATAATTACGCTTTATATAAAAATAAAAAAATCTTTTAATTAAAAAAAACGTAATATATTAATAAAAATTAATAAAACTTAAAAACTTTTTAGTTTATATATTAAATATAAAAATAAAATATAAAGTATTAAAAATAAGGATTAAAAACTAATTAAAAAAAAAGCTTTATATATATAGCTATATAGTTATATAAAGCTTATAAAAATACTTTACATTATTTATAAATAATAAATATTTATATTTTATTTTTATAAAGATTATAATACATAAAGTTAATAATTATTATTTTATTAATTTTTATATATTTAAGTAGGTTTTTTTAAAATAAATATAAACTAAAAATCGCTAATAAAGCTAAATTATATAAAAAAAAAACTTATTATTTTTTTGCTTTTTTTGCTATTTTATAAATAATAACTAAAAAGTTATATTAAGTACGCTTTATAATATTATAAAAAACGCTATTTAATATATTTTTTAAAAATAAGCTAAAATAATATAAAGCGTTTAAAAATTATCGAGCTTTTAATGTTAATAATAATAATAGCGGGCATAAAAAAGCGCCGGTTTATTTATTATTATTTTTATAGTTTTTTTTATAAAATATTATAGCTTTTATATAAAATAACTAAATATAAAAATATTTAAATATATATATAAACTAAAATATATTATTATATATTTTTTTAGTAAATTATATAAATAATAGCTAATAAAAAAATAATTAAATAATGTTAATATATATTATTATATATTATTGCCCGGATTTATAAAAAGTTAAAAAAATAGGACTAAAATATTTATTGTTTTTTTTTTTTTTTTTTTTTAAAATTTAGTTTTAAAAAAACGTTTTTTTTTAGCTTAGTTTTAAAACTTTTTTTTTTTTTTTATTATTTATTATTATAAAACTTATTGGTTTTATTATTTTAATTTTATATTAAACTAGTTTATAAAACTAACTAGAATTTTTTTAAATAATATTTATAGCTATTTTATTTAAAGCTTTTAAAATAATTTATTTTATTAAAAAAGTTAAAATTATTTATAAATATATTATTTTATTATTTATTTAGATTTAAATATTAATATAAAATATTTATAGTTTATAATAATAATTTTAATAATTTTTTTTGCTTAAAAAAAATAAAATTTATAATAATAAATAAAAAAGCTTAATTTTTAAACTATTTAATAGTATAGCTTTAATATTTATTTATTATTAATATATAATTAATTAATAATTTAGCTATAAAAACTTTTTATAAGTTTATTAAAATTAAAAACTTAAAATATATAAAATATATATTATAACTTTATTTATTAAATAAAATTATATTTAAGTTTAAAATAATATATATTAGCTATTAGTTTTAATATGTTTAAAATAGCGTAAAAATAAAAAATATTTATATAAAAACGTATTATTAAGTAAATATTAAAAAAGCTATATAATTTAGTTTTTTTATTATTATTATTATTGTTTAAAAAAATATATATATTATTAATTATATAATATTATTTGCTAATAATTATAATAAATATATTTTTTTTTTATATTTTATTTACGTTTTATTTATATTTTAGTTTATATTTTGTTTATATTTCCGTTTATATTAATATAATAAAACGTTAATTTTTTAAATCGATTATAATAGCTAAAAAATAGCTTAATAAATTAAATATTAATTAATTAGTATATTTTTATAAGTTATTATTTACGATTTTATTTATATTGTTTAATATATTTAATAAATTAATTATTTAGTTTATTATTTAATTAGTTATAGCTTAATAATTAAATAATTTTTTTTATTTTTATTATATTAATTTATTTATATTTTATTAATAAAAGCTTAAATAAAAAGCTTAAAATAAGTTTAAATTAATTAATAAATAATAATATTAAAAATGCTATAAAAATTTAATTTTTATTTTTTAAAAAATAAGATTTTATATTTTTTAATATTTAAAACTTTTTTTTTTTTTATTATTATACGGACTAGCTATAAAACCTAGCTATAAAAGCTATATAAACCTTTAAAAACTTTTATAAAAACTTAAAAAGCTAATATTATTCCGATTATTTTTATAAGCTAAAGTATTTATTATTATTATAATATTATTTAAAATAACCTTAAGCTTTTTTAAAAAATAATATTTTAAAAAATTTATAAAAAAAAAGTTTTAAAATTCGGCTATAAAAAAAATATAAGAAAAATTATATTAAAATTAAAATAAAAAACTAAAGCTTTTAAAAACCCGAAAAAATTATTAGCTAAATTAAATTCTAAATTTTAAATATTTAAATATAAGCTTTAATTATATTTTACTTTTTAATAAACTATTTTTAAATATAAAACTTTATTATATTTTTTTTATAGCTTTATAAACTTAAATAAAGATTTTTATAATTAAAAGCTAAATATTTCGGTATTTAAGTTTAGTTTTAATATTTATTTAAAACTTATTATAGTTTTATATAATTATTTTAGCTTTATAACGCAATATTTAATAGCAAATATATATAATATTTATAAGTAGTTTTTATAGCTATTTTAATTAAAAAGTTAAACTAATTTAACTTATAAATAAATATATTATTTAAACGTTAAGCTTTTAGTTTTAATATATATGTTTTATATATTATTTAAAGCTTTTTTATTAAATATTTATTAAAAAATATAACTTAAATATTTATACTTTTTTTAAGGTTTATATTTATTTTTTATATAAGTTTTAAAGCTTATTTCGTTAAATATTTATTAAATAATATAACCTAAATATTTATATTTTTTTTTTAAAGTTTATATATATTTTTTATATAAGTTTTAAAGTTTTTTTTATTAAACGTTTATTAAAAAATATAATTTAAATATATATTTTTTCCAAAGTTATATATTTTTTTATATATTATTTAAAGCTTATTTTATTAAACGTTTATTAAAAAATATAACTTAAATATTTATATTTTTTTTAAAGTTTATATTTATTTTTTATATAAGTTTTAAAACTTATTTTATTAAATATTTATATTTTATTTAAAGTTTATATATAGTTTTTATATATTTTTTAAAGCTTATTTTATTAAACGTTTATTAAAAATATAATTTAAATATTTATTTTTTTTAAAGTTTATATATATTTTTTATATACTATTTAAAGCTTGTTTTATTAAATGTTTATTAAAAAATATAACCTAAGTAATTATATTTTTTTTATTTTTGTTTTAGTTTATAATATATTTATAAATAACTTTAAAATAAAACTTAAAAAAAAAAGTTTTTTTATATGTTTTATATATAAAAAAGCTTTTTATTTTTATATAATTACGATTATAATAAGCTTAAAATAAGCATTAAAAATAAAACTTTTAACTATAATTTATTTTTTAAGCTTATTTAAACGCTATAAAATTCGTAAAAATATAGTTAATTTTAACAAAAGTTATATAATATTTATTTAAGCTTTTAATTTTATTAATAGTTTTTAATTATTTAAATATTATTTTTATTTTATTTAAATTTATAGCTATAGTTAAAATTTATTAGGTTAAAAAGTTTATATATTTTAATTAGTTATTTTTAATTAATTTTTTAAAGTTTTTTTTTTTATAGTTTAAAATAAAATAGTTTTAAAAAAAAATATATTTAATTTTATAAAAATTTTAGAAAAATTTAAATATTAATATAACTTTTTCGTTTTTTTTTAAAAAAGCTAAACTTTTTTTTATTTTTTAAATAAAAACGCTAAAAAAATAATAATAAAATATTAATAATATTTACTCGTAGATTTTTACTAATTTTTTTATATTATAGTTTTAATAAATATTATTAATAAATATTAAATTAAAAGTTATAATATAATAAAATTTATTAAAATTTTTAATTAGGTTAAAATTTATTTAATTAAAATATTTATTAAAGCTAAATAATATTATAATATTATAGTTATATTTTTTATATAAAACTATAAATAATAAATATTTTTTAAATAAAATAAAAAAGTTTAAAATTATTATTAATAATATATTTATGTTTTAATTAACGTTTTTTATATTTTTTTTTTTAAATTATATATTATAAAAATTATTAGTTTTATAAAGTTAAAATTAAGCTTATTTAGCTTAAATTTTTTAGCTTATTTATTATATTTATTTTTATAAGTTTTAAAAAAAATATTAGCTAAAATTAAAAAATATTTTTATTTATATTTTATTTTTCGAAATAAAAAATAGTATTTAAAAAAAATAAACAAAAAATATTTTTTTTAAATAAACTTTTAATAATATATTAAGCAAAAAAATCTTTTTTATTATATTATAAAATATTATAACTATTAAAAATATTATATAAAAACTTTTTATAATTTTAAATAATAAAAATATAATAATAGTTTTATAACTATATAGTTTATTATTAATAATTATTTTAACTAAAGCTAAAGTTTAATAGTTTATATTTATTAATTTTTATTATTTTATTTTTAAAATATTAAATAATATATAATTTTTGCCCGTTTTTTAATATATTTAAATTTTTAAACTATTTAATATTAACTATTAAATAAATTATTTATATAATTTAGCAAAAAACTACTAATATATTAAACAATATTATATTTATTAATATATTAAATAATTATTAGCGTTTTATATTATTTTTAATTAAATTATTTTATAAAAATATTATTATAAGTAAAAAAACTATTAAAGCTTAATTTTTTTTTATTTAGTTTAAATAATTTTTAATAAATATTAAATTAATTTTTAAATAATAGTTTAATTAACGTTTTAGTTTAAAATAGCTTAATTTTAGCTTAAAATAATTTAGCTTTAGCTTAAAATAGCTTAGTTTTAATTTAAAATAATTTAGCTTTTATAAGCTTAGTTTTTTTAAGCTTATTATAATATATAATATTTCGAAAAAAACTAGAAATAGCTTTAAAGCTATAAAAATAATAAGCTTATATATACGTTAAATATTTTTTTATTATTTAAAATATTATTATTATATAGTTCGTTTTTTATAATATTTATAAAAACTTAAATAAAATTAGTTTTAAATTTTAGTTTTAATTTAACGCTAGTTTATATTTTTATTATATATAATTTAACGCGATATAATAAATTATAGTTTAAATAAACAATTTTTTTATAACGTTTTAAAAATATATATTTAGTTTTAAACTTTAAATAAAATATTATTATTATATTTAATAGCTAAAATTATATATTAACGTAAAAAATATAAACTTTTTTATTTTTTAATTTAATGGTTTTTTAAATAACTTTTTAATAAATATTATTATAATAAGTTTTATTTTAAACTAAATAATATACTAATATAAAATTTTAGCTTAAAAATCGCTAAATAAATAATATTTTTTATTTTAATTAAATTATTAAACTTTAAAAATTTTAACTGTTTAAAGCTTTTATTAAAACTATAATTTATAATTTAATAATAGCTAAAAAAAGCAAAGTTTAATAATAAAAATAAATTAATAAATAAAAATATTATAAATAAGTTAATAAAAAAAATAAAAAATTTTTATTAAAAAAAATAATTATATATAAAAATAAAAAACTAAATTAAAAATATAATTATTTTAATATTATAATTAACTAAAATAGCTAACTTAAAATTAAATTAAAAATATAATTATTTTAATATTATAATGAATTAAAATAGTTAAATTAAAAATATAATTATTTTAATATTATAGTTTTTATATTTAAAATAACTTTATATTTATTTTTTAGTTTTATAAACTTTATAAACTTATATAATTATTTGTTTATTATTTTATTTAAATAAAATAACTTTTTAATTTTATTTAATTATTTTTAAATTATTTAAAGTTTTAAGTTTATATTTGCTATATTATAATTTTATATTTTATTATAAAAACTAAAATTAGTTTTATTTTTATAATTTAATGTTATTAAAACTAAATTATAAATAAATAATATAAACTAGCTATAATATTTATTATTATTTAATAACTAATAAAAACTATTTTTTAAATTTATTTTAATATTAATTAATAAGTTATTATAGCTATTTTAGCAAATAAAAATATTATATATTTTTCCGAAATATTACGTATTTTATATTTTTAACGTAGCTATTTTTTTTATTATAGCTATAAAAGCTTTTATTATACCTAAGTATAAAATATTAAATTTTATTAAAATATATTTATAATAATATATATATAGCAAATATAGCTAAAGTTTTATTATATAATATAATTTAAACTAGTTTTAAAATAATAATCTTAAGCTTTTAAATCGTATTATAAATCGCTAAAAATAATATTAAATATAATTATATTACCGACGATTTTATATTAAGTTTTTAAGTTTTTTTTAATAAACGTACTAAATAATATTATTAAATATTAATTAAGTTTTTTTATAAAATTAAATAATTATATAAATTATAGTTTATATATATATTTTAAATAAAATTATTTTTAAATTTTACTATAGTTATTAATATTTTTAATTAGTAATTATTAGCTTATTTAAACTTTAATTAATAGTTAAACAAAATAAATTATTTATAAATAATATTAAGCTAGTTATATATTAATACGTTTTTACTATTTTTTTTAATAAAAGTTTTAGCTTAAAAAGATTTTATAAAGCTTAAAATAATAATACTTATATAATAATATTTAACTTAATATTTAAACTTTATAGCTTAATAGTATTATTATTTAAATAAAAATTAAGCATTTAATAATTATTATAATTAAAATCTTTTTTTTTTCCGAACTTATATTATATAATTACTTTAGCTCGTACTATTAGTTAGCATTACTTTAGTATTTTTTTAATAGGTTAGTATAACAAAAAAGCATGCAGTATAATAGATTAGAACTTAGGTTTTAACTTTATACTAGAACAAAAAAAGTTCAGCTTTATAGTAGAAAGTACAGGCAGGTATAACAAAGAAGCATGTAGCATGATAGATCAGAACCTAGGTTCTAATTTTGCACTAGAACAAAGGAAACAGACTTACGAAACAGTGTTTCTAGAGCTGAGATCCTTCCGAAATAGGAAATCGTTGACTCCGGGGGTTGGGCTGGACTTAGAATAAGGTAAGGCACATTAATTCGGCCGAAGAAAAGTATTAGCCTTGCTTGACACAGTCACGTACGGGGGGCACTAGCCACTGCGTGGGACCCACCTGTGTAGATAGATCCGTGGCCGTGGCCTACGGCCACAACACCACACAATATGACATAGATTACAGCACTACCTCTGTGATCTTGTGTCAAGTGAAACAAGATATGCTGTATTACTTAGTTAAAATAAAGGCATGGAGTAGCTAGTGCTTAGAGCCATTCACTTCATTAGATAACCTGCCACTCACAGTCAACCATCGGCTCTAGATTCTAGAGCGTTAATTGGAATTGCGGATGCTGAGGCCGCTTTTTAGTTTGATGTACCATTCAAGTGTTTAACAGCCCTTTATGTGTATGAAATTTGACTGGCCACACAATTAATGCATGTGTGCCAAGGTAGTAAATTATGTTGGAAAAATAAAAGAACATAAAAGCAACCGCAGCATGTTCATTCAGGAATAATTGATAATGATACTAGGATATAAAAACACAAGACTTCTTCATTATATTTTGCTTGCACACTTAGCGATCTAGTTCGGAGGTTTAAAAACGTTTCCCTTAACAATATACTGCGTTCTATTTGATCAACATGTTCCCCAATTATCTATGTAGCCGGGACTTTGCGGATGAGTGATTTCCAGACTACCTCTTATCCCAGGCACAGACAGTGTCAGGTGATTTGTGCTCCAGAGTAAATAGAAAGACCTGCTCGCAACCAAGGACGTAGTTAGGGCTTAACAGAGTGATCAATTAATTTTCGAACCTCCCAATATAAGGGGTTTGCAGTCCTACATATACACGAAGGTCTACTAGATCTACCCCGTGGGGTCACTGTGATCAAATACCCTGACAGACACCCTGGGCCAATTTACTACTATATTTTGTCTTTGTCTAGAGATAAGAAGGAATGGCACAGCCGCGGGGTCTACCAAACAAGTAGCCTTGCTAAACATGTGTTTGCAAACCCCGACTAAGAACAAAAATAAGTATTAATCCACACTCATAAGGTTCGATACCACCCGTACCTAGACGATCACTTACAAAGTATTAACCAAAACCACACAACACAACTTACAAAGTACGAGCCTCCAACAATAATCATGTGCACCAGAGTTACTTTAGTGCATAGGGATTGCGGGTGTACCTCTGTCAGGCTCGTCAATTGTGGTGACGCTAAGTGTACATCAGAGAGGAACACCCGCGCGACCAATCCACATCCATGCCCAATGCATAGCGTTGAGTTTAAGTTGCGGGGCCTACTCATGACTGTACTAGCTTCAGACGAAGAAATATTCTTTTGCGCGTTATTTAGCAGGTCTAATTAATCCCTACACATTGTCTATAGTATTTAAGATCTGCTTGTGTTAAACCGGAATTTGGTTTTTTTAAAATTATGCATTGATATTGAAAATACCAGGTTATATCGTCATACACGTAGACGTTGATTTTAACTAAGCTCTTTTAATGAAAGCTGTACTAACCTCTCCATTCAATGACCATGTGGTACTTGATCCCAAATTGTCGCGACCTAAAAGATACAAGCCAATACCTACCAACATCGACCCAGAAAGTCTAAGTATGGCACTAGCGGATCGGGGCGGTTCTTCCGAAGGTATCACTTAAACGACAAAGCTTACTAAGCCGCAAGAGGCTACCGGTGCCTAAAATGAATAGGATGTGAAGTATGCACTGAGAAGGCAGCTTTCTATACCCTCACAGGAGTATTTTAAATTCGACCAAATATGTCAATATCTATTGCCAGAAGTCACTTTAATATTTTCCTAACTGCCTTTCTTTCTTTTCTAAATTGAAGCGATACAAATAAATAGGTAATAATGCTTTGAAAGACGTGGCAAACTTCGAGGGCTTGCTTCAACTGGTCGCAATAAGTAAGAGGTGGTTTGCATAGTAACTTCAACTTTACGATTCAAGATATGTAGCACTAAAATGTGCGTTTCGGATGCCAAACCCCCTTGACCAACGAGCATCACGCCACAAAGCCTCACACATCCCACGGCCCGGGGCCAACAAAGCGCAACTCCTCGTTAGCTAAGTTGATCTCAAAGTCCACATCATTCTGAAAACCCGCCTTAACTAGAGCGTCTAACCTGGCCGGCACCGCTCCCTGCTCGACAGCTTCCTCAAAAGCTAGGAAGTCCGAGTACACCTCGTCCACGGTGGGAAGCCAGATTTGTTTATGATCTTCTTGGCGTAAGCGATTCCATAACGGTCCCATCCTGCCACGCGACGGGCGAATTTGTCGACAAAAGCATCGAATTTAGCATCTGGGATTGCGCGATTGATCCCTTTCGCGCCAGACCCGTTAGTTGAGGAAGTAACCAGTAGGTTGGAATTGAGGAACTTACATCCGTACAGAGCAGCTGTATCAGCATCGAAGTCGTCGGCACCGAGTATGATCTCCATCGTTCGGCTGCGGCCGGTGAGCCTGGGGAGAATTCGCAGCCTCCACCTCCGGGGAATGCGCCTGAATATTACATGTAAGCGCCAGTCTATCAGACATGGAGATTGGCATGAAAACTCACCGAGGCCAACCTCAGGTTGTCCAATAATAGCCTTCTCCTTGCTCCCGAACCGTATATCCAGGGCGGCCGACAACTCGGCGCCACCACCACGAACTATACCTTGGATCGCGGCGACGGTGAGTACTGGAAGATCAGCCAAGCGCGTGATATTTCCCCAGTAGGCTGGTCCGGCAAGATCAGGTGAGACGGGATTAATGATGTCGAAGTGGGCGATGAAGAAATGCTCCACGTTAGAGTCGAAGACGACAACCCTGACATCTGGGTTACTTGCAATATCATTGATGAGAGCATGGAATGCTAATATGAAATTATTATCGATAAAATTGAATGGCGGATTCGAGAATGTAGCACGCCAGTAACCGGGAGTTACCTTTGTCGTGGTGATCGGCGATCCAAGGACCGTGGCAATTGCCCAGGTGGCCAGAAACATGAAGATGTGAGAATGCATGATGAACGCCGATCCTGATGTAGATCGTGAGGTACACCTTGAGTGCTTTTCGAAGAGTCAGTTGAAGATGCGAAAGCCATCATACTTATACTTATTTTCTGGAGCCTATCTGAATACAAGTTCAGTTGCTTACCGAGACAACAACACAGGTGAAGCATTTGTAAGCTTAGGTATGGAACCGGAATGTTGACTTGTAATCGACAAACGCTGAATAGTATCTGAGCTTTGGCGTCCTCATGAACGCTCCACTTTGGTAGTGAGATGGGAGCCAGGTGAGCAAAAACGGTCTAGGTCTTACCTATGTACGTATTATATAGATGTCAGATCACGACTTAAGAAAGTTTTCGCGAGTCCCGCTTTAACCTAGAGTATAATCTAGAGAAATGTCCTGTGGCCCCATTTGAGGTGATTAGCATGATCTCTTGGTTCCTTGATAGTGTTCAAATCACGCTTTAGTACCCTAAGACTAGGTATATATAAAGGGCGCGCGAAACGCAGCATGCTACTTGATGGGCGATTGCAGATATAACAACGACCATTGACCTGTTCATCTGGCCTCGGGGGCCTCGGGGACTTGCCAGGTCACGACTTTGTGTCTGCTTCTTTTAATGAGGACTGTTCATGGAATTTGGCTGAACAATACTCACACAAAGAAAATTCATAACTAAGGGTTACTAACTCCCTATCAGCAAGTAAAAATATCTCAATCCCTTACATTTCAGCCCTCATTTGGCTTTCTGGGAAGGCTTACATAGGCTCGTATTCGGCGCCCAGAGAACCTCTATAATTTAAGCCTGCCACGGTGTCACACAGACCACCCACAGGACTTAGCCACAAGAACCACACAGACTCCCGGAGACTCCTGGTGTGACAAGGGCCTGTGCTCAGGTGCTTGGAATAAAGAGTTCAATTCAGCTAATAATCTCTTTGGGGCTCTAGGGGCTCTAGTTTCCTAATTCTGACTTCAATGTAACCTCGCCCATGCCCTCAATTTATAGACGAATTCCCAGGTCCTCTGCCTCCTCGCAGGCCTCCGAAAGCCTGACTCCTCGAGAGGGGTCGAGGCTATTCAACCAATACGAGTATACAAATATATTATGTCTCAGCCCACGATAATGCCTCGGAGCGATACCTCGGAGCGATGCCGGTCTTCCAGGACCTTCCAGGACCTTCCATGAGTTTCCAGGAGTCTGTGTGGCTTCTGTGGCTAGGTCCTGTGGCTGGCCCTAGGGTGGTCCGTGTGACACCTGGAAGCTCCTGGATTTTCGCGGGCTGAGACATAATATATTGTTGCCGTAGTATTGGTCAAAATAGCCTCAACCCCTCTCGAGGAGTCATACTCTCGGGGGGCCTACGGGGAGGCAGCAGTCCTGGCAAGTCGTCTATAAATTGAGGGCTTTGGGCGAGGTTACATTGAAGTCAGATTTAGGAAATCAGAGCCCCAGTGACCCCAAAGAGATTATCAGCTAAAGGTCCCGTGAAAATCTAGTTTCTACATCTCTAGGTAGGAAGATTCTATAACTCTTATATTCCAATATCCTTATATCTGTTCCTACGGACTCGGGGCCCACCGTGGGCTTGTGTCTTCGTGGTCCCATCTCTCTGCTCTCTATCGGCTTTCGGTAAAGATCTGAGTCTCGTGAAGTTCGTGCGACTCCCTCAGCCTTATATTCAATCAATTGAGCGAGACCCGCGTGACAAATCGTAACTCAACTCCCTCCCAGGACGATGCGACCGCTGCCACACTCTAAAATGAGACGGAAAGTTTGTCCAAAACTGCCCCGCCAGATTTTGCCGCACTCTAAAATGAAACGGAAACTTTGCTCGAGAAGTACCCGGCAAACTTCTCTACTTTTGGTAGAGGCTTATACCGAAATACGACCCTGATGGTTGTTTTCGGAGAAGAATGGCCGGTGAACAAATAGAACAGACAATTGTTGACGCGAACAGTACGGCCAACCTCGTAGATATTATTCGGATGGGTATATTGTCACGATGTGAGTAGTCACGGTGAAGCCTATAGACAAAGAACGTATGTGTATATAGATGGAGACTAGTCATCATTGGCCGATAGATCCCTCGCGCAATAACAAGAGTCTTACCTACCCCTACCAGAGGTCCTGACATATATTGACAATCTCGGAGAAATGTTGAGAACGCTGTCTTTCTCAATGTCCGCACCTCCGTTACTTCGGCGAAATGAAGTGCCGTGTGTAATAACTCCAAATATGTCTCCCTTAAGTGTCGCACAGAAGTTTGGGAGATATGTCTCCCGGGTTCCTCGGCATACTCGGCCCTGCTGGCCGTAAAGTATAAAAGTATGCTGCATTTGTTGCGGGGATATAAATCAATATGGAGATCTTGGTAATGCTGTCGATTAAAAGGTGTGTTAGCTCCCAGTCTCTCTTTTACGCTTATATCGCCACAGGGCAAAATGGAATTTCAAGCATAGGCTGGCCTGATCCACGAGAATGTATGTTGTGGGACTCTTGTACGGCAACGGCAAACCAAATAGGGGTGCAAAAGGCATAAATGAAGAACATTACCTAGAGCGACATCTGAAGCTTGGCCATGCTTGGTTGACGTGACCTCGTGCCCCAGAATTGGCAACACAAAATAAAATGTTTCTCAGGTCTTACTTACTGACGAGGTCGAAGTATCCTTAAGACATTCGCTAGAGCCATCTGACCCGTATTTACTGCCAGGGTATTGAAGGGCTTCGTGTGATACGGGAAATAGGCTGTTTCGGTTCAGGACCAACTAACTCGGAGAATTCAAAGGGCGGCTTGCGCCGGGGAAATTTGTGGTTTGTATTCACGATGGAGATAGAGGAGACCGGTCAGAGAGATAAAGGAGTTAGAACATAAGTTGAAGAGGGCATAAGAGCCAGAAGAGGAGACCCGATCCATGGATAGGGGCAGAATGTAAAGACTGGTGAAATGGAAGATATATGAGCGTACTATTCAGCTACTTGGCTATTGTGTGATGGGAGACGGGTGGAAGACCTGTTTATATATAAACGAACGGGATGCCCTATGCTCTTGTTTACTCAATCTATATCGTGGGTGACCCCTAAACTTAATTCACTTCAATAAACCTAAACACTGCTCAAACCAAAATGTCTCGGCCCGAAGAGGAATAGAAAAGTGAAAGATACGAACGAGACAGACAACTAAGTTGCATTGGTTTGAGACTGAGATCACGACTATAGCTGACAGTATACCTACATGGCTTCCGTTTATCTTACGGGCAGGTAGGCAGGGAAGCAGTGATGTCTTAAATAGGGTTAAACCTTAAGCCGTAACCTATTTTGATAACCTTATTTTCTATAGTGACGTGATTCATAAAGCTGTTGGAGTTCTTGATCTTTAACCTTACTTCTAAAAACAAGTTAGGTTGACCAGGGCCGGTGATTTATACATTTAAGCCTCAAAACTCTGTGCGACAGCAGTGACATTCTTCAATTGAGTCATCACAGCTGAGCCCTTCATAGCATGTACATATTCAAAGTAAGTGCACTAAATCTTATCAGAAAGCTGCACCCATCAATTACCTAAGTAGCTGAGTCTGTCAATGATGTCCATGTGCTCGCGGGGCCAAGACAAAGACGGCCACCCACTTCCGCAAACGTAGACACATATAATAATCAATTGTGAAGAGACAATGGCTCAAAAAGGCAATCAATGTGGTAAATCATCTAGAATTACTTGCGATATCCCTTTCACTTCGCCGAATGTGCCCTAAGAAAATGTAATATACCACCACACACTCTCACACAATTCCATAACACTTATCATGCGGATAATAGCCGAACGTTCTGACTTCGCAACCAGCTGCCGCGAAATACTTACCCATACACAATGAGTTACTACCCAGAATACGAATCGGGCATGTACCATGCGAAATCGTACAACTTCCAACCAGGGCCGCCCCCGTCGCGAAGGTCGCCTTTATACCAAGACCGGCACGCCGGGCGACGGAGAGCCATCTTCTTCACCGTAGGGCTCGTGTCGTTTCTAACATGGGTATTCATCAACCTCCGACCCGAACCCGATCCCCTGCCCCTGCTCCTGGAGGCACTGGAGCAAACGCGCCCGGTCCTGCCGGAAGTGGTAGACACGACGCCGTTCTGGGACAGCTACAGACAGCTCCTGACGGCCGTCGAAGACTACGACGACTGGTTTCTCGAAACGGAGGCCGCGACTCGCGAGATCGAGACCATGTGGGCGCGGGTCCACGGCAGCGACTACCACCAGCGTCTCATTTCCTCGCGGGCGAACCACCTGCGCCTCGCGCAGACGCACTGGGAGCGATTCCTCGACAACCGGGAGCGCCTGATCATCGAGCTCGCGGGGTCCGCCGGCGCACTGTGGCGGATCTTTGTCGACGGCGAAGCGGTCGACGA
The DNA here is from genome assembly GCA_004123355.1 of Amphirosellinia nigrospora. Taxonomy (NCBI): domain Eukaryota; kingdom Fungi; phylum Ascomycota; class Sordariomycetes; order Xylariales; family Xylariaceae; genus Amphirosellinia; species Amphirosellinia nigrospora. Next base: position 1,022,405 of record SCHM01000006.1, on the reverse strand, counting down.
GGCTGAAGCCAAGAAGCTGGAAGCCCGCTGGGGGCCGTGCTAGCCAATAACTCTAACGTGGTAAATCTCGTGTTCTTGGCGTATAGAAACGAGGAGGGGCCTCGGACGGCGTTGCCGCGCTTGGACGAACACACGGATGAGTCGGCGACGCTGCGGTTCGCGACGTGGCGCGTCGTCCAGGAACTCAAGCACACGCACGACGTGTTGTTCCAAGAGCTCGACGAGGCCTACGAGCGCGTGAAAGAAGCCGAGGACGCAGACGTGGAATTAGAGAATATGATCAGGAAGATGAGGGCGAACTGGGTCGACAGGGGCTCGTTCACCACACAGATGGTGATATCCGTCTCCAAGTTAAAGCGACGCCTAAATTTACTACGAGAAAGGCGGTGGGAGATGGCGGTTGGGTTGGAGTGGTTGCAGACGCAGTTCCCCGAAGACGTTGCGGGCGATCCTGAGACCGTGAACCTGGCCGCGTGGACGTTGAGCGCGAAGGAGCTCCTGCATGATTGGGCCGCGGCGTTATTAGAAGTGCAGCAAGGTGTGCTTTTCCTCTTGAGGCGGAGGGAGCTCCCACGGAAGCACCGCCTCACTGCTTATTACATGTCCATGTGGGATGCGTGGAAGAGCCGAAACTGTGGCGATACATCGTGCTATAGTGCGCCGAGTATCATGGCGAATGTCAAGAGTAATGCCTTCCGGGGGAAGCCTGTGGCTAACGTAGCTCAGGACGAAGCGGATTGGATCAGAAGTCTTGGGGGAGATGGGACGCCTAGGGTTTGGAGGGTGTGTATGATAAAGCCTGTTGTCAGCCATCGGTGCTTGGGGATAGACTTCAATACGGTTCGAATCAACAACCAGGTATGGGCAACCGCTAAATAGTATAATCTAGCATAGGAAGTGAACTAGTGCACTCTTTAGAGGGGCTACATAAAGTACCTATATGTTTGAGTTTTATGAAAGAGGTACAACTGAGTGAAAAGAAGGTTTTCTTGTCGGTAAAAAAATTTATTGTTTTTTTTGTCCTAAATAAGAAATTCTTTTACCCGAATTAAAACCCCTTTTATTTTTATTTACTACCTCTATATATAAATCATGATATTTTATTCTTGATTATTTTCTTGTAATACGTTGCACTAAAACTGATTATTTAATAGTTATTCTTGCAATATGCCTATGGTTATCTTGTTCTTTTAACTTGATATCAAAAACATCTATTATCTTCGCGTTGTATATCTTTAAATACGTGACAAGTTTCGAATTAGGACCCTATGTAGCTCAACGTTGATAAACTTATGAATTAGCGAAGGTAAATTTATACGTTTTGCTGCTATCTATTATGGGTCGGTATCCTCTATGACCTTGGTTGGTTGCGTTGGTGTCTAGTGTTGCCTGTCGCCACACTCTCAGCATATCATATCACATGGAAGGCTCCATGGTCTCCTCCATCAACAACACACAATGAAATGAACAACTTAGGTGATGGTTGTGAAGTGTACATGCTCCCAGGTTTATTCACCTCCGCCTCGCGGTCGCTGGCATTGTCGTCGCCGTTACGAGTATCCCAGACTTCCAGCTGCAAAGATGCCTCGAAAAGAGGTCCAATGCCCCGGAATTCGTCGAGCGGGACCAAATCGTGGCTAGGTACTTTGAGTCTAGCCATAACCTTCCGTCCCGGGTGATAGGTCAGCGCGCTTTCAAGATCCCGTATGGTTGCGATCTCGGGGACGAGTGCAAAAGAGCAGATGGGGTACAGAGAAGGATGATCCCCATCATGGCAGTTGATGCTGTGGTCAACGACGGCGAAACGGCAATGACGACTAGAATATGGATGCACATAGATTTGCTTCAACCGCTGTGAGGATTCGTGGGTTTGGCTCTGTGAAATAGGTGAACTGTTGTCACGCTCATTGCGGTTGTCGTGGCGCGTCGGTCGACTATGGGGGCCCAGGTATCATCAACTTGCCATGGAAAGTCTCTATTGACTGGCCGTGAGTATGGCTGAAATGGGGTTCGCTGTGGATTCGCCATGACTCCGGACATGCGACGTGTCTGCCTACCCCGTTCCGTATGTCTTGGTCGAGCTTCAAACCGTATGATAGAGGTCTTCTCCTCGCGCGTCTTAAGTCCCTTTTTGTGGTGCTTTTCTCTGTTATGGCGAGGTTTGCGTACACAAAAAAGATCCATTACCTGAGAAGCATGGGATAGAAAGTCTTATAGCATCGTTGGAGTGTCACCGTTGTTATGGACGACCACTCGCGTCCATGGTATAAGACTCTCACCCAGGCAACTCAACGGCAACGCTTACACTGCCTGAGACGGAACAATGACACATTGCGCTGCTTGCCTCAGTCTCTTTCAAGCCGAAGCAAGCATGAGCTAGGTCTATTTACCGCCCATCAAACTCACCAAACGAAGCAATGAGAGGAGGGAAAGCATTTGATTCTTCCTGAAAGCGTCGAGCATTTTGCTTGTGATTTTTATGAAAGCTCATCAAACGTGTCTAAAAACGTCCCTACTTTAGACCCATAGACATCTTTAGTCGTCGGCAGAAACATGAAGTCAAATAGACACTTCGTTTCACTCACAGCAGAGAAAGCTAATAAGTTGGTTACTCATCAAAAGATTCATGTTTGTAGATACCGAGATGATGAGTTCACAGGCTCAAAAGATTGCGCAGAGTCGCCGATAAGAATAGTGGGGATTCCCTTATCTCCGTACCTATACACTAAGTACTTAGTAGGTACTTATTTACTTGGTTGGTATGCATCGAACGCATCTAGAACAAGTGTCCTTTTGCCATTTAGCTAGCTGCTTTTAGCGCATCCCCAAGCTAGAACTTTCCTTGCCACAGCGGTTATTCACAGCAGAGTTTCACGGGTCTTCAGGGGCCTGCAGATTACCTACCTACCTAGGTAGGTACTTAGTAGCTCCTTGAACAGCTCGTCGCAAACGGGGAACATTAGCATTGCCTGGAAGTAAAAAAGTCTCCGATATTGTTTCCCCTTCCATCGTTATCCATCTACTTCCCCCCCCCCCCCCCCCCAACCCACAACGGCGTAGCATATTATTGCACTTTACGTGTAGGGTGCCTACCTTGATTTATCTTTCTCTTTATTCTTGTCTCGCCTGCTCAGGTGGCTGCTCTATTCCCCGTCCCCTCTCGTCGTCACGAACGTTGTTACAACCATCGCAAAAATGGTCAGCCTCCTCAGTCCTCAGATGTAAGTCGCGTGGCCTCGCCAGAACCGTCATTGATCTGCTTGCTGTCTAGAGTTGCCCGGTTGCTAATGACATACGCCCAACAGAACCAACTTGGCCATCATCCTCTTGATGATGCAGGTGGCCAAGAAGGTTCCCTTCGAAGACCCTACCGTTCTCAACGGCGTCCGAGCCCTCTACATCGGTAGCAACATCCTCATAGCCGCCATCTACGGCTACGTCCTCCTGCAGATCAACAAGAAGAAAGGTACGAGCCACGACACGCAGCTAGTATAGGGGAACGAGAGGAAGAGGCGACACTGAATACATGTACTGACTATTGTTCCTCACGCAGATCTAACTACCCTCAAGTATGTCGAGCCCGCACCCATGGGTTCCTCGGAGGAGGGCAAGCTCGTGACCACGACGGTGCAAGCCTACGACTCGCAGCAGATGAAGGCCAACTTTCGATCGCAACTTATGGGCCTCGCCATGATGGGCTTCATGCACATCTACATGAAATACACCAACCCCCTGCTGATCCAGTCCATCATCCCGCTCAAGAGCGCCTTCGAGGCCAACCTGGTTCAGATCCACCTGTTCGGCAAGCCCGCGAGCGGTGACCTCAAGCGCCCTTTCAAACAATCTGCCGGCCTGATGAGCAGCCTACAGCAGGGTGCTGCGCAGAGCGACAAGAAGGCCGTCGAGGCGGCCGAGCGATCCGGTCGCGGCGGTGTCAAGGACGAGTAAACAGGATTTTGGAACCACCAAAATGCGTATAATCCTTACCTGCACTATCTTGCTGCGGTTTAAGCACACTAGATGATTGTGACTCCGACCGATAATAGCCTCGGGTTTTTAAGATAATAATAGATTTGGCACATTGAATGTCTCAATCTGTAGTGTGACTCTTCCGCTTGCATGGAGCTTGCAGTGTCTCAACCAGAACACGTGAATGTGCCCGCCCGCGAAAACGGGCATCATTAGAAAAGACTTCCAATGTGAGTATGGGTTGCCGATTAACGGCTGCGATTTCTGGCCAAGACATGCATTAATGGACACTTTTCGTAGTTTATACCGTCCCAAATTAGTGGCGCAAAAGTTGAACCCTAGCACCCCAAACAAAAACTCCGACGTCACCGATTTCCGTCTGCTAGTCTGCCTAATCATTGTCAAAACTCGATGCAGCACCACGCATACTTTCATTCCCACATTACTACACTTGGCCATTTTGTACTAGTTTTCTGATACCCTTTTGATTTCGGTGCGAGAAGGAGAAGCAAGACTAAGAGCTCAAGGATTGGACCATGGAGCCTCCATCCACGCCTCCCCGCGCCGCCACCCGCGCCCCGAATTCTAATCCACTTACACCCGAAGTAACCCGTCGCATTGTGAGTGCCACCACGTCTCAAGCATCCAAGACTCAACCCGACTTTGACTGACACCAGCGACACGCAGGAAGAAAACAGATTAAAAGCCAAGGCGATCCGCGACCAGAAAGAAGCCGCCTTGCGCGCCGCCGGACACGAACTCCAGAGCACACCATCCGGCATCATCGCCACCGACGACATCCGCATCCCGAACACGCGCAAGCGGGCCTTCGAGTCGATATCCAGACACGCGCCCTCCACGAACCGCGACGGTCGCGCTAATGGCGCGTCGCCGCCCGCCGCCTCCAAAGATGGGCAGAAAGACGGCGAGAGGGATCGCGCGATCCGGCCCTTGCGCAAGTTCACCAAGTTCGTGGACTACGACCTCGGGAAGATGACGGACACGAAGGGCGGGTTCCTGAGCGCCGAGGACGACCCGTGGAACAAGGCCATGTCCGGGGGCCGAGCGGGCAGGGGAAGGGGGCGCGCCGGAGGGCGAGGAGGAGCAGAGGCCCAAGGGCATGACGATGCAGGAGTGGGAGAGGTTGCAGCTCCTCAAGAAGTTGAGGCGGCAGAAGGCTGGCCCTTTTGAGCCCGGGCTCAGTGCCCTTGCGGATGAGAAGGAGCGGAAGAAATGTCGCGAGTGCGGAAATCTTGAGATCGACTTCGTCTGGGATGAGGTCTTTGGGTGCGACGTGTGTAATGCTTGCAAGGAGAAGTTTCCGGAGAAGTACAGTCTTCTCACTAAGACGGAGTGTAGGGAGGATTATCTCTTGACGGAGCGTATGTATTGTCATTCCTACGTCCCCTTCCCTTTTTCCTGCTTTTATTACTACATAGTCTGTTTCATTCCCGTTTTCATTTCCTCACACAACGAAGCTAACAAGCTAACCCACAAAATAGCCGAACTTCGAGACGCGGAACTCCTCCCACATCTGTCACGTCCAAATCCACACAAGTCACACTGGCACGACATGATGCTATTCCTGCGGTATCAAGTAGAAGAATACGCGCTGGGCGAGAAGAAATGGGGATCGGCAGAGGCGCTAGACGCCGAGTTCGAGCGTCGCGAGGCGGACAAGAAGAAGCGGAAGGAAGCCAAGTTCAAAGAGAAGCTGCTGGACCTGAAAAAGCGGACGCGCACGGACGCCTATTTGAGGGGTCAGGGGCGCTTTGGTGGTGCTGGGGTGGGAAGGCCAAGTTTGGGGACGCGGTGGCGGATGGCAGGAAGCACGTTCATGAATGGGGTCGTGTTATTGAGAATGAGGAGGGCGCCACTGTTAAGACTTGTACGACTTGTGGCATGGAGGTGGAGGAGTTGGAGTTTTGATACCCCTTTTTGCTTCTTGGAGTTGTAAGAATTGGTTGTCTAGACTATAATTTGACATACCTTCCTGGCCTATTGCTGTGCTCCCAATTCTTTATGACTTTGTTTAATGCTGTCACGAAGCAGAACTGCAGCCTTATAGAAGGTAGAACGTTGTCAAGTCAAGCACTTGACCGTCTGCAGTTGACTATATGCATACTGGGCTTGTGACAAATGCTGTTTACGGCCCTAGTTATTGCGGTAATGACGAAAGGCAGTGTAAGAAGGAGAGAGGAATAGAGAGCTGTGAACGGACGAAGGAAGGGAGTATATATCGAATTTGCAGAGTGCCCACTATAGCGTGTGTCTGTGCGGGAAGGTAGGTATCAATTTGTTCCTGTCTTATACGGTGATTACATAGTGATGATATAATCGACGCTCCTAATTAACTATATTCTTATCCCATATTTTTCTAGGTTTCCCATGCGAATGTAAGTCTTTACATTCCGTTTCTTTCGGATCTCCTGAACCTTGTAACTAAGCCCTTTTTTTGTGTTACTTCGTGGTGGTGTATCTATTGTGGGCTTGAGACATCTCCAGATGCAGGAGGAATAACAAAAGAAACCTTGTCATACAACAAATAACAAACAACTATCAACTACCTTCCCTACTTCTAAGCTTCCGGCATAGATGCTAAAAACGATAATTGAAAGCTCTAGGGCAATTTGCCGACGTGATATTGAGTAAAATCATATTGGTCTATGTTTTATATAGCGAATGTTGGTGGTATAACGAGCGTCAAAAATATTTCCAAGACCGACCCAGTCTTGATCTTGATAACCAGAACAACACACCCCCTACAAGCCCCGCGCGCTACTCGAGAAAATCTACCGCAACCCAATTCTCCCTACTCCATCGCTTGAAACCGAGACAGGCTCAGTGATGCTGCAGTCCACTCACGAGCACTTGACCGACTGGACATTGAACGGGGGCTTGAAGCACGTGTGCTGGAGAGTGGTGGTGTAGGTAGTTCCGCTGCAGTTGCCGCCCGCGTAGACGGTCAAGGTACAACCGTGCTCGCTCGAGAACGAGAGCTCGTCTGCCGTCCAGTTGCGGCAATTGCCGTCGGCTTTGTGCCCAAGTTCTTGTAGTTGCCATTTTCGCAGTTGGTCACGGAGAAAGCGCTTACTGCCGAGGAGAGGCCGGCAACGGCAACAAGAGTGGCGAGAAAGGAGGTCTTCATTTTGATATTTGGTCGGTAGAAAACCTAGTTACGTATGAGGTCAGTATTAGTAGTCCATGTTCATGAGTTTTCGTAGTTGAGTTTTGTGAAGAAGGGGGAGGGGGTATTAAGAGGTGGACAGACTTATAGAATATGGAGGACGGAGTCTAAGGCTTAGAAGTCTGTGTTTTCTGAGATGAAAATGTTGATGTGAGTCTTGGGGGTTCGGTGAAGAAGTGGTTGTTAGGATTGTCATAAACGAAGACGAACGCCTTCTACTTATACTTGGAGAAACACCTAGATAGTCCTGCCGTCAATCCCTTTTACCTGCAACGATCATGGGCGCCTTTTCAACAGTCTGACATAATTCGACGTCTTCATGCTCGTTCCTTAACCTATTATGAGTCGTAAACTCGGGTGAGCCTCGACGATCGACATTTAAACTTCAAGTCTGCCTTGTGGTATGTTTTTGAGTGATACAGTTCCTCTATCAACCTAACCCGTCTATTACGGCGAGGTGTGAAGCTGACATATGGTTGGAACTACTTATTGTCAGCTGATCTTGTTGACTACCGGGTTAAGCTTTGTGGCAGTGGGCTAAAATAAGCGAACGATAAGCGCTAAAATTGGATAACGAAGTAGATTTCTGGTTCGTCTTATTGGGTCCTGAAAATCATCGTCACATTTTGGGTTTATACAGCGACACCGACACCAATATAAGCTTGCAGGTTTTCTCGTGATATGAAGTCCTGGAAATCACCTTCGTTTTTGCGACCTCCGACTGATTGTGGCTCTAACATAAGCTGATATGAAAAGTTCGCTATTCAGGAATAAGTGGTGAGAGTTGTGATCCACTGTGAAGGTCACATTTCTCCTAATGGCGTCATTGAGGTGAACATGCATTGAGGCCTCTATCATTTCTCATGTGAAGTGCTCGTAGAGTAATTCTAGGGGCTAGGATGAGAGCGACCTATTTGAGTTGAAAAGAACCCAGTAGGGAGACGTTGAATTGTCTATAAAGGGTGCCCTCACCCTGAGATGTCAATTGATATCTTACTTGGTTTTAATCAAACAGTTCTCTCTTCACACTTTAGCCACCATCACCACGCAATTCAAATTTGTAAATCCTTGGTCTTCTTCGACTGCAAATCTACTTTGTCTCTCAATATGAAGTCTTTCATCATCAGCACTACTATCACATTGGTATGTTTACACAACCGCACCACCCCATAAAATTTCGCCGGGCATAGTAGCTCACTGAAACTTTTATAACTTAGGCTGCGCTGGCAGGCCGTATCGCTGCCGCTCCTGCAAGCGAGGCAGTTCTGGCAGTTCGCTACGCCTATATTTGCACAGCGTACAACAACATGCGTGCGAATGATACCTATAACAGCTGCGTACACGGGTCTCCAGAGTGCTCCTGCATTCAAGAGAACGGCATGGTGTCTTGTCTCGGCCGATACCCGGACTATTGCGATGTCCCAGTCGGTCAACGAGGGTGCAGTTGCCAGGGCTATGACGATGGAAACTAAACGCTTTGACGTGAAGTTGATACTCTAAGAAGAGGCTTCTATTCTTTCGGGAGGACTTTGGGTACTAGACGGACGCCTTGGGAGTCGATACGATGCAAGGTTTCCATTCAATAAGAATTTCATTCGCAGTCCACTCCTCGGCATGAAACGTGCTAAACGACATAAGCTTTGCAATACTGGCCTCATGATTAACTCGCATTAGTCGATCATTTAGCGTGCTCTCTAGTGGGCAAACTGTTGGGGAGCAGACTCCGTCTAGGTGTGCAGAAAACAGGATTGACAGAGTATATTGATATGTAGAAGAGATGGAGTATCTCCTACAGGGGGGCACCCAAAGTTCCTTTATGTAGACCGTATACACAGTTCCTTCCTCACACAGGGATGGCCGAAGGTGCAGGCGAGGAACAGACGGCAGAGGCAGCGCTCGCGTCGGAGAGGACCATATATACTAACCTTGCAAACAGCACACGTGTTCCTCTGGTTCATCCACAGCAGGATCTCATCTGGATAGAACTAATGGCAACACGTTAGGATAAGAGCCGACTCACCATGCGCACCCTTTGCTAAGCAGATGTGACATTATTCCCCAACGTAACGCTTAAGAAGACCGGAACCCATGCTTTCCTTAAAAAGGTTGCAGGGTTGGTTAGATAAAACAGGAAAGCTAGGATCAGTAAAAGTGTTCTATAATTCTAAAATCCGGCGAACAATAAGCTTACATTTCTTATCCCTAAGTGTTATGATATAGAACTGCATACTATACCACAACGTTACAAAAGGTAGAACGTTGTCAAGTCGAGCATTTGACTGTCTGCAGTTGATTATATGTGTACTGGACTTGTGACACGAAGGGTGGTTCCCTGATGGTAGTTATCAGGAATTACATCTCCCTCAGATCCGTCAAACTCAAACTCGGCGCTCTTATCTTGGTTCTGACGCCGATGCGCTGATTTAGTCTCTCCGAAAGCACGAGGCTCTCCTTTTCTACCAGGGCTAGACGTAGGGTCTGCATATGGGTCTGGGAGACGATGCTGAGTAGAAGGGGACAGACAGATTTCCGTTCCAAGGTGTTGTCTTCAGGCTTGATGTTGGGAATATCTGATGACGGCAGGTTTCTCAAATGCGGAGGGACAGTGTTCCGTTTGCAAGGTTCGTATATATAGTCCTCCTCCTGCTACTCTTAGATGTACTACGTCATGTTTCTCATAATGGTAGAGGCTATTTGGTAATTATGGCGCTGTCGCCTGATCTGTAACGTGTAAGAATAGGAACACGATTGAACAATAGCTTTTATGATGTGACAATCATATAAGCGTTGAATAAACTGCTTCGGAGGGGATAAACACTCTGTTTAGGATATAATGACCGTATAAGAAGTATTTTGACAGATATCAACGGTTATTGTGCTATCGGTTAATATGCGATGAAAGCAGTGAAGAGTATAGGCTTTCCAGTTTCTTAAAAAAAATGGGTAAATGAAGCATTAGTTACTTGACTGCCTCGACTCAGGTCTTTTCCACATCCCTTGGTGGCATTTTCAGATGGTGTGTCAATGCTAGACAGCAAATTAGCAGGTTTTCGATGAATAACCTGGTAAGTTATATCGCTATGAAATAAGCAATATACTATATGCGAAGACATGCCCGACCCTGAAGTCCTCACCAACATACTCTCAGTTCCGGCCGCAGTCTGCCGTGACCAGGAAGTCGGTCAGCAATATATCTAATAGTTTCAAGCTCCCCATGATTATCAACAATTGACTGGGCTTGAGTAACTGTAAGAAGAGTGACAGCCCCATTATCGTCGTCGCCATCGCCGCCCTTCACAACCCCCACTCCACACCTATCCTCCACTTCATGCGTGATACGGTAGCTTATTTTCAAGGGCTTGGAAAGGAGTCAAGCCGACTAATAATTCTCTTTCAGTTGTTTTAGTTCATGGGCCCCTCTTCCTCAATAGGGGGGATGACCATTATATATTCCTAAAGATCTCGGCTATTCGACCGTACATTCTAGTTCCTCGCATCGGTGCCGTCTTAATATCCTTCTCCTCGCATCTCGAAGTGGTGCTCATAATCTTTCTTCGTTTGCAACCGCTTTGAAGCTATCAGAGACTTAGCAGTCTTAGCTGTGTAACACATACTTCGTACTTTTTATGTGGTAGGGGCTGCATATAACGACAGGGACAATGAGCTACAAGCTTTTAGTTTGATGCGAAACATATCATCGTCGTCGCCTGGTTTGGGTTATTAATTGCCAAGAGAAAGAAAACCGCGGAAGGAGGGAGAAACGTGGGGACTATTAAAAAATTTGATATCGCCATAAACCAACACTTCAGCAGTCCTCAGCTCGAGACCTGGAGTACTACACAACACATGAGATTTGAATCCCCAAATTCAATCAAGACTAATTCATAGAATTCTTCTAGCAGCACTGTTCATCCGTCACGGTTATCGGACGTTTAAGCTGCGAATTAATTTGATGGCTACCTAAGTAATACATTGGTACACCCGATAAATGCGTCCAAGTGAGTATCGGCTGAGCCAGATTCACCATTTCAGGTAACCGTCTTCCCTTCTCTACTCGGGCTATTGTACTGAAACATTTGGGCACAGTCTCTGACGAGTTTCTGCTCGCAAACCGGCAAATTTGGATTTTTTGAAGAGGGATTTTGGAATTTCGTGGCGATGTAGGGACACCTCACGTGTGATACCTATGTCGCGGCACACGAGTTTCGCCAATTAAAACATACTACTATACATACGACTAAGCAAAGATAGCTTCTCCCTTAAGAACACGTATTCAGGATACACAAGCACCACGAATGGTGATACTCTGTCCGGCTAGGGGCAAAGCCTGTAAGCTACAAGGGAAAGTCTTAAGGGAGACTTGTACATGTCGCTGTGGCTGTACCCAAAACATCAGACTATCCAGCAATAAAAGACGACAATACCAAACCACTCGCACAATCTTGTATTGTGGCGCGACTTTGCTCCAGTGTGGCCCCGAAAACAATTACCCCGCCATGCAAGGGACCAATTAATCACACAATACCGAGCACGAGCTCAGAAGGGAATCATCAACGAAGTAAGGGGCACGTGCCGTAGGGAGAAATCATTAGCCCCCGGCAAGGTCACCAGCGCCGCTTTCCCTCGGTGCCGGATGAAACACGTCGAGGGCCAACGCCGTTGGCTATATGTGCTACTGCATTGTTTTGTGTCACGCCTTCTCAGGCCAATGAGGTGATATGTTAGGTACATAACAAAAGCCCCTTGGGTCGAGTCTTTGAGCGACGACAAGTATTCATCGTATTACCCTTATACAAACTCCTGAGTCACAGGGTAGCAACGAGGCACAAGTTTCAGACCGACCAAAATTTTCTTCTACCATTCGGATATCGCCTCAGCCATGACACATCGTCGTAGAATATAAAAGGTTAGGCGGTGGAGAGCCTGCAAATGCAATAAGAGCCTCCTCCCCCAGTAAACATCACGCATCGTAGACGACTAATACGTACGAATCATTCCCACCTATCGCCTCTGAAAACGCCACTTGGAGCTGGTGGCTGGATAGTACACCTTGGCACATAGCCTTGTCTCCTTCAGCCTTTTAGCTATCCCAACTACTTGATATCTTGGCTCGCGGCGTTGTCTATCATCGACATAGAGTAGCTCGAAAACATGGATGAGAATTGGAACGCAGAAGATCTGAAGAGTTCAGATCTATCAAGGTCGATCGAAATGATACATCTAGTCGCATATCCATGTCCGAGGATGGTGGACGGATTCAAACCATTCGAGGAAACCAACCACTGGTGTTTATTTCTCGAATTCGACGAAGAGAGCTCGGTCCGACTCGAGATGACGCCCGGGTATGGCAGCGATGGACTGCGCGGCAGAGTTCGGCTGATATCCAAGACACACGGCTGCACTTCCAAGGCGATCCACAAAGTCACCTACGAAATCAGATCCGAGGTGACATTGGAAGACCTTATCAACATAGTCCAGACAAGTGACCGGCAGATGTACGAGTTCGCCGCCGGATGGGAAGGGTGTAGATATTGGAACTTCATCTTCATGAAAGATCTCGAGCAGTACGGTATCCTACTCCCGGGTGCAGGAGGTCGGGCGTGTTACTCAATGTCCTATTTCTATCGGTCCGGGACTCGTGCCGAGGAAAGACCTATGAAACCTGGTACCTTTCTTGCTTAAGCGGTTTACTTAAGAGCATAGTCGTACGTAATTATTGAAAACGGGCTTTTATCGTTGAGTATGTTACGCCCGCGAGGGTGCTAAGGGACTGGTATATATGTGAGCGAGTGGAATACGACGTATCCTATTATTTTTCATGTTTTAACAGATCTCGGGCAGCACTAAAGTTTAGTAATAATAATACTTGTCCTGGCTGCTCACTAAGCGTTGCCCTTCATCAGTTATTATCATTTACACCCCAGCCACTTTCTTTAAGCCGGGGTAAAAGAGAGTCAGAAATGAAATATCGAACGGTTCAAAACGCACATTACTCCTAGACACCCATTTTGCTTCAATTCCTTTCAAGAAGTTATCTTTATTTCATCAGACCCAAAATTTGCTCCATATCGCGTATTGCTCTTTCGTCCCGCGGAAGCTAAACTCAACGGGAACTATGTCCTGAAATCCTTCCTTTATGGTAGGTTCGCGCATACGGGCGAAATACCCGTTGAACGCGAGGGCGGGGAGAGCCGTACGGGCTTCAGGATTGAACTTATGGAACAATTGTATTAGTCTGCGAGTTGGCCCTTGAGGAGGCGGGTAGGTAGTGGGAACGGTAGGGTCCTCCAAGACAGGTCACGAGAACAAGAAATAAATATGAAATGAGGGCCAACTTACAGATTTATTCAGAGCCCGCACTATCATTGTGTTCGCAGAGCACTCTCGGGATGTTGAACCAGACACAGCGGATAGGCACGTCAAGTTTTCGCGCGAGTTCTATCCAGTCCTTCCTCCCGTCGGGATCAGGATTTGTATTATCTACGCAACAGTCAGAACACAAACAGCGCACACCGTCAAACTCTCGAACAAAGTCCCGGGGCGCAGATAACCAGAAAGAGAGGAAGATAGATGGGCAGACAACACACCTATAACAACCGAGCAACCATCATCCAAGAACTGGGTCGCGGCCTTGAAGCATTTTGCCCGGGTCTTGAGTGTGTCTTGGTTTACACGCTCATAGCCGAGGGGTTTGAGAAACGTTGAGAAAAAAGTACTTTTGCCAGCTCCAGGCGGTCCGCAAAATAACACGATATCACGGGTGTTTGTCTTTTCGAACAACGTCTCCTTCTTGGCCTCTTTCCCATCACCAGTCTCGGCACGTAGATACCGCGCAGGATCAAAGATGTGTACATGGTTGTACGGCGCCTCGTCATGGAAGAACGTCTCTGGCGTGATATACTTAATGCCCAGATTACACGCGAAGTGAAAATCTGAGGCGCTAAAGTCTTTCCTGCCACCGCTCCCGCTATCCTCTATGATGCGACCCCCGCGTCACCGATGAAGCAGCAATTGTCTCGATTGAGCTCGTCATCCGGGATGCCGTAGTCGGCGCACATCTCGCGCCACATGCCTGTGCGCGGCTTGCGGTATTGGTCGCGGGCCGTGGCGGCGTAGATGGTGACGGGTATATCCAGCTGTGACAGGATGGCGGCGCATTTTTGCTTGAAGTTGGCGACTCTGTTCTTCCCTACGTTCTTGGGACCTTGTTTCGCGTTCGGGTCCGGGTGAAGGGTCAAGCCGCCTTGGTTGCTAAATATTACTATGTGATCGCTGCACAGGCTTTAATTAGCTTTCCCGTCCTCATATCATTCTCATCCCGTATAAGTATCTCACAAGAACCGACCCACTAGCAGGTACGGACAAAGAGAAGCAAAGCCTACCTCTTGTGATAGGTCTCCTTTAGCTTGATGGGCACGTTCGGAGCCCACCACTTCCAGTCTGCCGCGTCGTGGCCAAATTTCTTGCCGGAGGCAGTGACGATGAGTGTAGAATCCAGATCGAACGCATGAATCGTCCGTTGCTTGATCTTCGTCTTAATATCCTTCTTGACTCCCTCTGGCTCGTAACGTCCGACGAGGAGCGTAGCAGGCCCATCATCCCAGCTGCGTTCCGTCCACATGATACGGTCTTTCGGCTTTTGCGAAGTCGGTGTGAAGAAGCTCGCTATGGCGCCCTGCGATATCGCGCTCTGGGCCTTGCGCTTCACGGGCGGGGGTGAGATGGGTTTGTCGGACAAGGAAGCTTTGCGCTTGGTGCCGGCAGCATCACCATCTTGTGATAGCGATGCCATGTTGTGTAATGTCGGATGGAAATGACGACTGGAGAGAAAGCTTAGGTTAGAGAGTCTTGAGTATATCGAGCATCTAGTGCAAAAGGTCAGGAGGGTGGGGGGTTGACGGTAGCACATGTGAATGAAGTAAGGAGATGAGTTAAACGTTGGCGCGGCGCGTCAAGTTGGAGAGTTGGAGAGTTGGAGAGTTGGAGAGCTGTGACGTGGGGTGCTTTCCAGTTAATTGATCTCAATTAATCCCCTGGCAATCGCGAGATCACGGGATCCGCCTCTCCGGTATATCTGATACATCTAACTATTTCTTGTAGTATGGGCATTACTTTGATGATGTCAAGGTAGAGAACATAAAACCTGTCTAAAGCGAATAAATATGTCTTATTCAACCAAGTCACCACCTAAAATTTCAAGGTTGTTTTAGCTTTATAGAATATTCGTCAGATACAATACATAGGAGCCATTAGGTAATTTTCGCGCGCTAAGCAGCAGACCCACAGAGGGGCACCCGCCCCACTCGCCTCTGAATCTGGTGAATTGTTCAGGGTGGCATGATTCCTGTCTCTGTATAGTACTATTATCTTGTCGAGGTTTGGGCAGGTCGAGTCGTCGGAGTTGGGAGTAGTGCTGATGTGAAAGGCTGAAGAGTCGAAGAGACTCAACAAAATAAGGAAGGCGAATAACTACAGGTCGCAGCGCCCGGCGCGTCAAAATGCAACCACCTAAAGTGTGCCGATGTCTCATCCACAATACAACTTCTTCACACTTACATCACTACCAGCCGAAAAGGACCAAAAAGAGGTCAACAAAGACTGTTCTTATAGATCTATAGCATGGTCGACTTACAGTGGGTGTTAATAATGATAAGAAATTATTTATAGCGTTAAGCATTAAATGCTGGCAAGTTTAAGGATCGAATAATGTATTAATAACTTTAAGTGTTGAAGGTATAATGACCGTATAAACAATATCTTAATATAGATCTTATCTAGCATCTTATTTCGTTTTTTAACAACCTTCTAGTTAAATTCTATATAGAGAGGTGGGCATAATACTAGATAAGCTGTTGCCGCTACTGATAAGGGCATATCTTCGCGACTTTGTAAATATAGTTTGCACAACCATTTTCTTGTTTAATGCCAGAACCTCCTCCACCCGTATCTCAGCACCAGTCCCCTTTGTTGTTCACTCAGTGACCCACGAGAGCGACGAAAAGACTTTGTTTCTGAGTCGCGAATTAGTCACTTTACTAAGCCTAGTGTCATACTTGGGGATCAAGGATAGCGAGAGCTTGCTGGATCAGTCGTCGACGATCCGCAAGCTCGGTGCTAGTGGGTGGTGCTATTGTGTTGTTGGAGTTTAGATGCCACGATGCAATAGCAAGGGGGATCTCAAAGAAACTGGCACCTACATGGACAGGTCCTTGGTAGCTAGCTGCTCAGATTTCAGACATATCATGGTCTCTTATGTTGCCCGACAAGCTACGGCATCCTGTGGTAAAAGTCCATGTCAACCAAATGAAGCCGTATTTCCCAAGACCCTTACGACTAGTCGCATCGGAGTCCACGCTGGTGGGATAATTAAAAGGCCTATTACTGAACATTCCAGAGCCGGAGGTTGTGGGATATAATCATCGGGCGATAGATCTATTAGCTAGGAAAGATAGCTCGTGACTGGGAAAAGAGAAAAAGAGCTGCATATGTATTTAGCTATAGACATTCCCTCATATTCCTTGCAGTATGATTCATTGCTCGAGCACAACTAGACCAATTGGTCTCCGTGGGAGGACCAATCGCCAAATGGGGGGCATTTGCGGTAGGTACATATACAATTCGAAATTAAGCTGCAGTAGCGTTATTGTTCTTAGCAAAAAATTCGCTATTGCTGCAACACATAATGGGACTTTTGAAAAAAAGTTAGATCCAGCTGCAGGAAAAGTAATTTGAGAAATGCTTACAAAGAAACCATAAGTATATAGAACCTCTGCTTCGCCAAAGTAGAGGTAAAGATATATCCCTAAACAAGAACCCATCACACTTATGCCAAGAATTAAAGGGATAGTCACAAGACGAGCCCAATGATTTGTTTGATCGGTGTTGTAGTGTACTGCGAGGCGGCAGAATCTGTCTCTTCACTGTAAACAACTAAACAGTTTCAATAAAGACTTAATAATTAAATCATCAGGTTTAGATATAATCGTCGTATAAGCATTGTATAAGCACTGAAGGTAACTTAGATATTAATAAAATGGCAGTAAAAGAGTAGCTACCTATCAATACCTAAGTAGGTATCTGGTGTGCTTGATGCCCAATAGAAATTATCAAGCGAAAGGGCGGCGGGCATTCACAATCGGAGAACATAACATTGCAACTAGGACAGTACGAACTGAAATATATGATTGCATTGTCTATTCATAGTAAAAGTAGGTACAATGTCTTGATCTGCATACGCCAATGCGCCATACCGGTCAGTAGAGAATCTATGTCTTTACCCCGAAACAATCTAAGCCTTTTCCCTGATCATGCTAGTGTTGAACATGATCATGTTGGTGTTGAACATCTTGAGTACCATAAGGTAACGCAAGCCATAAGCCATGGATTTGTTTCACCGGCGCCTCAGGCGCAGCCCCGTCGCCCGCCGTCGTCGACGTTCCTCTTCCGAGGCTCTCTCTACGACGTCAATCATCCTGAAATCATTGGAAGTTTGAAATCTTTGGTATCATGCTAACCCGCCCAATCCGATGTCGTGGTAATACAACGTTGTTCATCGTACATTTTCAACATATGCCGTCGTTCCCTCGCGCAAACCGCGACTCTCCCCTCGTCAGCGCATCTCAACCGAAGTGAGCGGCGCCACCGGTCTCGATGGCTTCGATCTCGGCAATTGTGAGGGGTGTTCTGCGGAAGCGCTCGGGGAGTTCGTTCCGATCGAAGTACTGTCCGTTGGGCGCCTCGACAGGGCCGAGTCTGGAGGCGGACTGAGCGCCGAGAGACTTGCGCAGAGGCCGTGCTGCTGGGCCGAATCGCGATATGAAGAAAAGGTCGTGTGGGAGTTGCCGCCCTTGCCGAAGTTGGCCGGTAGGGAGCCGGTTGGTGAGGCGGGGTGCGGGTGAGGGTGTGATCAATCTTGGCTAGCAGGCCATGTTAATAAAACGACCGAGGCAACATTGGGGAACAAAGGACATATCCGAGGTTTAGGTAGAGGTTTGTAGCATTAGGAGTACTCACAAGGAATGTCCCGCTTGCCAATAAAGCGGATGAGAGGGGTACGCTCAGCGCCGTGGGCAGCAGCCTGGCGGAGAGCTCGAGTCGCAAACATATTTGTAATGTATTTTTAGGAGTGCGAAAAAAAAAGAATCCGAAGCGCGAACCGTTGAGTTCCTCCTCGGCTATGAATACTTGAGAAAGATGATTGGAATTGGCAAAATAGCGAGGGTGACGACAAGATACAAGCGTGAATAATTATCGCAAGCTAAGATCGTATGTTTCCTACGATACAGGATTCAAAGCAATAAATATCAACGGAGCAACGACGAAGGCTTTGCAGATATTCAATGGGTTCTCAAGCAGGATGGTTGATCAACGAGAAGCTACGCAAGATAATCTGGACTTATTCCTGCTAGATAATGGCAGGAAGTGGAAAGCGAGCTTGAGAGGTAATAATGGAATGATCAAGGAAGAAAACGGGCGGTTCCGGGTGGCTACCTAAGTACTGCTCGATAAAGTCCCGTTATCGCCGAGGCGCCAGAATTGCCCACCCTTTGAGCTTGTGCAACTGGAGAGCCGGGTGGTCGCTGGCCTGATGTTTGTTGCGGCTTCGGACAGGAGGGACTAAAGGGCCATGCGTCCATGCGTCCATGGTAGGTCTAGGCGGGGCTTATCTGCGCGGTAGAACAGGGGTAGCTAGTAGCTAGGGCAAATGGTGTCATTGGTGTGCTTGCGGTAAGCACGGTGCACCCAGCACAGTCGATAGTGGGATGACCTGTTCCTGCCAAGTACCATGAACATAAACATCCTCATGTCTAACAATCTTTATGCCAGTTGACCGAGGCATATCATGGTCGGGAACTCAATTGAAAACCACAGGTAAATTATCATCTGTCTGGTAGAAGCAGACTGATTCAAATGCAAAATGCAACTGATAAGCTAGTTAGACGATTACCGAGCACCATTATGTAAAGGAATCAGGAAAGGCAACTAACATTAACATCTACACAAGTACCTAAGTTAGGCTCCCAAAGCTTCGCGTGCATGCGCATGCCTGAAGATGGTCAACGGCTGCGCTATGTGAAGTCCTGTCAGATTGGCAAAATTAAATTGAAATTCAATCAAGCGGCTAGTAATTTTCTATTTAAAAAGATAAGTTTAGAATCATTAAGTAAGTGTTAGCTCCCCTCACGCAAATAAAAGATCACGTCTACTCATGAATGGTTTGAAAGCTAAGGTCTATAATTTCGGCGTTAGGTATAGCGAGTAATTTGAAGCATATTTGGTATTACTTCATATGTGCAAGGTTGAAATATAAAATTTTCAAATTATTAGAGGGAGTGAGTATGCCTAGGTAAAGAAAGACAGAGTGCCAAATAGATATTTTGAGGGAAAGATTGGGTGATTCTTTAAGTCGTGTCGGTTCAGCCACAGCGACAAGCCACGGTGCCTAGAAGGCGGGGTGAGTTCCAACCCGGCGGCTGTGTGATAAGATAAGTGAGATGGACTCCACTAGGGCAGTCCCACACAGCTAGAAGACGACCCAATCAAATCGCACGCACACCAAATCGAATTCGGAAAAGCCTTGACACCCGGCAACCACACGCACACACAGAAACCTCCGTCCTCTACCAAAAATCTTGAAAAGTTGTAGTTGGAGTGCGACGCTTCCTTTCCATCGACTGTCCACCACACCACACGCCATCACCATGGTGAGTCCAACAGCGCTGCGCACCCGTCCGATAGCCTCGCTATCTCTTAGAACAAATGCTTGAGATTGCCATGCCACCTTCCGCCGCACCGCGTTGCCGCCAACCGACGATACCTGCTCGACGACATTTAGGTGGCAACTTGCTGATGCTCTAATGCATCAGCCGTCCTCGAAATAAACACTCGACCTGGATTTTGTTTCCTAGTACAATGTCCGACAGTTGTGGAGCGGTGCTGCGGGATATAGGCGTTTGGCAATAACGCTTAGCAGGATCGACTTAGGCCAGCACTTGAGCATTTGCGACGAGATTTACGTGGCTTCGGACGGCGCAACATCTTCAGTCATCACTGCAGTGCTAATATATCATCTAGTCGCTCGTCTCGGGGGAGAAGTCGAACTTTCAGGTGAGTAATGAATTTATTAGAGAGTGGGATGGTCGGATATCTCAACCTTGAAACTTTCTCGTGCTCGAGATTTGAATCATCGAACTCTCAGTATATTTCAAAGACTGTGCTAACTTTGTAAATAGTTCATCATTCGTCTACTGTATGGGCTCCCACCATTATCCCTCCAATATTTCCACAAATGATCGTTTGCTTGGGTGATTTCGATTTATCACTCCAATGACGGCATGCCATCCGAAATGACACGAGCTGACCATTTTTTAAGTAACACCAATGTCGACGGCAAGCAGAAGGCCCTCTGTGAGTAAATTTCATCCCCATTTCAGTTGTTGGAATCTGGAAAGTTTCGCCGACTCGGCGAACTCGTATCATAGCAGGTCTACCAAGTATAGCTACTAACATTTATGCAGACTCTCTGACTTCGATCAAGGGGTAGGAACATCCTGATAATGGTTGAAACGCGGCATGAACTAAAACGCAATCTAGTATTGGTCCTCGTTTCGCCGACTTGATCCTCAAGAAGGCCGATATTGACAAGAACAAGCGGTAAGCTTCGACAAGAGTCAGATATCTTGCTCGACCAAAAATCTAACTAGACGACCCCAGTGCCGGTGAGCTTACCGCCGAAGAGCTTGAGCGTGTTGTCCAAATCGTCAAGGACCCTGCTGCCTACAAGATCCCCGCCTGGTGTAAGTGAAGACGGTCAAACAGTACAGTTGACACAAACGATCTAACAATTGACAGTCCTTAACCGACAAAGAGATATCGTTACCGGCCAGAACACCCATGCCATCTCCTCCGCTGTTGACAGCAAGCTTCGTGAGGATCTTGAGCGTCTAAAGAAGATTCGTGCCCACCGTGGTCTCCGACACTACTGGGGTCTCCGTGTCCGTGGACAGCACACCAAGACAACGGGTCGCCGCGGTCGTACCGTCGGCGTCTCCAAGAAGAAGGGATAGAGAACTACAGTGGCCGTGGCGCGCAATGGTTGGCCTCAGGGATGGCGTTAAATGCATGTACCCAATTATGAACCACATTATACTGGATTTCGGCGTACTAGTCGTAGGTGACATGGGTACCTGGACGAGTCCAGGGGTTTATGGTTTTTCAAAATGGTTCTTCTGTGCACACCCATGAATAAATAAGCATGAATTGACGTTTTCCGCCTCCACTGCTGCTCTTCTGAATAACGATATCGATATCAAATGAGCTGTTGGTCCCTCGAGAGTATTGCCATCACCAAATCGGGCGTCGGAAGTTTGTCCGATATCATGGTTTGCGGTTGTACTTCACGTCCCTCATCTCACAAACTAGACTCTATTATACTGGAACATGCCCAGAAATGAGGATGTTGGAAACCATATTACTTTATAAAATTAAATAAAAATATTAGAGGCTAAACACTTGAAATAGACCTGTAAGCCGAGTTATCATATGCCAACTATAGCTATTTAACATACTGCCGTGAGCCGAAGCTTATGATGAGCTTAAGTTGTTGGAAGTTCTCAAGACCCTCAGTGACATGTCGCGCACAGTATCGGATACTGTCGCGCCCAATGATACATACCCCTGCCATGCACGACGCACGCCAACGCCTCAGGCAGGCTGCCTTAAGCCCGCCACGATACCGGTGGAACGCTACTTTTGTCCAGAACTCATGACGGGGGTTCGGATTGCTACATTGAATCTATGTACGATTGACGAATGCAGAGCACTATCGGTAGGGCTTGTTACGGAAAGTTTAGACGGCGGAGTTAATAGTACGTAAACAAACTGTTGGAGTCGACTTAATTATGTTTCTGATGTCTCTTCATATTTGTTTAGCACTTTGATTCGCCAAGTATTTGTTTGCCTTATTGCTGGCTTGTACTGTAGACACAACATAAGTATGTACGTGTCGGGTGAAACTATAAAGCGAAAACGTCGGAACTCCCCAACAGGGACGAAATCTTACGATGATCAAGCCAGCACCAGGCCTGACCGGTGTAGAATCGGATCGTCTTATCAGTCTGCTTAGACGAGCAGAGAAGGGGAACGCAGTACCGGTACGCTTGCCTGTCCTGTCCTGGCGTAATGCGGAGTACCCCGCTCGATGCCCAACGCCTCAAACCTCAACGCCCTTTACTCCGCTAGGCCAGCATGTGTTTTGGACTGGTACCCACAAGTTCGACACATCTCTATTAATAATAGGTACCATGCCAGTATGTTATAGTGTAATGGCGACTTCGGGGCGTGCCTTGCTCTATTCCATGCATGCTGTGGATGCAATCAGTATGTACATATGGGAACTCAGCCATTCCGGGGGATCGCCAAGTTCTGTCTTTCCCTCGTCCGGCGACGGATGGCCCGGACGTTCTCGGTCGTCCGCGGCTTTTCGTATGATCGGTTCGCCCTTCTGTTTATATTTCCATCGCTATGCAGGCGACGCTGCTAAAACGTACATAGTGGAGAGGGACCTTAGCGATTTAGCTTCGGTCTTTACATCTGTGGTGGAACGCTTACCCCAGACTTCTCTCATTCCGACTAGTCTCTCACGAGCATACTCGGCTTCCTTCCTGTGCCTTCCTTAGTCTCGGCCGAGGCCACAGGACTAATCGCATGAATTAGAAGCTAAAGGTAGGGTTCGGCAGCAAGTTGGAACACGAATTAGAGACCTCGCGTGTACGATACGAAATTCTTCCCTCTGGCTCTTAGATACAACTCGCCTTATTCAAAGCTTCTGCACAGAAAGCATCTAATAATAATACGTTCGTGAGTACAGCCGACTGAATAGCTTATTTTAGACACTCTTAGCGGTATAATGTAGGAATTACGCAATTAGATTCGTCGTAGTGAGAGCTAATAGATTAACCAATTGGTTCAATACTTGGCCCCATGTCTGAATACTTGGAATATACATTATTCATTACACCGAGAAGTCAGTTTTGGTCAGGGATCCTTATGGATGTCGTCGCGAAAGTGGGCCATATTTAAACATCTGTATTTGACGATAATCCAATCCTAAAAGTTTTGGCGTTTGCACTAAAGGTCTATATGTATAGGGAATATCAGCGGATGCTCGATGATAAAGAGCTAGATGATCCTACTAATGAAGAGCTAGAGATAGCTACAATGCGATATTTTTTTATCAGCGGAGCTAACGTCTGTTTTAGTCACAAGTGCGGCCTTTTTCCGAATAGTATACATGTGGGCGTTAATATACGATCCTTGATTATATTGTTTTGTTAAAGTGGAATTATGTGTTCTTTATACATGTAGGCGTTAGTATATAATCTTTAACTATGTTGTTTTATTAAAATAAAATTATAAGTTGTTTAGATATATGTATAAGTATTAATATATAATCTTTAATTATATTATTTTATTAGAGCGAAATTATGAGTTCTTTAAAGTTATGTTTATTAAAGTTACTAATGAGGATAAACACACCTTCTCTAAGTCTTGATCCAAAGGGCATCCCGGAAGAACCTATTTATTATTAAAAATGGGCATGTAAGGATTGCTACAGCCCTATTGAAAAAGGTGACTTCCTAGCTCTACTGCTTAACGTACCCGTCTACTTTATTCTCGGAATGAGATGGATCGTTCCCTAGACGGAAGTTTGAAGTTATTTAGACCTGTAAAGTATGCAAAATTTCACTGTAGAACTCCTTGTAAATACAGAGCTTTCACATCCCCAGACCTCCTTCCAACATTTCCCCGTAGGCTGGATAGTAGTGTTATCCTACCTCAATATTAACTCCGCAGAATCTATTCCGATAAGATCCAAGCGACGTACACACTTCAGCATATATTTGCAGCTACATATTTTCCCCTGGAAGTAGAAAGAAACTACCAGGTTCTACATCGTCTCTCATCGATATAGACGTTCTACTCTATCAACACTCTTGGCTCGGTAGACGCTTCTATCAGTACCTTTAGTCGTTCGTCTCCCGCATACTGCTTCAGTGCCATCTCTTTCCATTCCTCCCAGCCCTGTTGAACCCCAAAGACTTTAAGTATGCCTTCCGCCATTTGATGCGCCTCTTCCCACGTATCCTCAAGCCCTAAGCCCCAGAAGAACCTCCTCGCCTTCTCAGTTGTGGCCTGGCTTCCCAATTTCACCCCCTTCCCGATTAATGTCGTCATCACAGAGACGTCTTCGAGACTCAGTGAGACCGTTCCTTTCCAGATCGTAGCCAGATTACAAGATACAAGCGAGGGCGCGAATGCCTCTTCTCGCGGAACGATACGCGCCATCTGCCAATCGGTGATGCCGGTGACGTTTAGGTCTTCATCGACCATGATGTGGCGGTCCCAGTCGTCGACAGGTTTCAAAAAGAACTTATTCTCGGAATCGGACAACTGCGATGCCTTATCTTGGAGAAAGCGATATACCAAGTAGGCCTCCACAGAGTACGTGGGATAGAGCTGACCGTCCGCAATGAACTGTAGATACTGCTCGGCCCAGGCCGTGTAGTATGCCTCTGAAGTCTCAAACGGCCCGTAGGGAAAGAGGCACCCGAATCTGTCGCTGGCTATAGCGGAGATCCGCGGTGTATCATCAGGCGGGTTGACAAATAGAGAGCCTATCTTGTCAAATGGATGCTTTTCTAACTCTGCCAAGATCTCGGCTACACCCTCCAGACCTTAGTGCCATCTCCCTGATCACGCCACGGCTTACCTGGCAACTCCTCCACCAGGATAAAACAAACTCCAACACCATGGTCAGCACCTCGGATGCCGAAGGAGAAAGCCCGCGGGCTGGCACCGCGGTAGTCTCCAGGAACTTCAAAGTCGCATACTCGCTCTGGATGATATACTCGGCGAGAGAAACGGGAATCCCGACGACGAATCCCGTAACCCGCGGCACCCGCATCAACCACGGCCGGGATCCATCCGCGAAGCGGATACGGATATGGTAGTTAATAAACCCGTGATAATGGTACGCCGGAGTTCTGGGGTATTCGAGGTCGCAAAGTACGCCACCATTTAGACTGGACGCCAGGTCGCAGACTGCTTTCTCGTCGAAGTTGGCGAGGAGGCGGGCGGTTTCACTAGCGGGGAAAGCATAAGGGGGTTCGCCGTATGGGCCCTAATAGGATCGCATTAGCGAAAACTTCTCTATAGAGGTGTGTCTAGGTGATACTTACCACGAACCAGATGCACGTGTGATGATCTGGGGACATATGAATTCGGCAGAAGTGCCTTTCGCAGAGATCGCACCCTCCCCCTCTGTGCGCGCCCTTGGTCTTTCGCATCCTTCTACCGAACAGTCAAAGAATCTTGGTGTCATTGTATATGTCTGTGATAGGAAACAATGGTATGATCAAACTGAAGAAAAGGTATAATTCTAAAGCTGAAGTTTTGATCAACGCTAAGGATTTCATTCTTTTTATAGGTTCATGAGCTGTGTTGATGAGACTTGAGTTGAATGTGATAACCCTGCTGTACAGCTGAGACATCCGGAGGTTTCCTGCCACCCTATCATTCTGTCATATTGAAGTAACATAATACGGCGATACGAATAAAACATGAGGCTGCTAGTCCCTTCGATAATATATTAACTAACTTCACTTGATTTATCGTAACTACCTTACATTACGGTTTGCCTTGCATCGTTTTGTATGCTAACCTCACCGCTATAGTGTGTCATTCATTCCTAGCCCTAGGACAAACAGTAAAACTCGGACATGCTGGCATAATGTCTCAGACTCCTGTTTACCTTGCCGAATCCTTTGAATTTACACACGGGCTGAGAGTTGTAGCGAGTAGAGTGGATGCAAGGGGTCTGATTATGCTATCATATGTCAAACAAATTTCTAATCTAACCCTTCCGTAATATGTGTTACCGTAGCTTAAAGCATCCCTTCAAAGACACCGTGACACAACGGGTCGCCCAGAAAGCAGCTGTACAGGGTAAGTGAGCCCAAAAGGGGGGCCAACTAGATCATTCTATCCAGCCCCACTTCACGTGCCCAACCTTTGCGCACAACAGCGACGAGCCAAACCCAGCAACTCATCTCACAATGAACACCGAGGAGCATAACAGACGTGAGACTCACAACCCAAAAAGAGATCCCCTCGTCAGAAGAGGAATCCCATTGAAACCGCCATCAGCTCCTGGTATGAGAAACACACTTCTCGGCTAGCGCACCGACACGCTCTCGGTGACCTCATTGCGCAGGCGCC
The DNA here is from genome assembly GCA_004123355.1 of Amphirosellinia nigrospora. Classification (NCBI taxonomy): domain Eukaryota; kingdom Fungi; phylum Ascomycota; class Sordariomycetes; order Xylariales; family Xylariaceae; genus Amphirosellinia; species Amphirosellinia nigrospora. Next base: position 995,971 of record SCHM01000006.1, on the reverse strand, counting down.
GAAACGATGGACAGCGTACGGATCGCTGGCGCTGCTTCCCGCGGGGTCCTTCACCACCACAACATGGCGCGAGGTCTTGGACTCAACCACAAGACAAGATTCTCATTTTTCGTCAGAAAACCACCAAACAGCAAATGAGGCAGACGACGGCCCCACAATACTATGGAAGACGACCCTAGCCGAGATCTCGAGGACGGGCGGGACCAAGCTCACGCATCTAGCCGTCAATGAGGGCATACCGCTACACAGCGACGGCGGCGGGGCGGCGGGAGAGGCCGAGAATATACTGCGCAGCCCGAGCGGGCTGCGGATGCTCTATGGGGATTACGGGCCAGAGGTGGGAGACGCGCCGACGGAAGACGACTTCGCGCGCGCGTTCTGGGTCTCGACGAAGCAGAACGGCATCACGCAGACGTGGGCGCCGCGGTGGACCATGTTTAGTCGGGGAAATGTGAAGGAGAAGGCGCGGCTATTGCGCTTTCATGATCCGTTGGATGAGAATCAGAATGGGAACGGAGATGAAAGTGAAAAGCTGGCGCACCGCCTCATCCCCGCCTCACGGCGCAGAGGCGCCGCGGCTGTGGATCTGTACGCGGGAATTGGGTATTTCACGTTCAGCTACGCGGCGAGCGGGTTCCGGAAGGTCTTTTGCTGGGAGCTGAATCCGTGGAGCGTGGAGGGTTTGCGTCGCGGGGCGAAGGCGAACGGGTGGGGTGTGAGTGTAGTGACTCTGCCTCCATCTCTGCATCCACATCAGGCAGAACAAGGGGAGGAGGACATGGTATTAAAAGATGTCCTCGCCGGCGACGAGACCATTATAGTGTTCCTCGAGAACAATGCTCGTGCGGTGGATAGGTTGAGGAGATTGGATCAACTTTCACGAGGCCAGGGAATGGAACAGGAAGATGGCGAAAGCGGATTTCGCATGAGGAGCATCATGCATGTCAACATGGGCTTATTGCCCACGAGCCAGTTGTCATGGGCCTCAGCATCGGAGATCACAAGGGGATCTCAGCTGGCGTGGTTCCACATCCATGAGAACGTCGGCGCGGCGGATATCGATGCAAAGAAGGCCGAGATCCGGCAATGGTTTGCGGAACGCACGCCTCATGGCGATACAGATGGGGTTCGGACAAATATCTCCGTTGAGCATGTTGAGCTCGTCAAGACTTTTGCGCCAGGTGTTTGGCATTGCGTCTTTGATTTACGTGTTAAGCGGGAAGTGAGCGGTGGCGTAAGGTGACATTGATGGCGCCTAACATGATTTAAGGATCGGCTTGGATAGTTTGGGCACGTCTTCCTACGAAGGGGTTGGCTAGTAATGAATTGCAGGATTAGTAAGGGAACTCATTTATTTGACTTCATTTCCTGATTTCATAATCAGCGGATCCCCGCACCCCTTTACCACACAATCATCGCGAACATAACCCATTTCGAGTGCTGTCCCGATCATGGACATACATACAAGCCAATACCAAGCACTGTATAATATAATTAATTGTTTAGCTATATTATGTGATTAGGATCTAGCTAATTAGTGGTTATACAGGTTTGCATTTACTGCTAGTTAAAACATTATGCAACTAGTTGCCAAGCTATATTATGTGGTTAAGATCTAGCTAATCAATGGTTATACCGGTTTACATTTATTATTAATTAAAATATATAACTAATTATTAAACTATATTATATAATTAAAATCTAATTAATTAATAATTATATAAGTTTATAAAATAAAATAATATTAAGTTTATATTAAATAATAAAATAGCTTTTTTATTTAATTTATAAAACTAAACTTTATTTATTAATAAAATAAGCTTTACTTTATAATGGGGACCCTTTATAAAAGTTACCCCTTTTGTTAAAGTGTAGCAATATTATTTAGGTAAATATTTAGCTATTAATTAAGTTTGTAGCAGTTTTGTTATTTAACCGCCCTTGTTTAACAAGTACTTAATTTAAAAAACATCATACTAAAATTCCCCTGCCAGTACAAAGCCCTAGCGTGGAGCTAACAATTACTATCCTATAGACCTGTAAAAGAGGTTTAGTTTATAAAAAAGGGATTCCGCCGAGGGACAATATTATCGAAATTATACGGTAGACGCCATGTCAGTCGCGCGCTCAATATATACATCACGTGAGCGTAAACCTTTGATCAGAATAGAATATCCTCACTCCAAAGCAAGTCCGAGCAACTCAATCCATCAACTAGACCTCCTGAACTTGGCCGGGATATTATCTCTCACAATGGCCATGCGATCGAGCGCAGCAAGGCGTTCCTCGGCCGCCTCCATCTCGTCATGTTTGCGGAAGTGCTCGATGTCTTCGGGATGGGTGAGGTCCTCGAGGCGGGTGTTCTCGTCGTGGTACTTCTCCCAGTGGTGGATCTCGTACTCGTACTCGTCGTCGCCGTGGTGTCCAGGCCCCGTGCCCAAGTCAGGCAAGGTGCCGCGGTTGTTGATCAAGGTGGCGAACTCGTCGCGCGACACGTAGCCGTCCCCGTTGCGGTCTAGCAGGTTCAGAAGCCGCCGTTGGTACTCGTCTCGCTTCGACTGTGGAACGTCTTTGTTCGACTCGTCCATCAGGCCGTACGTCCGTAACATCTCGTCAACCTCCCAGCGGCCGTTGCCGTTGAAGTCGTGGAGGGCGAAGAAGGAGTATGGGTCAAAGTTGGAGATGTGATGTTCCTCTACATGGTATCGAGTTAGTGATCTGTTATGCGACAGGAGGTGTGGCCTTAGTTGCTTGGGTTTATACAGCGCGGCTTGTATACGACAAAGAGGAAGGCTGGGTTGCCGGATGGAAGAAGTTCCAACGTACCAGCCATGTGTTTCGTCATCCAATCGGCATCATCAGGTACCATGGGCTTCTGATCATGCGAGCCATGGCCAAGCACCCCGGTGAGCAAGCTGGCGGCAACCGCTACAACGGTGGAACGCATTGTGGTGGGTGGACCCGGAGAGATCCTGGCTATAAATGGAGGCAAGATTCAATTGCGAACCTGGTTGTTTAAGGTTATATTTTAAGGTACTCAATGCATCGGGCCGGTACGAAGTTTGTTTGTTTGTTTAATGACGTTCGCCTTTCAAGGTAGAGTAAGACACAGTATGCGTGGAGGAAGATCGGATCGGCAGTGAAAGACAACGAACAGGGGAGGTTCAGCAGCTCCCCACTATTCGTTTACCCGCTGCAGGCATGGGCCAAAGCCAGGTCAGGGGTCACAGCTACCTAGGTACCTAGGTATCCACTAGCCAAGCGCTAACGGGGCGCGATTCACGGGATGTCCATGTCTACCTAGGTACTTATGTATGCATGTTGGCGCGTTCTCATCCATGAAACGTCATATTCTGTACCAACTTATTTCCAGTATCCCGCTTCATTGTCCATACGCCGGGCGCAACCTTAACTTTGCTCGTCTGTCAGGATGAGTCGCACATTAGAGCCAACCTTATACTCTCTGCTACCCAGCTACTCGACCGCACTACCACAACCTCTGCTCGAGCTTGCATCGTCTCTTCTCGCCCAGTCGCGCCACAGCGCAGGTGCTTTGAAGGTCGACGAAGAGGTCGCTCGCTCCTACGCATGCGCCCATATCGCCTGTGAGCGCCTCAAGATCTCCCTCGATCTACCCCCCATACAGGTGCGGCCGCCTATCCCGCCGAGACTCTACAAGCGATTGTACACCCACCTCGACAATGTACTAGCTTCAAATTCCCTGGCCAGGCCCGGCCGCACACGAACACCAACCTCCAAGGCGAGAGAGACCGACCTCTTTGGGAGCGCCCAGAGGATACCGTCACGGGGACACCCACCAAGGAGAGCTCGTTGGCCAAGTTCCGGTCGCCAGCTGTTACGAGAGGAGACGGCACACCCACCAAGTCTGCGTCGAAACCACCCCCCTTACCCATCAAGAAGAAGAAGGCCGGCGGCATAAACAGCACCATACCGGCATGGATACGACCGACCATACAGCTCTTATGCAAAGAGTTGGACCAGGAACTCATAGGGCGGACTGTGCTGGCGGGAATGCAAACTATTCTCGCACCCCACGGCAGACGGACGAAAGATGAATGGGTTGATGAACACCTCACTCCCTTAGTAGCGGCAGTGTACTGTCTTGTGGCAGGACAGCTGTATGTTTTAGTCCAAGGCAAAGACTTGGACAACAAGCAATATTCAAAAATTCGGAAATCCATCCTCAGTGTTCTGGAACATACACAGGAGAAGATTGCCGTGCCTGGGATGGACGAAGACGAGCTGTGGATTGGGTGGTCCGATATCACTTCGAAAGACGTAGACAAGGCCATGGCTGAGATCATCAAGAGGGGTTGGCAGAAGGACGAGTGGTTTGACGGCTTCGAGGATATGGTCAAGAGATCAGAACCCGACGCAAAAGGCTCTGAGGATGACATCAACATGGATGACGAGGATGGTAGAATTAGTGAAAAGTTTCATGCCCACAAGGCCGATACCATGTTTCAGAGCAAGTGGGATATGACGGACCAAAAACGACGCGAGTATCGGGAATGGGAGGACGGGATCATGCTGCGAATCGAGGAAATAGAGCGATCACAAACGAAAGGGACCGAAGTTGACCCGATCCCCATCGCCTGATTGCTTTGTTCAGGCCGGTATCCTCAAAATCATTTTGTTGTTTATACGGTACCGTCGCAACTTTCAGGCACTAGCAGCAATGGCACGATGATTCTACTATCTTAGAGTAGGCATGTGTGACCTGTTAAAATTTTATAAAAGCCAAGCCAACTATTTATTCCGAAGGCTCTTGACTTCATCGTCTACCCAAGCAAGAAAGCGTCCACATTAAGCGAAGGTACGTCAACTAGCACGCGGCAAGCACCCAAGCTATCATCGTCGCAATCGAAGCCAAAACTTCTGACACCGTACTCCAGAGTCATTCGACATACAGGTCCTCAGTGGAGATCTGTCACCTCAAGACCTATCCAACATTTGCCACTCCCAAATGGATGCCTCACGCCCTGGCGTATGCAATTCAATGATAGAAAATGCTAGTTCTGCTGCAGATCTGTCATTACCCAGCGCCTCAGAGGGGGCATCGCCGAATTCTACAGTCTTTCCATTGGCTCTCTTGCCTCCCGAGCTTCGGCTCCTAATCTTTGAGGTCTTTGCCTTACCCGACTGATCACTTCTTTACGTTGTACACGGCATAGCATACCCTTGTGTTATGTTGGAGTCAGAAACTCGTTATACCAAAGAGTTCTGGAGTCTTCGGCAGGTCAACCGAGAGGCGCGGCGAGCAGTTCTACGAGGGCGACAAGCTCTGTGCGACGCTCGATTTTATCCATCCGTCAGCAGGCGTAGTAGGTTGACGTTCGTGAATTTGAAGCAAGATCTGGTCTATTTCCCCCGGATGTATTGTAATCTGAACTATTGGTCTACCTGGAAGGCAAATATCCAAATTTTCGCCTACGATCTATGCCACGAACCAAATGCCGACGAACAGTTCTCACTCGCCCATAAGCCGGAAAAGACATTTATTGGTTTTGTCAAAAATATGTCGTCACTCCATTGTATCTATTTTGTTTGGTCACTTGTTGCTGTCCCGCGTCATTTGGAAGGGTACCAGTCTTCCGCACAGCCGTTTATATCCCATTACTATCAGGCTATCATCTACAGTAACCATCAGGTGGGCAGTGGATTTGACATGTAAGTATCTACTGAACCGCTATACCGAAAACACGATGCCGCGGGCCAATATTAAACTAACAGGATGTAGAGTCGCAAATGACCCATTTGATCTCACTACGATCCTTAGAGATGGATGATGTGCTCTGAAAAACATTGGCAATCTTGCCCATCTCGCTCCACGAATCAGAATGACCCCCGGTATAGAGATCAGCTCTCACCTTAGGAACTTCCTTAGGAACTTCCTTAGGTTCCTCTTGGTCCGCGCTCGTCTTTCAAGGGGACATCCAGTACCCGTCTCTCCACCTGATTCCACCATATTTCCACGCTTCTGCGGCCGTCACCGCCCCGAGTATCAAACATCTACAACTTCCGGGCCCTTGAGGGGTCCGCCCAACCGATGAAAGGTCGACCGTGTCCGCTTACCGGCGAGAAACGTGAGTCGAAGGTGTCTAGGCGGGTCTAACACGTAGCCGGACATCGTTCATTGTCAGAACCACTCGGCATCGTCGACATCAGTACGGAGCAGACGTTTTCGCCCGACACGCTTCGGCCCCCCAAAGAGTCCACTAAGCTTCCGGGAGTGCGACATAGACTTAGTTAGCGCAGAGGCTGAGCCCCGGTTCGTCACAGACCAACTCAACTGACTGAATCATCGAAGTGTTCTACCAAATTTCCCCTCCTGGTTCACCCCTCCTGAAGCCAGTATTATTGACTCAGACAACAACTACGCCGCGTCTCCCACCCCTGCTAGAAAAGCTGCTCGTAAAGTTAAAGACGCCGAGGACAGCTTTCTCAGTGCGTGTTTCCTAAGACCTACTTGAAAATATGTTGAATTGACGCATTCTCCATTCTAGAACATCCAGTTATCGATCCCAACCGAGAACTCGGTCGATTACAGAAAATGTTTGGCACCATCTGTCAAGCGGTGGGCTTATCCAAGCTGATTCACGCCTACATTGTCGGGGAGATGTGGAGCCCATATATACCGTTAATTCGCTTGGAGTATTAACGGCGTCGTTTTTACTCCGGGACATTCATTTCGACTTGCTAAGCCCCATTCAGTCGCACGCATTCGGAACTGCCTGTTTATTTCGCTTCCATGTCTCTCGACCAGATGCAAAGCCAACAACCAAACCTCTATCTTTCCCTCGTAACGATTACCGGCCGATCATCCCGGACACTTGAGCTCCATTGAAATGGCTCTACTCGCCTGGCAAGTTCAACTTAGATACGGCCTGCGAATGATTTCTTCCGCACAGTATCATCAGCAGAATATGATATCTTTTGGGGCATATACAGCATCCTAATGACAAAGTTGGATCACCCGGACAGACTTAGGGTCCGGCACCAATGCTTGGAATGGAACTAAAGAACGAATCTCGCACTACTATCACGGGGCTCCCACGCCCCCCACCCCCCGTTTTGTCGCAGAACTTGGCAGTACTACAGTATCATACTATCAAAAGATAGAACGTTGTCGAATCGTTCAACTCGTTAGTTTACGGCTCCTATATGCGGACTATGGCAAGCATGCTTTCAAAGCTCCTGGAGTATTTCGCCGTTGCACCCGACGGCCTGCTATTCCGGACATAATTAACCTCCCAGTCTAATACCCAAAGTAAGAGGACGTAGGATGGCTACAGAAGCCCTGTTATATTTCATGTTCCATGTTGGGTTTCAAGCAAATCAGAGCCCAGAAATTTCTGGTGCACGAGCCGCCATCATCCTCAAAGCGGATTGTCTTGACAAAGGAACCTACTAGCTGGATTGGTGCCGCTGAATTCCTGAAGCAAAGCAGCCCAGAACTCGTTCTGCTTCGCCGTCTGTAAGTCCAAACGATGCTTGGGCTGGAAGGTGTAATGCTTGAACTCGTCGAAAGACATCGGTTCTAACGCGGATACGCTAGTTCTTTCGCTTCCAGCGAATGTAGTTGACGATGTTGACGATGTTGACGATGTTGACGAGCACGCTCTTAAGAGGATTATGCGTTCGATGGTTTGAGGGCTCCCAAGGCGCGATAAATCTGATTATAGCAGACCGGTCCGGTATATGTGGTCTCCGTACACTCCACATAGCCTTGCGGAGTCATCTTGGGCGAACAAGAGAGATATGGATATATCCCGTATTTCATGAGAGATAATAATACTGTTAAAAATATTAGAAGTCACGTAGTCCGTGCCCTATAGCTAAATCAAGCCTTCCGTATAGTTGGAATCGATAGCAGTTGCCTAGCGAATAACAACAATATTAGTCAAGGCAACTTTTTATTACTCACAGGTTATAACCACTCATATTCTTTTATATTATGATTAATCTTGTGATACCTGATTTATTATTATCTTCATATCATCAATTTATTTATCGCAGTCCTTTCTTGCATTTATACAAGCTGTTTCTCGTGATTCAGAAGGGTTTAGCGGCTTTAGTTGAGAGAGCTCCTTTCTAACTTCGTTAGTGCCTCGCAACACTTGTTCTATCGTATAAACAAGGTCAAACGCCGTCCTTTTTCGAGGAATCGACAAACTTAATAATTGTGCGTGCTTTCTTGTATTCACTGTGGCTACTTATATAATTAAGACACTCAGTTAGGGAGTGTGCGTAAAGCTTGACCTTTAAGATATCGAATTCACTTAGTTTTCGGCCGATACTACCGCTAGTGGGCGATTCTAATCTAAAAACATTGAATCGATAGTTGAAAGACTCAGCTCAGGCTCTTGGTCTGTAGAAGTACTTATACAGGTTATCACGTCGGAGCAGGAGGTTCCTACTACCCTCTTAGTCAACCGAGCAAACGCTCAGGCCCAAATAAGTGCTAGCCTAGTTAAGTAAGGTAAATTTATTACTACTAGATAGGATATTACTGAGATAATCATTTGGACCGCGACCTCTGCTTGATACATAGCATGACTATATACCCAGGCAAGTATAGCACGCAAGGTCTTCTAATTTACTTGAACGCTTTTAATTTCGATAGGTTATTTTGAATCGTTTTTCAATAATGCTAAGTTTTCTAAGTCAAGCCGCATTATTTCGCTCGTATAGTAGTATTAAATGTCCTAGTGCTTGATGTCCTAGTCGAAAATGCCATTGCGAGAAAATTGGAGGATGGAACGAAACCCTCGACATAGAGCTTTGCGAGTGAGCGATTAATTAATTCATTAGGACTTACTCGTACTCGGACATGCTTACCTACCCGGGGTCTGCCTAGGTGTATTATTCACCTTCTCCAATTCATCTCTCCGATGACGTTCGTTGCCAGGGTCTTCGCTGCGGGAATGTAAGGCCATGTGGCAAATCGGCAGCACGCCCCCTGACAAATGTGGAGACGACAAACTTAAAAGTAAAGATTGTTGCCTGCTTATGATATATTTGCAGTTCTTTACCGTAGGGGAATGAATAATTTCGATTTAACCGGCCCTGACCCGTCGCAGGTAAGCGTCCGTAGCGCCTATCATCGTTTCAAGTTGAACTTTGATGGTACACCAACATTGTAATCTGATATCATGATGACGATGAAGATGGAGGCATTGCCATCAGATGATTTCGCAAAATAGATTACATTCAAAGATATAAGAACTCCTGCAATCGGCTATTTCCTGTCGGAATGTAGTCACTGAATTTCAACAGTGAATATTCACATAAAATCTATATCGTCCCCAACAATGCCATCAGCAGACAGAAAGCAAGCTCAACCCAGCGGAATCGACTACGGTGCGGCCGTGGCGGGGGAGAACGTCGATTTCGCACAGGATGCACACACTGAGCCAGTAAGCCAGCTCCCTGTCACTATACTCTCGTACATGATCTGACAACTCGGGATATAGCCCGGAACTCGCGACAAAGCACTCCTTGACAGACTCAAAGACGCACTGAGGCCAGCCGATGCGAGGAGACCTTCAGTTGAGGCGAGGCACTCGGCGACGCGACGCACGAGCAGATATGGCGGCGTAGAAGGAGTCATGCGGTCGTAATCGCGACTATGAGGAGCCAGAGGAAGTGCCTCGTGCGTCTCCTCGACGAACTTGGCCAGAGAACCCCTGTGCATGAAAGAAAGGAGCATGGTAGCATATTCGATAATATGAAGTTCGGCCATAGTAAATCGCAGAGAGCCGAAGAGTGGCGGCTTATGGACGCCATAAGAAGAAAGAGCGATAGCGGCAGACATGAGGAGCACAGGATTCGTCGCATTTAAGAAGATGATGAACACCATTTCCCTGGCGTACGTATCGTACTATTCGGGATGAGCTCTCGAAATAGGGTGGATATGTTGAAGACATGGAGGACCGGAATCGTGTACCCGAATATCATGGCACAGGGGGATTTTCCCTATACAGGGGTTGTAACATTAAGATACTTATCGAAAATATGAAGCGATCTTCAAGCCCCTACTCGAGGACGGATAGTAGTACCTGTATATGCCGGCTCTAACTGACCTTGCCGTGTAGTAAAAACCTGACCACAACTTGCCCTCCGCCCAACACCGGCTCCTCTCTTAAATCCGAGCCCCTCCGACGCAAGAGGATGTTTTCATAGACTGGTTAGAGGTAGGCAATGAATACACCGAGCCGATCATCGGTGTAAACCCCCGCCATGAAGCCTTCTAGGTAGGTTGTGTCATGAATGTAGCATGGTGTGATGTTGGATTATTATGTGTGCATTAGGCTTCATACGACATAACGAGCAGAGAGAGGGAGCAGACAGGGACATATTCTGTGTACCACGGCAAACATAGTATCTGCGGGGCTGGCTTCCCTACGGTGGTACTTGGCGCGACAGTTGGAACATTATAACATAAAAGGTTGTTTTCTATCTCGGAGTTGTTATTTGTTAGTAATATTATGGTATGTTTAAAGCAAGTACCGAACTATGTTTGGTTTCTAAACAATCGAGAGCAACAAGCAGACAAATGACCGGCTTCAAGGAACAGTGCTGTTCCTGAATATTAAAGATATCCTGATATTCTAGATATAGACCTTGGACGAAATTATTACATAGTTTTGTCGTGCAATATTATATATATGTAACGACTTTTAGTATTTCCACTTCTGTAGCGTCAAGTAACGCGCGTGCTTTTACGCAACCTGTACTTCGCGAGCAGGATATGAGAACCGCGTCTGCATACGATAGAATAATTACTGATTATTCCAGCGAGACTCTAAGCGGTGCTCGAGATAATGTCAATATATACGAACGTTACCTTTGTTTTAACAGAAGTAATTCCACAGCAACAATTCCGCAGCAACGAGTTACGGTAGAGAACACTTCAAGCAGCCCCGGTTATTTGTGAGTATATATATCTCCTCCCATCCCAGCTTCTCCCCTTTTCCTTCCTTTCTCATTTTTTCTCTCATCCGTTAATTCGCACATCTCGCCCAAAATCAACCATAAGCCAACCCCCATACAACATCAACGCGAATCTCAATCCTCTCACCAACATCCAACAATCACGAATCGCACCAATTAGTAATAGAAACAACGCTTGAGATAGAGCTGCAGCTTTGTCTCGTTGCCGTAAGTTCATGCCCCCAAGCACTAGACTACGCTGCCCACCTTATTGTAGATGTAGTTTAAATAGTATAATAATCGCAGGATCACATCTTCCTCTATCCTGGTCAACGATAACAATCCCGAAACAGCCCTATAAAACTATTACCGATATACTCCCTCTCATCAAGACCCAAACAACAATAGATCTTGCCAACCAGCGTTGTTTTTCATAACGCTTCAGATATAGTAGCAGCCTCTTCTCGACGTCGTAAGTTCATGCCCGAGTACCGTATTATTATCCGCCTTACGTATATATCTAGTTAAATAGTGTTAACAATCGCAGGATCATATCTTCTTCTATTCTCGTCGCCAACATCAATACGAAAAAAAGCCATATAAAACCATTGTCGAACTACTCCATCAAGAACAAACAAAAATAGTAGATTGTGCCAACCAGCGTTGCTTCTATACACTCGAGATAGAGTTGTAGTCTTGTCTTGTCGTCGTAAGTTCTTGTTTTGAAGCACTGTTTCGCCCTGCCCGCTTTACGTCGTAGGTCTCGTTGAATGGCGTTACTGAACATGCAATAGTACACTTGTCTGAGCCGACGACAGCATCACCGAAGCTACGTCTATACGTATAGATTTCTGTGGCTATTCATTCCAGTCATCATGTCGGTGTCATCATCTATCGACAATGCGAGTGCCATGGTCAACACCAATAATCTCATTAAATGCTCCATCTCTTCGACAATCTGGCTCGTTACAGAACGTAAACACGCAGTTCGACATTAACTGCGAGATTTGTTTGACCAAAAAGCTCGCAGTCACAAACAAGAATCCCGGTCAATTAGACACGAAGTATACGAACCGTATACCATTCTACCTCATGTGGTCATGCTTTTAGGAAAAATGTATCGAGGAAGTAAGTTCCCTTAGCAATAATCATGTTCCCATGACAGCAGAGCTGGAGCCTAACAGATACTATAGTGGTTCAAAGTCAAAACTTCGCGGTAGTATTATTTATAGCGCCACGTGCCATCGTGCGCGCGTCGGTATTCTGCCCTTCATGGTCCAGTTCTGGCTAGCGAACTAGGATTACCTAGCTTTGGTGCATTTAAACAAGGCGTTGATCAAGCCAAAGACATACGAGACCTCCGCCATCTGAGTCAACGCTGTATCCTCTGCCGTGAGGAAGAGCGCGCTCACAGGCACGACTCGACTGGATTGTCGCTGAGAGGGCTCGATATGAGCAAGAAAACCAGCAGCGGGCCGCCAGGCAGCCCGACAAGCAGAAGAAAGCGACAACTTGAGCAACAGCAAGCCGCCCAGATTAGCAGCAGAGAGACGTTCTGAAGCTGCGGCCCGCCGATGAGCGCGATGTGAGTTACGTGAGCTGATGGGACGAGGCTCGACTACAGACGTAGCAAGACAGGCTCGATTCTCGTTCGCCAAGTCGATTGGTTGAGACAATCTATTGAACTACGCAGGGGGTATATCAGCCGACCCGCTCGCTACGAGTTGCTCCATGGTGGGACCAAATGACACGCGACATCCGGAGGAACGTGAAGCCCGCGTTATCAGCCAGAGCGCTGGAAGAATTTAGAACACGGTCCGACGAACTTCGAGTTTTAGCAAACGACCGAATCGACTTGCATGATCGCGACTGGGAGTTCATTCGACAATTGTGGAACGCCTAGAGGAAATTAACCCAATTACTTCGGCACCTCCACACGAACCCGACACGGATGGCGATGAGGACTAAGGGAGTGTTCGGGTTCAAGAAGCCAGCAGAAGAATCGATATCATGTCAAAGGTCAAGGTGGGGTTTGCGAAACCTGCCTATTTGGTATGTGGGAGGGTCATGGAGACGTGGATCGGCCAGCCGAGACTGGAGTAGGATTGGTGTAGATAGTTATGTTTATAGAAAACCACAGTGGAGGGGGGCCATAGAGTGTCCTCGGGTGCGTGGCGGGCTTTATCTATTACTGGAATGTTGATTTACTACTGCTTTCTAGTGTGCCTATGAGAGGTAAGCACAGGAATTTGTTTGGCTTGGGTGAATATTCTAGTGTTATACGGTTGAGTCATCCCATGCTGACGACTAATCTCAAGTTCCCTTGCAAACTACCGAGATACAAGAGGCAAGGCGTGAGTACAAGCTAGCTATCCTTGGCTTTTTCTTGCAATATAGTTATCTGTGGAAGAACTAGTCGTGCTGCCACTCGAACCGGTTCCAGTAGAGTTTCGTCGTTGCCGTCGTCGCCGTCGTCGTCGTAGTCGTACTTACCGTTCATACTGGAGGCCCTGAGGTCAGGGGCAAAGAAGCTTTCGCTTTTAGTATTTACGAGTCAAAGCTAGTAAGCCGTAGTTGCCGGCAACACTGGCGCGGTCTTTCGCAATGGCCTACCAAGCCAACGTTCCAGGTCACGGCAATCCAATGCAGGGTAGCTTTCAATAATGACACGCTTACTATCACAAGGGCTCAGATAGAGGGTTTGGAATAGTTCAATTGAATAATAATCAACTAAGGTGCCAAAGCGCTATGAAGTATAGGTTTCTATTCCCCGGGCAGGAGGATTCCGTGCCTTTTATGCTCTAATCCTTCCCCGTATCCTTCCTATAGCTTCGCGGACCTCCGGAGACTCGTGTAGCCGGGGTCTGTGTGTCTCGGTGCTCTATTTCAGCTATATGAGTGATTGAGACTCACAATAACTTCGTACAACTACTTCAGCCTCGTAGGGTGGTATTTAGCGAGCTCCGTGCGAGATCCCTATGACACGCCCCAAATACGCACGCCATTTCCGTAGTAGACGGATAGGTTAACCATTGCGGTGGAAATTTGAATAAGCTCGAAGACAAAATAATGTGGTTAAATAGCGCGTATATGTAGGGGCATGCAAATCCGTCCTGGTATGTTTCGAAAAGCAGATTTGACACTGTCCCTCTGTTTGGAGATAGACCGTATAGTGCCCGAAGAGGCAATAGAGAACAAGTTATATTATGCAGACCACCGGTCCACGTGTTCTTGCCCATCGTGCTATACAAGATTCAAGTATAAGCATGCCTTAGGCCACTAGACGATGGGATGGAAATTCGTGCTTTTTTGCAAACCGACTAATCGGGTACTTCTATAGCACGCGGATATATAGAATATGAGTGGTAGTTGACGTGATAAAGCCGTCTTTGGACTAAATTGCGAAGATGAATCGCAGCGAACAGGAGGTACGAGACAGTTGGACAAGGCCGGACAGTCGACTAAATGAAGTGACATGCGAGAACCGCTCGGGGAATCAAGAAGCGACTCTATTGTTATGCTTGGGACGGGACTATGGTTCTTTACTTGTACGGAGCGATGTGACGTAATTTATATAGTGTCCACTATTACCCGTGCCGAGAAGCAAGTTACCTAAGTACATTAGTTTCGAATCGAAATGTTGCGCCCTACCTATATTTTCTATATAGTCCCCCCTATTTTTGGGAAATACGTCGATAATAGCATTTTTTATCTGTAAACTACTATAGTTAGCATTTAATTACTTAAAAATACGATTTTTTACTAGAAATAGCGATTCTTATATATTTAAAGCTTTCGAAGCCCTCGAAATTAGTATTTTTAGTAGCAATAGCCCTAAAATAGCGTTTTTTGCGCTAATAGCTTTAAATCTGCGTTTTTATACCTTCGAAGCCTCCGTAGCTTTTAAATACTGCATTTTCTGCGTTAATAGCCCTAAAATAGCGTTTTTTGCGCTAATAGCTTTAGATCTGCGTTTTTATACCCTCGAAGCTTTTATAGCTTTTAAATACTACGTTTTTTGCGTTAATAGCCCTAAAACAGCGTTTTTACGTTAATAGCTTTAAATCTACGTTTTTATACTTTTAAAGCTTTTATAGCTTTCGAACACTGCGTTTTTTGCGTTAATAGCCCTAAAATAGCGTTTTTTGCGCTAATAGCTTTAAATTAGCGATTTTTATACTTTCGAAGCTTTTATAGCTTTTATAGCCTTTAATTACGCGTTTTTTATACTTTTAAAGCTTTTAAAGCTTTTAAAATAGCAACGAAGCTTCGTTTAATATTATTTTAACGTATAAATATACTAGTAATAATTATAAATAGCAGCTAATCGAATGCCGAAATTAATAATTAGTTTAGCTATAACATAAAAACTATATAGCGTTATCGAAAGCAATACGATTTTTAAAGCTATACCGAGTAGTTTTTAAAGTTATAAAATTAATTTAACGCAATAAAGCTATTCTTATAAGCTACAAAAATATTAATCGAAAAGCTAAATATTTATTTTAATTTATATTTCGATAAAATATAGTAGTTTTTAGCTATTTAGTACAATATATATGTTTTTATCCCTACGATATTTAAACATTTAAAAAAAATCGATTAGTTATAAAAAAAGCTAAAAATTAAAACAATATAACGTAACCCTATAAAACAGCTATTTTATACTTATTAGATCGTAAGTTTTACTTTTAATATATTCGTTTTATTAATAAATCTAATATTAATAAAAAAAATATAAACTGTTAATATAGCTAAGCACTTAAAAGTTATATTTTTTTTATTTTAAAGCTATTAAAACGAAACAACCGATTTAATATATTGCTTATAATTATTATAAATAATATATTAAATAAAATAACGTTTATATATTAAAGTTTAACCAATATAAAAAGCTTCGAAATCTAGCTTCGAAAAAAGGTATTACTTTTAATAAACCTATTTTTTAGGCCTTAGTTAATTTTTATAATAAATAACGTTAGTTTTATTACTTTATAACTATATATAAATTAAAAATATATAAAATTAAGCTATAGTATTTATTTTTATATTTATTTAATTTTAACTTTATTAAAGCTTTTTTTAGTATATTAAAAGCGTATATAAAGCGTTATAGCAAGTAAAAAAACAGCGAATTCGTTAATAATTATAAATTTAGCGTTTTTTTACGTATTTACGTAAAAAAAGTCGGTAAATAAAGTAACGCTATACGAAGGCATTTTAAAGTAGCAAACACAAAATATAACTTAAATTTATAGCTTAATTTATATATAATTTAAGGTATTTTTTAGCGTTAATAGTCTTTATTTTTTATATTTAGCGTTATATTTAATTTTTAGCGCTTGTTATTATTTTTAGTATTATTATTGTTAATTATTTCGATCGGAGGAAAACTTTTTACTAGTTAAAATAGCAAATTAAATAAAAATAAAAAAAAATACTTATTATAAAAAGTAAAACTACTATAAATAACGTTAGTAATATTATTTTTACGCAATTTATATATTTATTTATTACTTATAATAGCTTCGGCAATATTATCGCTAAGGTTATATATATAATAATCGTTTAATATTATTATTTTTATATATTTAAGTATTAAATTTAGCTTTTGCTTTTAAAAAATAATATAAAAGTAATATAACTATATATACGCTTTTAAACATTTTATAGTGCTCGAACTAAAAAATAAACAATTCGCGGATATTATAAAAATTAATATTTTATATATTTAGGGCTACTTTTAAAGCTATAAATATATTCTATTATACGTTATATTGCTTAAAAAACTATTTAAATAAGTTAATATGTAAATTTTAGCGGTTTATATTTATTTTTAGAAATAAAAAGCTTTATATTAATAGATTAAAAAACTTTATATATGTTTATAATGCTAAAAATAATATTATCCGAAAAAGCTAATATAATTATATTTTTATAAAACTACTATATAAAATATTTGCGTAACCTGGCTTTAAAAGTATATATTTGCTAAACTTATTAGTAGTTATGCTTTGCTATATATAGTTTTTTTAATAAAAATAACCTTATAATATATTTTAAAAAAACTATTAATAATTTAACCTAGTAGTAATAGTAGCATTTATAATTTTTAAGCCGAAATAAATATAAAAGTTATTTATATTCGATAGATTTATATTAATAGCGTTATTTTTATATTATTTAAATAGCTTCGAAGGTTTTATACTATTTAAAATAATATTTTATAAGTATTATAAGTTATTTTTAGCTTTAAAAATAGCTTTTTATTATTTTTTACGCTCGAATAGCTAGCTTTTTGGGCGGCGCATAACTGTTTAAAAATATTTAGCAAAGTAAGTAAAAGTATTTTATATATAGCTTTTGCTTTTTTATAGTAAAAAACTATTTGCGGAAAATTTTTTAGCTAATATAATAATAGTAAAACTTTTTATATAGTAAAAACTATAGGATTGCTTTTATAGTTATAATATTTTTTTCTAAAAAAGTAAGCAAAATGTTTAATAAATCGAAAGTATTTAAGCTATATTTAATATATATTATTATTATTTATTAATAATATTATTTATAGTATCGATTTATAATAAAGTATTTATAACTAGCTGTAGTAAGTAAAAAGGTTAAAAGTAATAGTTATAAAAAGGATTTTTATTTTAGAAAAAAAAAGTTATTAATTTTTAACGAAAAAACAAATATTTATAAAGCAAAATCGCGATTTATATATAATATAAATATTAAAAAAAATAGTATTATAGTTTATAATGTTTATAATATAGTTATTTTCTATTTAAGAACTATTAGTTTATTATATTATCGTAAATATATAATTATATTTATAGCTATATTAAATTTTAATAAAAGCTATAATAATATTATAAATATGCAATAATATTTTTTATTTTTTTTATTTATATATATTATTAATAGTGCTATATATTATAGCTATTATATTTGCTATAAAATATATTAAATTTTAATATATTTTATAGTAAAATAATAAATTCTAGTAAATATATAATATAACTATTTATAATAAAACTATTTATTTTTAAAAACTTTTTTTTTTTTTTATTAATATTGCTAGGTTTGTTTTTTAATATTTTTAACTTTAAATAAATATTTAATAGTAATAAATATACTTTTTAAAGATTTTAAAATATTAACGATTTTATTATTATTAATAAATATAAAAGTATTATTTATTATAAAGTTTAACGTAGTTAAATATATAAATGCTTGTTTTTTATTCGAAGGCTTAATTTAATTTTTATAGAAATTGCGTTAAAAGTAGTATTATTAAAATAATAATATATAAAGTGCTTCCGTATAGCAGCTAATATTTTATTTTAATTTTATTAAATAATATTTTATATATTTTATTAATATAAAAAATAAGGTTAATAGCGTTAAGAATTATAATAGTATAACGTTTTTTATATAAAATAAACTTTAAAACTTTTTTATTAGCTAATATTTTTGCTATTTTAAACAAGTTAATTTTAAAAAAGAAAAATAATAATAGCAAAAGTAGCAATAAAGATTAAAAAAGTGCTTTAGAAACTTTTAATACTTTAAAAACCTCGAAATTAATAATAATAGTAGTTAAAAAAGTATTATTTTTAACTTCGGTAGGTTGTTATATTGTTAGCTATATATAAATATTTGTTTTTAGGGGTTTTTTTTAATGTTTTAATAAATATAAAGTTAGCTTTAAATTTATTTTTTTTTTTATTATTAATAGCTTGTTTAGCAACTGTAGTTTTATATAAGCTATTATTACGTTTATTATTATTATTAGTACTATTTTTACCTTTAGTAGTTTTATAGTTTATTTTTTACCCTTCGGAAATATTATGCGTAAAAATATTTTGATTTTTTTGTTAGTAAAGTCGTTAAAATATATAATTGTAGTAGCAAACCTTATTATGCCCGGTTTATATAATAAAAACAGCTCGGCTAATTTTTTTTTTGTAAAATCGATCGATTTATAGGGCTAAATAAGCTAAGCGATAGCTTTAGCGATAAAAATAACAAAAATAATAGTAATAAAAAAAAACTACTATAATTAGCGATATAATAAGTGCTTTTAGTAGTAATTGTAAAAGTTCTATATAATTTCTTATATTATCATAAAAAAATACGCGTTTTTAGCTAATATTATGCTTATGTAGATTTAATAATAATCCGGCGGTTTTTATAGCTTTTAAAATATTAAGCTTGCTTTTTAAGGTTTTTTTAAGCATTTTAAGCTTTAAAACACTAAAAAATGCTATTTTTAACATAAAAATAAGCTTTAATTAATGTTTATTATATAGTTTACAGATAAAAAATACTATTATCGGTATATTTCCTAAAAATGGGGGGGACTATATAGAAAATATAGGTAGGGCGCGACATTTCGATTCGAAACTAATGTACGTATTAGCCCTCCCGAGAACCTGGTCGTGGTTGTGGGCACAAGCAAGTACATAGTATAGTTCATTGCTATTGCAGAGCAATCATTCATAACCTCATCATAGGTTCATTATCAAAAAAAGGAAAACAAACAGGTTACAGCTCGTTGGCTAATATTAATACCTGGTATAAATGACGATGAACACGAGGCGCAACCTTTTGCTCACTCTCTTTGCATTTACAGCTTCTTGGCAGCTTCCCCAAGCAAGTAGACATTCCGCTCCTTAATGAACCGGCGCAGATCCGAGGTTGGTTCCACGCCACTTATCTTGTCGAGGGCCTGACGCACTGGTACCCATCATGGGTGAGCCCGTCGGCCAATTCCTCCTCCGTAAGCGCGGGCTGACCCGTGGCGTTGACCACGTCTGTGGTGTAGGCGTACGAGATTTGATGAAGGTCGTTCCGGAACTCTTCAGTGCTGCCGATGCAGCCGTCGTTCTGGCGTATTGAGACCACCGCCCCGGTCTCCTCCTGCACCTCGCGTGCGGCTGTCTTAGCATGGTCCTCGTCCTTCTTGATGCCGCCTCCTGGGAGCTTGTAATAATTTCCCTTCTTTGCATAGATCAAGACGACCTCGCCCGCTGCATTCACCGTAACAACTCGGACGGCATAGCGGTCAATATATAGCATGTCAGGTTGCTGGTTGCCGATGCCCTTTGTATTCCGTGTTTTGGTACTAATAGAGTCTGGCATGTTCGTGAATTGTTATAACATGGCGCGTTGAAATGGATTTGACAATTGTATGAAGACCTACACCTCTGCCTTTTTTAGTATCTCCGCTAGTCAAGCACACTAGCTCAAGGCAACACACTAAATCTCGAGTATGCCCGCAGACTAGATTTGACCCTTCCTTTCCTTATCTGTAGAATTGTCTAGTAGCTACGCTGCTCGCACAACCGCCGCCAAACCCAAGCCAGCCTCAACTCCCTCGTCTTAATCTAGGTCCATATCCATAGCTGGATCCCAATCTAAAGCCTTTGCGTAGTTCTCATCTTCATCACTATCATTGCTGCCTGAAGAGGACTCGTCCTGATCCTCGCAGCGTCTGGTACCCATTCCATAGCTTGCGATTCATGTAAACCAGGTTTTTCTTCATCAGGGTTGATAGATTTCGCCCGCTTCGAATGCAGACGTCTTCTTATTCTAGCATCCTCCTTCTCTGTGTCGTCTTCGATGTAACAAGGTCGATGGCGATGCTATACAGCAGGGGATATGTCGTCAGCTACAACAGGCTATGGATCATCCAGGGAGAACAGAAGATGCTGTAACTTACCAATCTACCTAACCTACGATGATTTCCAGAGGACAAGAGA
Organism: Amphirosellinia nigrospora; assembly: GCA_004123355.1. Lineage (NCBI taxonomy): Eukaryota > Fungi > Ascomycota > Sordariomycetes > Xylariales > Xylariaceae > Amphirosellinia > Amphirosellinia nigrospora. Next base: position 975,248 of record SCHM01000006.1, on the reverse strand, counting down.
GGATGGGCTTGACCAAACAATCCAAATCGCCTTAACAAGCGACGCGGACATGTCCAGTTCTCAAATCTTTCATTCGCCCTCGTCTCATTGGTGTCATGATCTTGTTGTTGCTTGATGTTTAGATCTGCGCGGCGTTGCAATTCTTCTCGACTTAGTCCAAGCTCCTCGGCATCCCTATCTAATCGCCCGGAATATGTATTTGGATGAGTTTTGGCGTCAGGTTTTTGATGTAGTCCCTTGGCGTCCATTAACTGCTCATATTTCTTCTTGGCTTCTTTGCAGATGTCAAGGTATGAGTTGGGCGGTGACTCTAGCTTCCGTTCTGCTTGGTCAATGACAAATCTCATAAAATTCGCCTCGTACGGAGATAGCGCTCCTATTGGTGGCGTTGATGCTGCCGGTTTCTTATTGCATTCCTGGACAGCCTGCTCCAAAGCATCGTAAACGGCACATTGGTGGATATCGGTGGCCTGGTGTTTCTCTGTAGCTACGAGCAGAGTTTCGATACTCTGCACAAGTAGTTCTAGTGGATGATCCATAGCATTGGATTATTTGGTTGTTGGTTTAAAAAGATGTATGAGTGAGAGGCTCGGTAAAGTTGCTTAGTTTTCTTTGGATTTTTTCAAACTTCGTCAATGGTGCTGGTGTAAACTTTCTCTGGAAAAAAAGGGAAAAGAAAAATAAAGACGAATGACTTAGAAGCTGTATGAATAGCCTTTCCTTAGAAAAAGCCACTATTGTTTCCTTGCTTGCTCGACTATTCCTACACAACATCATTGCATCGTTAGGTACCACAACCTTCTCTGAGTCTTCCCTGTCTGCGCACATGGGAATTGCATTAATCCACACCTCCGCCATTTAAATGCTTCACGAATCGCTTTGCATGGACCAACATCACTTCCACATCTCATCTACTAGGTATTACAGTACCGACAAACCTAGCTGGGATATTTAGAAACTTCATTCTGCACCAACCGACCCATTCACTACACTGCGACCTAGGCCTCAGGCCTGGATGATCCAGCATGTTGTCAAATCTCCCCGTGAATTTGGCTTATAACAAGAGCAAGTGGGCATATAACTTTGAGCGACCAAACCGCAAACCATATCAAATAATTCGCATCGCCCGCGGCGAAGACTCTGGAAGCCAAAGCAGCAAGCTCGCGAAAGATTTCATCGGGACTATCTTCGGCGATAAAACTCGGGCGGGAGAGGATTGGTCGTTCAAAGAACTCGATACCAAGGGCCGCATATATAAATCAGACCTTGCAGTGGTCGTTGGGGAGATCCTCTCTGCCAAGCCAGACCTCAGTCGTAGCCCGATTTCGGAGAGCCTCCACGATTTTGATGAGCGGAAACACTGTGTCATTGAGAAACAAGACACGAGAATAGCGGTCGCCAAGTTCACGAACAATACAGCTAACTTGTACGCCCTTTACAATAAAGAGGACAAAGGCCTATGCGGCACCATCCCGCTGGCTCAGAATTTGCAAGACCGGATCGTCTTGTATCAAGAATGGGTCACTTCACAATCAAGTACGGCCGAGGACAATTGGAACAACTGGGAGAAGCAGATCGTCACCTTCATCAGCGATTACCGAGACAGCCATGACTTCTTGGATGCAGGCGAGACGTCCTTCAGTACGACCGACGCCACTGGACAGCCACCCGTTCTGGATCATGCAGGCTCGGCCATGAGCGACATAATGAAGGCATTGAGCTTATTTAACATTACGTCCAACGTGGAACATATACGACAAGCCAAGGAGATGGCCGAACGAGCACTTGGACAACTCCCCAATCGGTGTTTACGGTCCGACGAGGAAAAGATCTTGGACATACTCATCACTAGCCGCGAAGAATTCCTCGATGAGGAAGCTAGAGAGGTAGTCAAAGCTTGCCAAGTATGTGTTGCCCGTTGTCACAAGGGCTCTGTTTGAGGGCTTAGGAATAGCTTCATTCCTTCAGATCTAATAATTGGCTATGGCGTCAAAGGACCTCTTACTCTCTAAATTCCTTTCCAGAGGACTCGGGACCTGACTAGCCTATATATACACAGATTTCGGGCTACCCCAACGGACCTCCGTTAGCCTATATAGCCAATATAACCCAAAATAGAACAAATAAACGAGCTGCAGCCGAAGGCTAAAAATCCGTGTAACACTATCCCCCTCCTTCTCAAGGCTCGCCTCGAAACTCGAAATATCCTGCAGGACCTAGCCATACCAGCGCGATAAAAGAAAAGGTCTATATATAGGTTAGTGTATAGGTCTATACCTATGTTTGGGTCTATATATAAGTCTATGCCTAGGTATATAGGTCTATGCCTGGGTATGTAGGTCTATGCCTTATCCGCAGGACCTAGTCTTGCCAGCGCAATTCGAAGTTCTTGCTCTTAATACTTTATCCTACATAACCTAGTCGAATCGAAAAATCATCCGATAGCTAGCGCGGAAAAAGTGCTTCCTCTTGCAAACCTAGTCAATCGAAGCATTCGTTCGCCAGCGCGGAATAAGCACCAGGCAATACCTCTCGTCGCAAAGCCTAGTCAAACCAGCGCGAAAAAAGGGTACCTTTCATTTTGCAAAAAGGAAAAGGGGCTTCAAGTAGTAGCCAATTATCTATCACAAGGGCTCTATTTGAGGGCTTAGGAATAGCTTCATTCCTTCAGATCTAATAATTAGCTATAGCGTCAAAGGACCTCTTACTCTCTAGATTCCTTTCCAGAGGACTCGGGACCTAACTAGCCTATATATACACAGATTTCGGGCTACCCCAACGGACCTCCGTTAGGCCTGTGTAGCCAATATAACCCAAAAAGGAACAAATAAACAAAGGCTAAAAATCCGTATAACACTATCCCCCTCCTTCTTAAGGCTCGCCTCGAAACTCGTGGTTCATATCCTGCAAAACCTGGCTTATACCAGCGCAATAAAAGAAAAGGTCTGTATATAAGTGTGTAGGTCTATGCCTAGGTATATAAGTCTATGCCTAGGGGTATAGGTCTGTGCCTAGGTATATAAATCTGTACCTAAGTATATAGGTCTATATATAGGTCTAGGTACCTTATCGCAAAACCTGGTCATGCCAGCGCAATTCGAAGTTCTTGCTCTTAATACCTTATCCTACATAACCTGGTCGAATCGAAAAGTCATCCGATAGCTAGCGCGGGAAAAGTAATTCCTCTTAGATAATTTTTTTGCAAACCTAATCAATCGAAGCACTCGTTCGCCAGCGCGGAGTAAGCACTAAGCAATACTTTTCGTTGTAAGGCCTGGTCGTACCAGCGCGAAAAAAGGGATAAGCCATACCTTTCGCAAGTCCTAGTCGTGCCAGCGCAAAAGGGAAAAAGGGCTTCGAGTGGTAGCCAATTATCTGTCACAAGGGCTCTGTTTAAGGGCTTAGGAATAGCTTCATTCCTTCAGATCTAATAATTAGCTATAGCGTCAAAAGACCTCTTACTCTCTAGATTCCTTTCCAGAGGACTCGGGACCTGACTAGCCTATATATACACAGATTTCGGGCTACCCCAACGGACCTCCGTTGGGCCTGTGTAGCCAATATAGCCCAAAAGGGAACAAATAAACGAGCTGCATCCGAGGGCTGAAAATCCGTGTGACAGATACTTGGTCTTATAGAACGCAAGGCAAAACGTTCCAAGAGATTCAGCACGCACTTCTAAATATCACTGATGACAACAACGAAGAGGAAAAAGCGAATCGGAGATGTAAAAGACATACGGCTCTCTCCTAATAGTCAATAACGGGATTAGGGTTTGGCAAAAAAGCCGTGTGAAATGGGAGGAGAGAAGAGAGAGGCAGGAAGGAAACAATAAAGGGAGAGAAGAAAATGAGGAAAGAGAGGGGGAGAGCAGCAGTCAGGCCCATAGGTTCGTTGACCTATACTATTCATCATTTTGTGTTGTGCTCCAGGTAATGGGCACGATAAACTATTCAAGCTTCTAATATTGGTGGATGACCTATGTCCAGATAGTGAACCATTCGTTTCCGTCAATATCATCATCCGTGACTAGGTAATATCATATCTTTTCTTTTACACATCCCTGAGTAAGCTCTGGATCACCCATCACCTAGTAGTATTCCACCAAGAAGGACGTCACCAAACAGGAACGCCCATCTTGGCCAACCGGAAACAGGGTTAATTGAAATGAGGGCAAGTTCAGTATACCTGAAGTCTAAATCATTAACTGGCATCCATGTGACCAAGTGTCGCCACCTGTCAGGCCGCAAACACTCGAAGACTCACACTGTGAACAAGCTACATAAATTTTAGTGACGATATCTTCCTCCACTCATACCAAGAGCACCAACTAAGGGCGATCATTAAGATGCGAGAATCGTAATCTCCAAGTCATCCTTCCTTTAGTTTACTTTAATTCTCAAAAATGAGGATCCTTGAAGCTCAAAACGCCGTATTGACCAATGTCGAGGTCTACACATTTCTCTCCGACCAAGCCAAGCAATACCAGTCGCAGAAGCGCCGCGGTCCAAGCAATCTAGAGTCGCTCCGGGGGAGGTAGGCAAACCGTTATTATATCTTGCGCACGATTCATCATGCTCACAAAACTACACAGATGCTCAAATACTTCGAGACATTTCCCGGGCCTCTGAGCCAGAAGCCTCTGCCCTATGATGTCGCATCTATTCCTGTTCTGCTTCAGAGGCTGCACCCCTACAACATCTCCAAGGGCGAGTGCATCATGGTTGTGAACCTGCGGCCCACTACCATTGCCGCGCTCAACGCCGTGCTGGAAGATATGGAGAATCGGTTCAGCGAAGAGCAGCAACAAGAGATCATGAACATCGTCGTCGAGGTCCTTGGCGAATTCCCGCAGCCCGAAGAAGGTGACGAGGACGCCATGGAAACCACCGACAACGGCCGGTGAACGGTTTCTAAAGCACGGATTGTGCCGAATCTGAGTTTGGCTGCACAATTCTCAGGAACATAAAGAAATCGTCCAATATGGCAGCTCTATTCATACTAACTGTTTACATCGATATACAACCACCCTCGCTCTGGCCACCCGCCTCGGTCTTGGTCTGTGCAGCTGTATTACAGATCTCCTCAAACGCCAACTTGAGCAGCTCACCCGTGACCGCCGAACATTCGACATACTTATCCGCTCTCATACTCTGCGACATCTTGTATCCTTCTTGAGGGTAAATGATGCCATTCGGGTCAGTCTCGGACCTCAGATCCCTCTTCAGACCGACTACTACGATGGGAATGCGATCGCTGGTCCGAAAAGTACTCCGGACCTGTTTGGTCCACTGCGGTTTGGTGGTGGTTAGAGCTGGATGGGAGGATATAGGGACGTCCAATACTGACAAGTCGCTCCATGTTGATGAGACTTAGTCGCTGACTGATGTCATAGCATAGAAGGATCAGGTCGGGCTCTAGCAGCCGCCAGTCCTCGGAGAAGGCGGTATCATAGAATTCAAGACGATATGCCCGCTTTCTATTGCGGAGCTCAAAGATAAACGGCTGGTTTTCGTCTTCTAACAAGGTGATCGGGAGATTCCCATCCAGAGAATTTGCGCCCCTGCTAATCCGGCTGTCTCGTGTGTTAATCGTGCTCCTTGGATAGTATGAATCTTGACGCACGATAGAAATGTCGTCTTCCCCACATTCTCATCACCGAGCAGCAAAACTTGAACTGAATGTGCTTCCATCAAATGATCGCAGTAAATTCCTCTTAAATTACATTTAGGAGGATGCAATTCAGGCCATGTCCGTAAATTAAGGTCAAACGAGACAATTATGACGGTCGTCCTAGCTGAGCTAATGGTACATTAAGTACTTAGTATGAAGCGCCGTAGGTGATTATACTTGTAGCACACAGGGTTTATCGATAAGACAGCTTCAAGGCTCACCCCAAAATAATATCCCATTCCCTTAATTTCGTATCAGAATAAAAGCAATTTTTTCTGATCTTACAGTCTTTATGTATCCCCAATTCTGGATATTGCGCACATAAGATAGGCAGGGTGTATGTGGTCTCTCAGCAGCAGCGCATGTCGTAGTTGGCCCCCCACAAACTTCACCAACCTTTAGTCTTCACCCTCACCACACGCCGAGGGCCCAATGCGGCTTCTCCACTGCTCCCATCACTCAAGCCCTCGCTACAAACGATCTAAAATGGACGAGGGCGCGTTGAAGTATAATCGATGGACCAAGGACGCTCTCATCAAGCGCATCCGCAAACTGGAAAATGAACTTTGCGCAAAAGACCAATCAGGGGCACCAGTCGCCACATCGACACAGACGGCAGCAGCAGCAGCAGCAGCAGCAGCAGCAGCAATAGCAACAAATTTGTCGTCAGACGGAGGAAGCGCCATAGAAGCAGAAGCCGAACCGCACAGGAAGAAGAAGCAGAAGAAAGAAGGACGCAGCATCGACCCGTCAAAGTACTCGACTCGACTCGTCGCGCTGAAGCTCGCGTACCTGGGCAAGAATTATGGCGGGTTCGAGTACCAGAACAGCGGCAGGATCCCGACGATCGAGGAGGAGCTCTGGAAAGCCATGGTGAGAGCCTGCCTCATATTCCCCGAGAAACCAGACGAAGTGAACTTTGATCCGTGGGAGTATGCGAAGTGTGGCCGGACCGACCGTGGCGTGAGTGCCTTTGGACAGGTCATTAACATCAGAGTGAGGAGCAATCGGCCTCTGCCGAAGGAACCAGAGGAAATCCCTACAGAAGTGGATGGTGGTGAAATTCCCGCAGAGACTGCAACTCGGGGCGTTGAAGAATCGGAAACGCTCGAGGGAACTAAGAAAGCGCCGAAGCGCGAATTCAACGATGTTACGGATGAACTACCCTACCCCGCCTCCTGAACCGGCTCCTGCCGCCAGACATCCGGATCCTGGCATGGTGTCCGACGACGCCCGCCGAGTTCTCGGCAAGACACCACTGCCGGGAGCGGCAGTACCGGTACTTCTTCACGCAGCCGGCGTACTCGCCCACGCCATCCGACGTGGAGAATCCCGAAACCAGAGCAGCAGCCGGCCGAAGGATGGCTGGCTCGACATCGACGCGATGCGGGCGGCGGCCAAGCGCTTCGAGGGCCTCCACGACTTCCGCAACTTCTGCCGGATCGACGGCAGCAAGACGCAGCAGAATTTCCGGCGACGCATCTTCAGCAGCGACATCGTCGAGGTCTCGGACGTCGAGACGGCGCTGCCGCACCTACAGCGGCGCGAATTCCAGCCTCCAGATGCCCCCTCGGGACCAAGCACCACCGTCTCCCGCCGCCCGAGGAGAATTTCCCAAAGGTGTACTACTTCCACGTGCGCGGGTCCGCGTTCCTCTGGCACCAGATCCGCTGCATGGTCTCCGTGCTCTTCTTGATCGGGCAGGGCCTCGAGGACCCTCGATCGTCGACAGATTACTCGACGTAGAGGCCGAGCCGCGGCGGCCCGAGTATAACCTGGCGAGCGACACCCCGCTCGTGCTCTGGGACTGCGTCTTCCCGAAGGACCTGGACGACCCGAGCCGCACGGACGGCATAGAGTGGGTGTACCTGGGCGACGACGACCCGCGCAACGCGCACGGCTGGTCGGGTCTCGTGGATCACATGTGGGAGCACTGGCGCGAGCGCAAGATAGATGAGTTGCTCGCGAGCCAGCTGCTCGGTGTCGTGGTGAACCAGGCTGATTTGTCACTGCGGTTGGATCCGAAGGCGCCTCGCTACGCGCACGTCTCGGGAAGGTATTCGAGGGCGGGAATCGCGAGCGTAGCGCGGGGAGATACGTCCCGTTGCTGAAGAGGGGGAGGCTTGCGTCGCCGCAGGAGGCGTATGATAAGGAGGCGAGGAGGAAGGGGTTCGAGAATGCGGCGCATATGCGAGAGGTTATGGCGCAGAGGAAGGCCGAGATGGAGGCGGCGCTTGGGGTGAGGATTTTCAGATGGTGGGAGTAGACGAAGTATAACATGTTGTTTACGATACTGAGACGTGAAAAATCTCTCAGGGCGTCAGGATTAGAGCTATATATCAACTGCGCTATGTGAGTCTCGCAAATGCCAGGGGTATCATCAACATGAAGTTTTGAACGCCAAATAAACCACCAACAATTCCCTCCCAAACGCCATGCTATGCTCCCCATAATCAACCATATGTTCTTTCATCCATGTATAGTCATCGACCCCGCTCAATTCTTAATTCCTCCCTTCAAACCCCGGCCCATTTCCTGCCTTGCGCTCATAAAGACACTCCCTCACACCCCTCCAAACCTTCTCCACGACAGCAGCCCTAGGCAAAAGCCGGGGGAAGACCACGACAACATCCTGCTCGCCCTCGACGACAACGACGAGATAATACCTGACCCCGAAGCCACGGAACGCCTCGTTAATCACGACGTCGAGGATCTTCTCGGTGGGTATAAACCGCGTAGTCGCACGTCCGGCGAGCAGGCTGCTCTTACTCGAACTCGTCTGGATCCCCAGGCCGCGGAGGACGAGAAGCGACTCCTCGACGTGCAGCCGGCGCGTCAACGCATACAACGCCGCCAGACACGCGGGGACCGCGAAGCGCGGTGACACGAGGGCGGCGCCGCGCACCACTGGGCCGCCGAGGGGCGAGGCGAGGACGGCGTGTAGAAGACGGCGCGGCACGGCCAGGGTGGGCGAGGAGGTGCCTGCGTATGGCTCTGCGCCCAGGTCGCGTAGAGGAAGAGGAGGATCACCCCGCTGAGCAGACCCTGGAGGAGGTAGATGGCGTAGAGAGAGAGACGGAGCGGGACGGGGAGCGGGGGCAGCGTCGAGACGGTGAATTCGGCGGCTGTGGGCGAGGGGCGCCGGATGCGGAGGTAGGGAGAGGTTGTTAACATCGTTTGTGTTTCGGAAGGCTCCTAGAGAGTTCGGTTGCGATCATGAGGTGGGATGGTGGTGAGAGTGCTTCCGAGGTGGTGTACAGGTTGGTACGTTTACAACGTGAAGTTGGTTGATTGACTTGTTGAAAGAGCGTGTTATTGTAACCGAATGGCTAGGAAGGACGGTAGATATCATGAGATGGCCATCTTTAGACACGAATCAGCTCAACTGAGCAAGATCTAAAGCTTCCATTGAAAGCGATAACATGAGTGCATCAGATACAAGGGATACAAGGTACTTGATGCCAGTGTCATGCTGGTGTCAAGCCCCACTAGTTACCCAGCCAATCAAATCCCACCCTGAGCTTTCTCCCGAGCTTTACCCGTAGGGCCCCTTATAAACCAAAAGAAGCGCGCAATCTTCCGACTGTAATGGTCAATTTGGTTGAAGGCGCTTGCAATTCTCAGACCGTCACTCCCATGTCCATAAGAACCCCGACGCCGCGCCCAGCGCAAATGCCGCGGTGGCTCGTGCAACCACTTGGGTAGCCAGTGTTGTTTGTGCGGCCCTAGGAAATGGAGATGATGCTTCAGGGAGGCTTCACGCTGCAGAGTATCTCCCCCGTCGCATGGTGTGCTGGAATACGTTTGGCTTGGGGACATGGGGTGCTGGTTTGAGATGGAGATTGTCAACTCCATGATATTTTTTTTTTCATCTTTTATTATTAATTAAGTATTCCTTCTCCGCCAATCGCACACACGTTATTGTTCCTTGCCCACTAAAACGTACTATTGCTGTATTGAGTGTGTCTTTCAGGCACACGATTATTGCTCACACCCAGATTTGAACCCTTCTGCTTGGTACAGGGCACGCACCACTAAGGCCCCCTCGCTGTGCATCCCCACAACACTGTATGCAAGCAGCCAGCACCTAAGCCTCGACCTGGCTCATGGAAGAGGCATAATATATATAGGTACCTACTATAATCACAATTGAACGCATACTCTATCTACTAATGTCACATTTCAAATAATAAATTTAAGATGATTGCGTAAATATCATAATGCATCGATCGACATGACTATACTACTCAACAAACTATACCTAGATACAAAGACGAATGCGACCGAACTGGGCAGCCAGCATGCAATAAGTAAAAAAAGTAAAAATCATCATGATGACCATCAATGCCATCTTTCCCTCCCTCCCTGGGAAAAGCAACCAACGCATAAACGAACAGTGTGAATCGGGAAGAATAAAAAGAGATAGAGAGGTTTGAGAATAAGAGGTGGAAATAGAGACAACAGGGATGCCGTGAGGCAGCACTATTCTTCGCGAGGTTAAAAAAAAAAGAATTCCAACAAAGAGGAGGAGGGGTGAAGTTTTTTCTCTTCTTCTTCCCTTTCCTTAACAAATTTCCATTTCCCATTCCCATCGACAATATTGGTTTGTCATGCGCTCTCTTACAAGTGTGGGTGTGTGTGTCAAACCATCCATCGTCTGTTTTTCTTGCCGCGTGGCTGATATCGCTGTCCTTAATCTGTCTGTCTGCCCGTTTTTTTTGCAAAGTTTCCCGGAAAAAAGTCTTGGTCGTCTCTGTGTATCCTTTGGTGTCGTTCGTATCGTGAATCATGAGGTTTGTAAAAAAAAGTCGAAATGGCATGCATGGTATTGATAACAGAGGAAGAAAGAAAAAACAAAAAAACACAATAGTAAAAGATATTCTCGTTCGCGACGAATGCTCGTCGTATAATCAAGATGGTGGTATCAATGGAGGTATCGAGCGAAGAGAAACGGGAATCGAATAGAGAAGAAGTATTGAAAAACGCCGGCACCATGCGATAATGCATCGTATATTAAGATTCAAGCCCCGAATTCAGCGTGAAAAGATAAAGAGGTATCAAGTCAATAATATGGAGGAGGGCATGGTTTCTTTTAAATCATCTCGCTCCGATGGAGGCCGCTGCCGACCTCCTGCTGCTGTTGGTACGCCATCCTGACGTCGCGGGGATGGCGCTCCATAGTCTGGGATAGGTTATTATAAGGGACTGGTGGCGGTGGTGGTGGAGGGGGCTATTATAGCTCATAGGCTGTGGCGGAGGGGCACGCTCTCATAAGGTGAGGTCTGCTCCGGAGACTTGGTCCGGCTCCCGAGGATAGAGTTACTCCGGCCCCGGCTAGCAGACCGCATACGCTCAGTGGCGCGGGTGAAGCGCCCGGCGATACTATTATCGGTGGCACTGCGTCCACGGTTATGGCCGGGGCGCTGCGGCGGCGGCGCGGGTGGTGCGATGATTGGCACGATGGACTCATTCATCGGTGCCGCGGCAGGGATCGCCGGGCCCTGATCCTCCTCGTCCATCACGATCTCGATGGAGCCGGTGCCGGGCGGGCTACCGTACACCGTCGGCCGCAGACCCGGAAGCGGCGCGGGGGGAGGCGGCGGCGGCATCGCCAGATGCTGCAGCTCCTTTAGGATGGGAGGTGGAGGTGGTGGCGGGGGATGTCGTCGCGCGAAGATTTCCTCGAATGCCTGCCGCCTCCGATCATCTCGTCGATCCCACGCATTCCGGCTGTGGCGTCGACGCTCATCTTCCTCGCGCTGGCAGAGCCCCTACGTGGTGGGCTGGAGGCCTGCATTCCCTGCGGAAAGGTTGGGTGAGTAGAAAATGTGGGAGGACCCACGGGCTCCTCGGGTATAGGTGCTGACATGCACCTCGGGATGTTGGGCCTCGCTGGAGGCGAGTAAACAGTGGAAGGAAGCAAGGTCAATGGCGCATCTTCAGGGATCTTGGTGGGCGAGTTGTTACCTGGCTTGTTTGGTGAAGGTTGTGCGGAAGAGGGAGGCGAGGTCTTGTAGTTCGTAGGAACCGGAGGCACGCTGGGCGTGTTCCTGTCGTTTTTGAATTGTAGTCTCATGGCCTTTGGAGTCGCAGGGAGGCCGATCACCTGGCGGTTGGGGCTACGCATGTTGGAACCTCTATGAGTGGTGTGATCCGCAGTTTGACTCCTGGGCGGTAGATCCTTCGGAGGGACGAAAGTTGTCTGGGGCAGCTCAAAAGCGCTAGGTGGTCGAGAGATGATCGGGATAGGCTGTCGGGATGCAGGATTGGCGGTGCTGAAGGACGCCGGGCGAGAGACCTGCGACGCTCTTCAAGCTCACGGCCGCCGCCTCTTTCTTGAGCTGTCGGTCGAGGGAGATCTGCTTCAAATCCCCCACGCTAGCTTTGGCCATCTGCTGTTCGCGGGTCGGTTGAGCCGGCACTGGAGGCTCTTGTTCAGCAGGTGTCTTATTCTTCCTGCGGCGACTCTCGGATCGGTCTCGAGCTCTCGTAACGGCAGGCGATGAGGGATCTTTCGCGCTACCGCTCCGGTTGTGCCGATTCCTGAACTGCTCCTGGGCTTCCACCGCCGCCTGGTAATCAGCCTCATCGTCTGATGGAACGTGATAGAATTGCACTTGATTGGACATGGGCAATGGTGACGAAGGCGATCGCACGACAGAGCCTTCGCCCGGCCGTTGCTTCGACCACGAAGTTGAAGCGCTGGTGGCCGACGCTCGCGGCTTCTATGTCGGCTGGCACGGCTTGACGTACGACTCGACACGCGGGTGCTCCGAGGCGACAATCTCCGAATCTGACTTGATTTACGGACCGTAGAAGGTTGTCTGGAATCAAGATCGAGAGGAACAACGCCCTCATCGCTCAAGTATACGTCAGCTGGCTTGGGAGTGCTAAGATTGATGAGCTCTTCAGGAGACATGGAATTGGTGAGGTAGGTGAACGCTTGGCGGGTTTCGGGGTCCAATTCCTTCCTGCGCCTCGCCCTCTCTCCTCTGATGTCTCTCGGGCGACTTTGCGACTACGGCTAGTTTCACGGCTTCTGGCGGAACGGTCATCTTGTCGATGTCGGCTGCTCTCGCGACTACGTGTTTTCTTGGAGTAGTGCTGAGCAGTCTCCAGGCTATGAATATAATCTGTGAGACTCTTGTTCCCTGCGCCATTGTAGTTCAGTCGGTAGCTTCGTCCTGCGCTCGAATTAGAGGTAACAGAGCCGGCCACTGAACCCGGGCCACGGCGACGAGTGGGCCAGTGAAAGCGTGTCGAGGATGTACCGGACTGCTCCGGGGATGTTACATCACTAGCCATGGTTGCGTCTAGAGAATTCAGTTTAAGCTCCATTCCTTCGGGCCTACGATCCCGAGCGCCGTTACGGCTTGAACGGCCCTGCTGCATCAAAGCCTGGATTGATTCCGGCCCTGGGGATGGCGGTGGTGCCTCTTTACGACCGTGGCTATCCCTCATCATCATGGGACTGGCTGTAGCAGCTCGCAGAACAGAAATTCCAGCATTGTACTGGTCATTCGATCCCTGTCGAGAGTGCTCCTGGGGGTGAGGTTGAGTTGTCTCAGGTCGGACGACATCAATAAAGACATCATCGGCCATGTTGCGTCGATGGCCATCAGCAGATAATTCGCCAATAGAGGGTAACATTTGCCGACCAAAGCCACCAGGAGTGACGGGGTTCGCCGAAGCCGGGGTATTGAAGGCACTTCGTTGAGGTGGACGCAGGAAAGCTGTACTTGGATCACGACCGCCAGGAGAAATGGCAGATTCCGCAATTGGCGTGACACTGCTGCAATAGGGGTTTTCCCATCATCACCACCACTTGCGAAGAATTTTGACTTCTGCTTTTTGTCGTCAAATGTGGTTATCAGTTTCAAAGCAGAAGACTTCGCAATGCTACGCTGAGGTCCCAGGTTCAGCCCTGGAGGGGACAGAGGCGGGCTCATCACCTCAGGGATGCTCGGGTGAATATTTTGGAACGTTGTTTGCGTAGCGGATGGGGAAGCCCATGGTTCAGTTGACTCAATACCAGTACAAGCAAAGCTGCAGAAACTTGTCAATGAGAGGCTAAAAAGTCAGTAGGAGGATCTCGTTGCACATACCATCGAATAGCCAAGCCTTGCTGGCCATGCTGAACAGCAAATTCACCCCATTTCTTGATAATCGCGGCTTGGCGCTCCCACACGCCGGGGAAAAACAGGCAAAGCAATACTAAAGCCTCCAGGAACTTCTTGTGTGAAACGTAAATCTCGATCGCGTCGTTGTAGTCGCCCATTCCTATCATGATAGTAGCTGCGGCGTGCACATCGTTACTTTCGAGAAGTCGTTGCACAAAGGCACGACCAAGATTGTGTTGCGATGCGTGACCTCCGATGCCACTCAACGCGAGGAGCATCCAGTCCGAGGATGTCATATTCTCCGAAGTTGTCGTCATCACGTCTACGTTAATATCCCCGAGCCATTTAGCGAGCAGGATGCGGCTAGGTGATCGAGCATGGTGTCGTAGCATCTCATCACGAACTAGATCTTCCATCTCTCTGCTCCATCCAAATATGATGCTGAGCATCTGTCGGCGGAGATCATCATTCGTCAGGCGTGTCTGGTCACCCAGAGTAGTATGCTTGTAAGGGACATCATGGAGACGACTTCTGGTGAACTTGAAAAGATCGTGAACTCTAGATTCATCAGGGCTTGGCAGCACCTCGTTCCGTAGCCTCGAAGGTCGATTTCGAGATCTAGAGGAGGACGCAATCGAAGCCGAGCTGACACTACTGATAGAATACGCATCCTTGTCACCAAATGGTGGCCGAGCCGAAGATCGCAGAGACGAACCAGCAGATATATAAGTGTTCTCAGTCATTCCACGTGACTGTACTGATGGCTGATACCGTCCCTGCGTGCCCGAGTTGGCAGACGATTTGGAGATAGTAGAGCTCTTGGTAGAAACTGGACTGGCCGACATGTACCTGTCCTGGTCGGCCGAATCACTGGCGGAGTCGGTTCCACGAACCATCCTGGCCAGGTGACATATGGTCATCGTCGCTTTCTGATATCTCGGCATTGATTGGGATGGATGAGTCGGATTCTGTACCAATAATAACGACCCCTTGCTCGGCCTGCTCCTCGATAGACACAGGTGGGGACGGTGGCAAATGGTTAGCAGGATGCTGGGCGTTAGTCACCAAAAGAGCCGGTGTATTGAGGTCAAACTGCTGCACTGTGTTATTGGCCCCAAGAGTGAAGAGGATGGCACCAGGCCCATATACGGCGAGGCCTCGGACGTGTTCCAGCGTGGGTATGCTGTCATAGGTGACATGTTTGGTCCGCACATCCCATGATAGAGTCTCGCTGCAGCAAATCGTGTTAGTCCCAAAGTGTCCCAAGCGCGCGCGTAGCCGACCTGCAGGCCACAGGCCATGCATGTATGTGTTATGTATGTATGACTTACTTGTCAGAAAACTGGATAATGCGGCCATTCTTCGACCAGCCCATCCAGTTGGGTCCATTTTGGTAATTGTCGTTCCGCTTTAGGATCCGTACCACCTTGGCAGGGTCGTTGCTGTTGAACGACTTCGCCACACTCCACCCTCAAGTCCCCATCGTCCGTCTGCACAGCCAACATATCCGACTTTTGGCGGGAAGACGAGGCGTGCCAGGCGAGGGTGACTATGGGTGAGGGCGCCCTGGACGTGCTGAGGCTGTGCAGTATCGTGAATCTGGGTTGAAGAGTGGCAATGATGAGAGAACCATTTTGGTATCTGGACCGAGTCAGTGAAGGCATTTCTCGTAGTGAAACGTCACATATTACCAATAGCGAAAGTTCTGCAGTCGGCGGCGGGAGCCAATGCAGTTATAGGAATCTGGTCGATGGTTCGTGCCGATAAGTGCTCCGAGGTCATAGGCTCGAAGAGGATAACGTTTCCTTGCACGTTGCCTGGTAATGAAATCAGTACATGATATAAACGACGAGTCTTTTGGGAGATGGGTACCAAAAGCGACATTCCCATTCCGCATCCATACAGCGCAGGTGAGATTCTCGTACGACGCGAACCGAGCAACTTCTTCGCCCGTCATCAAATCCCATACGATAGCAGTCATGTCGGCATCATAGCTGACGACAAATCTCCCGTTGCCCATTGTTGCGCTTTGCGTGTCGACGGCGAGTAATTGAACCTCGGCGGAATGGCGGGAGAACCGTCTCTCGATCGTCAAACTGTCGTGGTGTGCGACCACTACCGAATTGGCCTCTATAAGACCGTTAGCTACCACCAAAACATGGTTTGTCCGTCTCAAATTTCACACGTACGCCCATATAGCAGCATCCTGTCAGTCGCTGCAGTTGGCTCGAAATGCCTCGTAGGCATGCTGGGCGAGGTAAACTCCCTCGGCTCTGAAGTCCCCATTCCCTTTCTCGACGATTGGCCCGCTGAGTGTAGGGAGGCATTGCGGTGAGAAGTTGACTGATAGTTCGAGGCCGACATCATGATCGTATATTCTGGCATAGTGTGAGTAAGCGCGCTCGGCAGCAGAACTAGGCATGTATTTCTCCTCGCGCCCGAACTAATTATGGTTTATGGTCTAATTGCCGCGTGAATGGGGAACCAAAAGACTCACCTCGAAAACCGAGAGATGTCCTTGAGTAAAACCTCCAATGTCCAAACAGGTGCACTACGTATTTCTCGGCTCGTACATATTACGCACTAAGTAGCCTGCTGTTTGCCGGCTCAGTTCCCTTTGGGCGTTTTGTACGCCGGCGGTGATAGTTTGAGTCTTGTCGTCGGAAAGAAAAGATTGGCAGGTTCCACGAGGGTGCGCACAAGCTGAATGCACAGCACAAGTACAGAAGTGTTCCCTTATTTCCTATTCCAACCCTATGCGCGACAGGTGAGAGGGGTTTATGCGTAGGGGCGAAGAGGACGCGGTCGTTCGTATGGTGTATCTTGAGCTCGTGGGAGCGGTCTATCTTCAGTGCGGTGCAACAATGATTATCCCGACTTGGATTAAGATGTCGACACTTGAACCTCACTCGTATTAGATCTCGTGAGAGTTGAGACGGGTATATGCACAACCGGAGCAATCACAGATCCAAAGAGGCAAAAGAAGGAAAGGGAGACACAACAACGAACCTTGGGGGTGAGAGAGCAAATAATAAAGAGTGACTATCGCTACTAAAATCCCAGCGCCTAAAGAGGAGGAGGTTCTGAGTTGTCAATGGCTCAAGGCGCATAGTATAATACCACGTTGGAAGCAGCGGGCGGGCATATATCTAGAGCGGATACGGACCGGCTAAGCCAAGGTCTACACCGCACATGGGTCTAGTTGGAACCATGGGAGTGGTCCAGGGGAGGACAGAGGTCTGCTGTGGGTGACTACTGGTTGGATTTTGCAGTAGCTCGAGACCGGGGAGGTACGTAGATATTTGATATAATTAGCTGGACCTCGTGCTGATACTTGTGCCTCTACGCAGCCCGTCACTTGACGATCCATTTCGTTATTTGTTTGCCTGTTCATCTGACCGACGAGATAAAGTGAAACCGAACCCAAACCCGACCACGATGAAGACGCCAGCAGGCTACGGGCGAGTGGTATCGGGGGCGGGTTTGAAGATTAACATCAGGGTCGCCCCCATCGACCCTCCGGCGTTGGAGATGTATTAACCGCTCCGCCATGGACATGCTTCTGCTGCGCTCGAGGCACCGCATTTCACTGCAGGGAGACACAGAAAGCACATGGGATGCCGGGAGGACCCTCGAAGCGAGGCGAGCATGACAACGGGCCATTACAATAGGTCGATGGCGGGACCATTTCCTCGACTCATCTTGTTTCCCCATTGTTCCCATCGAAGACATGCTCCCTGTGGAACGTGGTTGGGCAGAGCAAAGTTACCACGGGCGAGTTAGAGAAAGTCGTGCCAACGGACGTCGTTCCTCCAGTCACTTGGGTAGCGCCAAAGGTGGCGCAAAGGCAGTTGGAAGCAGAGATTGGCTAATGGGATCGCGGGAATCGCAGGGATCTTGCTGGGCCGCGTGGTTAATTGGCCACGAAGCTGTCCCTGGCAGTCGGCTCGGCGGTAAAAGAGTGATCGAGGCCCTCGTTGGTCAATCCAATGCAGGGGTCCTCCAAGTTCCCCATTTCTCACCAAGTAGTCTATACACTGCATCATACCACTTACACGACCGACAATGCTCTCCTCCTCTTATTTCTGCTCTCGGCGTAGGTATGGAGTACCGAGCCGCACTGTAGGTAAGTAGGTATTAGTGCAAGCTGCGGGCTGCCCATTCTCGACTGCTTTGCAGCAGTTCTCCCTGCCATCTTTCATGCTAGATCCAGCTTCGAACCAGGGTCGAGGTACCTAGCTTCAGCCACTCGAGTGGATGAGTGCAACTCTATCTCCACTACCATCTCTAATTCTGTCCAGACTTCCAGCTACCTATAATATCTGGGGCTGGGGTAGCAGCAGATCGTGCACGTATGCCCCACCACCTCGTCTCATTCTTCCTCACTGCTGTCGTCGTCGTCGTCGTTGTCGCTGTGCTTGTCGTATCCGAGCCTTTCAATCCTTCGACAACGTGGACAGCCGACACAAACCAACGAGGCCACCACGCCAGATTAGATGTCATAAACCCCAGGTACTGGAGCTCACGGCCGGCTGCTGGCATACTGCAGTTCCCGCGCCGGCCACATGGGGTTCCCGCATCTTGAAGTAGATATTTGTGGGTGTCGTCCATGCTCGACATTGCGTGAGAACCCCGCAGGAGATGTGAACATGCGGTTTGTATGGTTCCGAGAAGCATCATGAACAAATCACTATCTATAGAGGCAAGTCGAGGCGGCCGGCAGCTGGGTGACTTCTAGGTTATCGCGCATGAATGATGGCTATATCTCACCATATTGTTGGTTGCAACGCGCTGACGATTACCGGGTAGTCTGACCCCCCTGGAACTGACGCCAGAATCCGTCTTCGGACAGATGCGCGCATTGAAAAATCAAAATCCCTGAGGTGGAGTGCTTCCAAGGAAAGATATATCACAGTTCGCGCAGCATCGTTCGTGAAGTCTGTGCGCTCAGATTGACGTCAATTGGATTTTGCTCGACAAAGTCATACAATTAATTAACTACACTGTCAATTTATTCGCGCTGTATATTATCTCGTAGGCTTTCTCCGTCGTCTCTTCTCCCTTCTCTTGGCAAGTACTATAAATTTAACAGCGACGTCGGGGTCTCTGAGACACACGCGAAGCTATGTCTCTCAATTGGCCTACTGCTTGCTATATCTTCTATGGGGCCTTTTATGTCGCATTCTATTCCTGGAACTACATATATTCGGTTATAAGTCACATCCGGCTCGGTCTTTAAGTATTCCCGATAACAAGCCACCCCCAATTGCACTCTGTCGCAATCCAATGCCATCTTATACCATAGATAGATTCTATACTTCGGTTGATACAAGCAAGATGACTACAGCCATCCCCTTACATGATGCGGCATGTTGTCATACCCAAGAAGTGTATGCCATTCAAAATTCAAGGGATTAGAGCTAGGAAAAGGGGTGGGTGGGCATTCTTCAACAGGACATAATACATGACATAGGGTTGCATTTCCTACCCTCGCTATCCTCATCCTCGTTCCCAGCACGTTTCCAGCTTGTGCACTGACCTCCTGTCGAACGTCTCTAAGCGTTATACTCGGGCTGCGACGCATCCCAAAGGCGCCGCCTGATGGCACGAGAGTAGATACAACGAAATGACGGATACTACATTGAGCTGACAGGCCCAATGCAGAGACCTGCAAGGCTACTAATCACAGCTGGTTATGCGGCGACCCGCCTGAAGGGGTGCTTCGCTGCGACGGGAATCCTCTTATGGTTTCGCGCTTCACAACCCCATCGACGTCTACTAATGTTAAGCTAACATTGATGCTACTCTTGGCGTAATCGCACGCTGTGCTGCCCTCCTGCTTAGTCCATAAGCTGTACACAGCACGGGGAGCACGGGTGAGGGATCCTAGCTCCCGTGTCACGACGGACCGCAAGTATGGAGAAGGTCATACATATCCTAAGTAAAAGATATTAAAGATATTAGGTTAGCGTATAGCCCATCGATCACGATTTCGGGGTCTCTTTCGTTGTCTAAGGGTCCCCCTTCAACCCCAGTTCACCGGTATGCTGTTTTACGTCGGGTATCGTTCAAAGAAAAAAGGCTTGACCGGTCTGCTGCAACTCGGCGGTAGAGGCGAGGCAGATCCCTTGTCGTCGTGGGAAAATTCGGTCCCGGGTGGAACATCGTGAAGCATCGCGTCAGCCCAACGTAGCTCTCATACCGCCTCCCGACCTTGCTTTTTGGCTCTGACAGCTGGCTGGGCTACTAATCAACACGAGGCACAGCGACACAGCAAGCAAAGCAATCCACTGGCTGCATCGGAACGCCTGAATGCCATAATCACTTGGTCTAACGACTTATAGTGTGTGATGGGCACGCCGCTACAACACTGTGGGGTGCATTCACCCTCCTCGAAAAGCCCAGACAAGCCTTACCGTCGATCTGCCCCAGCCTATAATATCGATCTCGTGTTTTCTTTCGGGACTTGCCAATAATCTTCAGTGCCTCATTGTTCGCCAACCAAGCTTGCACGACGACAGAGTGAGCAGAGATATTGGGCCTTCGGGCAAATCCCCCATTCAACATGTGAGCAGGTCAACTGAGCGCTCAGCGGTGAACCAGAGCCAATCAAGGCGATATAGACTGATTAGCAAATGATAGCCGTTGGGCGAACGGTGAACTAGTTATTGGGTGGCTTGTCTCTAAATCTGACGGTCAAATATCTAGCTAACTCCACAGCAGTCCACCGACAAGCTCACAAATAGGGAACCCGAGACCTGTCGTTCTAGATCATCCTCGTCGGCCTGTACTGTAGCGTGTGTAAGTAAGTCGTGCGATCTACAGCATACCACCTACCGTAGTCGAGAGCTTGTCAATCAAGGGAACGTTACGGAGAATTTACGATAACACCATGCCAACAGCAACGACCGACAGAAGCGCCGTCGGCCGATCTTTTCGACTAGTGCCCGAGGTGCCGAGCTTCGTTCAACTCATATCAATCAATCACATTGATAATGCACGATATGGTACAGGCCAGCAGCTGCATGCCACAACCGAGTACCTAATCTCCCCACACACCGCGAGAATGCGAGAATTACCCGCCTCACGCACAATGGGATTATATACTTAATCAAGCTGGTGTCAGGAAGACTACCGGACTTTTTCACCCCCACTTACATACTTTACAACCAGGATCCATGCCAATGCTAGTGACGGGATAACGGGACATGCTATAATAGGGTAAGGGTTTTCTTCTCCGGTCTCCTCACTTCTCCTCTCTCAAGTCTCACATGTCTCGCCCTTGTGTCCTCTTTTTTACAATATGGAGATGCGCGATATCAAGCCCGACGTTATTCAACCCCTCTCGGTGACTCACCGCATCTTCTTATCCTCCCTGACCGCAGAAACTTGAATAAATGAATGCCCGACGGTTATCAAAAACTACCGCCGCTAGTCCGTGGTGAATAGAGTAGCTGAAGTGAGAGAGAGACACACACCCACACTTAGCCAGCCACATGGATTGAGACAAAAGCAAACTAATGGGAATTGATCTAAGACACAATTCCGGGGTTGGCGCGGGGGGCTGCTTTTTCGGCGCACACAAAGAGATATATCATCTCATCGAGTTCAAACTGTCGAGCACCAAAAAAAACTGGGCAATAATATAAGAACATATCATATGGAAACTCGTATATTCATCACGACGAGTACCAGAAGGCCGGTAATTGCATGCATTAGTACGTCGTACATTAATGGGAGAGCGTCGCACAGCATATTAGAGTATCACGCATATGGGACGGCACGGATAGAAGATGGTTTGGTTTGGTTTGGTTTCATGTAATTTCGATTATTTCTTTTTTCTGTGCTCCCTTCTGCCAACTAGTTATTGGTATTGGTTATTGACCATGTTTAACCATCTGCTTCCCCCATTCGACAAATTCCATTCACCGAATCGCCAAGAGTGGCCAGCAATGTATGACCACCAACCACATCACGCCCGAGATAACCAATAGGTATCCATCCGGGGTTAAGGCTTGTTGTATCACTCCTCCTCTTTCTAGACAACACACACCCCTCATTGATTCCCCAACTGCAATCCATTCCTGCCCAATGGCGCCATGCTACCGACACGCCCCCCCCCCCCCCCGCGGTCGGTCGGCCCTCCGACATCGTCGGCTTCTCCTCTCCGCATCCAATCGCAACACGTTGCATATGCCACTTCACCGCCCACCAGGAAAATTCCCAACTGGATCATTCACCTCGACACCCACCACCCCCCCCTGCTCCGGGAAGGGGGAAACCCCCGACCTTGCCTCAAAAAGAAAACACCGCACCAAAAATACCAAAAAATGGTGTGAGGTGTAGTAGTATGTGTTGTCGGAACCAAGTGTATTTTTTTTCGAGCCCAAGTGGGCTCATGGCTGCGACAACTTGCCCAAAACGTCCGAAAAGGGCCGCCGCATTGCTACCCTGTTCGGACCGTTGGTGTTGTGTTGTGTCGTGACTCATAGTGAGATCACGTTCTAATAATGTGTGTAAGGCATTCATCCATGGTTGGTTCCATCCAACCACCGCCTACGATGACCATAGTCCATCGTGAGTATCATTAATAATGCGCAGCACTGTTTAAGCCACTGGTGCGCGCGCGTGCGCATTGCTATCGCGGCGCAGGCAAACCAGTGCCGCGTCCTAGAGCCTTAAAACTCAATAGGGTATATGAGGGGGTATCATCGTGTATGCTGTAAAAATGCCGTTACTGTAATGCCGTCTGTTGTAATGCTCTGGGTATCATTGTTTGTGAAAACGTCGTAATCTGATGAGCCTTGTTAGTGGCGGTGCACAACCAGAAGGCTGAAGAGTGAGGCGACAAACTTACAAATCATGCTGTCGTATCGTCGTTAGTGTTGTTCCATCCCATGCCTCATTCACCTGCCTCGGTGATGGGCGCCATCTGATCCTGCTTCGACTTCGGGCTGCTGCTCTTCTTTGAGCTGCCGGTACCCTTGCGCGTGCGCTTGTACTGTTGGCGCCGGCGCTCCTTCTCGTTCAGCAGATGCTTGATGGCCTCGCGTTGCATCGCCATCTTCTGGCGCTGGATCTCCAATAGCTCCTCCTCGGTGACGAAAGGCGAGGCGGATGCTGTGCTGGTTCCGCTCGAGATGCTCTGGGCGTCGTCACCGACGGGGTCGCAGGGGAAAAGATCGTCGTCGGATAGGTACGATGTGGCGCGCTCTTCCCGAGTCGAGTCCATCAATGACGATCGCTGGGGCCATGAGGGAAATGCGCAGCTGGCGTGGTAGCCAGCGTCGCGCGAGAGAAAGCTGGTGTTCGGTGTGATGTCGAGGGGTTGAGCGCTAGAGCTCATAGAGCTGTATGAGCCGTATGGGCTGTACATTTTGGCTTGTGTTCCGGTATCAATAGACGGTTGTTGTGGTCGTCGAAGATGAAATGAAGCTTTGGGTATAAGCTGTTCGTACTCGCGTCGAATATCGTGGTGAGATGACACTCAAGGGGCAAGTGTAAGTGAATGTTCGGTTGGTGAGGTCGTTGGTATTATAGGGACTGTAGACAGACGAAGCTAGTCATCGATCGACTCGCGATTATTATAACGATGGTCAAAATATGAAGTCATGGGTGCGAACCCAGTCGGTGGGATCGAGATGGTCCTCATATATATGTTTCTATCAGGCGGGACGAGGTACGTACTTGTGGATAGGGAGTGTACGGTCAAGGCAGGGTCCTCTAGACTAGGTAGATCCATGATTCATGAGGACAGGGGGGCGTGGGCGACGGGCTGGCTTCTGACAATTTCCAGATTTCCCTTCCCCGTGGCATATCTGGCTGACCCCAGTGTCCCGTCTCGCCGCGTCTGACACAATCTCTCTCACACACACACCCCCCCCCCCCCTCCCCATCCTTCCCATTATTCCCACGCCCGTGCTGCCCCAAATCCATCCAATCCGTCGCAAGCCCTCCATCCTCGCTGGCTGACCGCCTGTCATGGTCGCAGACCTCTCATGTAACCAAGCACTAGTCAGCTCAGACCGCCTTGAATAAGTGACAGAGTCAGCTTGGCTTTGGTTGTGTTATGTACTGATATAATTCCTCCCCTCAACCGGCAGACTAGCCGCGACCAATAGTATGTAGCGGTTACGAAGCCAACCGACACCTTTTGTTTCTGGGAAAATAATATATTTGTTTTTCCTTCCCTTTTTGTGTAATGTTGCCCTGCCGCGGACGTACGCTACACTAGAGTCAAACGAGGCGAAATTATCGGTATTTGACCGAGGGAGAGGGATACGTATACATAGTACCACTATCTACATGGTACAAACAAGAACAGCACAAGCCCATTTCTGGTATTCTGGTATTTCTGGTTCAACTCCGCGGCCCATCGGCTCGTGGCCCCCCGGCTCGTCGAAGAAGCACCCGTGCACTCGCGTAGCCGGGAACAAATACGCAGGTGGCTCACCACGGGCACTGGTATTCAGGATAATCAATCGTAAATTGTCAGGATGGCTGTTACTATGTCGGGTTATACAAGATTCGACGCCACGCGCTATGCTAGGCCTTGGTTACAGTAAGCCCCTGTTACCGGATGCCAACCCGTGTCCTGCCCTTGTCCATGCGGTGCGAGCGTCGCGTCTCGATACGCTAGAAGGAGTTTATTTTACCTTCCTGGGTCATACCTGGCATGGAAATTGGGCCGCATCCCTCCGGCTGGTAACGCTCCGTCCCTGTCACAATTTTCTCTGGCTGGGAAATGGTGCGGCACGATGGACCATATATAGTGTAGCCGCTTGGGTTTTGTTACCAGCCCAAAGCTCTGCTCGGTTGGCTGGTAACCGGGCCGTTTCCGCCTTGGGAATGAGTACTGCGGCGGAATACCTATTCGAGGAGGTGTGTTCCCTTTTTAGGCAAGTATTCCAATCCTTTTTTCTACTACACTATGGCCACATTCCTCGGCGCCATTTTCTTGTTCGGCCCTACGCTACACTACTGTACAATACTCTAGCCATTATTCATATGCGACACATGTCAATCCAAGTTTCGGTTTGTAGTTTATCTCGAGCCTGCCTTGGAATTGTGTGCCGCACAGCACGGCGACACTTTGCCGTCGTCATCGACTGGCGAAATGCGACGCGTCGACGCGGCACACCATCAGGGCAGCGGCATTTACTCATTGACTCATTAGAAATCAAGATTTCCGGCTGTTGGTGGCTTGTTTGGCTGCCGCCGTTGTTTGTCATCAGTAATTTGCGCTGATTTCGCCGTTGCGGCGGCATTTCCGTTAGCATGGGATGGGGGGGGGGGGGGGGGGGGGGGGGGTCAAGGCGACGGATGGTCCGTGAACGCGAGCGTCAAGGCGACGGATGGTCCGTGAACGCGAGCGAAACGTGGGATTACAGGATTCTCCCATTACTATTTTGACAGGGTCACATTTGGTGTCCGGGGCAATCCTTCTCCCTGGTGTTACCCAGCGCCAAGGGCCTGCGGTTCCGAGCGAGTCAGTGTGGTCTATACTCAGCAACATATCTGACTTGTACACTACCTTGCTCTGCGACACTTGTCGTGCTCAAGGCGAACGACGACTAGACCGATTCATTGTCACCAAAGGCAGCGTACAGGTCGCAAATTATTGCATCGTGTCCTCAGTCTAGATGCCCGAGAGAGACAGGTGTGTGAACACATCGTCTTCCGGGGCACTCATTCCTGACCGCAACTCAGTCGTCGGCAGCCAATACGCACGTCGTTCGTAAACCGGTGTGCAACACCGCTGTTCGTACAGGTGTCCAGTGAGCGACCACCTCTGCCTGTTCGGTGTTTGCTCGCAAAGGCGAAGTGAGTGCGCAGATGTAGCTGCCCTACCGCATTCTGAGTCAGATGCAACACAATCGCCATCACCGCCTCCCAACCGCGCGGAGGCATGTGCCGCCCAGATCCGAGTGGTGGCGGGCGATATATTCATGGTAATATTGTAATATTGTAATTTACGCGGGAATGTCTCTCTGCGTCCCCAGCTCCTTTACCAATCCCCGGGGCTAATCGTAAATGCCACGTTGTGATGCCGTATCCGATCATTATTTCGCAACGAGTTGCTCGCAATCGCCACGACATGTCATAATTATCGATGCCTCGAGTACCGTGAGGAATCGGTTGGGCCTCTTTGAGGCTTTAAGGCTGATACGAAATCAGCACCCATTGCTACATCATGATATCTGCCTACCAAGACGTCCACTCTTCAGCCAACAGTTTCCCGTAATCTTTATCTAAGTCTCTAACCTCCAAAAGGCAGTTCCTAGGGCCTTGGAGCTTCTAAAGGCCGAATACCTTTTTTTCTAGAACATCTTGGTACCACTCGCTCTATTTAGTGTATCATTCTGTCATTCTCACTACCCATGGGACCCATGCAACCGTGCGTTATCCGGGGAAAATACCCTGAACCAGCATCTCATTGCCTTAGTGCGCTCTGTTACCAGCGACCAAAATGTTACTAGCCGAGACTAAATTTTGTCCGCCGGCCATAACGGCCGTGAATGCGTGTAATAGCAGGGGTCTTCTCCCTACTCGACTGCTTTTAGACGAGGCTTGACGGTTTGGATGCCTGCCTATCCGGGGCAAGCCACCCCAAACGCTTCCCTTGTTTGCGAAAGGCTCCATACACCACGTTTTTTTTTTTGTTCCTCTTCTTCCTTAGCTTATGATACCGCTTAGGCAGTGGATAAGAAAAGCGACTCTCGGGTATTGCAATTTCCCAACTGTAAGGAGTTCCATGCCACATTTAGTGTACATAGCACCTGTCATCGACGGCCCCGGATGTTCCGAGAGTCTGGCTTTGCCAGGGAACTGAGATACCAACTCAACTACAGAAAATCGATTGGGTGACAATCAGCTTTATCCCGAATTGCCGAGCCTCGAGCCTCGACCCTTTGATCAGCTTTGAGCCGACCTCTTGCGGAAGGCTGGCAGCTGACGTTCGGCTAGACCTCTGCTGATCCTGCCCTATCTTGGTGTTCACCCATATGGCCGAGACTCTCTTCCCATGAGTCGTACGAGCACTTCAACCGCGGGACATTTTCGTGCTTTACCGACAACAGACATCGAGAGAATTTGCCGCTTATCTAATAGGCTAACGACTATAACTCTCTTCCATCGGCCCGGAAATTTACATGTAGTATAGCTAGTTGTCCAGCCAAGCCTCCCTTCAATAGTGCAAAAGCTTATTGTGCTATGCTTCCTGACCCCCGGATAGGCCTGTGCGGGAAAATTGCGGGTTAGAGCTGATAGTGATAAGGGGGCTGACATGAGCACAGCGAGGCGAGGATGCGCTTGGTTGTACTATGGCTTGTAAGGGTTCCCCGGATGAAGAACTAAGGGCGTAGCTGAGATGGAAATGAATCGCGGCTTGCGAGGAAAGGGATTGAGCCGGGCCAATGACAATCATAGCTTATTCAACTACTGCTAAATAATTAAACTCCAATAGGACGTTGTAGCGCAAGGCCACCAATATACTAACGGCGAGACTGCGGCTTCACGACAAGATCGCAACAGCCACTCACCAGCCTCAAACGCCGGAGAGTAGAGCGGAGGGGTTCTAGAGCTCGCGCACCTATCACGAGGCGACGATGCGTGATGCCGGGACTTATCGCGGCGATCACGTTTACCCACCCTGGCCCAGTCAAACGGGACTCTCCCGTGTCAATCATCTAGTGGGCACTCAGTATGGGGTTGACCAAAGTGGCATATAGGACCAGTAACAGAATGTAAATGAACTGCTGATAGAAAACCGAAAAGGCAACTACCGGCAATACGGGGGTCCAGACGAGACGATGAACCGTGTAAGATTTCTGCCCCAAACGATCAGTCATTGTTTGACCTCGGATCCTGACGGATCTGCGCTCACACCCAAACGAAACGCTCAAAACTGGACAATTGTTTCCTCATCCGTGACAGGTCCTACGTTTCGCAACCCGACGCTCGTCACGCAGAGCCGAATTTGTCTGTGGCCGGATCCAATTCCGCACGCCTATACGTCTGCACAAGCCTTTTATACAACATGGCTTGCATTGCATCAGATACCATACCATTGTTGTGTATCTGAGATTATGATAGCGGCGTCGAAGGAAGCGCGGAAGCAGGAAAGGATCATCAGGGTCTCTCTCCGCAAGCCTCTTACCTCACTTCGGGTTCTGTTCGGGTAGCAGCATGCGCGAAACTTTCCCATTCTTGCTACCACCGGTGCTACATATATGATTTTCCATGGTTTTACTGTCCGGAATAGCTTAGTAAGTTGGCGGGCAGGTTACGCGGTGCTCGATTGGGCTAACTATCGAGTCGATCACTATGCAATGCACGTTTAATTCGCAATCCTGCTATTGAGCAGGGTTTAGACAGAACTACTGCGCTATCCGGACAGCGGATGCACGATGGAAACGGCCGAAACGGGGGTATCAGAGGACGGGAGAGATACATCGTGCAGCCGCCAAACCCATGTTAAGATGGTGTACCAAAAGTCAGCCAAGCTGAACAAAGAGCAACGCCAGAGAAGGGAATAGACGCCCGTACCCGTCTGTCTAGTCCGCCTACCCCCACACAAGCACCTCTCTCTCTTCTGTTTTGTTCCCCCCTCTTCCCCCTCTGAAATCCCCCAGGTGAACAATGTGGCGTTTAATCCTGACTACCCGATATGGAAGTACCAAACGGGGGCGGTGTGAGTGCATGGACAGATGCGCGTTGGCGGAGAGCAGGAGGAAATACCGGTATGGTAGCGCTGTTTCGTTTATTTTCTGCATGCCGCACAGACGGCAGCAGTACGTGCGTGCTTTTACCTGCGCGTACATACAAGTACACCGCAAAACTGACCTAACCTGACCTCGTAGCCGAATTCCAAGTATAAAGCGAAACTCACCGCCATGATGTGCATACGGGCCAGCACGCCCGTCGCTGTCTTAGCAGCCACACAAATCTACAAAACCTGCTGAATCCGCTGTAGCGGCAAGCCGGCGACCATCGGGGTTGTCTCTCCTTGCTGTCACGAAACTGCAAGTGCTTGCATTCAATGCCTGACATACACATAGCGCGTACAGCAGACACGTAGTCTAGAAGAAGAAAAAATCTTGGTCCACTCACTCTACACCAGGGATAGGAGCTTTCCTCAGTCGTAGCCATAGCCATGTTCAGCGAGATCGGTGACAGACAGGAAAGAAAAGAAAAAGAATATTGGCATATCTTGGATCTGCAGGATGTCGCCAGCAATCCGAAATCCGAAGGATGGTTCACCACCCTTCGGCACCGGAAGAACGTATATTCAACTCTTAAAACCCTGTCTGAGTAAGACCACTGCAGTAATTAAAGGATGCGATGTATACACACCATAACATCCATTTCCCAGAAAATGAAGGGTATTTTGGTCTGTCTGACCGCCGGGAATGAGTCGGGACGCGGCAGCCCATCCTACCATGAATGACGGGAGCCAAGTGCGTGAGATCAGTTTCGAAATTAGCAAGACTTCCCTATCAACCGGTGATTGATCCAAGGGCATACATAGGGCTGGCTACTACACTACCCGCCAAGCGGAATTCCTCGATGGGGAGTTGCGTCGCGTCGAAGTTGGGTTGTCGTTATCGCAAATCCCTAACATATTGCAACGCAACCTATTCGATCGCTAATCAGTTCCAAAGACTGATGGGTCTCGGTCCCTCGTTCCCCATTCCCTACCCTACCCGCGTTGTGATATTATCAATCAAATGCCTTTTACTTTTCCCCAACCGCTCCACGAATCCGAAATTTTGGATTCGCACCTTTCTGCCGAGCGCCCACCCCTTTTGATAAGATGATCGTCTTCTTCACAAGTTCTAGAAGCAATAACAAGACAGACACCTCCCACACTTTGTACTCGCGTCCTTCCCAAAACAGCCCCTACAGTAGGCTGAACAGCCCATCCATCGGCACATCTCAGCTTACGGTACATGTATAAATAACTAGAAGGAAGCGTATCTATACGGACGAACTGATGGCCGGAGTGTAGCAGTATGTCATCGGTAGGATAACTAGGCAGAATTAGCCCGTCCCCAGCTCCCGTTGTCTTTTTCTTTTATTTCCCACGCCCTCGCTTAAAAGGTCCAAACGCACGCATCCCGTTCGTTGCGCAGTGACCTCCTCAAGCCGCGATGTTGCAATACGTACTACCGAGGCCCTAATTATAACAATTTGACATGTTCAGCTACCTGGGGATGACGGGATTCTTGGGACGGAGGGCTCAGATGGGTGGTTAATTCCCATTCTAGGACGACGTTTAGGAAATTGGTCAAATATATCGCAACACCCAGACGGATGGAGAGCAAAGTAAACATGAAGCTAAAGGATACCAGACCTTTTTTTTTTCCCTTACTCATCTCCAAAACTATTTTTTCGTCTAGCGGGAGGCGTATAACTACTCGTTGGGGTAGGAAACGTGAATAGGAAGCGTTGAGGCCCAATTGCGCAAGAAGCAAGCCCCGTTATGGTACAGTAGTCGGCGCATGCAGTTTCACCCTCTTTCCTTCTGCATACTAGTGACATGTCTTGCTTGCTTGCCCACTTTCACGGCCGCATTTGCGGTCTCGTGAGTCCACCCGGTGGTGTTTTCATGACGTGCCTTCCCCATCGCAGATTGATAAGGCCACGGACATAGTCCAAATAACAACGATGCCCACATAACCATTCCATCCACCCCCTTGGGCAGAAAAAAAATTGATTCTGTAGGGCTGTTATCCCCGAAGTCGGTCTGGTGTGCACGCACATGTCGCTGCTGCACCATACTGACCTGTGATAAGGTGAGCTGCACATCCACGTAGCCGCCGAGATGAATTCGGCACGCTGGAATAAGTCACGGCCGGCCCTGGCTCGACACGAATAAAACGTTTTGGATTTTTTTTGTGTGCTCGACGTGAATCTCGTCGCTGGCGCCATGCAAGCCAAGACACGCACATTTGACTCATCACGATAGTCGGCCAACACTTGCTTGCATCTTCTCTCTCTCTTCTCCTCGACGCTTTCTTCCAATCCCACAAGCTAGTAAAGAGACTGCTTTTTTCACGCCTTGCTTTCTCCAACACGTCACGATATGGGCTTGGGGCCGGGTTGCCGTTTACGAGGTAGTGTAGTGGCAACGAGCACGCTTTCAAAGCAACCTACCCAAGGTATCTGATCAATCAACCACAGATGGTAACAATGTAAGCCACCGACCACTCACCACAGTGGTAATGAAAATGAAGCTCGTCACATACATACATACACACACATCCCACTACCCTCCACCAAACCCCCCTCGTCTCTCCACGGCGATTGATTTGTCAATTAGGCAAGAGCCTGCGACCCCTCCAAAACCCGAGATTTGAACAACACATTCAGATAAACGCCCGTGATTGATTGATTATTCATCTGCCCAATCCGCGCCCCGTCGGTCGCTAGTGTCGCTGCAAGTGATGCCACGAGTGTCGTGCCATCGAGAGGTATGACATGCCGCTGGGAGTAGCATGCCCTACCAGTCACATTACTTCCCATCAGGACCCGATGGGTGCGTTATCCGCCTCGAATTACCCTAACGGCCCAAGTCTGGTCTCTTACTCGGGCCTAGCTTTGGCGTGATGTGATGTGCGTAATGGGCGCTGATGCGGGAGCCAAGGCAGTCAGCCATCGATCTAGACTATCCAGAGGGTTGTTGATTTCGGCTTTCCACACAGTAACTCTCGCTATGAAACGAGACAAACCAACGATGAGTTGAAATTGCTCTTTACCCATTTGTTGCGCCTCAACCCGCAATTCATGAAGTAGATCTCCATTATCTTACTGTCTCTACTCTATGACCATATTCCCACGCCTTGGCGGACAATGGTTATTCGTGATATGACTCTACCCCGATTCTGCGAATGCGGGGAGAAGGGCCTAGCACAATAGCCTTATAGAAAATCTTAGTCTATATGGAGGTTAGTAATATACGGGGTTTAATAAAAGTATCTTCAAACACAATACAAACCTCAGCTACGAGATTATATTGTCTGGGGCTTTGCATTTGGAATCGGTCATTGACACTTCCTGTTGTATGAATTTCTCTAAAATCACTTTCGTATAAGCTATCCGATTACACAGGGAGTCTCTTCGTCTCCGTATACTGTATGTGTCTTGTTTGCTTCGGAACATATATATATTATCTATCCACTGTCCACTATGCATTACGGAGAGGACTGATTCCAGAAAGAAAACCCCTCACTCAATTTCCCCTGTGCTAGTCCAATCTGGATATCTTCCACTTAGTGAAAGATTAGTGTAAGGAGATGCAGCCGAACTCATTCTAACGTTTCCCATCTTACTGCTTCTTCTACACAAGACTTGGATTGTAGCCGATTACGCGGATCCGTGAATCAAAGGGAGACCTGAGAAGTGCCATTTCATCCGTCCGATACTTCTAACTAGATGGCGAATGTGAGGTCCCGATCGCGGTTCCGATGATGAACGATCCTCCAACATCACACCTGAGGCAAAGATGGTATTTTCAGAACAAAGGGTTAAGCCGTTAGCCAGGCGCTCCTTTCCGATATCAAATCGCCTAAATCCTAACGACGCGGTACAGTTCAAAGCTTTCTTCTCTATACCAATCAACGGCGGAATTACATAGTACCGAAAATCGACGCTATTGCTGGTTGCGATCCTCGTGGTCTAAGCTAGTCGGGAGCCAACTTGCCTTATGTAATTCCACTTCGACGAGGCGCAAGTATACTATTGCCCAGGGGTCATGGCGGCTGATTATGGCGTTCATCAAGCTCTCGTTATCGGATCACGAGATATCAGTACTAATACTAGCGCTCATGTATCATGGCTGATGCCTTGCTGCGTGCTACGTTTTACTTAACGTCGTATGATGTCAAATGAGCATTAAAGTTGCAAGAGTAGCGATTGTGACAAACCATGATCAGGATTCCGTGCCTTCTTTATCACCCTAGCAGCTAGCTTCGAGCATTATATCTGATAGAGTGCTACTTACAAGCCCCGTCCTGCCAAGAAAATGAAACATCGGTACACATCTCGAGGCCGTAGGGATGGAGCGACACACTAGTTTTCGATGGCGATGAAAGCGGAAGAAAAGACATCATCGACTCGTCAAATGTAGGTGGCTACGGGCAGCCAAACTCTTCGGCAGGGACCGGGGCACGCAGCCAACATGCTTTAGGCTTCTTAGCCCATACGTCCTGGGGACATTACAGGAACAAGATTCTGCCGGCAAGGGCTTACTTCCAGTCCTGATTTTGATGACAATCAGGTGTTTATTTCTTTGAACGTTCGTGCGCATCACGGTCTTGATTCTGAGTGGGTTACGGCGGCTCCAGTTCCAGATTTATCATCACAGCATAGCATACAACACAACTCGTAGATACACTTCTACAACCAAGAAACAATGTCTGAATACCAATTAAAATTTTAGAGCAACTGCAGAAGATAATCCGCGGCATTAGTGGGGATTGCCAACTAATCTAATCTCTAATCCTAACAATATGCCTCGGATGCTTTAAGAAAAAAAAATATCAACTTCGACGCTCTAGCCCAATCCACCGCCAACCCTTAAATATCCCGAATCCGAGTCTAAGCGGCCATCCAGATAAGTGATGTAATTTGAAATACTCTTCAAGCCCACGTATCGCCGGTACTTAAATATCCATCTATGAGGATAGATAAGCGAAGACTAGACGTCGAATCTTATGCTACATGATGATAAGCCTCTCTTAACCATGTTTGCATTCACTGAAGCGTCATAGAATTAGAAAAATTCGCTGATAGCACCTTTTAGAGCGGTAGGTTGCGTAAAACCCTGTGACTAATTGCCGTGGATTATGTATATATATTATAAAGACATGAGTTGTAATGAGGACTCGTGTAGAGAGCTTAGATAATTATAAAATTATCATAATTTATTTATGCAAGCCCAAATACAATAAAGTCTACTCCCTCATCTCCTTCAAAGCAGAAGAAATCCAGTCTGCATACCAAAGGAAATAGTCTCTTATTTCCTATTTCTCTCTGTTTCAGAGATCGGGAGTTACATTCGGATTCTCTTATACAGTCTGAGACTTCTGGTTATATGTCACACGGATCCTGGTCAGTGCGCAATACAGTGCCACACAGGGTCCCATACGGAGCTCGCGAAATACTACCCTACAAGGTTGAGGCAGTCGTACGAGGTTATCGTGAGTCTCAGAAGCAGATACCGAGCTGAACTCGAATACCGAGACACTCGCCTCACCGGCTACATAGGTCTTTCCTTTCGGTCCCGTAGAGGAAAGAAATGAAAGGAAAGGAAAGGAAGGGAATTCTGAGCATAAAAGGCAGCGAGTCCTCCCTTCAAACGGAGGAAGGACTTAGATCTATATGGCCCCTTTGGCAACATAGTCGTTTATTACTCAAATTGAACCTGTTACAAGCCCTCAATTAGAGCCCTTGTGACATTATACTAATACGTAGTGTGACTGCAGACCTGTGTAACATGAAGGAAGATGCCTAAGTCTGCTTCCTAATCATGGCACGCAGGGTCTCGTAATTCACTCAAATCTTTCTAATTTCGATGAGTTCATGTAACTCGCTCTAATAAAGCTAAGTTACCCTCAGCGGAGCTAAACGAAGCAAGATGAACACCAGCTCTTAAACAAAATACTCTGTTGCGAAGGAGGTGGGATTATCAAGTGACTAGAGTCACGATGGATCAAACTAATATAAACCTAGATGAGACTGGACATATATACTCATATGGTAATGTGTGGAATGTCAGTTTCTTACCATCTATAGATACAAGAATTGCTCAAGAGGAAGTAGACACCCTAATCCCAACACCTTCATGTGTACGAATAGCACAATACCCCAATTCTAGGATAAGCCTCCTGCTGTCTAAGCAGTTACATAGACAGCACAGATGAAGTCCTCAGCATATGAGTCTTACTCTAGATAATTCTAACCCCCCTCTCCCCAACGCGGTCAGCATACTCATCAACCTCACACATATTCCCACAATACCAATCAAGTCACCAGAAAGGTCTGATAATCTATCTATAAGACCGGGTACGAAACGCTTCGAGGACTCTTCATAACTAATATCAAGTTTGCAGAAATCTTATAAATATACCACTTTACTTCTCTAAGCCCTCCTTACTGTCCCAGACAGCCAGGGGGGAGACATCATTGTTTTTATCTACAGTCCTTAGCAACATGAGGAATGGTAGCCGGAATGATTTAAGCTATAGTTCTAAAACGACACGATACTCCCTCATAAAAACATAGCCTCACATACGAAAAGGGGGGGGTGGGAAAAGGACACTGACTGTAAATCCCATAGCCCTATTCAAGATCCAGGAAATAGAAATGATAAAACGGGGTTAATCTAGAAGATTTCCGGCGAATGAGGATCGCATATTCGTATAACTAAAAAGTGCCGTACTACCACTACCTAAGTATACCATGCCAACGCCCCAGCAACCTCTAGGCTCGAGCAGAGTCATCCCCGGCAGTTAAGTCACACACATCATCGCCAGTATATATCCGATCCAGTAGACGACTACAAGAAAAATGTCAATTCGAGCTAATAGATTACAATCATTACTATAATCCGCCGATGCGAGAATTAAATCTGGAATACCTTGAGGGCCGTAGCCCGCCCTCTACCTAATTACTTTCCAGCTTCTCACGAGGATTCCTCTGGAACTTATCCAACCAGGGATAACTATCACTAATAAAACAATACGATGCTACAAGTAGTTAACAGCTACGAAAGGGTTAAAGAAGAAGCGAGCACGGAGGTACTTGAGGAATACTTATGTGTTACGTTCTGCTGTGCCTCATATTTATCCAGTGACACACGCCCTAGTTCTCAAAGGCATGTTTCAAACTGAACTCCTGAAAGAAACTTCTTGAATGCCCCACTTA
Organism: Amphirosellinia nigrospora; assembly: GCA_004123355.1. Lineage (NCBI taxonomy): Eukaryota > Fungi > Ascomycota > Sordariomycetes > Xylariales > Xylariaceae > Amphirosellinia > Amphirosellinia nigrospora. The sequence goes on along the minus strand of SCHM01000006.1, from coordinate 939,528 downwards.
CCTATAGTCTAATATTGATCACCGATCTTACCAACTCTATTGAACGAGCGTTGTCCGCTACAATGGTATCATAACAGGGGCTGGCAGTGCTAACTGACAAGCGTTGTGATGATTGTATATCCGACTATACGATCAATAGCCCGATACAAGTCACAATATGGTGTAGGAAGGTAGGTGTTATAAATAGCTTGTTTGGCTATCGAATTAATTGGTTGGGGCATCAAGTACCATAAAGTCCTTTCCTAACTCGCCTAAACTCACATCCTGGAAACAGACTCCAAGATACAAACACAACCAAGACCGCGTTGCCGTTTGCCATTTCTGTTCTATGCGCCGCTCACTTTTAACCGTAAAACGGGACTGATCATGACTGATCATGACTCGCAGAAACAACACCCTTCGAGCCGGTGAGAGAATCGAGGATGGGGCTGGTGGTTTTAAAGATATAGGTCTGATTTCTCCGCGAGACTACTTGTCAGCCTTAGCATCATCGGTCTTAGCATCGGCCTTGGCGTCGTCTTCGCCCTCAAGCGCCGGCATGTCGTCGTCTTCGTCGTCGTCCTCGTCATCGGAGCCGGCGTCACCACCCATACCGCCCAGCTTTGAGAAGTCGATTCCGCCAAAGTCACCGCCTGTGAAACGAAATCGTGTCAGTCCATACTCTCCCCAAATAGAGAGGATATAGCTTGACGTCTGGATGGGTTGAGAAATGTAGGGTTAATTAGCGATCACGTACCCATGCCACCCATGCCGGGCATACCACCGCCCATACCACCCATGCCACCTCCTGGCATGCCTCCTGTTACGCATAAACATGTTAGCACTCATATTACTAGGGTATTAGGCGCCTGGGGCGTGTCATGTCAAACGTACCCATGCCGCCGAATTGGGACATGTCATCCTCGGCAACCTCGTTCTGCTCGTCCTCGTCGACCCATTTGTCAAAGTCAGTCTTGACGAACTGGACCTTGGCAGCGTCTTTGAGCAGGCGAGGCCAGTATTCTTCCTTAAGATCCTTCTTGCGCAGCTTCAGCTCAACATTGCGGGCAGTGTGGTGGGTGTTGCTGTTGTCCACATCGATCTCGTCGTAGAAGTTGATATCGAGGTGATATGTGCGCTTCAGGGTTTCCGAGTGACCTTGGAAAGATAGGGAGGTGGGCTTGAGTTCCAGCTTAAGGTTCTCTTTGGGCACATCGGGGACAGAAATGGTGAGGTAGACAAAGTTCTTCTCCGGTTCAGTCTTAGACGAGCGCTGGGCCCATAGGACTATATAAATGAGAAGGACACCATGTTAGCTGTCAAGCGTCCTCATTGTCGCCGCGTAGCCAGGAGGCCTTGAGAGCTGGGCGGAAGGCAGAGAGGTATAATATGGAAAAAAAAGCAAGTGAGTTGCCCATGGTGGGGTAGATAGGCAACAAGGTCTGGAGAATGCTTACCTTCAGGAGTGACTTGCGACATGTTGATGAGGTCGACTTGGTAGGGGGGTTCGTAGAATAGCTTAACAATTGGTGTAAGTAATTAATTGACTGTGAGTTGCGCAAAATGGGGTAACGAAGCGTGGATGTAGACGAGAAGAATGATGAATGGAGGGGGAGGGACAGGCGGAGGGAGGTAGGTAATTGTGCGAGATTGTGTACAAGTACCTACTTACAGAAAGATGCTCCGAAATTAGGCAATCGCCGGAGGGTCGTGATTGTGGTCGTGGTTAAAATTGGGAGTTGTTGCTGCCAGGTTTAGCAGTTAAGAGGTTTGGTCTGCAGGTGAGGCTGGGGAAGATGGGAAGAGAGAGCTCTGCGTGGTCGAGAGCAACCGCTGCTAGTGCTAGAGGCGGCGGTACTGAAATTGTATTTGGTGATGCAACCGGCGTGGAACCCCACTGGAGCCAGGGTCCCGTTCGATTCTACGAAATTCTTAGAAGCACTGCGGCACGCTATAGAATCCCGTAGTTCCCATAGGTCCTTAGGTACCTACCTAGGGTACTTTTACGCCTAGGGCCCAGACTACCTGAGGTAGGTAGTTGCCTACCAATAACCTTGCCTACGTCTTAGACAAATGCACAGCCTCCATCAAAGTTTTTACAATACCTACATGTGTTGGTCTAGGTATGGAAGTATACGAAATATGTGATTACTTTGGGCCGTAGACTGCCTAAAGGTAGGATACAGTTCATAACCTAGAGGTTATCTACGACTTTCTCACCTTGGTTTTTTTTTCTCGTAGGAAGTAAGTGCCTACCACCTGTGCAGGCAAGCACAGATGCTTTTGAGAGTACATTAATTCCGTTAGCAGACTAGTGGCATGCTCCCATACAAGCACGTCGGATTCTCGGACGTCACGTTTTAATAACCACACGTTAAACTAGCCGCATGCGGAAGTTTACCCTACTTTAAGACCTAACTTGGCCATTTAACTAGCTAGGTGAACGATGTAGCCCCGGTTAAATCTGCAGATTTAGCTATATACGTACTATTAAACTAAAAATTTAATAATATTTTTATATTTTAGTAATAATACGTTAAGTCTTGTTTATACAATTGCTAACTTAGAGTTATGTGCTGTGTAGAGATGGTTATTCGTGGGGTAAACGCTTCTAAATGCGGCTATGTGACGTCCGAGAATCCAACCTGCCACACAAGCTGTACCGATCTAATTCATTAATAAAGATACCTAGCCTGGGCAGGGCTGAGGAGGGGGTCTTGCAGCGTGCCTGTCTGCGATGCAGAAGGGCTTGACGATCGCGAGCTGGCCGCTATACTAGAATACTAGGTATCTCACTGCCTCACCTAAACCAGGGAGGTTCCAGTTCATCGTGCTTTAAGCCAAGTCTTTCTTCATCAAATACAACACTCCAGCATCACGTACAACGCCAAGACACGGACTAATGAATGTCCTGTCTTTATACAGTACCAGAATGCTACCTAGTATACCTCGGCTCTTTATTAATCGAGATGTTTGTTGGTTGGCATGCAATGTCTGAACAGCAGGACCTAATCACAACCTGAGCCTGCATGCAGCTGCATCCGCATTCACCTGCCCTGGTGACCTTCTGCATCTTCTTCCATCTTCCATTTTCTCTATACCCGACCAAACGCCGTCATCCCGTTGTTTCTCACGGGTTCGTGCACATGAATCAGCATAGCGTGACGGTGTCACAAAGTTTTTGGCCCCTGATGCCTGCTGTCAAACTCAAACGCGAGGAAGAGTAACTATAAGCAAACAATAGGATAGATGTTGGTGACCTTTGGAACAGCATCGGATTAGGTAGTGGTAAGGCAAAAATACTGAGTAAAGGAGCTACCATTTTCTAAATAATCCAACTTGCATAGTAGGTATAGCGGGGTAAGTATTTCTTAAATAGGTATAGGCTATTAAGTGTCTATAACCCCACTCAGCTGTCCCTCTTCAGCCTTGGGCGCGTGGGTCGTGGGTCGTGGGTGGAAGCTTGGAAGCCCAGCCTCGGGACCAACCCATCACTGTTCCGGCCAACGTCATCGCTAGACCCCACGAAACCATACTATACTAGACGAATCATATCATCACATACAGCGACGCCCAAGCACCACCACAAGCCATCTGCGTACACAACCGCATCAAAAACTCTCATTCCCGCCAGTGCCCTTTGCCACAGCACGTCCTCTAAGATGGAGAACCTCAAAGCTCTCTTCGTCAAGCCAGATCCCAATGCGCAGGTAGGTAGCAATACTCATTCATTGCCTATTCTAGCACACTATCATGAAACGAATGCCAATAAACCCCGAAAAGAAAAAGGGAGATGTACCGAGAACTAAACTAACTAATACCTCTCTCAGATGCGCAAATGCAACCAACTCCTCCGATCGAACCTGCGCAAACTCGACCGCGACATCGCCGCCGTCAAACAAGTCGAGCAAAAGACGAAGAACCTGATCGTGGCCGCGGACAAGCGAGGGGCGCGCGACGCGACGCGGCGGTCCCAGGCGCAGCGGGAGGCGCGGGACTTCGCGCGGGAGCTGATCCGGGCGCGGCGGACGTCGGCGCGCCTGGTGACGTCCAAGGCCCAGCTGAGCAGCGTGCAGATGCAGGTGAACGAGGCCTTCGCCGTGCGCAAGATCGAGGGCAGCATCCGCGCCAGCGTGGGCATCATGAAGGACGTCAACGCCCTGGTCCGCCTGCCCGAGTTGGCCGGCACCATGCGCGAGCTGAGCGTCGAGCTCATGAAGGCCGGCGTCATCGAGGAGATGGTCGGCGAGAGCCTGCCCGTCGACGAAGACGCCATGTTCGAGGACGAGGAGATGGAGGCCGACGGCGAGGTCGACAAGGTCCTGGGCGAGATCCTCAAGGGCAAGATGGAGAAGGCCGGCCCCATGCCCAGCACCCCTGTGCAACCCGCCCGCGCCTGTGGAGCTCGAGGAGGAGGAGGAGGACCAGGAGGCCATGATGGATCAGATGAGAAACAGGCTCGAGGCTTTGAGAAGCTAGTCGGGTTTTAAAACTATCTGTTTTATTCTGTTTCCCATCGAACAAATGCCTACATTTGATGAGGTCATTTCATGTCAGACGGCGTTTGGAGCGCGGCGCTATTGGGTTAATGCAGTAGCAACTCATTTTTGAGTTGGGTTTGGTTTATGATTCTTATCCAGCGACGAGGTTTAAATGATAGAAAACTTCAAGCCGGACGCCATATATACAGGAGCAAGATTAGCTCCGCCTATTCACACACACCAAGTTTACAGTTTCATCTGCCGTGTCTTTTGATATCCAATTCTGAACTTGGAAGAAGATGATATCCTCTACCTGGCCATTGAATCCAGGAAAATAACGTAGGGGTACTCCTATCTAATAGTCCACCTTGGCGTCGTGGACGCGTGATCTAGCCCCTGGTCCTCGGCTGTCCAATCCCAACTAGTTGCCGTGAATACATCCCGCGCAAACTTGTCGGCGCCCATCGTATTCTCGAACCTTAGCCTCTGATCCGCCGCCAACGCCCTCGTGAAGCGAAACGGCCTCTCACCCCCATCGCCGTCACGAGCAGCACCATTCACCTTCTTCGCCTCCTCTGGATTCGGCATCCACGCATGCGCGGCGCGATTCGCCTTCCACGCGGCACGGGAGACAGGCACGGAGCTCGCAGACAACAGCCCCTGGATGAAATCCAGGATGGGTAACATGCGGGTGCGCAGCCCGCAGTTGGTGTGATTCTTGTCGATCTGGTACCCGGACATTGCCGTAATGTCGCGAGCACGCCGTCGACCGGCAGCAGGGCGCTGTCGGCGATGGTGTCTAGCGATGCCGGGGAGAAGTCGACGAGGAATAAGAGACCCTTGTTCGTCAGGAACTTGAACATCTCTCCCAGCTGGTACGAGTCACACGCCACGCTCGAGTCGTAGCCTAGCTTGCACTGTCGCGCGCTCCGCGAAGAGGTGTAGAGGAGGAGGAAATGCCTTGGCACTGAAGCTAGTGTGTTCAAGATGCAGTCGCGCCGGTATTGCAGTTCTTCTGTAAAAAGAGAGAAATTAATATGCACGGTGCATCGCTGATGGACTGTAGTGTTCGTAGAGGGAGAATCGAGTAGTAATATATAGTAGTCTTGCGGTAAGAAAAGGGGGTAAAAACTCACGCTCAAGCCCATCTTGCAAATACCACCACGTAGAACTATTCGTCTCGTCCTCCGCCTCCTCGCCAAACGAGCTCCACTGACACGAGCCATTCATGATGAGCTCGCGGGTGGCGGCGGTGAACTTACCAGGCTGGTTCAGCAACCACGAAACAAGTATCTTCTGCCGAAGCACATTCTCGCTCGCGCGGCTCATACCGCCGGCCCCAGCACCATCGTCTTCGGGACAGGCTTCGTGCGGCTCGTGATGGGCCACTTGAATTTGAGCCCCGTGGCCACATACTTGGCCACGGCGGCCGCACAATCGAAGCGGTCCGCAAGCACGGCTAGCGTCGTCACGAAAGACATGGTAATCTGCGGCTGCGCCGTCCTCGCGTCTGCCCCGTGCAGGATTCGCAGGAGATCCGCGAAGACTAGCTCCCGGTACGCGTACGACGTCGCGGCGTCATCGTCTTGGATCGCGATCCAGGGGAGTTCGTTCGCGTCTGCATCGCGGGGTTTCACGCCCTTGAGCGTCAGCGCCGCGAACGCCTCCGTGACGTCGTTCGCCTCCTTGAAGTGCGAGTCCCCCAGCAGCTTATCGAAGTACTTCGACTGTCTCCTGAGCACGGCGAGATCGACGCGGAACGCGAGACGCACCCGCGCTTTCGGGAAGGGCGGCTGCGGTTCCCCAGCTCCACGTCTCGGCAGCGTAGTCTGCGCCGCCTTCCGAACCGACCGGATCGTGTCCTTGGAGTTCTGGAAAGTAGCGTCTAGCACGACGTCGCCGTGCTCGGAGATGACGATGACTTCAGGACGCTCCCCACCGCTGCTGCGTGTCGGTTCCGACGAGGGGTCTCCGCCGTCCGGTGCACCGCCGCCGCGCGCCGCCGCCGCCCGAGTCCTCCATTTGGTCTGTCTCCGGTGTGAGGCAATACCTTGAAGAGGGGAGAAGATGAGGACCTCATCAGCTTTCGTGTAGCGCGTTGCCCCTTATTCCTCACGGTGACGAGACTGTGATTAGTCAGGCTTGTGCTTCGGGGTAGTGGAGGACAGCTATCACTGCTGGAAATCTCGGTTTTGTAGGATACGTAGGCTATTGATCATTCCTTTTGAAGCGACATGTCAACTCATACTACAAAGTCTGCAGAAAAGCCCCTTTAAACTTTTTTGATAGTTTTCTCCTCAGCTATCTCTATACGTGATGCCGTTGGACAGCAAGTCGCTGTCATTGTGGGTGAGATAACTGGGGATATGCGCTAGCCCGATTACGGACATCACATCCGCTGCTTGAAGTCGCAACACACTGGAACATTAGGTATTCGTTAAACTTGAAACTACATCAAACTGATGAATGAACCCCAGTCATGGTACAGTCGAAATCATGACAGGCATTACCTACTAAGTAGGTACAGAGCATATTGATAACATATTCAGTATTTGAACTCGGTAATTTTTAATTCCTATTTCTTTCATCGTACACCTACATCTGCTACTCTCCTTCCCATTCTTCTTTTCAGTACAATTAGAGCTTAGTATTAAGCAAGATGCTTTCTTAGGCAGAAGTGACAGATTCGGAAGCCTCTGGCTTTGTTCCTGGGCTCGACCTTTCAGCAACCTCTCTGGGCTCATTGTCGACCAGACCTGCCTTGGCCTTACCGAATGGCAAGTGGCCCTTGAGCTCCCGGTATCTCATAACCGCCAAAGCAATGACGATAGCAATCCAGTAGATGTTGTAGGCGATGACGGAGCCGTATGTGGCCGAGTTCGTCCATCCAAGAATAGCGTTGAAAATACCCCAACCTCCACCGCCGTTAAACTCTGGGCTACAGCACTATCGCGCGAATCCATGATTAGTATTCAGCTCGGCTGAAGAGTGAGGTCTTGTACTTACGTTTACATGCCAGACACTCTTATCAATGTCGTATGAGCCTGGTCCAGCCCCTAGCTCTGCAGCGTCGCTGCCGACGACCTTGTTCCACTCCTGGGCTTCGAAGTACCAGACGGCGCGCGAGAAAAGACCCGCGCCAACGAGGTACAGCAAACAGGTGGAAGCAACAAGGAAATATTGTAGTCGAGTCGTGGTGCCACCCCTAGACAGTATTAATACGCTTCCGCATGGGCCGTGTCATTGCTTGTTTCACTCACCTGTACAGGACATAACCGACGATGCTCCCAACGATCAACCCGATAACAACAGGTAGTGGCACAGAAGTAGCAGGCGCAGAGAACGAGACACCAGCGATGAAAACAATGGCCTCGATACCCTCTCTAAGCACGGTGACGAAGGGCAGTACGAACATGGCATACTTCTCGGCGAAGCGCTTTAGCCCCCCGAAACGGGATCCACCGCGCACATTCACCGGGGCCTCGAGGGCTTTGGCCAGCTTCACGCGCCATTTCTCCTGCACCTTACCAACGCGGAGGAGAGCGACACCGATGACGCTGATGATCAGCGAGGCGATGAGCGCAAAGGCGCCCTCGTAGTTGTACTCGTTAGCTTGCCATGCGTCTCTGCCGACAGTGTAGAAGGTGCCGATGATGGCTGCTGCGACGATGAGGCAGATGAAGAGCCCCAGGCCGACACCTAGCCAGACCTACATCAGTTCACTATTAGTATGACACAAGTAGAGCCGGGCTTGGACATTTCGTAGTGACTTGTTGGTGAACTCAGTATACGGAAAGGCTGGCTTACCTGTCGGACTAGTTTCTTGTATACAGCGACATCGCGATGGGGGCCATCAAGCGTCTGTTTGAGAAAAGCGAGGAGGACGGAGACGATGATAACCGTCTCGAGCGTCTCGCGGAAGACGACGAGGAAGACGGGGACAGAGAAGACGTCTTTCGCCATGATGAACTTGATTGATTCCTCAAACTAATCGCATGAAGAAGAGGGGGAGATGGGAAATCTCAATGAGTAGGGTATAAGAGCAGTCCGTCTAAGACATGCCCAAGCTAGAGAACGAAAACCACCCCAGTTTGCTCGGGCCGTAGATCAGTGTAACACAGGAATCTTAGTCGGCGATTATCTATTCTATCTGATAAAAAACACGGATCTGATAATCAGAAGGTGGTGTGGGGAATCCAATCAAGCTCCCACACACACCTATAATGTATGGGTATAAGTACAACCTCTACCACCCATTACCAACAGACAATACATGACGGACTACCTTACAGTAGGTAAATAGGGTTCTTGGTTGCAGCCGATAGCGGCTAATCTAAGCAACTAGACTAGGAACCCGCTAAGTCTTGGGTCCCCCATTTAGACGAGTTGAAGAAAAAAACTCATTTGGGGGGTCCTGTTAGCTCTTACAAGAATACCACCAGCCGTATCATCCCATCATTTTCCACTCTAGTTTGACACTGACAAATAGTCTACATATCGTGTCAATTCTCGTGAAACCCGGCCTTAGACAGACATTGTGAAAACTGTTGCCTTTTGAGATTAAGATCCCAGCATCTATGCCAAAGAATTAGACGTGGCATTCTGTCTGACATGTTGGCCCTGGCTGAATCGGTCTGCTGCCGGCGGCAATCTGGGGTAAAGCAACCTCCCATGCTGGCCAAGAAGCATAAGCTTTTCCCTCTTCTACTGTAGATATGGATCATCCATCGATTGATATCTTTTGCCTGCTGCCAAGGTGAAATAACGTCAGGACTAATTATTCACCCCTCGACTTACACTAGTGCAATTTCCTATCTAAGCTAATGAACACACACAAAGATCGCTCAATGGCCTGCAGTTCGGCTCTTTGGATTCATACCGCAGTGAACAGCGAACCGCGAACACGGTTGGCCAAGATCGTCTCATTGTGACCTTAAACCCTGTCTATTGGGGTGCCACTGCCTCATTCAGCCGATTGATTGTCTACGACCTTTCCCGACTCACAATCGTGCCGTGTGTCCTCAAACCACTCGGATCGAATCAACCAGACTAAGCCACATACCATCTAGTATAACGAGCAGACTTTCTCTGTTAGACCAAGTTGGAAATGTTGCTTAAACCGAAACCTGTATTAGACTGTGGAACGGCGCAAACCCCCCACTTCGCGCTCTTCCAGAACGACATCTAGTACGCAGAGCTACTGTATCGGTGAAGGAGGGCTGAGTGCCGATGCGAGTTATCACACTACTCAGCTAGCCATTGTTACGTTTCCGCTATTACCGCGCGGGCCCCGGCGAATGGTAGTTTGAGACCCAAGCCACTGCCTATTCCCACTCCTAAGTCGGCTTATGGAGCGACATTTAGGGATAACGGAGGAGGGAGGGGTTGGTGCTGCTCTCACGCTGCAGGGTTAGAGTATCATTTGTTGGACGGGTGACACTGCTTCCTGTCTAGCGAGGATCAGATAAGTGAAAATCCCAGGGAGAAGTAAAGCCTATTTACCAGTCCTTCGGCCGGGCTCCCACACCCTTCTGATCTAATCTGATTGATAAGACAACCAATCTCGTTTCTGCGCGCTAGCTTTCACGCATGTATTGAAATCTGTGGAAGCACTGTGGTGCTAAAGATTCTTTGCCCATCTCATTATCTCACTGTATGGTGGGAGCTTAAACCATTTGTTTCAGTGTGCGGACAGCGAGTCTTTTTCGCTCATCCCACTCACTAACCTAGCATAAGCATATTCTAGGAGATCCTTTTACTTGTTCGTGGAATCCAAGATGATTTCACTTACAAGATCCGCCGCAGCCCTGGCGTGGGCATTAAGCTCCCTACACTTCACAACAGCGGCCACAGTGACATATAACTTCAACATAGGCTGGGTGACAGCCAACCCAGATGGCGCCTTCGACAGGCCTACCATTGGCATCAACGGCCAATGGCCGATTCCAACGATAGAGGCCAACATCGGGGACAATGTCATCATCCACACCACAAACCAACTGGGAAACCAGTCGACTTCGTTGCATTTCCACGGCCTGTTCATGAACGGCACCTCCCACATGGATGGTCCCGCACAGGTTTCGCAATGCAGCATACCGCCGGGATCCAGCTTCACGTACAACTTCACAGTAAGATAATAAAGCCTAACATATAGAGAGGCAAGCTGACCGGTTTCAAGATCACCCAACCTGGCACATATTGGTACCACTCGCATACAGGCGGGCAATACCCAGACGGGTTGCGAGGGCCGTTGATCATCCATGATCCCAAGTCTCCCTTCCTGGGACAATATGACGAGGAGCTCGTGCTCACCGTCTCGGACTGGTATCATGAGCAAATGTCAGTTATGCTCCCCGCCTTCAACTCCAAAAGCAACCCAACCGGCGCAGAGCCCGTGCCGCAAGCGGCGCTGTTCAACGAGACGCAGAATCTCAAAGTCGCCGTGCAGCCTGGGAAGACTTATCTGTTCCGCATGATCAACATCGGTGCTTTCGCGGGACAGTACGTCTGGTTCGAGGGGCACAACATGACCATCGTTGAGGTCGACGGCGTCTACCACCAGCCTACTACGGCCGAGATGATATACATATCTGCGGCCCAGCGATGCAGTTTCTTGCTGACGACTAAGAATGAGACCACGGCAAACTTTGCCTTTGTGGCAAGCATGGACACGGTAAGTCACAGATCCTGTCAATATTAAAGTCCGGTTAGAACGTGTTTGCTGATGATGCGTTTCAGACATTATTCGATACTCTGCCAGCAGATCTGAACTACAACGTAACGGGATGGCTCACCTACGACGACGCGAAACCATTCCCAGCACCCGCGTTGGTCGACGAGCTGGACCCCTTCGACGATATCACGCTGATCCCGTACGACAACCAGACGCGATATGGCGAGCCTGACAAGACAATCGAGTTATCCGTGATCATGGACAATCTTGACGACGGGGCGAACTAGTACGTATTTGCCTTCAATATTAAACATGGCACCAAACTGACACAGGCTTTTCCCCAGCGCCTTCTTCAACAACATCAGTTACAAGGCGCCCAAGGTCCCTAGTATCTACACCGCCCTCTCGGCGGGTGAACTAGCAACGGACCCGTCCGTCTACGGAACTTACACGCACGCGTTCGTGCTAGAGCGTGACGAGATCGTGCAAATCGTCGTCAACAACCTCGACACGGGACGACACCCCTTCCATTTGCACGGGCACAACTTCCAGGCGCTCTACCGCTCCGAGGAAGAAGCCGGCACATTCGAGGAGGCGAATGTGACCGAAGCTGATTTCCCCAAGATCCCGATGCGGAGAGACACGTTCGTCTTGTATCCGGATGGGAATATTGTTTTGCGATTCAAGGCTGATAACCCAGGTAAGTGACATTCATATAGATGCACATCTGCGATAGTGATAATGCCTCCCTCGCTATGAGCATCTTTTCACCGAACCCCTATGACTCCATACCCCTTTCTCACTTTCCGCAACCCACTTGCCTCCTTCATCCGACTGACCAACGCCCCCCATAGGCATCTGGCTCTTCCATTGCCACATAGAATGGCACGTGACATCGGGTCTAATCGCAACAATGGTCGAAGCGCCCCTTGCGCTTCAACAAACCCTAACAATCCCCAAAGACCACCTCGACGTCTGCGCGGCGCAACAAATCGCCACGACCGGAAACGCGGCAGGTAACACGGCGGATTATACCAACTTGAAGGGCGAGAATGCGCCGCCGGGGCGATTACCTGATGGGTGAGTTTTCCCTAATCCCTGCAATCAAAAATTCTCTTGTGTAGCGCTCTTCATGTGTGGTGTAACATATAATTTATTACCTTGACAGCATCTTCTTTCCCATGCCCTCACCGACTCCCTCATTCATTCTTCACATGACACAACGTAACTCCATACTCAAAACCATTACTAACCACCCCAAAATAGGTTCACAACCAGAGGAATAGTAGCCCTAGTTTTCAGCGCTGTAAGCGGTATCCTAGGCGTGATAGCGGTGGCCTTATACGGACTGGCCGCAGACCCCAGCGGCACGCCACTCTCGAACCACGGAATCACGCAGGCCGGAACGGCCGAGTCCGTCAACAGCTCGGAGGCGAATGAGGCCAAGGAAGAAGTTGCTGCAACAACTGGGTCGGGAGGTAGGCAGGGGCATGAAATGTGTAATCCAGCCAATCTTTCTCGTACTTTGTAATTACACCGTGCTCTGTAGTATAATATTATTAGTTCTTTCAATATGGAACCCAACACAAAACAAAACGATTTATTGATCCTCAACTGGAACATAGAACATATATCTCACTAGCAAAATTACTATCCCACATAATCGAGAATCAGAAATCTCTAAAACATGAACTTGCATACCAGACCTGCTGAATTTAATAAAGAAAATAACTAAGATATATAAAACGAACAATCAAGATATATAGAGCGAACAACCTGTTAGGCGAAGGAGAAGCACAGCCGGCGGACAGCCAGATAGCGAACAGCTAGCCAATAGTCAATATAGAAAAGGGACAAGCCTTTCACATCACATAATCTAAGTCCCTGGAATGAGTGACAACTGGTAGCTAGCCACTTGTCCGCTTAGCCAATACCACCATAACCATACAACCATCTTCAGATACCTGCAAGGTTCTAACGGACGTCCTTTGGACCAACCCCTGGCCTCCTACGACCACTCATCCCACCCAACCTATCTTTTCACTATCTCTTCTCCCAACACCGCAACCAGCATATCGCGACAGATCTTCAGCGAGTTGACAGGCCTCGGAAAGTGGGAGACAACCTTCTAGCTACGACTCCTAGACCACCCTGCTGACATAACCAAAATAAAATACCGTGTAGCGCCGAGCAAGTCGTCACTAAAATAGAAAGCTTTGCCGGCGAAGCTCTTCTATTTTAAATACGTTGTAAATCGAAGTGCTTTTGGCACTTCGATTTAAGTGACGGGAATACTCCTACTCCCCAGACCTAGACCTTCACCCCCTACGTAAATTCACACTTGTAGAGGGGCTCCGCCCGGCAGGGTTAGACCTCTGGGAACTCAGCCGCCGTCCCGCACGGTCCGGCCCTCGCCCCAGCCGGCCCTTTTGCAACGCATATCTCTGACCGTGTTAGTGCTGCTGTGCTGGTGGTGCTATCTTGGCCATATCAGTGCTGGTCTCGTATTCGTATTTGAATATAGTGGTTGTTAGTACTCCGTAACCAACTCGCTATTGCAGTACGTAAGCCACACAATGAATTTAGGTGCGAATACGTTGTGGTTGATGCCTCGATTTATCTAGAGTTTGACTAATTAGACGCCCCCTCTGGTTAATTAGAGGCGTGCAGAATCGATTTAGCGTTCTAGGGGTCACGGCTTAACTTCTCAAGCTTCGCTTTCCCTTTTATACTTAATTTATATCGTAAATAACTGTTCGAGAGAAAGCAAAGCTTTCTAAAAATAACTAAAATTATTCTTATATATATATATACCTACACTTACACACATACCCCCACAAATCCCGACTATTGAACTTTCATACATTATATTTAACCTCTCTTGTGAAACCTAAATCTTTTCTAATTAGGAGCTATGTTTAACTATTTCTGAAGCTCCCCTGGTGGGTTATGCTAAGGTTTGGACAGGATATACTCAAAGCGTTAATATGCCAGGTCGATTAGTATGTTGGTTATCGAGCGGGAATATCACATGAGAAGAGGGAAAGACAATATGGTATGTGGAATTAAGATGCATTTCTTGGTATACAGCTCAACAAAGGGAATCCATTTGAGCTAGAAAACTCGCCACACCCGCACAGCTCTACTTTTCTAGATATACACAGGCCGCCGCGTCCCTTCCAAGAAGCTTCTATTTAATATGACCTAGACTAGCTCTTTATGACTTCTCCAGCTCCGCCAGAATCTTCTCACCCTTCGCCCGCGCTGACGCCAAGTCACCAACCATGTAGAAAGCTCCCTCAGGCAGGTCATCACCCTCACCGGCCAAGATAGCCTTGAAGGAGTTGATGGTCTCCTTGAGATCAACCAGCTTACCCGTCGATACCAGTGAAGACCTGGGCGACGGTGAAAGGCTGGCTCAGGAAACGCTGAATCTTCGGGCACGCTCGACAGTAAGCTTGTCAGCTTCCGACAGCTCATCCATACCCAAAATAGCAATGATATCTTGAAGAGACTTGTACTCTTGGAGAATCTGCTGGACACGGTGGCGGTGTCGTAGTGGTCCTGGCCGACAATACGGGGGTCAAGCATACGGGACTTGGAGTCGAGAGGGTCGACGGCTGGGTAGATACCCAACTCAGAGATACCACGAGACAAGACAGTGGTGGCGTCCAAGTGGGCGAAGGTAGTAGCAGGCGCAGGATCAGTCAAATCGTCAGCAGGGACGTAGACGGCCTGGACGGAAGTAATGGAACCCTTCTTGGTGGTGGTGATACGCTCCTGCATACCACCCATGTCGATGGCCAGAGTAGGCTGGTAACCGACGGCAGAGGGAATACGACCCAGGAGAGCAGACACCTCAGAACCGGCTTGTGTGAAACGGAAAATATTATCGATGAAAAGAAGCACTGGAAAACATTAGCTGGGCGGCTGGTTGCTCAAAACTTCATGCTGACATACCGTCCTGGCCTTCGCCGTCTCGAAATCTTTCGGCTACCGTAAGACTTTCATTCGACTCCAGTTAGCGATGATTGATTTGACCCAGTTACATTTCGTTCAGCTACTCGTGTAAATAACATATGATGCTCAGATGAGATAGACGCCAGACAAGCGCAACACAGATAGACGAAACAATGAAAATAATGGGGTTGGGGTAAATTCGATGATAGACATTCGTGGGTCAACCAGCTCTTGCTGGATCCCAGCGACCAGACAAGTAGGCGAAACAATGAAAATAATGGGGTTGGGGTAAATTTGGTATGAGTGGTCACGGTAGGGAAGGAGTGCTCTGAAAAAAAAATATTTACCCAGTGAGTGCAACCCTGGCACGAGCTCCGGGAGGCTCATTCATCTGACCGAACACCAGGGCGACTTTGGACTCGCCATCAAGCTGAATGACAGAGGTCTCCTGCATTTCGTGGTACAGATCGTTACCCTCACGGGTACGCTCACCAACACCAGTGAAGACGGAGTAACCACCGTGAGCCTTGGCGATGTTGTTGATAAGCTCCTGAATGAAGACAGTCTTGCCGACACCAGCACCACCGAAGAGACCAATCTTTCCACCACGAGCGTAGGGAGCGAGCAGGTCGACGACCTTGATACCAGTGACCAGGACCTCAGCACTAGTGGACTGCTCGACGAACTCGGGAGGGTCGGCGTGGATGGGTAGGTACGTGTCAGTCTTGATGGGACCACGCTCGTCGATTGGGTCACCAGTGACATTCATGATACGACCAAGCGTAGCATGGCCGACAGGAATTGTGATGGGAGCGCCAGTGTCAGAAGCCTTGGCGCCTCGGGTGAGACCCTCGGTACCTAGAGACAATGAGATTATTGATCGGCAAGGGACAAATTTCGGACCAACTCACCGTCCATAGCAATGCAACGGACGATATTCTCGCCCAGATGTTGCTGTGCATTGGTTAGTAATTGTGCTTTGCAACTCGGTGGGTGTTGTCAAGCATACCGAGACCTCTAGGACGAGCTTGTTGCCCTGGTTGTCTGTTGTCAGAGCGTTCAGAATAGCCGGCAGCTTAGCCGTCTCGAACTTGACTGGAAAACAGCAAAGTGTCAGTACGGATCGATTCAATCATGAGCTCGGATGTTTTGATTGCAGATGGGCTACGAACCATCGACGACGGCACCGATGACCTGTTTCGCAGCACACCACGTCAGTTTACCTAACACCTTGCCGAAATTGTGTGGAGCTCCGCAGCTCGAGGAGCAGAGCATACCTGGTGAATCTTGCCATCGCCGACACTGTTCGTGCTCGCCAGTCGCGCGCTGAGAGGGAATCTGAGGGAGGAAGGCGTCGCCGCGCGCCGTGTGGCGGCCGAGAAGGCCGGGCGGGCGAAGGAGGAGATGCGGCTATTCGTAGGCGAAGAGCGCTCGTTAGCTCAATTCACCTCAATTGGCGGGCATTGCGGATGTAAATCGGATTCGGTACATCTAGAGCATCGTACTCACCTCTTGAACATCTTGAGCGATGAAGAGCTGCGGCTGTGGATATAAGGTGTGGATGGGTAATGTGGTTGGTCTGCTGGGCAGAGAGGGTGAAGAAATGGGAGGTCGACGAAGAAAAACCGCAGCCAGCTGCTCCCCGTTGCTGGACGAGCTAATTTAGTCACGTGACGCCAGCATTGGTGTGTGTGCTGCACTGGAGAGCCATTACGAGGACGACTTGTCCAGACAGGGCCTTCTGAACAAAAGACCGGGTCGGCAAATGGACGTTGTGTGGGGTTTTTAGTGCAGTAGTACCTCTTCCATTTATATCATACATTAAAACATTTAGAGACATAGAGAAACTTGAAATCTAATCTAGTATAGATTTTATGTTTTCGTTTATAATCTACAGCGATTTGTTGATTTTTACTATTTTTTCTTGTTATTCTGTTTGCCTTTGAAGTAGCAGAGTTTTGGCCGACCCTTCTGGTCCGGACGCCCGCTCAGGCCAGGCCAAGCCTAATCGGGCGTCCCGTCCCGTCATGGACCCTCACAGGCTCAAACTGATGCTACAATACACATGACATCGTTATGAGTTTTTCTCACAATACGAGCGTCCTATACATTTATATATATAAATATGAATAAAATATTATGTTTAGTGCCGCAAGAACGTTGGGCTTCAGTCTATGTTCTATCAATGCAAAGTACATGCCAATAATGCTGAGCAAAAGCTAGTTAGTTGTGTTAGTGGTACACGAGACAAATATCGCGACTGAATAACCAGAATTGAGCATCCATCCAAACTCCGGCGCTCCTATGTCTAATGGCAGACAGTCCCTTCCAAACACTCCTGTGTCTAACTATACTGGAGTTCCGGCAGTAGACTGTGTAATGAACCAGTTGCCCTGCACTGTCTAGCTCACTTCTCATGACCTCTCATGTTTAAATCGTCCATGCATAATACATAATCGCTGGCTGGGCCAACCGAGCTCACGCTCTAATTCTCCAAGAACGTTACGAGGCAGCTTGAATACTGTCTCCATATCTCCATGTTTCCTCTTGTTTGGTCCGTGGTGCCAGCCAAGCAGCGTTACTGCTTCCTCGCTGTCTGGTCCTACCATTTTCATCGCTCTTCTTAAGATCTTCGACCGCACCGGGTGCTGAGGCATGACCATTGGCATAAGCATAAGGCGTCTTCCCATTTGGCATAGTGGTAGGGCTGTCGTAGATGGGCCCTCCTCCGGTTGATGCCGATGCCCCAGGCGTTGTGCTCAATGGAAGCAGGGGACCATTCCCAGCCGAGCTTTGGTTGAGTAGTTGAGCTCGACGATCCGCTTTATTGCTATCACTTGTCCGGTCGTACAGATACAATCCGAGAAATGTGAGTGCAATCCCCACTGCTTGTATCGGAGTCGTCGAATTTCCAAACCACAAGATCGCTACCACAATGACCCATACCCGTTTAATTAAAGACGCAACGGAGTAGGTAACAGGCGAAACCAGAGACAGCAGCACAAATGCAAGGATGTTTTGCCCAAAATGAAACGTCCCGTTGAACAGGAATTCCAGAGCCAAGCGACCATGATCGAAGGTATTGGGCTTGGCAGACAGATCTAACGACCCGTCTTGAACAAAATCTCGAATCAAGCCAACACCCTCACCCAAAACCAAATGGGAGAAGTGAGTAAGAATGCAAGCCCAGATGAATAACATAGGAGGTTCAATTTGTCCAGTTTGCGTGATTTGGCCTCCTCTCCTTCCGCCTCTGCCTTAGCAGCTTCGTTGAACAATCTCTTGGAGAAGATATTTTGAGTGACAAATATGATAGTAGCCGCTAGGGCGTAGAGGATCCCGACTATCTCTCCCTTGAATGTGTGGTTTGATGAACAGGCCAACGTGACACCGAGCGTGAGCGGTATGAGGGAGTAATATGTGGCCCTTGCGTATCGGATGTCGAAGAAGTAGCGATACGCGAATACAGTAAAGAGGGGTGACAGGCCTTTGACAGTATGAACCATCGAGACGGGTATCTTGGCGGTCGCAGTCGAGCTAAAAAGAATGACACCAACTTGGAAAAAGCCGCCAAAGGCAAGGTGGAGTTTATCACATCCCTTGAGGGGTATCGTATGGGTGTTTCAAGGCCGGTATGGAGGAACGTAATTTGGGAACACGCTAGCCAACAATGAGAAGGTTAAGCAATAGAATGCGACCAGGAAAAATTGTATCATGGTCAACGTAGCAGGCTTTTTGAAGGTATTTAGGATAGATTTGGACGAGGTATTGGTCAGGGCAGAAGACATGTACCACATGACACACAGAACCTACACCAACAAGGTTAGTTGATGGGATACAAGCCGGACAGGTGGCGATACATACCACGAGCTTGGCTGATACAGGCGCCTTCAGGGCATCGGCTATCTCGTGGGCATTCTGGCTGACGCTTCCCCTCCGGTCTCTGATAGTCCGAAAGGCCTCGCTAATGCTCTTCTGTCGGCCGTGGCCTTGGCCGGTCCGGGAGGGTTGGGGCGTGAAGGCCCAACGGACCCCATCGCACAGTTCTGGAGGCAGCGGGCATCCAGCGGTCTCCGTTAAGGCGAGCGCCGCCATTCAGGCCGACGCCATAACCATTGAGTCCACCGGGACTAAAAGACCGCCCAACTATGTTGCGCATAGATGGGGGTCGATAAGGTCGGGGAACTTCTCGAGACCGGAGTTTGCCTCACTGTCCCCATCGCCCAGTCCGGATAGGCTCTTAGAATTAGATCGCGAGACAGACGACTCTCGGGAGTAAGAACCGGAGGTGGTCGAATGAGGCATGGTTCGTGCCTATCGGGCGATGGATGAATCGAATCGATAGGACGTGCAGAGTAACGAGTGACAGAGGTAGACAAAAAGAAAGAAGGAAACGCGAGTGTGCGGTCAATCGAGCGTTATAGCGTCATTGCTCGCGGTTTGAATCTGGCTATAATCGGATGCTTGGCTGCGTGGCCGATATAGTTTATCAATCGATCGATGGATCCGTGGGTCGGTCGTACCTCGAATGATGAGATGTGCGGTATTGGTTGTTGTTGGCGGCGGAAATGCAGGAAATGCAGGAGATGGACGGTATACTGTACAAATAAACGTCGTACGCGTAAATACGAGGTGCGTTGTTTGTAAGTTCGAGGGTTGCGCAATCATTCGAGGAGTTGAACCGATTGATTTGCTTTGATTTGCTGGCCGGGTTTGGCGTAATAGCTAGATTATGTTCCCCTGTGCCAAGCACCTGCACTAAGTACTTAAGTAAGTACACTGCAAGCACCCTGGCCGGCACCAGCTATAACCAACCAATGTAGCATGCCGCTAGAGACAGGGCTCTCCAGCGGGTAAGATTAAGGTGGAGACTACCTGGCTAGTAGGTGCATACAGCCTACAGCCAGAAATGCAGCCAGTCTCCACCACTCAGGATTGAATGTACTAGCTCGAAAACGACAGCAAAATTCCAGATCAGGCTGAGCCTTATCTCGAACATCGCATTGGACCTTGCACCAAGACTACTCAGGTACGCCGTGGCACCGTGATTTGCGATTTAGCAAACACTACACACTGCAACCGCATCTCGAACAGACAACAGCCTCACCTTGTAGCATCAACTCTATCGCTCATCTCGCCAAGCGAAGGCAGCTCGTGTCTATTCCGTTGCTGTGTCAGCTCTGATTCGAACGCCACGCGTCGTACTCGTCATTGCTGCACCCGTCCTGCGCCGGCTTGTCCGTTTCAAGGGCGCATTCGCCCCCCTCGACGACAACATGGCTACCCCCAAGATGACCAAAACCAGAAACGGCGCGCAAAGAAGAAGGCCGATAAGGTGTCAAAGGTCGAGGTGAGTTGCTTCTCCTACCCAACACCACCACGCGTTTTAAATACCCACAGTACTTACTGACCTCTTCATCAAGGAGCCATCCAAAGCAAGCGATACGTCCCAAATCGAGTCAAGCAAGCAAGAATCCGAAGCCCCCGAAGATGCTGCACAGACAAATGGCGTGTCCGACCTCGAAGTTAAAAAGGACTCGGCTACTGTCGACAAGCTTCCTGCCGACGGTCCTGTCGACGGGTACGATCTCGATGCCGAGGATCCCGCTTATTCCATGTTCAAGGATGTGTTTACCAAGTTCGGCGCACCGAGCGACGAAGACGCTGTGGCCAAAGAGGCTAACGCCGGAACCAGGGCGAGTTGCTCCTTGACGACGACGACAACATCCCGGATGAGGATGACGAGACCCAATCCGGGCCAAACAAGCTCTCCAAGAAGAAGCGGAAGATGCTCAACAAGCTGTCCATCGCCGAGCTCAAGGCCCTGGTCAAGAAGCCCGAGGTCGTCGAATGGCACGATACAATCGTCGTCTGATCCGCGCCTGCTCGTACAGATCAAGGCCCAGCGCAACGTCGTCCCCGTGCCCTCTCACTGGTCCCTGAAACGCGAATATTTATCGTCCAAGAGGGGTATCGAAAAGCCCGCCTTCAAACTACCAAGTTTATCGCCGATACTGGCATCTCAGAGATGAGAGACGCTGTACTGGAGAAGCAGGCCGAGCAAAGTCTCAAGCAAAAGCAGAGGGAACGAGTTCAGCCAAAGATGGGCAAGCTAGACATTGACTACCAGAAGCTCTACGACGCATTCTTCCGCTTCCAAGATAAACCAGTGCTACGCGTTTTGGCGAGGTGTACTACGAAGGCAAGGAGTACGAGACTGACTTGCGGCATCTACGCCCCGGTGAGTTGAGCGAAGGTCTCAAAGAGGCGCTGAGCATCCCCCAGGAGCGCCTCCGCCGTGGCTCATCAACCAGCAGCGTTTCGGCCCGCCGCCCTCCTACCCCTCCCTGCGTATCCCCGGATTAAACGCTCCTATACCGCCCGGGGCACAATGGGGGTTCAATCCTGGTTGCTACGGCAAGCCTCCGGTTGATGAGTACAATAGGCCACAATTCGGTGGAGATATCTTTGGCATTATGCAGCCAAACAAGGCTGCCCCACCCTCTGGTGAACCCATTGAGCGGAACTTGTGGGGCGAGTTGCAAGTGCCAGAGGAGGAGTCCGAAGAAGAAGAAGAGAGACGAAGACGAAGATGAGGATGAAGAGGATATTGGGACTGGCCTGCAAACACCCTCTGGCCTGGAGACCCCTGGCGGTATCACCAGTACTGTACCAACCGAGTATGGCACCCACACGAATCAGTGGCCGGAGAGATGGATCTACGCAAACAGCGTCGCGGATTCGAGACGGAAGAGAGCATGCACCCCCGTGCGGCATACACGGTTCTCCAAGAGACAAAGGCGAGGGCAGAGGGCTTCTTCGGTAGCGATCGTGTGTACGATATGAAGAACGCCGGCGATGTACGCATGCTGGGTCAAGACGACGATAGCAGCAGGAAACGCAAGAAGCCCGGCGACGTAGATGTCTCTTTCGACCCCGATGCGCTGGGCGATGGTATCAGCAAAGAGGATATGCAGCGGAGATTCGAGGAGGGGAGACGCGAGGAAGGCGTGGGTGCCCAGTGGAGACGAGAAGAAGGCTTGGATGAGATGATTGAGAATGAACGCCGGAAGAGGACAAAGCGCGATGAGGAGAAGCGAGAAGAGAAGAAAAAGAATAAGTACAGGTTTTAAGATGGGTGTAAATTATTAATTATGGTATTGTCATTCATCATGTTGCAGTGTGTGGAACTACTGGGCTCTGGAAGGTGGCGATACAATCAAACGAGGCCTGAATATATTGTTAATGTCCTTCATCTCACCATTGTCTCGTCTTGCTCTCAGAACTGGTCTTACAATGTTGAGTAGTTTGTGATCACGCCTCTTGATATAAACCATTGCTACTATATATATAATATATATATGTATATATATTTATAACGTAGCCCTTGTTTTTTATTCTAGCTACATAGTAATACTGTGACATAGTTTAATCTTTTCTAAATAGCTTACAACCCTATCTGTTCAACGAGATGTATTTCATACATTATCTTGTGTGTTGTTATCACTTTCCATCCATCTTGAACTCGATGGCAGAATTATCTACAGTGTATAATTCGGCTTGATTCTTAGGTTATCAAAGCCTACATCGCAAAATGGTCATTCATGATATTCACTTCATGAGCCGAACGTGCATATAAGTCACGTGAGACTCACATTCGCCTCCCCCACGATCCCCAACCTTCTTCTTCGGGCAACGATCTGTGTTGTACCATGTCGGGAAGGCGTCTATTGGGTAATTATCACAACCCCCCCCCCCCCCCCCCCCCCAGACTATATACAAACGGAGACGAAAGCACAGCAAAGCGAACACACCGCCCATGCATGGGGTAGCCAGGTTAAGGGAGGTAGGGCCATCGGATGTAACCATACAAGTCCATAGAGGGAATGTCTGATAAGTAATCGGGGCATGCAGTATCGCATATCTACCGTCGTACGTCGAGCGGTCCAGGTTCTGGAATGTCCGACCCCGCACCCGACTCGGCGTCACCTTATTGCCAGATTGATCTACCGCCTGCTGGGTTGGTGATCATGTGCCTATCTTCGCATAGGTAGGTAGGTTCTGGACGCGGCCGCTGCGAGCCGAATGGAGGGGTGGTAAGCAGTATCAGAGACATTCTCATTGTGTATCGTTGCTTTCTTGGGATAGAGATCGTCTCGTCGTATTTCACTGCGACCGTCTTACAGTCTTGTTCTTGCGCAGAGTCAAGTATCGTAAATATACTCAATTTTTTTGGTGTCGAGGTCCTAGCATCCGTGTAGTTACGGATTTGCGAGTATTCGTCGTACTCTTTGTTTGACTCCGCACGGTTGGATGCAGTAAACAGGTTTCTCCGGGTAACCTACCTGGGAATACGATATCCCCAGTTAATATCTTCTACTTTTCCCATTGCCAATTGGTCTCTGGCCCGAGATAGGAAAGGGTATAATTGAGTATAATCCCATTAGCTTTACTTCACACAAGAGGAAGACCCAAAACTATGGTCATGGGTCATCCTACAGACGACGAGGGAATTGGCATGGAGCCCGCCGTTACTCGCCAGGACACGACGATAAGCAGCGAGAAGCGCGATGCCGAAAAGGACGTCGAGACGACGCAGACACGTCGTGGCGTGTCTGCGCACGTCGACGAAGCCGTTGCTGCGCGCATTGCGGAGAATGTGGAGGATTTCATGGTAGGTGATCATGTGTTTCAATAGGGATGGAGGGGCCTCAGTTCATGAATTGGATGCAATGGGAATTGGGCTAAGAATTGCAATAGACGCTTGTCAACGAAGCAAACGAGGCGAATGAGAGAGAACGTGGAAGTGAGTTACCCTCTCTCTTTTGTTTGTGGGTTTTAGTTTTTTACCGCCTGCTCATTTTTTGCGCACGGGATCATGAGCTTGTCTTCTACCAATTTCAAAGAGCAAGTGGCTGATACGAAACCCACAGTGACGCTCCGCCATGCCTTCAAGGTCTACCCTAAAGCCATTGGCTGGTCGATGTTGCTGTCTTCCTGTTTAATTATGGAAGGCTACCAGACGGCTGTCGTTGGATCATGTGAGTGAACAAGTGGTTTCGATTCTTTCCGAACTGCAATGGGAGATGCATGATACTTACGCATGCGGGAAAATAGACCTAGCATATCCAGCCTTCAAGGATCGATTTGGAATCGTGGCGCCCAACGGCGACCACGTCATCCCCGCGAGCTGGCAGAACGGCATCTCGGGTGCGACAAATGTCGGCGAGATCATCGGACTCCAAGTAAGAGCGTCACAAAACTACTAAATTTACTTCTATCTGCCAGTATCAAGCATAAAGGGGAAAATGGCTCGTTCTAACCTCCTGCGTACGTAGTTCGCCGGCGTGGTATCCGAGCGCTGGGGTTACCGATGGACCCTCATCGGAGCGCTGGTGGCCGTGACGGGATTCATATTCTTCCCGTTCTTCGCAGACAACCTCACCATATTCCTGGTGGGCGAGCTCTTCCAGGGCATGGCGTGGGGCGTCTTCCAGACCATGACCACCGCCTACGCCGCCGAGGTCTGCCCCGTCCCGCTCCGCCACTACCTTACCGCCTACGTAAATCTGTGTTGGATTATCGGGCAGTTTATCTCCTCGGGCGTCCTTGTTGGGCTGGAGTCTAGGATGGATGTTTGGGGGTGAGTTTCCGTTGCTCTTCCCACCCCCCCTTTCCCCTCTGGGCTACTGTAAGTGAAGACAATTAGTAGTACTAACGTGGAATTTTCGGCTCTAGGTATAAGATCCCTTTTGCGATTCAGTGGATTTGGCCCATCCCTATCGCGGTTGGCACTTTTTTCGCCCCTGAGTCGCCTTGGTGGTGTATTCGATATGGGAAGAAGGATAGGGCCGAGGAGTCTCTGAAGAGACTTGCGCGTAGCTCTGGATTCTCGCAGCGCGAAGCAGATGCTACCCTGGCTCGTAGGTTGTTTACAATTTATCTCTCTCTTTAGCCCCTATATCGATTTTCAACTAGACATCGGTCAACTAGTTCCGAAAATCAGAGAGCATAATCATTCTCAACTGATCACATGCTCCCTATATAAGCTAACCTTGCGCGATAGTAATGATCTACACCGACGAGATGGAAAAGCAAGTCGCATCGGGAACCACGTATCGTGACTGTTTCAAAGGCGTCAACCTCCGGCGCACGGAAATCGTCTGCATGACATGGCTGGCGCAGACACTGTCCGGGACGGCTCTAGGGGTCTGTCGACCTTCTTTTACCAGCAGGCCGGTATTTCGGATAGCGACTCGTTCAAGCTCAGTTGGGGCAAAGACGCAATTAACTTCGTGGGCACTGTTACTAGTTGGTTTGTCCTGAATAAAGTTGGGAGAAAGACGCTTATGTTTAGTGGGATGAGTGCTATCTTCGTGTTTTTGATGTGAGTTTTTCTCCCCTTGTTTTCTCTTTTAAAGATTTTCCCTTCGGGGCTATGCGCATTCCTCGATTCATTTTTCAGACATTGCACCCATAAATTGTGCCCATAAGCATACTACAAACGCACAAGATATTAGGCTAACAACAACAAAAACAACAGCATCATCGGTTTCCTAGGAATCCACAACAAACCGAGCACCGCCGAAGCCTGGGCAGCAGGCACACTCGTCATCCTACTAAGCGCCACAGCCAATTTCTCAATCGGGCCGGTCGTGTACACGATCGTGTCGGAGATTCCATCGACGCGGCTGCGGGCCAAGAGCATCATCCTCGCGCGCAACGCATACAACGCCATCAACATCGCCTTCGTGAACATCGTATCTTACCGGCAGCTCAGCCCGGACGAGTGGAACTGGGGCTTGAAGTCAGGATTCTTCTGGGCCGGGATTAATGTGATTTTCACGACGTATATTTTCTTTCGGTTGCGTGAGTTTCCTCGCCCCCCCCCTTCCCCCCGTTTTATCGGTATTTCAGCAACCAAAAAATAAGTAGCCCGTCGTGCCACAATAAGCTCTCTGCAACAAACTGACAATCCCCCCTAAAATCCAGCCGAGACCAAAGGCCGCACATACGCCGAGCTGGACATCCTATTCGAGAACAAGGTACCGGCACGCAAGTTCGCGTCTACTAAGATCGAGACACTGGTCGCCGGCACGGAGGGCGCGCAGAAGCGGCAGGCCGAAGGCATCGTTGACGAGTAAATGAGTGAGGCCTCGAGTGAGGCAGTACCTGAGCCTGAGCACAAGAAACGAAAGCTGGATGAAGCATCACAAGGCTTGGCAAATGTTCAGATAAACCCACTATAGACCAATAAACATATCAAAGTTTAACTAATGTAAACAAAACACCCATTCTGTTTTATAAAGGAAATGAAGGAAAGGTAATGTATGGCGGTTTCCTTCTCAGCATAAAAATTGGCAAACCAATGTTGATATGGAATCAATGATGCCAAGATGGCAATGGTAGTGTGCGTATAGTCTGTTATTTGCTATATTTTGTGACGTGAAAGCTTCGCTTCACTATTAGCTTCACTACTAGCTTCTAGTAACCTACGGAACGATTCCCTCGTCATTCGTCCCTTAGGTTACCATGGTAGGTAGGTGCTACATATTTACAATTGCTTGCCATTAATTTAACTCCGTGAGCTCATAGCCTTCGTGTACCATCTCTACACGATTGTGTATTACGTTGAATTCTAGCACATAATCCCTGTGCGATGGGGTTCATGGGCTAGTGTCTAGACCAACTTCTGCCGCAACCAGGAGAAGCCGAATATCTAGTTACCGGCCTTCTGCTCATCATGACACTTATTGCACCGCCAACCTCGGCTCTCCACTGGTTGCTTTGCTTCGACCCGTATGCATTCGGTATGGTACATACCATTGCTGCAATCCTATATGGAGTCAGTGCCTATACATGAGGGTCTAGGACTCTGCTAAGCAACTTACTAGATTTGAGCAGATCAAGGACCCGATACCCCGAACTGGTTGACTACATACCGGGCAACCTGCTACAGATTTTCGGTATGCGGCCCTCGGAGATGGGGCTTTGGGGGCCTCTGGTTGTTCTGGTCGCCTCTGGGATTTTGACCGACGCATGACGTCAAACGCCTCGGTAATAGTGTCTTCAGCTAAAGCATTCCTGAATTTGAGATAGCTTAAATGCTTAGCCCACTCGGCCATTCGATTTTGTGATGCTGCAAGCCAGAAGGCCTTGTCCTTAACGAACTTGATATATACCTCTTGCAGGTGGGGTGCCGAAGTAACACACTCCTTATTCACGAAGGCGTCCCATTCGAGATATACTCCTTTTCATCTGGTAGAACATCACTGTAGTCTCGAATTATATCTCGATGCTTCTGTACAAGCCATGAGTCATCGGCTGCCGGTGGATCAACAAGCGAGCCTGGTTCTAGTACTGCTTTGCTTAGGGATCGTAAATGGGCTGCTTTATGTACGGTATTAATAGCCTGTTATCCCGTGGCTTGTTTGAATACGGCTGTTTTACTCGTTAGCTCAAAAATCGTGGACCAAGCAAATGCGTGACTGCTAACCTGAAGCGGTCTATTCCTTTGCTGCAAAAGTCTTTTTGGTAGCTTTCGCGGGATATGTCACCTTCCGCATCCGACTCTTGATCATCGAAGCTCGAAAAGCTGTGAAAAGTCGGGTTTGATGAGCGGAGCGCGTCTTCGTCAGGTGCGAAAATGCGAATGTAGGCGTTCACCGGATCAACTTTGTACTCAATATCTGTGTGATCCTCCAAGTGTTGTTGCAGCAACTGCATGGATGAATGAGTGGCAAAGCATCGAATACAATGATAGTTGTCGAGCGTGAACTCTCCTATCAGGGGAACAGCCCAAGTCACAGTACCGCCCTTTCTCTCCAGATTTGCTAGCTTGCGGCGCTTCTTTTCCTTCTTCTTTTCCTTCCCACGAGCTTTATCACTTAGAAGCTTCAGATTATAATTCTGTTTTTCTCTGGTTCTCAGTGATCGACTTGGCGTAGTTGCCTCGGCCTCGGCCTCTGCCTCCTCATGTTCTTCCTCATCATCTGCTCCTCCGTTTCCCTCGTTTTCTGCCTTTCGGCAGTCATTCGGGGCATTGTCAACCCTCCCATTTACATGGCCATTTGTCAATGGTTCTAGGGCTCCATTCATGTGGTTCGTCTTAATATCAGGCGGAGGAACAGAATCGCCGAACCGTGCTGAGCTGGCTGCCGCATGGCAAGTTGACCAGCGCAAATCCATGTCCATTACCAAGCCGAGCGGGAGGTCGTCTTTCTTCTTCCTTATCTTCACATCACCAGATGCTCTCCCCTTGTCGAATGCATAGATGATCTGTGCTGATAGAACCCATCGACGGGGATCAGCAGATTCGGGTTCGTTGACCTGTTTCCTGGGAAGGAGGTCCATTGGCGGCCATTTTGGGTCACCCGCAGACTCAATCTCTACTCGGACCAGATACTCGTCTCCCAAACCGAAACCCCCCTCTGGTCGCTCAATGAAGAGTTTCCCAGAAGGAATCTGGAAGGGTGTTGGTAGATATATCCTAGCCGTCCGACAGACATCATCAGAGTCGCGGAAAAACTTTAAAGTTACATGTTTGACTGTCACAGTGCAGCACCCGACATACATCAGGTCGACTCCACTCACATAGTAAGATCCTACAGCGGGCCTTGATGACTGGAATGTCCTTCTTCTCTGGAGACCCGTTGCCATAATGTAAGTTAGCAGGTCTAGGGTTTGAGCTGTCCACGCGTGTGATGGAAAGGACTTCGATGCGAAGAGTCTTTTCGACATCATCCGGAACCTCAGAGAGAAGGCGACCAGGCACAGCTCGGGCAGCTTCTGGCGAGGACTCAGTCACGCGACGCCGCTTGAGGGGTCGTGGGGATGATCCCCATTGGTAGGCGTGTCACCATTTGCCGTGGATAGTTTGATACCCATGCCGTATGGTAGATTTTCGACGCGGTTTTTTCCAAGCCCGGTGGATAAACGGCAGCGAGTCGCGTTTGTAAGGAGAGACGGTCGCCATCTCTGAAAGGGAACATGGGCGCAGCGCGCGCCACGAGACTGCGGCCACCTGACTTGGGGTAACGGATTTGAGTCTTATTTGCCGAACTGAATGAGGAGAGAGTTCGTCACCACCACCTCATCCACAACAATTATAGATTACGAGGAAGGCTCAAGCTTCATAGTGAGATAGGTGCACCGCAACAAGGTCGACTTAAACCAATGGTGAGGCCCAGTTGTGTATAATTGATGAGCGTGCCAGATGCGAATAGCCGATCTGCTGCTGCTAAGTTGACGAGCCTGAGATGATGAGTGAGATGCACTGTTGTGGTGAATTGGCCAGAGAGAGAACAAGGCCAGGGGGATGAGAAACAAGAACAAGCTTGTAGTGAGAAAACGTCGTGACAACAAGAGAGGAAGGAAAAGAGATGGATTATACAGATGGCAATTAGAATCGGAAAAGAAAAGGAAGCAGAGTATACAGAGGTTCAATGGTATACACTAAAGGGTAAAGGGAGGAAATACAAGAGTCATAACGCATGTGATGGGGGATTGGGGATGCGCTCGCTCAGAGTAAATGAACGGACGGACGCGTTTCGGCGCTGGCGTTGTGTTGCAGGAAATGCGAAAGAGGCTGACAACTGACAGCGAACCGACACGTACCGTGGCTGATAGGGGCTAGTGCAACTGTTGGTGCAGTTCGTGGTGTTCCGGGCCAATGGGCGGGGCGAGCGGGCAGTTGTTGTGGCTTGGCGGCTCGATTAGTGCGTCCAAGTCCTCAGTAACATGTGGCTTGTGTGCGGACATGTATGTGACATGGGTTAGTTGACGAATTGGGAGAAGACAAGGAAGGGACGGCCAATGATGGTCATGCCTGTTTGCGCCTTGGATAGTTAGTTAGTTTAAGGAATAGGATGTGATTAGCCAAGCTCTTCTTTTATCCTTCCTCCCTGATGTGAAGAACCCTCCAGGTATCACAAATTACAAGTCTATAATTATAATCTCCCTACTTGTCCTACACAGCACAATGGCGCGTGCAGCAGCAGAGGGCGTGGGACTTATGAGTTCGAGCAGGTAGTATCGGGTTTGCTTAAGATTGTCCTTGAGATTCTGAGGGCAGGCGTGTCCAAAGTGCTAAAATATAATAATTGTCAGAATGATATCGGATTTGCACCACCTCTTTTTAAGTTCATGAACGGCTTGAGTGGGTAGGCGTGGTTATCGCCTTGTGGTTAGTTGCCTTGTTATGTGATATCCAAACAGGAGTACCCTGCAATACAGAAAACTATCCCTACCTAGTTACTTATTACCTTTACCTACACTCTAGGTATAAGGTTAGGTACCTACCTACTGTATAGGTAATAAGGTACCTACATGGTTAGAAGGTAGGCTGGATTGGTTTACTACCTACCTTACCTTCGCTCCCTACATGCATGTATTGTTAGATGTTTGACCATAAAGCTTGTTGGCGGGGAACCTAGCTACCCACTTTAGGTTACCTGTACTAGGTAGGTACGGTGTCTACCTAGGTAGGTAAGAGCGATCGTATCATTCTCGTGTACCTACTTCCACTTCCCGGCACTACGCATGCAACTCTCTGAAGCTCAATCTCCTAACTTTCTTTCAAAGTTTATCTGATCAATACCGCCAATCCCACTCCCACTCCCACTCCCACACTTTCCTTGCACCTGATATATGCTGTTCTCGGGCATGCTATGAACACCCCAGAGCACCGTATATTGCACAGTTCTGCACTCCATCCCATCCAGCTTGAATCACTCACTATATAAGGTAGTCTCCATGTCATCTCGATCACCCCTTCTACGTTCAGATTTCACATTGGGCACGGGTATCGGTATCAATACTTCTACATGCACCCACACTTGCGCCTGCGCCTGTTCAGACACGCCATCTGTTGTATGACGAGCTGAACAGGACAGGAAGGATGGTCAATTCTCGCAGCCGGCCGCGGCCCACTCGTGATATCCCATCACGACAGGCCAAGGTTAAAACACCAGCGCGCGAGACACGTTCGACAGCCGCGTATTTCTCTAGTTCCCCGACGCAAACATCACCATCCTCTGTCCGATCGAGACAAACCGACGGATCTCGACTAGGAATCTCCGCCCCCAACCAAACAAGCGGAAGGCTGCGACTGCTCTCGTAACGACGGCGAAACCGGAGAAACCCATCAAGCGCAGTGTGTCCAGCCACCTGTCGGAACACCCCTCTTCTCCGTCGTCAACACGCTCGAGCCAAGAATGCCGTAGATGATATCCTCCTCGATAACTCCTTGGTGTCTCATCCATGGCACACTCTCCCTACCACGTTTGGTTGCGCGTGTTCGACTTTGTCGCCGCGTCAATTCGCGATCCTGCATCACGAGCCGACGATCTTGCCGAAGCCGTGGGTACTTTAATCTCGGGCGCCCGAACCTGCAGGTCTACGGCCGAACCGGCCCTGGCTGCGTTGTACAAATGTCCTCCATTCCGTCGAGCCTATACTAATTCTCCTCAAACCACATTTGTGCGGTTCCTCAAGACATTAGCACTCCTCCTTCGAAGACATTAATCCGATATCGCCCTAAGGTCGAAATTCTACGTATCGATGTTGATGCATTACTTACGCGGAAGGTAAACGGACTGCAGTTGCAATTGGCGCAAGTCATCAAGAACCTGCCTCGATTATCGTGCCTTGAGTTATACCATCCCTCGACGATGCTCCATACAGAGACCTTAGAAATAATTTGCGATGGAAGTTTTCGAAGGACGATCTTCTTGATGGAGTAGAGCCTCTCCGGACGGAGACTCTGCAGTTGGTGACAAGACCACGATAACCGCCCTGAAAAGTTGGTGTTGGAACTCTCGTCTCGTCCCCCGGATCTCTCGCTTGATCGTTTACAGGAGATGCATGCGCTGCCTGGCTTTCGAGGTCTGCGCAAACTAGCCTTTGTCAACTATCAGCTTCCATCCATGACTCAGTTTTCTGCCAGGGCTCGCAACAGTCAAGAAGCCTATAATAGCGACTTGCAAGCAATTGCACATCTCGCTGCATCTATATCTGTTCTACCTGACTTGCAGCATCTTGTGATCGAATCGTCCACCTTAGCTAATGGCTCATTGTTGGAGCGTCTTCCGAAAACATTGAAGCATCTTGAACTGGTGAATTGTTGGGAAATCACAAGCGAGGATATGTCCGCATTTCTCATGTCGCATGGAAATTCCCTAGTACACCTAACACTCAAACATTGCCAATCTCTTAGCCTAGGGTTTCTCCCTGTGCTAGGGACGTCTTGCCCGAATCTTGCTCATCTGGAAATGGATTTGTCTTATTTTAGACACCATGCATCTTATGCAGATAACAAGCCCGAATATGCAACTCTTCTCGAAGTGGATCAAGTTCCCACATGGCCCTCTTCAATTCAATCCATCGAAATCATTCACATGCGTAACTGGTCACGAGCTGCTGCTGAGATGTTTTTCGGTAGTTTGGTGAAAAATGCCAGGGCACTACCTAACCTTCGACGGCTAGAGTTCAAGGTCATTCTCAACATTGAGTGGCGTCAACGTCAGGAAATGAGACAATCCCTAGCAGACCAGATGACAAGGATTTTCAAAAGGAAGCATCCCCTCCCAAGGATCACAAAACCCTGAGTCGAGGCAATGATATGAAGCCTGATGACGCCAATGAAAACGATATCTTTAAACCTGCAACTCCAACACGCCGGAGTACGCGAATTATCGATCAATCTTCTAAGGTCTCCGATAAAGACGCGGCATCTTCCTCAGGTAGGCGTAATCTTGGTCAGGCAAAGCTCGACCGGAGAAGCCGGAAGTCTTTGAAACCCACTTCTTCAATGTTCGATGCCGATGATGAAGAAAGTAGTGAAGATGAACTTTCACTGGGCCATGTCGTTACTCGTCGAAGCAAGAGCAGGACTGCGACCGCCAGGGAGGCAGGTGTGCGAGACGAGGAATTCATCCACGGTCTCTGTGATTTTGTTGACATTCAAGTCGATAATCAACGACCCGCCGAACGGCAGTATGACATGGATGATTTTCTAGACTCCCCGGAGGCGTCAGAAACGGAATGGAATAGCGATGAAGACGATGTCTTTGATTAGTCGTCCGTATGCAAGTCGGCGACGTAACTGCAAAAGAACAAAACGATGTGGTACGAAAATGCATGTTGGGATGGAAACTCGGTTACATTGGCGTTCATTGGGGAAAAGACGGTGGGCTCTGTCTCGTTCTGTAAGATCTATCCAAAATCGTCATCACTGACGTGGAACGTTTTCATGTACTTTAATGACCAACATTTCACGTGGATTGATACCCAAAGGCTAGGGCGAAATGGCTATTCCCACTACTTCTATATTGCTAGATATCCGGATTGGCAGGCGTTTTGGCAGCAAAAACGGAATGCATAAATATAGATGAGATGATGGTCGTGCACGACCACGAAATATTGCCGCCGGCTCTACATCACTCTAAGTACTGTTTGCTCTCGGGCACCACTTATGACCACCAAGGTGAATGGATCTCTCGTATAATTTCAACAACCTTTCAGGGGTACCAGACCTAATGATTTGGTAGACCTGTAGTGATTTGAAGAATCTCCCAGTAAGTAAGCCGATCACTAGCTAGTTTCACATTAAATATACTATCTTTACAACAACGTAGGACAGCTAGGTATTAAGTCCAAAAAGATTTTTAATGCTTAATTAATTAATGGTTAGATTAGTTACAATTTTTCTTCTCATTTTTGATTTATGTAGTATAGGATTTAGTACGTGAGTTTCGGTGGGAAAATAGCTAGTGCACGGATTCAATTGCTGAGTGGGTGTAGTATTGGGTATCTTCGCTTCTATCTAAGTGTTAATACAAAATTACATTAATAATGAGTGTTGTTTATGCCAGCCGTTTGTATGCACCCATCCGTTAAAAAAATCATTTGTATGCCCATCCCCGAGACCAAAAAAACAAAACAACAAACAAACAAAAACATTTCATTTTACCGCCACCAACCCATCTATTTATTTGTCCCCATCATAACATACAACACCCGAGAATTTGTATCTCACTCCAGGTCAGGCAAGTCCACGACGGCAGAATGGTCCCACGCCGGCTGTTTTATGATGGGCAGCGGCGGGCGTCAGCGCTATGCTCTGCCTCTTCCTGTACTCGGGCCCCGACAGCTTCCCCGCCAGAGCGCTCGCCCGCCGGCTCACGGGGACGGGACTGAACGACAGAGGGCTCGATGATACCGGCGGGTTGTGCCAGTCCAGCTCCCCCGGCAGCGTCAGGCCCTCGTGGAAGGTGATGCAGGTCGGACTGCTGGTTGTGTCGATGTTGTGGAGGGGTAAGGGGAGGTGGGTGTTGATGGGTGGGAGGACTGGCAGCGCCCCCTTTTGTGGCCGGGGTCGCTCCGGATTGCTGAAGTACCGCTTCGCGGCCCCCAGTCGGTTTGTTGTTATTGTTGCCGCCGTCGCCTGGAAAATCTTGGTGTCGTTTTTCTTCGGTGGTGGGACCGGTGGCCGCCGCTTGGAGGAGATGTTTGCTTGGACTGGGGTTGCCGGCGTAGTTGCGGTTATGGGCGTCCGCGACGGGCGGCGGCGCGGTGCGGGCTTTGATGTTGGTACGGCGGACTCGGGTAGCCCGCATCGCAGCACGCAGTCTAGCACTGCATCTCCTCGGGCCGGAAGACGGGGCCTCGATCTTCACGCGCACGCCGCCCACGACGCGGTACATCTCGGAGGGGAACGCGCTCAGCAATCGGGGATCACCTTCAGCGGGTCTACGATGATTGGGTTGCCCGGCGTGTCCTTGCGTTTCCGCTTCGTCTCGATCCCGAACCGCTTCCGGTTCGCCGCCTGCTCCTCCGAGCCGCGGCCGTCTCCCGCAGGCGGTGGTTGAGTTCTGGGCACCAGGTCGCGCGCGATCCAGCTCTCGTGGATCTGCGTGTTGAAGTTGCTCAGGAGGAAGCGATACCGGGACAGCATGTCGGGTCCGTAGGGCCGGAACCAGCCGTCGCGCAGACAGGGGAGGTCTAGGAGATCCTCGTCTGATGAGACGGCTGGGTGTGCGCAGCCCTTCAGGACGTTCAAATCCGGAAATGTCTTGGGCGGTAGTGCGACGCAGTCTGCTTCGGCAAAGGTGGTGGAGATGATGCTCTTCACGATGATCCGCCATTTACTTAATACGAGAGGCGTCTCCACGGCTGCTGCGAGTAAGTTCGCCGCGGCTTGGAAACAGCCGTGCTGCGCGAAGTGGAAGAACCTGGTTGCGGTGAACCCGTCGAGCCCGCTCGTATAGCCGCATCCCACGAGCGTCGCGTACATCAGGAACCACTCCCTCGTCAAGTTCATGCGCGCGCCCATCTGGGCGACTGAGAGACGACTACCGTGCTTGAGTTCCTGAACTGGTCGCCCTCCGGCTTCTTATGAAACTGCACCAGTGTCGGGCTTCCGCCGAACATGAGTATGTCCGTGTTGTCTGTCCATATGGCATCTATAACCCCGATCATGGAGCCGGACACACTCTGCCGCTGACTCGCCTGGGGCTTCATGGCGTGGGACACCGAGCTGATCCAGAAGTTCTTTCAGGAGTCTTATGTTTGACTCGCTGTAACTGTCTCTACCGGCCATTTTTGGG
This sequence comes from Amphirosellinia nigrospora, assembly GCA_004123355.1. Taxonomy (NCBI): domain Eukaryota; kingdom Fungi; phylum Ascomycota; class Sordariomycetes; order Xylariales; family Xylariaceae; genus Amphirosellinia; species Amphirosellinia nigrospora. Next base: position 903,829 of record SCHM01000006.1, on the reverse strand, counting down.
GGTCTATTTGGACCGTCAAAGACAAATAATAGCTGTATGTTCATGCGTAGGAGGTAGAGTATCCTTTCCACTGTGAGAGTGAGATGTTAGTAAGTGATCTCACGCGCATTCAATAGCTTCATCGTCTCAATTCAACCAACTGCGGCTGCTTATGAATGAGGATGAGTAAATTGCGATGAAATGAATGCTTACTGAACCGTTTTTCCCTAGGGTGAGAACCAGGGATTCTGTAGCATCGTCAGCGAATGTCTCGTAGCCTCACACTGCACATCTCAATTGCTTACTAGTCTTGATTTCGGCCTCCTTTTCGCGGTGATGTTCCGATACCACAATTGGCCTGGTCGATCGGCGATGCGCAAGGGCCGACCGGTGGCCTCGAAGTGCTTCGTCGACCATTCCGGAATCGATCGCGTTTCGGCTGCACCCGTTTCCGAGATCGAAAACCTGGAGATTGAAGACAATTGAGTACCCATTCATCCATTTCGTCAGATGTATGGATATAGATAGTAGCAATCTAATAAATAAATAAAATGTTGACTTACCCCCAGTAAGACCATTGTGTCGGCGGGATTCCCAGGCGTTATACTAATAGTCCTAAGCCTGAACAGACGGTCTTCCGTATAGAAGTTGTTTCGCGGAATGAATCCTTTGACCGATGAAGGGGGAAAAAAAAGAGAGAGATATGATTCTCTCATCAAAACCCCCTCGGTAAGCAAGCCGCTCCGGATGGAAGTTTGGTACAAGGAAAGCCACACCCCGTTTTGTTTGGAAATGTCGTCTATACTAGGCTAGGATCGTCAAAATCCCACCCCCACGTAATTTGATACGTGCACTCAATTGGGCCGTATAGGTGATTTGCACGGGACTAGACTAAGAATAGCGCGCCTATCGAGACTATTTCGTGTAAGTGCCGTATATTAAAAGTGATGTCTCGGATGCTACCTGCTTGACCCTTTGTCCATCCGAGTCACGATGGAAAAATTATAAAGTGAGGAGTCCAAGACTTTTGACATGTTCCGTCGGTCTTTTTATGGTCTTCGGTGTGTTAATTCCGTTGGGGGCATGATGATAAATTCTCACCTTTGTACGAAGGATTCACACCCAAGCCCGACGTTAGCGCGTGTTGTAATTGAGTTTGGACTTTTACAATAACTTGGCCCCCCATACAAAATTAATTAGTACATCAAATAGTATTGGACCGTAAGCTGGGAAACTATTACCGGGATTGCCGACCTCGCTCCCGGTAGTGTGGTAGCTTTTCCGCACTGGCCTTGCTATACGGAGGCTGATGGAGCTAACTCCCTTTGCCTTGCCTGATTGATGTCAATAACAACATCAATACAATATAGAGTCGAGGAGATCTCTGAGCAGTTATGGAAGAATTCTGTTACCTAGCACTAGAAAAATCTAGCAAAATCCTACGAGTACCAGCGATTGATAGATAGCGTGTGCGTGTCGAGACCAATCGGAACGCGTCCATACTGTCCCGGCCTTAGCGGGGGGCTCATCCCGGTCTGGTATGCGCTGTGCCGCAGCCTCGGAATTGCTAGCCACTTTATTGCACGTGGGACGAAGATGAATCATCGTCATATGACAGGGAACACCTGAAAAACCTGCACCCAGCTGGAGAGAACGAGGTCGGAAAGAGTATAGTATAGGCGAGCAGGCGTCCCAACCCAACGCAGGGTTCAACGGCTCGGGAAAGTCCGTCGATAGATAGTACACTAGCACAGACTCTGGACTATTCATCCTACACTACCCAGGCAGAGAAGTGATGCTCGTCGCTTAAGTAGTCGTATGACCCCCGATGAAGTCGAACCCTGCCGAACCCTGCACGGATATCAACCCGACTCTACACGATGCGTACAGTAGTGTGCCGCCCAGCTGGATCAACGAAAATTGAGTCACGGGAACACGATGATGACGATTTGGTAATAGGGAGTCAATAGTGGGAAATGAGACAATCATAGGCAAGACATGAGCGTCAAGTCTGTCATTTCAAGCTCACTACCCGGCATGTAGGCAACCGCGTATCAAAGATTCTAGTGTATTGATATTGTTCACTGGTGATCCGAGCCCCAAGCGTGGAAAGGAAAAGAAAATCCTACGGAATAGCCACCTGCCCGACACCAATCACTAACAGAGAAATCTTAGCCGAGAAAAATCCTCATAAGGTATCAAGGTCCAGCTCGGCCTTCCTGCGGCGCGCCTGGATCTGCGTGTCAGCCTTGACTGACTGCGAGGAGTCGAAGACGCGGGGCTCAGGCTCGGGCATGTCGGGCACGAAGCGCCAGTCGTACTTCACCAACACTAGAACGCTCGGTCAGCTAATCGTCACTTCGAACGCATTATGGGGTGGCCTTGGACATCGTCTCCGCCCGAAAACATGAATTCTGTACTCTCAAGAAGAAGAAAACGTTTCCACGAATGACTCACGGTGACACAGGATGATCTTGATCTCGTTGGACGCAAAGAAGCGGCCGGGGCACGCGTGCTCGCCATGGCCGAAGCCCAGGTGAGACGCGCTCGTCGTCACGAACTGCCAGCTATTCTCCTGGCCGGGTATCTGCCTCTTCTTAACAAAGCGCGAGACGTCAAACTTCTCGGGCTCCGAGTAGATAGCTGCGTTCGCCCAGTCGCCCACGACGGCAATGCGCGCGCCCTTGGGGAGGGCGGTCCCGTCTGAGAGCGTCACTGGCTGCTCGACATACCGATTCATGGACACTTGCAGTTGTTAGACAAGAGAAGAGTGTTCGTTCCAGGTTCAAGGCTCTTCAACTTACTGAGAGATAGGGGCGTCACTCTAGTGCTTTCCTTGAGGAAGCTGTCCATGAGCCTGAGCTGGTACAGGGTAGTCTTCGCCCAGCCTTCCCCGGCCGACGACCTCAATAATCTCGTCGCGCAGCTGTTGTAGGATTTCGGGGTGTTTGCAGAGGTCCAGCAACGCCCTGCACACGCTTTCGGTCGTCGTGTGGATAGCAGCCATGGTCAGGGATAGTTGACCCGAGACGAAGTTGAGATCCTGGCCCTTGGCCAACATCATACATCCAGCCGATGGTGTCGGCAACCTTGGGCGGCTTCTCGCCAGCAGCACGAGCCGCATCCACGGCCGCCTTTCGTTTTTCGACCTCGGGCGTGATCAACTTGTGCGCGTCTCGCACTGATTTACGCAGTCGGTATGAATAGGGTAGCACAAGGTACGCGAAAGGCCGTACGAAGACGGGTACCATGCGCAACAGGAACGACAGCGCAAAGGTGTCGACCGTAAAGGTCTTGGCGATTTCGAGCCATCTGCGGTTCCGGCATAGTCCCGCGCCCAGGAAGACTCGCGAAGATACACGTGCGACAACTTCGAGGAGGTCCTCTCTGATCAACCTCGTCGTCCATCCCTCGTCTCTGCCAAAAACGTCGTCGATGGTGGCAATGGTCTCGTCGACGAGATCGGCCGTGACCAAGCCCAGCGATTGCGTCAACTTAATGCGAACCGTGTCCCGCAGGAGGAAGTCGTGAGTCAATGACTGTCTATGCGTTTCGAATCCCGGGTAGTTTATAAAGAAGTCCTACATCGTTCAGCGACTCGTATTTAACTAGGGATAGTAAAGGGGTTAAGTCCTTACGCTGGCGAAGGCTTTGGGAAAGTTGAGCTCTGGTAAGTTGCGGATCTCATCGGCGTACCTATTGGGTAAGATGATTTTGGGCCCCGTGCCCGTCATAACCTGGAATGGCCCATTTATCTAATCGTGGTTAAGCCATGAACCTCAGGTATATCGAACTTGTTCTTGGTAAACACACCTTAGAGCCTTCACGCAGTACGTCACTGGCATGGAACATCCAACTCTTTCTCGGGCCAAAGCCACGGACAGATACAAGCGGAAAAGCGGGCAAAGGTCGGTATTTTGTGACCAATGACCACACGATGCTAAACAGTATAGTGGCGCCAATGACCTTCACAGACAGAGGCAGCCCCTCGGGCACAATTTTCCGTATTGCTTCCATGTCTACTCGTCGTAGATGTAGAGAGCTTGAAAGCTACAGAAGTTTCCAACTAAGAGTGGAGGGGCAGCAAGATCGGATGCTTAAAGGGAAGTTATATTTCCCCCACGGCATTATTTTATCCTGGCGAGCATAACTAGCCGTTCGGATCCCTACAAACCGTTATTCACATGGCCGTCATCAGATCGTGCCCAACTGGGATCATGTGGGGTGGCAACCAATCCGTCTCTTGGTCCTGGAGTGCTCCGTACCACGGAATACATGGCACGCAGCCTCGGTTTGAATAGTACTGCCATCATCATTAGCACTACCGATTTGATTCATGGCATGCTTTACGTATCGATTACCCCTCCAAATCTCGAACGATAGCCATTTGTATAGGTGAATCGATCCGAAGATACAGCACACGACAAGGTAAATGTGAATGTAGTCGCCCGTTGACCCTAGCACTTAGACCACCCGCATTCCCGATGATACGCGGAAAGCGAAGGCACATGATTGGTGACATTGAGGGCTACCTGAGATGAAACGACGTTGACCAGACCTTGTCACAACGTGTGCCGGAAGCAGTAAGCTCTCTAATTCAGCGGCGCTGCTGCTCGGCTCGCAGAGGGAATCGATCTGATTGGCTCTCGACTTCGTACTTTATAGACGAAGTACGAGGTTGGGGTCATAGCCCGGATCAACAGTGTTGAATTCGGCAACACTATATCGGTGAGCTGCCATTTGTAAACATTAGACAGTTTTCAACGACTCGTGCTTTTGGTCATCTTTGGTCCACTCGAGCCTAACTGTGGACATATATGTGTTGTGCATAAGAAGGGGACATGGATTACCGCATCATGATGATAGCATGAGTAGTCCAAACGCTCGTATAATCTCGTATAGGGCCAAGCCATGTTGCATTAGTCCCACACTTTGTTGTTTTAGTAGACGAGCAGACATTAGTACATTAGGTAAGTAATCAACCTGGAACATATGCCCGTATTGAATTAAATTGAATTAAATTGGTCTTCCGTTCGGCGAGAAACCATACCGAGATAGAATTATGCTACGGTGTTGGTGCTAGCGGGATGGCACAAGGACAGCCACGGCTTTTGGTGTTGCTCCACAACTCTAGTATACAACCCTTCCAAATCAGGTTTACCGAGCTAAACCATGTCGCTTTTAGTTTATCCTACTGTATGGGTTAGCGTAATCTAGTAGGGATCTAATGCTCAATATGAGCATGAGTTTATAACTTAACAGGTATGAAGCAAATCGGTAAACAATAGTGCAATTACCAACTACAGGCTCAAAGATTCATACTAGGAAGGGGATCACTCTTGGGATGCATGTCTTTAAATCACATTGGCACAGGATGGGACTTTTATTAGATCACGGCTACTTATTTCTTCGAGGAGATTTTCAAGACAATATTCTAACCTCTAGGCTCTAATCTTTCTGGTAATATAGTAATTTTAAGGGAACATCACACCGAGGAATTTTAGAAACGCCTCCAATAAACCGGTGAGGAAAGAAGTAGGTTGCTATTTTCACAAAATGTACCTTGCGACTGCTATCATCGTGCTCATGGTTAGCTACCTGCTTGACCTTACGACTACCACTTTACTCTGATGATATCACAAGTTTTGAGGAGAAAAATGGGGATCAAAACTATTCTCCTTCTATTCGTTGAACTTGCCTTATTAAATGCCACCTGGATTGGGCTAGATTCGTCATGTCATGTGCCTCGCATTTTTTTGTCTCCTGGTTGCTAAGTAAAGCAACCCTCGCCTTACCCTATATCAGTATATGGTAGGCAATAAACACTTTCTATCCTCGTGGAGGCTATCTGACTAATACAAAAGTAGTCTCTTTTTCTATATGCTTGTGCTTCGTGACACCCTAAAATATACATACATATTATAATGAGACACAGGGTAGAGAGTTCAGGCTTCTGGGGCCTGGATGCAAAGATGTGGGGGCCAGTCTGATGATGGCATCAAAGAACATGCATATACAGTGCTATGGATATTGTGACAAGGGCTTGTGCTTAAGTGCTTGGAACTTGGTGTTCTAATCAGCTGATAATCTTTTTGGATCTATAGGGCCTCTGGTTTTCTATTTCTGATTTCAACGTAACCTCGCCCAAATCCCTTATTTATAAATAGAATTCGAGAGCATGGGACTTCCGACCTTGGGCTTCCTCAAGAGATCTGTACTACAGGGGGCTATATGAACCAATATGCATTCTATTTCTTTCCATGATGGGAGGGCATCAGCCATCTCGGACTCTGTGTGTGGCTTGCAATCCTGTAGCCAGTGACTCATGGCTTGTCCATGTGACAAATGCAAAGCCTTAAGCAATACATCGAATCTTATGAGATGCTATTAATCCGCCACTCACCACTGAAAACATATGATCTTGTCATCTAAAGTGTCATGCATTTAGAGGTTGGCCAATCAAGTGCCAACAGTGAATATGCCTGCGTTTCTATTTAGTTGGACCCCATCATATGCAGAGCAAAACAGACGGGCCAAGCGTCTATATTATAATCGTAGTGGGCGCTATCGTATGTGCTTTATGCCCCTAAACAATTTGATACGTTTCTAGGTACTAAGCATTTCTAGGAACTGGGTAGTTCACACTGAAGTGCTATGATAGATCGACCTTCAACTACGACTTCGATCCTGTTGGTTGCACTTTATCATCTTCTCGTTGATGACGGGAGCTTCATCGGGCTCATAAACTCTCGAGGCTCTTAGAATGAATCGGGTTTTATAATCCGTGGTACCGACGGTGTCTCTCCCAGGGCGTCATTCCACCTTTCCACTTCACTTTGTTCTCATCTCCCCAGCTCCACCAACCGCTACCACCAGCCCTATTGATATTCGCCCTTTCTTCATGTGAATTCCTCATGTAGCCTTGTTCTTTGTCCCACTCTTTCAGCTCCAAATAGAATTCTTCTGCGCTTCTCGTGTCATGCCAGGGTCCTTCGAAGATGTCAGTCGTATCTAACCGAGCCTGATCCCACATTATATAACCCCACTCGCGTAGCTTGTCTTGGGACTCTTCGTATAGGAAGGGTCTTCCTTCTGAATACGACCATCGCCACGAATTTACTGGTCCGGGATCTGAGTCATGGAAGAATGGCCGAGGTCCATGGAGTTCCTCGGTCTCTGATACTGACCCGCCCCTGAAGAGACGTTCACTCGCACAGGTGAGGGTTTTATAGAGGAAATCAATGTGTTTGCGCGGCCTATTAGCGCATCTAGAACGCGGTACCGTTCCTCATATGTCTCTGCACTGACAACTTCGTAGAGCTTCTGTAGCCCGAGTGAAAGAAGAGATTGGGTGTGGGAAGAGCAGACTTCGGCTATATACCTACTGTATCCGGCACGCGCCCCAATAAATGTCGTGCTCTGCAACGTCATTGAAAGCTAGCATCTCGTTTGTAAGCTATAGACCTTACCATAGCCTGCCACGAACGTAACTTACTCGGTGCAATAGCACGAGCTAGGAAATCATGAATGCAACCTTTGCTCGTTTTCGTAGGGCAACCTGTCAAGGAAGTGCTGTCCGCCAGCTACTGGAGCCTCGCGGGAAAAATGGCAGTAAAGTTCGAACCAGTACAGTGTTCGTTGTATGCGGCATGTTTCTTGGCAGGTTGCAGAATGCTGGGGCCGATTTGAGGGGATTTTAGTCATGACGGTCTCGACAAACATCTTGGCAAAGGCGGCTACGTAAAAGTGAAATCGACTAATGCGAAGCGCTCTTCGTAGGGTCCAAGATCTAGGTGGCGTCGGCCTCTGTCGAAGATTTTGGCCAAGAAAGTCCACGGGCCCTGTGGCTCTCGAAGACCGGCTCATCCAGTAACAACGCCCACTCGGATACTATCATGGCTTCGGGTAACACGCTCACATCTATCTGGTTAAGCAGTACCTGCCTTGTTATTGTTGTCTCGGCATCCCAGAATGCTCGGTAGAACACCGAGCATGACAAGACGGCCGTATGCAGTGATGGGACGTCAGGCAAAAGTCCGAGTATCATTTGTAGAAGTTCAATTGGTAGTCCTTTGATCGGTATCAGCTGGAACTCTCCATCTTGGTTCATTCTGATGGTTGTTGCTGTTCTGGAGATAAAAGCTAAGGAAGAAAGTACGTGTTGAAGGATAGGTATATAATTCTTTGGAGATGAATGCCGGGTGTTAGCATGGATGCAGGCGAAAAGTGAGGGTCATGGAGGGGAGAGGCACTTACCCAGGTATTTAAATAGTGATAACTCACAATTCGACTGTGAATGGTAAAATGTTTGCTGAAGTAGGACAAACGTGTGGGTGTTTGCCTGTCACAGGCCAACACAGCCATTTCCACATGCCACACATCCGATATACAATTGATCAAGACTCTTGTGAATTGGCTTGCTTGATAGATTGCGACCAACAAATAAAGTTCAATCAAACTCTCGGTTCATTAACATGAAGGACGAGGTTCCCCGTGCAAAGCCAGACAGTCTCTGCAAAATAGTTCTAGAGATCTTAATTTGAAATACATGTGCTACACAGCCCGGCCGCAGAGCCAAAAAGCCATAGAGCCCTGGAGGCCACCCTAACTTCGAAGGCTAAGACATACAGTTAGCCGAGATTCGATAAAAAATGGGGGAAATACAGAGAAGGCCTACTACAACTGGAGACTAGAGGAGTATCGTTAGTCGAATACGTAACCCTGTTCTAAGCTCATGGATACAAGCCCTAATCGTACGTAGAGAAGGAGAAAGACGAAATTCATCTAACGATATACTAGGTATTCTAGACTACTATTCTAAATATATTTACAGAAGCTCGTGACTCGTACCAGCCGAGACCTAATGTTCGAGTAGGACTATGTCCCATATACCGGGGAACAGTTGGGATTCCGAGATCGGGGACTGCCTATCATGGATATTATCACACGAGTATAACGCTTGGTACGACACTTGGTCTATTTAGTTGTCGGCCTATTTGGTGGCTTCCTAGACCAGCTGTTAGGTAGCAATACGAAGCCTGGGCTAACGACGAAGTAGTAGACACCAAAAAAACTGCGACAAACTCACCTTGATAGCTGTGTTGAGATAGAGCGAGATGGCGCACAGTGTTGTGTCTGGATGGGTGACATTGTTCCAGATTTACATCACAGAGAATGACTGATGAAGGTACACCGGGCACTGAGTAATTGGAGTGGTAAACGACCCTGCCATACATGCGGAGTATATAGTAGGTTCCGGTAGGTTTATGTTCCCAAGGGAAAAGAGATACGCTTATGCCAAAGTGCGCTATACGATTATTCACCGGGCCGTTAAAGCGTTTTTCTTTATATAAACAATTAAAAGAACTGGTTGTATGCTTAGGTATACTGAAGTAGGGCGTGTGCGATATATGGGCAAATTAGGCCCAGGGGGCAAGTAAGTGGGCAAAATGACTAAGGGGATGGGTCGCGTAAAAACACCAAATATCCCTCTGTATCTTACTTTTGTACTCAACACACACAGCGCAGAGTTTTTATTTTTTTGGGGTTTTTTCATACATTTCATTCCCTTTGATCAGAGGATTCCCCTTATTTCTACGTGACAGAGACTCGAATTGGATGAGTAATTTGCAGATTACCTCCTTTCCAGTGGTCCCAGTCACCCTGGGCCAATTCAATACCTGAATCATCCGTATTTCCTTCCTTCACTTAAATACGTCACTCACTAAACTGGCTGTCGACTTTGATGAGATGTGCTCGATGGGCTCGCTTTCGATCCCATCGAGTTGTCGCATAACCTGTGCCGCACCCTGGGCTGTAGCTTGTCTCCTGGTCCAGCCTGGGGCGCTTCTTCTAACACTATGCGTGCCCAACAAGCCGTCTCCATATTAGTTCGCACATATATTATGAAGTATCTTGTTATTCCCCTCATTTACTTATTTTACACTCGTCAACATCAGATTTTATCCCACCATCCAGACTGATGGTGGCTCAAAAAGCAAAGGGGTGAGCTCGCAAAAAAAAAAAAAAAATGGTATCGAGAGACCATGTACCTCCCGAAAACCAAATGCTTGAACTATATACTGACTGCTCTGAGTTGTGTAACCACATATTTCCCGAGAGTGTCTCTTCCACGTCCACTGCTGCCGATTTGTGATAATGCTTGAACACATTACCAGCCACCGGATCGGCAGCGTCGACATAATCTAACATGGCAATGTTGACACTCGACTATGTAGTCCGTTACGCGGTAATTGCATCCCTGGCACTGATGCTCGTCGGGTTGAACAATGGCATGTGTGTGAATGCATCCGTTTCGTTGCGCGATGTCCCTTAGATTTGCTTTAATTTGTTGGGCTCTCATTGCTGCGTATGCATCGAGTTGGAATATAGCTTGTGCTGGCGCTACAGGGTACATTAGAGGTTGCACCATAGCGTGCATGAAGGGTTGCACCGGAGGCCAAGCTGTAGGCTGAGCGATGTGGTGGTTGTCGAATTGAGGGACAGGAGCGCTACATGTTCCTGGGCTCTGGTATGTTAAGGGGCGCTCCGAGAGGAAGCATTCCGGGTTGGTTGTATATGGCTTCCAGTGCCCAGTCATCGGCTCCCTGCAGTGCACCAATATAGTAAGCGGCGTGTTCCTGGTTTCTGACGGCGCCGAGTTGAGCCTCGTTATTCTGACCTCCGGCCGCACCCAGGCACATGCCGTTTCCATGGGTTCCGGGTGGATTAGGATTAGGATCCGGCCTGTTTCTCTGGGCTAGCATCTGGGCGCCTCTTTGGGCTAGCAGCTGGGCGCCCCTTTGGGCTAGCAGCCCGACCCTCTGGGCTCGGCCGCCATTCGCGGCCGCTTGATGTAACGCCATTCGTGCCTCGGCTTCCCCGGTTCTGCCTCTGGATGCCTGGGCTGCCTGGGCTGTTTGGGCTGCTTGGGCTCCGGGAATCCTGGCTCTGTCTTCCTCGGCTTCCTGGTCTCTGATTGCCGTGATGGTTCTAGCTGCTGCAACCACATCAACTCTGGCTCCTTCGAGTTCGCGTGCCAAGGTGCGAAGCGCGGCGTGTTGCGCGGCATCCATCTCTTCGGGTGCTGGGGCACGAGGGGAGCTTCTGACACGACGCACAAGCCATGGCAGCTATGCCGCTCAGATCCGCGATGATAGCAGAACTCAGTACCACATCTGCAACTGCGAGAAGTTAGCCGCTACCGGCCGCTTTATTCTTCTTGGCTGGACATGAGCCTGACTTACGTGATGTGTGGACACCCATCCCTCAGCTCGACTACAATGCGACAGGAGGGACATCTTGACCACCCTTCCCGGCGAGCAAGTCTTAGAACCTCCTCGATGCCTTCATCCACTGGACACTCCCCACTATGCTCACTATGCGCGGCTTCTTTGCATTTTTCACAAGTCCTGCTATTGCATTCTGAGCAAACGCCGATTCCGTTGGTGATTTGTCGCAGTGGGATGCGAGCACCGCACTCGCGACGATGGCAGAAGTAGGGTTCGGAGTGTTTCTGACCCTGCTAAACTGGAGCGATATGTCCTAAGCAGTTCGTCGTCTAACCTGAAATCGAAGTCGTCTATTGCGATAGGCGCACAACAGGTTGCTGGCAGGCGGTCGTTGGCGATTGCTTGCTGAAGCAGATGTTCAAGGCACTCAATACACCAGATATGGCCGCAGGGTCGAAGCGCCGTGAGGAAGCGGTGGTTCTCGGCAAAACATACCTGGCAAACCTCCCTCTCGTCGTTATCGAAGGAGGAAGCTGTGACGGAGTCTCTGGGTCTTCGCTATCGTGGGCTGGCTCTCCGAAGCCGAAAGTTGAGTGGAACTCGTTCGGATGGCTAGCCATTGGTCATTCACCTTAACCTCGCGGCATTCAATGCCGCGAAAAACCTTTTAAATTTCATAGTTAACTTGCGTGCTACTCCCCGAGAACGCAGTTGCCAGCGGTTGGATGAGATCGGGGGGGCTGGAAATTCGTTGTTCTCCCGAAGGGAGATGCTAGTTTTATGAAAATATGAAAAAGAAATTTGGTACTAACTGTGTTAATTCGAGGAAAATAGTTCAATCACCAAAAGCAAGTGGCCACGCATGGTCTGATGACTGCTCTTCTTATGATAGTTAGTACAGTCAGGAGGACAACGAAAGGGCGAAAAGGGTGGATTTACCTACACGTTCGTATAGATTATACTATACTATATAGTGCCTGTTCCTCTGCTATCGAGGAAAGAACAACACTTATCCTCCAGGATTGGTGAGAAGAGAGGGCGACCCCCCGAGGCACATCAAAAATAGATTGAACTTAAATTCAAGGTCTATATTTCTAGATGATACCGATGCCGTGTTAAACCTTGAATCGGTTCTAAATGCGTACCACGGGCGAATGGCCAAACCTGGCGCCTACGTACGCCATGCCTACATTAGACTACCAATTTTAAAACTTGATGGCTTTGGATCAGGAATCGAACGCAACACACGCTGTGTAAGGCCGACTCGGAGCATTTGATCCTTCGTAGACAAACCAGCGCTACAATTACTTTGATAACTTAATGTCGGGCCTTGATTCTGCAAATGTAGACCAAGAAAATTTCGGTACAGGACTAGCCGGTCGAGCAGCCTGAAGTAACTCCGTCAGTGCTTGCGAAGAAAACAAACCGAGTTGGCCTACTCTAGGGGTCCTCAGAGAAGCATCAAGAAATTTTAATTTAGAAGGGTAAAATTTGGGTTTCTAAAAAAAACTTATCAAACTGCATCACTGCAAGAGCTTTAGTTTCAGTCCCAGCTACATGCGTCCACATATTGAAGGTTGACAGCTTGAACCAATTATAGATTGGAAGATCATGACTAAGTTATTCTTAAAAAGATCAAATCTATGATAATTATATTATACCTACTACTAAGAATATAAGTGGCGGAACTGGCCCCCTCTGAGCCGCCACTGTAAAGTTAAGGAGGTCATATAATGGCTTGGTGCCAAGGAAGCAAGACCAAGTAAAGATACATATAGTTTTATTCCACTGGGCAATATAGTATTGGTACCTGATTTTGCCCATTATCGGTTGTTAATCATTTCGGACACCCCCCCTGAAGGTTGGCAAGGTAGGATGTTGGCTTCGCCATCAAAACCAGTAGTTGGTATTCGAAGCACTAGACTCGTTGCCGTCATGATATGGTGTCATTAAAATTAGATGCTATTAAGAATATAATAAGTACAAGTTAATAAGTGAACACCTTGGTGGTGCTGACATTAATCCTACTCCAGCGTCGTCCTCGCCACCAAGCCAGTAGTATAGTCAGGGGCCAACATACATGATAGAGAATGAGAGCCGGCAAAGGATCCCATGTCTCAAAGCTTCCCTCTTTCCAGCTCATTAGATGCCTTAGAAAAATCGTGCTCGACTTCGAGACTTCTCTGCACCCTATTGATTTCTCACCTAGACGGAGGAGTGGTTGGATAACAAGGGAGACCAGGTCGTGCCCGAGCCAATATCGAGGCCGGAGAGCGGCAGATGGCGTAACCAAGATCTCTCCTCTTGCTGCTATCTGCTCGTAGACTGCCTTGGTAGGCCTCTCAATTGCGGATAGGTAGGCCCGGACCATATCCTCCATCTCTGGGCCCTCCTGTCCAAACAAGACCACGGCCGTGTGTGCGCGGGGGTTACACTCAATCGCATAGATACTCTTTCCAAGGCCTTCCGCCTTTTCTCTCGTAACGCCGGAATCCACCATGAAGTCGAAACTTAAATGTCCGGTCATACTGCTAGCGTCCGGGGAGCGTTCTAGGAACCCAACGGTGAAGTCCCGCATTGCGCGCCAGAGCGCACCATCTGGCGGAAGGGGCGCGTAATGCATCAGCATTTCAGAACTGGGACACGCAATGAAGCATTTCAGCTTCCCACGCACGATGAGAGCATGCGTGCAATATTCCTCGCCACCGGGATGAATTGCTGCAGAATCCAGGGGGTTGAGTTTGTGATGTAAAGCCGGGAAACATGCTCCCAGGTCGTGCGGTAAGTAGAGAGGGGCAGAAGCGTCATGTCCCCCCGGTTCACGTCGTCCATGCCGACAGGTTTGAGGATGTATTTTCTTCCAGGGTACATTACTGCCGAAGAGGAGAGGATGAGCAGTACCTCATCTCGGGACGTGACCTCGTGGGTATCAGGGATTGGGAGCTGCCGTTCCGCACACACGCGCATAAACGTGTTTTTCTCATGCAGCATTGATGTAGTGGCGGTATCGAATTGTATGCATTTGCAGGAAGTGCGCTCTTCGATAGCCTCCTTAGCTTGCGCATCCTCGATCGTGGTTGCGACACCTGAACACGACACCCAAAGATCGATCCTTTCGTCCTTGATTATCTGCACCAGAGTTTTAGTGTACGCCTTAGACTGGCTAGGGCTGCACGGCCTCGGAAGCCTGTGGAAACGCGATAGACTTTTCGAAAACCGGCCTGAACAGGGATAACGCCGTCTTCGAAGTCGGCGCCTATAACGCGATGTCCAGAAAGATGAAACGCTCGAGCCAACGTCAGCCCTTTCGCCATCCCGACCCCCGTAACGAGGATAGTTCGTCGCGCGCCATTTTGAAAAGTATGTTGTGGCGACCTGAATCTTGACGTAATAGCATGCTTCAGCGTAGCGAAACAGAGGACGACAAGGGATACTGGAGAGACGAAGAGACTTAAAAAACCAGGCCGAAGCACCTGGCCGCGTCATTACGAGTGGCCATTTCCTTCATTGACATGGGTACTACATATATGGCAAGATATACGTAGGGGTGATGGTAAAGGCTATTGTACTGCGAGTGTGTTATAATGTAGGTTTGTAAAACTAAAAAAAATTCTTGCGACGACTACATTTTGTGATATAGCCCCCTCAAGCCTCAAAACTTACAGACTGTTAGCATGCTGTCGTTGGCAGGACAATCAGAGGGTAGAATGGACGTTGATTATCACCAACGTCTGGTAATTGAGGCCATACCAATTTTAGAGACATCAATTTTAGAGAATCATGGCGGTTACGGATGATATGTGCTCTGGATCCGTATATTGAAGGCCTTACCACTACCTGCTGCGCGTTTAAATTTGACATACCAAATATGATGAATTATTTGCAACTGATCAGTAATTGGAATGGGATGGAGTGGAAAATCGGAGAGGTTGCATCACAGAGCACATGGTCAGTAACACGTTCTAGTTGAATTTGGGAATGAGGTGGAAATATCACGGCTACTTATCTCCGGAATCCGAGACATTTTCAGGCTTTGATGGTAAATTAATGTACCTACGAATATCTAGAGGCTTGCGTAATCTTACGATTCCATACCCTTGAGACGCCCACGTTCTCAACAAATGCTTTAAGCCTGAGCCTTGATTCCATCGCTGGTGCTGTTGATAGGGCTACTGGGCCATCCCCGCAATGCCCATCGACGAGACCCTTGCGGGCAATCTTAGTCTTGGTATTTCCATCCTGAATGCCGATAGGCCTCTTTACCCCTGCCATCTTCAAAGTTTTGTTGATGCTCATATTCTCGGCGGCCAAGTCCGTGTACCCGGTGTCACTACTATCTACGTATGCCTCGATCCCTGCGCCCTCACGAGGATACGCCTTGGCTAATAGTTTATGCTTGCGCAGAGCTTCTTTCAGCTCTTGCAGCCCGGCGTCATTGATAAATGTGCAGGACCCGAGTGGGCTTGGAACAGCCAGACGTAGCAGCCCGTCCCGGGTCTTCAAGATGGCAGCAGTGCCTTTCTCGAGTACTTGCTCGTCAAATTGTGGGTGGTCGATAGAGAGCCCTGCCATTGAGAATAGGTTTAGAAGGCGACGGTGTTCGTCATCCGAAAGTAGACTACGTTGGTTCGCCAACGTGGCAGAATACGCCATGTCGATTGAGATAGCGTGGCCGTGCCGGAGAGGCGTCTCGGGTACTAATTCATGTAACGGCGACCATCTGTGAATTAAAACGAGTTAGAGTTGTGGGTTAGCAGGTGTGCATCCAGAAACTCACGTGTGACCATACGCAATGACTCGATCAAGCCCAATCTCGTGTAGGTTGGGGTTTCAAGCTTCAGCATCTCGTAAATACCCTCACGATTGATCTTACTCAATGTCAGTAGGTAGTAAATCAACTGGAAATCGGAGGAAGCTAACGATGTCTGCAGCTTTACGAATCTCTGTCGAAGATCCCTCATTGCGTCCAAATTTGGTTTGGATCAACTGTTCGCAGTACTTGTCAAGTAGGTTAAACACTTCCAAATGAGCGCACGAAGATATCTTGATCAGTTCTGCAAACCCATTGCGAACTTGGGAAATGGGAAGGGTCCGTAGAAAACCGAAGTCGAGAAAGGTGTGTAAGGGGCATGGTACGCTCCTAGCCGGTTCTTATAGTGGCCGTAGTTTACAGCCACCTTGATGCTGACGCTCGCGTCAATGAGGCCAATAACTGTAGTTGGGACCCGAATGAAGTTCGTGTTGCGACGGTAGGCAGCACAGGCAAATCTAATGGTCGATGTAAGTCGCCATCATGGGCTTGACACTGAATAAAAGGCATGACATACCCAGCTACATCAGTAACCAGACCCCTCCAACAACGAGTACGGGTTCCTTATTGAAAGTTAGAATATAAAGCCTTAGGCGGCGACAGAGAAAAAGACGCTTGCCTTTCGAATGATACCAAAATCAGTCATCGAGTCGCAGATACTCAGGAATGTTTCGACCGTCTTTGCCTTCTCTCCAATTGAGGTCTGGTGGACTTTCAAGGCTAAATCGAAGTGTTTAAAGTACTCTTCCATCTTTCGGCCATACAGGGCGTAGACATTTTTGTCTGTTACGGCAAGAACTCTACCCCATTTCTTGTAGCAGTTTGCCAGGTCGGGATTGGCGATGTCAAAGACGCCGTCCACAAAGGCGAAGTCATATTCAATCTTCTCATAACCTTCGACATGGAAGCCGGTTTTGGTCTCACGGATCTTTGCTTTGAGATCCGACATAGTGAGGGTATAAAGAGGGCGCGCAGGCTTGAAATGAACGATCGATTTGCAAATGAGGTAGAGATCACCCCGTGCTAATCAAGAAGATGGGTTCTAATTTATCGAGCATGGATAAGATGCGAATTTTGTCGGCTGGTCGCCATTAAAAGACATCGGTTTTGTAAAACGCATGCCGTCGTGACCAGCTCGCCAACACCGTGACATCTTTCGACGAGGTTGGCGGTATGACTGCCAAGAGAGCATTCAATTGGCATGTTCCGAAACCAATTCCACTTGACTCCGAATTCCCGATCTACGGAAGAAATTCTGTGTCTCAACGGAACCGGGCCTAGATGTTAAAGTATTCGATCAGAAGCAGCCGCTGACTCATCAAACATTTCTCTCTTTCACGTCAGAGGGGTATTTGAGACACGGATCTAGCCGGCGATTGGGGAATCATAGCATTACACAGATCGAGATTTTGGATCGAATCTATCGAAATGCCATAACCTGGTATTTCCCGATCCGTACTCTCTTCGCCACGATAATAAGGGACAAGGAGGCGAAAACAACCAAGCTAGCCTAGCGGGAAAGTTTAAAAGTGGCGTATCCCAACGATGACACATGACGTTCCCAGCGCTGACTGAGATAAAAGTGAGATCATAATACTATGACAACTACCTTAAGAGTGTTCTTTGAATATGAAATATGAAAACTATTGCTTATTTCGATTTATACAAGATTAATTGTTTGCCGACCGAAAGATACCTGATTTTGCACATAACCACCCTGTGAGTTATGGAAGCCTCACTGGGAGAGTCATTTCAAGGAGTGACGTATCTGCCAAAGGAAGACGTGTATGTCAGTACGACATAATTGCATCCAATATCAATTGTAATTCTAACCGAAATCTCTGGTAGTTTGACGATGGCCGTGAGCTCGAGCTCTTACAATTCGTCCTCGGTCATCCCGATGTAGACCAATTCAAAGGGAACCCGCAAAAAGTTCTTGATGCGATTGACGAGTTCGGCCGCACCCAAAAATATCTGATGAACATTGGCGAGTTCAAGTCCAAGACTGTCGTGGACCTGATCAAGGCCCGGAAGCCCCAGGTGATGGTCGAGCTCGGCGGGTATGTTGGCTATTCGGCGATTGCGTTTGCCACGGCACTACGGGAGGGGGAGGTGCCGTTTATTACAGCCTAGAGAAACACAACGAGTTTGGAAAAGTCATCACACAGCTTGTCGACCTAGCAGGACTCGGCGATGTTGTCCAGGTTATTTCTGGTTCAAGCTCTGACTCACTGAGGCAGTTGCATGCAGATGGTATTTTGCTACAGATTGATCTACTCTTTCTGGATCACCACAAGCCGTTATATACCGATGACCTAAAGCTCTGCGAAGAACTTGGATTAATTAGCATCGACACCATATTGGCTGCAGACAATGGTGAGTCGCAATAATTCTATTCGCTCCGTCCGCTCATGCGCAGTTGTTTTTAGTCATCAACCCAGGAAACCCGCCATACCTCGAATATGTCAGAAGTTCCGTTGGGAAGAAGAGAGGAGATGCCGCGCTAATGGCTAAGTCGGGGCTGAGAGGCAATCCAAATCTGGTATACGAAAGCCGGCTTGTTGAAGGCTGGAACCGAGTGGTGCGCTTGTACGTTCACGTTTCCTTTGTCTTCCAACGTGGGCTAATTTTGGCCAGGATGCGGTTGAGGTGACACGATGTGTAGCTATTGAAAATGAGGTAACATCAGATAAAAAACATAGGAGCGTAACAGGGTCCTCGCAGTTCTTTGGGAGGTAACAGCTGGATTGTCTTTTGCTATACGCGATTTGGGAGGCAAACGAGAGATACATATAGAGCTGTGCTGAGGGACCGATAACAGATATCGATATGACTACAACTGTAATGGTGATAGGGTCAACGGCGTTGCCATGACCCCTGAACTTCTGTGTTGATTGCCCAGACTATGACGTAAGCCATGGTATCTATACTTAACGACAACTCCTCATTTCCTTACAAGTTGTGACTTCGAATAATGATACCATTCGGACTATAGTTGACGTCAAAATAATCATAATGCGTATACTGTGCTTTGGGTCCGACTCGAGGCGGCGGCGATATATATGTGTGAGAACGGCTTGGTAAGCCTCATCAGAATACATTGAATACAGAGGAGTATGATGGCAATTTATATCCAAAAACTGGCCGAGATGTAACCAAATCAATGAGGATAAGCAGAATGCGCGTCCAGTGACTCTGAGGGTGCGTGGTCAGTATTTCCATAAACTAGTCTCACGACCCCTGGAGACGTTTGGCGCAAGCCACCATGACCTTGGGAAACTCATTCCCCATTTGGTCATCAAATTTTTGAGCTCGTCTTTTCTGCCGGGTACAACATTAATGAAAATCCGATCGCCACCACTCATACAAGGCTCCGAATGGACTGCACCCTCTCCTGGCCGATACGGAAGAACACGCACTCGCCTGGGGTGGCCTGCATCGTGCCCATAGGCTTCAATTGAGTCGCGAGCTTCTCTCTAACGGCATCGGATGTGGCGGCGCATGCAATACAGCGAATGGAAGTGCAGTCATGGTCCGTCGCTAGGCTTTTCCTCGTATCCCGCTGCGTCTTACGTGCTTCGGCTTGGCGCTCGGTAGGGATGAACATAGTCGAGGGCCTAGCAACGTAGTACAAAGCTTCCAGTCCGTTTGTAGGTCCAACTGCCTGTCGCCGTCATCTTCGCGCGGTATCGCTCTCAGTCCTCCACCGCGGGCACTGAAAAAAACGTCGTCCGTGTGCCACCGGGGCTTGTCGAATTCGCTCGTCGCCTTCGTGGCGCGAATCGTCAACCAGTAGTGGTCAAGCTCATGTTTTCTGAGGGTCTCGTTGACGAATTCCAGGAAGGGCATCAACTTCGTGAGTAGGGAACTCGATAAGGCAGCAGAGGTCCATTCGTGGAAATTCGGCGGTAGGTCGTCGCTATCTGTGAGGAGGGGCCGCAGTAGCTCCAGAAAGCATTATTCGTGACGCGTAAACCATGATCTTCAGTAAATGGAGATTTTACCCCGTGTCGGTAGTCAAGAAACTCGAAGCTTGAACTTGCTGAGACTTGTTCTGCCCTCATGGCTTGTTGGGCGATGAGGAATCATTTACCTGTTCAACTAACTACCCAGTTTCATCGGCGACTCTGACAAAGAGGGTTATGTATTGCAGAAACATCGATTTGAAACAAGAGAAGCTGCTTTTGCCTAAGTGGACATAGACGAGGTTAAGTTCAGTCACCTGATTGTCCGTCTGTCAATGCTTGGCCTGCTTTGGCTTCTTGGCAAGTGTCATTTACACGTATGCATCGAGGTATATAAACTGCGATCCTCGGTCAGCGGACCCTGTTTTCATCGGGCCCGATCCATGCATTTCTGTGGCGTCCCAAGTGCCGCGACTAGGACCTAATATGGCCAAGCCTGTGCTATAAATAAAACAATAGTGCGTACATGGACTGGGTTGGTGGAGGTTGTTGACGGAGAAGGTTAGAGGTAGAGCTCTGAGAGATGAGATGGGAGTCTCGGGAACGTGAAGCAATGAACGGTAGGTCATGCTCCTCCCCGTTTAGTAGATTGAAAACCAGGTTGGATGAACGTCAACTAAGGCGAGAATGAACGGTGACGTACAGTTCATATCGCATTATAATTAACGGCTTCTGGAGTTCAGCAGGATGCAGCAGAGCGTCGCACACAGAGCAAACAATATTTTGATTGGCTGCCAAATAATTTGACCAAACAAAAAATAATTTTAAACTCTTTTTTATATTGCAACTCATTTTCCTTTTTTCCCCTATACATACATATATATTATTTTTTCAGATCTACAAACCGGAAGCAATATTCAAATAGAACACTTGTTTTCCAAGTCATTGTAACGAAGATGCAATAAGAAACTGTGTTTGACTTATTTTAATCATGTGCGGCGCTAAACCGCGGGAACGAATTGATATGAGTAGTATCCAGGCTATTATGTTAACATGAGTGCAACCCGTTAATGATTATACGCTTTACACTAATCATCAATAAGGAATAATAGACTCATTTCCATATTCCGCCGTAGATGGTAGCTGGTTCCCCTAGCTAGGATGAGCCCTGGTCTGTCAAATAGAGTGACCAATAAGCAATAGAGGAGTGAAGGCACGTTAGCAAACAAGAGGATTTGATGAAGAGAAGGATAGTGATATATAGGCACTGAGGTGAAATAACCGCCGCCAATTCTGGGCTGTTGCCCCATTCCCATAATTTATATATCCTTTACCTATAGTGCTGTTGGGCTCCTGCCTTTTAACTACCTGCATTGATATATCCCTAGCTACTTAGGTACTTCACACAATTCCCAGCTCGTTCATATTTACTGATTTCCTCTAACACCAACGCGACTCGGGCTACCTTCTACTTTTTATCAATCCCACTTCCACTACCGATAGAAGCCAACCGCGTCACTTTCGAAACAAGGGCTGTCGCCCTTTATCGGCCTTCTCTTGAAACTTTTGCACACAAGAAATATCCCCAGCCCAACGGCGCGAGGCGCTAGCCAATGCACACAGGGTTCGCCAAGTCAACACCAATCCCTCGCGCAAAGAGCAGCTGAGCAGAGAATAACGCCAAATACCCGCCACGGACAACGAAGAACCCTTGCACACCCATCGACAACGCTAGAGGCAAAACCCAGCCTCCTAGAAAAGCATCACAACAAGATGACGGGCACGGCCTCTATTCTATCTAAAGCCACCAGAGGCATCCGAAGAGCTTTTGTGGATCATGTGCTGCCGACACGCAATAAAGTGACATTCAACGGCAATGAGAAACTGTCACCATTCAGAGATCCAGATCCCTGGTATGAGTCCGAAAAGCCAGCTTTCGTCACCGAAGACGCGACTCCTACCCCGCAACCCTCTAAATGGAAAGCTACGGCAACAAAGCTCAAGACGTGGGCCCATCAGTTCACAACTGCAGTCGAAGATTCGTTCGCAGCTCAGGCTGTGTTCGTTAGCACGACTTACTAAGAGAGTACAATGGAGAGACACGAAGCTGCCACGTTTTCGCACGAGTGTGATTGGTCATGATGGTCAGTTTCACTGCTTCACTGCTTCCAAGTGTCACTTCATTGTCCTCTTTGAAAATCGCCTCCCGAGACACTCACTAACTGGCCTCAGAGCGCCGACGTGCGTGGCGACTCGCTGTTCGGGAAATCCACGTTCCCATACGAACCCGACCACCCTCATCTCTGGCATTCTCAAAACTACGGATGTAAATTGTTGAACAGCCACGATGGGAGTTGCCATTGTTTCGCTTTTCCGTAGCTACCCCAGCTTACATGAAGACGTTGAAAAGTTCATACATTTTGTTTCATTGTTCGGAGTAGCCCTACGCCTTCCAATAAGCCACTTTCAGGGACTGAGGAGAAATTTCTTGATGACGAGAACAGGATCCTATACTTTCTCATTTCCAACGGGGCCTGTTTCAAGAACATTCTATGTTACGGTTAGGTGTATATAAAATCGAGACTAAAACATTGCCATAGTATGGCTCGAGACAAATATCCTGTTCTCTTATTTTATGACGTCTGAAATGAGATAAGTTCGACCAGCTTCTTGAACATAAGGTTCATGTAAATGGCCACACCGACTGAACACATTGCCAAACTTCTTCCGCAAAACTGCCTTCGAAAATACCTTGCGCCTGCGCCATAATTCACTAACAGTATCCGCAATCCGAGCCGAAGAGCGTTCTTCTCTGGTCAAAAAGTTCAACCCAGGAAAAAGTTGGGGGCGAATAGAAAACCGCCAGACAAACCCGAGCACTAGCTCTAGCTCCCTTATCTATATGCGGAAGCGAAGCAGTATAGACATGTGCATCTTGAAATGAAAAAAAAATATTTGCTGTCCTTCATCTTCAAAATTCCAGAGTCGCCTCAGTGTTTTAAAAAAATTAAAACAAGTAATGTCATCATTGGCGATGAGTGAAAAGAACAGCATCTAATTACACAGGAAGAACCCCCGCCCTCCCGGCCTCCTTGTCCCCTGCCAACTTGGTTAAGTTCGCGACGCGGGAACTACGAGACGGGGATGTCAACTGGCCCAATCCTGCTTTCTGTCAATTGTCCATGCGTACATATGAAACTCATAGCGAATAGCCAGGTTACATACGGCACGTTGTTTAGCCTTCGTAGAGAATATGACTAAGTGCCAGCTTCAGGATCGGGGGCAACGAGGCTCCTTTATAGACCGCCGGCGGGGTTTGGGAACACTTGGCCTGAGGCATGGTTCGGAGCTAACGTCGGTGAAAAGAAAACTGATGCTGTACACCATGGATAATATCGAAGCATATTTTCCTGTTCGGGTCTCTCTGCAGCGTTTAGATCTAGGGAACAGACGCAATCTCGGTTCTTAATATCCCAGTTATGAGGTTTCAGCACTACCAAAGCTTAGACCTGACCTTGATTTTCCATGCGAACTTGCCTAACCACGTGTACGTATGAGTCCCTGTTTGGGCAAGAACTTGCGCGATTCGAGGTCCTCATCCAAAGAAGGTTCGGTCGGAAGGGCCGAGCTACAGCCATGGTGACTCTTATTACCAGTTCTCAGTAGATCGGAGATAAGAAGCTAATAGGCAACCACGCATAGCATCATGAATATCATGGTTTGATTGAATACTTGCTAGGGATCGAGGAGAATATTGAGGATGATAATGCCATTATATTTTGCAGACTAATCTCATCCTTGATATGAGCCAATGATCCGCGAATTATCGTGACCTAACTCGTACCCCTAGGCTTGCTTAGGTTATTCTACATCCAGTTTAACGATAGATGCTGCCATTTTCATTGTAGCTTAGATAAAGTACTTATGTATTCCGGACCCTTTGGGCACATGACGAATCTAAAAGTTTTGGAGCCGACCGACGACGGAATTTATGCACCATAACCTCGGAAATTAAAGAGTTTTATTCCATTTTCAGCCGCGCCTTAGATAGTCAGGTTTCTTCCTTTTGGGGGCCGAGTCGCGGGGGCGACGAAGCCAGGGAAGGGTGGATTGAGGCAAGAGGGGAAACGGTAATTGGCGGAGGAAGCAGCACATTAGCTGCTTGATACACTCGTTGATTTCCCAGCTCTACCTCCTGTGCCTGTCTCCTCATTCGCTTCTGTCTCCTTCGGCGCCAAAGTATGGAGAAAAGCGCAAACAGTATAGCTGCGGCAACAATGGGTACCACGACCGAGGCAATACTACGTGTACCCTGTGAAGGCACAAGCGGACCTTGGGCCGTCCCATTCTTCAAGATTGCATCTTGACGAATTGTAATATTTGCTCTTGATCGTGTACTCTTGATCACCGTCGCGTTCTGATGCTGCAGTCTGATAATATTCGGGTTGGCTTCGCCGTATGTATCGTTGTTACTCAACGCCTTAGGTCGGCAAATACCTCCTTCCGCACAGGGGTTATACCAGCAGCAGCTGAGGACAATTTCCTTGTTGATCGTGCACTACGACTGTAACGACGGGATCAGCAATTGTCATCTTATTTGAGTAGCTTGCGAGCATAGGAAGCCCATCATGTGTAAAACTATCCGCAGATGAACCTTCCGTACGCCGAATTTATATCCTAACAAGAAGAGAACAATTCAGGGAATACTTACCGAGTTGCTGCCAGATGGACAAGGTGATCTTAACCCCGAATTCGACATCATACTGAGGCTTTTATGGCTTGTTGTCCAAACCTGGGAGGCGAAATTATGAAGCGGTGCTCAATATATTTCTCACTAACAGTTCCTAGAACGGGCATTAGCATGAAACGAGCCTATGGCAAGGAAGATATAAATGCGAAGCTACTTGAGAGCATATAATTTACATCAACTGAGTCTAAGTTTCGTTAAATCCGGCTATGAAACGTAATTATTAAGGATCCCAGGGCTTTGCAGGTAGTAGGTCAAGTACGATAGATAAGCCGTCTTCGCATATCGGGCATTAAAGCAGAAATATACCGAACGGAGGTATTGAGTAGGCAGTGGTTAAATTGTGCAGAGGTAGTAGATGTGAGGTTAACCTCATGATTTGATACAAATAACCGTTACCTATTGCAAGACCAAGAACAACATGCAGCAAACAGTACCTTTGACACTCTGTTAGTCACCTACGTTTGTAACGTAACTTTATTGCGATATAGAGATGCACACAGTTTATATGGCGGCTTAAGGTATTCTGACGCGAATTCTGAATATGTTCGGTACGGAGTCGTGTACCTGATTGAAGGTGGCGATATCGACAGACACGGAATGCCTCACGCTCACCCGACCTTTCCACGTCCACTTTGGCGAGTTCAAAATATTTTTGAGCCCCTTTCAGACTCGCAGTCGCATAATTATCATATCGACTCATTCTTGTCCCGCTACATTCTACAGAGTTTCCTCTCACCCGGACCGCTCTACGTGAGCGAAAATAGGACATAGGCCCTCCCTCGTCTCGACTGCTTGCTCTCCAGTGCGCCATCGCTCACATTCTTCACTTTTCTGCAGCTGGCGAGTACATCGATAAGCTACTGCGCGAAATGGAGGGGCAGAGCATGTACGCGGCAGATGGTTAGCCATTGCAAACACACACACACACACACACCAAATGTGGCAGATCAAAAGCATAAGGCCCGCCAGGGCGCCATCACTATCGCCGTAGGCATTTGGGATGGTGCTCTGTAACTAAGAGAGTCGTGTTTCATTTTCTTCTGAAGAGCAATGGAATTATCTTCGGCGCCGAGGTCAAGATTTTTCGCAGCCAGCTAATAGCTCGTCTAGCTCCTGTCATAGACGAACGCGCCACTCACTCGTGGTTGCTTGCCTTGATGCTTCAGCCTATCCATTAATTCGGATATTCTCTTAATACTATGTGCATGTTAACAACACCGCTGCTTGCTTCGTTGCACCCTTTCTATCTCTCTTTCGTCGACCGCCTTCTTTCCATCTGCCACAATCCCCTCTTTCTTTGGCTGGCCGAGGCCAGGGGACCGGCTGAAACTGGAGCCGTCGAGGGAAAGCTATAGCTAGAGAAGATGCGGGAAATAAGTAGAGAGGCATGCTTAAAAGCGTCAGGTCAAGAAGATGTCCCTGACCTCCAAGAGTAGCTTCTAAATTCCGCCCCGTAAGACCTCGTGACGATTTCTCGAATCGTTTCTTCATATTCAATCTTACTGGGTAGCACCGCCCTCATCCAGTTGATAGTATCTCCTCTACTACCCTACAGCACTGGCTGTGTGTGGCTAGAGTATTTAGTCAGCTGAATAGGAACGAATGTGGTGAGTCAAGCCAGAGAAAAAGCAGCGATCACGCCAAGACTAATTACATGCACCACAGAAGAGTGGCAAACCCAGATCCAGACTGAGACTTGCTCAAAATCAAGTTACCTGCTACCTCGTCCTCAATCAAGTATTATTGGCGCTTAATGACCCCGGAAGTCACCGTCTCTGGAGCCCCAGATCACGCGCAGACAGTGACTCAGGCAGGTAGCGAAGCGAACCATTTACGACAGCGCAGGCTAGAACTCCAGTTATCTAGTTTATGTGGCAGCCCGCCGACGAATGAATCGTGTCACTTTTAGGTTTTGTCAGATATAATCGACCAATAGGATTCGTCCCCAGAAATGCGGGAATTCCCTGTCTTCGGCCATGCGAGCAACCCGTGAGGCTGGAGCCTGCTTCTAGTTCGCACCCGCAATCCTACCCCCTCCTGTAAGACTGCATTGGGGGCCGACGAGGCTTTGGAGCAAGGGATGAGGTGACGCACTCTCGCATCAAGATTCTGGTGTCAAGTACTGTGATATCGTGATATGAGGTACTTTCACCTGGTCGGGCCATCAGTTAGCATGTCGGGAATACCTAGAGATGTTGATTTTATTAACCACTAGCTACTTACGTAGCACAATCCCACAAAAAGGTAACATATGAAGCGGGCGAATATTGGCGCACGTAAGCTTGGTACAGCTAGCTGTCTGCAACGCTGACCCGCGTCGTGAGCGGCTCTCCCGCTAGACAACTGGGGCGGATTGGGGACATCACGGAGAAAATATGACATACGAGGCGTGTGAAACGTTGGACCTTTCTTTCCGTGTATCCCTTGTGTGAATGCGAGGGGAGGGATGATGCGTAGTATAAAGAGCGGGCTGAGTCTTATCTTGTGTCATGCTAATTCAAGTTATCTACTCAAGTTGAATCTTTAGTCTAGTTATCCTATACTATTGTGACTATAAATTGCATGCCTCTCTGTCTTTACCGGACAGTTCGTTGTTAGTGTGCAAAATAACTTGTGAAGCCGACGAGTCATCATGCCGCCACCCTACTCACAGCACAATCCATCGAGGCAATCAACCTCGGCCAGGATGCCAACGCTAAAGGAGCCGCAACAATCGCGACCCCCTCCTCGGCACCGCGGATATCATCGTCACAGAGTGCTAAAACAGGGAGCACTCGCACACCTCCAGCCCATGGGCCTCAAAGTCCTCAGCGACGAGGGTATCAGCCCTTAGTACAGCCCAGTCACCTACGATACGAGGAGACGCAAGTACCATCAATAAAATCAAAACGCCACTCTCACCATTCTAAGTCGAATCAAGTACTCAGCAACAAACGCTTCCAGTGGTTAGAGCAGGGGATATACTGAGCAACCCACGACTGCAGCAAGTTACAGGTCTTTTACCTAGCAAAGTTGATATCTGGGGCGATAGGGAGTTTCCTCCGGACGAGCTATGTCGGCTAGCATGGGCCATGACCCTGCCTGAACCGTTTCCTTCAAAAAGACCGGCAGGAGAAATTTCCACCCCAAAAGCTCTGAAGTCAAAGAAGTGGTGAACATTAACGAAGCGAAAAAGAGAACTCCGCTCCAAATTTGCTAGTCATTGTATGCGACGGAAAAGACAGTGCTCAAAACGGAAACTCGTGACTCGCTTATTCTATCTCAAACTAAAGGTCGTTTCTTTCGTCAACCTTGACACCAATACGCCAAAATAATGATGCTATGCAGGGTCCTATGCTTAATGGAATGGGCAGCTTATAGGGAAATTACCCAGAAATGAGTATATACAAGGAAACGAAGGTTTTTCAGATGGATAGATGGAACCTTTAGTACAATGTCATGCTACGGCGAGGATGGGTTAATGGGCCATCGACTTGCCGATCTCACTCGCCCAGTCCTTCGCCGCTCAAATCCGTTCGTTTGGAACTGGTAGTCGAAAAGGGCTTGGCGCACCTCCTCTGGCGAGTTCAAAACGAAGGGGCCATACTGCACAACCTTTTGGTCGAGTACTTGTCCGGCGATCAACACGAGTCGCGCGTTCGAGGTGGCATTTTCGGGCACTTCAATGTTAACAACGTCACTTCGGGCTCGAACACACAGTTGTGGTACTGCTCGACTGTGCGCTTCGCGTCGCCGGATCCGAAGACAGCTGAACCTCAAGCTGATATGAAAAGGCATTCCAGCCCACGGGCAAAGGCTGGGCAAGCTTTCCGCCAGGCTTGATTTCGATGTCTAGAATCCATACGGGTGTATAAGCAAGGTCCTTGACACTGTCGACGCCTCCTGACTGTCCCGAGATAACCTTGACGTGGACCTTGTCGTCGATGTTAACTTGCGGTATCTCCTGGGCCCGCAGATCCCGGTACCGTGGTTCGCACTTTTTCAGGTCAGTTGGCAAATCGACCCATAACTGCAAGCCCACATTGGCGCTACCATCAGGGTTCTGTCGCGGCATCTCGGCATGCATAATGCCTCGCCCAGCCGTCATGAATTGTAGGTCGCCAGCCTCGATCGTACCCGCGTTTCCAGCGAAATCTTCGTGGTCCACAGCGCCAGTGAGCAAGTAGGTTATACTGAGAATCCCGGACTGTTAGCAGATGTCTATCTTAGCACCGACTGTGATTTGTGGTGACGGCTCACGTTTCTTGCCCGCGATGGGGGTCTGGAAAGCCGGCACCTGGCTTGATGCTAAAGTGATCAAGCATCAAGAAAGGTGAGAAATTGCGCAGCTGAGGTGTTCCTATGGACCGACGAACGCGAGCACCAGCTCCTTCGGCTTGCTCGACAGCAAGGAAGACCTTACGAATTACGCGGGGGGCAGACATCTTGGTCGCGACGAGCTGTTCCGACGGGTTGTAAAACGGAGAGTTAGACGTGTCCGTTGTAGAAGACTCGAGATCTCCAGCACTAGAGTTCAAGATAGTGGCGTATGTTAAGATGTTGTTCACTTGCTTCGTGACTTTAGTAATGCCGACCGCTGCTAAATCAACGATTTGATTTCGATAGACAACAGTAGACACCAAGGCAACGAGTATAGAGATGAAGAGCGAAAGGAAGCGCATTGGGAAAGTATAGATGAATGCGACGTGGTCTTTATATACAAAGAGCGATGGCAATGCAGAGAGACGGCAGATCTAGATAAGGTACAAGTAATTGAGATCAAGGAAGTGGATGCGGGCACATTGCCATCACGGTCCTGGCGTTATGCAGTACCTAGTAGGGCATGTTTAGGGGCAGGTGGTGTCTGGGATTTGCAAGAGTGAGCATTAAGTAATTGGAGCTCTAGAAAATTCGTGAAGTGGCTGTTGATTTGATATTATTGGTATCGTCTGGCTCGTGATGGACGATTTGTGATCTTGTACAAATCAACCAGGGAGCAGTGCAGGGAGCTCAACGACCCGCCATCCCACCTCTAGCGCCTCCCGCCGTCTCCGGCTGCACCTACCCGAGTACGTATCCTCTTAGCGTCCTCCGATCGGGTACTTACCAACACCTTACATCAGCATACCGCCCAGTAAAGAGCGTTGTAAGCTTGTCCGCAATATCGCCGTAATTAAGTAAAGCTCAGTTGGGCTAGTCGGCTCTACAAATAAATTGCTCAAGTCAGTGCTGACTGATTAACTCGACAGGCTCAATTAGCCCGAGCCTCAGCCGCGAGGAGAATGGAAATGCCTCGTTATTCTTTCTTGCCCAGGACATAAGGTGCTAAGGGTATATCGTGGCAACAAATACTCAGTCTTTTGCCCCGAGTACTGCAGCGAATCATTTTTCAAGTGCCGGTCATCTCGGTCGAACAACGACCATATCTATAACCATATATATATGCCCTATATAAGCTATATCATAAGCTTCTATATAAGATCGTTTGTTCTTTAATTTACTCATATAGCCATCTATCGTATATTGAGATTGGTAGATCACCCATAGCGAATGATCCCTTCTCTTCTGCTAACGAGTAATACTACACTGTACATATGATTCAAATCTGACGGCGGATGGTTCCAACTTGGATTAAGGTCTTTCTCTCGACGGTTTTTGGCGACTCTTAGCCGAATAGTTTCAGCTTCATTGCTTACTACCTGCTAGAAACGATAAAATATGCAAGAACGCCAACGTCCAGACCTATATCCCAGTCTGACTACTACCTCGTTGAGGATCTTGGGTCGATTCCCATGTGAGTCCCAATGGGGTCACAAACCTGGTTTCAGACTATAGCCCGGATCTCCCGTGGTGGTCAGGGTTACATGCAGAAAGCCAAGTTCCCAAGCTTTTCACATTCCGACAACATCTCCAACGACATTACCCGTTCTCCAAGAATTTCACTTTTCACATACTGTCACAATAGCTCCTTCCAGCAAATCCATAATTCCAAGGCGCTAATCCCGAACATGCCATAATACCGCGGCACTATAACCGAATCTTTGCTCAGGGCTCCATCTCCGAGGCGGGTACAGTCGCATATCTTGACATAGCTTCTACAACCTCATCTTTAGTAAGTGGACGACTACCGTCACCAGCCATTTCTGACATCAGCTTGAAGTAGTTGATGTAATAGGCGGGTGTGAACGTGATGAAGAGAACGGAGTCCTTCTCGGTTGGATTCGAGAATGTGTGCGGCGCACGCGTCGGCACGACCACGTAGTCTCCTTCCTTGGCGTCTACGTGCTTCCCATCAGGCGCGTGGAATCGGATTGTACCTTTGGTCACAAGGAACGTCTCGTCGTGCACTATAAAACAAGGAGGCGTCAATCACAGCTTTCTTCCTCTAATATCTAGCTAGTTAGGTAGCACTCGTGCTCCCCATTGAAGGCAAAATATTACTCAGCAGAAGGCCAGGGCAACACAAATATGTACTCACTTTCATGCCAGTGAGGGGGCGGACCTGATGTATTGGCCGGCACCCTGAACTCGGCGGCACCAATGCGATTGTCTATGACAAAAAAGTGAGTTAATAACGTCGGTTAGAGAGTCTCTTTCTTTCCCCTGGGCGGATACGTGCGTAATCAATGCCAAAATTCAGGTAAACGGGAGAGGACAAAAGCCAGATATATATACCAGTATGAGACCGGTCTTCCATAATACAGCATTGAATCGGCCCCAATTTGAGAATCTCGCCGGCCTTTGCCGGAAGATAATTGATGGGCCGGCGAGGCATCTTCATCTCTTTGAGTACACTCTCTTCCTCCATCATGTCGTTCTCTCTTGGTCTTGTGATGGGGGAGAATTTGCTTGTTGTCACAAGGGCTCAGTAGAAGGGCTTGGGAATAGCTTCATTCCTATTGGCTCCAATAATTGGCTATGGTGTCAGAGGACATCTTACTCTCTGAGTTTCCTTCAGAGGACTTAGGACCTGGCTAGCCTACATATATACACAAAATAATTTCTTTTTTTTACAGACCACCCAACGGAGTTCCGGTACAAGAACCTCAAAATGGTATGAATACCCGAGGGCTGTATCCGTAAGCGAGGCCCGTGTAACACTCGTAGATATGGCTCTGTGTTGAAAGAAGTGCCTGTTAAGCTCCTCGGATAGACAAAATGGTCAAGACGCTGCCCGACTACAGGAAATTCACAATTCACATCATATAGGTTGCATCATACCTGAGATAGCATAAGTGTGATAGAAACGTAGGGCTCGGCATAGTGAGACTAAGTAGGTGCTTTTGGGCGGCACAAGATATACGGAAAGCGTTCGTGATGGTTCCAGTCTACTATTTCCACATGAACATATAATTTCGATCTAATTCCCTATATTTCTTTTCTGCCACTTATCTTTGACCCTCAAGTCCGGTACACTAAAACGAGCCGGGTCTATGGCCAAGGTAAAGGGAGTTTATATAGCTTTTGTAAGTGTGACTACCAAAGGAGATATATAAGCTTCCGTAGTTGCCGGTACAGAGACCCTTCGGTGCTCATATCTTGCCACATAGCTAGAGGCGGTCAAGTCTTGGAGTAAGACATACAGCTGGGGATTATGAGGCTATTGGCCGGCGAGGACTACGAGAATAAAGTGTCGTCAAAGAGGCCGGTAATCGGATTCAAACTGACAGAGGCGGTATGAAGTCATAAGTATGAGTAAAGGACAGGAGAAAGGGAAGCTCAGTACGCCTTAGACCTGAAGAAAATTGTCAGTTGAATATGAGCCTCCGGCATAGCCCCTAGCACCTAGCCACGAATATCTACTAGTATTCCTTGATATCTCTGTAGCTCGTCCTACGCAAAGCTGGAGGAGCAAAACGCCCCCCAATGTACCGGATATTTAGATTTAGAATTAATTTGTCCCTCAATGAATTGCAAGGACACCATCTATCGAGTACATAGCCCATAGCTCTGATAAAAGTAGGTTATATAACCTGTACATATCCTCTTATTAAGTTTGTCTCTTAGTAGGAGTGCACTGTTGTTCCCTTTCTCAATGCCGAGACTTTCGCACTGTTCGTGAAATGTGGCCTTGGGTGTATGCAGCGCAAATACATATATGCTAATTGAAAATGAAAGTGTTGTAATTTATAAAACTAAGATGGAAAACCTTAGAGATATGGATTGTATATGCCTTGGACATGAATGTCTGTCGGTAGTCTTTAACTCTGGAC
This sequence comes from Amphirosellinia nigrospora, assembly GCA_004123355.1. Taxonomy (NCBI): domain Eukaryota; kingdom Fungi; phylum Ascomycota; class Sordariomycetes; order Xylariales; family Xylariaceae; genus Amphirosellinia; species Amphirosellinia nigrospora. Next base: position 870,962 of record SCHM01000006.1, on the reverse strand, counting down.
ACCTGTAGAGAATCGCTGAATATTATGAAACTTGATAAATTGAATGCTAGTTAGTCACTAATAGAAAACCTCAGCTCATACACCCCGCGAAATAACTGCACACGTGCGCAGGTTACTATACTCCTCAAACACCTAACCCATGTAGGCATCAGAGCCTATTGGAATAGGGGCTACGGCCCTGGCTATAGATTCTCGAGTACGAAACTAAAAAGTACTATTTATACGAGACTATCCAGTCGGAATACTAACTTTCGCTTTAACTTGTAATTTGAAGAGCAAATGGTCTGCTCTGATGTCATAGAGGCATTCCGTCTAGCGCCTACAGTCTTTGAATTACGAGTTCTTTACTTCGCATATTCACAGACTTACTAGCATAGACGCCGACAGCGAGACTGGAAAAAAGAAAAGTGTATCATCAAGATTTCATAGTAGGGACCCAGTTTTATCGAACATCGTGTATCCAGCCGAATTGCTACCCGACGTACGTGGTGAAGTCTTGGAGTTTGGGTATCGAACTCGGGGCTTTTAGGTTCTTTGCTATGCAGTTATTGAGCTGAAAAGCATTGGCATGTGAGCGGTGCTCAAATGAGAGCTATGCCTCTAAAGACAAATTCGCTTGATGTCATGAGAAAGGAGGTAACGTGGGGAGACAACATTGGGTCGGCCAGCTGACATCATACCCAAGTGGCATGTGATGATGGCACCCGCCGTCAATGACTGGCACCTGTCTGCCGGTAGGGAAAGTTAGTCTAGATTAGGATAGGTAGGTGTTTCGCCCTAATAATACAGCAGTGTTATACCTACTTGTACTTAAGAATGCGGGCGAACACTGTCATACAGCATACAGTAATAAGCCACAGTGCCAGTCATCACACCAACAAGAACCGGGATGTCCCTACCTCGCTTGTCATTGTGCAGGTACTGTACCGCATCTCTCCGGATTGGCCACTTCTATCGTAAAATATTAGACAGCACAACAGCTAACTCACCCTCCCAGTTGCCAGAATTGCCAGACCAAACAAAGCCCTTCAGATTGTGCCTCGTTAGGAGCTTGCTGTGTCCCGAGCTTGCGCTTCTGATCCCATTTCTGCCATGGCAATAGCTGCTCTCACCAACCTCTAAGCTATATCGATCCCCCCCCCCTCCCTATTAAACCACTGCTGCTGCAAACCGCCTTCACCATGAACGGCCATTTTGCTGCGGTTGGCGATGCGCCCACCAATGCGCACTACGGCCATGGCGTCCAAGTCGTCGACGAGGACAAGGAGTTCAAGTGCGCCGTCCTCCCGTAGCCTCTTCGTCTGACCTCCGACTGACCTTGCATGCGACACCCTGCAGCTCCAACTTGGGTTCGTATCTAGTAGCTACCGACGTTGCCGAGTCCGGTTTCAACTACCACCTGATATCTGTCTTCGGCTCGCAGTCGACCGGAAAGTCTACTCTGCTCAACAACCTCTTCGGCACCGATTTTAATGTCATGTCCGAGACGGAGCGCCGTCAGACTACCAAGGGGATATGGATGTCCAAGAACAAGACGACCACTATGACGGACAATATCCTCGTCATGGATGTTGAAGGCACTGACGGACGCGAACGCGGCGAGGACCAAGACTTCGAGAGAAAGAGTGCATTGTTCGCTCTGGCGACGAGCGAGGTCTTGATCGTCAACATCTGGGAGCATCAAGTCGGTTTATACCAAGGTGCTAATATGGGTTTACTGAAGACCGTGTTTGAGGTCAATCTGCAATTATTCCTTAAAGATAAACAGTGCGTTTTGGGAGAAAGGACAAGATGCAAAGTTTAGACGCTAACACCTACTCTAGGTCCACTCCGAGGTCCCTCCTATTCTTTGTAATTCGTGATCACATCGGGAACACACCTTTAGTCAACCTTCAAAATACCCTGACTCAGGATCTTACCAAAATTTGGTCATCTATATCGAAGCCGCAAGGTCTAGAGAATTCTCGTATTGAGGACTACTTCGATTTTGCTTTTGCTGCGCTACCACACAAGATCCTACAGCCTGAAAAATTTGTAGACGAGGTGAAGAATCTGGGGAAACGATTTATTGGTGGCAACCGCAACGCTAAAACCCGAGAGCTTGAAGGCGGTGTGTTCCTACCTGAATATCACCGAAGGATTCCGGCCGATGGCTTCTCAGTATATGCCGAAGGCGTCTGGGACCAGATTGTCAACAACAAAGACCTTGATCTACCTACGCAGCAAGAGCTTCTTGCTCAATTCCGCTGTGATGAGATCTCCCGCGAGGTCCTAATTCTATTTGACACTGCAATTGGTCCGCTTGAGGAAAAACAAGCCGAATCTTCTCGCATAGGCAAGCCGCTTGTTCTGGAGGGTCTCGGCGAGACCGGAAAACAAATAGGGAGAAGTGCGTGAAGGCGTTCGAAATACAGGCTGGCAGATACCACAAGGCTGTTTACGCGCGAAAACGCGTGGAGCTCGAAGGCAAGATTGATCAAGCGACTCAAGACTCTTTATCAGGGGCAGCTTACGGCGGCGCATAAATCCGGCGTAGCCTCCTTTAGCGATGCCGTGTCTGGTGACGTAAAAGCCGGCCAAAAATCGGGGGCTGCTTATGAATTTGCTGAGATCGTTGTCAAGGAGAAAGTGAAGTGTTTGGACCAATTCAAGACCGAGGTTGAGGATCTGTCTATTCCAGGCGTTGCGTGGACCAACTTTACCCCACAGCTTGTCCTTTTTGAAAAGGAGCTCGACGAAGTTAGCGCTCGCTTGCGAAAGGATGAAATGCGCAGGCTTGCTACACGTGTCGAGAGATGGGTCAAATCGCGGCTTGGCGATGCCGTGGGCCTTGAATTCAACAAACTTGGATCGGGTAGAGCGGGACAGGGCCCCGGAGGAAGGGGAGAAGCCACCGACGGAGAAAGATTTATGGGACCGCATCTGGAGTGTATTCGCCTCCATTGTCAAAGAGGCTGAAACTCGCTTTACTGACCGGGCGAAGAGCTTTGAGGCGACTGAAGCTGAAGTCGAGGTCGGGCTTTGGCGCCTTAGACGTAAGAGCTGGGTTGCTTTGAGAGAAAAGATCGACGAAGAAGTCATGGAAGGAAATATCTTGCTCAAGCTTCGTGAAAATTTTGAGGATAAATTCAGATATGATGACGCTGGAGTTCCGCGGATATGGCGGCCGGCAGATGATATCGAGGGCATCTATACCCGGGCAAGAGAGTCGACTCTTACTCTTATTCCCCTCCTTTCTAGATTCCGACTGTCTAACACCTATGCTCCACCGGACCTACCTTCCTTCATTGGCCACCAGCCTGCCGGAGTCGAAGCCGAGGATGAGGACGACTTAACCCCGATAGGTGGTGTTGATGAAGAGGATGGCAAGAGTCTCGAGGAAGAAATGACAGTCTTGAGTGAAGGCAAACGGCAGGATTTGGTCGTCCGGTTCAAGAAAATGGCTGATGGCGTGTACGTGGAGGCTAAGCGAAGTGCAATTGGTGGAATCACCCAGGTACCACTGTATTTCTATGGAATACTGTTGGCTCTAGGATGGAACGAGCTCGTAACCGGTGAGTGGGAGTCGCCTCACGGAACATGCCCTTCTTCTTTTTCGCTCTACTGACGTTTTCTAGTCTTACGCAACCCCATGCTCTTCTTGCTCCTTATTATTATAGCCGGTGGAACATATGTCGCATACAATCTGAATCTGCTGGGCCCGATGATGCAGATGAGCAGCGCGGCTTGGAACCAGGCTATCGAAATTGGCAAGCAGCGGCTCCGGGAGTTCTTGGAAAACAATGAGACGGCCCGCCAAGCTATCGCCATGCCTTCTCGGGATAGCGACTCGATCAGCTGTAAGTGCTTATCGGACTTGGTTTCTTATTCGACCGATTTAAGACTATACAGCCCCTTTCTGGCCAACCAAGCCTTAGCTTCTATACTTCTGGAAACCCCCTAGAAAAACTAAGAATCAAGATCGCTAACTCCCAGTGTTATAGTGGACACGTTGGATAGCCGTGGCAAGAAGGCTCGCCGGGCGACGGATGATGACGATATCTAATTAGAGCACGAGCATACACATGATGGGTTTAAAATTGCATACGAGGGTACGATGCAGGATATAGTATAAGTATATCATATTGATGTCAGGGACGACCGCTTGAATTCTAGACCGTCCATTTGCCAAGACCATTACCGTTACCGTGTGTCCAAACGCCATGATCATGCAATAATTATGTACAAACAACCAAATCAGAAAGCCTCTAGCCCAGCCGGAGTGCCAAACCATGTCCCGAGGTCGTCGGCGTCCTTTTCCCTTTCGCCATTGGCGATGAAGAAATCGGTTACGCGGCTCGTGGACTCGTCCTCATCAGCCGGCCACTCTATCTTGATACCGCCTTTCGCTTCTAGCAAATCCTTCGCCGTGCCCCAACTAAACCTACACTCGGGCCCCCAGCCGAACACGGGGTGCATATTCTGCTTCAGCCAGGCAACACAGCGCGCATCGGAAGGGTACCCAGAACCCCAGGATAGAACCTCCCCGTCGTCTCCTCCCGCCCCACTACCACTTCTCTCCTTTGCAACCCGCGCCCAGTCGTCGTAGAGGACCTCGAGCGCGGCGTCGCGCGTGACCTTGGCACAGACACTGGCGGCGCTGACGCAGGGGTATAAACTATCGGCCTTCTTGGCGACGGTGATCTTGACGGTGGGGAAGATGCGCTCGAGACGCCGCTGGTAGGCGGCCGGCTGCCCGATGGTGTCGACGTAGATCTCGCGCACGTTGACGCCCCGGGCCAGGACGCCTTGGATCAGCTCCGCTGTGGCGTCCATGGCCTGCGCGTTGAGGTTGTACGTCGCGCCCGCGGGCCGCATCATGTTGGCCCCGATGTCGCGCGCCGACAGGCTCGAGATGGCCCAGCCGCAGGCGGCGTGCAGGTCCGTCGCGGCCGTGCAGAGCGTCTCCATGAGGCTCGACCGCACGGCCGGCGTCAGGACCTTGGAGTCGTCGAAGTGGTGCGTTTCTTTTAGCAGAGGCTCCGATTGGGTCGTGGGCAGGTAGAAGACGCCGTAGACCATCGGCCCCAGCACGGGGCCGCGCCCGGCCTCGTCGACGCCGAGCACGCAGGGTATCCCGCTTGATGGGTCGGTTTCGCTGGCGTTTAGGGCGGGTGGTACCGGGGAGAAGTGTGTGTAGGTCTCCCCGCGCAGGGTCTGGGCGCGGTGGATAGAGGGCGGGACGAATACGTCGGCGATGGGCGTTTCGAGATCGAGGGCCATGTTGCCTTCGTCCATTTGGGTGTCTTCCATGGTTGTCTCGTGGTTGAATCTGGGTTGGGTTGCTGGTTTGGTGGAGTGTTTAAATCGGTGATGGAGGTTGGTTCTTTTTATTAAATAGTTTGGTTCAACTCTATTTAGCCAATTAGACGGTCAAAGTTTGAATTTTATGCTTCAACCACTTTAGATTGAAGTTGTTAACAATATGGAAAGCTTCATCCAGGCCTTTCTTTAGGTACCTAAGGTAGTGTATACTAGATGCCGGCTTTCAGTGCTGTACCTTAGGCCGACCCACCCGCTGTCTGTACAATTCCAGGGTCCCGGGCCGCTGAGGCGAGCGCGTCCCCCAAAATCTAAGGCGCGCTACAGAAACAGCACGGCTCCACTGCCGGTTGTATGGCCAATCAATTAATTGCCCCAAAAGGGAGTTAAGTAAACATGTTGAATTGTATCACCTGTTGACGTTCACTAACTCTCCCCACCATCTCGTTCACTTGTTGCTGCGACTAATAACCCAAGGCAGATTGCGCCTTGATGCCTCATTGTGAGACATTTGCTTAAGCTTAATATCTAGTTATCCAAGGCTTAGATGCCAACTCCCAGACAATAAGACAAATTTGGCAGTTGGCGCAACGAACTGTGTTTGAGGTTCAGCAATCATGGCGCCGCGCATCTCGACGCAGCGCCGGCAGACCCAGTCGCAAAACGAGCATGTTTATGCCCCGGGAAAAGTTGGGAGGTATTTTTCGATCCCATACGCCAGCCTGGTCCGCCGCAGATGCTGACGGCGCAAACTTAGGAAAACGGGCATCACGATACCAGACAACGGCCGACGCGACGAGCATGGCTTCGAAGATATGGACGATCTGTTCTCCTCGCCCGACAGGGAACTACAGGCCGAGACTAACGGTCGGGCTATGCATTCCGACGACGAGCAGGACATGGAGATTGACGATGGTATGTGATGAATCGCAATGGCATGGAACCATGATATGGGCGGTTGTTCGTCGGGACTGACCAGGTTGCTTTTGTCGTGTATAGGATCTGAGCTTGGTCCGGCAACGACACGGAAGCTCCAACAAGGCGGGCGCCCGTCTCTTCCACGTGCGCGATCGCCCATCAAGACAAACCTAAATTCCCCTGCGCGCCAGAACCCCACATACCACCTACATCTTCACCGACCAGAGGGACAATTGTCACCACCCACGAACGGAGCCCTAGGCCCGAGGTGGCGCGCAGATTAGACTTTTCGAAGAGCTCAGAGGACAGGACAGTGTTAATGAGCGGACATGCCAAAGTCAACGGTGCGGCTGGCCACAATATGAAGCCGCTGGCCGGCCGCTCTCAGTCCGCTCGTTCTCAAGGCCAGCCTGTGCCAAGTCCAATTTTCTCTGAAGAGGAACAAGAGGAACATGAAGAAGATGAAGAAGATGAAGAGGATTTGGTATTACTCGAGGCCGGTGCCATGGACGGAGGTGACGTCGGGGATGACTACCCTGAAGCACCTGATCAGGAAGTTGAGGTTGAAGACGAAGACGAAGACGAGGCGCCCGTCGTCCAGGAGTTGAAATCAACAAACCGGCCAAAACCTCCAGGGCGCAGAGGTCGCAAACCTAATGCGACTGTTGAAAAGGAGAACGACGAACCGTCAGGTTCCTCATCAGCCAACACATCTGGGACCGTGGAAAATGTGGAAAATGTGGAAGACGAAGAACCGGTAAAGAGGAAAAAGGGACGGCCAAAGGCAGCTGCTAAGCAAAAAGAGCCAACCCCCCCGCCCATCCAACGCCTCCACCTAAGTCCTCAAAACGTGGCAGACCGGCAAAGACGCCCCCAGAGAATGCCGACAAAGACAGCGCCGAGTCAAGAGGTGCCAAGCGCCCGAAGACCTCGGCAACGGCTGACAAAGCAGAGAAGAAAGTTTCATCAAAACCAGCGCCAACAAAGGAGAAGGGTAATCCGGGGCGAAAACGGAAATCTTCCGGCGTGGGTATTGAGTCACCAGAGATCAACGAAGGCCGCCCCTTCCTAAGGGTCGTGGGCTTGTCACTCTACGACGGGAGGATACCACGACCATGAGGACGACGCGGTCGGGTCGGGCTTCATTTAAGCCGCTGGAATGGTGGAAGGGTGATCATGTTGAATACGACGAAGACAAAGAGAGACTTTTTGAGGATGCTGGCAAGCGGCACTTCAAGATGCCACGGTGAAGGGTGTTGTACGTACGGAAGAGAACTACGAGGCGGTGCCGAAACGTCGTGGTCGTCCGGCCACGGGACGGAAGCCGGGACGGCGACCATCGGCCGTGGTAGAGGAGGAGGAGATAGAACGCGACGATTGGGAGTACGAGCCCGGTCGCGTGACGGGCGAGGTGGTCTGTTGGGAGCCGCAACATGAGTTCGAACCGCCGGCGAGGAAGATGAAGTCGAGATCGTCACGGACGAATTGGCCATCTCAGAAAACGCGATCCACCTGAAGGACATCAAGGACGCGACATTCAAGTTCGCCAAGACGCTGACGCTCCCGTTCTTCGGCACCGGGATCGTGGACCTGCCCCCGGGCGCCGAGAAGAGGCCCAAGAACGCCCGCAAGAACCACATGGTCTTCTTTGTGCACACCGGCAATGTCCAGGTGACGATTGCGCAGACCGAGTTTTCCATCGCCAAGGGCGGCATGTTTTTCGTTCCAAGAGGTTCGTTCGATATTTATTTTGTTTCCCTCCCACTTGTATAATCATTATGACCAAGGAAACTAACAAGGGGTGTGTATAGGAAACCACTACGAGATGCGAAATGAGACAGACAGGCCGTCGCGCATCTTCTTCGCGCAGGGTTCCGAGATGTTCCGTCCAGCCAACGACGAGAGCGAGGAATGAGATCCGGGATGACTTGCTTATCTTGGGGGCTCTTAGCTCTTTTAGTTTTATTTATACAAAACCCGTCTTTCGAAACGCAACTCGACTGACTTGTGGCAAACCGTACTTTTCTTTAATGCGGGATAAAAACGGATTTTTCGAATCACGAAATTAATGCCAACATGTTCGTGCTTCTCATACTCGTCTGTAGATCAGCTCGTATGCAGATGCCCAGAAAGTAAGAGGAGAGGTTAGGCTAGACGCGGCGAACACCTGTCACCTTCCACAACCACGCGGTTACTCATTCACATACATACATACATACATACACACACACACTCTCTCTCTCCATATTAAGGTATCCTCCCGGCGTTCAGGCGACGGACGGGAACGAGCGAGCGGCAATGTTACCATATTTTGTTTATTTGTTTGCCTGTCTGTCTATGTTGAGTCGGGGTTAATCACGATAGAATCTTACTCGCGGGAGGGAAGAAGGGAAAGCGCAGGTGTTAAGTAGCGAGATGAGAAACACCTATCTGTCGGCTTTATTTGTAGTCGTTCTGTCTATATTTTTGCTCGGACTTGATACCAAATGACTAAGCTCACATTATTCTCTTCTGCTGTTGCCACGATGATGGGTTATGGTTGTTGTGCTTGCGTGTATGGTGGTTCTGAACCAGGGGTGGAAGGAAATGTAGGTGATGAGGAGAGAGGACGAATGAAAGAGTAGGCGAGTACAGTTGTAGGTGGGATATATCTATCTACCTGCATCTGCCAGTCATATGGGAGCTATCTACATGTTAGGCATCTATGTCTCGGAAAGACGATGATCATGCATGAGGCCTAGGTGCAATCCACTCACAGACCACCAGTGTAGGAGGAGTGCTTGTGATTGCCATCATGTCAACAACAAGTAAATAGCTTCCTCGACTTCGTAATCATTAAACATATATCATCCGAGAAACAAGCACATGATGAAATTGAGATGGGTATCTGCCTCCCCTCCCCTTACGTCGTATCAACTACCGACACCACATGCTCCAACTACCATACCAAAACTTTTCAATACAAATATACAATACACCCATCCATGTATCCATGCTTTTTTCTCGTCCAAAACCAGAACAAGATATGCCAACACCAACGCTAATACTGGCTCGAGAGCACCTTCTTCAACCCCCAATATCACGCTCATACGACCAGATCTTACCCTGCGCACCCTCGATCTTCCCAACAAGATACTGAACTCGATCCCGCGTTCCCCAAGGCTGATTAGGCAAGGAGCCTAGTAGCGCAAGTTCTTTCTCCGCCTTCTCGATGTTGGCCCCCTCGATCTTGACGAGCTCCTTCAGGCGGGCGAGCTCCATCTTTGCAGAGAGAACCTTGTCGGCAGCCAGCTGGCGGAACGCGGCCTGGTAGACGGGTTTGCCAGCGACGATGCTGCGGGGCCGGCCTGCCCCTGAGCGAACCGTGATGAGCTCCGCGTTCGCGAGACCCTCGAGCGCCGACTCGCCGTCAGGGGCGGTGAGGGATGAGGAGAATGTGTCGGAGAGGAGCACTTCATTGTACCGTAGCTTCTCGTTCTTAGAGAGTAGATTCACTAGATACCAGGCTTGTTCCATCGACCACTTGTGCTCGCCGTCGCCGGTCGCGCGGCCAGGGAGCAGGAACATCTTCAGGATCTCGGAGGCCGACTGCTCTGTGATCTCGGCGATAGCTTGCTTGGGCGATTGCCCGGCCTTGATGCGGCGGGCGAGGTACTCGAGGTCCGTGAGACGTCCACCGAGCGTGCCAATGCAGGCGTCTAGTTCCGCTAGATCCGGTACGATGGCGACCTCTTGGTCCTGTTCTGGCTTGCGGTCTTCTGCATTGTCCGTCTTTTCGCCATCCTTCGTACCGGCGGCGACGTGGCCGAGAATGAACCCTCTCGCTACATCTGGGGAAAGATCACCTAAAGCAACGTGGCGGAATACGCGGTCAGGTAGTGCCTTGGATAAGATTTTTGTGTATGACGAATCATTCGCGAGGAATATGACACTGGCGACGTCGGACTGTACGAGAGCCGCAGCCCAGTTGGCTATCTTTTCGTAGATGAGGGCGGTGTCGTCACTCTTGTAGACGAAGTTGTCAATTACAACCACCGCTCTTTTCTCAGGGTGGGCTTCCAGGTACGCATCTGGCGGAAGCGAGGCGTCTGGGTCATTCTTAGATCGGCTTTCGAGGCCAAGAGTCTGGAGAGCCGTGGCTGTTGTATTTAGAATTTTCTGTAGTTGTGAGTCTAGTGTCTCCGAGAAGCCAGCCTTCACTCCAGTAGTACTTTGAATGCCAAGATCGATCATACTACTCATACTATTTGCCCACGAGAAGATGGGGCGATAGCCGACCTCAGAGGCCATCTTCTTAATAATCGCTGATTCGCCTCTGGCTTCAATAATCTGCTTGCAAGTCGATGACCAGAACATTTTGCCTATCCTTGAGAGCCTGCTCCAGCACAAGCTCTTTTTTCCTGATCCACGAGGGCCCTGGACCACGATGAACGTCTCGGCCGTCTCCGTTAGCCATGCTTGGATCTGCTCAATCATATCTTTTCGATGGGACCAGACCGCATTTAACCCGCCTGCTCATCTCCACCTCGTCTAAAGGCAAATATGTCTGATGTCTGTTTTCGAAGCCACCGGTATAAGCCGCTGTTACTCAGACGGTATTTACGCGAGACGCGTGTCTTGACGAAGAACGAGCGAATAGGGTCGAAAACAACGACGGTGATACCGGTGAGCAGAGCCACGAGGACAGGGATGACTATACGAGGGTGATTTGTGATCCAGTCCCAAATTCTATGAGGCTTAGTGCGTCGCTCGTAGGAGATGCGGAACTTGGTGCCGAATTTTCCTCCGCCCAGCTCTTCCGGCAAGACAAATCCGTGAAGGCAGTTTCGCGCCATGACAGCATCTCTTACAAACGAAAATCCACATAGGCGTTTTAGGTACCGCTTTCGAGTCCCAAGGTTGGGAAATAATCTCTGAGATGGAACCATATCGACGGAACATGCTATAAAGGGTCTCCTGCGAAAGCTCAACAGCTTCCTCGCCAGGATTTTTGGGAACAAACTCGACGCGCAATCTATTCTTAGGGAACCTTTGTAAGTCTTCGAGCCACGGGACACCCTTCACCAATCCAGCCTGTACGCCACGAAAGGGACTGAAGAACGGCTTGATGGGCTTCTCGGCCAGCAACTTCGAAACTCTCTTTTCCACGTCTTTTGGCGTTAATTCCGCCGGATGGGAGAATTTGACAAAGGCGCCGCCGTCCTTGAGCCGAGGGAGAATCTCGGTCACTTTGACGGGAATGTCGTCAGATATGGCGCGGTTGACCATCTTGACGGGGTCCATGATGCCCACGCTCGCGTTCTCAAACCGCCTCATGAGCCCCGGCAAGTCGTTCTCGGAACTCCGCCATGGCAGACGAAAAGCAGAAGACCAGAGAGGTTCAGTGGGAATAAGTCTACCGTCACCAAAGCGTCAGCAACACGACATGCCACTCTCACACGGGTCCCGGCACCTACTGTCAAACCAGAGGACCGACTCGTTAGATGCCAGTTCTATGTGGCCATCTTTGTCGTAGTCGGTAGCTACAGTGCTCTCCCACGCTCGTCGAGTCACGTGCGTTTGCGTCGTCCATCTCGGCCGTGCCCTAGGCGTGAAGTATGCCCGGCTCAGGCAGTGGGAGGTCTCCGGCCAGGCAGGGACCGGAACCCGGTTCCGAACTGTCTGGTGAGGGGCATGAGCATTGTTTGTGGTGCATGTGTGCCCTATGTAAAATCCAGAGGTGATCAGGGCGGAGAGAGAGCGAGGTCTTGCGACCTGATCTAAAATGTGCCACATACACCCGAGCAATCCGTGTGCTGCGCTTGCCCGGACGATAAATTCACAGCTGGGATACGCAACGAAATGCTGATGATATCATAGGCCGAGCTGCCAAGGCCCGAGTCCGGGGACGGCGCAATTGACCTACCCACCGATCTAAGCGACAACTGTAGATAATAATAGTAGTTAACGTTAGCCACAGGCAAGAAAGCCACAGTATCCGAGCCACAACATCTAACAAGGAAAGCTCTACCTCAAGCAAGCTATGATCGCCATGATCGCCTTGCCGTACCGCACCTACAAAAGCGCAGCAAGCCGACAAACGAAGACCGTACCACATCCATATATCATATATCGACGTACCCCGCGCTCATAATCCCCGCACGAACAAGACCTCAACAGCCATTCCCCTACCTCGTGCAATCCAGCTTCATCTCCGAGTTGAATATATACCAACAAGTAAAGAATACCGCGATGGGCTGGCTATGGTCATCCGGAGCCGCGCCGAAAGGCAGCAGCGTCACGGTCCCAGCTCCAAACAACACGACCGAACCACAACCCACCCCCTCCTCCGAGCCTACATACAGCGATCCCGAGATTGCCAAGTTCATGGCGCAGATACAAGCAGAATTCAGCACCACGAGCACCACGAGCACCACGAGCACCACGAGCACCACGAGCACCACCACCAAACCACAAGCCAAACACCGACAACCACCCCACCAAAACCAGACTCAAACCAAACCTCGTCTTCTTCCTCGTCGTCGTCATCATCATCATGGTGGCCCTCCTGGGGCTCTACCTCCTCAACCCAACCAACCCAAAGCTCGCCCTCCCCATCTCCATCTCCATCTCCATCTCCATCCACAATCCCCTCCTCCCAGTCCCAATCCAAGAACCCCAGACCTATCTAGACCCCTCTCCGAGTCCCTGCTCCCGACGACCATGTCCTGCCGGCAGGCCTTCGACCACGCGTACCACTGCAACAGCCTGGGCGGCCAGTGGACCTCCGTCTACCGCTCCGGCGGCGTGCGCGCCTGCAGCGAGCAGTGGGACGACTTCTGGTTCTGCATGCGCACCCGTGCCTACTCGGGCTCCGTCAAGGAGGACGCCGTCAGGGACTACTACCGCCAGAAGGAGCTCAGGAAGTACGGCGACGGCAAGCCCAACAGCACCGACATCTGGGAGCCACGGTCTGAGAGGCTGCCCGCCGGCTCGGCCTTCCAGGAACCTTACGTGAAGCCCGATATTAGCGACGAGGAGTGGTACCGGCTCGAGATTGAGCGGCAGAGGGAGATCCAGCGAATGCTTAAGAGGGAAGAGGAGAGGACATCATCATGATCATAGTATTGTATCAAGTTGTATTGTGTAAAAAAAGAATTGTCACATCACATGTATCACATCACATTCACACAAGACGAATGATATTTTTAATCTGAATTATTTTCATTGATCAGGGATGAATCCATGCTAAGGTACATCCATCCATGCCAGTCGTGAAATCGCAACTTTTTGTGCCTGTATCATTACCGCAGAAAAATCTAGGTAGAACCGCATTACCCATACCGCCATTCGTGATGCCATGGACACCATTTAACGCCGTGAAAAAAAAAAATCAAAAGGTCCGGAAGAGAGTTGTTGTAGTAGGTACTTAGTCGACCTCCTCGACGGTAGGGCCATCGTCACCACCGGCACCGGGAGCGCCACCGGCACCGGGGAAGCCGCCAGGGCCACCGCCGGGCATGCCACCGGGCATACCAGGCATACCACCGGCGCCACCAGCACCACCGTAGAACTTCATCATGATGGGGTTGGCAATGCCCTCGAGCTCCTTCTGCTTCTCCTCGTACTCCTCACGAGAAGCCTGCTGGTTCTCATCGAGCCAGGCCACGACGGAGTCAATCTCGGTCTTGAGCTTCTCCTTGTCACCAGCCTCGAGCTTCTCGTCAACCTTGGAGTCACCAAGAGTGTTGCGAAGAGAGTAGGCGTAGGACTCGAGGCCGTTCTTGGCGCTGATACGGCGACCTTCAGCCTCATCCTCATCCTTGTACTTCTCGGCCTCAGCCAACATACGCTCGATCTCCTCCTTGGACAGGCGACCCTTGTCGTTGGTGATGGTGATCTTGTTGGACTTTCCTGTGCCCTTCTCGACAGCAGAAACGTTCATGATTCCGTTGGCATCGAGATCGAAAGTAACTTCAATCTGGGGTACACCACGAGGGGCAGGGGGATACCGGTGAGCTCGAACTTGCCGAGCAGATTGTTGTCCTTGGTGCGTTGACGCTCACCCTCGTAGACCTGAATGAGCACACCAGGTTGGTTGTCAGAGAAGGTAGAGAAGACCTCAGACTTCTTGGTGGGGATAGTCGTGTTGCGGGGAATGAGCTTAGTCATCATACCACCAGCAGTCTCAATACCGAGAGAAAGGGCGGCAACGTCGAGAAGCAGGATCTCGTTAGTAGACTTAGAGCTGGTGTCACCAGAGAGGATAGCAGCTTGGACAGCAGCACCGTAGGCAACAGCCTCATCGGGGTTGATGGACTTGTTGGGCTCCTTGCCGTTGAAGTAGTCGGTAATGAGCTTCTGGACACGGGGGATACGAGTAGAACCACCGACAAGGACGATCTCGTGAACCTGAGACTTGTCGATCTTAGCATCAGCCAAGACACGGTCGACAGGCTGGATGGTGGATCGGAAGAGATCCTGGCAAAGTTCCTCAAATCTAGCACGGGTAATAGACGTGTAGAAGTCAATGCCTTCGAAGAGAGAGTCGATCTCAATTGAAGTCTGGGCGGACGACGACAGAGTACGCTTGGCACGCTCGCAAGCAGTGCGGAGACGACGAAGGGCACGAGCGTTGGTGGACAGATCCTTCTTGTGCTTGCGCTTGAACTCAGTGACAAAGTGGTTGACTAGACGGTTGTCGAAGTCTTCACCACCCAAGTGAGTGTCACCGGCGGTCGACTTGACCTCAAAGATACCCTCCTCAATAGTCAGGAGAGAAACATCGAATGTACCACCACCGAGATCGAAGATGAGCACGTTGCGCTCACCCTCGACCTTCTTGTCAAGACCGTAAGCGATGGCAGCGGCTGTGGGTTCGTTGATGATACGGAGGACGTTCAGGCCAGCAATGAGACCGAGTCCTTGGTAGCCTGACGCTGGGCGTCGTTGAAGTAGGCAGGGACGGTGATGACAGCGTTGTTGACGGTACCACCGAGGTAGGCTTCGGCGGTCTCACGCATCTTGATGAGGACCATGGAGGAGATCTCCTCGGGTGTGAAGGTCTTGGTCTCGCCCTTGTACTCGACCTCGACGATGGGCTTGCCTCCCTTGTCAATGATCTTGAAGGGGAAGTGCTTCATGTCAGCCTGAACCTCAGAATCGGCGAACTTGCGACCAATCAGACGCTTGGCGTCGAAGACTGTGTTGGCGGGGTTCATGGCGACCTGGTTCTTGGCGGCATCTCCGATCAGACGCTCGGTGTCGGTGAAGGCAACGAACGAAGGCGTTGTGCGGTTACCCTGGTCATTGGCAATGATCTCAATGCGGTCGTCTCGGTAGACACCCACGCATGAGTAGGTTGTACCCAAGTCAATACCTACGGCAGCGACCATGGTGGGCGATGTGATGTGAGTGATGGATTACAATGGAGAAAAGAGGACAAGATGATGAATATGAGGATGCAGCAGTTATGAAAGCGCGTGAAAGATCCTCTGATCGTGGGGGTTTGGGGTATCTAGAAAGTGTGCGAGGAAGTTGTGATGCGGAGGAAGAGTGGGAGAGTTGTGTGAAGTGTTGAGAGCGCAAAGCCTTAAATCATTTGTGGTCGAGGTACTTGGGTGGGACCCGCATCATCTTCAGAAGCTTCTGGAATGAACTTGGGGGGGCAGCGACGCACTTGCCCGCCCTTTCCAGCACCATCTAGTGGAAACTACGGCGGTAAATTTGCTACTGTGAAATTTCACATGCACAGGGCTCACTCTCACTGGTGCATCTTTGTTATTAGTTCGATTCATTGCCATCGAAAGCCTTACTCAGTATTCTTCCGATAATCTGCCACTTTCTACGATTCTATAGAAAAGCTGTGGTGGGGTATCATGACCTCACTAGGTAGTTAGAACCCCGCCATGGAGAAATCAGGAAGATGAAAAGTCCAGTCCAAGGCTTTTTTTCTTCCTCAGCGATCCATAGCATCCATAGCTGGCACCGGTTAGGTTAATTTAGGTAAATGGGTACCTAATGACATGGCCCAATCTTTCGGGCACAAAATTCTGGCAGCCTGGTAACTGCAAGGCAACCCTGGACCTGCCTGGATGTAGAAAACTTTCATAGCTTGCCAAGTCTGCCTGAAAATCTTGAAATACCTAGGTTGGCATAGGTGCAGCAGCAGCCTCCAAGGTTGTTGGCTTATATCCACCGGTACTTTGGTACTTCGATACTTCGGTACTTCATGTTGTACTGTGAACCTTATGTACCTACCTACCTACCTACTGTTCCTGCATTGATAGATTTTTTGACTCTGCTCGCAGTCACGCTCTTGCCAAATATCAAGACTGGCATACATCAGCGCATGCACAATCCCCTAGATCCTGCATTGGAGACGGTTTCGGAAATAACTGTATTTTACTTACATAAGCCTGATTTAATGCCTAGTCTTGCCTCTCGTCGAGATAGCCCGCACTCTCTCGCAAAATCTAGGCCAAACTCAAACACCAAGTTGCCACTAGATCCATAGCGGAACAGGCTCTAGTCTCACAGCCCCCAGTGCAAACGTCAGGTTCACAAAAAGGATAGAACATTCTAGGATGGACCTGAGGGAACCAGTTTCTCTCTTTGTCTGCTGGAAACAGTGATAGATCACATCGCAACCAAATTAATTAGAAACCTTTTAGAATTGAATAATTTTATTTTTAGAATTCACAAGAAGCTGCGCGAAGCCACAAGCAATATGTCCTGCTAACTATTACTGTATGTAAATAGATGGGTGGTCTAGCAGAAATGCTCGACTTTCTCAACCTTATTATCACGCGCTCCTAGGTCAGTCTTGAGATTTCTCCCAAACAGCTCGAGCAGCACCTCGAAGCAGATTTTGGTGATGGCGGGGTCGTAGCGGCCCTTGCTCAGCTCGTCGCGGATGAAGGCGTGCTGGGCCCAGGCGAACTCGTAGAAGCTGAACACGACGCCCGCGTCCCGCAGCTTTTGTCGGATGATGTCGCGTCCGTCGTCTGGGACGTGCGTATCCTTGATGCCGAAGATCATGGCCACCTCTCCTTTGATCTCCGCGAGCTTGTCGATGGTGTGGTTGCTGTTCGCCGGGGCCTCCAGCGACTGGTTCTTCTCGGTGAAGGGTCCCAGGCTGCGGCTGTGGATGTCTGTGCCAAAGAATGAGACGCAGGCGTTGATTCGGGGATCGAGCTACAGCAGTCTCAACGTCAGCAAGGCTATGTGACGAGCGGGGAGTGGAAAGCCTTACACTAGCACGTAAAGCACAGTGGCCGCCCAGGCACATGCCGGTGGTGCCTATCAGCCCGGTGCATGTCGGCAGGCTGAGTAGATAATCAATCGTCTTGCTGGTATCTACGTCGTATGATTGGAGCGTCTGTCGATGTCGCAGTAACGGGTAAGCAGGCTGTTCAGGGGTGGCTTAGGCGACACAGCGCCGGCGGTCTCACCTTGGTGATCTTCCACTCGTTTCCCTTGTCTGTGCCAGGCTGCATAAATCACTGGTCAGTAATCTCCATGCACAATGAAATGTCTGCGCAATTGCGAGGACATGGAATGTCTGATCTGGGGACCGTACCACGTCGTACGACAATGCCTCGGGGCCGGTGAAGTCATGGTACAGCGAGGTGCCGCAACAATGTAGCCTTGTTCCTGCGATCTGGCGAGCAAACCGCTCTACCGGTCCGGTCACTTATCGTTACCCCGTTAGTAAATAGATATCGTGAAGTAAAATCAGACGCGCGTCCCATTGGCTTCGCATGAGCGCACCTTGGTAGATCTCGCTGAATAGTACAACGCCAGGGAATCGACTGTGTCATTCCGCATCAGCGATCAGATTTCGCGAATCCCCTATTAGGGGGCACGTACGCATTCGGATATTGAGGAACGGCAGGATGATAGGTGAAGATTCCTATGCTGCGGATTAGCGCTTCCCTAAGGTTCAATCACCAAGCAAACGCAGCATACTCATCGTAGTCTCCTTCCCATCCACATTCGTCTGAACGTCGACATGGCTTTCGTTAATGAGCATCATCTTGAACACCTTGTTTCTGGTCCGATGTTTCTCGATGAAAAAATCTAATGAGAGTGAAAACTAGAGCTCAAGTTGTTTGTTTTTCGTGAAGTTGATGGGTACTTCATAACCTTTAACCGTTTTAACCCCACCATAGTCGTATGATTTACACATATTGTATGAGGGGTCGAGGGGCACAAATATGGGGCTAACTTTTGTTTCAAACCTCGATGAAGAGCGCAAAGCAGCATACATATATAGGTATCTTCCCTCGCCTTTCGATATTTTACTAGAATAGTCGTTTTAATCTATCATTAGTTTATTTCACTCCCATTCATCTAATCTCCGATCACGATTATTCTGCGAGCAAACCTACGTGGAGGGAGCACCCAGTTTGGTGCCCCTAAACTCCAAGACTTGTTACGAAGCATCACAGAATGGGAGACGTAAGAACTGAAATAGATTTATATGTAATTGGTCGCGATCTGCGTTTTCCACCACTTAAAGTCGATTTCTCAAGCTGGACTCAGTACAACCTCAGCTTAAACGGCATTGTTCAAGTAACCTTCCCATTATGATCCTGGACGGTAAAGCATATCCATGGGGTAATTATAATATGCTACCATCACATTGATTCGTCGATTCCTATACCACGGCCTATAGCGCGGCCTGATATGTCCCCATAGTATTATTATATAGTAACTAGGCCGTTACAGATGAGGCACCCGGTGCTCTGCAATATTAAGTTCACAATGCTTAAGAACCCTTCGCCTAGAATGAAACCCTGTCGTGATCGTGAGTACATGTTACAGAAAAAAAGTAGGCATGATCTTTCACTTACAGATGCTAAAACGATGAGGGTGTGTTGTCCCTTCCAAGACGAACCCTCCAATACCAATTCATTAACCCGCCGACAGTCCTCGCCAGTGTAAACGACGGCACGTTGTACATACCTAGTACATCAGTCAGTCTAATTATATCAAGCAAGACTTCGAGTCGCTTCACTTACCGACAGCAACGGCAATGCCTCCAGGAATGTATGCATGCCACGTCTTCCCTATGGCTTTTGTCCTCAGGATCGTAAAGACGGCAAATATGACAGCGGCCCCCATCGCAAACTCCCAAGCCATGTACGGCAATCCCTTACCAGTGACAAGCCTCGCGGTGAATATCCACACGAACGCAGTTGGGACCTGGAATAAGTCGCCCGGGACCTCATACACAGCTGTATAGAGTCGATATATCCATGCACTGACGACAGCACCGACGGTAGCGCCGATGAGCTGGCCCCAGAACTGGGCCTTGGGAGCCGCACCCAGTAGATGCCCGTCTTAAGGTCTTGCATGAGGTCTCCGGCTTGCAGAGCGCCAGCCTCGGAGACAGCGCCGGATGAGGTTGATGAGCACGCTGGCTTTATGAGTTTGAGGGATGATGAGCGCGAAGAAAAGCTGCGCTAACTTGCTGATACCCGACACTGGGTTTAAGTCTGTCTCGCCTAATGCCCGTACGCCCATGATGCTGAGTAACATGGCCATGAAAACAGCAATTATAGTTCCATAGAGGGGCACCAGCTCTCCAAAAGTAATATGAATGCTAGCTATGCAGAACAGGACTGAAAGAACCAGGCCAAAGCTAACAACCTTGGTGCCCACGAGCTGCTCTGGAGGGGCATCATCATGGTCCCAAACTCTTCGGCCACCCTGGTCATCGTCTATGTTTGATAGACCACTTAGGCCTTCCGCACTAGACGTCGAATGCCGACTCGTGATGGTCTCATCGCCGGCAACAGCGTCATAGCCAGTAGGATGACGTCGAAAAAGACCCCGTAGACCGCCGCGCTCGTATTTCTTCTTGAGGGTTATAGCCAAGGCTGGCCCATGTTCAACCACAGGGCGCAAGGCGATATGACCGAGACTGATCACAGCATCTGCCAACATGATGGCAAGTGAAGTCCAGACAATCCACCCTTTGCTCCCGGTCTCCCAGTCGTTGATCGGACCAGGTGCCCAGCCTCGGTTTTTCGCTAAGGGTGATAAGACTCCCCATCCAATTACCGCGCCGAGAAGCATGTGTATAGTTGTCGCCGGACCCATGATAATACCCTGGCCAACATACGCAAAACTCGGGTTGAGAGTCCACAGCCAAGTTTCCGCCGCCACTGTGCCAAATATAGGCAGGTTTCGTAAGACGGGAAAGAAGTATGTGGACAGAGTATATAGGCCTGAAATACCAAATGTAATCAATAATAGTCTAATGTTGGCCGCCCAGCTCTGCTTCTTTGCTAAGGTGGTATGATCCTCATCGTCATTCACGTCTTCAGCTTCAAAAAGAGGCTGGTTTTCCAACGCTAGGCTTCCGAACGTCGCAGCTTTCGATGGGTCCAAGGCTCCGGCATTTTGGGTGTTTCCCTTGCCATGGAGAACTCCGATTAACACGGCTGTGCTAAAGCCGCTTGGAAATTTCAATTGCTCTCTTATGATGACTTGTCGTCGCCTAGGAAGAAACATGAGCCAGCATTTCGTGAAATACAACCGGGTTATTAACTTACAGGGGGACAGCGAAGACGACGCCAAAATAGCAGAGGCCGAGAGACCAGATGATCAACTTTCCCATACTAAGATGAATGGGACCCTGTTCAGCGGGCTTCAACAAGTATTCCATAGCGGGCAACTATAATCAGGGAGTCAGACCATCAATTCTTACTAAGCTTTACATCTATACGCTCCTTACCACACCAACAAAGCCACAACCCAGCGGCATAATAGCCATGCCCCCAGCAACAGATTGCACCAGGACATTCTCAACAGGCGTGAACGGGAAGCTCAAGTGGCGCGAGAGCGTGCGGAAGATACCGAACCCCAGCAGACTCGCAGGCATAGTCATCATGCTGACCCAGCCTCTGCAGCCCGAAATACATATTGGAGAAGACGATGACAAGACCGACTAGTAAACCAGCCGCCACACCGCGGAAGGTGAAGTGACGGCCTTCTGGGAGGAACTTGACGGGCGGGCCACCTTCCCCGGAAGATGTTGGCGATGGCATCTCCTCGACCTCGACCTCGGAATCACTTTCCGGCCGGGGCTCTATTACGTGCATTCCTCTATCAGGAGCCATGGCGACTCAGGCGGTGTCACGCGAGGGCGACTAGATAGCGTACTATAGAAAATAGAAACAAGAACAGGAACTCGATTAGATTCAAACTCTAGCATTTCATGATGAGATATACGGGATATGGAGGAAATGAAGGTGAAGGATAGAAGATGCTATGGACACGGGTATAGTCGCGGATGTCTACAGTGGTTGGGGTGCTGGCTTGGAGATGTCATGGGGTCAAGGGAACTTCCCGATAGGTCATCTCGGCGCCTGATAGTCTTAGAGGCTCCACGTCCTATCCTCATTGGGCATAGAGGCAACCTTTGCTGATCCCAGCCTTCAAGATCATTAATCAGCACCAAACATCGGATAGGACCCTTTCCAGTGTGAACAGGCACAGATACATGGTATCCAGGATAACGAAAGGAGCGTAGAGGAGAACCGACTTCATTTGTAATGTACATAGCATATCCATAAGACACACACTCACGACGACGACATTCTCCATCTCACGAACCCAGCACCTATCTATCTCTATTCCTTCAAGCTCTTCAAGTACGCGAAGTTCCGAAGGATCACGTCGGAGGTGTTCACCGCATTCCACATGGCCGTGTACTCCTCCTTGCCGGCCCCCTTGCCGTCGAACCCGAACTCGCGGCCGAAGGCGCCAACGAAGTTGTCAAAGGTCGAGCCGGGCTTGGTCTGGCAGATGCCGCAGAGCAGGTCCCGGAGCGACTCGTCGGTCCAGCCGGCGAGGGGGAAGGCCGCCTCCACCGCGCGCCACTCCTCCACCGTGATCACGGCGCCCTCCGCCGGCGGGTTCTGCGCCCGCTTCATCGGGTCGTCCCACGGGTCCCTCGGGAACTTGGGCCCAACGAAATCCGCGAAGACGCCCAGGTGGCCCGCGGCCACTTCTGCTGCGCCGAAGGCGGCGATGGAGCCCGAGGTGTGCACTGTATATCAAGGTAAACAAGTAGAAATGCGAGGTGGGTAAGCGTGTATCATGAATGTGTCTGTAGCTACCATCGCTAGTGCTCTTATAGGATAGTGACTGTCTCCCCTAGGAAGAGAGAAAGAAAGGAGGGAAGGAGGAAAACTCACAAGCAATAACATCCCAAACCCTCTGTTTCCTATGCTCATCCCACTTCCCCTTATCCGCGCCCGATACCTGCTGATGAACTCGACGGCGATATCGGCGCCATCGACCTCGAAGCGCTTATAGTCGGACAGCAGCTCCTTCGTCTTGGCCCAGCCGATGTCGTGCAGGAGGCACGCGAGGGCGGTGAGCTCGAGGTCCGGCTTCTTGGCCGCCAGGGGCGCGAGCTTCTTGGTCAGGAGGAGGGCGAAGTACGCGCTGCGCACGCAGTGGTTGTACACGGTGTCCGTGGTGTGCTCCTTCAGGAAGCCGAAGGCCGTGGTGATGATGGGCGAGTCGGGGAAGGTGACCCCGGCGACGGAGGGGAATGGGGAGGAAGACATGGTTTCTGTTTGGTTATTGTGGCGGAGATCTGTGTAAGAAAACAGTATCGAGATGTGTATAATATGGTGATATAATTATTCTACTCCCGAGAATGACGAAGAACAGCTACGTTTATATACTCGTTCTACACACCCTCTTACATCTATATCTATACCTACATCCGCATCGATACACATATCTCTATCTCAGCTCTCAAACCCTTAGACCTAAACTTCTCAACCCCGAAAGTGAACGGCGGTTGAAGTCCCCACTTACATAAGTCCCGCGAGCCGCCGAAGCATGATGCAGCATGATTGCCGGACTAAACTGCTCAGCTCCTCGCCACAATGTATTTAGACGCAATGTGGTAGGCCAGAAAAGTGATGATCTGAATCGATCGTAACATCCGACTTGCATCGGAGTTAATCGCGGTTTCCGTTCAAGCTCCGGCCAGAGATACCAACCTAAACGTCAGTCTAAGTATTCCACCAACCTTCGAGCGTGCTAGTGTCCTGCGCTTTATCTCCCTAAGTAGGTTGAACTATACACGTCCGGAGGCTGCCTAGCAACACTGATTAATAAAGAGTCAGTAACCCAATGAAACGATCGATTCAAGCAAGACTGATTCCATTCAGGTTACACACCCTCCACTCTAATACTTGCGCATCTAACCCTCTTGTTTGAACTAGCAATGGTATTAATAATACAACCTGGGTTGAGGCAGGCCAATACCTCCCGCCACAACCTATTACCAACCGTAAACCTGGGGGAAACAGGCAAGCGGGAATGTGATACAACACGCCATTACCTCACCGCTGACTCCTTTGATATTCTTCCAGTAATACCCCACGTATGATGCAAAAAACCAACAAGTCGTACTGCTAGTCGGCGACCCTTAGTCATATTAGCCGACGCCTGTCGGGTTTAGAACCCAAATGAATCAAGCAGAGAATTGGCATCGGGTTCCTGGAATGTAGTCGGCGGCGGTTTGGCAGCATGGCCGCCAGTCTTCATATCGGTGGGAACGGCGGGGGTAAATGGGATATCCTGAACGATGAGCGAGCTGCGGCGGCGGAGCAGTTTTGTAGGGTCAACATCGCCGCCGAAACCCTGCGCTGGCGTGGGAAGGCGGAGGAACTCCCAATTACGGACTATGAGCTTAGTTAATATCGGGGTTAGAAAAATGCGTAAACTCCAACATACCAAGATCAAGACCAAGTAAATCACACCCCATACGATCATACAGTCCCGCATTATGAATAACAAAGTCCCACTCAATACGAGGCGTGACCTTGGACGCGCCACGGAGTGTGAGCAGACTCTGCTGGCGGAGCTGCGAATACAAGACAATCAGCGCCGGGTCATCAGTAAGGAACAGCTTGGCCCTGAGATCGGGCGAAGCAGGTGTGTCCAGGAGCGTAAAGACGGGAGTCTAACCAAAGTCAGTTTTCCAAACCTCATAGATAAGGGGGAAGTGGGGAGGCTTACTATCAGGGCCCGGACGGCCATGTCCCTCCTTTTCAGCATCCAGAAAGCCCATGAGGCAAGCCAGCGGTTCCCCTCTGCGAGGCGACGGCCAGTACTTCGTTTTCCAACAGCCGTTTAAGAACGATGCTCGTATCGCCATCGTAGACTCGAGCGATAGCGATGGCAAGTTGTAGGTCCTTAATTTGGTTCAGACAGACATTGACTGCATCTTGCAGGTGATCCGCCAAGAGGAAGAAGGCGGCTGCATATTCTGTTTTGATAATATTAGCAAACATATTGACATAATAAGGAGCAGACATACCAAATCGACGTTTGCTAAGTAGAGCATATGCATTTTTCAGCGCCGTCGTTTTCCATTTGGGGTCTTCAAAGTTATTTGCGAGTAATCGTTGTGTCGCGCCTTGCTCCCTATTCCAAGTAGCCATGCGCCAGAGGCCTTGAAGGACAGCTTTTTTCTTCAAAGCAAAATAAAACAAGCTGCAGTCAACGGGGTTTTTCATTTCGCTTTTTGTATATTCGTTGCGGGCGATGATCTCGAATTGCATCCTCTGGACGTGTCGTTAGTTTTTAGTTAACAACTCCGGCAGGGAAATGATAACTTACCACCGCACTGGCATCGGATAACCACATGAACATCCCGCTCTCTCGAGCATTCTTCCACGTCATAGTTCCGTGGTAGCTGCGAGAGACGAAATCCAAGAGAATGTCCTGGCTAGTGGAATGGTATGCCCAATTGATTTCTCTCCAGGACATGTAAATTTCATTGATCCTACCTTTCCGCAAGGCGTGCTGCCGGAAGAAAACCATGAACCTAGCTCCATTTTCATCGAGCGACCGCCGTTGCTTCTCTACCACACCAGCGCATTCTACAATATCAACTAATTGGATTTGCTCATGGCCGGAGAGTTGCGGCAGCGGTATGCTCTGGAGTCTCTCGCATATGCTCACCGCAAGCTCCTCTGTGAACTTTTCATCGTTGTCGTCGAAGGACATCTGACGTGTGATATGAGACGAATCCTTCGCATCAATGCCAGTGGTGGACTATATCGTCAGCTACCCCGTCAGGAGATTTCATAGCACTCTGGGACCACTTACAAATCCGTCAATATAAAATTCAGTCAGGTCAAGCCCAAGATAGGCGTCGACTGCGTCACCCTCCACATAATACTTCAAAGTGTGATTTAGAGCAAGGAGGATTCGTTTCACGAGCCGGTGCTTTCCTGCCAAGATGCACTGGCTGAGGAACTGTGGATGAAATACTGGTAGTGGTCCGTTCAGCTGTTGCACCACCTCAAACAAGTCTCGATTTTTGGGTTTCTGGTGTGTTCGCACATTCGTAACTGGGCCGCTAGTTTCGTCGAAGTTTCTGTCGTACAAGAACAACTGATTACCGGCGCCGATTATGAGGTTTCCATCGCTTAACCATGTCGAGTCCCCAATGGGATGTGGCGTAAACTCACGAATGCTAATTTCTCGGATCTGAGTCCAAGCCGGCCCTTTGTTTAGATAGTCGAACCGCATTTGTGAAAGTAGCACGACTCGGTATGGAAACCCTACCGCTAGGATAGACTGCATATCGGGCGTAGAGGTCCAGTCGAGGTCTTGAACTGTATTATGGCTTTCAAAGTCCTGTTCGTATTCTAATCGCGCACCTCGAATGTCCCATATCGTCAACGCTGATCGGTTTTGGTTTACAAGAGCAGCCTTCTTCATCGTGCTTCCGCTGACTAGAGCAGGTTCCGACACCCCCGTTTCCATCGACGATGTGGAAAGCCACTCAACCCGATTTTGGGCGGCATTAACCCGGGCCGTCCAAAATTCGACCCGCCCACTATGAGTATAGGACACTGCCACATCATGGGCAAACACGTCCAGAAATCCAGATATAACAGGCTTTGAGCCCGCGGGATCCGCAGGCAGGACGTATGCAAGATCCCCGGCACCCTCTAGCTCAAAAGTACAGAACTCTCGAATGGGCTTTTCATATCCATTCTTTTTGTCCCATCTGCATTGCTTGGATCTAGAGGCAGACGGATCTCCCACACTATACCTCGCTGTTCCGATGTGATAGTTGCTATATGAGCCACAGAAACGTCCTCGGCGTTTTGCCGGGGAAGAACCAGGACACAGAGCGGCTTGCCTCGAATGTTGTACTTGCAATCCCCGAGCAGCTTGTGGGCGGGGTCCTACAATCCCATACCGAGAGAGTGTCATGGTGAAGAAATACCACAAATCGGCCACCCCTCAGTAGGCATATCCTATGGATATGTCGATCTTCTGATATGATGTTGTGTCTGAGTAGTCTGCTTCGTTGATGATTCCAGACAACGGTTTCGCCCTTCTCGGTCCGCGACACTACGGCACGCCCACTGAAATTTCTCACCATCTTCTTGATCGCGCCAGAATGTCCAGACCATGTGGCTCGGTGGGTCAATCGGCCGGATCTTGACGTCGGGTCCAAAAGGTCTGCAATATTGCTCTCAAAGACCTCCATGTGCCCATCAAAGTGGTGAAAGAGGATGTGCAGATGTCCCGAACACTTGTTGCAATAGCTCACTACCTCGACGTGTGATGCCGTGGCAGAGTGGCTAAGAAACTCAAAGTCATTCGACTTGACGAATGCGACGTTGTCAATATTATTAGCTCCCTCGGTTTGCTACTAACGTCCTCTAATGCCCACGCAGACATGCTTCCCCTACCATCAAAGGCAACACATATCTCCGTGTCTCTGTTGGCAAGATAACAGGTACTGGAGGGCCACATCCTCTTTCTCTTGGTCGTCTCCTTGCTCTTGAACCACTTTCTCCGTCGCATTCGCCAGGTCTCGTTGGCTGATTATGAATGCCCACCTCACATCCTGTTCGCTACTACCAGGGTCTTGCGGGATTGCCTGCCGAAGATCAAGCTTCCCCCAGAGCTGGAGTGTGTTGCCGCCGGCCCCATTTGCGCTGGTCCATACGCGGAGCGTGGTGTCGGCGCAGAAACTATATAACACATTCTCAATTGTCTGGTCGACGTGGAATGGTTTGCGCCACTGTATGCTTGTAACGGCTCGCGGGTGCGGTAGGTACCCATACTCGAAATGAACCTCCTCCGAGCCGAAGTTCAACCTTCGCCATATCTTGACAAGACGGTCGTGGTAACCGACAGACGCGATGTAGGACGAGTCGTAGGAGAGAAGCGCAGACCGAGCCGGACTCGCCAGTTCGCGTTTCCAGTGACAGACGGGGGGTGTCGACGCGGTTCGTAGAGCCAGAGGGAGGATCGTCCGATGAGCAGTTCCTCGGCGCGACCCCAGGAGAGCGTAGCCGGTGTCGGGCCATTCTCGATGTCGAAGGCAGCCTGTAACGCCCACTGCGGACGACCAACCAAGTTAGCTGCACCGTAGCGCTACATCACAGCTTGGGCGGACTGGGGCTAGCTAACCTTGAGGGAATCGTGTGCGTGGCCCATCGGTCGGTATATCCTCACGGTCCTCTCCGTACATGCTGCTATCTTCCCCGAGACCTCGTCAAAGGCGACGGCCTCGAGTCTGCGACTGTCGTCGTCATAGATGGTGTGCAAAACCGTGCTGGGCCCCGAGAGAATTGAGAGGGCGTTTCCAGTGATATACACAATGATCCGTTGGCCGTCCCAGTACCCGGTCGCGATAGCTTGAAGACTAGCTTCTGGCTTGCCTGGAAGGACCCCTTCATACTACTGGCACGACTCGTTCATGTATGGCATTGCTAAGTGACCGGACCGATGGCGACAATGGAGGGCGGGCGTGTCGGGGGGAGAGGCGCGTTTAGCGACGCAGATTCTAACAGACAGTAGGGAATCTGGTTGCGCGCAAAGTGCAGTAGAGCGTCGGGTGATTAGTTCGTTTCGCGATTCCTATTCCGTACGATCGTCACAGGGAAATGTACATGGGTTGTCGAATTCCATGCAAATGCCGATCGGTTATTTGAACAAACTATCCGGGGTAAGTCGCATCAGGCATTAAGGTTTAAATTAAGTATTAGAAGTTGACTTGGACAGGTCGAGGTGCCTGACTGGTGACCCGTGTCAGTATTAGTCTCCCTCATTGGAGCTGTCTGGAGCTGCGATATGACGTGGGATGTGTGACTAAGGAGGTAAAGCACTACCTAGGTAATTAGGTACTACTATTTACGCACCATACCTACTTACTTATATACCTTCACTTCACAGCGACAAGGCCTGGATTAAGGTAATATATAACCACTAGATACTAGATGCATACTTCCGAAATCAATTCGACTTTCAACGTAATATTATTCATAAGATCATGAGCCATTGCAGCAGGGCCTTCAAAGTTATGCCGCTTGAACAAATTATGTACACATCAATGGGCTGCCAGGTTTATCCAACCGGAACCATATTAATTCGCGATCTACGCTGCCCAGGAAACTCTCAGGTTCTTAGGATTCTTCGCGCGTTCGGAGCGACTGGCTCGGGCCCCAAATTCCGACCTTCCCATCGTCGAATCCCGAGCCTGCCAACGCACATAACTAGGGACAGGTGCCAGGGGCGTCGTCGTCCAATTCTGTCTTCCAGCAAAAGACCCAAGCAGGAGTTGTGGTCGCCCGGGCGTTGGTGCGTAAGCCTCGTTCTGCACTGGGCTCGCCTTATTGTCTACTTCTGCCACCGCCGCCGCCGCCCTCCAGGTATGTAGGAACCCTCGGGCCTGCTGCTCAACGGCTTGCTGTTGAGCGCCCTCAACCACCTGACCCACGTTTCTGTAGGTTCCATCAGGTAGCTCGATCGGGACCAGCTTGTCCGCTGTTCGGCTGTACCATGTTTCAAACCGTTGTCGTAGGAACTTTCGTTCCTTCTTCTCTAATGCGTTGGCAACCATCTCTGGTCGATTCGCATTTTGAAGGGATCTAAGATTCCAATTCTTCAGCATTCGGATCTTTGTTTTAATTTCCCTATGCTCCTCCGCCTCCGCCTCCAGGTCTCCATGTAATGCCGCCTTGTCACGCCACTGGTCTATAGCTTTCTGCTTAAGCATAATATCACCTGTAGCTGCCGCATTGGCCCGCTCCTTGGCCCGGCGTCGCCATATAGTGAAGGCCTGCGATGTCTCGCGCCATTCACGGTCCCCAAGGGCTTCCCCGAGGACCACGTTCATGATTTCGTAGCGTTCATAGCTCGGCTCCAGCTTATCGCGCCATTGTTTAATGCAGCGTTCCCCATGCCCCTCTTTACTACGCGGCGTGTCTCTAAATGTGCTTCTCTGAGTCTCTCCTTTCGTTTCCGCTTAGTCCTTTGTTGCCACGTAGAAATGGTGTTTCGAGTTCTGTAGTAATAATCAGCACGCTCCCCATAGCACATCTGAAGTCGATGTGTTTCAGAAGCCGCTCGTGCTCTTTCCGCCAAGTTGATAAAGCTTGTGTGGTCCTCATATAGTAATTAGTTCGGTCCGCGTAGAGCCCTAACAGTTTCTCTCGCTGGTTGGCTTGTTCTGCCTTTCCCCTCAAAATAGGGAGTGCCTTCGTGGTGAGTGAATAATATTCAGCCCGTTCGGCATAGTGTGCAAGTATTTTTGCTTGACGGTACGCCTCTCGGCCGGCCCTGTCCCTCCATTTAGGAATTGTTTCTACTGCTCTTCGATAAGATTTGTTTTCTCCAAACTCGATCTCACACTCCATAGCCTGTTGTGGCAAAGAAGCAGCTTGTTCGCGCCACGCGGATATTGACAGCATAAACAGTTGATTCTGCCTGTCTTTCGCAAATTCCTTGACTTTCGCGATATTCTCACTTGTGTATGTCTCCCAGGCACCAAAGTATCTCATGCGCAATATATGTCGTCGAGCTAACATAGTTTGTTCGTCCAGCTGTTCGTCATCAGAAGTATCAGCATCCTTGATAGATTGAGGTTGCTCTAGCAAAGTAGTGGAGGTATGCACTTCAATATCCACATCCTTGGGGGGGGTTGAAGCTGGGGGTATGGTAGCAATTGGAATAACGGTTGAGGGTCGCGCAGCCGAGGGAATTAACTGGTTTTCAGGGGTTTCCTAGTTCGAAGCTCTGTGGCAATGGCCACAGAGGATAATGGCCGTTGAGACGGAAGACGTGGTCGAGAAGGAATCGATATAGCAGGAGTAGGATTTTTGACAGCTGGGGCTAGTGGTGGCTCAGGCTGTTTGGTGCCAGAAGAAACAACTTGACCAGCGGGGGATCAACAACGTTACCGGCTTTGCTGGCTAACACTTTTCTCATGTCCTCTGTGACCGAGCGATTTCGAGCAAACCCGAGAGCCTTTGCTTTCAAACTCATCTCGTAGGCCTTAGTAGCCACTTCAGCTTTAACGCCCTCTTCCTCGACTCTATTTGACCACGACGTAAAAGTCCGCGACAGAACTAGATTTCTATGGGCCCTCTGTGCAAGTCGAGCTAATTGAAGATCTTCCTTAAAATCGTCAATATCATACTCTTGCCTAGCTAGCCGATCCGCCAACAGTTTAGCGTCCCCTTTTTTAGGTATTCGTCTTGCAGTGATTGCCGCCACTTCATCAAGGCTTTCTTCGCTGCCAAGATCTCGTGTGTCCGGATCGCGATTCTTTCCGTCCGTTTTGAGTATGCATTAGGGTGGACATGATTAGGAGCCGCCTGTGCTGTCTCTACAGCAAGAGCCCTCCACATATGAAATTGATCCTCAAGCGCTTCTCTCAGCTCTGCCTCTCGTGTTAAGTCGGATTGTGCCGACAGATAGTTGACATAGTGGGTCGTATTGTGCCATCGACGAAGAGTGGCTACCGCCAGAAACTGGGCGTGGTGTCTCTTCCGAAATGCCATGGCCTTGTCAGCGAGATACCTCTCTTGAGCTACGTCGAGTGATTCTGTCGGGACATCAGGCGCATAATTAAAGCCGGACTTATAATCATTGGATTGAGCTTCATCAGCATACGCTGTGGGTCTGTATTCGTCGTCAATAGTACGGTGGTCATCGGCATCACTACCAGCGTGATGGTGACGGTAGTCGTATTCGCTCCCAGAGGCTTGTGGTTCTTCTATTGCCAAGGTGATGTTCATCCGAGCCATGACGGCGTTGAACTTGTCCATTAAAGACTTTTGTCCCTTGACTCCGCCAACCATGAAGACCAGCTTGCTAATGTGACGTTCGCTTGGGTCGAGGCCATACTCAGCGAGGATCTCATCGTATGCAAGAAAAAGGGCATGTGTCGGAAGGCGAGAGGAGGGTGTCAACTCTTCGGCGAGGATGGTCTCGGCTCGGACAACTATCTCATATATAATCTTGATGTCTAGTAGAGCACAAGCGTTAGAAATAACACGGAATTATAGCAAGCAAGTCGGAGTAGAGCCGCAACTGACCCTCATCAGAGTACTCATTGCGGTCAATGCCGATGATATGAGCCATGTCGGACGAGCCGATAGTCGAAAAAGCACCGTCATGGTGATTCGGCTGGGGTGGGATTTGGGGTTGGGTTTGGAGAGCCTCCCCATCAGCAAAATCAGAGCCATAACCAGCGGGCTGCTCCTGTTCACGGAACCCGTCCATGTCGAGGTGGATGGTGTCGCTGTCGCATGGGAAGCTAAGCTTCGAGCTTCGCGTTAGAGAGCAATCCCAGGAGCTGTTGTTTCCAAGCGTGAGGTACTGCTGCGGGTTCTAATCGCAAGCAGAGCCGGTCGTCATGAACAAGGGAGGAAGGCGCATCGTGAAGTCTCAACACCTCACACAGTTCGTTAGCAATCGCGTCGATTTGTGGTGACTTGGCAATTCAAGCAATTCAACAAGGAGTTAAAAACAGAAGTTGGAACCTTGAGGCGCGTCTGTGTCGCGGTTAATCGACATCCAAGTTGTTAGACTGTGCAGTAGCGTTTCCACTCCGTTGGGACATTTATATTTATACTGTATACAGCCCGAGACCCACTCTCCTATCGCTATCCGGCTATAATTTGCAGCATAAATGTTTAATTGTTTGCATTTGCAAGGTACCCTCAACATCCCACCTTGCAGGCAGGCAATGTTTTGACGCAGCTGAGACAGAAGAGCTGTAGTCATCCAACAATTCCTAGCTTCAATCACCCAATAATCAATCAACCAAACCATAAAAGGCTCGATACCAACAACCTTGGAACACTCTACACCAGCCATCATAAACCAGTACTGAAATGCAACCGCGCACACGCCTAATTCAGAAGTTTGCTGCCGCAGTCTCACAGTGCTCAACCGAGGTACGGCTCGCTAATGGTGCTTTGGAACACAAACAACTGATTATGGCCAACCCACCTGCAGGCTGCTGTATACGGGAAATGCATAGTTGCTGATTACAACTCGGTTCACAAGGACAAATGTGCCGACGAATTCATGAGACTCAAGGACTGCTACCTGGTAAGTGCTCAACAAGTCTGTTCACTAATATCCTATGTTATTAATATTTTGCATAGAAGCATGCGAAGAAAACACGATGATAGGTACCTAAGTATTGTATTATAATTTTGCCCATCAACACAACCCAACCAATATTTTGGGGGAGGGGGTACGTGGTGCTCTCAGAGGAAAAGGGAATTAGCGCATTGCTTCAAAACCCTTCAGACACAACAAATTTACGAGTCTTGGGTTCAAACCAGCATCTTTACGTTCTAGAGAAATACACGATAGCAACTACACATGAGAAGCTCGTTGTCCACCTGCATTTACACCGATAGCTTTTTCCATGTCAAAACTCCATAACATCTCGCCAGATCTCCCGAGAATAGTTGCTCTACAGCTTCAAAAGTCGGAGTAAGAAAGTCGCTTTCTGTACTTCTTGCTCCTCCTCTAGAATAATTCCCTCCTCTTTTTCATTGGGAATTTCGCCTTGCACCTGCGTGATCTCATGCTTGTCTAGTGGTCTCCGCAGCACCTTCACAAACGCCTGTTCCTGGCTCTTGAATACCTTTAGCAAACCAATGTCGTCGGGATCTGATAGAACCTTGTACTCCATCTTGACGTCATCCGTCGGCTGGAGGCCGGCCTTCTTTCGCAGACGCTGCACACGATTGATAATCTCTCGTGCTATACCTACCTCGGCTAGTTCTGGGTAGATGGCAGCATCGAGGATGGTGAGAACGTCATCGTCTGTGTTGGGCTCGAGCGTTTGCGAGTCGCTCTGCTTCAGCTCGCGTCTTACCCGGAGGTCGCCCTCCTCGAGCCTAATGCCACCAACTATGATGAACTTGGTTTTGGTGAATTCCTTCACTTCGTCACTAGTGACAGCTTGTAGTGCCTTCCTGACTCTTGCCATATCCTTTCTGAGCTTCTTGCCGAGAACCGGCCAGTCTGCTGCTACCGAGTATTGCACATTATATTTCGCTTCGTCTGAGGTCAACACTAAATCTCTAACGTTCAGTTCTTCCGTGATATAGTTTTCCAGGGATTTGACATCTGCCAGGTATTCCGGGTCAGAATGGATCACCACTAATGTCTTCAGGGGAGTCTTGAGACCAATGGTCTGGCGCTCCCGAGATACTCTGGCAAGCTCAATAACCTTTTGCATGCGGGCAACTCGGCGCTCAATCTCGGAATCGAAAAGCTCCTGCCGCACATCAGGGTAAGGAAGGAAGTGCACACTACGAGGATCCTCGCCCTGCAGATCTTTAGGAATATGAGGTAGCAGTTTCGAGTAAATCGTCTCTGTGATGAAGGGTGTGAAGGGTGCCAGCCCCTTGCACAGAGTGAAAAGAACCTCAAACAGCGTGTTGAGAGCATGGATGGTATCGTCAAGACCGTATTCACCCTTTAGGCGTTTGCGGTTGAAGCGGATGTACCAGTTTGTGGTATTATCGATGAGCTGTAAAAGCCTCGGAACGACCGTGTATAATCGGTAATGTAACTATAAAAAAAGGGAAGG
Source organism: Amphirosellinia nigrospora (assembly GCA_004123355.1). NCBI lineage: Eukaryota > Fungi > Ascomycota > Sordariomycetes > Xylariales > Xylariaceae > Amphirosellinia > Amphirosellinia nigrospora. The sequence goes on along the minus strand of SCHM01000006.1, from coordinate 836,848 downwards.
TTTAGTTGTTATTTTTATACCAGTCAAGATGAAACTTTCAGAATACTCACCATCTCCTCGTTGACAAATTGTAACAAGCTCTGGCAACTAGCAAGGATCCAGCGATCCATGACATTTGTGTTGGAGCTTTCCGCCTTAGGGTCGAAGAGAAAGTCCTTGTCTTCGACCTTTTTAAGCAGAGCCACTTGGCCCTCGAAGACTGTAGCACTTTAAGTCAGTTATTTCTGTTTACCGCCGATTTATGGAGGGTTTATAGCCCTTTGAACATTCTCTTGTTCTAGAAAGGAACCTTGATGTTCCAAGAGTTGCCAAAATAGGAAGAAAATGGCACACTCACACTTATAACTGTTCCAGAGGGGTAACAAAACTTTTTGCACCACCTCTTTGACTCCCGATTCTTTGAAACGTAATGGCTCAGCACGGACAACTGGCGAGTTGATCATATAGAGTCGGAGTGCATCTGAACCGTACTTCTCCATAACAATACCCGGGTCAGGATAATTCTTCAGTCGCTTGGACATCTTCTTCCCGTCCTCTGCCAGGACGATTCCATTGACTACACAATTTTGGAAAGGAGAAATGCCAAATAGATGGGTTCCAAGTACGAGTAATGTGTAGAACCATCCACGGGTTTGACTGCCATTCTGAGTTAGTTACTTCGCAAAGTGGTATGCTGTAAAAACCTACTCTAAACCTTCAGCGATGAAGTTTCCAGGAAAGCTTTCCGCAAACTTCTCCTTATTCTCGAAAGGGTAATGCTGGCTAGCGTATGGCATACTACCAGATTCAAACCAACAGTCGAAAACTTCTGGAATGCGACGTAGTACGCCTTTGCCGGTTTTGCTAGGGATGGTGATGTGATCAACCTTATCTCGGTGAAGATCAGTCAATTCGCCTTCATATCCACTGAGTTTTTTTAGCTCCTCGACAGAGCCAGTGCACACCCTTTCGCTCAAGTCATCGCTGACCCATAGGGGGATTGGAGTTCCCCAATAGCGGTTTCTTGATACGTTCCAGTCCCGGGCATTTGCGATCCAGTTGCCAAACCGATTTTCCTTTACGAAGGCTGGGGTCCAGTGCATCCCTTCGATATTCTTCATCATCTGCGGGACAACTCTGTCTCTTCGTTTAGAACTAAACTCTAGGATATTATGGGGGTTCATGTTTACTGACTCGGGAATACGGACGAACCACGAAGGGACTGCCCTGTAGATCAGGGGGGTGTCTGTACGAGGGCACATTGGGTAAGAATGCCTCAGTTGCGAGTCGACCACTAGGCGTCCCTTTTCCTTCAGGTGTTTAATGATGGCCCTATCAGCTTCTTTAATGTACATCCCGGCAAAGTCGCGGACTTTGTCGGTGTATCTGCCGAGGTCATTCATAGGATCGGGAGGCCCACGAGTTTTGTCGAAAACGCCGTTCTCGAGGGCAACATTGTAATCGTCTTCGCCGTAAGCTGGGGCCTCGTGGACGATTCCGGTTCCAGCGTCGTCGGTAACGTACGTCGCATTGAGAACCCTAAATGCAGTATCCTTGAACTCCTCAAAGAAATAATCAAAAAGCGGTTCATATTTCCAGCCCTCCATCTCAGTTCCCTTGAGTTTTGATACTACCTTGAACTTCGCCTTTTTCGGATCCTTATAGAGAGTCTTTAATAGTTTCTCTAGTAAAATGTAATGGTTTCCAGACTTCTCGTCCAGGATCTTCACATATTCAAAGTCTGGATGGGCAGCAAGCGCCAAGTTGCTAGGCAAAGTCCATGGCGTTGTCGTCCCTACAAAAATAAATTAATACATAATTAAGTTCTAGTCTAAATTAGCCAGTACTTACAGGCTAGAAGATGAGTCTTGGGGTCGGATACTGTGAAATATTAATAGTTAGAAATTGACGTTGTTATCAAAAAGACTCATAAAGAGCATGTTTTAGGAGCATGCGTAAGCATATGGTTTATAAGTTTAGAATCTTTGAATGACTTGGAAATACTAACCTAAAGGAAAGCTGACGACAACAGCTGGATCGGTTACATCTTGATAGTTTTGATTTGCCTCAAAGTTACTACACTAGGAGTCAGATTTCCGTTTAGAACGTGAATTTTGAGGGTTTCACAAGCTTTCAGATAATTTTCCCCGAAGGGAAATATTGTGCTTGAAGAGTTGCTAAAAGATGATAAAGATGGTTCTGAGAATTACGCACCTGAGGGCAGTGGTCATTCCTGTCGAATACGGCATGACTCTATGTCCTTGATAGACCATGTCCTTCTCGAAAAGTTGCTGGAAAACCCACCATGTGGACTCCATGAAGCTAGAATCCATGGTCTTGGCTATCATTAGCACATGGTCTCATACATCAAATCACGAACGAGCGAGTCTGTGAGCCAACCTTGTAATCATTGTCAAAGTCTACCCAGCGACCAAGTCGTTCTATGGTGTGACGCCATTCCTCTCTGAAGCGCATAACAATGCCACGACATTCAGCATTGTAGTTAGCCAGGCCAAATTTCTCGACGGCCTCCTTTCCGGAAAGACCGAATTTCTTGTCGATTTCGTGCTCGATAGGGATACCATGTGTATCCCAGCCGAACCGTCTCTCGACATGGTGGCCCTTCATGGACCAAAACCTCGGGATCACATCTTTTATGGTAGATGCCAGTAAATGCCCGTAATGCGGCAGACCTGTGGCAAATGGGGGGCCATCATAGAAGGTGTATCGAGGCTTTCCTTCAGACAACTCGACCTAGTCGTTGCAGGCGCATTAGTAAACACCAAGTCGCGAACTGACAGGGTCTCAAAGTATGCATGTGTCGACACTACTAACCTGACGAGCGAAAGCGTTGATCTCCCGCCATTTTTCAATGACGGCGACCTCGGCCTTGGGAAAGTCGATGGACATTGTGAAATATGCCACTACGAGACGTCGAGGTCAACGAGCAAGCGACTTCCCGCGGAGCTGGCAGGACCAGAAGTCAAATGCCGTCACAGATCGATATATATCTCGGCAGGTAGTTTGAGTCACAGTCCGAAGTAGTCATGCGAAAGCAAAGCAGATAAATCATAAATCCGACCGCGGGGCACTTTTTGCCAGAGGCACTAATGGCGGGGTCCGACCTTGCGCCTTATCAATTTTGAAACACCCCGCGTGTTGCCCAATCAGGACTAACCCAGGCAAACACCCCACGATTGGCGAATAATAACACTGAACCCACGAATTGTGTTTACTTCGCTTTGGAAAACAGACAGCCTCTGGGGCTAACATACATGATCCATAAAAATCTTTTAATTACACTGAAAAGTATATCATGAATGGAAGGCATCTGAATTGCCTACATGACACAGCATGTACCCCAAGGTGATTGCGGCTTGTTGAATTATCTACCTTAAGCCTCAATAGGTAAGCGTGGTAGGCATCATCCCAGTCTAAACAACGGCCAAGCCTGGAAAGGCAGGCAGGCGGGCCCTGTCCTGGCTCGTGGCAACGTGCTAGGGGCCGGGTTTGCAGCTGAGCAGAGGAAATAGGGAAATAGTCCCCTGTGTTGGCTGTAAATAAACATTACCTGACCAATGGGCCCAAGCAACCCTTGGCAGCTACCTCCAGTCCAGTCCAGTATTAGTAAATAAGGAGTCGAAGCTCGGGTAATCAATTGCAACCTGAGGACCTTTACCTTGGAAAGTGATAGGCGAATTCGCCCGTGATGTGTTGGGGTCCTCGAATACTCTTAGAAACCAGGTCTTCTTTGTCTGCGATCCGGGGCCACAACGTGCAACATTTAAAAGAGCCTTCATTGAGTATTCACCTATGCCCGTGGGTGCGGTGCCTTCTTACCACACCTACCTAGCAACGACGACGACGGGCTTTCAAACGAGAGTCGAAACTAGGGTTCACCTGTGAACGACTTGGCCGTTCGCGAATCCATTTAGGCCACAGACTCTGGCCGACATCTGGGCCTGCTGATGACCCGGGGATCCAACCCCTTGACAACAACCATAACAACAACAATAATAAACCATGGCATTCCTCTTTGGGAGAGGCAGAACTCGGACCAACACCATTGATCTGTCTAAACAGGCCAAGGAATATGTTCTGAGGCTGGACGGCCCCGGTGGCCCTGCAAAGGTGACTAATACCACACCACGATGCCACACTTTGGTTGTATCTTGACATCGAGCACTGACGGTGCCCTTGGCATGACCAGGCCGAGGAATTGGCCAAAGTCCTGAACCAGATGAAACTGGCCTTGCAGGGAATGCCAGGTACGAAGCCATACAGACAAAACTAACAACCCAGGCTCCCACGCTAACCGTTGTCACGACTGCCGACAGAGTACGAGAGCACGCCAGAGCAGGTCTATTTGCTAGTCACAGGTCTGATAGAAGAGGACCTCCTTTTCCTGTTTGCTCAAAATCTACACCGCCTCCCCTTCGAAGCCCGCAAAGACACTCAAGTCATCTTCTCCTACGTCTTCCGATTCCGGCTACCGACAGCGTCACCGAAAACAGATCCCGTCGCACTAAGCTACGTAGTCAATAACCGACCCGAGGTGCTGCTGGAACTATGTCGGGGCTACGAACACAAGGAGAGCGCAACACCGGCGGGCACCGTCTTACGGGAAGTCCTGAAGAGTGAGGCGGCGGCGGCTATAATCCTCTATGATGACGGAGAACAACCGGGATCGAGCTTGAAAGGCGTGACAGCTATCGACAGGGAGCGGCCCCAGACTGGAAATGGTGTCTTTTGGCGATTCTTCGACTGGATCGACAAAAGCTCATTTGAAGTTGCTGCAGACGCTTTTACCACATTTCGAGTACGTTTCTCGACTGCCCTGTGTTTTGTATGTCTGCCCGCTAACAAGGATGTGATCAGGAACTCTTGACTAAGCATAAAGAGCTCGTACCGCGATACCTGGCCGTCAATTTCGAACTATTCTTCGAGAAGTACAATAGCATCCTAGTGCAATCGAATAGCTATGTGACCAAACGACAGTCGATCAAGCTGCTCGGCGAAATATTGCTCGACCGGTCGAACTATAACGTTATGACGGCCTACGTCGACCGAGGCGAGCACCTCAAGATCTGCATGAACCTGCTGCGCAGCGACCGCAAGATGGTGCAGTACGAGGGCTTCCACGTGTTCAAAGTCTTCGTCGCCAACCCTCACAAGTCGATCGCCGTCCAGAAGATCTTGCTGATGAATCGAGATAAACTCCTGAACTTCCTATCGCACTTCCTAGAGGATCGGACCGACGACGAGCAGTTCATCGATGAGAGGGAGTTCCTGATCAAACAAATTAAGAATATGCCTCCGAATCCCATACCCCCAACACGGCAGCCTCAACCGGTCTGATAATATAGGTAGCGTTGTGGATCTAAAAAGTTGGCGGTAAAGCTTAGGATGCAAAGATCAGGATAACCTCCACATAAACAAGGAGTGCCGGGTAGTAGATATCATTTGAAATAGCCCAATAGAGCGAGGCTCGACGAGCAGACATAGAGCAGGGGGCACCTTCATAACGGAGATTACATGCATGCGGCTAGGCGTTCAGGAGGGGTTCCCAATCATGGTAGAGACGCAGATACATTTTTTGTTCACGGCGCGTAAAGCTGCACTCGGTCTGTCTGGTGGGTGCATATAAGTCAGTGCATATAGTCAATCTGAATCAATCCAGTTCAGTTCATTAGCGAATGCCCTCTCCTTTTTTTCTACTTTTTTAGTTGATACTGGGAAGCCCCTATTTCTGTTAATTTGAGAGCCAAAATAGTAGACATGGCTACTTATTTCTTCTCCATCCACTCCTTGAATTCCTCTTTGTACTCCTCTCTCCAGCGACTCAGGGGCGGCCGGCCGAGTAACGCGTCGTTCGTGTTCCAGAGCATGCGGCGCTTGTCCATCTCCTCGGTGACGTCGTTGTCCGGGCAGAGCACCCAGAACTGTTTCTCGGCCATCTTCCGACCCAGGTAATCGACGACTTGCTCGGCGTCCACTGCGGTGTCATAGAGGTCAGTTATTATGATTGGATTGCAGTTTGAAGAATGATTGTGCTTTGCAAAATGGTCATTTCGACGGGATGGAAGAAGACATATAAGGAGAAGATTGTAGCCATCAAGTACATAGATCCGAACGTACAGCAGCGGCGGGCTTCTCCTGTCCGCTGGCGGCGCCGGCGAGCTGTGTCCAGGTCCACCCGGGCACGAGCAGGTGCACCGAGATGGCGGGGTGCGATGTGGCGAGGTCGTATGAGAGGTGCTCGGCCAGCGTTTTCACGGCGGCCTTGCCTATATAGATTATATCACGTGTCAGATAGCCAGTTCCAATAGACAAATCTAGGGCTTTTGCAGGATGGACGATTCGAGATCATCGGCTGAAAGATTGAGTGAGAGAAAGATAGGTGTGTGGCGTACTGGCATTGTAGGCGGGGTTGCCGGGCGGGTTGGTGATGCCCTGCTTGCTCCCCGTGATGACGATGGACGCCGGCGAGGATGCGGACGAATGCTCCTTCACGAGCGGCAGCAGCGTCGAAATCCCGTTCACCACGCCGAAGAGGTTGGTGTTGAGGATCCTTTGGAATCCGGACGTGTCTGCGTCTTCGAAGGATACACGCCCCCGACACCTGCGTTGAGAGCTAGGAGGTTTATCTTTCCTATATTATTTTATAGAACCGGTCAGCTATTGAATCTGCTCATAAGATTTTAGAGGTGGTTGCTGCATCTCTTTATTGTTATGTTATGCTCGCTATGCCATAAGATGACATAATAAGTAGTGAGGGGTGAAGAGATGATGTTATAACCAGCAGGAAATATATAACTAACCTCCAAAGTCTTTAACGACCTTCTCTTTCAAGGCAGTCCAATCCTCAATTTTGCTAACATCAGTCTTGATCGTGCTGACCTTGTCACCGAGAGACGACTTCGTGGTGTCGAGACTCTTCTCGTCCCAGTCGGCACGAGCACCCGCATTCCATGCCCAACACACTTCTTGGTGAGCGCAAGGCCAATGCCCGACGCGCCGCGGTAATAACAGCCGTGTTTAAACTAGAGTAGATTGCCGACATTTCGTTTTTACTTTGCAGAATTTCGCACGAATGTAGGAGGAGGCTCTTATATATATATATATTAGGTATATAACAAATATATAGATATACGTACCTCTTTATACCCGCTATGTGTAACAGTAGCCGGGTGGATCAAATTACTCCTTTCCTCTTCACGTTCGCTGGCTCGGTTTACTCTTATAGTAACGAACGCTAGGTCGAAAGCTCTGTTCATTTCTCTCTGTTGACTATATTCCAAGGTTCTCTCGGACTTAGTGTCTTAGGAGTTAGGATTTTAGAAGTTATCTACACCACCTGTATTATGACGTTACCCCTCCGGTCTCGTCCCGTTAGTTTTCTATCGCTCACGGAAACACTGCACGGGAACACGACATTCTACACGCCACTTATTAGGTTGAAAAATATGGCATCATTTCCCAATATACTTCTCAATACAAGAATTAAAGCGCGCTTGGCCTTACTTTTAAACTTAACCAACAGCCGGACCATCGCAGGCGCTGCTTCATACTCTACGTCTATATATAACACTACAGCGCGACAACCATAGTCTATCCCACACAATCACTTGTAAGAAGACTATTACACCACCTCGTTAATTATAAGAATTATGACTTTGTGCGTGCCAATATATTGCCAAGGACCATCAGCTTGAGCGTGTCCGGGCCATCGTATCTTCAAATGCCGTCGCGAACCAGCCCATTTACTATAATCCTTAGAACGCACTATAACACGTCGAGAAATGGAAATCGCTTTTGGACATAATGAATTAAACTCATTTGTTGTTGATTGATAGCTGCTTATAGTTGGGTAGAGACGGAAGATATTAAGATTACTGCCAAAATGTTTAAAATAAGGATAAATAATGATTAAAATAAGCGTAAGTGATGTTTGAATGAGTAGAAGAGGTAGTTAAGATGAGGGCATAGGAAGTAATATGATTTTAAGTTACATGCCATTGCCTGGTTTGTAGCTGGAACAGACCCCTGAATCTAACTTGTGACTTATTACTTCTATGCTAGTTATACTCACGTCAATACTTCAGCATCTATGGGAGGTCGCCTATATACTATTGGTTTTTCGACACGCGGCCTGTGAGACGGGACGTCTCGGGTTGAAGGCTAAGCAATCGTGACGTTTAACTCTAGCAATATAAGGTTCAAGTAACTAAGTTTAGCGTGATGGCTTCTGATCTGAACAGAGATGGTCACGCGATCAAACTCCATTTTTCTATAATCTACGTTCTATTTATACCAGACTAAAATCACTAGGAAGAAAACTAAAATAAGGATAAAGTGGATAGGATATCTCGCGATATTGATGTGTGCTATGAACCATCGACCAGATACGAGGAATCCCCATCGTCAACATGACGGAAGCATGGAGTTAGGGCTACACACCTTTCCCTCATGTATGCTACTTCTCCTACCTCCCGCAGCCATTTAACCTTTGTGAGCAGGCATACGACCTGATCCGTCTAAGGGGCCGAGCACGCCGCAAGCTTTCAATCCAACTAAATGGCTGTGTCGGGCCATGCGACCACCAACTCTCTTCGGCGCTCGCTGTTGTAGATTACGTCGTCTCATGACGCCGCCTTGGGACATACTTCCCAGGCCCTGGGCTCGCCCGGGAATGCGAAATTGTTCCTTCATCTGATCTAGATTACCATGGATGTCCTTGATAACGTGATGTAATGACAGCAACACGCCCCCTGTGCGTTCTCGTACCGAGCCCTCTTGCGGTCTGTTGTTCGGTGGCTATAACTGTCACCACTCGATCAAAATCTCCTTGACACATAGCAACTTGTATATGACAGCTAGTCTATTTGGTACCTATTGAATTAGGTCATAAATAAAGCTCGCTGGTCACCCAAATTCTCCTCGTCCAATGTATAGGATTAGCATTAATCGAGTTCCATTCGTTCCCTGGGTGTAAATAGTAGAACCGAGTCCTCGAAAGACGCCGCCCCTGACCGGCAACATGCGTGGCCTCTACCTCTTGCTACTTTTCTCCCTGGCCATACACGCATCGCCAGTAATAGTGGTAGAGACAGCAGTGGTGACGAAAATAGCAATTCCGACGGAGAGGGTAGTAGTGCACGTCAAAGTCCCAGACCACGATGCGAAGCCGAAGCAACAAGAGGCTGCTAAGGAGCAGAAGCCAAAGGATACGATGCCGAAAGAGCAGAAGTACTTCCACGAGCCCGGGTGGGACATGGAGAGCGGACACTACGATGCGCGGTACTTCCAGGGCAAGGTTCCGTACGAGCAGCACCGGCTAGCGCTACGACACCTGATCCGGTCGTATCTGACGACTCTCAAGACCCTAGGCGTCGAGACGTGGCTGGCGCACGGCTCGCTGCTGGGATGGTGGTGGAACGGACGCATCATGCCGTGGGACTACGACCTCGACGTGCAGGTCAGCGTGGTGACGCTGACGTTCCTGGGCGAGCGATACAACCGGAGCACGCACGAGTACGAGTATGACGTCGAAGACAGGAAAGAAGAGACCTTGCTTTTCGACAACACCGCCCAGACCAAGCTAGGGCGTCGCGCAGCGGCAGTGACGGTAGTGATAAGAAAGGAGAAGAAGAAGCGGCGGCGACCGCGACCGCGAAGATAAAAAAGACGTATCTCCTCGACGTCAACCCGCACCACGCCGACCTGACCAAGGGCAACGGCGCCAACGTCATCGACGCCCGCTGGATCGACATGAGCAACGGCATGTTCATCGACATCACGGGCCTGCGGGAGCGCGAGCCCGAGAGCTCGCCCGGCGTCTGGAGCTGCAAGAATAACCACCGGCTACCTCACCGCCGAGCTCTGGCCGCTGCGGCGGACCGAGTTCGAGGGCACCGAGGCCTGGATCCCGTACGCATTCGACAAGGTCCTGACTGACGAGTACGGGGCTAAGAGTCTGGTCACTGAGGAGTGGGCTGGGTGAGTTTTGCTTCCGTCTTTTTTCTCCTGCCCCTTTTCCGTCCGTTACTTTATTTCGGTCTGCTATCCAGCCTTCTAATGTTTTACTACCAAATCATCGTTCTGGTTAGAGAAACTTAACTTGGCTAACTAAAATTTTTACGTCAAAATAGACATCGCTGGGTGCCGGAACTTAAGGAATGGGTCAAGAAAAAGAAGACGCCACCGCCATCAAAGGAGAAGGAAGAAGAGAATCCATCCACAGATGACAAGAACACGAACCAAGTCGTCGTATATGAAGAAGTAGTTGTCGAGGTGTAGATAGGAGACGGAGGATATAACATGTCATGAAAGAGTAAAATGTCCATATCTTGTTATGTAATAAATTCGTGTCAAGTTCGACTTGTGGATACCATTTCTAAACTAAATCGACTTTCGAAGAATATTCTTCTATGCCTGTGCCAGCATTAGCGAGCGGTGTTAAAAGACTCCTTGGGAGTAAGGGGTAGACGGCGCCATCATATCCGCGTAGCCCCTATACCCCCAACATTCACCTTGCTTCTTCCCTTGGCGTGTAATTGACAAAGTGATAACTTCCCAGATAGCACAGATATGATTCATTCTAGTGCAGCTCTGATTAATAATGCAAGTGAGAGGACTCATGTGCCGTGTAAATCAACTTACCCCTTTCTGCCTGTTGCAGAACGCTCATTGGGCGGTTTCGTCATTTCTCCCCCAACGCCAGAATTTCTACCCCAATTGACTATCCACCCCAGTATGATATTCACCCCAACACCTTCAACATGCCCTGCAACTATCTCTAACCAGTAATGAGTTACTAGGAGCATAGTATGGCGGAGAAGTTCTTCGTTAATTGGAGTAACTTGGGGGACAAAATAAGGATGAGAACATATATATAAGACTACTCAAGCATCTCCTTCTCCTGATATTAGACTTCAACTAGACTTCCTGTCAACGAACACAACCGCAGTTCATTCTCCTAGTGATATCGCCATTATATTTTCCAAATTTGAACATTTTCCAAGTGTTCCTCATCATTAGTAACTTAGACCCAAGATGTCCTCCACCGAGCAAACCGTCTTCCGCTTCACAGGCTTCGGCGGGTTCGACAACCTCCAACCCTTCCGCGAGCCTATTCCCACGCCAAGCGCCGGCGAGGTCCTAGTCAAGGTCCGCAGCGTGGCGCTCAACTACCGAGACGTCGCCATCGCGAAGTCCATCTACCCCGCCGCGGTCAAAGACAATGTGATTCCATGTTCCGACATGGCGGGCGAGGTAGTCGCCATCGGTCCGACGACCGAGTTGTTCAAGACCTCCGCCTTCGCCGTAGGCGATGCGGTGCTTTCGCCGATTTGTCCCTCCTCGTTCCTTTATGGCACTGTCGACAAGCGGCCGAACGCCGTGGATTATACGTGGAGTAGCGCGGTGGAAGAGGGAGTACTGCGCGAATATATCGCCATACCCGCCCATGTGCTAATCAAGCTTCCGCCCTGCAAAACGCCGCGCGACTTCGTGCGATGGGCGGCTACGCCGTGTGCCACGTCGACGGTATGGAACGCATTTTATGGGAACATGCCACTGAAGCCTGGGGACACAGTATTGGTGCTCGGTACGTAATATGATAGCTAATACTCTTTGAACCCTAGCGATATTTAATAACGTTTGTTGAGTGAAGTACTAAGACTAGCGGCTTAGGGACTGGCGGAGTTTCCATAACTGCGCTTGTTTTAGCCAAGGCCGCGGGCGCAACTACCATCGTCACATCCTCTAGTGACGAGAAGCTCGAGTTCGTCAGGACTCGACTTGGGGCCGACCATGGGATTAACTACAGTACCACGCCAGACTGGGCGGCCGAGGTTCAGCGTATAACGAATGGGAAGGGAGTTGATCACGTCATTGAAGTTGGTGGACCGGGAACAATGCACCAGAGCTTGGCGGCAGCGGGACGAGGAGCGTTGATTACCCTTATAGGATTCTTGGCTAGGTCCGCGGAAGATCAAATTCCAGATATAGCTACCAAGGCGCTATTCGAGAGTCTTGTTGTTCGGGGCGTGACAGGAGGGTCAAAACAGCAACTCGAGGAAGCCGTCAGGTTCATGACTGCTCGCGGGCTTGAAATCCCCGTTGACAAGGTCTTCGCCTTCGAGCGAGACGAGATCATCGCAGCCTTGAAGCACGTTGAATCGGGGTCGCACATTGGTAAAGTATGCATTACGGTTGGATAGAGTCTGCGAGCAGCTGTAGGCCGCTTCTCACATCGTCGTCAATCTCGAGGACATGGATACCCCCAAACACCCGGTTCCACAGTTTGATGACAGCGGAGGCCATATAGAGGTAACGGCTCGCATCGTCATCGGGTAAATACAATATCTCTGCATAATTGGTCTCCTTGATAATCGATGTGATGATTCCCAGTAGCCTTTTCTCCGATGCGCGAAGCGCCCCGATACCAGAGGAGCGCACGACTGTTGAGATCGTCCCTAGCCAGGTGTTGAGTAATAAGGCAGACTCCAGACTACAAACCGAATGTTCAATAGACCAAATTGATGTTTTCGTGGTGGCCATGTATGAAATTCCAAGACGAACCGGGACGCTCAGAGCGTGCGCTGCGTGCAGCACAGCTCGTTCGACATGCAAAGATCTATCCAGAATTGAATCCTTATTAACAATGGTTAGATCGCCCCAGAGCAGCCCACGACAACCTCCAGGTTTGAAATTTAGGCGAATGTAAGCCAGCCGAAGCAGAGCAGCGGATGAAAGCCCGAATGATGCCTTATTCGAGAGCGGATCCAAGGCCGGCTCGTCAGTCTTCTCCCAAGAGACTTGCCAAGCGCGAAGGGCAGTCTCGAAAGCCTCTACAGAGGGTAGTGGTTCACCTCCGCCAGAGCTGTGGTGATCGAGATATATTTGCTGAAGCAACCCGATAATCAATATATAGCACGAGAACGAAGAAATGATTGGCTCTATAGGAAATCCATTGCCTTCAAAGAGAGAGCGAAGCCCCTCTTGAAATGACTGCCGGGCTTGACGAGTTGCCATTTGCCATTGAGAGGCATTCTCCGAGTTCCACTATACCGGACGGTCAGCATTGATTTTATGTGCAATCGAGGCAGAATATTCCGCCACTCAAACCCATGAATTAGATAGCTCGCGGGGTTTTTTTAACAATAAAGGAAACCGCATCAAAGAGCGGTCTAATATCTAATGAGTTTCGGAGTAGAGAATCATCGCATACCGGTTGTGCATAGTCTGGCAGCCGAAGACCAATTTCACGGTTTAGTATTAGGGGAGGGATGCCAAAGGCAATATTATGCAAGCAAGAGAGGACGTAGGCGGCGAAAATTGTCCTCCGTCTCTCTTCGGAAGCCACCCAAGTTGCCCAATCCTCTAGTATTGCGTCTTCCTCGACTTCCCATATGCCATCCTCTCTAACCAGCACTTCACATCCGACGTCAGCAAAAGCTTCGTGTGAAGAAACGGGGGAAAAGTAAGATTCTAAAGGTTCGAGTGTAAGGAAAGACTCCGGATAGGATACCTCCAAATAGCTATCTAGAAAAAATAGAAATGGCATATTACTTACTCACTAATTCTCCTGCCAGGGACACAGCATCGGGTCGAAGTCTCCTATTTCCCCAGGATGCGAAAGTGACAAGCAGGATCAACGTCTGTATTTTTCTCAACTTGTCCGGCTTGCTTTGGATTGTATCGTCGAGGTTGCACACAATTTTCGAGGCCAGCTGAAGATGCTCACGGCGATTTTTCTCCGACCAGATTATCCTAGCCATGAAATAAAGTTTGTAGGCTTGATTGTGTTCAAATCTGTAGAGTAATCCCAGAGCAGCCATTACTAGAGTCACCTCGACATCCCGCTTTTCAACCGAGAAGGTGGCGACGTGGATGAACGGGAGGTACTTCTGTGTGCACTTGAGATATGTTTCTAGGCCACGAGATAGGGCGTTGTTGGTAGGTATTTGGTAGCCGTCTGGGAACATGGATGCATAGCTCTGTATCTCCTCATAGAGGTTTTCGAAGGCGGGACCAGAGATTGACCATGGCGCAGAGTTGATATCCTCATTGGTCTCGCTATTCTGATTTTGATTTCCGGCGTCTTCGATACGATCCTCCTGGTGGCTATCACTACCATCTTCTACTATATCTAGCGAGGGGAAATTAGAGCTAAATTGAGAGAAACTGGTCACTCTCGTTGCAGCTTCTGGTGCAAGGAGGGGTTCAGACTCAGATATGGCGGTATCTAAAGCAAGGGGTACATCTAATTGCGGCATGAAAGCTCGGTCCCAGAAGGTGTCAAAGTCATTCATGTTGTACAGCCCGTCAGAGTCGCAAAGCATAAACTCCGACGTCGCTTCTCCTTGCGAGACCTGACAACGCGACGTTCTAACATGACGCGCAAGAAGATCCCTGAAAGATGTTAGAGCGCAGTGCTATCTTCCGTTTCATCTAGAATCCGAGCCGGTATGTGTGACAGTATCGAATTCTGGAAAGCAGTTGGGAAGGGGTTCGCGCTCACTGTCGTGTAAATCGATTTCCACAACCGCAAGCAAATGGCTTCTCCTGAGTATCTGTGGAGGTTTGTCAGTTTCTGGAGCGCCCACTCGAGTACACGATTCAGTCTAGCTGGAATCTTACGCGTCCGCTCATGGCGAACCAAGTGCTCTTGGCGTCTGAACTGCTTCCCACAGTGTCGGCATGGCGCGACAACAACCCTTGGTCGACCTCGAGGCATTTGATACAGACATGGTTTGAAAAGACTCCCCTAAGTACCAACACTCATGATTGTCCTGAGCATTACATTGGCTATAAATAATGGATGTAGTACGTACTTACTTATGTAAGCACAGGCAGGGGTAATGAGCCAACAGTCCGAGCTCGAGTTCAGGCCACATGTACTACGCAACCACTAATGAAGATTTCCATGTCTCTTCTTCACCACCCCTATGTATTAGTAAAAAAACAGGCGATCTTGCAACACTGGCTGAGAACCGCGCTTGATAATTGCAAAAAAAAATTACGAATTAACAACAAGGACCAGCACTTTAGAATAGGAGCTTGGTGGAGTGGTGACTTAACGTGTAACTAAGCTAGACCCCATTGCTGCAATCACATAGGGTGGCATTTATATTCCTCAGCTGGCAACTTCTTGATAAGTTGCCACATTTGGACTGGTAGCTCAGTGGTAGAGCAACCGACTGCAGTTCGGTAGGTCATGGGCTCAATTCCCATTCAGTCCTCTACTTTTTCCTTTTTTTCGCCCTTTAATTTTTATAGCGGCATTTTGCTTTTTTGTATTGACACTCTACCAAGCAGTTGTAGCAATAGTGTGTAGTCCCGAAGGACAAGGGTGCAATTCTTATTAGGGCCTATGGGAACCTCCACCCCCTACAACACGTGCTATAACTTTATTTTTAATAACCAGAGAGCTATGTAATCTACTACTCTTAGCTCGTCACAAAAGTGATACATGCATTAAAGCTTCTGTAACACAGCCAGGCAGTATAAATGTTTCTAAGGAGATATAAAGGGACACCGTGGTCTATACATTACCCCTGCTTAAGAGTCCAAGTGGTGAAAATTTGTTGCACTATTTATTGCTTATAACTCGAATGAGTTCTTCTTTAGGTATTCTATAGCTATGCTGTATAATAGCCGCGGAACGACAAGGAGCGGAAACATTCTAGCCCATAAGTGACTTGACTTATAGAAGAGTGGCATGACAAGCTTCAGGTTACTAAGGCAAGAGCCAGTTCCTCAAGCTCATGAGTTTACAGGTAACACGAACTTGCGCTAAACAAGTAACAATAGTTCGAAGAAAAAACCGTTATTTGATTGTCAGTATAAAACGTGAATGGTAACGGAAGGCTATCTCTATCCCTTACCATCGAACTCACTCGACTGTACAGATTTCCAAAGGCCAAGACAAGACATCGCCTTCAACCAACATCCTTGAACAGAAAAATATCGTGGCATGACGTGAAGACACAAAACCAGAATGAAAGAAAAAGGCTAATTAGTCACCGGTACTAACAATAGAAACGTGGAGTGTAGTAAAATATGTATCAAATATGCAGATGCGGTAACAATGCTAATATGCCACAGAGAATGAGGGCAAAATGTCTGTGCGTTGAACTGGCCTGCATTGACACGCAACACCAGGAAAACCGGGATGGCACATGTATGTAAACGACAGGTGGGTTCCCCGAGATACCCGATTCCCCGACCTTGAGATCGGGAGAAAGTCACCGAGGCACATATGCACGGAATTAAAAAACAAGTTACGGCAAGAGTCGTAGTCAGTATAGCAAGGATATCTCGTAGATTTTCAAGCTAGGTCTGCATCGCTATGGCCTTATTTGAATTCCATAAGCTGCCCTGATGCGCAAAGCATACCCTGCTTTGTTCGGGGGAGGTTCCGTCTACCTCCCGGGCCGTGATCGGAACTGCAAAAGCTCTATCCTATCCTTCCCACCCGTAAAACGCCGGTCATGTGGGGAGTTACATCCGCCCTCTAAATAGACCACAAATGCCACAACGCCAGATATCATGCAAATGCTCCTGTTTTTCAATCGCTGTGAACCGATTGGCTGGTAGGGTCGTTCGACTTAGTGACATGATATAAGGACTACATGCCGTACGATTATACCAGGAACCGAAAATCATCGTATGCTGTCTCCTAATCATGATTTGGTTGCTATGACCAACTGTAGATGATCATACTGCCTCCACTTTGAGCTTGCCGCGTAGGGAGACAAGTTCATCCTGCTTAATATGTGTTAGTTATGGGCTATAGTTCAAGCCATCAGCTGGAGTGTCTTCTGGGTTAGCGACTTACCTCAGCCTTTCGCTTTCCCAGCACCGGCTCGGGTGTGCTGCGAGTGTACATAGGAGGGCCGCCTCCATCTCTAAATGCCTCTCGGTGACAACTAGCGTGGTAAATCCTATCGCCAATCTTAACCGCATCGGCCCAGACAAATTCCTGTGCGTCGTCTAGCCACCGGGTCTCAAACTTGTCCTGGCAGATCGGGCAGACACTAGCGGCGAGCACGGGATCATCGGGGACTGGGATGTATTGTATTTTAGGAGCTTTCGTGGCTAAGCTACCCGAGCCTGCATCAGCATCACCAGCTTGGACAACGTGGTCTTTATCAATCGTTTCGCGCGTGTTGATCCAGTCCTATCACCGTTAGACGAGAGTGCCGATGAGAATTCAATAGATAACAGTTCTTACCATCTCATCAACGAGCCAACTACGATGTAGTCCTCGTTTCTCGGTCTCGTTGCTACGTTGATTGACACGGAAATGCCAATCCATGTGGGCCGTTTTTCTTTTTTTTCCATCCTCGTTGGTTGGGAACCGTCGCCCACATTGTGTGCATTGAGGACCTTGAGCTTCAAAGAGAAGCGGGAGCAATTGCAGACGAAATCTACTTCATTATTAGCTCTGTTAAGCGTGATATGTTCCTAAGTGCCACGTACTGCTTTAGGGACGATGCTTTTAGTGCTATATCACTTGTAAGGCTCTCAATCGTCCCGGGTGGTGCTGGTTGAATGCCTTTGGTCGTCCCAGGAAGAGGTAGAGGAAAGGGCAAAGTAGTTGAAGGGGTTATGCTTGGCAATGGGGTCGAACCGGTTGCTGGTGTAGCCGGTGGCAGTATGCCCGCTTGCCTCAACATGTTCATGAGAGCTGTAGGGTCGGCCGGTGCAGGTGTTGTTTTCTGAGGCTCAACTCTTTGAGGGGGTGGAGATCGAATAGGAACAGGTGCAGTGGGTGGTTGAGGTGTAGAGACTTGTGGTGTGGCAGAATTCCGAGCCATTATGGCAGCTAAAGCACCCGAACCAAATAAGGAATCTAAAGACACCTTGGGTGCCGCCACCGGCGGAGGAGCTACTGCTACGGGATTTGATAGTGATACAGGTGTAGAGGTTTGGGCTGGAGGTGCCCTCATGTTCACAGCAAGATCAGCAATTTGATTCTTAACAAGCACTAACTGCTCTTGTGGCAGATTTTGTGTTTGTAAAATAGTTTGCAAGTCCATCAACGCCTTGAACTTAGTCTGCATAATAGAATCATGAGGAGTTTGGGCCAGCTGGGCCTTAAACGCCGCGGTTAGTCTCTGAATATCATCATTTAATGCATCTATGCTGATTCCAACTTGTGTCAAGCCATAGCCTCCCATATGGGGAGGCTGGAAAACACTTGATGAAGTAGGTTGTGGTGTAGACCTTGAGGTGGCATGTGTAGCAGGCTAGTTACAACATTAATATCATGTTGCTATTTGAAATACGCCGGGAAAACTTACGGGCTGTTGTTGGTAAGTGACGGGTGGTGGTTGGGTCGGCTGGTTATAAGAGATTCCGTTTGGGTGTTGTACTTGAGGCTGCTGAGTATGGTATGAATGAACCTGAGAAGGAGGTCGAGCGCCTGGGGGAGTCGGCGTCTCTCGATATGGCATTCCTTGTACTCCCCTGCCCCGGCCGTATAACTGTTGCTGGGCTCTCATCCTCTCTTGGTCTTGTTGTAGTGTCGTCGTTCTTACTTTAATGAGCGCATTTTCGATCGGCCGTACGACATCATGAGAGAAGACGGGCCTAGTGTCGATAGAACCAGGGACTGGTTCCTTCCATGTCTTGAGCATTTCCTCCAGCTTCCTCCGAGTAGGCATATCAACCATGGCATATGCGTCCATATAGGTTTGATATAGCTTCCGGCTGAAGAATAGCGTGTAAGGTGTGCCGACATTTTTTGCTATAGAATCGAGAACATAGAGTGGAGGGAGTTTCTTATGTGGTGCAGCCTATCGAGTTATGTTAGTTAGAGAACCAAGGCGAAACTAGTCAAGAGAATTTCGATCGGCCAAGAATTCGGTGCAATGACAAATCCGGCGTCAGAAAGTTATTGCTACCTACTCGTTTAATGTGGTCAACTAGAGCGCCTGAGATGGCCAGCGCGTGCTCGATGTTCTCGCGTGCAATGATTGTCAGGTTAGAAATTTCAGGGCGTCCGATGGTCTGTATATCCTCGAGCGCCTCGCGGAAGTCCTTAGCGACCGCGTCAGACTCAGAGTATGAAGACATGGTTGTATTATTGTGAGCACACAGATTAAGAGCAGAGGAGCTTAGTGATGCAAACAACCAGTTCTAGAGGAGTCGGCAAAGCCAGGGCTTTGTTGCCCAACTTTACAAGGCCGCCCAGCGAAAAAGAGACTTGTGTTGGTTTAGAATCGAGAGATGTCACAGAAGCAGAAGGTAAGATGCCACCTATGCAATGTCTTCACCAAGAGAGATATGAAGCACTGAAATTCGATGACTCCTGCGACGCGTCCTCGCAAATGCTAGGATCTGCCACGACTGCGAGGGAGCGAGCGACTGTAGAATTCTGGAAAAGCTCAACGCATCTTCCTCATTAAACCCCTAACGAATTGTACTTTTCTACCACGCGCAGCACTGTCTCCTTTCCCACCAAACACTACTGATTATAAAAGGGCGGTCAATGGTTGGGGGAAGTTCCGCATAGATTGCGAAGTCTGGTGTAGGTTGCTTTGCTGGAGAACAGACGGCCGACCGGGCCACAATGGAGGGATGGAAAAGCCGACGGGAGCTAACTGTTAACAGGCGCTTGGGAGTCTTCTTAGTTTGCTGATACTGCCCGGGGATCGTGCGATGAATGGTGCTATTGTTATGGCGATGCGTGGGGAGGCAGTAGGTATATGAAGCGCGGTCGGAGGAGTGAGGGATTGATTGTGCTTTTTGCCCGGACTAAGAACCGCTTGAGTGGAAGATATGCCTGCCGAGTACTTACGCGGAAGGAGGTGCACCGTGCGTCACATGTGGGTCACGTGCCGCTTACTGAGTCCGCAATTTGCGGCACGTTATTTAAGTACCTAGGCAGGTATCATGTATTTAACATAGAAGAAACATGTACCGTACCTTCCCTACCTGCTACCTACTAGGTTAGGTACTTTTTACCTATGTCGGCTACCTACCTACCCTACTATAACATCAACAACTACCTATGCAAGGCGATAAAAACCAAGAACCGAACGCGCACTTTACAAAACCACATTTCGTATACATCATCATTACTGGCCTTTCGTACTTGCATATTATTATTAAATGCTTAATATTGGGTTGTTTTCTGTCTGCGCTTGTTTGTTTCATTCTAACTCCCTAGTCTAAATATTGGCAACGCAATAACGATGGCAAAAAAGGAGATCTTAGGGGTAAAACAAGACCTTTCCCTCAAGGTGTTGATAATGTTCGCTGAAATTTCGCATTCTTGAAACTCAAGAGACAAAAAAAAAGGATCGTCCCGCTTTTATACACGTAAATCATTAATATCCCCAAGTGCCTGCTTAAAATCAAAGGATATCAAAGAACTCCAACCGCTCTAACGCCGTTCTCTGTCACGACATGCAATTCATGCCCGAATGCATGACAACCGCAAGATCAACCGAGACCTTGCTACTCTATACCATGCTATACCAAATCGATCAATGTGACTGGCCTCGGAGTATATAGTCGATCTGTTCACTGGAGAGCTTAAAGTCAGTGGACGCCATTTAAGTGCGATAGGTGAGAGTTCGGAAGTTTCAAGACATCTATCTTGGCCCAAGGGGAAAGCCCTGTTGCCAAACACGGAGAATGACTTCGAGGATTACTCACTAGGGTGCATTGCAGTGGGCGGCCGACTGAGCTGTGGCATGATGGGGCTGTGGCGGGTGTCGAAGGACGAAATGGATTTATTGTCGTCAGGATAGTAATCGGTGGGTGCACGGAATTGGTCGTTGACAGACGTAGGCATAGGGCCGCTGATCTCGGGCTTTCGGGTGCTGTTGGAGCGGGAGCTGTAGCCGTCCTTGAAGTTGACGTCTCGGGTAGTCGCCCCGGCCTGTCGAATCTCGCGTGCGCGCACGTCGTTG
Source organism: Amphirosellinia nigrospora (assembly GCA_004123355.1). Lineage (NCBI taxonomy): Eukaryota > Fungi > Ascomycota > Sordariomycetes > Xylariales > Xylariaceae > Amphirosellinia > Amphirosellinia nigrospora. Next base: position 815,936 of record SCHM01000006.1, on the reverse strand, counting down.
TTTTTAAACACGAGCGAGGCGATGATGTTCGTGAAACCGAAGGCGAGGGCGATGATGCCGGCGCCGATGATGACCTGCGGGATCTGAGACGGCACGCCGCTCGAGTTATAGATGCCGCTGTTGAGGCCGCCGAGGAGATGGCAACCAATGAGGACCATGATGGCGCCGAGTCCGCTGAATCCTCGATCAGGGCCGAGCATTGGCCAAGCTCGAGCGACGAACGCTTGGCCCCTGCCCCATAGGCCAACCTCGGTGAAGATGAGAAGACCGGCAAAGAAGAAGACCAGAGCGTGAACGACGTCGGCGAAGAACTGGAAACCGTTGGGCAACTTGGCGAAGACGAGCATGAGCACCGACGCGGCCATGACGGCCAGGAGAACGGCGACATTGCAGAAGCGAATGACCTGCAGAATGATGTAGGCGTGGCCTTGGAAGCCAGAGGGATTCTTTGACCCAAACATGGCGAAGAATTTCGTGATGTTTAGAGTCGTATCTCTCTGGGTATAATTAGTATCAGTGGGTTCTTGTTGAGGAGTGGACATTTCCGGTGGAAATCCGCATTAGATAGGTGTACCAACGTTTGAACTGCCTGCAGTTGAGTGAAGTGATTGTATCGATGAATCGAATGGCCGAGATTGCAGGTGAACGTTGCGGATGGCTGAAATAAAGATCCGGCTGGCAGATATAGATATGTTGAGAAAGAATGAAGGTGTGAAGAAAGTAAATAGGCGATCCAAGAGGAAGCGGATATGGACAGTCGCCTTTTGCCAAGAGGACAGAATATTTATGAGTGAGAGAAGAATGTGGTTGTAAAAGAAAGGGACAACAAACAATTGCGGTCAGTGAAAGACTAGTCGAATAAACGAGGTCAAAGGTAGTTGTAGTTGGTTTGTTAGGGAATTGTTGCCCGTCAAGGACCAAATAACCAAAGAGCCTCTGGGGGGAAGGGGTGATTAGGGAAAAAAGAAACAGAGTGCACCAGCAGCTCTCCAGTCTCGATCACCGAGATCTTTCTGGCAGACACAGACTAGACTTGGAGACAAAAAGAAAGAGATGCCTATCAAGCCAACTATAGGGCGGCCCGCACGATTTAATATGGCCTGCAAAGAGACATATAGAACGAGAACTACGCTACGCTACGGCTTGAATCTGGGATGTTTCGCATCCAAGATGCGTTTCCTCGACCGAGAGCCAATAGATGTCAGCTAGGCGCAACAGGTCTCGATCTTGGCCGTCAGGTACCTACAACCCTGTCGACGGTCGCGTCTCCCTTCGCCACAAGCGACACCCATGTCAATACAGAAATTCGTGGGTCAGTCGAACTGGTTGAAGGGCTCGTCCGGATACCGGATCGCTTATTGTCGAGCGAATTGGCCTAGTACACCACCCGTTCCGACCCGTCTACGGCGAGCGCGAATCGCCAATGGTCGCGATCCACGTAGTGCCATGTCCTGACGGATGGCGCCACTGCACCGTAATAATAACCCAGCGCATATCTACCCAGTACCTAGTACATATTACATATCTACCTGCTGCGGCACTTAGGTAATCGCGGCATGGGGAAAGGGTGGGATCAAGGATGCATCGCGTTGTCCAATGGTTGAGGTTTGGTATTTCTCGAAGCCGTCGCGCGCCAGTTAGATGTTGGAAGCTGGGGGTCGATTGGCCACGAAGCAACCGGTCTTTGTTTCAGTGCTTCTTTCAAACAGCGTCCGAACCCCACTAACCTCAACGCTCTTGAGTTCTATAACACAGTAGCAGAATCTGGAACAGCAGCACAACCCCTCTCCCTGCATCGTAAAGAACGGTAATAAATATGAGGATAACTCGATATTAAATCCATTTTATGGTAACCGGTAACATGTGCCCCAAGACGTTGCTTTTCTTTTTTGTGTCGCCGTAGAACAATAAGTGGCCGGTTACATTTTTGAATTGACTTGGCTATCGATTTAGTACCTACATAGAACAGCGTCAAAGAGAGAGACATGCCAACCCTCGGTTGGCGATTCAGACTTGAGACTTCTAGTAGATTATTGTAAACTTCAGACTCCAGACTCCCTTTCTACAGTGCTTTTCATCATCATTATGCATAAGATACGTCAGGTTCGTAGGTTCAGCGGTATCATGTCGGCATACAGTGCTTATATCATGGATGTGATGATTTTGTGAGTCTCAGTGCACGTTTCATAAGTAGTTGTGGCAAGGGACTGGATCGTGTCTCTATGGCCAATAAAAAGAGAGTGACGAAAACCCTCCGGCGAACCACCTATACACAAGTAACAGAGCAAACAACGATGTGGAATGAGAGGACAAAGCCGTGAGAAGTTTAGTTTCAGCGTCTATCGGTAGTTTGATTGGCTGAGAGCTCTCGTTATTTGGGAACCCAACAATCGCCTACAGCCGCCGGGCTTAGCAGCGGTCGCGCGCCTAGGTCGCGTGGGACCGCTACCTTAAGTAAGTACCTACCTACCTAGGTACCTAAGCTAAGGGCTGTAGGACTCTCCAACTTAAATTGCATTGTTACCTGCCTAAGTAAGGGACGCTAGGGGATTACACAGCGCTGTAGGGAGTTGTTTTTGCCGCCAGCAGCCGCTTTTCCTCTTCCGACCATCTTCTGTTCTCCTGTTACTATTTCCTTCTAAAGCCATCCACTTTCTGTCCTACCCAATATCCAGCAGGCCTCAACCGCGACGCCTCGCACGTTTGATCAAGCGCCCTTCCTGCCAGGAACGCCCAAATCTTCCTAGGTCCTCCCCGCACTGTCGGAATTGTCTAAATATGGCGCGCGGTAACCAGCGTGACAAGGCGCGTGAGAAGAATCTCAAAGCGCAAGCCTCTCAGGTAAGAAGAAGACTTTTTCGCTTGACGCCCGCCGGCTTTCGAGTCTCCTTCCAAATCTCCGGAGGCCAGTTCCAAGGATTACATGCGCCACTTGATGGGACCAGAGCGTCAGTATCAGGTTATGAAATATGTGTCTCCAGTATCCAACGGGTTAAATCATCCGCGCGGTTGAGTGCTCTCACATTCCACCGCCTTGGCCACCGGTCGATGATCTAGTGTGCCTCTGGAACATGGGGCTCATCTCTGGCTGCTTTCGGAGAGTCAGATGAGAGGTTCCGCTCACTCGGTCCCAACTCTGACGGACAGATTGATGCTTGACAAATCGGGCAGCTGTCCCTGAGAGGAATGTAATAGACACTGACTAAATGCTGTGATACGTACAGAAGGCAAAGAACAACAAAACCGGCTCAGAAATGGCGCGCGACAAGGACGCTCTTGCTGCCTTGATGCGACAGAAACAGGAAGCTGGTAAGCTAGCCTCTCCCTCACGCACAACGCTAGGGTCGAGAGGCTAACAGATGGTCATCTAACTCTAGCTAATGCGAAGAAGGCCGCAGATGCCTCGGGGAAGAAATGATGCGAGCGTGATAGCAGCGACTCAAGACCGCCCGAGTTACGCTACTCGATATCAGGGATAAGCCACGCAAAAGCTTGATCTGAGTGGCTTCTTGAGGACCAAGCCCAATTCGAGATCTCCCTGCTTTTAATACCATAAGGGAGGAGTGGCGCTTTGACAATCGGAGGGTGTGGCGAGGTGGGTCGGAGAAGCGCGTGAAGTCGGCGACGAGAAGTCATGATATAGGATGAATGTTTTACAGGAGAAGATGGGGCAAAGGCGTGATAGGAGTTCGTTCCTTTTTTGCAATAAACTATAGCGTCTCGCGAATTATCCCGGGCTCAACCTATTGACCCATGATATTCATAGTAATGGTGAAGATGTATCGAGTCATACATACATGATTTTCTTTTGGTACATATATATAAATTCTTTGGCCCAAGGTCAATCGCCGTCCTTATCTTCCTGAGCACCGCCGCCTCAAAAACATCAGCGCCAGACGGAAGATAAAGTCATATATCATAGTCGCAGGGAGTACTAGGCACGTCGCTGGGCGCGTATGCATGGACTTGAGATAATACCTTTCGTCAGAGCCATGAACACAATCTAATCGCGTGTATGGTTTTTAATCATGTCGGGTCGGAACATTGCGCGAGTAGAATCATTTCGTCTGCTCGTTAAAGTTGTAACAATCCACTACTTACACTTTCGCATCGAGGGCACTCGCTCCCATCTTTCCTCTACAAATAGAAAATCAAGCTATTACCATCCATCTTTATCACCATATCAACATGACATACTCGTGCATTGCAATCGCCTGAACTTCCATGGACCTAGCCTATCATGGTCACCAAACACCCGGCCCAACAGCCGATCGATTCAGTCCATGTTGTCTGGTCTATGTCCTCGCCCTGATGGCTAAAAACGCAGTGAGAGAAGTGAGGCGGATAGGGAATAAGGGAAAGTAAAGTAAGGCGAAGATTCGGGGTTTCCGGAATCTTACTCGCTGTTGTCATTCCCCTCCCGGGGCTCTCCCATGTCTTCCTCGTGGGGGCGAGAAATGTAGTAAAATGTGTGTCAGAATATCACACATGTGTCAGCATCTTGAGTATGAGCACATGCATACACTGGTCGTCACATGAAGGGTTTCAATGCCTTTGTCGGTAACTACCTGGCCACACAGGCACGTACACGTTTTGGGGGTTGGAAGTTCGTAACAATGTGGGGGGTAGTGCAGAGATAAGGTGACGGTATACATTCGCTGTCTCGCAAAAGCGTCGACTTATAGCAGTCAAAGCCAGATAATAAACTTGTTATCTCTAATCACAAGGCACAACCGAATTCGAAATTTAACAAATGTTTTCCCATTCGTTTAAAATCTGATTAATCTGCTCAAAGTCCTCCGTAAACGTTAATCAGCAACTAGAACAAAAAAAATGAAAAAAGGTATACGATCCAGTCATATCTAGATAGGTTATGTTTAATAAAACACCATTCGTACCACCCCAAACTCATATAATAAATATATAAAAATTATTCCCTCTGCTTTGGTTTTGCCCAGATCGGTCCCCCTTCCAAAATATCATGATATAACCAAACTCAGCCCAGTAGGAAGTCTAGCCCGTTTTTTAAAAATGCAGGCAATATACAAAATAGTCATCCGCCAGTGTGCCCTCTCTACGCCACGCCTATCCCCATTGTTAAAAGTTTTGTTTAGAAGACCTCAGCCATGTTGGCGGGTATCGCGCCTGCGGGTAATGTTGTTAGCGTCGAGGAGTCGGAGACAAGTCAGGCTGGGGGGCTACGTACCAGGAACACCGCCAAAGTTGCCAATGCCTTGGGCATTGACGGCCGGGAAGCTTCCGGCGCCGCAGGTGACGGCGCATACACAGGCACCGGCCACGAGTTGACCTGTGCCGGTCTGAAGGGAACCATCGGCAGAGCCCGTTTGGGTGGCACCGCCGGCGGCGGCAGTCTCGGTAGCAGCGGGTGCGCTGGTGGCGGCGGCACTGGTGGCGGCGGCATCACCGCTACCGACAGCGCTTGTTGTGGCATTGCCGGTGATGGCGCTGCCGGCACCCTGGCCCTTCTGTTGGATGGCCATGGCCTGGAAGATGGCCTGTGTCTTCTCGGCGGTCGGGTTGATGGAGAACACCATACCCTTACCGCAGTGACCAGTCTGCTTGCAGTAGAACCCTTTGCGATATTAGTAACAGAACGAATCGACTGCCCGCCGCTTGCTTCAAATACTTACAGATGGGGGTAGTGGTCATGACTTGCATGGCGACCTGGGGAGCGGGAACGACAGCGTTGTCCTTGTTGGGCTGGAAACCCGAGTCCATACCACCAGCCATGGGGTCACAGGGAGTGGCGAAACTAGACTGAGTAACAGTGTGGTTCGTGCTCATGAAGGTGAAGATAACCATATCGCCCACAGCAGCCTGGATTTCTGATGGCGAGTAGGCGAGACCTGCGGAACCACCAACTTGGACAGTGTGAGTAGCCCCCGTGCCCGCTACAGTTCCCGTGGCACCGGCAGGGACGGTGGCAGTTCCTACGGTCGTGGCTGCTGCGCCGGCTGTGACTGTTTGCGTGACTGTCACGGCCTGGTTGATTGTCGTCGTCGCGGCGTTGGCTCCGGGGTTCACCCAGACGATTATGATTTGCGTGCTGCTAGCCTCAACGCCTACGACGTTGCCACCACCCAGGACCTGAGCGCCTCCTTTCAAGTGACCGTTTCGCGCCTCCACTGGGTAGACATTTCGGATGGCCTTAGCCATGGCTAAGGGAGCCAAGGCCAGAGAGAGAGCGGCTATGCACTTCATGGTGAATTTTGGTAGGGCTGAATTAACGTGAGAGTTATTGAGTTTGGTAAGAAGTCGAGAGAGTATGCCTCGTCGAGAGGATGACCCAACTATTGATATTCCTTGATAAAAAAGATTGTGACGATTGGAAAAATCTGGCAATTAAGAGGCTTGGGAATAGCGAGGCCCTGCTCGTGAAGAATTGAAATGAATGGGATGTAAGGAGAACAAGAGAGAGAGAGAAGCAATAGGCTGTTACGTCGTCTAAAGAAGAGATGAGGAGGAAGAAACAAACAACCTACTGGCCGAGGGGGGACCTCATGGCTTAAATCGAGCATGAACATCCGGTGGATCAATGTCAGAGGCCGGGATCTCTCCCTCCATCTTCGCACCCTGCAGCGCTTGAGGAGGTGATCTCGAAACGACTGTTCCGATCAGGACGAGCCCGTAATCCATTTCGGGGGAGTCTGCGTCCGATCCCAGTCCCAAGCACAGCCAAAGTGAAGAAAGCTAGGTTTAGAGACAGCGGTGCTTGTCAGTCTCATTAACACGCAGCCAAGGATTGCGGCTCTCTGCCGTTTACTATAGGTTGTGTTGTTGCTGGCGCAGGATTGCCAGGGCCAAGCCTTGTCCAGGGGTTAGGGGTGTGCCAGAATGGTTTTGCTGGTGTTTTGCGTGGTCGCTTAAGCGTGTGAGAACCGCCATGGCTCACAGTACCCGGACAACAGCGGCTCAGATGAGATTAGGGCACCATCTCCTATTATTATTCACTCAAAATTTAATCACCAATATCAGGTAGAAGAATACCATGAGCTTGCATATAAAATAGCAGAGTTCAATTGCTTAACCAGTAGACTGGAGTTGCTACGACACCAAGGTACGAGATGGAGTAATTGACCTCGCGTGGGTAAGGTAGCTACATTCAAGAGTGGGGATGGGGGAGCTTTGACGTTGAGCTTGGCAATTTTAGATTAGCGCTCTGAGTCTTGGGCCAGACTAAATTCGGTTATGGCTGACTCCGGATTGGCAGGCATCGACAACTCAGGTCATCTGGGTCTGGTCTGGGGTTTCCCCTTTCTTTCGATACCCACTCAAATACTACCTTAAGAGAACAACTATACAGTAGATTTTGTCGAAACATGGGAGTGCAATCCCCCCGTTTCACCCTTTGAGGAAAGCATCTACAGCAGAATGTGGAAATCGAGAAGCCTACAGCAAGCATTTGTGGCTGCTAACGCCAGTTAAAGCCCGATATCACAGCACCCCGGAATATTCTGCCGTCCTTGCTTGCAGTGTAAGAGATATCCACGTCTCCTGCAACCTCCCAAGTCATCTCGGCTCTGTGTCTGGCCACAGGTCCGGCTCCAGGTTCTCATTATTATGATTCGTCAATGTTTCTAGTGCTCCTAGCGTAGGCTGAAGCTATAGATTTCCAAGATGCCGTTATCTCGGGCACAAATCTGGAGGCCTCTGCTGGAAGGAGTTCATTGGACAAGATGATACATCAGAGTCGCAGATGCATTCCTAGACCATGCATCGAACAGTCAAGATTTCGAAGTCGAAAACGCCACAGGATTTGTTTGCAACTCTTTTTAGATGCTTTCGTTTAGATAGAGTCTTATCACTTCAGTGCATCCACAAAACCTTGTTGAATATCCGAATGCCATCCTACACCTTATACTATTAAGAAACAATAAAGCAAGCTGCTCTAGAGAGGTGTGATAGCTGATATTCGTAGTTTGGTCATGGACTAGTCGCTATAGACGATTAGAATTGGATTATAATCGCAACCTAACAAAGAGCCTTACAAACATTTCATTCGAGGTTTGTCGTTTTAGATGACAAATGTATTCACTGTGAATATAGTGGCACCGGCTTGACGCCACAATTATAGCGAGTTTCTGGGGTGACACATATCTTGCCGCAGCTTTAATCGATTTCCCCTAGGGTAACGTCAACATCAACTGATTATATGTTGCAGCATCCTAATGTACCAGGCCCATGTCAGATCGATAACTCACATTAGTTATACCCCTGATCCTCCAAATCATTCGCAGCCCGAGTGAACAAAATCCCAGATGCATCCTACTCTGAAGCACCTCGGTTTTGTGGCGAATCACGCTGGCCTTCGTAGTAACCTGTATAATAGCCAGCATAATACCATGACATGAGAAGTCGTTTTAACCCTTCATCGTGTACTGCCAGTAGTTAGTAGGCTCCATGACAAAAAATGACAGATATAGATAGGAAGGTTTAGTAGGGTTCGTAAGCGTGGGTAAAATGACCCAAAGAAACATACTTGTGCCGAGTAGACCTGCCGGAGCTGGAGGAGCGCCGGGTACACGTGGTTGATTGTGTTGGCTTGCTACATTTTCGGTTTCCTGTCCATGGTTCTGCATCTTGTCAGCATCTCGGGAAGGAACTAAGCTAAGCTTTTGATGTGCTCAGGATCCTCTTAAGAGCCAGGGTAGCGATGCACTCACGAGGTTCTCCTTCTTCATCTCGGAGGCTGTTTCGGGCTTCCCATGGTTTGACGACTCGTCGATCTCATGTACATTCTGCTTGGCATCTGAAGTCCTATTTCCAACGATCATCTTTTTAGTAATTTATATGCACAATGGCGAGCGGTTTTCGTCTAAAAACCGAGGGTATATCAAAGTGAATCTTACTTTTCTTCCTTAGGTTTGAGCAAATCATTCACGTTGCCGCCGTTTCTATGAATGCTATGGTATTTCTAGAGAAAGATCAGTCCCTACTTATTTCCAGAGATTCAAGGTCAGTAAGCGGCACCTTATATTCCTCCAGCGCCTGGTCCCAGGAATCAATTAAGGCTGAATCGTCCCATATTTCGTTATGTGTGAGTTCTTGTTCCCCGGAAGCCATTCTTAGTGCCAGATGCGCTTCAATTTCGCTGCTGGCAAGGGTCTGTGGAGTGTTTAAGAGTGCTCGGCGCAATCTATACGTCTAAGTGTTGACGTCTCCAGACACTTCAGGCAGAAGCTCCTCGGATGATGAGACTGTAGGTGTTTGGTTAAAGTGTTATCGAATGGGGACCGAGAACGTTATGCTGATGGCGACTTTTACTTAAACATAATAATTTGGTATACCTTAGCTAAGACACATTCAGTGTATGAATCAGTGGGTGAACCTGCTGTATATAGTTCCAAGTTCGTTCTTGTATAGGTATGTAGAATGCAATCATGGATGATGGTGCATAGGTAGCCTTCAGAGCTCACCTCCGTATTACCTAAGGAAAGGTGTAAGCAGCTGGTACCTTAGCCTATTAGGTACTTTACCATTACAGCTCTTATCGGCTTATCAACAACTTAGTGGGGTAAGGGTTCTTCTCACCGCCAAAATTTCGACGGCAGAATTTTTGAAATAGCCAAACTCGGTTCGAGCTGTTCCGCTGCGTAGCCCTTTTACACGGCGACCGTTCCCCAGAACAAACCCGTCGTTAAGATGCCAGAATTACGCCCGAGGAAACCATCCGCTGCTAAAGCCCCGCCAAAAGAGAAAGCACCAAGCAAGCGCAAAGGTCTGTCCTTTTCTACGTGCTTCGCGAGTCATATAACTAACACGGCTTCTTGCAGCCGCCGCGAATGACGATGCGTCCCCAATTGCGCCGAAAAAATTGAAGGAGGACGTACAATCTAAAAAGCCGAAAAAGACTAAACGATCGTCTTCTATCACAGAGCGCAAGGAAGAACCAACTACTATAGATGACGACGAGAACCCAGGCTCCGAAGGCGAGGACGAAGCGCAGGCCCTGGCCAAGGTGGTTGATAGCGACGCCGAAGATGATGATGCTGGCCCCGACGAAGAGATAAATACCAAAGACTTGGAGCTTCCTAAGGTATCGAAAGATGTTGTGAAAGCCTCCGAGTCAGATGATGGTGAGCCAGGCGTCGTATACGTATGTCGTGAACTTCTGCAAGAAAAAGGCAGAACCCATAGGATTGACATTGAGTTAGGTTGGCCGGATCCCTAGAGGATTCTATGAGCATCAGATGCACGAATATTTCACTCAATTCGGACATGTCAACAAAATTAGAATGTCCGGAATAAAGCGACGGGCCAGTCTAAGCATTTCGCTGTATGTGCAAATATGACCCGCACCTCTTTTCTCCCTACAATGATATTAGCCACACTCACAAGAGCTGGGGAATGAATCTACATCACACTACTATCATGCTAATATCCTATTTGCGCAGTTTATCGAGTTTGCTGAACTTGGCGTGGCTGAGATTGTTGCAAAAACCATGGTATTACACTCGGTCATCTTGCATAGTATAAAAGTCTGACTTGTATTAGGACAACTACCTGTTGGCTGGTCACATTTTGAAGGTTAAGATGGTACCGAAGTCACAGATCCACGACAAACTCTGGGTTGGCGCGAACCGACGCTTCAAAAAGATACCCTGGAACAAGATGGCGGGGAATAGGCTTAAAAAGCCCCGCTCTGAGTCCGCCTGGACGGAGAAGATTTCAAAGGAAGAGACCAAGCGAAGCGAGCGAGCGAAGAAGTTATTGGAATTGGGCTACGAGTTTGAGGCGCCCAAACTCAAGTCCGTTCATGATACGGATGATCATGCCCCTGCTCTCGAAGCCGCCGAGGATGAGACACCGAAAGCTGTCGAGGGGGCACCTGAACCAAATGAAGCGGAGGTTAATGAGCCATCACCCGTCACGAAAAAGACTGCCAAAGGGGGTAAAAAGCCGGTAGGTAAAGCTGGCAAGAAGACGAAGAAAGTGAAGAAGGCGGCAGCGTGATAGGTATGATAGCATTGGGCGCGGCGTTCACGATGGTATATAATAATGAATCACCAACCTATTACCAACCAAAGCCCTGCTGACTCTTCCATGTTCACTTGCATTTACATTTTATATATGTAAAGACCCTGTAGGAATACTCAGATCATCTACAGACGAAGCTGTCACGATGTATGCACATAGCGAACCCACGATGCTATTGTTGTCAAGCGAAAGTGAGATTATAAAGGCAATTGGTCGTTCTACTTCAACCGGAACTCATTGGACAGGCCAAAAAACCACAACAAAAGCTGCCGGGTTGGGCCAGTTCGATCAGTTAGTTCCAGAGAAGGGGAAATATGTGAAGAAGAAAAAGAAGACTAAAGGCCGGAGCAAAATCAAATTCCCGGTTTTATTGGCTAGCCCAAACTAACTCCATTTCACAGTGGACATAGACCAATCACATAACTCGATTACTTGAGATAAGTATAGGCGACAGATTAAAAGACTGTTACTACTTTGCATATTTGAAGAAATCTAAGATGCTAGGCAGACACAGCATAATACAAGAATTAAATTTCAACCTGTGCAGTTCGTTAGAAATCGCACTTCTTAGAATCCCAACATTACAGGTCTGGTCCGGACGCGACAGCAACAAGCCTGGATAGCTATCGTTGCCAACTGTTACCGACCCTGGATATAGCAAGGTATAACCCCGCTGCACCTGGCAGCTACCTAGCAGCCCTGCGATACGTACCGTATCTACTGATACTGTACTTGTGTCAATCTGGCAGCACGTCTTGCAAGACAGGCTAGTCTGCTATTCGCAGCCGAGATGCGCAATTCCCATCCAACCTCAAAGTGTTGATATCGACAGTACGGCGTAGCTTGTAACGCAATACACTTTCCTTTTTCCCTACATACCCAATGCCCCCTTAATTAGAAGTAATACAACCAACCGTCCAGACATTGACAATGTCACCCACCGAGCCATCGCAGCAAGCTAGTTCGAGTAAGTAATTACTCGAGGACACCTTGAAATCCTAGCGTAGGACCTGCGCACTGATGATACGGTCCAGCCCCCAAAAAGAAGAATAATAAGAAGAAGAGGAATGCTGCCAAGGCGAAGCCCGCCGAGGACGGTGTCAAGGCTCCTGAAATAGTGAATAACGGCGAGGCGCACGACGATGACGGCGATCAATCCGACGACGACGAACTAACAGCGACCATGGCGGTGGTATGGCATAGATATAAATTCGCCATCTCAAGTCCTCATAATGCTAATTTCGTGATCTAGGCTCACCTGACGGACCACGCAAATAGCCATGCTGCTACACCGCCAACGAATGGACACTCTCCCGAACAAACGTCACCCGACACCGACACAACAGCACGGCTAGACGCAATGACGAAAGAACGAGAGGCGCTCAAGGCAGAGGTGGAGGAGCTGAGAAAACAGCTCGAAGGCATACAAACCACCCACACACAAGAGACGACACAGCTGAAGTCTGAGCTGGAAGAAGTCGAGGCAGCCAAGGAGCAAGTGGAAGAGCAATACCAAACTCTCGTTGAAAGAGTCGAAAAGATCAAGGAGAGCGTTGGCAATAGGCTAGCGCGAGGCAAAGAGGATCTAGAGGAGGCGAACCAACGGATAGAGGAACTAGAGACGCAAAATGAAGATCTCCAAAAGGGTGGTCAGACCTTCCAGGAAGAGATTGCGAGATTGCAGACAGAACTACAAGACGCCACAAGGGAGCTGTCCAGCTTGCGCAGCAGAAATAACCTCTCACAACACAACTCGCTAAAGGAGAAGGAGGACATGATTCGCCAGATCCAACACCTCAGAGAGGAGGCGGAAGCAGCCAAAGACGCCATGGGCGATTGGGAGGTTCTGGCGATGGAGGAACGGTCAATTAGAGAGAGTTTGACCGAGAGAACTACATCGCTAGAAGAGCAGCTCGAAAGTCTGAGAGAGAATTATGAGCGAGCGGCATCCGAGCGAGATACACAGTCGCAAGCCGTCGATAGCCTACAAAGAGCCCTCCAAGAGATCCAGGAAGCTCGTAGGAAAGAACTGCGAGAGATGGTAGAGACCTCCGAGGAGCAACTTCAAGCAATGAAGAAGCTTGTTCAAGAAGCCGACATAAGGGCATCAGAAGCGGAATCAGCGAGAGCATCATTACAGAAGGAGCTCGAACGTACAGCGCCTTTCGAAAAGGAAGTCAAAGAGAAGAACCTTCTAATCGGTAAACTGCGTCACGAGGCTATAGTCCTTAATGATCATTTAACAAAAGCCCTCCGGTATCTTAAGAAAACGAAACCCGAAGAGAGTATAGATAGGTTTGTCCAACCCCCTCGAGTACTTTATGTATGGCCAAATGACTCACAATATCCAGACAAATCGTCACAAATCACTTCCTCCAGTTTCTCGCACTAGACCGTTCAGATCCCAAGAAGTTCCAAATCCTGCAAGTCATCGCCGGACTCTTAAACTGGACAGACGAGCAACGGGAACAGGCCGGGCTGGCGCGTCCAGGGGCCTCCAACAACTCCCTCCGCCTCCCTACATCTCCGTTCCACAGGACACCTAGTACACCGTCCCTCAACACGGAGTTCTTCTCCGAGCCGACGCCCACCTCGGCGAACAAGGAGTCGCTCGCGGACCTGTGGGCCGGCTTCCTGGAAAGGAGTGTGGAAGAGGGCTCCGGCTCCCAGCTGGGCCCTCGAGGAAAGGTAGTACCTCGAGCGTGCCGGGGGTCTCGACGAGACCGGAGATGAAAGGTGGTTAATTAAGACCCTGTCTAAATACATTTTTAATTGTACATCAAATCACAATCCGCACCCATCCATCCATCCATCCATCCATTCAGGCCACTGTCTGTCGGTATCCGCAGCATAACATAACATAGCAAGCAAGCAAGCAAGCGAGGCTGCGATGTTTGGATTATTATCGTTAGTTTTTTTCTACAACCAAGAACAACAAAGCATTCATCATCCATGGCGTTTTTTCATGGCGAAGGGGGGGAGGAATCATTGATGGGAAGACTACAGGGTATTATTTCGCAACAGATGGGCTTTTCGCGTAATGCTCTGTTGCGGTTTTGTTTCTGGATACGTTATCTGTTTGTTTGTTTGTTTGTTTGTTCTTCTTGCTTCTCTCTCTCTCTCTCTCTGGCACACCTCACACATAGTATGGCCTGCGTCGTCGGATTATGTCATGGCTTCGATTTGCGAGAGTTGGCATTAGGTAGTCTTTCTGCATTGTAAGGCGAGTCGAGTCAGATCAAAAGAGCCTCCATCGCGCTTGTTAGCAACAGCGTTGTAGTAACATCACATCCTTCTATCTAGAGAACTTGTAACAGACATTCCCCAATATACAGTTGGAACATTTGGGACATTCTTCACCTCTTGACGTAACGAACATAGATGCACGATATTCTGTCTGGGCGAGTCGCATGACGAAATCAATAATCAGTCTATTACCGTATAGTACATATATAGAGTAATAGTCTTCTAACTATGCAATTCCCATCCCAGTTCCACGTGGAATCAAAACTCCAATGATGCACGACGCATAAAAAAATAACCCCTGGCATGATAAAGTATGGCCATGCCTCATCCGACTGGAGCAGCCGCTGGTATAGGCGGTATAGGCTGCGGGAGCATGTTCAGAGCGTACGTTTCAGCGTCGCGCGTGATATCCTGGATATTGATACGGTTTGCGAGAGCATCGTTGACACCCTCGACAACATCGCGGTCCTCCATGACCTCACGCATAAGGCGGCCCTCATGAGTCCAATAAGCGGACGTGCGCGCCCGCAGGTCTCGTCGCGCAAGCTCGTGTTCTTGACGATGCCCACGGCGCTCAGACGGCTCTTGGTAGCCAGCAGCTGGCGCGTGACGGCCTCGACGCGGCCGCCGGGTCCGGCGGCGAAGCGAACAGCCGGTTCGTGGAGGACACGTAGATCAGCGCGGCGATGCTGATATCGATAATAGCCAGCGTGACGAGCCGGAGTGCCGCGACGTCCAGAAGAACATGTCTATATCCGCCGGCGAGTGGCGCGCGCGTTGGCGCCGTAGTTGTACGTGCTCACGACCCACACGTCGAAGGCCGCTACTATGGCGCTCGCCATGGCCGCGCTGATCCGCCAGCGCGCGGCCTCCTTCCGGTGACGCTGGCGGACGTGGCGAGGCTAAGGACGATGAGGTTTACCAGGTGCGGCGATAAAATGGATGGGAGGGCGTAGTAGAGGTACGTCTTTGGGTCGTCCGAGACGCAGAAGGGGCACGAAGCTAGGACGCCGGGGCCGTACTGTAGGTACAGCAAGCGGGACTCGAGGTTGACGAACTTGAGGCGCAGGGCGGAATCGGTCTGCGTGAGGAAGTTGCCTGGCCGCAGGGTGGCAAGGCGTGTGAAGAGCACATCTGTCGGGATTTGTAGACGCGAGGAGGTGATTTTGAAGAGGTTCTCAGGCGAGAAGGGCGGGAGCGCAAGGACGAGCAACACAAGGGATACACCGGAGAGGATCGAGATAGCACTTAAGGCGGTCGCTGGGAGGGGCCGTATGGGTAGGTTTGCGGCTTTCGACGAGGCGCGTAGACGCTGGTAGTATCCTATCGCCTTGGGGAGTAGTATGGGCCCGAAGAAGAGGAGGAGGGACTTGATGCTGTATGTCGCTCCAGTTAGTTCATCATCTGAGGCGAGGTGATGTAGTTTTGAGACAACGGATAAGAACATGGCATGCACTTACGTCCCCACGAGATAGAAACCATGATGGATCGTGGATTGGGCCCTCTGCGTTATCTCATATTGCAGTGCACTACTCCGGTCGTCTCTACGCCCTGAGTTCGGAAAATGTAGTTCTTTGTTAAAAGTAAGGCCAGATGTTCGTTCACTGTTCTCAGCCTTGTTATTAGTTACTCGAGCAGCGAACGGCAACCCCACCAAGAGCGGGCTAACGCGCAACGGGTCACCCTAAATTGTGGCGCTATCCCAATAGCAACAACGTCATTTGATTGGCTTATGATCGAGGTGTCCACTACTAAGTAGGTACCTAGTTTCCGATCCATAAATTCTCTCGATATTTTCATTTTCCCATTGCTTCATCTTCTTCACTTCCACTCACAATCCTAGTTCACAGCCATGGGAGACATCCTCTTCCTCGCATTCTCATTATGAGACTCACATGCTTAGTCTAGCTAAGGGAACATGGCTTTACACGCTGTCCAGTCCGCTCCTTATTCCTCAGATCGGGCTCTGGCTGGATGTTACAGCATCGATACAGGTAAGGTTGTAGACCTATTTTTGGCACTTTCGAAGCTTTGGCGATCCTTCTTCTCGGTGGTCGTCAAAGTCAAAAAGAATGCCTAGAGCGACCCAAAGTACTCTGCCAAGAGTCATCTCAATCGTGTTACAGAGTCCTAGCCTTTGCGCAATGATACACTCTGCGTCAAAATAGATGAGAGACATGCCCGCAAACATTCGTGTATTCGCTTTGCCCCGCGTTGACATGACCTTTGTCCCTCATGACTTTTTCTTGTTCTTTTCCGCTGTTACAGGTTGTTTCTGTGCCGGTTTTGCATTCAGTGCGGAGCCTAGTGCTGCCTTGATCGCGTCGCTAAAGAACAGGACTGCTGCCGTACAGGCGGTTTGCCATGATACTATGCTAACGCTACCGAGAGGCGCTCGCGGAAACGACAGTATCCACTCGACGTAGTATGGGAACCAGCCGCTTGGTAGCCAGAACATGGGCTCTTTCCCGTAGATCCAGGGCAATATGAACTTGACTCCCGACGTAGCAGACCAACGTATGATTCCGGCAGTGCGATCGAACTTGGCTTTCGAGGCATCGTCTGAGGCTTCTGTTACACGGCGAGTTGAGACATTAGCATAAATGCGCTCTCCTGGTGGCTAGCGTGGCGTTCGGATACTTACTCAACTTCTCGAGCTGCTCCAGCTGCTTGTCATGCTGTCGCCGGAGCTTCGCCCACTTGGCGAACTGATCCTGACTGCTCGTAGCATTCAGATCGCGTCGGATCGCTAGGTATTCTTTTTGAAGCTTGTTTTTCTCGGATGCCTGTCTCGAAACCGCGGTAGGCAGGGCAAGGTAGAGATTCCATAACTGCGCGGCCGTGGTTAGCTGGTTGGCGCTACGTTCTTAGGTCTCGTGTCGAACGTACCATGTTGTTGATGGTTGTGGCCCCGATGGTATTCACTAGGTGAACAGCCACCTCGACCAGGAGACGACCAGGAGCAAGGACGGCATGGTATCCGTAGACCTTGTTCTTGTGTGTAAAGGAAGTCGCCGCGGCGAGCGAGTTGGGCTTGAAGCAAGTGTAAGTAAGCCCTATGACGGAAATGAGGCATACCTTGGACTTTGGTGTGTGGCCTGTTCTAGGTACATCATAGTGGATCCGATAAGGCAGCACGGATATGTATCAAGGGCCATATATTTAAGTAGAGGAGTTTAACCCCACCATCCCACCTTTGACGTGTAGGTCTGCGTTCCATATACTTAATGAAACGAAAGAAGCAACATGAGACAGAACCACAAGGGCGGTAGCCTCAAAAATGTGAAATCGTTCAAGTCTTCCAGAAGCCCTTAGCTCTCCTTCAGTTTCAGGTTCTGCTCAGTGCAGCTTACCTACCTCCAAGCCCAATATGTCGAGATCTCTGGACAAGACCTTATTGTCTCAGTTAAAACTAGAGGATCCAGCACCAATATATCATGATCTTTCAACTTTGTTCGCAAATCTACCTGAATCTGAATCCTATTTACTAGAAATCGAATTTCTTGGGCAGAGTCACCAGTTGGAACAAGGTGTCAACTTCCTTCGAGAGGAAAATGCTGTAGCAATTCCAAAGCTAAGGCTAGTACAAGCCTTCTTTGTTGCTCGCCAGATACTGCAGAACCATCTTGAACATGCCAGCGAGACGATACCTAAAGGCGTTGTAGCCGCAACTTCTGTACTCTTACTGATGGACCCAGAACATCTGACGGCAGCCAATATACGGAAACGTGCCCTCTCAGGGCCTGGCAGCCTCACGCAGGCCAACCTAAAGAGAGAGAAGCAGTTTGTTGATACGCTACTTACTGCTAGGTTACATCGTCACACGAAGTCACCAACTCTCTGGTCACATCGCCGCTGGCTTGCTACTACTTGTTGGACACTAGGGATTCCGTGGGATATTCGGCACGACATCCAAAACGTGGTTATGATTGCCGGCGAACGACATCCTCGTAATTACGTGGCATGGCAACATGCTCGATTCTTAATAGATCATGATCGAGAGACAGCCGCCACTATAGCTTCTGATGTGAAGGAGTTCTGTTTGAGGTCATTCTGACATCTCGGGGTGGGCTTTCTTATCCGACTGCATTGCCAGGATTCATGATGAGCAAAGTCGCCGGCTGACCTATTCATCGATCCTGGGCGACGTTCTCGCGATGGCTGAGTCATTTCGTTGGACAAATGAGTCAGTTTGGGTATTTTTGCGCACGGTTGTAGCAAGAGAGTGCGTCAGTGACCAAGACTTCCAACGTTTCATCGCTACGAGTAATAAGCTCTCTACCGCGATATCACAAAGCACTCCGCAGTGGGTAATTATCGAGCGGGCTCGGGAGTGGTGCAGTAAACATCGCGTATCAGAGTCCTGTCAGATCTGATTCACTTTGGATCATGAATCGTACCGGAAGGCTTGCGTCCTAGGCGGCTGCGGCTGAACTAAAAACAACCATGTTTTATATTTTTGAGACCAACGACACATTATTCATGCAACTTTCTGAACCTGCCATACCAATACAAAGACGAAATCTGCAATAACACCAAGGAAACGATGAGTACTTTCCTCGCCCAGCACAGCAGCTGCCTCAGTTGCATAGGTAGATAGATGGAAAACCGATCCCGTACGACCGCCATACCCGAAGGTATACGCAATCGTCAAAAGGCATTTAGCAAGTACAACTTGCTGCAGTGCTACACCATATTCACAGCCGATATCGAACTGCAGCACTGATAGGCTAGGAAGATTCCGAGAGGTTACTACCCATGTGTTCAAGCGATTAGAATTGTTTTCATGACCGATCTCCAGCAATGTCGCATTCCGGCGGCACGTAATCTTGCCGTCGTCATATCAGACATATCAGACTGATCAGCCAAGAGATATAAAGCGCTAGCCCTGGCACTTGAAACACTGGACTGCCTAGACAAATGTCGATAACCGAAATGCTAGCGCTCTGTCTTCCAGTCATTTCTTACTTAAATATGAGAAATGAATAAGTTGAATCATTTAATCAGCAAGACGACTCATATACCGGTTTTCATTCACACTACGTGTCAACTATCCTGGGAATATCCCACACTGACTTGTCGTATGAGTCGTCTATATGGCTATATCGGCGAGCCTTGTAAAACTGTGAGACCGAAACCTCCAAAAGACGCGATATTAAACGCATACTTCGGCTGACAACATGCTCATTCGAATTTGTTAGCGTACATCGTCCAAATCGTGCCGGAATAGGCACTTAGCTGGTGTCTTAACCTTGCATGGGTGACAAAGTCCAATACCGGATGTGGAGAGAACCCCTGTCTCCCCCTTAACCTAACAGCCGCTAGTGCCGCTTGTGGACAAACGGTCCACTCAGATCGGCATAGAATGAAAATCACTGGTTAGCTAGGTAATTTGTGACGACCTGTTATCTATCGGCAAGATAAAGAGCCTCAAGAAACAGAGATAGAAATTCCAGGTTCGCGGGTGCGAGTGTTTGAGAATACAAGGCTTCAGGCTTGGAACACTGTCAACACCATGCTCTTATATATGACACATACAACGCTAGTCCCAGGTGGAAATTATAGAGACTGCCCTTTTTTTCAAGAAAAAAAAACGGCCATGTTTATGGTTGGGAATCGGATACGCCTACCCTCTAGAGACTCAGAGAGTTTTCCCAGTACTGCCTCTTAGCCATCCTATCAACTAGATAG
Source organism: Amphirosellinia nigrospora (assembly GCA_004123355.1). Classification (NCBI taxonomy): domain Eukaryota; kingdom Fungi; phylum Ascomycota; class Sordariomycetes; order Xylariales; family Xylariaceae; genus Amphirosellinia; species Amphirosellinia nigrospora. Next base: position 796,001 of record SCHM01000006.1, on the reverse strand, counting down.
CCAGAGTGTGCCACAGATAATCCAGCTCGAGTTTTGTGCAGAACTGGTCTCCTATATGGCCTGTTAAGCGTCATGAGGGGCATTGGTGTTCACCGGTACTTATTAGTTAATTGCAGGCGAGATTCTATACATCACAGAGGTTCGAAGCTGAATAACGGCTTAGAGCTCAACGAACTTGTTGATGTTGTATTCGCGTCGCACCTTTACACTGCTGCTTGTCATACCTTAAGACATTTCTTTTCTCATGATAGTGATGGTTATCATGCATAGCTCGGTGTTCCATATATCCTTCAGCATGCTGTATGGTCGTAATAATAACGAGTTATTCGTAAGATCGACACGAGACAGGAGCACCGAGCATGGGGAGCAAGTGGTCCGGCAGATTGCGACGTTCAACCAAGTTGCGTAGCGAGCTACTTAGACTATACACTACTTATGGAATACTAGGTTTGGACTAATTAGCGCAAGCGAAGACTCAAGTTTCCGCCAAGTACAGTAGACACTCACTTAGTCCGAACTAAAAAGACCGAACCAAACTATGGGGGCTGGGGTTTGCGGCCAATTACGAGCGTCTCCCCGATCTCAATCCTGGCCACGACCTGGTGTTGGGTCCAGAACTGGACATTGGTCAATGAGGCGCGAGAACGGGCTCGACTCCTTCGGTTCTGTTGCGGGAGCACCGGCCAGAAACGTCCTGCAGAACCCCTGTCGGCGCAGCCAGCTACAGCCGCGAAGGGCAAGTCGGAGATGGCTTTTATCTGTCTTTGAACAAAGACGCAGGCCCGCCAAGCCCTACAAACGTCGATGTCAGGGTAAGTGTAGATACTGTGGTCAGCGAACCGGGTATAGTGTATACGAAGTTGAGTCGAGTTTGGGGGCGCTTTTGAGTCGTTCTTGGCTAGCTCTCTCTCTCACACTCCACACAGCACGATTCAATAAACCATCCCGATGATCTTGTCTCCATCTATCTATCTCTCCACCTCACTCTGTCCCTCCATCTCCCCAGTCCTGTCGTTGTTGGTGTTGCTCGATACTAACTAATGTGTTCATACTAATAACTTAACTGCTAATTAATCATTTTCTACCTTGTTTTTTTTGGTGTTTTGATCTATCTCTCTATGCTATAGTCCCTCGTTTTTGTCAACTGACTCGAGGTATAGAGGGTGTGGCGCTTTATATACCTTTTCCGTCTCTTTGTCTCACATCTACCACGCATACGCATCTGTTGTCTTGGAATCCAGGTCGGTCATATATTGGACTAGCGATCCTCGGCTCTTAGTGAACCTATCTAGACCCTGCATTCCTTGTGGTCGGGTTCGTTCGCGTAACTCTCGCTTCTTTTCCCTCGCTTGACGGTGTTCGGTAGCTGAGAAGGCTACTTCCTCGTTTTTCCCCCGATTTCACCAATGCCGCCCGACAGCTTCATCATCGCGTAATCTCGAGACTTGGGAGTCTGGCACTCGGTCGCCTACTTTACATATATAGTTCTTATATATCCAGATCTCGACATTCTTCACGCGATTCAATTCTTTACGAAAGCCAATCTTCCTTGGACCATACACTCTCGATCCAAAGGATAAGTATATGCCACGCTTTATCGAACCGAACTCCATCCGCCGACAGTTTCCGTGTGAGGGGTGTTCAGGGGAAAGAGGCAGTAACTGAGTATCTTGCTCAGTTAAGTTAGCGTTGGGTTGTCTCAAGATGCATCGAGCCTTGATCTTTCTTCAGCTTTCAGTATGGATCACAAGTATTTGTGCGTTGGCGCTAGGTGCGCCGGGAAGTCAACTTGAAACCAGGAGTCAAGAGGTCGACGAGAGCTCCAAGGGTTTTGTCACATTTAAGCTAGTCAAGAAGGCTACTATTGTCAGTATTTTTGACATGATCGCTCGATGAATTATCACTAACCGTTCACCCAAATACAGTCTGATAAATATAGGGTCCTCGTCACCCCACGGGCTCCTCGCAGTTCTGAACAGGGTACAGGGGAGAAGTTCGCCATCGCCGACAGGGCACCCGGGTACAAAGTCGTCGAGGCCGACAAGGCCACTTTCAAGAACAGTGCCGGTATCGACCAAGATGGAACCGACTACTCATACTTTGCCGAGGTCAAGCTTGGATCAGAGGGCAAACAGATATACATGCTTCTCGACACGGGTGCCAGCACAACATGGGTCATGGGATCGACGTGCACGTCCAAATCATGTCTGATGCACAACACGTTTGGACCGGCCGACTCGAAAACATTCAATGACACTGGCAAGTCCTATTCCGTGGAATATGGTACCGGTTCCGTCCGTGGCGACGTGGTCCAGGATACCTTGTCCCTGGCTGGGCTCTCGGTGACACTGGCATTCGGAGTTGCTAACACCACGTCGGACCAATTCACCCAGTTCCCGTTCGACGGCATCCTGGGTCTTGCTACTAGTTCCGACACCTGGTTGAGCGCGGTCATGAATGCCCATCTGATCGATGCCAACATTTTTGGCATCAGCTTGGCAAGGAACTCGGACGGCACGAATGATGGCGAAATCGTCTTTGGCGCATTAAATCCGGCTAAGTACACGGGGGACATCACGTACTCATCGGTCAAGTCGAACAGCGCTTGGACAATTCCAATGGACGATATCACGATTAGCGGCAAGTCGGCTGGTATCACGGGGAGGTCGGCTTACATCGACACTGGCACAAGCTTTGTGTTTGGACCACCAGACGACGTCGAGGCCATGTACAAGCTGATCCCCGGTTCGTCCACGAAGGACGGGTCGAGTTACTCCATCCCTTGTGATACCAACAGCCAGGTGGCTTTTACCTTCTCGGGAACGAGCTGGAACGTGTCCTCCAAAGACTTCGTGTCCGCGCCCAACGGCGACGGCGTCTGCACGGGCAATATTTACGGGATGGAGTATGTCCCCGGCGGGTGGTTACTTGGCGACGTGTTCTTGAAGAACGTCTACAGCGTCTTCGATGCCGATAAAGGACGAATTGGTAAGTTTCACCAAACAGCAGCTCGGCTAACCCGGCTTTCTTCCATGCACGTGGCTAACACAACACAGGCTTTGCTGCCAAGGCAGTCCCGGCGACCAACACACCAAGTACCACCACCACCACAATTCCTACTGGAACGGCTTCCGCCACCATGTCGACGGATTCGGCTTCGTCCAGCACTGTTCCGACAGATACATCGGGCGGGCTGAACGGACATGAGACGCCGACGGGCGTACCCGTAGAAGAGCCGACGAATGGTGCCGAACCGGATTCTTCCGGGGTTCAACTCGGCGCGGGCTGTTCCATCGCATTGCTTGCGTCGTTAATCTCGACAATAGCAATGGTCGTCTAAGTTAATCAGACCGTATAGCGCCACCCACCTGCCTCCCCCAACAATGATAAGTCGGGCATGGCCTTATATCCAACACCACAAGATACGCGATACTGTTATCGCGGTGATTGCAACAGGAAGCGTCGACCCCCAGGATCGATGTAGAGGACGCTCACCAGGGTGTGTCCTTGTAAGATTGTGAGATTAGAGATGAATTGATACCCATGGGGAGACTGAAGCACGGCGAGACGACGCAGACATATCTGCGTCCATAGGTAGAACATATAAAGTCAGCAGATAGAGCCAGCGACTTACACGAAGGAGGTATATATATGACAGGTAGTCGCTGGCTCTTTGTATCTAGAGAACATGTAATAAGCAATCAGACATTCGCTTCGGGACTGCATTTTTAAACTTTAATTTGTGTGGTCTATACTTTCATTGGTCTTGATCCCGTCATTTGTTATGCTGATCTCGTCTCTACTTTCTCTTCTTGTTCATCCTCACTTATCTCGTAGCATACAGGGGCTTGAGTTGTTCATTAAGTATGGCATCTGATATCACTCCGCAAGGATATAGATAACTAAGAATATATACCTACTGAGTAGATGTTAACTTTTATATCTAGAGAACATGTAATACGCAATGAAAACAAAAGCTGTGTCCCGTTAATCGTGCGTATTTGGCGTATTAATCTATCAAGTCCGCGGAGCGGCTTAAGGCGGCTCAGGAGAGTTCACTTATCACATGGCGATAAGACATTGGGTCGGTACCTTAATTACAATTCCTTACCTAAGGGATTTAGGAATTGTCAATGCCGTTTTCATAGGATGGGATTTTGTTTAGGACATCAGCTTACTACCTAATCGAGCTTACGACACCCGACGGCTAGCTCACGGATTATAGACAACTCGGCCTTGCGCAAGATGCTTCGCGATAAGACAGCCAACACACAATGGCCAAGGCCGCGAACCACAGCTCCCGCAACGAGCAGACGGATAACGTCGCAAACCATGATGCCCATCCCAATGCTGCTGCTCCCGGGAACGAAGAACACCAGGGCCTCCTCCGGCCACGAGTCTGACGGCGACGGCGACGACCAGACGAGGATGGCTTCATAGTGCACCCCGGCGACGAGCACGATTATTTCCGCAACCACAACCACAACCACAACCACAACCACGACGTTGACCACGATTCCGTCGGACCCCGACCCCGAGGACTCCCAATCGCGTCCGCTTCGATCTACGACCTACCAATATTCCCCCAACCGCCAACGGCAATGGCACACACGGCTCCTCCCTGGCCGCCGAGTCGCAGCGCGACTCGTTCGACTTCCTCGATGCCGAAGACCCTCTCGGACGCGAGCGCACGGCGCGGCGGCCGCTGTTGACAGACATCGAGGCGCCCTCGGTGACAGTGGCCAACAACCTACCAGGAAACGACGTGCACTCGTGGGCAGAGCGCGAGCGATCGCGGCCGAAGTCCGGTCTGTCGTCAGCGTTCATGAACATGGCGAACAGCATCATCGGCGCGGGCATCATCGGGCAGCCGTACGCGTTCAAGGACGCCGGGCTGGTGGCGGGCATCGTGCTGCTCGTGGGGCTGACCATCGTCATCGACTGGACCATCCGCCTCATCGTCATCAACAGCAAGCTCAGCGGCGCCAGCAGCTTCCAGGGCACCGTCGAGCACTGCTTCGGCAAGACGGGGCTCGTCGCCATCAGCGTCGCCCAGTGGGCCTTTGCCTTTGGCGGCATGGTCGCCTTCGGCGTCATCGTTGGCGACTCCATCCCGCCCGTCTTCCGCGCTATTTGGCCCAACCTACACGAGATCCCCGTCCTCAACCTCCTGGGGAACAGACAGTTTGTCATTGTTGTTTTCATACTGGGTATTAGTTACCCCTTAACATTATATAGAGATATCGCCAAGGTACGTCTTCCCGGGCCTAGGTTTTCCGGCTACGGTGTGCTAATGGGGGGTGATATAGTTGGCAAAGGCGAGTACACTCGCTCTTATCGGCATGGGTATCATCGTGAGTACCGTGGTCATACAAGGTGCCCTCACTCCATTAGAAGCCAGGGGTTCCTTCACCACTCCATTACTTACAATCACGACGGCATATTCCAAGCCGTCGGCGTCATATCATTCGGTACGTACAACCGCAACCTCATGGAAACAAACCTAGTGGTGTTGGAATTTTACTAACTTTTATCGCCAGCTTTCGTGTGCCAACATAACTCCCTTTTAATATACGGTTCCCTTAAAACTCCTACAATAGACCGCTTCTCTACTGTAACTCATTATTCTACGGGTGTGTCGATGGTCGCATGTCTAGTCATGGCTCTGGCAGGCTTCCTCACCTTCGGCGACAAGACCTTGGGCAACGTGCTCAACAACTTCCCCGCACAACACGATGGTGACGATCGCGCGGCTGTGCTTCGGCCTGAATATGCTCACCACCCTCCCCCTCGAGGCCTTCGTCTGCCGCGAGGTGATGCTCAATTATTGGTTCCCGGACGAGCCGTTCAACATGAACCTACACCTCATCTATAGCTCGGCCCTCGTCGTCTCGGCCATGGTTCTCAGTCTGTTCACGTGCGATCTCGGCATCGTCTTTGAACTCGTCGGCGCCACGAGCGCGGCCGCGCTGGCGTATATATTGCCGCCGCTATGTTATATCAAGCTAAGCTCCAGGTCCTGGAGGACGTACGTCGCCGGGGCCATTGTGGTCTTCGGGTGTGTCATCATGTTTATTAGCGTTCTTCAGACCGGAGCCCGGGTAATCAAAGGTAAGTCATTCTCCTCCTCTACGACCCGATTCTCTTATTCTTTCAGTACAACAGTGTTAACTTCTCTTCCACAGGCGGAGGCGAGCCTGCCAAGTGCGTGTAAGAATGAGGGCATTTTTCTGCTCCATTAAGTATGTATTTATAGCATTTAAACCTTTATGGCCACGTTTGGATAGTGGTTCGTCTACAAGTATAGGAAAGAAACAGGTTATCCGTTATACCGGGCTGGAAAGCACACCGGAGAGATGACCGTGTAGGACTTGGAGTGGCTGCGCTTGTAGTGTGAAAGAGTCTTGGTCTTGGGAAGGAAGGAATAGAATAAAGCGGATGCTGGATAGAGCCAGGATTCAACATGAATGATATTTTTATGCACTCTGAACTATTACTTACCGTCTATATCTAAATCTGCCTATCTCGCCCCTTTTTGACTAGTACAGCTCCCGGCGCACGCAGGACACACGTGAGGGTCCTATGGACGGGAGAGGGTAGCACGTGGTAGGTGGTATAGGTCCCCTTCATCCGGGATCTACGGTCCTACATATAGACTATCGGCTCTAGTCTCGGCTGGAGCTGTGACGTGGTGGTTGATAAGTAAGTCAGTCCTATCTGACCATCGAATAACATCCCAACCTACAATATCCGTGATATTATAGGTAGGGGGGACGGGGAATAACAGCTCATCATCGAGATGATAACCACCTATGTATATCCACTTGCTTACCTTACCTCGGTAGAATACAACAAGCCAAACCATGCTCCGTTGTAGGTACCTACTAAGCTTCAAGATGAATAACGAAATGATTGCATTTGTCTGTCTGTCTGGGCAGTATCTAGTTAGGTATCTTGGGTAATCCAAACGCCGCGCTAAGCGATAACCGTTCGTAGATGGATCCCTCACATGCCCACCACCAAGAATACGGGTAGAGGACACCTAACTAGTATCTACCTACCTTACCTACTATAAGCTACCTGGCTACCTACCTACCAAGCACCGATCCGCCGAATGCTACGGTCCCCCGATGTGAGTGCTACGTGTTGATAATGCAGCTTGATCCGAGGTCGATTGGCGAAATCCCGGGCACTGGCTTCGTGGCTTGCTTACTTACTCTATTACCAAGATGGACCGGAAGTGACCGACTGGAAATGATTGGCTCGAGATACTTACATGTGCGTTGGCTGGTATAGCAGTCAGTGCCTACCTACTTATTATGTATGTAACTATTTACCGGTATATATCCGTGATGTGTGCTGTGTAAGTTTGATGGTGTATCAGTAAGTGATGGTGGTGGGGAGGGGGGGGTATATAAATGGCTCGGCTTGGCATCTTTTCGGATCTTTTTTCACGAGATCTACCTATGGGCATCATTTGTACTCGATGGTGTTACCTAATAGCAACGGGTTTATAGGTGCTATTAGCATCTACATATTAGTATTTATGGACTGTAGGCAGGGGGTCCGTGGTCCCTTTGTGCAGAAAATCCACGGCTTTCGGGAAACCCGCACATGGCAAAGCGCCCATCTCCGAGGAGTCATGGGATATGCACCATCTATCTATCTGTCGACAGTTGTCTCGAACTAGATAGATTATCTCTACACACACTGCAAGCATGTATGTATGTACGAAGTAGGCAGGCAAACAAGCAAGCAAGCAGGCAGGCAGACAAGACATACATACATACAATACATACATACATACATACATACATACATACATACATACATACATACATACATACACACATACACACATACATACTTACATACAGTAGGTAGGCTCCCACACCACGCGGAGCGATCAAATGACCCCACGCCACCGCCCGCGGGGACACATCTGATGTTTTAGATACCTAGTCTTGTGGAGAGAGGCAGGCAGGCTAGTTCTTATACCTCTTGTCCTCATCCAATACGGGGCGAGTAAAGTGCACGTTAGCCGTCGTATCACAAGACGACAGAGCGAGGCGTCCCCCCGGAAAACCCCGCTTCTTCGGTCGAGAATGGGGGCGAGGGAGGGGGGTTGAATAGGTGTAACAGATGGAGATAGCTATGTATATATATAAGTGAGGAGTAGAGACGTGAATATATTCTAACTTGCCTATTGTTATTGTCATCTGCTGTATTCGTCCAAGCTACGCTTTCGCTGGTAAGTTGTCTTCTTGCTTCCACTTCCCCCATCACTCATACTCCCTCCCTCGCCTTTCTATTCCTTAGTTAGAAAAGGTTGCGGTATTATACAACACTTGCTGTGTTTTACCTCTACATTAGATGTACTTGTGACCGCGAAGCTTCATGAGCCAGAGATCTGAGCGACGAGATCAATCTCCAGCTCCATTTCAACAATCGAACACCCATTTACTTAATCCCAGCATAACAGACTCAGGCCCATAGATACATCTAAGAACATCATACTAAGACCCAGAACAACAGACACGTGATCTAAACAATTGATATCTCTTCACCTCACCAACCAACCTGCCAAATGCATAACTCAAGCTGCCCCAAGTGCGGTGCCTCGTTCGGTGGCGAGAGCAAGACCTGCGGCTCCTGCGGTGCTGTAAGTTCCCTTTCTTGCCTCTGACAAGCAGTGCCTACCTACCTACCAACATACCCATCCAACACCGTCTCTCGCTCCATAATAAACCCACGACAGACATGACGAGGTGTCTCCTTCTGCACAGAACAAGCCCAATGACTAACAACAACGACATCTACAGACCTGCCCCAACTAGACAATGTCCCACGATGAAGATCTACTACCGAGGGGTACCGGATGATGGATAGGGTTAACTTGCCGCCATCGCGAGCTTTTTCTTTTCTTCTAGCCAGGATCTGACCAGATCGAAATCAATAAACCAGCAATAAACAACCAAGTGTACCAACTAAATTTCCCACGGTATGCTATGTGTAATGGGACTCCGCCAGAGCGGGTGGTCGGTCGTTGTAGATATACCCCAGAAAACCCAGAAGTCAAGACCGGAGAGGGACGCGGAGACAACAGGGACATATAGCCAGTTAGTCAGTCGTCTTTAACTTAGTCGCTCACTCACACACACACCCACCCTCTCTGTCTAGCGACCCTGGCGTAGTAATCGTAAGCCAACCACTTCATCACCATCATATTCCCATGACACACTCACTACACGAGACCTGTCAGCTGTGTAGACATCCATCCATTCATCCAACAAGGGATGGACGGGCGACGTAAACAAACAAATAAACAAGTAAACAAAACAAGTAAGCGAGTAACTAAGTAAGTAAGTAAGTAAGTAAGTAAGCAAGGGGAAAAGCTTTTCAAGTACAACACAAAACATAACAATAATATACAAACAAGCAAAAAACTATCACAGCCCCGAGCAAATAGTCGACATAACAGACGTCGAAGAATCAGGCCCGAGTAGAATAAACAAAAAACGAAACACAACAGAGCAGATAGACAGACAAACACATTTCACAGCAATCCATCATATATCATGAGAACAAATTCAAATTTCCCCTACCATCTTCATCCACGTCACAATACACAGCCCATTAAATACTGGAAGGTAGCAAGAGTCTTCACATACTTCCCTCTTACTAGTAGCCAAGATCACCCTATCGATTGTGTTATAACTAGATAGATGTCACAAAGTCTTCAAGAAACGCAGAGACACCCTCGTTATCTAGGCATCTAGGCATCTTCTTCTTCAAGTATGACCTTCGACACCCGAACTCGATGGCACTAAAAGGAATGAATAAATAAATCCGTTACGGTAGTAGAGTATTTGCAATAGCCATTCGAAGAATCCACAATAGGCACTGGTGGGATCCAAGCTACCACATGACTATTATCGTGAGAAGTCCGGTGACTATCTTTCGTACTCCGGTAGCCTTGGCCGGACTAAGGAATATACCTCGACCGGAGAGCTGGCCAACCTGTAGTCCAAGCATGTCATGCGCTTATACGAAAAGGGAGGCGTTATCTAGATCATGAGTCGCAAACGAGGTAAAATACGAAACAGCAGTCAGTTAGGAAACCAGGCCATGTGCATTATCAAACCATACTGGATGGAGAAAGGACAGATAGAAAGAGTAACCCTAGGAACAAGCACCCATCTCCGGTTGATTTAACACGGAACAGTCGAGAGAGCAATAGAAAAAGGAGAAAGATTTATGATATAGCCGTATTCTCTGGGGCTGGCTCGCCAGACTTGACACACCCACACAGATACGCACGGGGCGCACAAATTCCACCCCATGCCACTCTCACAGCCCCTGCTTCCTCGAATGGCAGTTTGTGTACATCCTCGGGTCTCCGGTTATCGAGCGTCCCGGGAACTACTGCCCGTCACTATTATTCTGCAGTTATAACTACAAGGTGTGTGTGAAAGCCAGCCTGAGTTGCACGCCCGTCGAAGAAGTGGATGCGAGAGCAGATGGATCGAACTCCAGCCGAAAACCATGTGCAAAACCGCTTCAATTCTTCCGCCCGTTTACATCCTGATCATCCGGGTCCGTTGCCTGCAAGGGAGATTTGAAGGCAATGCTGAATCAGGTCGGGATATCAAAGGTATCATCAATGGGTATTTAGATTGATCTAGAGGATCAAGCACTTGGAGTGCTTCCTGGGGCGAGTGCGCGAGAGAAGAGCAGCACGGGTGGCGTGCTCGAAAACCTCTCTAACACCCTCGTTGGTCTTGGCCGAGCACTCTAGATACTTGTAGGCACCGATCTTCTTGCGGATATCCTCACCCTATGAACCAGGTATTAGATGTTTATCATTTAATGAAGAGTGAGACACAAGATCATGTCAAGGGTACGGAAGGTACAAGCGACCGTCTACCCTCAAAGCTGGGGATGACTTACCTCCTCAGGGGAGACCGGCTTCTGGCTAGTCTTGCGAAGCTCTTCAATGGTCTTGGGGTCATAGCGCAGATCCTTTTTGCAGCCAACAAGAATGATAGGGAGACCTTGGCAGAAATGAAGAACCTCGGAAATCCACTACAAATTGAGCACGTGTTAGTCATGTGAATCGCCCTCTATCGACAGGGGGCTGGGATGGCGTATTGGGGAGAACGTTTAACCTTTTCCTGCACGTTGTCCAGAGAATCCGGAGAGTCAATAGCAAAGCAGATGAGAATAACGTGAGAGTCGGGATAGGATAGAGGACGGAGACGGTCGTAGTCTTCTTGGCCAGCCGTATCCCATAGGGCTAACTCGACATGCTTGCCATCGACCTCGACATCGGCGACATAGTTCTCAAAGACGGTGGGAACATAGACCTGGACAAGAGGAGGTTAGTCTTTGAGTAGAGGAGCAGATTGGTTCAACACAAGGCAGAGAAAGGACGCGATAGATGTAGCGGTGACCACGGTGGGCGCGAAGCGTGAGGCTGGCGGGCTGGTTGGTGGACGGGGTTGAGATGGTGTTGTCGGCGTGACGCGGCCATCCTCGGCTTGGCATTGCGGCCAGGTGCAACGATAGACAACGATGACGACGGTGTTCTCTTACCTCGGGGAAAGTGCCCTTGGAGAAGACACTGCGAAGACATAATTAGAGGCAGTCAAAGAGTTAGAGGTAGATGGGGGCGGCGTACATCAACAAACAGGTTTTACCGCAGGCACCGTCACCGACGATCACAAGCTTACGGCGAATCTCAGCCATTATGATGGTTGATAGATTTGAGAGTGATGATAAGATTGGATGCTGTAGGATTAGGGGTAACCGGAGGCTGGCAGGCAGGCGGCTCTAGCGGATTTAGAGGCTATACGATGAGAAAAACGTGGGCGGCAAAGGGTCGATGAAGCGTTGAAGTGCTGCTCCTGGTGTACGACGATGGGCTGGTCTCTCTCGTGGTCCGATGATGGAGGAGAAGTGGTGAAGTAGAAACGGGGAAGATTGAGCGGTGGATGGAAGGAGAGGAAGGTTGTTGCTCAATTGACTAGGTAAACTACTAGGTAGGTAAAGGGTGCTGGGAAGGGAAACGGTAGGGTACAACTAGAACGGCCTAAAGTGCTGGGAGGTAGGTACCTATAGGCAGGCAGGGAAGTACTTGGTTGCAGGTGGTGGTAAGTACTAGCAGCAGGCAGGCAGGCAGACAGGAGGGAAGAGGCTGGTACAGTGGTAGGTCCCGACTCACTTACCTACCTAACCTACTTGGGTACTTGGTCAGATACCTCTAACCTACAGAGCTGCTAGGTCTACCTACCTACCTAAACATTAGGTATATTACATATGTACCGTGCGTTGCTAGGCGCAGCGATAGGCAAGCCACAGGGAACATCGCTCTCCTATCAAAGTTGGTCGGTGCTTGTAGGGCATTCATCCACTGGTCCTGAAAGTCCTACACATACTTACAGCTAGGTGGGTTCCAGGTTTGGGCAGCAGTTCTGGCAGGCTTCCTTCAGGGTTTCCTTTGTTGCATCCCCACGGTGCAGGTGGCCCTTGCGTCTATCATGTGCTCCATAATGCCTAGGTGAGGCAACCAAGCACCGTGCAAAAGTCAATGTACGCACCATATAACTGCGCCTACCTGCTACCGAAGCTAGCTGCTAGGTCCCCTGTTGCATGCTGGCGGAGTTACCCGGCACTGTACCAGCCGAAGAATCATTCGAACTCGCTCACAACTTCCCACTCCCTTTAACAACCAACTACTGTACGTCTACGACGTTTATCATTGCCCTTCCAAGTTGTTGTGTACAACACCGTACCTACTTATGAAAGGACACCCATGTCAGCTCATTATTACGACAAACCACGAGCAGGCACCTTTAGTCGTTGCTCTATCGAATGGCTTATCTGTGCCTGATCTGTGCTCGACAGCAAAGCACATTTTAGCCCAGACTTAGCCCGTCTCCTTTCCCTGGCACGGTTTACGCCTCTCTCCGGGTAGCGCTCCGAATTCATCATCTCTCAGCTGATGATCCACGGCTCAGCCTGCCTCTCCACATTGCTCTGACGGTTTGCCTTTGTCTAAAGCCCGGACTAACTCTCGTGTGTGCTTTGTGGGGATAAAGCAAATGAGCTATCGCATACATCAGCACCCTGCGTCTTCTCTACCTCAAGAGACACTCTCTTTCCACCACGTGAAATCCAAGTCAAACCGGACAACGCCAACATCTCGTCTTACCATGCTGAAACGAATAGGAGTGTGAACAAAGCATTAGCCTTCTCTCTGTCTCATTTTTAGAGGTCTCTTGATGCTCTTGATGATAGCCCTGAGACATAGAGCAGGCAGATTGCTGTTATGTTTAATAAATCATCCACAATGTAGATACCTTCGCCATGTGTTCTTGGCCCTGACCCGAGCTGCAACGGTAGCTCGGCTAGAGCTTTGAAATGCATCCAAAATACCACCCAAGGGTCCTCCATGCCGAGGAAACTAGGCCAATCCACAAGGCTTGGTATTTGCGCTAGATGCTTTACAACAAATGCTAAGAGGCTTCGACGATGACCTCGATGGTTTGTTACTGAACAACCATCACCATTAGGTACTTACCTATGTGGCCTTGTTACCTACCTAGGTATGTTACCGTAGTTGGCCTGGCACATGTAGTGTAGGCATGCGGTAGGTGAATATTCCGGGCCGGGTACATAGCCGGGGGAGGGGACCTAGCCAAGTAATTGACCTAATTTGGTTTAGTGGCCTGTGCGTGCCGATGGAGTCTTGACCACCAGTGCTTCCAAAAATTGAGGGCACCAGACATTTGATTCCAAGTATACATACCGACAACCTCCAAGTCCATTGTGACTCGCCATGACCGCCTAGCACGTCCCTCTCCATCCCGCCACATACGCTTCTCCCGAACCCGACCCATTTCATACCCAAGTCTAAGAGAGGATGCAGAAGCTCGCCCGCCGCGTGGCCACCGCCGAGCGGGTGATCCGCAAGCGCCAGAAGCTCAAGGAGTATAGGAAACACGCCGAGGAGCGGAGCGACCACCTTCAAGAGAATCGTGATCAGATTTCCATAGCGATGGCCGACGTGGGACGCGCAAAGCAAGCCATCCGGGACGACTGGACCATGGGCGCGCTGTCGCCGCGGGGGACGTCGGCGCGTTCCACGGTGCCCTTGGCGCTATTTCCAGTACTCGGTTCTCGGCCGGCGGCGACTTGTCGCTCCCCAAGCGCAACGCCCGCTGTCAATGGGCCGGCGGCGCCTACTATCTCAACCTGGCCGTGGGGGACCGCGTCGTCTTGCTCGACGGCCCGGACAAGGGACGTATTGGACAGGTCTCCGAGATAAACCACCCAGCAGCTGAGGTCGTAGTTAGGGAATTGAACAAGGTATATATCCCGCCTTCGTGTGTAGGAATTGAGTTGAATAAAAGATTCGTGTATCGTGCACGGGACGATTATGCTGACCCGGGAGCTGGGCGCAGGCCAATGTTCAAATACCAGAATATACACGGGTCGAGGGTGAACCAACAGTCACGAATCTCGAGACTCCATTGCCCATCTCCGCCGTGCGCCTCGTCCACCCTATAACCGACCCCGCCACCGGTACAACGCGGGACGTCATTATCAACCAGCTCGTGCACAAGGGTTTGGTGGTGGACCGGCAGACGGGCAAGAAGCGCTGGGACCGCATCGTGCCCGGCCTCAACATCTCGATCCCGTGGCCCGAGAAGGAGGAGCCCGTGGTCCCGGACTACTCGGTCGACACGCTGCGCATCGACGTCGAGGAGAAGACGTTCGTCCCCACGCTGCTGCGCCCGCCCATGCCCGAGGCCGTCATCGACGAGCTGCGCAACAAGTACAGCCGCTTCCGCACGCGGCACGAGCCCGAGTACGTCGCCCGCCTCGAGGCCGAGGAGCAGGCCAAGAAGGACCGCGCCAAGCTCATGGAGAGTATGCGCACCCCCCTGCAGGAGTTCCACCGCGCCGAGCGCGCCAACAAGAAGAAGAAGGGTAAGCCCCGCCTCACCCTGGAGATGCTGGAGAAGATCGGCGAGGTCATCGCCAAGAACCGCGAGAGGTCACTCAACGCGGCTGGTGTGTCCGATGCGCTATCGCCGCCTACGACCGCTTCACCAGATGTGCCGCCTCCCACAGACTCAGATACGGTTCCCCCGCCACCTACATAGAGCAGGACTATGGGATAGAGCTTTTGTTGTGGTGGTTAGGTCGACGTGGGGTAAATGTAGAATATCCCATGCTATCACGACTAAACATCTGGCCATCACCCCCCCTATTCGAGATCTGTATCATACATGTATATACCGTCCTGTCACCAACGGGGCAAATTAGTCACTTGCAGGAAGGGTGATAGTCAGAAAAGAAATACAGAAACCGCATCAAGAATACTTTATTAGAAATGCATTGCTTTTATTGATTGGTTCATGTCCGTTGCCTTTGTTCGTCACCTCTAAGTGAACCGCTGACCCTATTTTCGTCTCGTCCCTACCGTATCCCCTCATTCCCAACCACCTCCTACCTACCTAATAAAAGCATGCATTCATCATCATTTCGGCTGGAAAAAACCATGGAAAAAACATTTCAACCAAGTAGCGACAATTTCTCGAAAGCCGCAATGACAGGCGGTTCCTGCCTCCGCCACGCCGCCTCCAGCGTCTCGGCGAGGACGGCATCAGCACCAACAGGTCTCCACCCCTCCTCATCTCCATCTCCCTGCTGGTCTCCAACATCCTTCTTCTCCGCCTGACCCTTCCCGGCACCGGGGAATACTTCCTTCACAGCTTTCAGGCAGGCATCCACGACCTCGGCGGCAAGCGTCTCGAGCGCGCGGGCGCGATCGACCATATCTCGGCGCACGAGGCCGGCCACTAGACGGTCGATGTCGGGCCGCGTGACCTCGACGCGGTCGACGAGACGTCGCACGCTGTTGACGAGGTACTCCTCCTCGTAGACGGTTCCTTTACGGCCCCGGGCGCGCTTCTTCTCCTCGCGGCGGCGGTTCTTGCTCGTGGCACGCGAGACGCCCGTGCCTAAGGTGCCGACGCTGTTCTTCCCTGTATACCGGGTAAATAGACTTGCGCCACCCGCTGTCACGCGTGATGATGCAGCCACCGATACGTCGTCTGGCATGTCGGCGCCCCCGGCACGCTCGCCTTCGTAGAAGCCTAGGGGGTCCTCGGCCGCTTTTCGTCGTAGCTCTGCGATCCGGGGCACCTGCGCAAGAAGCTGTGACTTGCAGTCCGCGAAGAATTCGGTGCTGTTTCCTAGCGAGTCCGCGAGGCCCGTGTCTACGAGAGTAGTGAGGAGGTCTGGTTTGTGATGTTGGATGCAAAGACGCATGGCGTCTGCGAAAAAGTATCCTTTGCACAAACAGGGAATAGCGGCCTCGAGGGAGCCCAGGTGCTCAATGTGGATCGTTGCTGCGGCGGCGTAGTCTTTGGCTTCATAGACCGCCTCTGCGAGAGTGGTGGCGAGTTCGTTTAGAGCATCAGGGGAGAGAGGGGTGTCTGCTGGTGTGCGGTAAAGAGACATTCACGCCAACAGGAAACGCCGGCTGCGCGATAACAGCGCGTGGCGGCGGAGTAGTCATGTAATGACTCGTGGGTGAGACCTGCTTCTCGATACTTCGAACGAGATTCGAGGTATACGGCGTAGAGGCCCCTGAGGAGGGAAAGGTTTGCAACGTCATACCGGTATAGCGACAAGGCTGCGGAGTAAAGAGAGTGCTTAACTGTGTAGTCTTGTGCTTCTTGGTGCGCATGTATATCCTTTAGGTGAGATAAAGCCTTTTCGTGTCTTTTGAGATGATCATCGATAGCAAACTTCATGCGTAATTTTTCAAGTTGGTGTAGGTTCTGGATGAAGGGGAGATACTCTCGGGGATCTCTCTGGCCTTGTTGTGCTACCAAAAGAGCTAGCTCCAAGTGATAAAGACCGAGGGCTTCATCGTATAATGTATTCACATCTGCCAAGAAGCAAATATGTTCTACAGCTTTTTCGGCTAGCTGCTCGTCCTCTTTCATTAGTGTGGCAACTACTCGAAGACCATCTTCGAAGGCGGGCGGTGCCTTGCAGATATGGGCCGTTATGATGTTCTGGAGTGTGCCATGATCCTTGGTCTTTCGTGCTTGGAGATGGAATAACACTGCGTCACAAACGACGTTGACCTTGGAGAAGCCCTCACTGGCGGTGCTTGGTTGAGCTGATTCGCCAGTTGATGTCGGGTCTTTTGCCGCCTTCGTATCTCGGTACATGGTTTGAGTGACATCCTCGTTGCTTTACTCCTCGTCAACAAACGGGTATTGTATACTCTTTTTAGTCAAACACTTACCGGAGAGATGAGAGAAAAAGGTCGATGTTTGTGATATCACCGACCTGCTCGAGAAAAAGACCAACATTGGCCAGAAACTGCTCTGGCATATGGTCGTATAGAATATTCATGTCCACGCGTTGAGTCCTACAGAAAGCGAAGGCTCTCTCATAATCAAGGGCTTCTATGAGTTTCCTGATCCCCGCAACGACCATAGCTCGAGGGAATATCGTCTCCAGATTACCTCGAGGCATTTGCAAGACTAGACTCATATTAGTAGGCATAGCTGTGACGAGCCTAGCCCCTCTCTCGATACTTCGACATCTTTCGTCTTTTTCAGGATCATCCGGTGGTACCTCTAATGCTAATACTCGTCAGCAGCAACCTATGACGATGGGCATCTAAGCACTTACAGTCTACATCTGTCAAATGAATGAATTTTAGAAGATGATTCGTGGTGGTGATGATTAGATGAGCTGGTGTAACTAGGAAGGAAGTGCAGTTTTTTAGGAGGAGACGGGTATTCGCATAAAGATGTCCATTGCGAGAGAGCCCTATGGCAATGACATTGCCGGCTAGGTCTATTATCTCGCTCCAGGGGAGCTGGGAGCTATGGCGTACTGAGTACAACTCGTCAACCAAGCTGGCGACTCCGTGAAACCTGCCAAGTGCGTCTTGAGTGACCACATCTTCGGAGATGGCTTGCGTCAAGCGGGAGAAGCCAAACATGGAACCAGAATACATGGTATCAGCCGGTGAAAATTCACCGCTTGACGAATCAAAGCGTTGAGAATATAGTAAGGGCCCATCTTTCCGAAGCATAGGCAGTAAATAGATGATGTTTCAGTTACGGATATTTGAAGTGGCAAGAGAGTTTCTCCTTCCTTGCTGAACTTGGTAGTCCCAAGAAGACGCGGAGACAAAGATCTTTGTTGCTTGGTTGTCCACTCATACAGATCGACACCAGTCTGGTGAAGGGCAACCATAAAAGTGTTGGCCGGGGAGAAAGCCACATCGACAGCCGGTGAGGAAATAGGGAGCTCGAACATAGCCATAGGAGGTGGCACATTGGCTGTTCTGAAGGGCGTGACTTTGAGTAGTTGACCATCAATGACAGCAACAGCGCCATGATCATATGGTGGTGTGAGAGAGCCATGTGCTACTTCAAATATGTACTCCGCTTGTATAAGCTTACCTATAACTCACTTTAGAATTAAATGTCTCCCAATTTGTTCCCAATTAACTTACCTGCGGTAACAGCACCAAAACGAAGTGACTTTTCAGGGTGCCATGCAAGCTTTCTTAGCTGGCTCTCGACAGGTATTTCCTGCTTCAAGTACCAATGGTAATTGCCCATAGTCCAGAGTTGGATCCGATCATCGAGCGTAACCGCCAGCACAGTTGAATCGGCATTCCATGACAGATGTATCTCGTCCTTAGTCAGTGTCCTACCCTCGGGAGATCTTAATGGGAATTGACCATGTCTTAAACCATTTCTCTCAAAGAAAACGACGTCCACCTATCTTCAAGACGTTGAATACTTGCTATCAAATTCCCGGATGGACGCCAACTTAGCGCACTCTCCATGTGATCAACAGGTTCGCTAGCGCTGTCAAGTACACCATCTCGAGAATACACTCGTATAACTCTGCGGATGCCATCCTCGATGGCGCTGATAGCGACGTACGCACCATCTCCTCTCCAGCTGATGGAAGTTTTAGCATCGTCCGTGGGGCTTATGACACCTTGGTCTACTTTCTCCGGTATTGTAGGGTCTCTAAGGGCTTTGGCGCCCCTTCCCTGGAATTGTGTTTCCTTCTTACCCCAGCCTACAGATACATGCTTCGAGGCTTTAAGGTCGTCTGCAGTCATTGTCATGTCCGAAACTCCATCAAACGTGCGACTCATGAAAATTACGGTGTTGACCTTGGTGGCGATCTCCTCAGGTGACCAGCTTGCAGCAGTGATGCCTTCATCAACAGAGCCCATGATTTCAATATGTACGCCCTCGGATGGAGATGGGGTCTCCGACTCCTTGACGACGACAATGTCGCCGCCTGCTAGGACAAGACATGTTGTCAAGCTGTCGGCGAAATGATGTAGACTCACTACCCTATCGACGGCGAGGTCCGGATTTGGACTCGGGGCATCCCATGAGGCGACTTCTTGGCACTCGCTATGAGCTTGTGTAAGTTTTACATCCGTCATATATATGCACATGAAATTTTTGCTGGGGGGAGAGGGAAAAAAAACCACTCACACGTCTACCGAGGAAGCTCTCACATGCTCTACGATCCTCAGGAGCCGGATGCGACCATCTATGGTATCTGGGCCCAGGGTGCATAAAAGCTCGTCTTTCGCGGGATCCCAGCAAGTTGATGTTATGGCGCTGCCGTCAGAACTTGTGCTGTTGCTCCACGCATTGTATCGGATATTCCGAAGGTTTCGCATCTTCGCCCTTTAACGTCACTTGTGATCGGTCATATGGTGATTTTTCAGCGCATCTCTAATACTCTGGCTGTTTTCTATGTCACTTGCCTACGAAGTTACCAGTAGGTAGGTTACCAGGTGGGGGTAAAAAGTCATTAGGGCCAAACGCCCGCGATTGAGTACCTTGGGGGCAGGCATATCCATCTGCAGTGGCGTACTTGTATGGGTACCTGGGTAGTTGAAAAACAGTGCCATCAAACTTTTAGACTATAGTAAACACTGTACCACGATAACCCCTTTGTGACGTACTTAGTAGTAAGTACCTAAGTAGTATACTGCACTAAGACATAACTGTGCACTAATCGTTAGTTAGCACGCCGGCTGCTCTGGCCGTCAACGCTTGTGATCTCCATCGTCTAATCTCTACCTTACTTAGTATAACTCCATACTTAAACTTTCGGAGAGTGTGTGGTGGTGTGCTAACAAGGGCAAACCTAGTGTATTTTGGGTATTTTGGTTCATGGCCGGAATCTTAGTTTATGCTTGGGCAAGACCGATCGTTGCATCGCTGTTGGAAAACGGGGACTAAAACAGGCAAGCTTGAACTTGAGTGGACGAAGCTTGCACCGCGGCGAGAAGCTAGCTTCAACGCTTCTGCTGATCCTTGTTGGATGATCTGCACTCCGTCTCCCCATCAAAATCGCGGAATGCCCCGGGTTTTCTTTAACGGCTCGGTGAGGTAACACGACTGCCCGCATCAAAACGGTTTCTGTTTCGCACTTCTATTTCGTTCGTGCGACCAGAGCATAGTATCGAGAATTTTTAATCTACTTCAATTACTATTTACATTCCAGAAAAACAATGGATGTCGCCTACAAGCAACATGCCAGCCACGCGCGAAGAAAAAATCGGTCCTCAACCAACCTCAATCACCTCTCCCTCGCCCCTCTAACTACCAAGATGCCCTGACCGACACCGAGCATCTCCCCGACTTCATCGCCCCTCCCCACCACCATAACCCGTCCTACCTTCAGGGCAAGTCTGCGCCGACAACCCCTCGGCTTTTCCAGTCACCTTCACAAACGCGGTCGAACTCACCTCACCATCACCGACGAGCATCCATCTCCGATGCCGCAAGTGCTTTGGCAAAAAGTAAATCCGCAACCCATCTACACGCCCGAAAAGGGAGCCGTCATGCTGTGGACGGCCTCTCGCCTATCTTACGCCGTCGTCACGACGAGGACCAACGACGGGATAGCGATTGGATGCTGCGGACCGGAGCCCTGATCAGTTCGGAAACGCGTGAATCTAAAGGTCAGGCATGGCTCGCGTCGAGAGCTAGCTCGACTAGTCTCACGGGAATGCGGGATCCCGATGAGGAGGCATACGAACGGGAGCTCGCTCGGGAGAAGGAGCTCGCCAGTTTACGGAATAGCCGACGAGGCAGTGCGGTTGGTTTCGAAGAAGGCCTTGTGTCGCCAGGGAGTCGATACGGCAGTCGTTCACAGAGCAGAGTCGGGAGCAGGAGCCGGATGAGGACACCGCTAGAGCGTGTTGCTCAGGACGGCTACTTTAGCCAAGAACTCACCGAAGAGAATATACCGGACCAGATTTTGTGGGACTAGACGAGAAGCTGGAGGCGATCGAGCTGGACACAAGCAAAGCGGACGAGGCGACTGTTCGGCGGCTCGTCATGAGACGAAGCAGTGTGTGTGGGCGCCTGGATGTGGTCCCTCTTCTCTGTCGAGGAGAATGACGAAGACTCGGATACCGCCGACATGACGGACGGCGAAACAGAGAGCCAAATTCCGCGCAGTGCGAGTACTATCGACTTGGAAGGTTTCTCGAGTCTCCCCGAGTCACACCCTCCACCGCCGAAAGCAGAAGAGAGCACTGGCTGGCAAGATGCCGCATGGCTCCTCAGCGTGGCCTCTAAAGTGCTTTTGTAAGACTCGGGCAAGATGGGGAAATTTGACGTACTCGTACAGCACGGTAGCACGGCTTAGCTGTTGCAACGAGGTAGACATATCGTCCCGTCACATTACCGTCGCCACATGATGGAATACGCAACGGTTGTGTAACAAGCCGTAGACACATGCATATTAGCTCCTGGCTGATGGAGTTCTTGTTTAGATAAATGCGATGGATACGGGCGTCTGGATTTTGGTATTGTATTTCTTAGTAGGCGCTAAAACTAGAGTGTTAATCAAACAATTTGATAAGGTTATACCATGTTCTATAGTTATCCGAGGTCTTATAATAGATTAGATATGAATCGTTTCCTCCCAGCCCACTGACGTGAGGCTAGAACAGCGCAGGGCCAGCGTGGGAATTGTTCCGTGTATGGAGGCCCACTTACCGAAAGCTCGAGGCCTTTTCGCTGCAGGCGTGTTGCGGGGCTAGGATGTCCACCTGTGTCATGGCGCAGCGTATCGTAGGTATAGCCGGCACGGAGGTAATGGTGCTACTGGTTGACGATGCAGCTCGCGAACAGGGTTTCCATCTTGATTATGCAGTACTCTTCGCAGCTTGCAGCAGGTTCCCTCGTGGCCAGGAAGCGGCCCTTCTCAAGCCAGACTCAAGCCTCTCTCACCCAGTCAGCCGTTGGTGGCGCTCGGGTCCTGCTCGGGGTTCTTCGACCGGGCTATCAGATCGTCAGATGACCCTGGTATGAGCTAGGGTTTTATGAGCGGTACAGAGTCCACAATGGTATCATTTACGGCGAAGCTGAAATGTATAGGCTGTTTCTAGAACCACACATGAGGTGCAGATCTAGCTATGAGATAGTATATGCGTAGTCCAGGCAGGCCAATAGTCCCTAAATGCAAACCCAAAGGATAGCCTCTAAAGTGCTGATAGCCACCGGACTACGACTGAGATCCGAGGCAGCTTCTAGATGTTGTCTCTACTATGTTTAGTCGGTAGCATGTAGGGTTGGTATTATCACGAGTTTATTCGCTTTCTTTTCCGGCCGCGAATGGAATCATCCATAGATCGGCTGGGGTTCGGTGATATCTACCCCGCCCCAAACCCGTGTTGAAAATATCAACATCCCACCAACAATGACGTATGCCTTGCACAGGTCTAATGCCCCCACATTGAAGATGGGATGACATGTCACGGCAACCAACGTCTGTAACAGTACGGTCCTTCAGTTTATCTAAGATTTAGATGAAATGAAGGGCACAGGGCTGTTATCAATGAGTGACACATAAACATGTGTAGTGTGTTGGTAGTCTAGATCCCATCTAGATAAAGATGCGAGGGCAACGGCAGAGTCCCGTGAGGGTTAAGTGAGGACCCTGCATTCGGTTCGAGGCCTGTAGATGGGCTAGGCTGGACAAGGTAGCCGGGTGTCATTGTGCCTATGTAGAAACAGTCTTTTACACAAAGGATCGGTCACCAGTGGTGCGAAGGCACCGAAACTGGACCGACACAGTTACTGCAGTCGAAAGCCCCGATGGAACCCTAATAAGGGGAGGATTGGTAGACGACGACTCATGTTGTTGTTTTCCTAGGCTATTGATCCAAGGTTGTCGAATTCGTTGAAGCTATTTGGCGGTTTTGATTCTAGTTTGAGAGGGATGGTATATCGACTGCTTAATGACTTGCAACTCGTTTGGTGAGGTGTTTGGCCGCTTGTTGGGGCCAATTATTCATATGATTTCGTAGACGGACGAGCCTAGAAGATATGTCCTGTCGATCATCTCTCTTGTGATCTAGGTAACCCCAGGATGATCAAATAAACTGCCTTTTTTAATATGTTCGCATCATACCGGTGCACTGGGAGCCAGCAGAGACTTCGTTTCGGGTAGCAACTCCCAAAGAAAATCCGATACTGAGTATTGTTCAATAAATTCTCCGTGAGCCTAAAATCACAGGGGTGCAAATGCTAGTAAGCGGGCCAAGCGAGGGAGTGGTCAAAAAGACCAGAGTTACCCATTGATAACACCAGATGATAGAGCAGAAACACCTCGAGGTTATCAGGAAGCCGTATAAATAACACGGCAAGAACTTCTAGAAAACAATCGAAGACGGCTGGGTCACAAATAATTGTTTAAAGGGAGGTAGGTAGGTATTGGGTGAATGGAGGGTCTATGGAGAGGTTCAATCATGAGCTACACAATACATAGTCGAGGGGAGCATACCTCATGTACCTCATGTATATGTACCCGGTACCCCACCAGCCACTGCGCCATGCGACTGTGACGGACAGAAAGGTCATGCGAGAGACAAAGATCCAACGAGAAATGGGGACGGTACATGGCTGCCCCCGCCTGGTAAGTAGCTGCTGTCGATCCCAGTGCAGCCGCTTCGTACGCAGGACCAATGCCACGAGGTCTCTCGTGGTAAAAAAAACCGTCGAATGTAAGCTAGACATCTACCGGTCGCGTGGCCTCATCTGAAAGAGGACCCATCGTCGACGAGGTAGGAAAGAACAAAGTACGTGAACATTGAAGGTGCGTCAACTGCTGTTGTGCTACCGTCTGAGGATACTTCCATTCGTAGCCGACCAAAGAGCCCCAGGTCTTAGAGACCAGTGACGTAGTTGTGCCGCTTAGAGCACACAAATAGCAATAGTACAGCATGGCACCCGAGCTAATTTCTGCTCGGCGCTTTGTAGTCTAAGCGTTACATCTACGCTGAATGTTCTACAATGCCAACCAACATGGGAGGCAGGTAGGTACTAGGCAGTTAGTGGTAAAGTAATGCCGCCCCAGAACCCTTGACTTGACCAGACTTCCTGACTTGACTTTTTTGTTTTCTTTTTTTAATGTTTGTCGAGCCGACTGACTTCCTTTGACGCTGCCGTGGCTACCTCTTAGACCTGCTGCTGGGCACCCAGGTACTCGAGGCCGAACCTTTTATAGTTTTTTCGTCCGATTCCCGTCATCCACCCTCCGTCACCCCTCCTATCACCACAACAACTCCACCACTTACCTCCATCCGTAAGGTACTAACCATCGAAGTACGCTTTGTTTCCTCGGGCATCCGCGCCGACAAGCGACCCTGGGGATTTAAGTACGGGCCAACAACACTGCTTGCTGTGTGTGCATGCTCATCCACCACCACCGCCCCCATCGGCATGCCTGGACCATCTACCGGCTACGAGAATCCCACCACCACCACCACCACCGCCGCCGCGGCTATCTCTTGTCTTCTTTCTCACTCCTCCCTGTTTCCTATGGCCTAAAATAACATGGTACATCCTACATCCTACCTGACCATACATAAACCTACCTAGATGTGAGTAGTTTAACAGACCCACTTCACTACATCACCAGGCGCTCTTGGATCATCGCTATTTTACAGCATGCCTGACTGATCAAAGTTGTCAGCATTTTCAAACCGCGCCCACACGACACTATTCTTGACCCAGTTTCCCCCTAAAAATCACCCCGACCTCTTCCTTGCTTCTCAGGCTGACCTTTACCTATAATCTTGTAAGTCGCGTCTACATCCTACCGCCCCGTTGTTCATATGCGCCCGAGGTCCAGAGGCAGTTTACCCAACCCACCTTTTTTCTACTCTCTGATTTAATATATCTTACCAGCGCTTGTGCTTCTCTAGCCGGCGCAAAAATGGCCAACAAAGACCAGGTATGTCATGACACGCATAATCCCGTGAACTTCTCTCTGACCTGGTCACAACTAATGTGCTGGAAGAACGACAACATGCCTGACCTGGGCGATGCCATTGATATCCTCGTGTTCGGGCAGATTCTAGAAATGGATGACAGCGAAGAGGACCGAGAGTTTAGCAAATCCATTGTCTGGGGTTTCTTCGAGCAGGCCGAGGAGACATTCGAGAAGATGGATTCAGCTTTGTAAGCTTACTTTCGGCCATAAATATAATATTGGCTCACTCATCCCTAACATTCTTGTTGTCTTTGGATTCGCTGCAAATTCATTTTACAACCCCTCCGTTTACAGTAAACGCTAATATATACAATTTCTATAGGGAAGCAGAAGATTTAGACGAGTTGTACCGTCTTGGGCATTTCTTGAAAGGTTCATCGGCCACAGTTGGTTTAACGAAAGTTAAGGACAGTTGTGAGAAGATACAACGATACGGAAAGAAAGAGAACGTTGACGGTACCCCTGAACCCGACGAAGCTCTTTGCCTGTCACGTATCGCGACAACTCTCAGCGCCGTCAAATCCGAGTATGCCGAAGCGGAGAAGGTATTGAAGAAATTTTTTAATTCCACCTAATACACGGAGTCGAATGACGAGGGCCGAGTCGCCACAACCCTTACGGATTGCTATACATACCCGTACTCAGCCGTATCCTCGTATGCTATTCAAGCTCATGGGCTCACTCGAACATCACGAGAAATGAAGGTTGTTCGAGATGTTGACCATCCGTTGACGACCGGTCCTTCTATTCGGCATTTGAATATCCTCGACACCGTGGACTTTTCGCCGCTGCGTTTGTTGAATAGAGGTTGTTTAGTGTCCGCGGCGTGTCTTGTAAAGACAATGTGGCAGTGTTGCAAGCACTCGGTTTTGGTACATGGGGTTGCCCCGGGGAGCTGTACAGCCTTGAGAGGTGAAAAAGATGTTGTTGTTGGGGATGGAGGATGAAGAATTGCACTCTTTAACGCAACGTGGATTGGTATTACTTCTCACAATATGCCTTTCGCCCACTATCATGACGCTTTTACTCCAGCTGGGGTGGGTTCTAGCTGTGACGACATATGACGTCGCCTGCATAAACTACCCCCTGCTTAGAACAAGCTCCCGTCGTGTTACCTTCAAGGTTTTTGTCTCTCTTAGTTATGCATGCTGTATAAAATTTGATGATGACAAGGAAGAATCGATGTTCAGGAAGTGAGGCTCGCCAGGATCCGGGCACCAACTTAGGTAGTGGATCAAGCCTTACGTGAGTTGTTGGAGACTATTGAGTTCTACCCTAGATCCCTTTGAGTCCTTGAGCTTGGCCTGTGAAGAGCATTTGCTAGTCTCGACAGTCAGACAGATCCCTGCCTTGTACAACATCAACATCCTGTCAGGCTAAAACCTTATTTAGATACGAAAGATAAAACTTGAAGTCTTGCGGCATCATACTTAATTGGCCGTGTTTAGTGTACATGTTTGTGACACCCCACTTCTGATTTGCTGTCTACAAAGTCGGTACGTGAACTTGGTTCATCAACACGGGGTAACGCGGCTACCTACCCACATATGTTGATTATCAAGAGGTATCAATTTTCACGAACATGCCACCACGACCGGCCCCTACGCACTTTTTGTGTATACCATTGGTTACTGCAGCATCGCGTCAACAGCTTTCCGCCAGTCTCTCTTCCTTTAGGGCAGATGTTACCAGTCTGGATAGTTTCGGTGTCCCAGATGAGGCCGGCAAGTATCCCCAAAAATACATCCTTATCCTCCCTTTCTTTCTCCCGTTCTTTCTCCCCAAAGACAAAAGTGCCTTTTCATATATATAGCACCCACCCGCAGTAGCTCTTACTAAACTTGAATCTTGTAGTCCGGCCCGTTGGAACTCTCCATCTGACGCTAGGTGTGATGAGTTTCCCCAAGAACGAGGGCCTGGAGAATGCAGTAACACTGCTTAAAACGGTAGTACCACGGCAAATATTATCGGATGTTTCTACGTCGGCCCTGTCCAAACAAAGAGTAGAATCAGGAGGGCCGCCCAGCCCCCTTTCTCCTTCGCTATCAGTGACTCTCAAAAGCTTGCACACAATGCAGTCGGCAGCCAAGGCTTCCGTGTTATACGCCCCACCACTTGACAAGGACGGCGTATTGACCAATTTTTGTGAGAAGTTACGGTCAACCTTTCAGGAAGCTGGGCTCATGGTAGAAGATAGCCGGCCCCTGCTTCTACATGCTACGATTCTGAATACAATCTACGTCAAGGGAAGAAATGCCTCTCGGAGCGGAAAAGGGAAGAACCTGAAGAGAAGCTCACGATTGATGCTCGTCAAATCCTGGATAGATACGACGACTACCTGTGGATGGAGGATGTGCCAATAGAGAAGATTGCGATTTGCAAAATGGGCGCAAAGAAACAAGACGATGGGGATGAAGCTTATGAGGTTGAAGCTGAGATCGATATGGTGTGAACTTATCTACCTACGAACTATAGAAACGTTAACTATTTCAACTAACACGTGGGCATACAGCTCATCAGAGTGCATGAACCTTATATTGTTAGTCTACTAATTTCTCGAACTCGAGATCAATTAGCTCTTGGAATTTCCAAGGTTCCAAATTATTGCATCACTGCATCAAGAGTGAACGGGGTGGTAACCTGTAGGCCCTAGATGACAGGGGCTTGGCTTGCTTGTAATTGGCCCGAGCCCCGCGAGTCCTACCGCAAACCCCCTGGTAAACCGCTACACCGAACTGAAGGACTCAGCCACATATTCTCGACAGCAGTGCTATACTATACAGTGGATGGCTCTGACTTTGGCATTCTGCCTGTTCCCATGGCATGCCCTTCTCCCATCCGCCTTATGCCCTCAACACAATTCCCGGAACAGGCATAAACAAGCTAACTCGCCACCCGTAACCTCAGGTGGCCGGAAGCATGCATCAATCCCTACCATATGCCCCAACCTCGACCTCGCTGCGACCTGTTAGTAGTAGCCTGAACACCTCAACACCATGAACGTGTCAGACAAGCGGAAAAGCGCCACCCATTCGATTCGCGCCTCGATCTCGTCACGAAATAGTAGTATAATTGCAGCCCCTCCCCGCGCACAGTTCATCCGCACGGCATCAACATCGACGTCACCTTCAAACGAGAATGACACTGTCCATGAACGAACCGATTCTGTTGGCAAGGATGGCGGCGTGGCACAGGCGGCGAAGGAGCGGGAGAAGAATCTGCAAGATAAGATCGCAGAGCTGAAACATGAACTCGTAGTCAACGAGGCTGAATTCACCCGTGCACTTGATCGGTTGTCGCAGAACGAAAGCGAAACGGCAAGTTACTGGCAAACTAAATATTCGAACCTGAATCAGCAATTTCTCCGCGTCGACACCGAGCTTCGGGTGCTCCGTACCGAAGTCGATGTGAGGGAGGCCGAAAAGGTAGAGCTTCGTGAGGAGTGGGAACTTCTACAGAGAAATTTGATTGAACGAGACAACGAAATTCGTTCGCTGCGGTCTCAGATCAGTGGGCTCAAGCAGTGGGTAAGCACAACCACCAAGAAGAGTGACCAGACAAGCGATGAGGAGTTCGGGGAAACCATTACCAAGCTGCGGAATGGCCTCCAGAATTGGGCTGTTTCGCACTTCAGAAAGGCATCTTTTGGTATGAGGTTCGTTCTTTTGCGTGCATCGCGGGAACCGTGCTAATCCGCTTGTAGACCTGGATAAAGCGGACCAGACTATCATAGATGACCTTGGCAAACTAGTACCTATGTACGAGGAACTAGCCATCAGCGAGACCAAAGCAGCGTTTTTGCAGTCTATAGTGTCGAGCGTCTTGGTGGAGATGATCTTCGACGCATACTTCGTTGGCCTCCCGAGGAAAAGGCAACTCAACTCAGCCAGATAGAAGAGTACATGGCAGACCTTAGTACGTATGACGTTTGACTAGCTTGGCAAGTTTGGCAAGTGGTTAACCTGAGCTGCAGGTTCAACTGAGACTATGAACGAATGGAGGGCAATGACTTTATCTATGCTTCGAAAAGACTGCGTCCCTAAGATGCAGCAAGAAACCGACATGGTCACACGGAATGTCGTGTCGAGAATTAATCGCATCCTAAATAACATAACAGATGCAAAAGAAACAGATGTGCGAGATCAAGCTCTGAGGGCGTTGGTGACCAACTCCATTAACTTGGCAAGATTATTAGTCGCGCAGAAGGCTTTGTTTAAGGTGACAATGCCAAAGATACTACCTTACCAAAGAGTGTTATTTGAAGCTGACACGATGGATCACATTGGCGAAGAAGACGAGGATAGTCTCACATCCCGAGAACTACGCTGCGTCACATTTCCAGGGATCATTAAGACTGGCGATGAAAACGGTAAACACCTCCAGTATCGAAATGTCATTGCCAAAGCAGCAGTCCTTTGCAGTCCGGAATGAAGCTAGTGTAATTTTTTCTCTTCTATTCGGGGGCCAAAAGATAGTGTTGTATTAGACGGATTGAAGCC
Source organism: Amphirosellinia nigrospora (assembly GCA_004123355.1). Taxonomy (NCBI): domain Eukaryota; kingdom Fungi; phylum Ascomycota; class Sordariomycetes; order Xylariales; family Xylariaceae; genus Amphirosellinia; species Amphirosellinia nigrospora. The sequence continues at coordinate 766,122 of SCHM01000006.1, read as the reverse complement.
GAGATCGCGGAATCGAGGTGATCGGATTACCACCACCTAGGTGTGGTGTTATCCAATCGCAACCTATACTCTTCTAGAACCGTTCGCCACTGTTGTGGTTGGGAGCTATGCACTCCCCGAACGGCTGAAGCAACACTGACCACGAGTGGGATGACTAGAGGTGGGAGATCAAAACTCTTGGAAACCTGCGGCTCTGCGGCTCTAAATCATCTGTGATTACCCCTCTACGAACAGTACACACCCTCCCCACAGAGATCCTGGGGTGTTTGTGGCATCTCATGCAGCTTAAACGATGCATGAACCAATGAATCATAAGCTTCCCTGCTATCCTACCAATCCCCATGCCACATGCTGATCTAAAGGATTATTGTAACAACACCTTCCACTAGCATCTGAAGAGCCTTCTCCGGTTTGCCGGGGAACTCAAGACTGCATCGATCAACAGCTTAATGAACGACTTGTGGCGGCAGTTCTCTTTCCGTCCTATGCATATTCGCTTAAAACTAAGAATAACCGGCTATTGACGGAAGCAGTGAGGTTCGAATTCCTAGTCGTCACCATGCAAGCAGCACTAGGAGTGGACGAATGATCGACATCAATGACTATCAACTCGGGTATCAAACCGCGACTAGAAGATATCATTAGAATACGTGGCGTCCACAGAAAAGGCTTGACTTGCCACAATCCTGCAGATACCGGTATAGCGAGGTCAAGATAACTAGAGTCTTGTTTGAGAGTGTGTTATCTGTGGAAGCAAAGTGTGACTTTTTAAGCGGATCCACTCACTCGTATCCTTATTGTCCTGAATAACAAACCTCGAACAACAATGTGTACCAGATCGTTAAGAACTCCAACGTCTGGCTAGTCCGGCCAGGCAAGCTTCTCGCAGGAGCTCAGAGGTACGAGATAGGGTAGTGCAGACTTTGACGTACAGTACGATAAGCGGCGCCATCTCATCATCAAGGGACCGCGGGTTCAAACCGAGCACATATTTGCTTTTGTCAACTTTTCGGGGTTGTGCAGGTGGCCGTGAGACGGGAAACGCTCCATCCTAGTAGGCTGGCTGACTTGCGTCGTGTTGCACTTGTTTAACCTAGCAGCAATAATGGTACCTCCTGTAGTCAGACGAGATTTATCTCCTACTCAAGGGTTTGAGGCTCTTCTTTTCACCTGGCATATCGCTCCACTAGCTTTAAATTTGGAATGGCCAGAATTCGGGAAGGTCACTGGATCACTCCGACACCGCACCGAGAAGCGTATGATAGGTTCGCGGGCTTCAGCAAAATCGCGGAGGAAGCCATGGATGAACGGGATGGGATGCTCTCTCCACATACACACACGCGCCAAGCCCGTGATAGTGTGGATGCATGCGTGCGTGTCGTGTTTCTAACGTATTGGTGTCAACAATTCGGAGACCATGTTGGCCCTTCAACCCAAGTTGAGAAGTAGATGCGAATCTCACATGAAGATGCGAGCCTATCGACAGGCACTCCAATGGCCTAGTGGTATGCAACGTAATGGAACAACGACATACATCTAGACCTGGCGTGATCGATGACATGATGCCTGGGTAGGGAAGGGAAATCGGCAGCGTATGCGTCCCGGGTTGTCCCAGGAATTATTTCTGGTACCCGCTGGCGCCAAAACTCCCATGGCTGTGAGACCCCTGCACTGGAATACCCAGGGACGTTGGTTGGTCTTTGGTAATCTCTGACCCCTCTCGATTCCTCGTCCATCATCCTCTCAAACGTGAACGGTCTTTGGTTTGTCATTTGACAAAAGGCCCAAATTCCCAATTAGGGCGAGGACTGGGCAATTCCCAAAGTTCTCCAGGAATTTCTTATCCGCACCATCTTGGATGAAATCTCGTTGCGTCTTCGTTCCCGAACCGACGGCCTATTCGGTTCATAGACTGCAGCCAAGAGCTGTGTAACCACCAAGTCCCCATACTCCATCAGTCGCCGACTAGCTCCGGAAGCTTGGTCTCTCGCCGCTTCGTAGAGGCGCTTTATTAGCCGTCGCATCGTCTTCACAAGGCCGACTTGTCGGCTTCGCATCCATCAAACCTGAGCTGCGACATTTTTTGTTATACTTGGCCCCGTCCCCGTTCACCCCATTTTTGGCCCCCAACTTGTGCAACTGGTTGTCTCCTTGGAAACCCGCAATTAACACCCATACCCTATATTTCAAAGTGCGGTCTGATCGATTGATTGCTATTGACAAATAGCAATTGGAAGTTGGTGACGTGGCGACGTATTTGACAACCCAAATACACTCTTAGCACCTCCATTCACAACGGCATCATGGCTCCTAGATCAGGTAGCTTTTCTTCCTTGAGCTCTCAGTATAGCGCTAGGACTTTCACCTCTTATAACTCCACATCGTCTCATTCAACGTCAGTGACCGTGCCGGACACATATATGACCCGTTCGCAGCTGGTAATCTGCCTTGCGAGTTTGTGGGTATGCTAACTGTGACCGGACCTTTGCACTAGATGATGTGGACAGCTGGATCGAACACATTGTTACTCAACATCTTCACAATAATCTACCCAGAAAAGTCATATGTTGGTTCTGTACGATGTTGTCTTTGATTGTAAGACTGTCGGAGATCGACGTGTGAATTTTGATCATCGAATGTGGCATATCCGTAGCCATATCCTGGAGGAAGGGCTCACCGCCCACAATATGCGCCCTGATCATCATCTCAACACGCATCTCGATAAGCACAGATTGGTGCCAGAGCAGGCGTATAACACTGTACGAAAATACACCGAGTTTCCCCAGGGGCCTTGGATACTTGCCCACGACGATATCCCAGAGGAGTTAGGGAACAGGAATTCCCGTGGGGATTACGTATATAATGACCCCAAAGGGGGAGGAGAGGAAAGAACGAAAGCGACACAAACATGAGAAGAGTAGGAAGTGATACAAGGAACGATGCGGTTCACAGGTAGTCGCATTGACTTCTATGCCAACATTCACGCGCCGCGTAGTGAAGATTACTGGGCAGCGAATGGGTCGTAATTGACGTGTTGGATGATACATTACGTTTCAGCTCATACCGTGTTGGGGGGCTCTTAGTGTCGACTGATTTAGCGCTGTGTTGCTCTCGACTTTCTTTGCCCTTGTTTCGTTGTGTTTTCAAATACCAAGCACACGCCACTCTGTCATGTCTTCAGTGTATTGAGCGCCTTTGGTGGAAAGGGTGTGTTGTCCCGAGCAGTCGCATATAACGTTTCGGGTGGACAACAGGGATCTGTTCGAATTGGCATTATGTCCAATGATGTCTGGTGGATCGACGAGGCAGACTCAGCCTCAATCTAGTCACCTGCTGGGTCGCGACACATGCAGGAGGGCTGGTTGCCTCGATCTCGGGATGGAAATTGCACTTTCGCGTGCCCCAGCGGCGGCACTTTACACCCTTCCCTTTCCCGGCCCCACTCCCGTACATCGATGTAAGCAGTTGTTGAAGTATGGTCACGAGCATCGTCAACCGCTTTGGGATAGCCTACCGCTTCCCTTTTCCAGTCGAACAATCGGCCGGGCCATTCTCGTTTCTCTCAAACATCATTGGCTATGAAGGAAGGGTTTCGGCTTCTTCCGGGAAGGATCGCAGACGATGCCATGTTTTCTCAGTATGACTTTCATTTCTCGGGCTGGGGAGTTCCGCGATAGCCAGACGTTGACGACTTTTATGACCCTTTACTTTAACGTGTTATGATGATTATACCACAGGGTTTCGTTCAAAAAATAGCGGCCAAGTAAACAGGAAGGGATGGGAAGATTGTCATACCACTCATCCAGATTGAAATTATGTATAAATGCAAACTTCTCTTCTCCTCCTCTCTCCTCCTCCTCCTCCTCCTCTCCTCCTCCTCTCCTCTCCTCCTCCTCCTCCTCCTCCTCCTCTCCTCTACCTCTACCTCATCGTAGGTCCTTTACATGTTCTGTCATCGGTCTTGTTTATCGGATACCCAGGTGGCGAAGCCCGGGCTTTGCGCGGTTGCGTGTAAGTGAGATGGGCTTGGTATGAACCTCAGCAAATACGACGTATTCCTGTGTATTGAAACCGCTCAAATGAAAATTTAAAAATAATTTCGGAAAACGTAAAATGTAGAATGTTTTGAGTTTTACACGGAAAGTTTTGCGAACCCCGGCGACATTATGGGGTTTGTGTGTGATATATTGGTGTGGTGGTGCTGTATGGAGAAAAGAGGCAAACAAAACATGTCGCCTCGTTCTCTACCCGTACCGGTCAGGCCAGGCCAGGCACAGCCACCCCTCCTTTCTTCTCTATTATTTATTACCAAGACACTACCTATCTAGTCAATTCAAGTAAGTGGGCAAATCAATAGACCAACTAGTCATGTCATCATAAAACTACCGTAGAAAACGTTGTGGTCAAACATCCAATTAAACACACCCGTTTTTCTTCCCTGCTTTTCATTTATACAGAGTTGGAGGATTGGTTGCCAATCACCCGGGCGTAAGTTGGCTTACCTCACTCACCCTCCCCTCACTCCACCCTATCTATCTATCTAAGTATCTATCTATACCTTACATAAGTTGTCTAAGGTTAGGTTAGGTACCACTCGCCGCTTTTTCTGAGTCGTACTATGTACTTATGTAGTAAGGGTTTTAGAAACATACATACTACATATACCTACACATACACATACACACAACCTCTCGGCATTCTTCGGGGCGTACCAAACGAAGTAGTTTGAGTGTGTGTGTATTAGAAGCGCGAAGTACTTCAAGGCATGAAAACCAAGAGAACGATAGCGAAGAAAAGTGCACTTTTCTTTTACGGCTACCTACCTAGTTAGTTAGTCCTCCGACGTTGCGTCGAGAGCACGAGGATAGATGTAGATTAGAGCTAAACTGAACCCCTACACACATACACACCGAAATTACTATAAGTAGATAAGTATATATGTAGGACTTCTTCGTCTTCCCCATAGTATAAAGAAAAGGGTCGCTCCTTTTTTGGTTAATCTCCTAACCTTAGTGGGGGGTTGTCGGTTCCGCGCCGCCGCCCCCCGTGGTTCGCGTTCATGGGTAAATTAATTCTCAGCCTCATTCTGGTTGCCTTGTTTCCACCCCGCATCACACCACACACACACACACACACACACACAACACACACACACAACACACACACACCTGGAGTTTATTTAGATAGGGTACTGTAGTTACATACATACCTAATGAGGAATTTCGTGCAGCAGTTATGAATGTGCGCGGAGTTTTTTTTTGCACTTTTGGTATTCCGGCGTATAGTAAGTTGGTAAGGAGTTTGTCTGTCCAGGCAGCAGCCAAACCGTTTTTTCACGGTTGTCTTATTGGATGAGGTGGGGAATTAGGAGGAGATCTGAGTTTCCATTCATTGACTTGGTCGGTATGGAAACATATTGACTTATTCTTGAACTCAGTGTTTAGATAACTCTCGTTGATGTTGCTTTTAGCGATTCTGATCAGCTACCTGGATTAGCAGTTTAATAGTAGGTATACTCATTGGTCAGACCATGAGCCTATATTCAGTACGATTGAACATGCGAAGCCGTCAAATGCACGACGTGAACGGTGCAGTATATTCCACTATATCCTTGAGCATCCGTTTCGTTGAGGGCCTCACAGATAGAGGAGAAAATCCTCATTTTTACGTATTTCATTTGAGGTCTTATACCTTGTGTTCTGTTCTTCTGTACACGGTTCTAAACGTCGTACAGAGTGTGAGCTATCTATGAATACAAATATAGCAATATATACTACTGTATTTTACTCCAAAGGCGAGTAATTTAAACGCCTATCTTCAAAATTAGGTTCTCGTTATGCTTGAATAGATGCCTTGCTTGTAGAGCATTGCCCAACCTGTCGTCGTCAATCATCACGTGCAGAGGGACCGCCGGGCACCGCTTGACTATCTTGTACATACCCGGAATGAAACCGGCACCCTACTTGGCCCCCAAGTCCCGAGTTCAAGGGCGTATTAGGTTATCAATGGAACTCTGCCTCCACGCGTCCGTACCGGACCCCGTCGACCTTGAGCTCGAAGCCGAGCCCGGCGCTGTCGACGATCATCTCCAGCGTGAAGTCGAGGTTGTCGAACTCAACGCCGCGCGTCGTCGTAAGGCGGGTGAATAGGGACCGTGGGACGGCGCTAAGGTCCGTCGTCAGCGTGCACACGTGCACGAGGTCGCGGCTATAGGCCACGGGCGGCTCGTCGGCATCGCACGCGATTAGGTCGTCCGTCACGACGAGGGACTGGCCTGGGCGAAAATTGCGTGTGTAGTGGAACGCGATGGGCGAGAGAGGAGATATAGCCTCGCCCTATAGTTGAGAATATCCAAGTTAGTTTTTGATCCTCGGTCCGATTTCCTGAGTATAGTATGGGTTGAGCTAGAGCCACCAGCCCTGAGGCCCAATACGCAAGCCCGTGAACAGAGCACGAGGGTAAGCTGTGATGAATGGAGATTTACGTGATTTGCTTACCTTTGCAATATGCCATTGCATACGGTCGCTGACCATCCACCTCTCCCACAGTGGACTCCAGTATCTCTCACCAACACTGTGTTTATCCTCATCGTATACGGTGGCATAAGACGTTCCGTAATGCATCCGTGCTTTCCTACTGATGACCATGTTGCCCTCGAGCCCACGCAGAACTGCACCACGCACAACGGCTGTCCAGGCGTACAGCGGCTGCATGACCTCGATGGAACCGTTCTCGCCAATCGCGCGGGCCATAGCATGAGTTGGGCGCTCTGAATACGGCGGCGGCGCTCCACTCGTGAAGTGGCCCTTTAAGCGCTTGTAGAGGAACTCGCTCTGTCCGAAACCGCCTACGAGCACGATGCCCGAGACGATACCACCCTTATTACGTAGGCCATCGACCTGACCCTGCACGAGGTCGCAGACCTCTTTGACGACGGGCTCGAATATGTCCTTGATCTCTGCGGCTGTCAGGATTAGAAATCCGGAGTCAAGACGTGCGTCCTCGTCGTCGGGTAATCCCGGGAAACTGTGGTGAAGAGGAAACACGGGTTAGATGGTGCACTAGACAGCGATTCTTTCGTTGGTAGATGATACTTACGGAACATTCACCTCCTGATGCTCTTCTTCGTTGAAATTCCGTTTCACGAATTCTTCGAAGTATTTGAGCCCCATTTGCCATGTCTTAGCCTTCTTCAACTTCATCTCGTCGAAACGAGCGTGTCCAAGCCGGCTGCGGACGTGCTCCTCGAACCTGTAGTTTAGAAACGCACTACCGCACAAGCCGCCAGTTCCCACAGCCGACTCCTCTACCCTTAATGGTTTTAATGATATGACCTTGTAAGCGATCAAGCTGTCAAGTCTGTTAGTTTATACGCAAGCAATGATTGTGGTGGGAAATAGCTACTTACTCCACTGTCCCTCCACCTGCATCACACACTACGAAGTTGTCTCCCACATTGAGATGATTAGGCTGGATCGCTTTGAGTGTATATACCGCTGCTGCCTCGGGCTCGCTGATCATTTGGATTTCTGACTTTGAGCCCATCCCAGCCCGCTCGGCGGCCTGTAGCGTGGTGTTTTTGGCCGCGTCCGACCACACAGCGGGGCATGTCAAGACGAACTCAACCTTGGTCGACGCCATGAACGACTCACCGTATCTCCGTGTAAGGGTGTCCATTGTGTGGTTATATATCTCGGTGAGATAGTCGCTTACCGCGTCAATGACAGTCTTATTAAACGTCTTGAGCTGTGTGGCCGTCTCTTGAGGGCTAACATAGAATGGTAGTTTTTGAGTGCGGTCGAGGAATAGCTTGATGCACCGTAGCCGCGACTCCTCGGGCTTGAACTGAAACCCCCATTTGACACTGGGCTTTGTTCCAGGAGTGGCGTCAGGGGGGGAAACATAGGAGATTTCGGTTGGCACCTTGTCAGATGTGATGCCGTTCCCCCCGGCCATGTCTTGATGATTTCGACATCGTCAGGAGTTGATGTATATACAGCAGCGACCCTGTTCTGTCGTCAGTGTGTGAAGAGAAATCATGACCCTCGCCACCAGTCGCAACACGGGGCGAATGTGACCTACCCTGAAAAGGTGGTACCAAAGTCAACGCCGACGATGAGCCGGTCGTTGGCAACCAGCAACTCACGTGCCGGCTCGCGCAGAGGGCCGTTGATGGCTTCAGTCGAGGGCGGCGGGGTGTAGTTGGTGAAGTAATTCCTGCTCGCCTGGTTCCTCTGACTCGGCGATGACCGAATGGGCAGATTGAGGTTCATCATCGCGTGCTACCACTTTCTTGGGCCGCTGTGATCCTTCAGGGTTGTTGATTCATCACCAAGCTCTCGTTTTGTCTGAGCGTGCCGGTGCCCCCTCGCAACTCTTATTGAAGAGCGTATATGTATTTGATAAGCTCACTCAGACGTCTAAGTTTAGGAAGATCGGCAATACGATTAAGGTGACTGACTGGCTGACTGACAGCAGCTGTCGACGAGGAGGAGTGTTGGACACGAGGGATGGGTTAGTAGTAGTGGTGGTGGTGGTATTAGTGGAGCGCTGTACTCAAAATTCAGCCCTGCACAGCCATTGAGCTGACCGATCTCGTTCCGCAGGTGCTTCTGAAAGTGTCCGAGGTATATATAGTAAAGCAGGTGGTATACAAGGAGCAGACTGAGCTGAATAAGTCCCGTCATATATTATAGGACGAGAGACACCACATCCTGAAATATCAATAAATACCATTCTCGTAAGGACCCTAGCCCTGGCGGGCAGTGCAGTGAGTTGTTAGTTGCCTAGAGTGGCCAGGCCGCCGTTTTAGTTATTCTGCTGCCTACGAGTGGACAGCAGAGCAGAGTAGAACCCCTCTGTGAACATCATGACGGTTGGCGGACCACACCCCTGCCGACCCGCTGTTCGTCAGTGCCTCCTACTACATCACACAGCTGGAGACGAGATGTCGCTCGAAATAGATTACTGACATAATTCACTGCCCCCAAATTGTCATCACGAGTTTCCTTCACTGCCAAATGTGCTACCCGCATATGCATGTTGCTAGCAATATTGAGACGTCAATGACAGTCAAGTCTCTCCCTCCATTACCGCCCGATTAGCGCGTCTAGTATGTTCAATATCTCCGTCATAGGTACAAGCGATTGTTGCGAGACATGTTTGATTCGCGGTTTGGTCCGCTGGGTCAAATTGATGCCCTATATAATAAATATGTACTTCTTCTCTTCCATGGGGTATAGGTTCCCTCTGTGAACATCTCCAGGTGGGTATGCAGCTCTTTTGGTACAATGTTGTGAGCGGTAGAATATCTCAAGTTGCGTCTAAGGACTATCTTGAGCCGACATCCCGTGAACAACCATATATTCAGGGGCAAGATGAATCCCACAGCCCTGAGCCATCCCAATTCTGACAAAAGAAATCACCACGTGCCTAGAGTTCGAGCCCGCTTTTCATCCTCCAAAAGCAAATCTATAGTGGGTATTATCGAGTATAATGTGGAAAAGCAGTCTTGATTGCAAGTTATGCTAGCCCAGGGAGTAATCGGGGATTGTTGTGAGATCGCGAAAGAATCGAAGAGTGTGGTCGACGAAATTCGACATTAGGTTAACTTTCTGAGATCAACTCAAGATTGGTAAGTTCGTTAAGGAGTGAAGTGCGAAATGTCTGCCAGATGCGCCAGTGCCCGAAACAATGATAATGGAAACCCCAAACACCACCCAATGACAAAACGATGCAAATCATGCTTCTGCATTTTGATTTCTGACAAAATCAAAACGGACTCGGCCTCTTACAACCGGTTTCCGGCCGCCCAGATGCTCGCATTTGCCGAAGACGCCCATTCACCTCCTTCATATGGTGGCGTCGGCCATTTCTGTTCCGTGTCTCTCCCTGCTTGTTGGTTTAAATCTAGTTTCGGCGTGATCGGTTCAGGCACATCACCAAATAAAGCCATATTGCCGCTTGCTGAAGGAGAAGGGGTAGGATAAGGATTTGAGAATCCGAGATTGCTCGCAGATTGTCTGAGGTTGTATTTCCCATCCTTCTCCAGGCGCTTCATGGCTCGATGAGTCGAGTGCAAAACTTCATCGAGGAGCTCTTCTTCTTCGTCTAACGCATCTCCCTGAACGAGGTGGGCACCTTGAGCTCTCCGTGTCCTACTGGAAATTGGGCCGGGTGTGCGTGCGGCCCCAATTAGATTGTCGACTGATCGAGGCTGCTGATGTGGGAGTGAATGATGTCGCTTTAGATTGCCACTAGAGGCAGTTGTGTGGATTGGGGTTGCGTGGGTACTAATGCTGTCGGTCATAATTGGCACATCACGGACAGTCTTATCTAATGAGTCATATGTTTCAACTTTGGTCGCCTGGTTCTGTTCGACGATGAATGATGACCTATTGCTTGACCACGGCCCACACCCTGCTTGCGCTTCAACATCATCAAAGGAAGGCGAGACAGGAGTCTGGTGCCTGCCAGAAAATCTTCTGGCGCGCTTCCTTAAATGGGAGAAAAAGCTTTCTTTTTGCGCGCTTGGTGGTGAGGCCAGTCCTGTACCATTAAGAGCTCGCTCTGCTTGTTGGCGGTGCATTTCGGCGTAGTGATTTGTACTCGACGCCACAGACAGCTGACGACTGATCTTTTTGCTCGTCTTCTCAGTGGCAATCGAGCGTTGACTCGTGTTGGCAATTGGGTGATTGTATCCCGGCGTACGGCTCGATGCTTGTGCAGTAACCGCATCAGAAAGCGGCGAAATAGGCCGAATAGTCGGCAGAATTGGCATAGGCGCTACATTTGATGGACCGTTAGTCCATGTAGTGCGTTTGCTTGCATTCGGGCGAGCTTTAGTTGCAGGGCTTTCTGGGGTAGCAGAGACTTGAACGGGCAAGGGCCGTGGACCGACTACACCTTTCACAGCCATCTCGCTCGGTGCCTCGACGACTTCAGATCGACCAATCAATGACTTCCTGAACCATGACGGCTTTGATGAGGTGGGTGTAGACGAGTTCAAGTCCTTGGATCGTGCAATATCAGAGTGCTTTCGACCGAGAATTTTCGACGCAGAGGACTTCGGCCTGAGCGGGTCCACCGCATCCACGAAGTATTCATGGGCCAACGCTTGAGTTGATGTCGGCCGGTGTTTCGGATCCCACATCAGACACCAAGTGACAAACTGACTGAGCGAAGCTGGCCATTGCGGTGACTGAAGAATTGTATCCATAGCGTGAGGTGCCATCTTCGGGAATGAGAATCCAAGTTTACTGGCAAGCCGAGTTCCCTCTTTCCAATCCCCGCCACCTACTCGAGCCCCCGCCTTGTTATACCAGTTGCCTGGGCTGCCCATAATTTCACAGACTCTCCAGACTTGGTCAACCTCGTTACCCCCTGGGAACAAAGGCTTTAATGTCGCTACTTCAACAGCCATGGCACCCACCGCCCAGATATCTACTGGAGCTGAGTATTCACCAGCACGCAGGAGAACCTCTGGAGCACGATACCATCTAGTTGATACATATGTCGTGTATGGTAACTTCGAATGCGTCTCACGCGCCAAGCCAAAATCCGCAATCTTCACTGAGTAAGTAGGTGGTGTCGAGGGGGTGTCATGAGTGCCGAGTATCGCCTGAACGAATTGCTTGAGTCCTGGTGGCCAGATGTCGTCACGAGAATGTTTTCGGGTTTGATATCGCGATGAAAAAGTGGTGGGCGTGAATGTGTTCCAACCCCTGCATAATCTGGAAGAGTATACTCTTGACACTCGCATTGTCAAGGCATTTATGGTCGCGAGCTTTCATGAGTTGGTATAAGTTTCCTTCCATGTACTCCATGCATATGTGGAGCTTCTTAGTGTAGGGGTCGAGAAAAATGTCCAATGCAGGAACTAGGTGAGTATGCGGCGGCAGTGTTCGGAGAAATACAACTTCTCGTAACTCTAGGCAAGGCGTGAAGGATTCGAACGTTTTCTTCATCGTCTTGATGGCAATCTAGTGCAGATTGGTCAGTTACAGCCGGTCCAAATGCTGGGCTCGATACCTACCACTGTCCCGCGACGGGCAACATTGGCACCAGCTGTCCGTACTCTTGCTAAACAAACACTCCCAAAACTACCATCGCCAATATCTTTTAATACTTCAAAGCGGTCTCCGAGGGCCATTGGCGCACTCCCCTGAGGGGTCGAAGACTGCCGATGGGCCAGATCGTGTGCGACAGTCATTTTGAATTAGTTGAAAAAGAGCGGTTAACACACTGCACGACCTTCGAGATGCGATGATCGACCTATATCCGCGTATTGTATGCAACTAGTTCCTCCGACAAAGTTCCAATTTGAAATCAACTTGCTCTATACTAGAGCCATGGATTTGTGCTGGTTCATTCAGTTCGGTATTGTTATACCACGTTGGTCGTTTCCAGGGATGGTCCTTGATTCAACGCAGGGAGCGTATGCAGGCGGTACGGGCCGACGGAGGAGGGAGGTCAACACGATAGAATATCAAGACTAAGCAAGACACAACAAACTCGAGAATAGAGATTGAAGATGAGAACAAGCCACGAACAAGAAGCGGATTGAAAGCTGGACTATGATGATGAAGGGGCAGGGAGGCGATGGAACCACCGAGTTGGGGCAGCGGGTCCAAGGGGAGCTGGTAGATTGCCTCGAGTGCTGGAAATGAAGGCCTTGCCCACTAGCCTATTAGATGCTGGTCGAAAAGGGAATGACTGATTTTAATCTAGCGGGACAGAAAGAAATTATGCCACGAGCGAGGGGTAGGAAAAGGAGTGGAAGGCTGGTAGTGCCTGTAGTGTACTGTAGTGTGTGCAGCGTGCTTTGCTGCTTAGTTTAAACGGTGATGGCGGGAAATTATTTAAGTCCTCGTCGCTCATGCGCGCGGTGGATGTCGTCTGTCTAGCCAGGGTTTGCTGGATGCCGGGTACCTTATGCTTGCTGGGTGTGTGTGCCAGTGTACACTACTGTGGGCGGCGAAGGAAAAAGAGCCCTTGTCTGATGATGAAAGTAGCGTCGAGTTTCAAATGAACAAGTACAAAAAGAAGAAAGGGCAAAGTGCATGCTCACGACGGCCTCTCTTGGAGTGGACCAAGAATTCTGTTCGGGACTGGGCAGCGAAGAATACTGAGGCGTCGTTGGTCCAGCTCCGTGATTGAGCGCGCGTGTGGGAATACTGTAAATTCAGTTTGGGGAAAGATGAGGTGAGACGACAGACGGGAGCAGCAGTGTATTGAAGAGCGAGCGAACTGGACTGGGGAAAGGGAGAGCCTGTGAAAACCGTGCGCTGGGGATGTTGTGGGTAGGTACACGCGAAGCAGGTACACACCACCCTGACATTCACTCCGAGGTTCGCTGTGGCCCTTCGACTTTCGCCTGGCTGGTATACCTGTAGAACGAGTTTAGAGGGGTCGAATCAATTAATTAACTATCCGTCCCAACAATTACACGACGCCATTGCGGAACAGGCAACAGATACAGCTTTAGTGAATGATAGTGTCGACTGGCTTGATTTGGTATGGGTAGCTTTAGTCGAGGGGGTGTCGTCGAGACCTCTGCTGGTACAATAGATCTGCATATCTCTCCTGCAGATCTTCAGGTACAGCTTAGCTTGGGGATGGTAACTCTGTACCTGCTTACAGTAAGTGCTTAACGTGCTTAACTCCTATTCATTTTTAGCGGGCGAGTGGGATGGTTCCATTTAGGTGGACCAGCATGATCAAAATCACCCTGGAACCTGGAAGTCATTAGGGTTGTTGTTGTGCCATTGTGCGGCATTGTGCGGTAGCCAGTGCACATGTGTATATTACATACAGTAGGTGGTAACTGTCATCCAATTGGAAATGTCCATTCTTGCCCAGAAGATTCTCAGGCCAAGGGGGCTGGTGCTATTTGTCCCGTCAAACGTCTCCCTACTATTACTATAGTACACTATTCACTACACGAATGGCAAATAGGTCCCAATTTTGTTGCTCAAATATTTCTTTCAATGGGCACTATACTAGATACCAGCCATTTTCTTGGCCTTGACTTTTCGCATTCGGTATGATCCTTGTAGATGGGTGGAAGTTGGAGGGAGGCTGGTCATTACACAAAAACGTTCTACTCCTTAGCCGGTATCCATTTTACTATTGATGGATTTTTGTTGTAGAACAACCCACGTTTTATGTGTAGCAGACAAAAAGTTAGCTGGTAATGAATCAGGGTCTCGATGGGAAGCAAGGGGCGCACAACATACTGTACCTAATTGTCCGGAGCAGCCGCTACAAAGACATATAGTGTATGATCCCATTGCGCACTGTGAATACCTCCCAACCATCGGGTTTCGACAAGATCACTATTTTGGGATAGCTACTTAGTAAGATTTGACGTGCACCAACCCAAGTATAACGCAGTGTCCCTTTGCGGAAAAGAATCCCCGTGGCGCTGTTTCGCGTTCCGCAGTTTATTGATTCTGACTATGGTATCTAGGGCAGATCTAGGGAGCCAAACCACGTCGAATGGCATGAAGATCAGGTTTCTTCATTGCAAAACAACAAGTCCGGGAGCCGAGCACCCTCAACACAGGAATAAGGAGAAACGTAAACATACGCGTTGCCTGTTTGGGGTTCGAGCTTGGCGTGGATCGTCCCGTTTCGTCAATGCCAACACACGCCAGTGGCGATTCTACCAATGCGACGGCCCCAAAGTGCGTCAGCTCAAGCGACGTGCGGTACCGCGTATCCGCGACGAGCTGGCCTGGCGAATCACGGGTTGACGGGTGATGGGTTTCTTACTTATTAAGCACGAAGGAAAGGGCTAACCATTCCGGCACACAAACGGAGCATTAGCAAAAGCCAAACTGCCGTATTCCTAGGCAGTAGTGTACTGTCCTAGGAACTGGGAACTGGGACAAAGACTTACACTAGTGGGATAGATTGCCAGATGAATTACCCCCTCTAGACAAGCGAGGTTGTTTTTCTGTTCATCAAGACCCGATAATTGTTGACTTGTCCCAGCGTATCTTGGCGTATCTGATGCCTTTCTAGGGAGAAGGATGAATGGTTGTGTTTGCCCGTGCCGTGTGGTTGGCACAAATTCCCTCAAAAATTGGCCTCTTATAATCATGCGATCTATTGCATAGGCATATCTAAAGAACCTATATAAAGCATTTGCATTCCTCCTCAGAGACCCTTATCTTCGTCACATCCAACGAGTGAGCAACGGGCATTGGACAAAGAAAAGGGGGCAGTCGGCAAACCGTGTGTGACACGCTCCATTGATTCGTACAAACTACCTACTAGTGTCTCTACCGCATATTTTATGGGCATGTCTTTCCGTCAAGTTTTCTTAGGATGCTCTTTGGTGGATGAGGAATTTGTCGGAAGCAGTTGCTCTGCAAGTAGGTACCATTGACCGCCAACGGTGACGTGGTGAACCATAGATGGGGTTGACTTGACCGCGGATTCGCCTACCTATTACTGAATGTTTTCTCCGAGAATAGACAGAAGTTGATGACTCTTAAAGCATCAGCCTTTACTATCCCGGGCTCGTGCTGTCAAGGCTGCACACACTTAACTAAATACCTCGTAAATGCAACCCAAGCTGGCTGCCATAATCGATATGGACGCCTTTGAGCGGCTGTACCTGGGCCTTGCATGAAGGCTTGTATAGAGCCGTGCTGATCTCAAGGGACCTCTACATTAGGTACTATATAGGTACTGATTCAGGCTTGTCTTATATGCAATTCACTCTCATCATCAATCAACATCTTTAACACATCAGCACTAATTAGTTACTATATGGTATATTAGTAAGCACAGTACACGTTTCCTATCTATCTAGCATTATTTGCTCCTCAGTAACGTCTCCTCCACAACCTCCATGTTTTGCTACCCGCTCTGTTGTAGTCAAAGATTGGTTCTCACTATTAGTGGTGCGAAGTGATTAAAGCAGGGACATCCCTTCCAAAATGCGAAACACAACAGGCCTCCTGGTAAGGAACCGCGTCTCGCGCGCGCATGAACTGGGAAATGGTTCTGACCGGATTACACTATGCATCACTTTGGATAATTGGCTACGCATGACTCCGAACCCACTATAGTCGGTCGGCGCCCGATCATATTCGATCCAGCTCAGATGGCATGGCAGCCCGACCCGTTATGTATATACCTAAAGCCAGGGCTAACAGGTCGCGGGGTTAGTTTTCCTTGCATGAATCTCGCCTCCTACACTACATATACACTACACTACGTACACTACACTACACGACATAGTGTACCTACGCAAGGGTTCTCCAACTCGTCCCACGAGATCAACAATCCACTCCTGGGCCTGCTTCTGTCAGCAGGCTTCTAGAAAACTTTGAAGCATGGTTTTTTTGAGGCGCTTGGTAGGCGCTTGGGCTTTTCCCCTCTATAAATCCGGCATCTGGCTGCCTGGTGGGCCAAGTGTGAAACAGCCTTGGCAAAATAAGAGAGGGAAGCAGCTAAAAAACTGACAAAAGGAGGATTTCGTTTGCTTGCATGTTGCTGACTCGCTAATAAAGTGCTTAGGCTGACCTCATTCCAAGTTATGGTAGAAGACACCTCAAGACTGACTCGCATAGTAGACTTAGCGACTCGGAGTTAGTCAACACATGACCTCAACTGTGTGTAGTTGGTCTGGGCAAACTGTTCGTGCGTATGAGCTCCAGACAGCCGCTAGATGCCTCGTCAATTGCTCGCGGTACTACAGTATCTCACGCCTAACCAGCAACATCCTAAGAATGAAGGGGCTCAGGCTCGTATGCGAGAGCCTTGGTTAATACGAGAATATGTGGCATCCGATTAGCTATTACGGAGAGACATAGATAGCATGTTTCTCGCCACATTTGGATGAAGCTTAGCAAGACATAGTCGCTAACGAAGTTGTAGATGTTCAAATGCGATACATAGCTCTTAAGGACTTAAATCTCCTTCTATATACTGTGCATTTGCAGTTGCTTGAAGCGGGCCAAACTGATGATGTCTGTCTGTACCATGAGCAATCAGTCATTTCTACTTAGAATATCATGACCTTAGGTAGTTTCGAAGTACCTAAGGCATCGGGAACCCAATTTTACGAGCTTCTTTTTTAAGTCCGTCGCATTTGTGTAGCAAGATTGCTACACAATAGCATAGGGAATTAAAAACAATGAAAAAATGAAAAGGTTCCTATCAACCAGCATAAGGTTGTTAGCAGTACAGAACAGCGCACTCACTACGTTGCAGAATGAAGAGGAGGCAATATTGTTTGATTGAAGTTATGTCACATCTGCGGGTAGTCATAGAAACTATTCAGATATAAAGGCTAACAATACCATCAGTGTTAGGCCAGAGATTGAAAGCAAACTTAATACCATACCTATTATCCAAGACTCAGATTTATGTTTGGTCTTTTAGACAATTGTAGTTTCTGCAGCTGCAACCTTGATAGATCGACTGCATACTGGGTAGGCAGGTAAAACTGCAAACAACTAGGTGTGCCTTTATTCAAGGCTAATTACCTTAGCTTTAGCTAACGAGCTGCAATTCCCAAGGTATATGTCTGGTCTGCCTTTGTTGGCATGTTCCTATCATTTTAGGTGCCTCTAATATTTGAACTCAGGTTGGCTACATATAAAGTTGAGGTACCTGCCAACTGAAAAGTGTGGCTATCTAGGTATAACAATTAAAAGAGAGTACCTA
Source organism: Amphirosellinia nigrospora (assembly GCA_004123355.1). NCBI lineage: Eukaryota > Fungi > Ascomycota > Sordariomycetes > Xylariales > Xylariaceae > Amphirosellinia > Amphirosellinia nigrospora. The sequence goes on along the minus strand of SCHM01000006.1, from coordinate 748,437 downwards.
ATTCGATCCAGTGTCTAAGTTCAACAGCAGGCAGGGCGCATGTGTTGCTAGTGTTAGTTAATACCTAAGCACCTTACCCTCGAGCACCTGCCATAATTTACATCTGCTTGGGCGCCTTCTATTTTGAGTTCGTCTCGGGTTCTATCCTACAACAGCAGCATGTGTACCTACCTAGGTAAGGCATCAGCATACCTAGGTAGGTACAAACACACAGACATACCTAACTTACCTACGTATATAAGTAGGTACCTAGCGGGCAGTCTCCTTGCACCTGCAGTCCCTTCTCTGAACACAGCATCCCTAAGGCGGTTTGACTTGTTAAGCTGCCCACCCAAGGCACCAAAGGGCCAGAAATTCGCAGACTGGGTAAGTACCTACATTAGGTTACCTTTCGACCCAGTACAGTACATGTAGGCAGGCCTATCGTTTTCTATCGGCCAACTTCCTACCTGCTTTATTCCTATCCGCATCCTCTCTGAACATTAACAGCTACGCAGATAGAGATCATTGGCCCCCAAGCCCTCTGCTACGCAGACAGGCTCCAAACTTGAGGTAGCACTCCCAGTTCCTACAATTTTCGATATTGTCGAGCTTCTTCGGGTTGCTGCTTGGGATCACCGCTTGACATCCCCAGCAACGCCATAGCCTCACGACAGTGACGCAGCACACAAGGTATGAATGAGTCCGCTGGTCGTCCGTTCCCTAAGAAACCAGGTTAATATCTGCTCTTGAGCATCATCACACGCACTCACCAGGTGGTCTATTCCTGAATTTATTAAACCCTTTCCTCCACGTCCCCACACTATTGTTGCGCGCTGAAGTCAGTTCTCTGCTCTAACTTCTCCCAGGACTTCGGCCTTTCCCTAAGCAACGTCGACAACTTAGAAGATGGCTTCTCGCAACCCCGCTGGTGGAGCTTTTCTACCGCGCACGTAAGTCCGCTCCCTATTCTGGATATCACTAGCACTCACCTCTTCATTAGCTTTCGATGCAGAGTATGTGGGCAGAACAAGACGCCGGCTGCATTCTCCAAGAGTCAGCTTCAGAAATGGTACAACAAGAAGAGGAACGACCGAAGAAATGAGGTTACCCCGGACAGCATTGGCCTCTCTTGCAAAGATCACAACAATGAGGACCGAGAAATTCGATGCCACGGTCCTTGTGACCGCGTCAAGGTCGTAGGACAATTCAGCAAGGCCCAACGTAACAACCTAGAGCCAGTAAGTGAGCATCCTGTCGTAGTTTGCCATGAAAGCTATGGTAGCTGACTACATGAATTCAGTGGTGTATCACTTGTACCGAATGGAGACTCAATTTCGACGGCACTGAGTCCGCCGCCGACGTGCCGAATGACCTCTCTGCGCACCATGGAGATGAAGGCGTCAGAGACAATGAAGGTTTCGCACGAGGGCCATCGTCTTTTGATGAAGAAGATGATGAAGATGATGAAGATGATGACGGGGCCTTCGCTTATGATCAGCCAACGCTTGTTACAAGTTTTGTTGATCGTCTTGAGGGGTACGGCGATGATGAAGTTGCCAGTGAAGTGTGTAGCCACGATAATATTGTCTGGGCTATAAAAGCTGACGGTGTTGTGTAGGATCTCACAACGGATGCAGTGTCAACCACAAATGATATGCAGATTTCCTTGTGGAACGATGACACTACTGATGGTAGAAGCGATTCTGGTTCTGTTATGCAGCCTATTGCTACGCAGGGCGGACGGTCCTTCGCCAATGTCGCCATCACATCTAAGCCAGGACGATATCCTTCTAATTCACAAGGCTATACGGCCACAGCAAGCAGTACTGCGTCTCTATCGGCGGCCACCACACCGTTTGACGTTGGTCAACTCACGATATTGGCCTCTGCGCTTGACATAGGCCACCAGACTCTGAAAAACCAGGATAGCCGGTCTATGGGCATGGGTGAGAATACTCAGGCCCTATCTAGCCGGTTCCAACAGCTCCATCAACCCCACGACAAGTGAGCGCCGTGGGAGACGGAGGGAGGGCGTTAGCTACTGCGAAGAAACCCGCAAGACCCGTCAATCCAAATGGTTGCAATCAAATTAAAGAAAACCAGAAGCCTCGAAAGGGGAATAATGACAAGTGGTATAAGGGAGTAAGCTCTTCTGAAGACTTCCTATTGGTACGATAAGCTAACGTCGATTAAGGACAACCGCAAAGTATTCCCCGGCAACTCCTTCGCCATCAGACCTGAGGATGGAACAGAAGCCGCTCACGATTCTGATAGTCCTGATGAGATGTAAGGCGCGGGGGAGCAATCCGATATCGACTTTGTGGGTGGGTATTGATCTGTAGTAAGCGCATCATTGTCCGGCGGGAGCTTCAACTGTATCTGCAGTAAATAAATCCTAGCAGTTTCTTGAGATTTCTTAGATGCGTCGTTGAGCACAGTTCTTCCGTTTACGAACGACCGTCTTGATGTTTACAGGAGGACGGACATGGGAATTGTGGTAAGAAGGATCTGGGTCTGTCGCGGGTTGTTACCCGATGGTTACTCGCAAGTTGTCTGCGGATCAGGCCACCCACATAGCAATAGGTTTGCTGACAATGAAATGCGATCATGCGCGATGATACTAAAAATGTGTGGCGACAAATACGCTCCCCCAAGTATTGCTGAAGCCTAAAGTCATTTTCTGCAATGCAGGCCGATGATGTTCTAGAGGGTTAACAAATCCCCTATAGGCTGGATGATCCTGGTTTGTCAGATTACAAATGGTAGTTGTTGCTCCGAAAAGTGCAAATCTTGGGCCGTAAGGTAAGGGTCTGAGGGTAGATGCGTCTTTCCCGACAACACAAGCTGGAAAAGCAGGGATTATGTTCCTGCAAGACGGCTGCTTGCAGGCGGACAGGCATCTCCATCGCCCGGCTACTACTCACCACTGCTACTTACCACGGGCTGATAGGTGTAGCAACGATGTCGCAGAGGTCATGCCATTCGCCCAACTCGGGCTACAGCCGTTGTACCAAAGTCAAATTCCGTGCCACTGGGAGGGAGAGATGCTGCCTGAAGTCGTTGACGGCTTATTATGCTACCGTGGGGTCACCCTCCGATACATTGCTGCCCAGACCGTAGTTCATAAACATGAGCCGGTCGTGATTGATGCTCTGGGCCATTTAAAGGGGTTAATTTGCTAAGGTTGATTCTTCACAAATATACCATCGTGACATGGAAGTCGTTCTAGTTGATTTGACCGAGACACAAAATGACTGACGGAAAGTCTCAACACCAAGCTCAGTTGGAGTCGGGAGGAGCACTACCCAACTCCTCCGAGACTCGCATGGGGAATGCCACCGCGTCCCGTAATCTGTCAACTAGCTCAGCAACTTCATCTATCGCCGAAAACTCGGATCATTATATACAGAATGGGCCATCACAGGTCCATGGAATTGGGAAACAGGCCGACACGACTGTCTCGGTGCAGATTCCTAATCTACGACCATCTCTAGGCCCTAGAGAATTTTCTAATGATCTCATGGACGAGATTAGAAAGGTTATCAGACAGGAATGTAAGTAGCTGCCTAGCTTATCGGGCAGAGTATAAGCTTAATACCACCATATCCTCTTCCGACGGGTGACCTGACACGCCGGATATAGTCCTCGGCGCCTATACGCCTAGAGATGGCTCCCGAAAGCCTGCGAGTGACGACGGTGGCGCCAGTCGTATAGGCACTAACGTCGGAGCCAACGGCCAGGAGAAGGGGTCCTCGCATGCCGACACTCCCGCCAAGTCAACGCATGGCGGGAGTGATGACGGATCATACTCGCCAACGACGACGGTGCCGGGTAGCGGCTCGGACCGCACCTCCACCACACGCACGCCCACGCCCACGCCACGCCCACGCCCTCCCCCTCTCCTTCATCTACTACCTCTACCTCTGCGCCACCACTCTCTCTAGTGCCTCCCACCACGGCTGCGAAACCTGAGCCTCCGAAACCAGGGGTCAGATTCAGCGATAATGTGATGCTCTCCCGTAACCCTATTCCAGGACCAGCCTCAGCTCCGGCCAAGAAGACCCTTGGTCTATGTATCGCCGCGTGTCAAGCTCGGCCGGCGAGCCTGTCTCCGAGTGGGGAGTGCTATTTGACGGAAATGGCTTTGCCACGGCCAGGTTGGGCCAAGTGCTCAGGGGGCTGGCACGTTGTTTGGTATGATTTTAGCACTTTCTTCCTACCCTCCTTAATCGAATCATATCGCGCTTCGGGAGCCCAGGCGGAGACTGACCTAACGCGCGCGTGCTATCTAGGCTGAGGAATTCTCGCCCCGGGGCGGAGTGATCGTCACGCCCGAGAAGCTGGGATTGTTGTATTCGCGATTCAGGATCGAGGGCGAGGTGCATCCGTTTGAGGGTGAGCATCCCTTTTGGGCGCGTGCAGTGGTGATCTCACTTGTTGGGTTGCTCATTATAATGACCGTGTAGATATCTTCCACATCTTCCCACGGCGGGAGAGCAGTGCTATCATGACCACTACTAGCGGCAGCAACAGATTAACCACCTACCACGACAGAATCGGTGATTTCTTCGCAGACCTCGACTGCGAGTACTATCTCGTGCCCCCGTCGACTGCCGAGGCGGCTTTCCTGGCCAGGTCTCCCTCGGCATTGTCCGTCTCCTCGGTAACGGCGACGGTCAGTCCAGCTTCGCCCGTGCCCCGCGTTCGAGCTCGTACTCGAGCTTGCATCCGGCCGCGACTGCGCAGAACCCAAACGCCCAGAAGGCCTTGCGCTCGCGTCCGCGCTCGGCCCGACCCTGCGTCCCTGCCCTGACGCCGGCAGGCTTCGCCCAGTTCTTGACGATATGCATCCTCGCGCACCCGGACGAGGAAGCGAGACGTCTGAATAAAATCGCTGGTGAGATGGCCCTGTATGCAAACGCGGGCCCGAGCACCGTAATGGTGCTTTCCGGCAACGGGACGCCTATATCGCCGACCAACACCTTCGTCACCTCGTCTGTGCAATGCTCATCGCCAACTTCGTACTTTCCAACCGGCTCTCTCCCGGGAGGAAATGCCGGCCGGGGCGAGAGACTCCCGCGGCAATTCGTCCGCAGCCTCTTCCCCGTGAAACCGGACGCGAAATCGCGAAAGCTCCTCGCGGCCGCGGTGGAGGATCTCTTGTGTGATTTGAACCTGACGCCCCCGCCCTCGGGATCGAGTTCCCTGGTATCAGCCTCAAAACCGCCAGTATCTTCGACGTCGGCATTTCAGTTCGCCGAGCAGAATAGACGGTGGTCGTTTGCTAACGTCCCATCCGCATTAAAACTAGACTCGGGCTGGAGCAGCAAGACGCCGCATTTGCCGCCTCCTCCTGTGCCTTTGCCTCGAACGACTACGGCTCCCACTCATGGTGGTGGCGGCGGTGGAGGCAAGAGTATCGGCACCGGACCACCAGCACCGAAACCACTGCCGTCATCTTCATCTGTCGGGTCATTGGCAAGGATTCAGACTACTTTTCCTCCAGGGAACCTTGCTGGCGGGGCCCGAGATAGTTTCAATTCAGACTCGTCACACAGACCTCACTGCCAGCAGCATAACCGCCACTCCTATCACGAGCATCGACAGTACGGACCGGCCGAAGTCGTCATCCAACCACAGCAAGCGCCGCCGTTGTCATCATCGGCTGTCGTGGCCCTGAGAACCAAGAACCACCCGACACGCTTCGAACTCGGCGACGCGGACGAGGACATCGACGAAGATTCCGCGAGCTCGGATACCGTCACCACGGTCGCCACCGTCACGCCCCGGGCGACGAGGACGGATAGGCGAAGTAGTTACCACGGGAGCGATGCTGATCGCGAGCGCGAACGTGAACGTGAGCGAGAGCGAGAGCGGGAACGGGAACGGGAAAAGGAGAGAGAAAGACCCAGAGAAAAGGAGAGGGAGCGAGATAGGTGGCTGCCGCGTAGGGACCGGGATCGCAATCGTGAGCAGGAGCGCGAGCGGGAGAGAGACCGCGAAAGAGAGCGAGAGCTGAACAAAAGCTACGAAAGACGTCCACCCCGGCACCCCGCCGATTCAGCGACCGCCGTCGAAGCAGTGCCGCCGCCGCGCCCTCTACTAACGTCCCCGGCACAGCGAGTCCGACGCCCTCGAGTCCGGCGACGGCACGCGGCGGGGGGAATGCCACTTCCGGCGCCCTCGTCGTCGCGCCGCAGCATGATGAGCGCGGACCGACGTGGTCGGAGGTCATCCGGGCCCAACAACAACAGCAGCAACAGCAGAAACAACCACAGCAGGGGAAGACGAAGGCTGTTTCATTTTATGATGATAGGGATCGTGGGTATGCTCCTTGACATTTATTTCGTCTTGATGCGCGGGTGCGGCTTGCGCTATTTTTACGTTATAGAGTTTAGGGGTATGTGGGAGCGGTGATGATATCTGAAAGATTGTGTGTTAGGAGGATCTCCTTTTCTTGGGCCACTGGTAATCGTTCTTTTTTTCATTATTTCTTGTCCGTATTCAAATCCTCGCTTCCCATTTCTCTCTGTTGTTTTTGTTCTTCGTACAATCACGCATCTGGGGGGCGGGAGGGGAGTCGGTTGGTCGGCTGGGGTTGGTAGTGTGGCCATGGCATATCGAGAACGGATGAGCATAGCGGTCTAAGGATATCTATCTCAAATCCCCGGAACGGATATTTTATGATTGGAACGAATGGCTAGTTCAACAGAACGTTCCGGGTATTGGGGAGCGGGGGGGAGCATGGCTGGAGGTGTTTTATTATCTGGTATCGTGATGACGCACATGTATTGGGCTACGAAGTTACGACCATGACCATTCCTTTTGGTAGCGGAATCTGACAACATGAGATTTATCATTGATTGATATGATACATTATATGTACTCTCGTAAATTTTCATTAGGCGTTGAATGTTATCTGTGCCTAGAGGGGTATCCTTATAAACTGAAAGAGTGACAAGTCTCCCACAAGTGTGGTGAAGCCCAAAAAAATTCGCCCCGACGCCATATCAACAACTATTCATAATCACCGTGTCACCATACCCATCCATCATATAACAGGCCAGTAAATAACACACAAGAAAAGTCTTTTATACTCGCGCGGTTGCGTCGTGATGCTTTTCTTTCGTGAACTGTTGTTTGGTGTACTCTATCGTGTTGGCTGACGTGGGGACCTGGGGTGGTTGCATATCTCGGCGTAGAATGATGTGGCCCCAGAAGTAGCCGGCCTGCGCGATACCGTAGCGCATGATGCTGTGCAACGGGACATCGAAGACGGCATCCAGTTCTTCCAAAGTCTTCTCCTTGGTCTCAGGGAGGAATAGGAGCACGGCGACCCAACCTACGAGGTTCCACGCGGCGTACCACGAGAACGCGCCTGCGTTCGACCACGACTGCACCAGGGCAGGCCAGGTGATTGAAACGACAGCGTTGAAGAACCAGGTCGTGGCTGTCGCCAAGGACATGCCGAAAGGACGAATATATAGGGGGTAGGCTTCGGCACTGTACGTGAATGGCACCGGGCCTTCACCGGGTGAATAGACGATACCAAACAAATAGATGCCGAGTGCCACATTGGCAATTCGGGCTGTTCCCTCTGGAATGAAAGAAACTAAAACCAGTGTAGAAGAGGAAGATGGACATCAGCTATTCACGTATTAGTAATGCAGCTAAACACAAGGTAGATGATACTCACGGGGAAGGTCGTCAGAAGGAGTTTTCGTCGACCAAAGGTGTCGATTGTATAGAAGGCCGGGATGGCAAAGAGGAAATTGACGGCGCCGAACCCGAGAGATGCAGCCAAGGCAGACTTTTCACTGAAATCGCTGTCGATGAAGATCTGCGTTGAGTAGTATGCGATGGCGTTCACGCCACAAAATTGTTGCATGTACATGACGATTTCTGAGGCGATGGCGGCATTGCGGTTTCGGCGGATGGTGAAAATTTCCTTCAACTTGCTTTGCTTGACTACCATGGCTTCTTTCTCAACCTGGAGGAGAGCATCCATATAGAATAGGTCTCGCGCGGCTTGGACTTTCTCGTACCGGAGTTTCTGGATGGACTTATAAGCATCCATGTGGCGATCTTTCGTCAAGTACCATCGAGGCGACTGTAGAACCAGCGTTAGAATGTCCACTCAACTTAGTAATGAGAATCTTCAACGAACCTCGGGCGTGAAAAATACGAGAGCGACGACGATGACAGCGGGGATTAGGGCGGAGCCCATCATCAAACGCCAGTTCAATCCGTCAATGCCGCGATCTGGCACTCCATAAAATGCAAGATCAGCTACATAGCCGATCAGAATGCCGAAAGCCGTCCACATCTGCCATTGCATCACGAGAGCGCCTCGCAGCTTCGGCGGAGAGCACTCCGCGGCCAAGATGGCTTCGGGAAAGGTTAGTCCGGTGTTACTACGAAGAGTTGAGATAATAACTCACGGGTTGTGGCCGATTTGGGACCGATGCCAAAGCCGAGGGCGAAACGAGCGATGAACATGTGCCACCAGGTGTTGGTGAAAGCTTGCCAGAAACAAGCAGCGGCAGAGATGAAGCATGCAATGAAGACGGTGCCGCGACGTCCGAACTTCTTGTTCAAGGGCTCAGTCAACCAACAGCCGATTAATGCAGAGCTGATATAGGGCGCAGCTTGAGGAACGTCAGCGATGATTCAGTGTGAACGCTCTTTGGAGCTTACCGTTGACTAAACCAACGAGCCACGAATCTGAAAGATGCGTGTTAGTTATCCGAGGAATAAGTGAAGGGTGGCTTTAGTTTACCTCGCTGTGAGTTGGGGTCTCCAATACCAAATTGTTCCTTGTAGAAAATTTGGGCTCCGTTGACGACAGTCTCGTCCATGCCTTGCACTGCGGCACAAAGGGAGCAGATGGTGATGACGGCGTACAGCATCCTCGGGTTTGACCACTTGTGGGTGATTTCCCTATCAAGTACTTCCCTCTCGCGGGGAGTGAGATCGTTGATAGTGTCGCTACAAGAAATGAAGAGTCAGAATTTACCCCCTACAAATTGGGTCCGATATAGTGAAAAGGGGTTTGAGTGCAACTAGGATAGGCAATTCTTGTCGTCCCGGGCAATCAACTACTCTAGAGCACTTACTATTTGTTCATGTTACCAGCAATCATAGCTCCGAGCCGGAAAGCCCGGACATCTTCTTCCTCACTGAGGCCATGCTGTTTACAGAAGTCTTCACCCCGCTGGGCGAGCTGCTCCGGCGAGAAGCCAGCTAGGGGGTTTTCTAGTTTCGCAGATGCCTCCAAGCGCTTCCTTTGACCTTCGTCAAGAGCTGTGTCTTGGGTGAGACGGCTATCCTCGACTTCGGTACGAGAAATTTCAGAGTGATCCGAGTCTTTCCTAAAGGCGGACTTCTCCCCGCGGCGTCCCCGAATTCAATGGGTCTGCCTTGTTGGTAGACATGGCTGTAGTGCCAATATCAGGCGGCTAGCTTATACAGCGGCGAGTACAATTGAACGATTTACAGGATGACAGAGACCTATCGTATTTTTCGAAGCATTAGAGGGGTTAGATAGGGTCTACCCTCTAGTAAGGTTTAGGGCGGGCACATGTGGGATCAGTGGGGAGAGATGAATGAATCTGGGGAAAGGTGGGTTAATAAAGCTTCAGCACGTGGAGGACTACTACTAATATCCGAACCACTTTGTTGTTAAAGATGGGAGCCGACCTGATGGACTCGCCGTCGGTCGGTTGTGTCACGTACCCACAAATCTCTGTTCTTGGTTCTTGAGATGGGGTGATGTTGCGGTATCATCTCGCCCCGATACTGATACGGCTTTTTTTTTTCTCTGTTTCTATTTACATTCGTGTGTGGTGACCTGCATGGGGAGCTGTGTTGATCACTAGGTAGCTGAGGCACACACGGCACACACACTACCTATTACCCACGACTCGGACGCATGCGCGCACAGTTAGGCACAGTGGGCGCATGGTGTGAAGCTGTAGGTCATTAGATTTTGACGTCATTTTACGATGGCGCAGACACCGAGGCCTTTGTGCAACTTATATGCCATCCAATTAGGAGCTACAGAGCGAGTCTGCCCAGACTTGCCTCAACATACAAAGAGCAAAATGGCACGGGAAGAAGGTATCAAGAAGGTATCAAGAAGGTGAGTGACGTAGTTCTAGGCATCTGATATACCACTCTATATGCCTGATTCGACTTAGTCTCATTGTTAATTATGCTCCTATCACACCAAACCCCGGATATTATATGTAGGTATGTAAATCTCCTGTTCATATATACATATACAGTTTCTTCCGTTACATCTCCGCGTCAATCGCACGTGGTATCCACGTTTTGCCTTTTGATTCTCCAACTTAAGATTCATTGCCTATTGCCTTCATCACCATGCCACAACAGCTGTCGGCATATCTTTAAGACAATACGGAATTCGTTGAACATCAAGAGAGTTGGAGTAACCTACTGCCGCTGCGGAGTTCATCCTTTCAAACATTCTTGGCTCCCCCATATTCGCTTATTCCTACAGTAACCCCACCCAGCCAGTATGTGATTCATAAGATATACGTTGCCATCACCAGCGTAAATCTCCTTTATGCCTTATCAGGTTCACCAATCGGTCGATTGATTGTTACGCGGCAGTGCCGCTCACGAGGGCTATCTTTCGCAAGGCTCCGATGCAGACGACGTTCTCAACGGCAGCGGATCTGCGAAGGATTCTGCATTATGACGCAAACCCGATAGGCTCCTCCAGGACAGCCTTACCGCTTTTCCCGACCTTCCAGTTCTTCTTTTTCGTTACATACAAGTGGTTCATTGATGCGACCGGAGCACTGCTTCTCATCACTTCTGCATGATAGCTGTTGACTCATGATAAGCAGCTCGTCTAAACTCGAAATACGAGATATACGTGAATTCCTAGGCGAGAGTATCAGTTGATCATCACAATTCGAACGCTCCTCTGCCTGCGTCTATGCTCCTCGAAAGCGCCGTACAAGAGCAATGTCATCGTGAGTCATGTATATGTTGGCCTTGTAAGGGCGTACTACATATGTAAGCTTAAACAGACTCTAGAGCAACGTCAAGCCTAAGCAAATTGCACTACATTACGAGTTGATTTAGCCATCGAATTATGAATTTAGCACCATGCCTGACTGTTGATGATTTCGTCACCTATTAGGATCCTGCTCCTTTCAAACCTGAGATACATGTGTTCCCGCCCCGAAACAGCCGTTGAACTTTCTATTCGACGTAGATTGCTCGTCGAAATGCGAAGGATTCCGATTCTGACGCGCAGGGTCCGTGCCGGGATCAATATCCAACTAATACGTATTCTAGTTCCAAAATGGGGCAGTCCAGCAGCAGGGTATGAAGAAAGGAGCCGGTCGAAACCAACCCGACATTCCGGCTAGGATTCCTATCGTAGTGTAAACCGTCATCAAGCCGTAGATGGCTTGAGAAAACGTGTGGGATGAACTAGCCAACCATGCTGCCGTATTAAAAGTCTGGGGTTACCCGGACAGGCCCCGGAGCCGCGCCTGGGTGATAGCTTGCAATTGCGGAGAAGAAGACCTGATGGGAATTCGTTACTGGTGATGAACCTACTATCGTCGTGTGAAACACATGATCCTTTTTTTAAGTGCGAAAGTGAAAAGGTTTGTCAACTACGCGTGATTGTAGAAGATATCAATTTTAGTTGTTGATTAGCTATAGCATCTACAATACAGAGCCGAGAATATTCTAGATGCCTTCTACTTACCCCGGATTCTGTCTGGAGGATCCCCCCGCCTTTTGATGTACAGTACCAACTACTGCAGCTACAGTAGATGCAAGGAACTAAACTAAAATAGAAAACACTTACAAAGTACGTCAACTCCTCTGAAGAAAGGTGATGGTCGTCATTACTCCCCACAACATGCAGACGAGGTTGGCCGGTCTGGTCACTCGCGCATACTTAGCGCGAACTCATTTAGTCTGCTATGTTAACGCCTTCTAGCCTAGCTCGCTCGAAGAGTAGGTACTAGATACTGGAGAATTTGTAGAATTATTGAGGCTTGAAAGGTACATAGCTATGTTGGGAGGTCGAAGATTCGGTAAGACACGGCAAGAAACCAATGTATCAGGCTTTCGCAATAAGCTATAGAGATTGAGCCTGCGTACTCTAGGCAGACTTCTAGGACTTGTTACTCATATCGTACGAAAAATCTCAATGTTGCAGGTGGAGCTAAGAGCGTTACCCAGCTCATCAGGACAAAGTAGGCTGTACGGATCGCCGTACAGTCGCTTTAGGACATGCACGCAATTCTCGATACTTCAATCGCTTCTGGAATGCCTAATCTGTTACTACCGGCTTCTTACTCGGAAGTAGTGTAGTAGTAACTACACAGCCTAACGTAACCCACCAGCGAGGTACAGCACCGCCTTGATATTCCCGCCCCCAACATTACCGCTATCGCCATCCTCCAAGGAAGCATATACGCTCTGCGCAATAAGCGGGCTGACGATGCCGAACAGGCGTCCCCAGAAGCTCGCCACCGCATGCGCTGCCGCGGCGTACCTGGACGGGGAAGGCCTCGGGGGTCCAGCCGTAGAGGACGCGCGTTGAACATGCTCTGGAAGAAGTACTCCAGCGTAAAGAACCCGAGGTTCTTGGGGACGGTGTCGACGATGGCGAAGAGGAAGATCGAGGCCCCCATCAGGCCGGAGAGACCGTCATCGTCCACTTGCGGCCGAAGGACGGGATGCGGTACATGGCTGCGCCCAGGAGAACACCGACGATGCCGGGGGCGTAGGTATAGATGTAAGAGGCGTAAGTAAATTGTAAGGATTGGGACGCGGAACCGTTCTTGAGAGCGAGGATCTGAGGAAGGTAGGCCCTGGAAGTTTTCATCGTTAGAAAGTAAAGGATAGAGATGAGAAGAAACATACCCGCAACAGTAAAGCCCCAAAAGTCAAAGATGTATGTCAACCAAACCAATACCGTAAGTCTCGTCATCTGCCAGCCATTGAAGAGTATCCTATAGCTCCCTATCTGATCCATACCAGACAACGCCAGCGACTTCACGCTCCGACCTTTGATTGACGATGTAGCGATAGAGTCGTCGTCACCGGTGAGTCGCTTCAGGTCCGCCAATGTCAAATTGCACGGCCGTCCGTTCTTCTTCGCTATGTATTGGACGACCTCGACGGCTTCTGCGTCTCGGCCCTTGCAGATGAGGAATTTCGGGGACTCCTTTAGGCGAAACACGACGGAGCGGAGGAATAGCACGAACAGGGTAATCCCACCACCGTGAAGAGGAAGTATCGCCACCCCATGTTCGATTCCCGCGAGCAACACGGTGCGCCGGGCTGGAGGTCTGGTTTGAAGCACGATGGCAAGGCACCGGGTTCGGAGAAATTAGGTGAGCATGATCGTGTCGGGATGAAGCCGAAGGCGATGGCGCTGCAGAGGACGACCCCGAGGGGCTGGAAGATCGAGAGGGCGGCGAGGAGAAAGCGTTTATTCTAGGACGAAGTCAATGTTTCGGCTCTCGATATCCCCAAGACAAGTATTTACTTACCTGTGGGATGAACTCCAGCGCGATGGTGGTGTCGATGGGCACGTTACCCCCTATACCAAATCCAACAAAAGCTGTCAAGATGAGGAAAGTGGTGTAGCTCCCAGAAGCACCCAGGCTTAGTCCGAAGGCGGAAGCAAACAGAACAGTGAAGTTGAAAGCCCATCGTCTCCCTACGCGGCGCGGCCAGTCAGCATCACTTTACACCTCTCACCGGATCCCCTGGTGTGCCACAAACCGATCAGATCCGCCAAGACGCCCCAGACAAAAGCACCAGCGGTGAGCCCGGCGCTGAAGCTAACGCTGATATTCCCGGTCTGCCCCTTCCCGAATCCGAACTCCTGCTGCAGCGGGCTCAGCGCGAGCCCGAACGCTTGCGCCCAGAGCAGGTCGATCAGGTATCCGAACCCGCAGAGGCCCCAGACGGTCCACTGGTACCGGCCCATCCCCATGGCGTCGATCTCGCGGGTAATCAGCATACATTTCTTCTCGTGGAGCGTGAGCCCGGGGATGTCGTCTACGTCTGCGTCTTGTGTAGGTATCTCGCCGGTTTCGTTCTGATCTATCGGGCTAGTGCCCTCGTGAGGAACTGACTTCTTCATCGCTAGTGGAACATTGGCGTAGTTGGCCGTTCTTGAGGAGTCCTCACGTCGATATCGGAAGAGGGGTTATACGCGGATGTGAATTTTCGCTGGTGTTGATTGGAATATCATCTAGCTACGTGCCATGGTTTATATATCCCCTGAGTATGGACAACAACAACCCCGAAAGCTACCTAGCCGTGATCCAAAGAATCGTCGTCGTCACGACTCTGAATCTAACCGTTAAATCTGCACTAGTCTAGTCGTGTATCCATACCAGTAGCATAATATGAAATAGATTTAATAACAATGGTATTTACATTGTCGATGTCATGAGTAAGTGGCTTGGAATCCACTAAGGGGCAGCGGGAACCGCCTTGGATGAATCTGGTTAAGGTAGGGACAATGAACAGGGGAACTTTCCGGAATAGGATATGTCCAAGTGAAAACCCCGATCTAATTCCTCCACGTCTTCATCGGCAATCTCTCCCGTCGCCATGATTTCCATCCTTGGCTGTACCATATGTAGTCCACCGGGTCAGCCGCCGGCGGAGCCCTGCGGAGTCTCTGCGGAACCCTTGTCATATCGAGCATGTCATCGGCGCAAATTTTTATTACATACGATGAATCCAACGCTACGCACGTGTAGCCATCGGCGTCGTTGTAGTCCTGATCCCCGTTGGCCAGACCATATATTTATTCGGGATCGTCCGCCTAGGCACCGTTGTAATGTATCACGTGTCCAATCTACTTTTGAAATATAGCATACGGCTAGTACAGATTCTAGTCAATCTTCTTTCTAGGCAGTACATTTATTTTCTGTTTATGATAACGGAGCCGAAGCCGTTACACAGCCTGAGGATCAGTGGCGTTACAAACTATATAGATCCTCGTTTTAGTCACGTTACTTGTGTCGGTATGCGCGAAAACGTCCTTCTTAATTTGACCCGATTAGAGGAACATGAATGTGACAGACCAAGCAAACCAGCGGAGACGCAGAGCTTGAAAGCAGCCTAGGTTATAAAGCCCTGGGGGATCAATACTGATGAACTAAACGATAGAAGCGGTGAGCGGTCAGTACTCATCGACAGGCAGCGTTAAATAAGTATGTATCAAAGGAGATCCGCAGCATAATGAAACAGTGTGAGACGATGGCTATGTCGCTGTACAAATACTATGGCTTGGCTTCTAGGCTAGCCCTCCGTGGCCCAGTCGCGAAGCGCACTTAGAGCAACAAATCGGAACCAGGGCTTGGAAGACATCCATATTGCTAATAGTCTTCTATGGAGCCTTGGAAGCTTTAACCCCTATTTAGTCAAGTGGGAGCTCCAATGCTTCCGAATAGCTTCTCTTCGTATTTACCGGGGGAGAGGCGGGCTTTATGAGACTATGACAATATAGGGAAGCTGGTGGCTCAGAGCTATTGCCCTTACACATTAGCATCATAAAACAGCCTTCAATGTGTGCCATACCGACGTATTTATGCGGAGTATTTGAAGTCTTCGACTTAATGTCTAGATGGTTTACCTCGAGTGATCCGAACTAAACAATATGGGCAAGGCGTCATGTCATACAGAGTGATTGATAAAGCCGATGTCTATAACTGGGTCCCAAGGTCTCCTAAACCTTCAATTGAACATAATTGAATAGAGTATTAGGATGAATTTATGAGTTTTATTTGTTTGAGTCATAGTTATAATACGAGGCTAATAATAACTGGCGAACACGGAGCTGTTTTGTAATTCATCGTTCACGTAGTCGCGTCTGACTTCTGGCGCTGAGGTAACTCTCTTGCGAACAACTAATCGGTAAGCTAACAAAGCGCCGAACAACTGGGTCGACGCCCCATCGCGAATGGCACCGGTCTCCCACATCAACCCGTAGCTCGCCGCTTGCAGCAATTCTAAGGCAACGGTTCGTACGTGTTATGCGCCTTTCGGTTGGAGAATAGGAAGTATATGACCATGCCGACAATCGGGAATAAGAAGACGACAAGGCACCATAGCAGCTTGTTGGCGGCGGGACGGTTGGATTTCAGCACTTCGACTATTCATCGTTGTTAGCATTCATCCAATATGCTGCGGGAAAGAATGGTATGGACGCACTAAAGACGATCAGATCTAAAACGAGAACAATGAAGCCGACAACGCCACCTCCAGCTCCGTACTGCCATGGGGTGCTGGTGGTAGTCATGGTCTCGTCAGCGATGGGAGCCGCGAAGGCCCAGCTGGCCAGGCAGAGCTGGAGAAGGAGGTAGAAGACGTTATGGAGCATCGTGATTGACGTTGCCGTGTTATGCAATGTATGTTAATGTTATGGTGATGGTGGATAGGATGCAGGCCGAAGTCTATTCTCCAGAATGCGAGGCGGTAAAGAACTGAAGAAGTTGAAAGGGATGCTGTTGCCTGGATCTTATCTACCAGACTGTAAGCTCAGTGATTGTCAGCAAATATGATTGTCATTAACAAACATACCCTTGTCATGTTTTCGTGGTTGGAATGGAATGGACTGACCCCCACTTTTAACCGTGCCCCTCCCCCACAAACAGCGAGCACGGACCAATCTTGTCTCCTCCCTCTCCTACCTAAAACAAGCACGAAACCCAAGATCTATCTATCATACCTAAAGTAACACAGCTCGCCGACGAGTCATGTCACCGTGAAGTCTGAGGGCCGTTAGTAATAGTCTCTTTCTGTCTGCTGTCGGTCTAAAAATAAATACAACAAATCTATATTCTTGTCACATCAGCCTCCAGCGAAGATGGAACCATGCAGCAGCGTTAGCTCAATCCAACATGTGAGGGGATACTTACTGCATGATCTAAACCTAAGTGAAACTGGAACCCATATTCTAGATGTGACTAAGCATGAACACGTCGTGCTACGGCATGAACTCTATGTTATCGTGTCCCAACTACTACTTGATTTGAAAGACTACCTTGAATATAATCAAGAACTATAAAACCTCTTATTAGTGCTGCCCAATCACTGTCTAGCTGAAACATACACACCATGGCTGCGGCTGTTGAGTCTCACCCTGGTGATACTCACGATATACCCGAATTTGAGCCACATGAGTCAAGTACGTCATTGAAGGAGAGGATCAAGAAACATTACGAGATTGCTTCCGACTATTACTATTCCCTCTGGTATGAGTCTCGAGAGTGTTCTATATCATCAACTCTGGCTGTGGTTGCTAAAGCATAACGCCCACAGGGGACAGCACATTCACCATGGCTACTTCAAATCTCCCACAGAAACCAAAGAAGAAGCCCAGGTAAATCTGATCAAATATCTCCTGGAGATATCAGGTCTTCCCAAAGGAGCCAATGTCCTCGACGTGGGGTGCGGCATCGGCGGCACATCGCGCTTCCTGGCCAAGGAGCATTCGTGCAGCGTGACGGGCATCACCATCAGCGGACGCCAGGTTGAAATCGCAAAGAAACTTACCCAGGCCGAGACCACGACGGGCAGCGCCGGCCAGTCTACAGATGGCGCGGATGTGTATTCGTCAGGGGGCAAGTGTCGCTTCGTCGAGCTTGACGCGGAGAAAATGCTGGAATACTTTTCCACCGACGGCAAGCCTTCGACACAATTCGACGCCGTCTGGATCTCGGAGGCGCTCTCTCACTTCCCCGATAAGCCGCTCTTCTTCAAGTCGGCGTCTGAATTGCTCGTGCCGGGCAAGTCCTCGCGTCTCGTGATTGCCGACTGGTTCAAGGCGCCACAACTCACTCCCGAGCAGGAAAAGGAGGATATACAACCCATTGAGGGCGGGATGCTATTGCCTCAGCTCTACACAGCAGATCAATACGTTGAGATTGCCCAGAACGCGGGCCTCAAGGTCCGCCAGGGCCCGATTGACATCAGTAGCGATGTCGCTAAGACTTGGTGCGTAGCTTGCCTCGTTTATTTACCTCGAACACCCTTACATAGTTGTGCTGACCATACTTAGGGATATCTCTTGGGGCTTAGTCTCATCGCCCTCCCTTTGGCTATTTGCCATATCTCAAGGGCGAGACGGGCTCGCGTTCCTCCAGGCTTTCCGCGCGATGCGACGGGGCTATGCTAACGGAACTTTCCGATATGCGATTATGTGCTTCGAGAAACCATAGCGATGGCCATGGTGTGTATTCAATGCGCACTGTTAGGAGCTCATAGGGAGTTGAGTATGTGGGTGGATATGGGAGCAAATAAACTTCGTGCGCAAGTCCTTAGCTACCAAGTATATACACATATGTGTCCGGAGAGACATCGCAAGCTGCCTGAAACAATATATCAATTAAAGCCGCTTCATTAGATATCCCATCGGGAAGAGATGATAATTCAAAACACATTGTCTATGAAACATCGGACATCTATGCCGGATATAATCCCGGCCTCGCGATAACATTTACATGTCAACTGAGATCTTATCAAGTGTTGTCGTTCGTCATACTGCTCTCTCCTAGGAAAAAAAAAACATTTATTTTCATTTCGTTTTCAAAAAAATTGCTCGTCTCGTTAAGTACTTACGTAGCCATCGGGGCCAATTATGTAGAGCGAATCGTAATGTCTAATATCACCATGAAAGCTAAGGTTGCATCACCTTTTTAACTATTTGCTTAGTTTTCGCAATTAAGGAGTCTTGACGTTTTACTTTGAGTGTATTTGTTTTTTACTCAAGTTCAATACCATGTACTCTGTAGTGTTATCACATCCATACTGTTTATAAGGTGATGAAGCGAGAGAGCGATCCAACTTGACCTCTGTGGGTTGAACAAAGTCTGAACGAAACTCAAATAAGCTAACACCCAGCAACAATAAGCCCATGATTTATAAACTATACCTAGTGTTATCTTTTCAAAACTGCCAAGCCACAGCGATCTAATAACTATCCCAACGCGTAACTGAAAGCCAACAATCTAGCCAGGTATATAGACACAAAACCAACCCTCCCAACGCGTAACTGAAAGCCAACAATCTAGCCAGGTATATAGACACAAAACCAACCCTCCCAAAGTTAATACCCACGATATCAAGCTTAAACACGTACTGTATATATCATTTAACTCGCAATAGCCCCAATAGCAGCAATCTGCTGCGCGCGCCTCCTATCCACCTCGCGCTTCAGCATAGTAACAGCCGTCGTGACGACCAGCCACTCGACACGCTCGCGGCGCTTCTCCTCAAAGACTCCCAAGTCAAGCATGAGGCGCCCGCCATTCCCTGCCGAGGCGCGCGTGGTGCCGGGGCTGCGGTACGTCTCGTTGCGCACGAGCTGCGCAATGCGGCGCGGTTTCGCGCCCTTCCTCCCCTTTCCTTCCTGATCCCCGTCATCATCCTGTCTCTTGAGCCCGAGGCGCGCGCTCAGGCTCGTCTTCTGCTGCTGCTGCTGCTGCTGCTGCTGCTGCGAGGTATCGGGTAGGTATACCTCGCACACGAGAAGACTATCGGCCCCGCGCTAGCGCGCTCTCTAGAGTTCGCGTACCGCCACCCGAAGGCGCCGAGGCCGGATACCTCGAAGCGCACGGCGCGCGAGAAGATGTTGCGGCCCAGGATCTCGAAGCCTTCTTCTTCTTCAACTTCTTTCCCTATGGCCGGGTTCCGCGCGGGATCGCCGAGCGCCACGACGGGGGCCCGGCCCGGCCCGAAGCGGTACGTCGTCGTGCTCAGCGCCGTCTGCGACTCGTCGTCGCCATAGGTTAGGAAGCAGGAGCCTGAGCGCGCCTCCGGTCGTATGGAGAGGTACTGCGGCCGCCCGAGGTGTCCGTGGGCGTCGAGCGTGAAGATTGGGATTGGGTCCGGACGCTGGGGGGTTGGGAGGGAGAGACAGCTTTTCCCTGGCGTTTGGATCTGCAGTTGCTTTGTTGGTGTGAATGTCGACGGTGATGATATTGATGTCGAGGTTGATGGCTCTGTTGCTGTTGGGGAGGAGGAGGAGCAGTGTATGATGAGGCGGATGTTGAGGATGACAGGCTTGCGAGCTCGATATCTTCGTCCCCGGGGCCTACGCTGGCGTGCTCGGTGTAAGGAGGTAGCGTGGGTGCTTTTAGAGATGTTTCTGATGTGTTGTGGAGAGGTGGTAGGGGGGGCTGTTGATGTCATTTTGACTATGATGAAGGCACTCGTAGACAGGTAGACGTGACGAGAAAGGATTCGAGGAGAACCCTCAGTATGATCCGAAGTTGTTAGTTGTAGATATGTTATCACTTCTATAGTAGACGGCTTCGTTCACGATTAACAACCTACCTATTTGTGAAGTTTACGTCTGTCTATATACTTAACATTTTCTTTGTCTATGCCTACTATGACGCTATCGCCATGGACCCTGTCCAGCCACAATACCAAGAGATTCCCCAATACGGGGAATACGGCGGGCGGGAAGAACGCGGGAAGAGGGAGAGTGAAGTCCCAATCTCAACTGAACGCAGCTCATAGACGCGCGGGCAGTGGCTCGGTAGTTTCCATCAACCATCTGCAATATGTCGATGATCCATTTCGATAATATAATGGCTAGTTGCGATTGGCCGAGACGGCAGCGAGCTAGGAATCAGCCTTACCACACTTGATCGCCACTAAAGCGCGAAGCTTGACTGAGACAGGGCAAAGCGTGGCTTGGTCCGCCCCGATCGGCATGGTGGTTGTTGTCTGTTCTTGGTTACGCGGCGCACGCGAAATACGACGAAAGCGAGGTGCATGAGAACCACCCTATCACTGTGGCTGTGTCAGTAAGTAAGTCGGCGAGCCATGTTTGGTTGGCACGACGCTGTTGTATCTGCTTCTCGGATATGAGCCACTTGACTCGTGATCGAACGGCTGTGCGGCATGTAGCGGTTGTAGTTAAGACAACATGTTGGATTGACATAACGCTATCCACTCTGCTGTTTGACGATGCTTGCCTGCTCAGTTAGGTAGGGAAACGTGGACGTGAACGTGAGAAATGATTGCTTGGAAGCTGGAATTTCTAGTATTAGGTCGATAGTTAGGTATAATAAGAGTGCCGGCAGAGGCCGCACGTCAATATGGTATCATAATAAGTAAATAACACACTTCCAAACCCCCCAGTTCATAATCATGTAACTATATCTCTCTCAATGCGGTTCTTTCCCAAAGTAACTCAGGTCTATATTCAACTGCGCCTCCACCCAGAGAGGCCATTGGTTGTATTGCTGATGATCCACGTCAACGTGTCTGTTGATGTGCTTAAGCCACCTAGCCATTCCGACGTCCATGTCGCCGTTCGTTCGGGCTGGTTGCTGTCGACGCTGCGTGTGCTCGACCCCAGTGATGGTGGCCATGATCTGCTTCAAGGCGATCCAGTGTGAAGCAAGGAGCAGGCTCACCTGGTTCTCGCCATCGATTAGACTTTGGAAATTCTCATGTGGGATCTGCATCCACCAGCCACTAACCCGAAGTCAGCATGTAAATTTTGGTCTTTATAGATACTTGTGAGGCGCAGATGTACGGCCCTATGTTCCAATGATAAGGGCTGTGTATTAGGTAATACTAAGACGTATGCTTACTAGTGTCTACAGAGCGTTTGATATGCTAGCCAGGCAGTCAGTATTCTATCAAGACTACCAGCGTCGTGTACAGGGACTTACCTAAAAATGAAGATGTATAGAGAGCATTTACAATGTTGGTGATGAACTGGTGGTATTCGATTTCTACCGGCTTTTTGCAGAGCGGTTCTAGAGCGGCAATGCTGGCCGCGGCCATGTCGGTCCAGTCTTTCTGAATCAAAGGGACGGTTTCTATCAAGGGTTGTAAAATGGTGATCTGGTTGTCGCCGAGAAAGTTGGAGAAGATGAAACTGGAGCCTTTGCAATACATCTGAATCGCGACGATGACGATTCCTCGACAAAATGTCATGAATTCTGCCATGCCGTCGTCGAGCATGACGGATTGGAAGGTGAGGGCGTAGCACGTCGCGAGCAGCGCGTTTCCTTCCTCGAATGTATTCGTTTGGGACGTCAGTTAGCGTTTTCTTGATCGCTTTGATCGCCTTTAGTCGGTGGGCCATGGCGAAGGTGACGAGACTCGGATCTTGTATCATTAAATCGGAAGCTGCAAGACCTAGGATAGCGTGCACTGATATTAATCTTGTTAGCTGAGACACTCGAGTCTACCTGGGGTCACCATTTAGGAGACGTCCTCGTTAGGCAACCATCCAAGTATAAGCAATGTCAGAAGGGCACTATATACATACTAAGATACTCGTGCTATACTGCTTATTAGTATTTTGGGTGCCTTAGGCTGAGATAACCTACATTTTGTGACAGACATGGCACCTCGTGTGTCCAGATTGAGTCGTTTCCCAACGGCTGATGTGGGGAGCAAGTCAAGAGGAAATGTTGAAAGAAACGCATATCCTGGAGACTGAAGAGGGGAATCTGATGCTGTGGCTATCGAGGCGTCAGTATGGAACCATTGTGCCCATGACGTATAAAACTAACTTGGTGAGTAATTTGAGGGACGACGGGATATTCGCACTTGAGACCTGTCTTGATGCAGTGCCCGCACGATGGCCGAGTCTCCTGGCACTGATAGGTTGGCCTTATTAGCGATGCCGACACGAACTGCATGCGGTGCAGCGGATTACCTTGATTCTCCGTCTCTTGCAGTTGTAACACCCACGACGGCTCTTCGTGTGTCCACGCCGCTCTAATCTCGGCTTTTGGCTGGAATTACTCTTGACGACGGCAGACGTAGGCGGGAAACACTAGTCGAGGCAACTTCATTCATTATCGATGCCGACCCCGAAGAGCCAGCATCCCCGAGATAATCGAGATCTTCGTCCTGTAAATAAGCTGCATAGTCGAATTCGGCATTGTTGCTACCCAAGGTCAGGAGGGGCAGGCTTGTGGATTGGTGGAAGTCTATGGGGTCCATGTGACATATGCTCCGTTCAGACAGAGTATACTTAATTCCAGGCAAGTCTACTAAAAGCAACGGGTCTCAAGAGGAGTCTCCTCCGTGAGATAAGTTTTGGGATATTCCAAGAGCTCTCCTGTATAATAAGCTTCTAGAAGGAATGGAGCGTCGAGGCGCCAAGCTACATCAAGCACTTAGCACTTAGCACTTAGTCAATCACGTGTCTAGTCGGGGGCAGTGCTCCTGAAAGAGCAGATCTAGGGCTGAATACACGAGTTGCCATTGGCTTGCCGAGCCTCTTTCAGAACTGGGCTGAACACATTATGAATGATTATCATCAACATCATCGTCACGCTGCGCCGACACCCCCGGCAAGGACTAGCATCTAGTCTTGGCAATACTGAAACCTTAATTTTTTATGAGTCAGATTGCGAAGTTCGAGAGATGCTTCACGCGGCAAGGCCCTCCAATTCGTCACCGACATACCCTTATGAGGCTAAGTCGAAGGCGGATATTGTTCGTTTTGAGATAGACGAGGATGGTTGACAGCGGGCCAGCGATAATGCACAGCCAGTATATAACTCCGCATCACGTATAGTTCGCCATCAGCCACACCTTAATAGCACATCTAAGGTCCCATTTGAACGCGGACCGTGACCCGAACCAAAGTTTAAAAATCCCCACGCTCCATTAACTCGGTCCTGTATTGTTCTATGCCGGGTTATGCGGCGTATTCAAGAGGAGGTCCTAGAATGAATCGTAGTTAGCTAATAGATTGATCAGTCGGATTACGCAAGAAACTCGTCACCTAGAGGACTCTGAGCAGGGGGAAACAGTAAGCTCGTCGCTGCTCACTCACATCTGCTAAATGGTAGCCTAAATGTAGGTAAAACCTCGAATGACAACCTGAAAACGGCGCTGAGATACTAGGAGCGTCCTCCAATTCTAGCCGGGGTATATCCGAGTGGCTTAGATAGTCTTGCGCTGTCACGAGATGCACTTCTCATACTTGATAATAACGCTGTGATACTTGGAACGGACTCAATCTCATGGTCGTGGTATTGAGATACTTGGATCGAGGTATCAGACTCATTTGGGATTTTAGCAGTGGCTGTTTCTGCCGGATGTGTTTACTTAACAGGCCAGCTGCAACGGTCGCGAAAACCACTTGATTCCCCTTAGGCTGTGGAATAGTCTTGATGCGGTAGACATTTGACGTCGCAAAACCTCAGCATGCGTACGTAATTCAACCAATAGGCTCCTGATTATTCACCCAGCCTGTTTTCGAGGCTGTGTCTACTGAATACTTCCCTGCATCCAACGTCTACTGCATCTAACCGTATTGTTGCTATTCCATGGCTAGGGGACCATGCTGCACTTCCCACCGGTTTCTCCGATATCGTTTCTTGGTTGGTAGAGGCCGCCTGGTGGTCATTGCAGGTTCCGAAACTACTGGGCATCACTTGCAGATATGCATACACGTTCCCGTCAACGTTGCAGCACGACTCAAGAGGAAAAACTAAGCGACAGCGCGGCTCACGCGAGGACCCGTCGAGTTTGCCGGTACAAGGATTTCGAGGACAATGCGGTGCGACTTGGATGCCAGACTGTTCGGTAGGTATGCATGCAGGGTGTGTCACGCACTATATAAAGGGGCCACGATGCCCAGCACCCCGAGTCGATAACACCCTGCGTGGGTATGACATGTTTCCTGATTCCCCCCTTTTGTATTCGAAAAAACAAGAACACGGAGCTTGGGATCCTACATGAGAAGCACAGCAATTCCGAAAACACGATCCGGATCACATGCGCGGTGGTACTGATTTCAAGAAATTGGGGTCGACGACCAGCATTCGAACAATTCCTACACCAGGTCGTAAAAGTTGTCAACCAAGAAACCTCATTTTGGAGGACACTTTTTCGGAAGGGTAGGCGTTCTGGCCGCACACCATAAATCATCAAGAGAGATTTCTCTGGCATAGTGTTCTGATGTTGATATCTTGATGATACGGCCGATATAGTACCGTGGCTCCAGCGACTTACGCCACGATTGAGCGGGGATAATCTCGTTCTCGTTTCACCATAATTGCTTACAGGAATGGTGCGTGCTGCCACTGAAGTAGTGAGTTCTTGTACTTAGCTCCCGGTGGTCGGGTACATCCATGGATAGGGGAGAAGAGAGAAGATCCTGTCTGCTGGGCCTGTCTGCTGGGCCTGTCTGCTGGGCCTGTCTGCTGGGCCACAGTGGTGCCGAGTGCTTACACTGGGACCCGTGGCCCAGACCATTGGCTGGGGAGTCTGGCCCCGCTGTTTACGTGGCCCACGCCCACGCCCACGCCCACATGTACCGTAGGTACTTGTAAGTACACTACGGCGTGGGTCGAAGGAAGAAAAAATACCGGCGTCAATCCAGTTGTCGTGCGTAAGTTGAAACAGCCATCCAAGCCATTGGGGAGCGAAGCTTATTGCTGTGATTGATGGAATACATAGCAGAGAATTCGTCGTTGTTCAACCACGTTGGCACATGTAGTTTTTGTGGCGTTGTTGGTGTTTCACGTTGAGCAGCTGTATTCTCGAGGTTGACAGACAAAGATGCAGCCACATAAGATTTTGTAGCAAAAACGAGCGCAAAGAAAGGAGTGCAACGCTCGTACCAAGTTACCAAGTTGTACGCATATTAATTGTCCCTGCTTGGTAAGGACAATAGTACGGGTTACCTACACGTAAGCATTCACAGCGATATAACCAACCTCGAACGTACTATGCGTCGTCCGGTAAACTTAGTGACCACTTCAATTTCTCTAGTTGATGAGATCGCAAGACGATGCTACCCGATGGCGAGGAGGCGGAGATAAGGGACGAGATAGCTGGAGACGGCGTCTTCCTTTTATTATTTGGTTGTCGCACATGTAGTGTAGTGTCGATTTGCTGAGAGGGTCGGCCAGTCCTACGAAAATGGGTACAGAGAATTGTTTTCGCTGACATCCCCACCTAGTTCGTCTGATTTGTCCGCTTCGTAGCTCTGTCCGCGTGTTCCTTGTCCCTTGCAGCAAAAGCTCTCGTGTACCTGCATGCGAACTGTCATCAAGGATGAGGTCGGGTGCGAAAATCAGGCACAGGTGGGACTCTAAAGTCACCGTTCACAGCATGATTGGCCGAGAATAGGGGCGGGATATCTGGGGAGCGATGCGCCGCCACTAGAAAAAGACCACACCAGAGCCGGTGCTGACCAGATCAGAGGATCCCGTAATTGGACCAGCAAACCTGATGTGCCTGCCGATGTCTAAGTACCGTCAGCTTGCAATAAGCATCAATAAGGCGCGCCACGTACTGTAAGGACTGGCGGCATCACCCTCATCGCCGCCATGACCACGACCACCTCCATGGTCAAAATCAAGGGCCAGTTCCCCCGATTTGATATCTTTAGTTCACCTTGGTTGTGTAGTATAGTATTTCCTCTTTTTTTGAGGCTCTGTGAACAAGAGGTGGGTAGGCGGTGATTATTACGCGTTTAGGGTACTGATTGATGGTCGAGATCTCTCCCCATGTCGGTATTGTGGATAGTCTCGAAACTTGATTCTATTCCCGGTAGCTAGGTGGAGCCGGATTTGCAAATCCGCCCAAGATCCCATCTTTTCAACCCATTTTGATGGTATACCTAGCACCAAGTACAGTGGGTGGTGTAGTGTATAATTGTAATCCAGCGAACAGCTTTTCTCTGGTGCGCCTTTGCGAGCTTTGCATCCAGCCACTTGGGACAGAGGCGGCAGCGCTACAATTATTGCTTTCTTTTTTAGCGGACTACATCGGAGGCTATCATGCCCCTGACCCCCCCGAGAGCCCCTGTGGCTGGCACTAGGCGCCAGATACTTACAGTTCGCTCCACCGCTGAGAGCTAGGTGTGGTAGCGTACGCATCACGCTAGGTGGCTGACCCTAGGTGGTTGGCCATTCTCCTGGCGCCGTCATGTAGGTACGGTACCCGACTTTGCTTGCAGGCGCTTCCGCCCTGTAGGTACTGCTTAGTGTGCCCGATGTACCTATTTTCGGCCCCGTTCGCGCTCATCCGTATCGTCAGATCGACCCTAGCGGCCCACAAGTACGGCTTGATGTACAGTCCTGTACACTACCCGCCCCAGCACAGACCCAGCACACCACTTACATGGAACGACCTCCTCCTTTGTTCTCTTTCTGCTATATAGTAGCTGACCTCCAGCGTCGTACGCTCCCTTCTCCTTTGATTCTTCACCGTGATACAGGTCTTCGGTTTTTCCCACCCACGTTCATTTCTCCAGGTCGCCAGACTCGACGTCCATTTGCATTCTTTGTGCTTGTTCTGTTGCCTTGTTCTCCGGATTCGATACGACTTGATTTGACATAGACGGTCAATAAAGAAAGCCATCCCAGCAACGTTCGACTGTGCCACTCGCCAATTTCCTCGTCGACGCATACTGCCTCAGGTCTTTGATAGACTGTGCAATTTGCCTTTCCCCGCCTATCTCGTCATCTCGATACGCAGAGCGAAGCACAGAGACACCTTCGGACTTCATCCATTCCTTCTCTACCTGACGATACGTCTCGACCATCTCTTGCGAACTGCTGCGCACCGCAACATTCATTTTATACCCCGAGGAAAGACTACGAAGTTAAAAAACATCACTCACTGTACACCAACTCAGATTGTCTAAAACTAGACTTCAACGACAACGACAACGATCACATCAACCAACCCCGATTCAAGATCACTCCCATCTACCATGTATTTCTAAGACGAGCCTCATGGCGCTTTGCGCCGCGCCGCCGTAAAGGAAGTCGCTGCTGGCCATGGCCATCAACATGCGCACGCCGATAAGCGCGAAATTGTTTGGGCCTCGACCGAGACTGTCGTCATTACCGACTATATCACTGTTACTGTCACCGGGGCCAAGAACCCACGTCTACTGCCAGCGTCCCTACACAGTCAAGGTACACCGACCTCACCATAGCCACTCGCAGCAGTCAAGTGCTCCCGTCACTACAGCGGATACCACTACATCCGTAGTTATCGCTGAAACCAGCTCATCTGTTGCTGTTCCAACGTGATCCCGACTACCATGATCACCGCTGTGAAGCCCACTACATCGGTTCTCCCTCCCGTTGTGAGCACTCCAACTGAGATTACCTCTGTGGTGCAGCCAACTACCACTGCCGTTCCTACTACCACTGCCATTCCAACCACCTCTGCTACTCCCAGCCCACAACCGGGGAGCGGTGGCAAGCGTGGTCTCGCTTACAATGATGCAAGCCTAGTTCAAGAGTTCCTCACACTCGGCGGACAAGCATCATGGGCTTACAACTGGGGCTCCACTACTGGCGATTTGCCCGCCGGGTCGCCTACTACCCTATGCTTTGGTCTCCTGCTCCGGATCATTCCAATGGTTGGGATGCAGCCGCGAAGTTCTGCCATCGCTAATGGCGCCGATGCCTTGCTGGGCTTCAACGAGCCGACATTGCTTCTCAGGCCAACATGTCTCCCCAGTGACGCCGCCACGAACCATATCCAGTGGATGAACCCATACGCTGGACAAGCTCGTATTGGTAGCCCGGCTGTTTCCAGCAGCGAGAACGCAAACCAGGGTGGCGATTGGCTGAGCCAATTCTTCATGCCTGTGCCGGCCAGTGCAAGGTTGATTTCTGTGTTGCGCACTGGTACGGTCCTGGCGGTGCGGACGGCGCAGATTTGTTCCTGAGACCACCTTGACGATATCCACAACAAGTGCGACGGTAAGCCGGTGTGGGTAACGGAGTTCGCTGCCGAGAGTGGTGACGTCGATGCGTTCATGACCAAGGTTGTCACTTCGCTCGAAACCGATTCTAAGTACTCATACGTTGAAAGTACTCGTACTTCATGGCTAGCGTGGGCGATCTCTTCTCTTCGCCCCGAGCTGACTTCCTTTGGAAAGATTTACGCTGGCCTTGCTTAAGCGCCGCTTGAATACATGTAAACATTATCTTCTCTTCTTGTATTGCCATCTGGGAAGAGATGATTTTAGATTGGGAATGTGATCTTCAACTATCCCTTTTTCTTCGTTTGTACATAATTTTATATGATTGGAAACCGCTTTCGTTCGGAACATGTTCACCGCTGCCTTAGTGGTTCGGGTGCTATGACCCGGCGATCATCTTGTGGTTGTAGGACAAATATACTTAGGCACGGGTGGAAGGGAAACAGGGGAAGTACAAAAGGATAGATTTACGAGTCTATGAAATACCAGGACACAATGGCTTACGAGCCTTGTTCATTTTACTTTCTCGTGTCGTGCGCATCGTTGGTAGACTTTTAACATGACCCCAAAGAAGTATAGCGATCGCTATTTGTGCCATGGTACTGGTAAATTCGGCCAACGGTATAAGGCTGAAAACCCGTCGTTCGAAAGCATCCTACATCGCTACTCGGTAACTGACTTAGCAAGGATACGATATAGTATAGCGCACAGATTAAAGGGATGTGTGTTTAGCTAGATTTTTTAGTCTAACCTTTCCTGTATACACATGGGAACGCTCACTTCGCACCAACGAGAAATATTTGCAGGCGCGACGTGTTTGTGCGCCGACGCTGACTCATGACAACATGGTCATATAATACACCGTACTATATATGCGAGATCAAACTTGTTTATGTGAGAAGAGGAAAGAAAAAAAAACGACCGGGGGCTACGTGGTCGGATGTGCGAGCGGTGAGAGTGGGATGTTGAGGTATGTATGTATGTACGTATGTGTGGTATGTATGATATGTGTAAGCTGGGCCGGTGTGAGATACAGAGTCATGATGCTTGTTGTTTGTACATGGATGGAAGGCGTGTGGTTAGATATTTGGTCGGTGAGTTAATTAGTTAGCCGTACGTAAGAAAAGTACCTCATGAGGTGTATATGTATGTATGTATGTATAAGTGTAAGCTCGGAAAAATACCTCGCGGGCATGTAGCTTTTTCTAATGGTGACAATGATGAAGTACGTGTAGAGCTGGTTGATTATTGTGAGAATGGTAGAGAAGAGGAAGGAGAGGAGAGAAGGAAAGGAGATATCATTGGGCATCAAGGTGAAATAAAATTTTCTTGTCGTTGTTTTCGTGTTTTAAGTCTAAGTCTATCCCTTAAGATACGTAGGAGGGGGGTTTATGGGGTACGAACTTTACGTCTTCTGTCCCTCTTCTTACCGTACTGAGGATAAGTTGGGATAGCAATCGAATGAAGTCTCCCAATCGAATGAAGTCTCCCGTCGTGGATTTCATACGGTTAGTTGCCTTACCCGCACCTGGCTTGTATTCCAAACAACAGCTGGATAATTAGTAAAATCTCCATATTTATTTATCCCCCGACTTACATACTTTGTTGTTTAATAGAAATAGAACAACACTGCTAGCTTAAATACCGAACAAGCAAGATCATATAAAAATGAGTAATAACTCACTTGTGAACCATAACAACCAAAAACAAACTGTCAACTCTAGATTAAAAAGAAGCTTCTCAGGCAAGCTTAATAAAAATATGCTTAGCAGAACCACGCATACGGAATCTTTTCTGCTTCAACCGGACCTTACCAATTGAAGTCCAGTAGCGTTACATCGTCGATTTGTCGTCGTTATATTAAGGTTGAGAGGATCATCATGAGACCGGATTGTCGCCACCGTGCTAACACTTTTTGGGGCATACTCGCATGAACCCAAACCTACCGACCTGCTTAGGCGAGGTGGCTATTAGTCAAGTTATACCATGAATTTGATAATCATAAAAAAATGCATTTACATTCATGTACGGTCAATGCAGGTGCTATGTATGTTACGGCTCAGCCGAGCCTGCCACTCTGTTTTTTTATATCATGCAATATCCTCCCAAAAATGGTATCACCACCTCATTCCGCAAAGCCATAAATACCGGTAGCCTCCAAAAACCCCTGGTTCATCTTATCATGCGTAATGACAAGACAAGTCGATGATACGCGCCCAACGCCTAAAGATGCAATTTATAACAAACAATCACTTCCATGACCTGATTAGTTGTAACGCCGAACAACCGCGTAGGTGTAACTCGAGTCCGCCATTGAAGTCCCACTTATCATTTTCAAGAATTCACATCTCCATGGCCATAAAAAGGGCCCACGGCTGAGATGACAAATTTAGTGCTGTATAGTTGAAACAGCTGGAAGTGAGTGTTCTGGAGCCGGAGTCGAAGTCGCAGTATCACTTCGTGACTCGCTCCGAATATGGAACTCTCTCGTAGTCGGTTTGTTAATCTGGAGTGGCGACGTTCGTCATCCGCGCCACCAGATGCTGGGTCCGAGCCCTGCTGCGACTGCCTGTATTGACGTAGAGCCTGTAGACGCTCGTCTACGGAGGCATGGCGGAGTCTGTTCCAGTCTAATAGTCGCGATCGACGTCGTCTATGTGTCGTCTCACCTGCGGCTGCCTGATCGACCTCGGCTGGAGGGGCCAGATGGTTGTTAGCTGGCGTCGTGGATGTGCCATCCGGTGCTGCAGTGGACTCGTCGTTCTCTTCGCGCTCAATATCCTCCGGTGGTCGCAAGTCAAGGCGACTATAGAGTTGGTTTTAGCTTTATGCATAAAAAGAGGCACAAGTATAATAGAAACTTACCATAGAGGGCACGTGCCGGAGACGTTTACTAGCCAGGGTCTACGCAAGCTGGGTGGAATTTATGGTTACAAGGCAAGACTCGTACATCTTCGCCTACTGTGAAATCCTCAGTACAAATTGAGCAACCCGGATGATCCTCTTCGGGCTTGGCCGGCGGTTTTCGCTTTGTCTGGTGTGATGCTTGTTGCGGCAGCTGTGATCTCTGGTTCATTTTGGGAAGTAGTGCTATTAGCTGCCTCTGAAGATGACTCGGCCGTTGGATCATTGTTCAACGTGCTTTCAGTTACTCCATGCGAGGCATTCTGTGGTTGCGGTTGGACTCTTGAAGTATTCTCTAGCGCCGTCTCCTCGTCAGGCTTTCTTTCGTCTTCACCAAATTTGACAATGGGCAAGGTCTCGAGCATGGCCATAGCAATCCCTCTCGCACGACTCCGGCGTGGTCTGCCATTAACACCCGCTCGGGGACCATATCGCTCGGGTTGCGATGTGCTCGTATGGCCCCGGTGGCAATGATGGACAAAAAGAGGAGGGTGATCAGCCCCGTAATGCTATATAGAATACTCATGGCAATAGCTGAAGTACTACCGGGGCGGGGCGGGGGGTTCTGAGGATCTTTTATATTGGGTGTGATGGTGGCTCCAACCGGATCTGTAGCGGTTGCTGCGAGAACCCCGCAAACTTTGACGGCATCCTCTGACTTGTCATTGTCCAAACGCGGGTGTATGGTAGGTCTGAGCCACCAAGAAAGCAAATCCGTTGAGTCATGCTGTAGAGCAGAATGGCATCTGGCAATTCGGAATTTGTCATGATTGTATTTAACATGTGATTGGCGTAATCAAGTTGGGGTCGGTTGAGTTTGAATCGCAAGAGAGGTAAACAACTTTGCCTGCGTAGTTGACCCGAGTGAAATTAGAGTAATCAAGTATGACGAGGTCGCCGTTAATATCGGGTAACTAGTTGTACACTATCAGCCACGGTTTAACAAGGCGTGGGCGATTGAAAAAGCAAGATGTGACACAACGATGGACACCTACCTTAGACGTCTCGGTTTGCTGGAGTCCAGCTTCAATTGTCAGCGGCACGACATCGAACGATGATCCGTACGGTGCGTTCGCAGCAGTTTGGATCATCAGCGTCATTTTCCACTGAGCAAAGTAGGGCGTGAGGTCTGAAGGATTAATAGAGGCATCTTGAGCAGACACAAGGCAGGTGAGGAATGCGATGGCTAAGGCGAAACACGCCTTGCCAACAAAGGCCATCGGAGCCGTGGCTGCCATCCTCACTATCGTCGTCGAACGTTTACACAACAAGCCGGCGTTGGAGGACAGCTTGACTTCCCGGACAAGATATATCTAGTCACAAGCCGAACGAGGTGAGAATACCGCAAGCGGCGAGGTCGAGTGCGGAATGCAAATGCAGAATGCAGAATGCAGATGCAGATGCAGCTGCAGCCGCGGGTTGCGAGGCGCAGGAGGAGTGTGGTTTGGATGGGAGGTGTGATTTGGAGCTGGTTTGCGCCTCGGTGTGTCTACCTAGCAGGTCTGGAAGGTCGTGAATGCTATGGGAGGGCGTGTCACATCTAGATCCGGGGGAATTACGACGGTGCCTCAACGAAATGTCAGGAAGTGGGCGATCTGCCAGGCCGTGTTTCTGTGGCTTCTTGATCGGCGACAGGGGCCGGCGACGCTGGCGATGCCCGCAACGGGATGGGTCGGTAGAACAAGCGCCGGGTTGACTTGGTGTTTGACGTGTTGATGATGGTGGTTTCGATTCCGAGTAGCCCCAGGCGAACGCTATGCGCTATGCGATGGGATGCGATGGGATGCTGTGTTAATGCGATGCTACCATGCCATGCCACTATCTAGTGTACAACGTTGGGCTGGTACTAAGTAAAAAGAGGAGAAAGTGAAGGCATCGTCACAAATAACCGGGTGTGCATAGATCGGTGCAGCACAGCTACTACTACTATGTAGGCACATACCAAGTATGAAGAACAAAGAAATCCGGAACGGATCGCGGTGATAGCCCACCTTGGAATGGGATGGGATGGCGTTAGAGATGCTAGCGCTGGGGCTATGGCACGGCAGCCGGATGGGAATGGGGACTTGGCTCAAGTGGGCTGTGTAAATAGACGACGAACTGGGCATGCTACAGTGCCTATCTCAGTGCCTATCTCAGCGCTATTCGCACCCAATAGCTGTCACAGTCTAGGTGCTTAGGGGTGCTTAAGGTTGCTGAAGGGTGCTGTGGGGAACGCCAAAAGCGGGTTTTCCCTTCCTTCCTAGGCCATCTGACAGGAGCGGCAGGGATTGAGATTAGGAATTTGCATTACTCGTGTTGGTATTGTGCACTAGCTTGCTTAGATGTGAGGATTTGGAATCTCGGCCTTTGGAATGAGCGCATCGTCAAATTCCTCAACCAAGAGATTATGGCGACGTAGAGCCAATTGACTGCTGCCAAGGAGGAGCATACGTATACAAAGCATTGAATATAGTAAGACGGACTGGGCCACTTGCACCTAAGCAAGAACACTAACATACCGAATATATGTGCGATACTTAAAAATCTATACACTTCCTAGCATTGAAATTTCAAGATATAATATTAATCTTCAAGACATGCAGCACCATTTATGGGGTTGGCATCATTGGCAATATATACAACCTCGCATTTTTAATCTCCTTCGATTAGCTTGGACCAAGAAGAACCTTTTTAAGTTTCGGAGTCCGTACTTATAGCAGAACCCCGATCTTGCTTCATATCCATCCGAGACCAACGGTGTTGAATGTCGCTTTTGTCTTTTTCATTAAGCTCAACTCTTCTAAGAACCAGATAACTGCGTAGTATTGACCATTTTGGACCAATAAGTCGTCCTCGGAAATAGTTTATTTTTATGATAGTAACATAATAACTAGTGCTAGGTGGGTTACACGGTAATCTTTGACAACAAGGTGTAAGTAAAAAAAGGGATTATAATAATACCCTAACTACGAAACATGCGCGTTATTTTATTCTCCATCATCAGTTCCAGCACTACTTAGGTCAGCTAGGACTCAGCCATCGCTGAATCCCTAACTATTCAGTTCAATCCAGTTATTGACAAGTTTACTCAGCTTATGCAGTCTTGGTGAGTGGTATCGGATGGTCGGGAATCGAGCAATCATGAGAGGCCAAATGCATTTACAAGCATCCATTCGCCGCGTCTTCGTCCTTACTACTATGTATGTATGTTCCAGAAGCTGAGTACACGCCTATGCATACAGTAGGTATGTAAGGTATGACAGAGGCGACGATCCGCTTCGGGTATGTCCTATTCGGCATTCGGTCATGTCTCCTCTGCGTGGTTGATGAAATTTCCGTTCGTCGGTATCTTCACTCCCGTCTCTTCTGTTCTAGGTTAGGCGGAACGAGCAACCTCGCAGCTCCACGAGCGCCTAGGCATTACCTAGGTGGTTCATGCTGTTCGTTAGATCTCGAGAGTGGGGGGCCAAGATCTTACCCACCAGATCTCCAGTTCTGTCCAGTGCTGCGAACCATTAATCAATGCTTGACATACAATTATCTCATAGTGCGATCACTAGGGTGTCCATTGTAACACTGCTACGCCTCTTACTTGTATCAGCTATTTACGTACGTAAGCTGTATACTAATCTGCAGAGGAGGTGCTGAGGCGTTCACCGAGTTTCATGAGATGTATAGACGCCGTTCGGCTGCATAGCGTGGTGATCCTCGGAATCCTTGGAATGCATCAAATGATCGATGGTCAGGTTTTCTCACATAACATGTATTGGTTCTTCGGTAGGTTCGGGTCAAGGCGTGTAACCCTGGCGTATGTGCAATCCTTCCCCGGCGGCGCAGAGCTGACGAGGATTGAGGTCTCTCACTGATGTCAGATCTCCCGGGGACTACTACCTAGGTACATTTGCCGAAGGTGGCTTGAAGCAAGGGGGTCGGGGCCAGGGTAATTATTGGTAGGAGTATAATCAGTCCTGCGCTATAGCCCTATTCGATTTGGAATGATATAGGGCAACGAATTGACTCGCGAAAAAAAAGATACCGACCTGTTACATAGCATACTATCGCGTTATACATAGTATTGTTCTAGCTTTTCTCTAATGGCTTATCGTCGTATATTGGCAATTTGTTTTATTGAGAAATACCAATCTACTGGTGGCAAGAGAAAACTTTGTGTTAAAAAGCATGAGGGCATAAGAGATATTGAGGGTAGAAACCCTATTTTTGTCTACTTTATTGTCGGCAGCTAAGCCACAGAAACCAAGGCGTCGACAAGTCCTGTTCCATACTGATACAGCGCCGGGTATCGAATGACTTGAGGGAGTTCGAGATAGAGTAGACCATGTATGGTGGGGTATCGTGTCTCAAACTGGGATATTGGCCACACTAACAACATTCGATTTAGCTTGTCTGGAGAGGGCAAACAGACAAGCCCAATGCGAGTTATATCTCTTCCATGTCTTCTAAATCGTCGAGAGCCGGCCAATCACCAACCTCGATACGTTCCGGTCTCACGAAGACACCGTGCTTGAGCGATGACTCGGCTCCCCAATACCGCACACCTCCTATGCTGCCATCATTCTTCCCGACTGGTTCGTCGAGATGAACGCCGACCCAAGCGCCCAAGGTGCCAGGTATTTCCTTGACTTCGCCGACAAACTTGATCTCGCCTCTCCGAGTATCATCGCCACCTACCCTGCATCTCTTTCCAACCTCGACGCCTCGGCTTCTGATCTCATACTCGTTTGCATCGATCTTGGCTTTCTCGAGGCTGGGTGCATCAGGATTAAACCGACCAAGCTTTTCGGCCTTCTTCCATGCTAACACTGAATCCGTTTTCCTTTCATACTCCTCAACAGGCATGACATACTTCTCAACCCCAGAGGTGTCATTCAGGTTCAGTCTCGCGTTGGGTGGCCGAGTATCAATAATCTTGACCGGCGTTAGCCTCCAGAGTCATTTCACCCGGAACCCAGTCGTAAGATACTGTCCAGACTAGGCTTGCCTATCGGCCCTATCGGTGAAAAAGCGGCAATGGAAGACCATTCAAGGGGGTATCATACCTGTAGTTCGGCGTAAGGGCCAAGGGGAAGTCGGACAGAAACGCGACATCCTCGTTGTCCGCCTCGATGGCAATGACCTCATTGGCCGAGGTCTTCAGTTTGAGACGCTGGCACGTCGGTGGTATGCCAGTAACGGGTTCCAGTTTGCTCTTTAGCTGACTGATAGACCAGGAAGGAGTGATGCGTCGTTCGGAGGAGGAATTCTCCGAGACGACTAGAAGTGGGACATCTGCCATGTTTCCCTTGGCTGTGGAGGTATGTAAGATGACAACAGCGACGTCGTGCGTGAACGTGGCCAGACGTCAGACTAGGTTATGTAATGGCCGGTGGTTCCCAGATCCTTGGCTGCGTTGGCTGCTTGGATGCTTGGATGCTTGGATGCTTGGATGCCTGGATGCTTTGTTTGCTGAAACAGAACGTATGCGTATGCGTATGCGTATGCCTCCAACTTCAGACTCGAGGCGTGTCCACGTAGGGCTGATGGCTTTGAACTGAATGGGCTAGTCTAGACTCAAGTAATTATAGCTCCCTTGCAGCACGTTTGTACTGTACAGCCAGCAGCTAGTTTAGAGTCTCAGGCTAATGGCCACGTTCGCGATACATGACATGACCTGGCCGAGGTAGGTATCACTGTGTTGTGTCATGCAAGTCGGACAGGGCGAACCCGTGTGGCTCCTGTGGCCCATGCCGTTAATTATTAATCTGCCGCTAGCCAAGCATGGTACTCCAGCCACAGCCACAGCAACGTGGCACGCTCGGTACCTGATTCTCGATTCCACTTAGATTAGAATCTTATCTACATCACCTGAATGCCACATTGGCTGCAGGCGGACGAACAGGTCTCTCTCCCTTAGGGGTCTATTGTGATGCGTCCTCCCGCTACCGATGCACCTATCTATCTATGACATATTGCCCTTCCAGGACCTAAGGACCCTTACCTCAGGACCCTTACCTCAGGTTAGTTAGGTACGTAGTTGGTAGTTAGTACCTAGCAACACATCACACATGCAAACAACAGACACCCAGTGCACTCTACCTGCGGGCCTCTTTTTCTTCTTGTACCTGCACGTGAGGATGGCTGCCGATCTGCACTTACACCACACTTACACCACTTACACCAAAAACCCCAGGTGCCGAGATCCTTCCGCCTACCGTCGCGTGTCACCAGAAACAGCACTGACACGTTATTTTCATTGGGCGTCGCCGTTTGTACCGTTTTGGAAATCCAATTCGGTTGCTACACGACAGCCTCTTCGCAGCATCGACGTCTGTAGCGTACACGTCGAGATTGCGCCGGGGAATCTGCCATGAGGACCGGATACCGACACGCCTCACCTGTCCAAGCTGCCGCATGTCTCTACTCCTCCTGGCAGACCGCACAATGCTTTTCTTTTAGGTACCTATGCTGCCGCCGTGCCTCTCGCCTCAGCTTGCGGGTTAGCGACCCGGGGGGACACGGCAACTGGGGCCAATGACTTCACAGCCAAGCAAACGAACAGATGTGTGGTCACAAAGACGTTGAACGGTGACCCGTCCGAGTGGACAGGTCATATATTTACGCCGCTTTCTTAGAACCAGCCCGTGAACAAGAGGCGTTCGGGGCGAGGCGACGGCGCCCGCCCCTGCGCCATGGCCAGTTCGTCAGTAGATACGAAGTAATGCGACTTTGACTCTTCGCCAGAACATTTCTCCAAACGAGTGGAGTGTATCGACGACGCCTCGCATTAATGCCCAGTCCAAGATGGATGGCACCTACCTAAGAAAAGCCTGGACTGGACTGCTCACCGCTCTATTCACTCCAAGTGCAAGCAGACGGTCATCCGCTGTCGTCAACCGATTCAACACAGCCTTAAGTTTTCCAGTTACCCTCCCTGTTTTTTAAGTTGGTGGGTAATTCTGGATCGATAGTAGGCGCTATGATCTAGAGAATGTTCAGGTATTGAGGACGGTTGAGCACTTCCGCTACAACCCAATACGTTAAAGTGAATATGAAGTTGAGGCAATGAATATGCAGCCTGACGTCCAAATGCCAGAGTGCCAACGTGACATTGTAGTGGGTGGCATAATTTGGGTCATAGATCGCTGAGCCCATCGTACCAGTATATGCACGCTGTTTAACGCGTTGACTAGGTCCAGCCGTTGATGCAAGGCCAACGCAGCTGAAGAGCGGGCCAGATAAAAAGTGGGCGAAGGCGGAAGATCCCAAACCGGGCCGTCATCATGGTTGGATCACGGCTGGCCCAAAGATTTGGGGGCGGACGAGCCCAACCGGGTGGTCTTGAGATTCACTGGTCGATTTGGACAGACTATTCGAACGCGCGACGAGTAAAGACAAAGGCACATGCGCCTTGCCCTGCTTGACCTCACGTCACACTCGGTGCCGTGGCTCACCCTTGGGATAGCCTCATCTATCGAGGTTTGCATCCATACAAGTGCTATTATCAGCATAGTATGAGACGAAACATTGAAACATTCGACGATATATGCTATTTCTACCGAGAGTTACTCGATCAAGCCTCCAGACAAAGAAAAGAGATGACGGGCAAGCAAGCAAGCGCTTGTGCGTCCATCGTCAGCATTTCTAGATCCTTCGAGGTCTAAAGAGGTTGAGAACTTTCGCTGACGTTTGCAACTTATGAAGTGTCAATCCTATTATAGTAGCTATAATTATAATTCACAAACGGGAGTATAGGAATTGGTGATCATCCGTCTCGCTCGGGCAGCAACAGCCAAACAAGCCGGCTGACGATCAACCATATACCCTGGTCATACGTTTCGATCCGTTCGGGTACGCAGGGACAAGAACGGGTGTGAAGGGCTGCCCTACTTGAATGAACGAAGCTTGAAATCAAATCCTGGTTGTAGGTGCAAGGCACGCCAGCAAGATCTGAGCACTCCCTTGGTGGCTTGGCTCGCTGCAATTATCGTACGAATACACCACCACCACCACCAGCCTGCGGCCCTATCGCACATTTTGTTCACACTAGGCTAGCCATTACCGGCATCGTCTCCCCTGCTAGGCATCCCGTTTTCCATTCAGACCCTAGATACGCAACCCACAGTTCTTTGCCTCATTCCCACGTATTTGCGGTCGGGAGGTGACGGGCAGTCCCCCATACCTGGGACAATACCTAGGACATACAGCCAAGTAGGTCAAGCCGCAGCGCCTCTGCAGTTGTCAGGCATAGGTATCATGTACGAGGATGGGCCCCGGTGCGGGCTTTTCCCAATGACAATCCGCGTCCGCATAAGCCAGGTCGATCATGGTTCATGGCAGTTGAGAGAATCAGACAGGCAGGCTTTTGGGTACTGCATAAGGGATGGGTACTTCCATGACAAGTTGCGCGCGTGTTTCTAGTATGCATAAAACTGACCGCCAGTTCATTCCCAGCCCAAGCAAGAGACGTATTCCCGGCAACCGGGCATGAACGGCTTGTCTCTGCCGTCACCATGCTGCGCGCATTTGTGTCCAAACTGGCGAGCGTTGTTGAGACAAAGCTTGTCTTACAGGCATTGTGTGATCTGAGTTGGGCAAGATGGGCTGAAGGCTATCTAGATGAGGCCCGCACAGACACCACGTTCAAGAAAAGCCCCGTTTCCCGCATCCGAGGGAACAAAGGCTTGTTCATGACGGCGCAGCGGGTTGGCAATCAGACAATGTACCTTGTGCCGGAGAAGATGCCGGGCGGGATTATTTGCGAGAACGCTCGAGGGCCAAAGCACCACCGCCAAACAGTTGGCTTTTGCGGTTAACGCTCTCCGAGCATGCGCCGCCCACGCAGCCTTTAACCAGGATAATTGCCATAGGCGCGCAAACGAGTTGCTACCGTACCCCCCACTCACATCCACAGCACGCACAGCTCAGCGAACTGCAAATAAAACTCTAATAGCTACTTATTACTTCCTCGTTCGCCCTATGCAGCCACGCCTAGGTCGACAGAGGCTGCCGTAGTCCAAGCTCGTTGCAGCACCAGCCGGGCAGCATCGTCAGCAGCTAAGCCGTGTCCGCCATGCACATCAGCAACACCAGCATATGGCACCTAGCGTTGTTGGTTTCATCGTCCCCACTCACCAAG
Organism: Amphirosellinia nigrospora; assembly: GCA_004123355.1. NCBI lineage: Eukaryota > Fungi > Ascomycota > Sordariomycetes > Xylariales > Xylariaceae > Amphirosellinia > Amphirosellinia nigrospora. The sequence continues at coordinate 707,686 of SCHM01000006.1, read as the reverse complement.
CAGTTTCATGAGAGCCACCGCCACTTAGATCTATCTGCCAGAACCTCCAGAACGACTGATGTGACTCCCCCGAACATCGTCTCCTCTAATAAGCCTTGTGCTGCCCACCCTACCGCAGCATGAGGGCTCGTCCAATGTCTTCGGATCGTGGAGAGTTCTGTGCATAGTGGCACGGTGTAGTGCTTGATCTACCTACTGGTCCTAGTGTTCTATACACGGTATCCTGGTTCCTACTGTCGTGTCCAAACTTCAGGGCAACTCCTTGATGCCTTCCCGGTGTTACCCTTGTCCCGGCCCAGACGTTCATGGAGCTCCAGGACACGCGCGGTACCTCTCGTTCGTCGTTTGGTTTCCGCTTCGTTTCCTCGGTTCGCCGCTCCAGTTGCGTCATTATTCCGCCGCTCTACATGTATCTAGTGTGCCAGCCGGTGAATTGTTCTCTGCGAGCTCATGCATGCTTTCGTGGCCATGTCATCGGCCCCAGTTAATGGCTCGTGGGTAACCGGCTGCGTTTCCTAACCTTTGGCTCCTACCCAAGAAAGACAGGACGACTGGCCTCGTAAATCCCATTGTAATGGTCGAATCTAGTATCTGACCTAGAACTGCCTCAGAGGGTGTTCTGTCTCACCGACTCGTACGTTGTTCTCCCAGTAGTGTGTTGCCTTTTGCAATTAGTTTGGTGAGTGGTACGCTACGCAACAATGCCTTCCATCAACCCGACTGCTCTTATAATACCTGACCGACACATAATAACTGCTTCTAAACTAGATCTTGGATCCACCCTACAATGTTTATACACCACTTTGTTTTCACACCCCTCCCCTGTTCCGCTTGGACTTCCTCACCTGGTACTTGCAATACTTGGTCACTTCAAGGCTTCTCTACTTAGGCCCTAGCCAAAGAGTCCCCCACTAAGACGACCACATAATTTTCGTTGACATGCTGTCCACTGCTTGCTATAGGGATCACGTTTTAGCTTTTCTTCCCTTTTAATGTCTAAAGTACGCTGCACACCCGACGTGGCCCCTCTTGTGACACTCTTCTCCCGCAATGGCTCTTCCAAGTTTATCATGACTGTTGAAAAACGTTCCACTTGTTGGCGAAACCCTTGACAGTAACCCAACTAAACTGACGTATTGTCGAGCCCTGGCGCCGCCTCATTATTAAGAGCTTTCAGGTGATCATAACAACTTTCATTGGTTGAGGGGGGCCAGGCATACCCAATCATGATGACAGCTCCTAGCAACGCGACCACGCTTCACTGACAATATCTTGGCTCCTCTGGACGTATTGCATAGCCAACTATCCGAAACATCTAAGCAAACCCATCTTCATCTAATAATTTCTTGTGATACCCAAGACCCTCTAGAACTCGCTCGTTTAACCTCAAAGTCATTTCCACTTCTACTCACCCAGTTCCTTTTCACCTACGCCTACCCCAGCATTATCTGGTTAGAAAAAAAAGAATAGACTCTGAACTACCACGGCCACAACCGACAAGACTCTACTTTACTTGAGAGAGCCCTGAGAAGCACATTAGGACGGTGAGGGACAAGGCCAAACGTCAAGGTTGCAGCCGGCTACACCAGCGATACCATTGACGTTCCCATGAGAACCAGTCCTACTAGTTAAAATCACGGCCTTGTAGGCGATCTACCGCCATCGTGGATATCGCCTCCCTCCTTAAGGCCTCCGACTCAAATGAGTCCTCATTACCCTCGTCCCAACAGAGTCGATCCGCATCCGTACCGGCTTCCACGGGCCCGGCGGTCACGACGACGGCATCTTACGGACCTCCTCCCCTATACGCGGCGCCTCCTCGCCTAGGAGGAGTAGCAGCACCCATGGTAGCAGGAACTGTTAGCAAGCGCGGCATGCCACCTCACATGTCAGATGCCCGGCAGAACAAACACAAATGGTCACCAGAAGGGATGTGCTCATCATCGATCTTCGGGAAGTGGGATGAAATGGGAGGACATCTCCAGACGATTGCCTGGTCGAAGTGCATTAGTTGTCGCCTTCATTACCAAAATTACCTCGAGACGTAGCGAATGGACGAAGAGCGAAAGAATAAGCTGGCAAGACTATACGAGAGGTATGCTCCATGAAATCAGGTCGCCGGAACCCCAACCCTAGTCTTTACTATCATATTTAGATAGGGTGGCAGACGAACTAGACGGAGACGAAATCATAGCGTACTAACTTAGAGACTAGGTTCAAACCCGAGATGTGGGCAAAAGTTGCAGAAGAGATGGCAGTACCATGGCGCGCGGCGGAAGCGTGCACTGGCAGTTAGGAGAACAAGAAATGGCTCGCAGAGCAGGAGTAACTCCTTTTTCCCTTTCCGCACAGACTCTGGAAAACCCATGGAGGCCCCGGCCATCACGTCACGCACAATCGTCATCCAAGGAGGTATTCGAGAAGTCAGTCATGGAAGGGATACGGGCGTGGTACCGCACTTCCTCCGGCCCGTCCCCTCGTATCGCGGAGAGAAAGTCTCCACATCACCTTCCACCGCCTCCTGAGCATCATGAAGTCACCTATGTGTACCCCATTCACATAGTGGTGGCCATCTCACACCAATCCAAACGCAAATCCACCGCCACGGCCAGGAATGCTACCTAGTGTTGCAGAGCTTACCACTGGGTTAGTCCTTATAGCACACCAGCCTACTCGGCAGGGGTGCCGAGTGCGAGTCCCGTTCATAGTGCTACAGCGAGCCCCGGCATATATGGCACCGCTCGGCTATCCGCAACTCGACCCAACTTCAGGAGGTTCTAAAAGACGAAGGAGCCCGAGAGTGCGCATTACAACGAGCAGGCGCAGGCATTTCGAGCCAGATCAGATCCATACGAGCACCCACATTCTAGACGATAGCCTTCTTGGGCGAGGAGACAAGAACGTTTCATTGTAAAGATTGGAGTAGAAAGGCGAGGAAGAACTAGACGGCGATAAAGACGAGAATGATTTGGGTTTGGGAGGCGTTCACGAGGCCGGGAAACAGGGGCGAGGCGTCCATATTCCCTGCATACAACAACAGCACCGGCATACATCACCTTTGTTTCTCACCTTGCAGATACCAACACAACCTCGCACAGCACATGGCGGCGTTACACCCGCGTCTACCATACATTTTGGCGCGTTCTCTGAGATTGGCTTGACTACAAGGATGATAAGACACGAGGAGCCTGGGATTCTGCATCAGACCGGAGTCAACATTCTACTACACATGGGATCATTATTACAAACAGCACGAGCGGGAACGACGAGGCTTCTATTGGAAATTGCGCACGAAGAGCAGAACCTCAGTCAAACGCTATACATTTACGAGAAGAGATTCATGGTTCACGTTTTCCTCTATTGCAATTTTTGTTTTGTTTTTTGTTATTTTTTGTTATTACAACCAAGTGCGCCCCTACATTCAAAACGCCCTTCCACATAGCAACAGACCTTCTGCAGCTCGCAGACAGCAACGACAGATACCGGAGAAAAAGACAAAGAAAACCCCGATAAAAAACAAGGAAAAACAACAAATCCTCATTGAATGCATGAATTGGTTTATTTTTTTTTTTGGTTTAGTTTTTACTCTCGGCGAGTCCAAGGTAGCGGGTTGGTGGTTGGGGGTAAACATTGGATGGATGGTCATGCAGCAAGCTGATGACAAGGGGGTGGCTTGTTTTGTTTTTGGGCGTCATCAGGCATCGAGGGGAAAGCCCGGTAGTATGGTCGTTGTGTTGACCATACATACTACATCATATCACATTTTAGGGACCCGGAGAAAAAATTCTCTTTGCAATTATTGGGAACCATGGAACCGAGCCGAGTCGAAACTTGCTGGCGCTTCCGGCCTCTTTCCCCTCTTCCCTCCTGCCATTCGTCCGACTCTTCTTCATTTCAGGGTTCTTGCTTTTATTGTGATAGACTCTAAAGCGTTTCTTGCTTAAGCGTAATGAGTTTGGTTTGGTTTGGGAATGATTTTCTGGGGGGTGTGTCGTTACACGGGAAACAGGTCAAAGGAAGACGGGGAAAGGGGAAACATGTACATTAATGATCAAGTCAAGCAATATGCACATTGACACGATTCTCCCGTTCTCTTTCGAGGCACTCCCTCTCTGTGCACTTGTCCATCTTGGTCACTGCGTGAAGGCCCAAACTTACGCATGTAAGATCTAAGGATCTACCGTACAGGACGTGGTGGTATGGCACTATACGCCTGCCCCCCCTGTCGGAAACACTATCTCGACTCCTCTCCTCGCATCGGGAAGATCCGACATTTCCTCGTCTACGACGTTGCCGCCGCGTGACCCCTATGACCCACCAATTGTCCCTCTCGTACCCGCTCTCTAGGACCCTGCCCCGGCCGCGCGCATGTCGTCCTCCAGCTCGCCCTCGCGGTAGAGGTGATAGAACCTCTCATACGTCGCGTCGACACCGCCCTCGCCCCCTTCCCCACCGGCGCTCCCCTTGTCCCCCTTGCTCTGGTTGGCCTTGGATACCCAGGGCACCAGCTGGTCCTGCGCCGAGTGCACGTCCCAGCCCGCCGGCTCGAGCCCTGCTCGAGCGCCCACACGTACACGAGCACCTGCCCGCCGCCGTCTCCCCCCTCACGCACTCGAGCAGGCCTCGGAGGGCGTCGACGCGCCGCGCCCGCGTCGACAGGTGGTGGACGACGGCGATGCAGAGCGCGAAGTCGGCGCAGCCCCGGCGGAAGGGCAGCGCGAGGCCGTCGGCCACGGCCACGTCGAAGCCGCGCCCCCGCGCGATGCGCACCAGCGAGGGGCTCCGGTCCGAGCCCACGATGTGCACGTCGCCGCCCTCGCGAACACCCAGGTACTTGCCGTTGCCGCAGCCCACGTCGAGCCCCACGGACCCGGGCGCCACGCGCTCGCGCAGGAACGACGCCACGAAGGGCCACGGCTTGTACCGCGTCGAGCTGAAGTGGCCCGCGATCGACTCGTACACGCTGTGCACATGCTCGTCCTCGTACGCCGCCGGCGACTGCGCCGCAGCGTCGCGGACGGCGTTGGATGTCGTGTCTGTGTCTGTGCTGGTGGTGGTGGTAACTGTGGACGATGGCTCTGCTTGGGCATCGTGCCGCGGCCGTGGCCGTGTCATGTGAACCTGTGGGCCGCGACATATTTCCTGCGCGTCGTCGCACAGGTTTACGCAGAGTAGAATAGGCAGTTCTCTCTCTCTCTCTCGCGACCGGTCACACTTCGTCTGGTGACCTAACTGAGACACGGTATTTCCACACGCCGCAGACAACCTCTCTGTGTGGTCGTTGTTTCTCAGCACGGGCAGCGCGGCCCGGGCGCAAAGAAGAAAAGAAAAAACTAGGATGATGGGTGTTGAAAATCTCACTTTGTACGACCCCTGTCAGTAAATCAGTCGGTTGCGCTGTTGTTTGCGGTCGAGATAAGGTTGATTATTTTTGCCCCTCTCCCCGTGGTAAATTCGGAGATCTGATCCCTGAATTACGCTGGCCCCTCCCCCTCCCCCGTCTTTTGGGTCCAAGGCTGGTAAAGTAACTACCACCGGGCCGTCCCGTCATGCGAAATTAAAACGCCGGGATTCTATTTAAAAATAAAATAAAAAGAGAAACAAATTCGGTACGTATTTGTATTTTCTCGTCTATCTCTCTCAAATCCCAGGGGTCGCGGGCTTTTGACCAAACACAGTACATATGCCCTGGTCTGGTTCGGTATTTCTTACCGGGCCGGGGAACGGGAACTAATACCCCCAAAACCGAGACCAGGGATCAAAACGCGATCCGGTGTAATGGGTTGCTTATTTTTAATGGCCCGTCTGACTAACCATGGTGGCAACTTGGGTACTACACCACGACACCGCGCCAAGTTTCAACCGAGGAGGTCAAGCTTACAAAGAAAGTACGGTAGCAGCAGCAGCAAGCAGCAAGCAGCAGCAGTAACGTCTCATTCACGCGCACGCGGGCTGGCGATCGGGAGAGGGGGGGGAGGGATTCTTCGACCAGCTTCGATGGGCAACGTCCATCCGAGTGTTGTCTCAGGTAGCGATTCGCGCGCGACCACACCCCCTTCCGCCAAACGTCTCGTCCCAGGTTTCCGGTCCCTCCAATTATAGCCTCCCGCGGGGAGGGGTTCCCAGCGATTCTTTCTTGGCTCGGCTAACGTGGTGAATGAGATGGGTTGTCCTGCGTCACGGGGGGTGTTATCTGTACGTGGCTCAAACGGGACATTCGAGCGCCGTCTGGGGAAACGTTGGCGAGCGGCTCTGCATGCGATCCACCCCCTCCTCCCGGTACTACGTAGGCTGGTAATGTATGATGATGATGATGCTGGTTGAGATTTATGCGAGATGGGGCCGATCAGGTTCGCTCGATGCATCCCCGTGTGGATGTCGTGTTGGATGGGGCTTTTGTGGAGGTGCATCTCATTGGCGTACGACAGCGTGTCATTGCAACCTCTCCTCGTGTAGACGAGGAACGGATGGTAGTTTGACCGATGAAACCTATAGAACGGGAATCTATAATGCGTTGGCTACGATCAAATCAAATCAAATCAAACAATACCGAAAAAAAAAAAAAAAATAAGAACACAACACGAATCAGGTTAGTAATAAGTTGCCCCCGAAAGACGATGAAATGTCTCAAACCATAAGTATTCAGCTTAGTAGTAGTAGTGAAGCCATAAATGACGAAATCGAATAATTCCTTGATTATTGGTTACTACGTATACACTTGTGTGACTCTCCATCTCACCATATCTTCTTCGCATTGACGAAAAACTACTCCGGTTCTCCAATCAGGGCTTTGAACTCGTCAAGACATGCGACCCAGGTGGCTCGTCCGTTCTCGCTCTGTGCGAACCCATCCACGATCTCGCTCACCTCGAGATCCTCGGCCATGTGTTCCTCGCTCGTGGTGCCGTCCAATATGGTGGTCCCCTCCAGGCCCAGCACGAGAGCGTACAAGGCGACCGAGGTGCTGACGCCGGCGGCCTCGACAAGTTTGCCCACGGGGCCGCTGCGCAGTAGCTCGGGGTTGCCGCTCAGAGTCCAGAAGGTCTGGAACGCGATGCGCTGGATGCGGCAGTACTCTCGCAGATCGACCTCCCACTTCGTCGCGGGGTAGAAGCGATTCTGCACCACGGCCGGACGGATGCTGACGTCGGGGCTGGTACAGAGCCTGCTAACGACGTGCAAGTCCGTGTTGGAGATGCCCAGTTGCCGGATTCGATGTGGCACGTAGGTTTCTAGGGCCTTCCATACCTTCAGCAGGTCTGAGAAGTGGTTGGAGGGTGCCGAGTGCAACACGAGACTGTCGATATAGGCGGCCACCGAGCCGTCAAATGTGAAATTGGTAAGCGAGGAGGCCACAGAGGCGTGCACCTGTTCCTCCAGGGTGCTTTGGGATCATAGGGCATGTTGTTCACGTCCTGTCCACCGACGGTGTGAACTTGGTCTGGATCTGAGAGCATCTCGTCAGCATCTCGACTTGCATGCATAGAGCAGGGATTGCAGTCACACACAAACAGATCCTCTCGCTTCACGATGCCCTTGGAGATGGCCTCCTTGATGCCAGCACCGACTAGAGCCTCATTGTAGTGACGCGGCTGGGCAGCTGTGTCAACGCCTCGGAATCCCGCTTTCAAAGCCTTGAAGACGAGGTCTCCCGTGGTCTCTTTCTTCCAAGCCGTGCCGTATAGAAGTCTAGGTATAGCCATGCTGAATTTTGTTTACTGTATGGAGCTATAGAAGCTGAGTGCGGCTACATACTCACTCATCGTGGGGTGGAAACGTCATTCTAACCATGGTGTCACAATGATCATGCCAACCAGGTACCTAGATCATAGAGATGGGATGTTGTACACCTGCATTGAGGGGTATGTATAATAGACGTAATGTATCCATTTAATGAGATATATTTAACAAATGAGTCCGGAATGTGAAATTCAATCCTGGCCTCGGAAAGTTCCGATGATCCACAGCCGTTCTCTTTGTAAGTACATACATATAAGACATTCTTCAGTAGATAGATGACCGTGTAATGCCAATCTCAATATTCTCATCGTTTGAATCTCGTCACTATCTTCCTTCATGGTTTCTAATCAAGCTTCCCCTGGTTTGAGCACCTAACTGCTGATATGCATACTTAGGGCTTACGGATTACCTACGGCTTACCTATTCTCGCGTAAAAAATCTACCGGGAATGAATCGGCACTTGTCTTGTTCTACTGTAACTACCTCCGGTCAATTGAAATATTGCCGGGATGTGGATACGTATTACTCGCCTCGCCTTTCTATATGAAGCTATCATCACACGTTACGGCCGTGTCGAGTTACCAATGCCGGGTATATCAACCAACTCGGCTCCAATCACGGAGACTTGAGATACCACACTACAATGCTAATGATACACATTCTGGCCTGCTTACAATATCATGCCAGCAGCTTCAAGGTTTCCTCCCAAAGACCCATTGCCGGCAGCCCCTTTTATGGCTTAGCCGTTTCGGAGCGAGAACCACCTCAAATCATGGGATGCCGATGGTTGATGCAAACCCCGAATTCGAGCCAAGAAGATAAAAATGGGCCCTCTCATGAACCCCTCACCGCAAATACTGATCCCAAAACATAAGACCTAACCTAGATGCCCATATTCAAATGAACAGCGGGCCCGGGATCTTGTACCGTTTGCTGAAGGATCACCACTAATGGCTATTAATAATGTTCTAGACTTTAAACAGTAAGCTGTCTAGATAGATAGCGTTTCCCTAGTTTCGAGGCCAACTACCTAAGGTGCTAGTAGTGTTGGGATTCTGTACTCGTATATATTAGCATGACTTGCTGTTTACCCCGCCTTCTTGTAGCATTATCAAGCCAACAAAACTCTAGACCTTGACGAACTTCTTCTCTTTACCGAACCATTGATCTGTACTGTTTTGTCTTCGAGATACTCGATTTCCTCGAAGTAGAAAAACGTCCAACCTCTTACCTAATCCCCCTCGATTAGTAATCCAGAAGCTCACGATGGCGCAATCCCCTCATACCGTCCGGTGGGGTATCTTGGCCACGGGGTTCATCGCGCAGAGTGAGTCTCGTCCTCCTTCCCAAGCCCCCGTCAGCTTACCCCGATCTGTGTGCGACCACACCTGCTCACATGTGGCTGTGGCGGCGTAGTGTTCGTCCGAGACCTGCTCTGCAGCCCGGCGACGCGCGAGGTGACGGACGTCGCGCACAAGGTGGTGGCGGTGGCGTCGTCGCGGTCCAAGGAGAGCGCGGCGGGCTTCCTCGAGAAGGTGAACCTGGCGCCCGAGGGCGTCAGCCTCTACGGCTCGTACGACGACCTCGTCAACGACCCCGACGTCGACTGCGTCTACGTCGCCACCCCGCACAGCCACCACTTCCAGAACGCCATGCTGGCCCTCCAGGCCGGCAAGAACGTCCTGTGCGAGAAGGCCTTCACCGTCACCGCCTCGCAGGCCCGGAAGCTCGTCGAGACGGCCCGGGAGAAGAACGTGTTCCTGATGGAGGCCGTCTGGACTAGACACTTCCCCCTCAGCATCAAGATCAGGGAGCTCGTCAAGTCGGGCGCCATCGGCACCGTCTACCGAGTGATTGGTGAGTGAAAGCTCTTCTTCATGCAATAAGGATCTCTTTTATGATCTCCCGTGTTACTCTCGGATGAGATTGTCCAGGACTTGGTTGCTGACACCGTGCATGGCTATAGCCGATAACTCCGTCGGCAACGACGGGCCCGACGGCACGCTGACCTTCCCGGACGAGAACCGCATGGTCAACATCGACCTCGCGGGCGGCGCCCTGCTGGACATGGGCATCTACTCGCTCACCTGGCTCTTCCAGATCCTGTACCACCTCCAGCCCGAGGCGGATAAGGAGGCGCCCCAGACGCTGGCGTCGGTCCAGCAGTACAAGACGGGCGCCGACGAGTCGACCAGCATCCTCGTCTCGTTCCCCAAGCACAGGAGCACGGGCGTGGCGCTGACGTCGCTGCGCATCGCCACCAACACGGACGGCAAGAACGGCGGCGGCCCCGCCATCAAGATCCAGGGCACCCTTGGCGAGATCCAGGTCATGGGCCCGCGTACCGCCCCACGCAGTACAAGGTCGTCAAGAAGGACGGTGACGGCCAGGTCGAGCGTCGACTGCCCCATCCCCGTCGACCGCGAGCGCCGCTCGGCATGGGCATGTTCTGGGAGCCGACGAGGTCGCGCGGTGGTCTGCGTGACGGCAAGAAGGAGAGCGCCGTACTCCCCTCTCCGAGAGTATCGTCATCATGGAGGTCATGGAGGAGGCGCTGAAGCAGGGAGGTATCAAGTACCCGGAAGTCATCACCACCGACGTCTTTGACCCCAAGAGCCCGCAGAACACGGGTGCCCGGTAAGCCGGACAAGGAGTCTTGGAGAAGAGAGTAGGCGAGTTTTGGTATCTTGTGGCTAAAAATATATGTAAAATGTGCTATCTACGCACAAACCACGTATAAACATTACTACGTCGACTAGTTCGGCGGAGTCAGATCATAACACACACAAAAGAAATCACAGGTTCAAGGTCTTCCAAGGGTGACCAATGAGAGCCAATATAGCCAACATAGCCATGTCTTTAATAGATTGCGAGCTCTATGTGCCGTAGGAACAACCTCATTATGTGAATTCGTAAACAATCTAATCTCTCTTTGCAAACCTTGCTAGGGCTGGTCCTAGGTCGGCTTCTTTCTCCTTTTTCTTTTGCTCCCGCTGCTGTTGTTGCTCTTTCCAAATCTCGTCGACCTTGAGTCTCTTTTCGTCGATAACGTTCTTCGCCCGCTGTTTTCTGAGATACCTCTGAAGCGCGCTATTCTTGCCACGCGCCTTGTTCCTAATTTCTGTTTCCACATCCACCGGTTTGGCGTCGAGATCCCTATCAGCCTGTCGCTGCTGCTCGGAACGCAGGTCTAGATTTCCAATAAATGTAGGGTCGAGAGCGATCATCTCTGGCTTCAGCTTGTTGAGGAGTGATCTGACTTCGCTGTCTTGTCTCTCCTTAACGGTCTCGAAAGGATTGACTTCTGTTACGTCCATATTCGGCTCTCCCGCTCCTGGGACAAGGATAGAGCTTGTCGAAAAGTTAGCAGCGCGCCAAAAGTTGAGTTCTTGATGTTTAATGACGTACCTAAATCCTTCGTCGTGGCCAATTCCAAGACGTCTTCCAGGGGACACCACTTCACTCTTTCGACTCTTTGGCCCTCGCCGCCCATGTCAGATACGGGCTTTGTACCTTAGTCTGCTCGGCTGCGTGCTTTGTAAATAACCCCTGCCACATGGTTGTATGCGTTCCCCAGCCGACGGCAGTAACGCCTCGGTCTGATATCGCAACTGACGAAGCTGGCTGCCTTGTAAAGTACTCGTTTACCACCCGAAACTGACGTATATCCCAAACAGCCATTTTACAATCCTGGCCAGTAGTAACCATATATCGTCCCTCTGTTTCAATAAGCATTTGGATGTTAGAGCTGCGAGCAAAAAGACATACTAGAAGGACGTTAGCGTATAGAAAGAGAAGATGGCTTCAAAATAATAAACTCACCCTCGATCAATAGACATAGACCGCACCGGGCCTCTATGTGCTAATAATTTAACAAGTGGCCCATTCGATGAGGAACAGCTAGGACTCCAAAGTTGAATCTGGCCATTGTTGTGTCCGGAGAAACAGACCGCATTATAAGGATTTTGTGCTAGAGAAGCCGGAGGGCCTAACTTGGTAGCAATCTCGCTCACTAACAGACCCGTAGAAACGTCCTGATATTTTAGATAACCGCTAGCGCCCTATACTATAGTGAGTAAACGTGAGCGTCTCATGCCGCTTGTATTACATACGAGTGTGACTAAGAGGAAATGATACTATCGAATGTATTAGTAAGTGTCTAGACAATAAAACTGTAGGACCAGACTCAGCTTACCGGTAAAAATTCAAGATGGGAGACTTCACGATGCTGATTTAGGCAATGCAACTCAACACCAGCGCCATCGTATATGTAGACATTTTTCTTCTGGGCCACAGCCATATACTAAACAAATACGGGTTAGCATCATTAGAATAATTGGCTATTATGGGCACCAGCCTGGTGAGCACCAATTCCCGAGCCACTCAATAAATCAGAGATAAGGTACAAGGTGAAGAATTACCTGATTTGTGTGCAACCACCGAACATCCCGAACTATTTCGTTGACTTGAAACTCGCAGTTTAATTTCCCCTGCCGCCAGTCCATGGAGGCAACTATGCTCACACCGTCAGCATTTCTGTCCCAGGCTCATGTAGCAGGTATTCGCGTACTATGCCCTTTTCTTCCTCCTAAAAGCAAATCCCTGGCCATTCCTACTATAGTCGAAGACGTAAGGGCCGAGCTCGTTGAGGGTCAGGTCGAACCGCTTTTGCGCCGTCCCAATAGCTACACTGTCTTGTATCCTCCTGTGTGACCTTATAGGTGCGTTCTAATTCGGTTTCCGGTTCGAGGTAGCCCGACGTCCCCTCCAGCAAAATCTCTGCATCCTTCGCTTTAAGTGTGGCCTCCTTGTACTTGGACTCGAGAGCTTGCAAGTTCCTGCGCAGTTTCTTGTCCTTTATCGTCTTCGTGTTTACCCTTCTGCCGCGGCCGTAATCTCTCTGCGCCTCCTTCTCGCGTCGACGCTTCTCACGTTCGCTTTTCGGTATAAGGCTTGTCCGCGCTTCATCCACGACCAGTGCGCCGTTGCCGGTCTCCATAGCCGCGAATTAGCGGGCAAATATTCCTAGGCGATAGAGGACGTGTTTTGATAATGCAGTTTGACACTGCAAAAATTGGTGCTATAAGTAGCCGCGGTTGTATAACATAAAGTCGCGAGCAATTAGCAAGACGGCGCAATGCTAAAGTCAGAACGCAGAAGCTGGGAAAACCGTCAACTCCTAATCCTCCAAAATTTTAGTGGGACCACAGGGGTCCTAATAACGCCCCACCACGATAACCATCAGCCTACCAACGCTACCACCTATAAGGTTAGGTCGATACACTGCGACCTACTGTAACAGCGGAGTGCATTGCCCACACAAAAAATCTATGCCCCTCTATTGCTAATCGATATACGCTGCAGCCCCTCCAACATTCCAATTTATCACTTACAGGCAGGCATAATAGCATCTTTCCAACCTTACTCACTATTAATCATAAATCGTCATCGCCGGTGACTCATTAAGAACTGGGCGCTACACCTTGGTCTCTCCTACTTGGACTAAGATCTCCAACCTGGCTTCGATACCATTTAGATTTAAAGCTGGTGGTGACGGCAAGATGCCTTCGGCCACCCATTCCCACCGGCCAACCACTAAAGTTGTGCACAAGGCCTTCAAATCCAAAAAAGCAACCAAGGGCTCACTCCGTGATCAAGCCAAAGGTAATATCTTAACGGTTGCGCTACTTTCCAGGGGCTGTATACCAACATTCTTCTGTAGGCAAAGTTCCCAACGAAAGACGAAAGACACCCACCAGCAAATCATGTCCAAAATCGATCGGCGGAACCAGGCTAAGCAGCGCCAGCTTCAGAAGCACAAGGAACACCAAAAGGAGGCCTCTATATTCCTGGGTCGGGATGGTGCCCTAGGATCGTTGCCGTCGTCCCCTATGCGCCGACAGTGACGCTCTTGCTGCCATTCGAAGTCTCAATGCCAGTCTCGACATCGAATGCGACGTATCCGCCTCCACATTCCGAGTGCCTGTAGATCGCTTCAAGCAGAGACTTCAGTACATACCCGTCAGCACTAGGGATCTTTCAGCCTGCATGGATGCGGCACGAGTGGCTGACTACGTCGTCTTTATCCTATCTGCCGAAACCGAGGTGGACCCCTTGGGAGAGCTGATTATTCGAAGCATCGAAAATCAGGGATGTCTACCTTATTCACTGTTGTCCAGAACCTCGATAAGGTAGAGCCCGCAAAAGCAAGGCCTGATGTTGTTAAATCTCTAGCTTCTTTTATGACACACTTTCACCCGGGACAAGACAAGATATATAGTCTTGACTCCAGGCAGGAATGCTCCAACTTGATGAGATCACTTTGTAGCACTACTCCAAAAGGCATCAACTGGCGGGACCAGAGACCATGGATGCTGGTAGACAATGTACGGTGGCCGTCTAACGAGACAGAATCTACCGTATTGACGGAGTCGTCCGCGGAAAAGGCCTGAAAGCCGATCGATTAGTACATGTGGGGAATGGGGCACTTTTCAAATAGAGAAGATCATAGCAGCCCCAATCTCGACTAAGAAACGGAAAGATGATGATGGTATGGCTGTCGACGATACGGAAGAACAGGTGCTAGAGATCCCGGACGAAGAGCAAGACGATCTTGCTGAGCTTGCCCCTGAAGAAGCAGTCATGAATGACATTGATGGTGATGACACGATGGGATCTAGTGCGCCAACGGCTAAAAAGGGTGTTTTGCTGGATGACCATCATTATTTCTCAGAAGAAGAGCTCGAGAAATATGAGGCCCCTAAAAACTCCCCAAGGGAACATCTGCATACCAAGCAAATTGGATACTGGACGATGTCTCTGACTCCGAGTCGGAATTCGACGAGGACATGAAAGATGCACAAGACGAGACAGTATCAGCCCGGCCGGAGGATGGTGTAGAAGGTCTCGCCGGTCGTGAACCCACTGAAGCTGCTATGTCGAGTATCCCCAATCCGAAGCTTTTGCAGAGCTAAACGAGGATGACGATGCACAGCAGCTTGCGGCGTATCGAAATCAGAAACGCGATGAAGCAGAGGAAGACAAAGAGTTCCCTGACGAGATCGAGTTACATCCCAACGTGCTCGCCCGCGAAAGACTAGCTAAATATAGAGGTCTCAAAAGTCTGCGCACAAGCCCTTGGAACAAAGAAGAAGACCGCCCCTACCAACCCGAAGAATGGTCTAGGCTACTGCAAATTTCGGACTATCAATCTTCTAAGAATAGAACCTTCGCGAGGCTTTAGTTGGCGGTGTAGCTCCCGGAACTCGAATTCACATTTATCTAAAAGGTGTACCCGCAAACCTTCGAAAGACCTGCAATACCTCACAGCCGGTTACCTCTTCGGCCTCCTTAGACACGAGAATAAGAAGACGGTAGTCAACTTCGATATTACCCAAAACTATGAAAAGTCAATTAAGGCGAAGGAAGAGCTTATTGTTCAGTGTGGCCCTCGGAGATTCGTCATCAACCCGTTGTTCTCTAGTAGCGGAACCACCGAGAATGATGTACACAAGTACTACCGCTTTCCTCCACCCAGGAGATGCCGCCATCGCAACATTCATGGGACCAGTCACATGGGGCTCGGTCCCGGCGCTGTTCTTCAAGCGCGTGACACCGGAAAGGGTGAAGAGGGTCCCACCCTTCCTCTACAACTAGTCGCTACGGGCACTTCTCGTGCGCCAACTACCAACAGAGTGATCGCCAAGCGTGCCATTCTGACTGGTCATCCTTATCATATCCACAAGAAGGTCGTTACCATCCGATATATGTTCTTCAACCGGGAGGATGTCGATTGGTTCAAGGCTCTTCCGCTGTGGACCGGGAGGGGTAGGAGTGGTTATATCAAAGAGACTTTGGGTACTCATGGTTACTTTAAAGCTAACTTCGACGGTGTAATCAACCCTCAGGATTCTATTGGTGTCAGTCTATACAAACGTATGTGGCCAAAAAGCGCCACGCCGTTTACAGGGCCGTTATTAGAAGAGGGAGCTGTTGTTGAACAAAGTGATGCAATGGACGAGGATATCCAATAGAAAATTACTAGACTTGGTATTATGGTATATAAGCTGATGACTTATGAACGATCACATGGGAAGCATCTAAAGAGTGTTTTTTACTTTAATATCCTGCGTTTATTTCGATGTGCTTAATTTGAATGATTATAGTATTACAAGGTTTCTACCATAGGTGATATGTAGAGGAGGTTCTTCGTGATGTCAGGCCTCCTTTATAATAGTATACCGTAACGTCCATATCAGAACCCCCTATTTATACCTACTCTTTGGAAGGCCGCGCAGCATGGCGAGTAAAGGCCAGCTCAACCCAATGTCTCGAGCCTTCCGTCGGCCTCGGACCGCCTCTACTCCGAGCGACCTCCTCAGCACCACTCGCCCTCCACGCACTGAGGATGAGATTTATAATATGATCAACACCGACATCCTTCTTAACCTGCGCAAAGACAGTCGGGCCGCCCTCCCTCATCTTGCGCGCATCGCGCTCCATGACGCCCAAGTCAGCGCCCACGGCCTCGGCGAGATCCGTCTTGTTGACGACGAGCAGGTCGCTCTGGGTGATGCCGGGCCCGCCCTTGCGGGGGATCTTGTCGCCGCCGCTGACGTCGATGACGTAGACAATGAAGTCGGCGAGCTCGCGGCTGTAGTTGGCGGCCAGGTTGTCGCCGCCGGACTCGATGAGGAGGGTCGGGCGCGAACTCGGCGTGCAGGTCCTCGAGCGCCGCGAGGTTGGCCGAGATGTCCTCGCGCACACGCGCGCGTGCGGACATCCGCCGTCTCGATCGCCCGGATCCGCGAGGCCGGCAGCGCCCGGTGCCGCGTCAGGAACTCGGCGTCCTCGCGCGTGAAGATGTCGTTGGTCACGGCCGCCAGGCCGTATTTGCCGCGCAGGCCCAGGCACAGGGCGAGCATCAGGGCCGTCTTGCCCGAGCCGACGGGGCTGGGTTGGGGTTGTTAGCTTTATGCGTGTGTGGATTTGTGTAGGATGTATTGTGGATTTTCATGTTAAGTAGACATATTTGAGAGTTGTCACCTGAGAAAATTTCACTTACCCTCCAATCCCGATGGTGAAGGCCCGCTCGTGCCAGTCCCGGCCCTCGACGATGGGCATCTCTCGGCCGAGGAAGCTGCCGGGCCCGTCGAGGATCTCATGGGAGTGGCCGTGGTCGGCGGCCGAGATGCCATCGTGAGAATGGGTCACGCCGTCGTGGGAGTGTGACATGATGGTGTATATATATATAACGATATTTGTCGGCGCTATACTTGATTACTTATGTTTTAGTTGGCATGTGTCAAACTCATGCGCCTGTGACTAAGAGAATGCAGTTCTGTGTGAGAAAGATCTCTTGGTATGGGTTCGCCAAGTTGTTGAGATGAGTGAGGGGCATTTTCGCGCCCTCGATGCGGGGCTCTTCACGCCTTAGATCACTGTGACTTTAGTATCGATCGATATTCTATCTTGAAACGTAAATTAATCTGCATAGTCTTCATTATTTGGTAGACAAGCCAGAATTACTAGATCTTAGAATCATTCAGCAGATATGTCAAGTAAAAGATAGAAAAGGGTTGATAGTGAATGCTAATACTCGTACTACTATTTTCAAAAGATTGGTAGGTTTTTAGGTACTTATGGATGGATACATGAGTCTACGTCACAAGTTATACGCGCCAATCTTCATGTATATATGTCTGTCCGAATATTCAAAACATACATTTCGTTACTCACAGCTATAACAAATCTTTGTTTCGACTTGCCTAAAGTACGTAGGCATTGAATACAACTAATGACAGAATGCATAACAGATGGATGACAATGCCTAAAATTCGACTATAGGAATTGATCCAGACTGAGAAGAGCTATAGTTATTATAAGAGAACATAAAATTAGTTGCCACGATTAGCCTAGTGGCGGGATACCTACCTACTTCTCATCACGCAGGTGGCCGGCAATACCCCCATCGAGAGCATCTCTCGTTATGCAACTTTTATCGTATGAAGACTCATCATAGCAGCCGGACTCAATTCACAATTACTCTTCGACAACAATTCTATTTCTCAGAAATATGATTTAATCTAGAGATCCTCCTGTCTGGGAGCTCAGAGTCGCGTCCCTTATCTTTTATTGTGGCATTTCAGCACAGCTCAATAATTGCATCAATACTCTTACCAAAATGCTCAGTTGCCCAATAGTCACACCCAGACGGGAAAGTGAGCAGCATGTAGGGTAGTGCTTTGACGTTGGATTCGGTTCGTCGTCCCCGAATGGGATGAACGTTTGGTTCCCTTTGGGACATGCATATCTAAGCTAGACTCTTGGAGGCGTGTACGAGCCTCAATGCGAGTCATTACTAGGTCGTGTATGTCTGATCAATGGAAGTCTTTTCTTATTGACAGCTAATGCTAGCGGACCACCCGCAGCGATTAATGGGCAAGATGTATTTCTACGCTAGGTACTCTACTAGGCAAGCCGGTTCCCGAAGTGAGGCTGGAACCATATCTTCGGGTAAGCAGAGGACCGTCGCTCTCCTCCTTTCTCCTCGTAAGCTTGACCGCCTTGAGTCGGCCTCAGTTCTATCTGGAGTCCGTGCTCCCCAGCGAGTGGTTGTGGCTTCCTGTCCCTACATCGAGACTTCATGATGTCGATAGAATTAGAGGAGTGAGTCTACGACACTAGGTGCCTAGACCTACGCCTCCATTGTTCCCGACTACCTGGGTTTAGATTGTGATGTCGTATCGTATCATTCCTTGCTCGCAGTAGTTGACTGCGGTCTACACATACTGGAAACCAGGGATCGCCCTGGTAACGGCGAGTGAAGCGGAAATTCCGGCGATTTATTGCTCGTGAGAACATACAACTTCCTGGGAAGTGGATGCCATCTCTCTTTTTATAGATTCTAAAAAACACTCAACCGCTAGGCACAGTCGCACTATGCTCGAAATACAAAAGCAATCCTAGCTAGACGATGTATAGAGATATCATATGATTGAGGCAAGTCCATGCGGCGCGCGTTGTCTCACTATTGATGCTGTATACTATGCAAGAGTCCGTTTCATGCTGTTTACTTGGTCTAGTTCAATATTGAATCGGGGCACCCAGAGCAAAGCCATCTTTTCTTACCAATCATTGGTGAGCATCGACCCCGAGTAGTTACAAAAGAGCTGCCTAGATCGGGCCTGGACCACTACGAACGATAATTCCAAAACGGGGACGTTTTCTTATCAATGTACCTAGCCGATATACGTGTACGTGCTAGGTAATGAAAGATCCAAGGTCAACGGTGGATGGCTGATGTATACGTTCTTGGCTGCAGCGGGCGGCCTACCGGTACTTAAGTATATTGCTTCGCTTCGCGCTCCGATAGACGTCTTCACGAACCCATCCCGGTAATTAATATCTTCACATATTCACCACCACCCCGAACTGCCTCGAGCTCCCGCGCGCGCTTACACTACAGTAGTGGACGGAAGCATCCGGCGCCATCTGTCATAGTATGCAATCAGCCTTGTTGTGCCACCTCAGGTTATCGAAAGAAAGAAAAATAATAATCGTACGTTTTGTACATTTTTTAGCGGATGCCGGGGAGAGACTATACTGGATCGATCACTGCGAGATCGTGGCTCGAGCAGAAAAAAAGGGCAGAGCCTTGGACGTTTCCCGGCCCCTGCTTTGGTAGCAGAAGTGGCTTGCTTGGCCTCACAGCCGATTCGCTCACGCCAGCAGAGCCGAGCGAGGATTACACGTACCAAAAACTTCTGCAGCGTTGCACCTCGCTATGCATCTGTCACTAATCAACGTGAAGACATGGATGCCTCGACTCACCAGCGCCCTTAAGCTAAGACTAGCCTAGTCTTTATAGATTTCGATTTGTTCTGTTTCATTAAAACATAGCAATATCGTATATGGTTTCGAAGAAAAAGTTGTATCCAGCTTAAAGGCTAGCTTTTACATGAAGTGAGGGCTATTGGCACCGTAGCATACTCATCCAGAGAACTTACTATGGTGGTATCAATTTGTGAAAGACCCTTGACCCTGGCTATAGTGAGATCGCAAAAGTAATAATATGGAAAGGTCTCGATCAAGGGGTTCTCAGGGTTTCTTCTCCCACCCCCTCATACTGTCAAGGGTCCAAGCGCACTATCTTGTGTAGTGTATACCTGCTGGACAAGCTTATTATCCTATTCTTTTCATGGGTTATGCGCCACCAACGAACGACAGGGCGCAAAACTCACGGAAGGGTTGGCAAATCTAGGATTAATAGCCCATTTAGCTAATGTATTGCAGTGGATATGCGTTGAACCCACCGTATTCTGATCACCCTGAAGCTTGTGCCGCATTCCCCGGTTTTTATGGCAGCAAAATACTTGCGAGACTTGCCTTTACTTGCCCACGATAATGCCTATTCCCACTACAGGCCCACAATGGTACATATATATCGTACTATAATGAGTACTGGATGGCAGCATAGGCTTCTATACTAAAAAGCGTCAAAGCGTGACGAGGACGGAGAAGCGGAAACATATGTATGTACTGTGTACGAAGTATGTAGGCAGATAGACAGACGTTGTGGAGGTGAACGGATCACAGCGCATCGACATAACACAACATGGAATGGCAGGACAGGGATATAGCGAGCGAAGAAAAACCGTCCATTCACGTACAGTATGTCGAGAGAGGCAAGACGGTTAAATCGCGATTTCGTAGTCGCACAGCACGGGTACACGACATGGTGAACTACACCACCTTAGCAGCCCGTTGTTCCAATGGGCGGGTACCGGATGAGGGTCGGCATGAAGGTGGGAAGCACAACGCCAGAGAGGCAAGAGAGATGAGCTGATGGTTTTTGGTTTATGGGGCCTGCAACCCAACGGCATTGCGAATGAGGTGAATTAGGTACGACGACGACGACGACGACGACGACGAAAAAAGCCGGTTTGTGTCCCCCTTCGCTCTTCCCCCTGGGGAAATGCCCTTGCGCAGTCAGCCATTGGGACTAGACAGGAACAGGAACAGAAACCCTGCTTGCCGCTGCAGGAGAGATGCAGGTGTCCTTTAACTCTCCACACGCATATGTGCAATGTACCAATTAGGTTTCTGCAGTGCATCTAACACCACCTACATGGTGTATTAGTAGGTCCAAGGACCTGCGCTCAGCACCAAACCTCGTGCTGTATTATGTAGGTAGTATGGTGTGGTGTGGTGTGGTGTGGTGTATGTAGTAATGGTAGAGATGATGATATGATGGCTGATCGTCGATGAAGATGCGATTAGTCTGGCCGGAAATCTCCTAGTCGAGAAATAGCCATAGCTCGAGTTCACGGCGATGATTTTCACACGAACATCAACGCCACTACCGTAATCACGGGGCGCGATAGCTAACTTTCAGATACGCTATTCCATTTGAACCTAGCCTCGTTCACTCTACTCCATCATATGTAAGCTACTTGCACTTGATCGAAGTACATACCTATGACTAGGTACAGCATGTGAGGATGTGAGGATGTGAGGATGTGAGGATGCGAGCAAAAAAACAAGGCAGGTAGTGTACAGCTCTGTGTACAAGGACAAGGTGATCAAGATACCTATAGTTATTTTCCAGACGGAAGTTCCCGATCTTTGTGCTGTACAGTATGAAATGCGGACAGTCTAGTATTAAGCTTCGGGAATCTGCTCTACATGCCGGATGGACGCTCCTCTCTCGGGAAATCGCAGCGAGGGAAGTCTAGTCGATTCTCTCGGCTCTGCGTTCCTGAGCTTCTGTCATTCACTGTCTTGACCGCCGACTCGACGAAACAAACACCCCGCTGCCGATCAAAGGCAGGGAAAATTATAGTGTAAGAAAGATAAAAAAAATTGGACCTCTGGAGGGGAGAAGACCCTGGCTCCAACTTCCAGATACCGTTTAGCCAAATCGCTAGTGAGTAGCGGAGAAAAAGCAGGGGGTGAAAACAAAATGCGACTGTAGTGTGCTAGTCTAATAGTATGACCCTGTGAGCCGACCCCGACCAATGGCTTGTGCCGCTAGTAACGGCGTCGTTCTTGCAATGTCAAGTGACCTCTCTCCCGCTTTGGATTCCGGGGCCAGGTGAACACCTGTCTCGGGAAATACGACTCGTACCCTTTCCCAAACCAGTGTAGCCGGCAGCAATTAGAATGAGAAATAGGCATAGTGCGTCGCTGGGCAGTCATCCGATCCCTTCTTCAGTTCGAGGGGGTGTGTGTGTGGTCTTGAATGAATAAGAACCTATTCTGGGATGCTAAGTAAATAAGGTTGTTGGGCGGGTTTCGGCCGCGGCAATCTCGAATCTTAAATCTATGCTGCAGGCAAGTTGAGCAAGTGAATTTGCCAGGAATCTCAGCGTCGCGTTTACACATAAGTACACCACCCCGCTCGGTCCATCTGTGTGTTTGATATTACTTAATCTCTGATCTCGTCCCTTGGGGCTTATATAAAAGTAAATCATTTTTCCATCCCTGTATATTTCCCACCACCGGCCTCCTCGAACTCGCATCTTCCCACTTTTATCTCTTGCCGGGCTACTTATTTCTATATCGTAACGACGCCTACCTTCCGCTAGAATCTCGTCGCAGGCGCCCCATCGTAGCCACACACGCAACGCCTCCACTTGGATCTGGCTTCCGGACGGCACTCGTACCGCACAGTGACAAGAAGACGGCATCGTGCCGGTGTAAGGCTAGCTAGCCAGCCAGCCAGCCAAGGCGTACCAGGCAGCTGTGACGTGACATGGGATATTCTGCATACCGTGCTCCAACTATCTGCTGCAGCTACTTTCGGAACACGCCAGTCGAGAGGAAAAGGCGACCCAAGATTCCCACAACCCCTACGACCCCGACGGCGGCCCTAGCTCGTGTCTGCTGCCAAGCCTATCGTCGGCTATCGATCACTTTCGTCCCTGGCCTCTATATTAGTTAGAGAACTCCACCTCTTCCTAGGAACCCTGTTTTGACCACATTCCCACTTGCTCTGAGATAGATACCTTGTGGTGACACAGGGCAACATGGCCTACTCTGACGACATGTCTCTGCTGTTACCGCCAATGCTGAAGGGTACAGCCCCTAGAATAGATGGGTCAAGACAACAGTATAGAAGACAACAACGGCCGCATCCCAAGTCCCAGCCTTTCGACCCTGAAGACTTGCGTCGGAGGTTGTACGTGGTGATAGCCGAGCGAGAGGCGCAGAATGAGAGACGACAACGGGAACGGGTCGATTCCATGCCCGCGAAATGGGCACAGGTGGAAAGGGAACGGGATACCCGGCACTTGTACATCGAGCGGGTAGCAGCGAAGAACACAACATGGCCGGCGCCAGATATGACGGCACCAACCCGGCAACCAAAGCCCCAGCCCAAACTCAGATCACAGTCTTCGTTGCACAACAAATTACGGTGCAGGACATCACTTATCAGCTCGTCGGAGCCAGCCAGCGCGGGTACCGACACCAACAAGTCCCCGAGCACATATCGACACATCCCAGACCAGGCGGCTGCACAATTCTGCCGTACGACGACCTCGAGCGGCATGCAGAGCGACAAGTCGCTGGTACACAGCCTCTCCCAGGCCGCGCTCCGCTTTTACGCCGAAGGGGCTCGTCCGCAGAACGCCAGGCCATTGAGTCGAGCATCACGCCGGGTAAGCAGCGGAACCTAATGCAGCGCACACGCGCCCAGCAAGAGTGGCAGCATGGACGGAATCAGTTTCAGGAGCCCCAGATGGCAGGGGACGAGGGCATGTCGCGGCGGAGGTTAAGCAAATCCGGACCGGGGGAGGCGACGATAGCAGAAGAGCACGGGATATCCACGCTGGCGGATCTGCATCTACACACATACCGAGACCAGGGCTCCGGCGAGGACCCGCACTTCTCCCACGAGGAGACGCTAGCCGACGCCAGCACGGCGAACGAGCACCGCGTCGACTGGCGCAGAGCGACGAGCTGCTGCCGCACGAGAAGAAGGGCGTCAGGCTGCCTCCGCTGCTGCGGAAGACGGGCTCGATCCTGACGCTGAAGGGCAAGCTGGGCCACCTGCGGAAGAACAGCGCCGACAAGGGGAACAATAAGCTGAGGATCGTGACGATACAAGAGACCTGCGATGAGCAGGCCGAGGCCGAGGCGGACGACGGGTCTACGCCCATGAGCCCGAACTCGGGGAATAGTAGATCGGGACGGCCGGGCATCTGGGCTCGACTGAAACGCCATTAGAAATGCATCTTAGATAAGGGGAGATAGGCGGTTAATAATCAGCACCACTTTGAACAGTGCGTTTCTCATTTCGAAGTGCCTCCTCGCTCGCCTGGTGCTTGATATAACTTCATGTTTTATGATCTTGGTGTTCGTGCCTTAGGTTTTCTGATCAGCTATATGACGGCCGTCTCACCAGTAGGCCCTAAAAGACTGTCAAACATCTGTGATTGTCCCGATACCATCGAATTTGCAGCCGGCTACCCTCGTGGTAGCGGGACGGCCGGCCATCCGTCTCGTTTCTATTTCCGGCCCGCAAGACTATGGCCGCCGAGGAGAACGCCGGGCCACTGAATGATATAGGGGTCATGGTCGTAGCGGAACAATGGAAAGCCAACTCAGCGGTTGGTCGTCCGCAAAGGATCGAAGAGGTATTCACTGTGTCACGAAGGAAGTACCACCGCCGCCGCCGCCATCATCGTCTTATCTGAGTCTTCGAGTCATAGAGGCCGCTGTTATTATATCGATCACCGTGGTCATCACCATCATCATTCACCCACCCACCCACTAGCTCAAGTTGACGAGTCTTGTGTCGTCTTGAACCTAGTGTCTTGGGTGCAATACGTCGTCCATAGAACACGCGATAATCCCCGGCCAGTTTAGGCCTGGGTATTCAGATACCCAAGTCAAAGTGCACGGAGCATTGCCGCATATCAGCGAAGGAGAAACTTCCTAGGAGCTAAACTTGCGAGGCGAGGGATTATAACACACAATTAAGTCGTCCATTGGTACGCGACAATGGATGTAGCAGTCAGCTGCTTTGATTGCGCCTCAGAGTTTCTCTCTAGGGCACGTTGCCAGTCCAGCGTTCGTAGCGAGAAGAGAGTCAGATGGACAGTAGAGGAGAGAAATCGCTGCCTAAGCGTCATCTTCCCAGTGATGCTCAGATAGCACGCCATCGGCATGAGGGTATGATAATCGGCTAGAAAATGCGCTCTTAGCATCCGCCGGTCTGTGTTCTATATCGTGGCTCACATTTGCACTTGCGGGATAGCTGGTTACCTGGTTACCTTTTAGAGAGGCAGGATAGAACCCGAAGATTGAGGTGTTCGTGGAGTGATGGCTCGCATGCTTTATCTCGCACCCAGCTTGCGATGGCCAATGACGCGAATGAAGCAAAACATGTCTGATCGTTTTCGTCTTCATCCATAAAGCCCCGGGACATAATGAAGAGGCCATCTTCCTCATCTAGCGTCAATATGTATGAGTCAATCATCCAGACTCTGCTTGCGGTGTGTCTTTTTGGAACACAATTGACGTGGGATTTCGCATCCGCGGCTCCAGTCTTGGGCGAATCTGGCATCTTACTTCGAGAGGTTCGGATGTCTAGGATGGTCCTCAAACGAGTATGATTGACCTAGACATGTCGATCCGTGGATCTTATCAGCATACTAGATATGCTTGATGAGGGATCTCACGTAAGGCATATGATAATTCATCAACCCACATGCTGTATCGCTTACTTAAAGTTTCGAAACATCTGCAGAGAGACAGGCCCACCTGTTCTGCATCTTGTGGTGATATGCAGATAGCTGCCCGGCTCTATCATTTTCAGAGGGCCCGTAATCCGAAGTTGTTCACAAATCAGCGTGCCCTTGCCGGCCTATTTCAAACTACTGCTCCCAAGGTATAAGGATGCCAATAGCCCGACCACCGTTGGTCGAAGGGCAAAAGCTTACGAAGAGCCACCGGTTTTCTCCTGGGTCGGGATAACCTCCAACACTCGTTGCTCATGCGAATCGAAAGAAAGTCGCGTGTCAGTTGGAGACTGGATAGCGAGCACCAGTGACGTCGGTATTACATTTGCCACAGACGGAAATAAGCCCAGAATGTTCGACCATGAGATAAAAACAGGGCAGTTTTTTTAACGAGAGTAGGCAAACAATAATAAGAAAATGCGCCTTTCAAGAACAAGAACAAGAACAAAGACGTGCTTCACCGTATTCTATCTACCTCTCTTAGATAAGCCTTTCCGAGCAGGCTGCAGTCGCGACATTACGTGGCGTCCAATGGGCACACGTATCGGCGACCCAAGCTCGCGACGCCTGGTGACGAGATATGATAGATAAGCATCGTATGATCATAAGAGATGTCGAAAAACTTCACTTCTTTCTCTCTATAGAAAAAAGAAAGGGTCGATAACTTTGAAATGTAAAATCGGTAGGTTATCCATATTCTTGATGATAGGATGATGATAGAAAGCGCGAGGTTATCTAATGCTCGTCACACAACGGACGTGTACTCTACTTATGTAAGCCGAATACACGTTCATTCGAAAGCGCCACTTCGACTGGAGCTTGCATCCTTGCGAATTATGATTTCAATCGAGTGACATATTGTGGTGAGTATATATTAGGATCAACATGGTGGGAGCCAATCAACGGACGACGAACCACCATAGACGAGTTGTGAACCTTTACTCGAGGTTTTGTTTGCATTTCATGTCTAAAAATTCGACCCAACTATGAATAGCCGATGTAGCAGAGAATATTTGCAGTTTCCCGGTATTGCAATATCCTCCATTTCCCTAACATGCCTGTAGGTTACAACACAACGCTGTTCACACCTATGGCGCCTGTGTCTAACGGCCTGGAAGGAAAGCTGGTGATGTATCCTAGAGAC
Source organism: Amphirosellinia nigrospora (assembly GCA_004123355.1). NCBI lineage: Eukaryota > Fungi > Ascomycota > Sordariomycetes > Xylariales > Xylariaceae > Amphirosellinia > Amphirosellinia nigrospora. The sequence goes on along the minus strand of SCHM01000006.1, from coordinate 681,055 downwards.
AGCCTTTAAAATGCCTTGGTCAAAGGAGTTTTCAAGGCCTGGGGCTTTTGTAGCTCTTAGCTAGCCCGATAACAGGATGACAATATGTGTATTCCAGATAGAATGATATGGAATACGGAGATAACTCCTTAATCCATGTGATATAACGTTCGTTAACGTTTTATTATGTTAGAAAGCCCCCAGAATCCGACTCTAGTGTTAGTACTTGGAGCCCGCCTGCAATAAATACTCTGTATTACCGAGTTTCCAGTAGCGTTTGATAGGACTCAATGGTCGCCGGCGGTAGCTGTGACAGAGGCATATGCAAAACAAACTAACCGTACGGCAGTACGAGGCCTAGATAGCGGTATTAGCTTCAGTGACGGGAACACAGTCCAATGTCAGTAAGAGGATGACTTACAGGCAGGCCATGCGAATTTTGCCGGCACGTCGGTTTTGTTGTAGAATCAAGTATACAGGTTGCGTAACAATTGAAACCTAGGATAAGCCCCTTCACGCCTTCTCCTCGCGCAATAGGCTGCTAATGATCTGGGCATCTTCCTCTGCGCGCCGTTTTCGAGCTTGATCGGTTTGCTCCTGCATCCTAGCCTTGAACATAGTGACCAGGTCGCTGAATTCCCGAAGGGCGTCTCTAACATCCCCCGGAGATGCCTTGATAGACTGTACAAGGTGAACAGCGTTGGTCATGCCTTCCTCCTTGGTCCAAGTGTGATTCGCCTTACGAGGCACCTTGCCACCCTTGTTAGGATTAGGAGGATCGGTGGCGGTGGCGATACTCCAAAGATATTTTTCCAGATCCGGATACCGCTGAAGAAGGTTCTTGTACTCCGTCGTATCAGCGATATCAGATAGCTTGGCAGGGTGCCTTGGGTCCGAACAGGCGGGATGCGCTGCTGGTGCTGGATTAGTGCTGTTCGGCGGCTTTGGTTTCTCTTTAACAGCTGGGTGGTTATCGTGATGCTCACGTGAGCATGGCAACGAGCAACTAATCCAAAAATTATTTAACATAGTCAATATATATGGAAATTCATCAAAGACTCACGTGAATTTGTCGCAGCGAGGGCACTTGTATTTGCCTTCGACTGCATTGCAAACCAAGAGGGGCGCGTAGCAGCCATGGCAGCTACGGAGCTCTCAAGATAGAAGATTTGATTGACGTGCAAATTACTCGAGTAACCAGGAGGAGCTTAACAAGGCCAGACCTGAATAGGTACTGAGGAAAAGAGACAAAACATATACGGTGGAGACTATAACGAGGTGAGATGAGATAGTCGATATCCTGTAAGTTATCGATGTAGGTCAGCATTGATCTGCATAAGTGAGAAGAATCTCGGTTCCCAGCTAGAAATGGACACGTTTCTCTGGTTATTTGTTCCTGATGGAATCGCAAGGGAAGCACACGAATTTGCACGTCCGATTGGACAAACACTCATGTTCTTCATGCAAGACCCTGTGTGCGAATAAGCACGGCACAGTGGGTTTTAAGAGGGAGTTAGGCATGGATGCATTGCGACCGCGAAGTTCGAGACCTGTTTAGAAAACCACGGACGTAGATTTCCGTTTGCCGCGGAGTGTTGTGAGAAAATGGGTATGATGGAGTAGGAGAAAGAGCACACGATAAGTGGTTGAAGGCCTACCTTTGTTATCTTGTTGGAATCGCAAGCAAAGTTAAAGAGTTGACGATATAATATCTCCTTGCCAAGAGATGGTTGAAGAGAAACAGAAACTTGGGTTACCCATTTATTGACAAATATGGGTTAGTGCCTTTTGGACCCTTGCTTGAAATTGGGCGGCTGGGAAAAGGCTTCTGGGGAAAGAAGCTAGATCCTAATTGGCTCAAAAATCAACGGCTGGCGATCAAGTCTCGCTCAGTTGTTTTCGGCTGCTTGCATGCCCGACCTCTGATTCAGCGCCTTTCCACGTGCCGCCGATTTATATTATCTACGAGTCTGCAGCCCACTATCACCTGCAATTATATGCCTAGGCACATTTGCATACGTGTCTCGGTTCGAAGGCCATTTTTGGGGTCTGGGACAAACTTGATAATGGGATTGGAGAGCAGAATGCAGTTGTTGACAGCTGGTCTCGGCATGAATAGCAAAACTTCCGTCACTGATTTGTTTCTCGTCCCAGCATTTCCGACGGGTTTTTGCGTCATTGCCACCAACTGCTTTATAAGCTTGTCTTATCTTATCGCTCGTTAGAACCAACGATAGGTCTTTACCTGGAGCCAACGACAAGAGCGTTGCAACGCTTGCAGCCAACATTAACACATCCATAACTTGTCCTCTTGATATACAGCTCATACTCCTTCCTAGATACCCCGTCGCATTAGTTTCTTCATTTGGAGCCTATGGCTAAACGCAATTGATATGTCTTCCCCGCGACTCCTTCGGCCTGCCGCGGGCCTAGTCTCGGCTACCGACGAATTCGTCCCGAACGATGTAGCCGACTCTACGAGGCCGCAACGGCGCGGAGCGCGCACACAAGCACCCGATTGCTGCGTCGCATAGCGCCATCGCGCCCGACATTATCATCCCCCTCGTCTCGTCTCTCAGTCCGTCCTCAATACCTCGCGGGGCACGCAGCCTCTTTATCCAGATAGAAAACACGCCGAACCCGGATGCGCTGAAGTTCCTACCGAACCACCCCGTCATCCCGCCCGAAATTAAACTTCCTTTCATCGAATACATGAACGCGCGCAGCACGATTGCGCCGCCACATCCGTCGCAGCTCGCGGCGCACCTTATGAACACGGACGGCGTGACCTCGGTGTTCTACGGCGCCGACTTCATAACCGTCACCAAGGCGGCCGACGCCAACTGGGCGCACATCCAACCCGAAATCTTCAGTCTCATCACTGAGGCCGTCTCCTCGGGCCAGCCGTTGGTCGCCGTGAAGGAAGGGGCTGGATCCGCTTCTGGGCCTCGGGCGAGGAGACACAGGCTGAGCGCGATAGTTTGGCCTACGATGAGAATGACGACGAAGTTGTCGGTATGATCAAGGAGCTTCTCGAGACCCGCATACGCCCCGCCATCCAGGAGGATGGTGGCGATATTGAGTTCCGCGGGTTCGAGGACGGTTACGTCATGTTAAAATTGAGAGGCGCGTGCCGGACTTGTGACTCCAGCACTGTCACTTTAAAGAATGGGATTGAGGGCATGTTGATGCACTACGTGAGTCCCCCATCCGTCTTGCCCTCGTGTTTACCCCACTGTTCTTTTTCACGAGTCATGGGCCTTATTCAGAAGTCTTCGGTACCTAAACCTTCATCTATTTTCACATGGGCTTATCGGGCTACTTTTATCTTCCGACGTGTCTAGACGGCGCTGACTAGGTTTCTTGCAGATTGAGGAGGTCAAGGGTGTGCACCAAGTGATGGACCAGGAGGAGGAGATTGCCATTCAGGAGTTTGCGAAGTTTGAGGAGAAACTCCGTGCACAGAAAGGACCTGATGCTGCCCCAACGACGCCGGGAAAGGGATCCCTAGACTCTGTCCCGGGATAGGCGAGTAACAGTATCTCTATAAATTCGATGTGATACCTTTTCAGTGTGTTGGCTCTACATTGTACTTGGTGACTGGAAATAGAAGCATCTTCCTTGGAACTTGGCGATCTCGGCTGAAATAAGGTTGAGGTGTCGCTTCATTGCATTGCTGTCATCCTTTCAAGTGCTGTAAGAAACTAAGCTTACTAAAGATGGTTCTGTCTTCTGATCTGCGGTATTGGCCGTGCCCCGCTGTGGCGATCAAGGGTATAACTCATTCCAATGTCCTCTCATGCAGCAGCTTGGCACAGGAGGAATGGTCGAGATCTCGGCCTGTCTTTTCCATTCGCCTATGAGCCGGTGGCCTGACAGGATGACGCATTGGTTCAGTCTAGTCTCCGGCATCATGCAGTAGGCTAGCTTTGGGGGGGCGGCCAGAGACGGGGATTGACCCGCGCGTGGACCGGTCAGTTTGATTCGACGGTAATGTGTGGTTAGAAATGAGGGTATAGTAGTGTGTTAGGGAACTATAGAGACCAGTATGCGCAAAGGTAGCAGTGACAGGTGCACCGGTGTAGTCATGGTGAGCAGGGAATGTCTTGGTTTGGTCACATGGGGTTACGTGCAGTGCAGCTTGAAAGCTTTTGAGTCTCCTTCAACTTCCCAATAGGTGGTGTCCTCCCGCCCCCGCAAAAAAGGCGCCTATCAAATGCGAAGCTGCATTTTTGGCTCACAGCCTTCGCAATGCATTCTATCCTATCCGATCTCGCCCGGTTGAAAGTGCTTGCCATACTGACTACCTTGGCTTTGGGTCACGAGAAGCAGATGAGGGACGATGCCATCGCAGGGTTTGAGTGGCTAGCGTGCACTGGGTTTCATGCTATTAATGGAAGAACAACGTACTCTTATAACTATTCACATACCGTGCGGGAGCAAGTTGCGAGTCATACTCGCATTGCGCTCATTGTTCAAAGGTCCGCTCAGGCCTGGCCCTCGAAATTGTACCGCAATCTTGAGGACAGCAACTACATGCTCCACGTAAGTTGAAGGCATCCTCTACAGCATTAAGCTTGGCCCTAATCATTAGCGTATTGCCTCGCCCAGTGGCTACTCAAGTTGACACAAGAATAGATTTGCTAAAGTGTAAATTTCAGAAGTAATAATGTTGAGACCTTTGCCGGATGCCTGGATTGGCCAATGTTTTCAATGTTGTGTTTGAAAACGAGCGCATCTCTATTTTCTGTAAGCTCACTGCACGAAGCTTGGCAAGTACAAAGTGCTTCTAAGCTAGTACGGTGTAGGCTGGACCCGCTACCCGCAGACCAAGGGATCGAAGAGAATCCGGGGTAAGATTTATATCACGTATTATAGACTGGGTATAGTGCCAGAGCCCACCCCCAGTTCTACCCACAACTTACCAGGCATGGCGAACAGGTTGAAGGCCGTGACGATAATTTCCATGTCTCACGGTAGCAGCCCAGTAGAATGTTTATACACATTACCAAGCACACGACGGTGGCTGCGAATACATAGATATTGGCACCAGGCCTCATGTTCTAAGAGCGACTCCGTACTAGGCGATATGATCCCAAGGGTCCAGGTTCGTGTGGTTGATCCAAAAAGGGGTTGGGACTGAAAATCGTCGGACCTTCTGTGGATCTGTAGCAAGGTGACTTGCTAATGTATTTAGGCTGTCACTTGCAGAGAGCGAAAGAAATCGGTACACATACCTATGACAGTACGCACGCCGCTTGCGAAACATATGCGATGATGACGGCGTTCCTTGACCACACGCTCTTATTCCTCTACTAAGGATGCCGTATACCTCATGCCGTGCAACATCTCCTACGCCATTCGCGCAAGTCAACAATGCAACTGCTCATCGCTGAGTGGTGGTATATTGATCGCGGGCCGTCATTATGCGAATCAGCCCCAAAGAAAGATAAAAGTCGGTTTGTACGGATTATCGCGTGTCCAATACGTCCGTCAAGTTCGGTGGCTATGATTCGCTACATCTATTGGGCAAGGTCCGTGGGAGTGACTTTCCCCACTGCTACTACCTCAGCCCCAAACTGTTCCGAGTTGCTAAAACGTTCTTCTTCAGGCGATACTTATTTTGTAAGCTATCATTTACCCAAGATATTCAAATCTTGTATCTTGATATATTGCTTATCCGCACAGGACTCAGCAAACCACAAGCTTCGCAAGTTCTGGCGAGTGTCGATGGAACGCTGTAATGAACGAAAGTTTCCGGCCGGCTTCTGGCGCAAGTGCAGGTCTCCAGCCCTAGTCAGGAGGAGGTGAGCGAAGCCACTGTTGGGTAACCGCCATTTGACTTGCATGCATGAAACACAGACGCAGGAGACCCGATATAGCTGCATCGGTGACCGTTAGTATGCTGGCCGTTATAAGAATGCGTCGACAACTGTCGGCCGGCTCGGAAGAGCACTTGGGCGGGTTCAGCGGTTGATTAAAGAGCCAATGAAGATGTTCAGCAGACATCCATGGAATAAGGGCCAGCCACACTCGGCCTGCGTCAACCTTGAAATCATGGAGGGTGGCACCTGTTAGAGAGTCCCATTCGCCGTCTGGGCCTGTTGAGAGTTTGCTGGAAAGGGCGGATCTTCGATGATGACGGTCACCTGGCCGAAAGGCAAAGATGGTTGACCATTCAAACTCTAAATCCTGATTGGCGTATAAAGAACGACTAGGAGAGACATGGATGGTGCCATGGATGGGTTATGAAGGCAAACTGCAACAGCAGCGAGAGCGCATTTGCCATGCCGAGGAGCGTCTATTTGGGAGGGGAGGCTTGTCAAAATGCCCAAGTAAATTAGTTATTAGTTATTAGTATGTACGAGCTGCTTTATGTGGCTCTCCTCTCCTGTCGCTGTGTACCCACATGCCGCAAAGGTTGCAGCTTGTTCCCGATCTAAAGAGGCAATTACCGTTATTTGGACGTCATTGGTTCGTTGCCTCGCTACCTGTCTGAACTGGTGTGTCTTGAAACACGAACAGTGAAGAACAGACGAACGGGTGCTACGAACTGCTAGGTGCAATAGGATAGAGTATCTCTACTTGAAGTGTGGTTTCGAGAAACCTCATTGTCGCTCCAAATTTAGCGCACCTGCCGGATGCATGAAACTTATATTACCCCTATACCCAATTTGGTCACAACCTATGAAGTAAGGAGATGGGAATTGGTACTGCATCATCCGTCATTTGGAGTCAATTGGATTGGGAGAATAGACATATTACTTTTCGCGCTTGAAATTTACACGACGCAAAAAAGAAGGCGACGAGGAGCAGGCTGGGGGGGAGACGTGTATGAAACCAGATTGTTACTCGTAGGATCTTGCTAGTACTATTCAGACTATGTTGCCTCCTATTTCCTCGCTGGAAACCACAACGTCGATACCTACCTACCTACCTACGATGCGATACCTATGAAAGCTGTATGGATGTCATGCCTATAGCATAGGTACCAGCATAGGTAAGTACCTAGGTATCTTTACAGACATTCATCCTTGTCCATGCATTTATATTACCAGACAGATTATAAGGTTTATATAAGAAGGTACATGGCTCGAATCGTCTCCAACTTCGATCATACGAGGTCCTACTACCAAGTATCCATATAGTCATCTACTGAATGTCTTACTAGGATACTTTTGTAGTCTTCTATGCCGTGATAAGATAAAATAGGATACCCAAAGTCGAGTGCTGGAGTATAACTCTAAAGCGCCACGGTTTGGTAACGTGCTACACAAGTCGCTATCTACCTACCTGTGACTCGGGCGAGTGTTGGACGCTTAAAAAGTCTAATCAGATCTCTCCAGACGGCCCATTCTTTAAAAGCAACTAGGTACCTAGGCAGGTCATGACCTTAGGTTCAGACTAGGTCCGTTGGGACGCCTGCGCTAGGTAAACAGGAATCATCTAGAAATAACGGTCATTGTGTGTTCAAATCGTCTGAGGCGCATCTGTCGCATGATGGTGGATATACTTGTTATGTAGTCAAAGTGTTGTCAGCTATGCTCGGTATGACATGCCTGTCGCTGGGGGTTACTTATGTAGGTACAGTGGGCGCCGTAAACCCGACCAAGTGTCTGCCCTGTAGGTACCTCCAGTTGACGAGGTAGTTGACGAGGTACTCGCGGACCGTAGCTGGCTCGGGCGACATGGGGTCCGCAGAGAGCTAAGAAGTCACCATCCGGGTGGTCACAGTATGGGCTCGGCGACGCCAGCACGCATTAGCAAACTCTGAAGACACCCATCTCCTTCTCCACCAGCCTCCTTCCACCCGCTACAAAACGGACGCGAGCGAATCTTAGCGGCAGTAGGCTACCTATTACCTACCTACGCTAGCTGCGCCGTCTAGCATCTCCCCGGGCAGACGACCGGGTGCAAGGCGGTCCTGCATAGCGACGTACGGGGCCCTCCTTCGCTGCCAGGCTAAGCTACCGCTATACGTAGGTACCTGATCTACCAAGTAACCTAAGGTACCTAAGGTACACCTACCTCTTAGTATTGGCAGGTAGGTCGGCCTGCGCTACGCTACGCTGCGCTGCGCCGACACCCTCGAGTCTCTTCCCCGCTCTCAAATCATCTACCTACTTGCCTACCTCTTGTTCTCGTCTTTTGCCTTTCTTCTTCCCACCCTTCCCCCTTTTATTCCCTTGGTCTCCTGCGAGTCTCGTCGCCATCCTCCAACTGGCCGTAACCTCACGTTGTGTGCCAACACGTCGTTCCGGATTGACCAACTGCACTGCCGGCACGCCACGCTTGTCTGAACCGCTCTGCGACGATCCGGCCCCCTTTCGACAATGGGCCGCCGCGTATAGCCCCCGTCGCAACCCGTCGAAGTGAGCTCCCTTGGAACTGAAGGGCAGAAAGAGAAGAGAGACAGAGCAAGAAGCAAGAAGATAAAGAAACAAGAGAAGGCACACCCAGACGCTCACAGCATCCCATCCCATCACGCCGTCCCATCCTGACCTCGGCTATAATCCTATTTACATCTTTCGTCGTCGCGCCAATTGTACTAGAGACGTTATCCAATATTTTCCAAGCCCTTGCCGGCCCGTCCCACGTCCTACGTCCCCCGTCCCACGCGAGACACGCGAAAACAAAACGTCCTGCGACCTGGTTTCTCGCCGCTGACACCGTCCTCCACATTCGGCTCCTCTTGTCTTAGGCTTGCAGAAAGGGCCTTGGCCAATCCGCTGTTGTTCCGACCTTTGCATTTCTCTAGTGTAACCGTTGCGGATATTTCGTTTTTCTCTTACTTTTTTTTCCTTTGATTTCTGGTCGGTTGCTAGACGGATTTCGCGATACCCTATGATAGACATAATAATACTCTAACTGGTCAGTATATCTCGTTCCTTTCCACCCAGCTTTCTCCTTGTGCATGGCATACTTCGCGATCGTTCGTTGTCACAAGGTCCTTGCCAACGGTCCAGCTCGATGCACGGGTTGGTGTTGTGTTCCCAGATACCAACTTTGATATTGCGACGAGAAACAACCCCGGCTACACCAACCAAACGTCCAACGAGCCAGGTTTACCTCACGCCGCAGACTGCGCTAACTAATACTCTTTGCAGATTTACAACCCGATCGAACCCAATACAAACATAACTTTTAAAGTTTTCAGAAGAAACTTTCCTTCAGATAACCGATCCACCCAATCCATTTACCCAGCACACAACCTCTCGGTCCTTCGATCCAGAGCTATATAATCTCGAGATTGTTACCTCGAGTGAGTAACTTGGGAATTGAATCTAGCCGGAAGAGCTTCATGTTGATCTACCGACCATGAGCGCCAGTACCATCAAGCCAGGATCTGCCACAAAGGGCGGCCAAGGGCCATTGCCGCCCTTGCGCCTAACAATCAATCCATTCTTCTAGACAAGCTCAACGTCCGGAGGTCGACTCCAGACTCCGAGGCGCTTGCTAGCTCCGATGACGAACCAGACAACCATCGACAAGATACCCCCCACGCGCTAGTTCAACCTCAGAGACCTGTCCGTCGTGCGTCCTGGTTGAACGATACATCACAAGTAACGCTTCCTCACCCTGGTAGGAAGGGTTCATTTGCAGGCAGTTCCATGTCCCCACTACGTCTCATCCAAGCACACCTTCGGCTGAACCGGGCGCTGGTGTGTGGGCATCGCATGCCTCGTCGTCTGGCGCAATGGGTCGAGGGCATCCGTCGTCATCTTTTCCATGGGGACGGGCATCTGGACCTCTGAGCGAAAGGAACCACCGTCCCGTCTAACGGAAGTCTTGCCGTCACCAACATCAACTATGCCACCGGGCCAGAGCTTTTTCAATAGCGAACACTCGATATCACAAACATCTCCGACTCCCCGAGAGCAAGGAACCAGCTCGCAAATTCCCTTCGCCATACCGCTGCATCCGACTCCTAAGACGTATCGGTCGCAGTCGTATTCTGTCGGCCAATTAGATCCGGAATTGGCCACCACAATGCCTGCGCCACCTACGATGACTACGAGAGCACGTCCTGTCGGCCCTCCGGGACTACAGCACCGTCCCTCACGGCCTAGTATGTTGAGTGAGATGTCGAACGAAGGTGCTATGCTTGGAAAGGTGAAAGAGGTTGAGGTGATGAAGAGAGCGCAAGTGACTCTACCCAAGCAAATCAGCAGCAACAAAGCGCAGACGCCAAAACCATCGAAATGCTTACTCGTGAGAACGCCATATTACGACAACAGCAGTATAAAGCTCTCGCTTAGACCTCGGGCTTTCCACTGCTAATAATTACGGAATAGGTAATGGGTATAGCGTTCACGATCCTGTGCCGGAGGAATCAGACTATGCAGTGGATGAGCTCGACGAGATGAACGATAACCAAGATCCAATGATGAAACGAGCTTTTGCTCGGCGCATGAGCGAATACGGAGGATCTTACCGATCCCCTTACAACGCTGTGGAAAACCGGAAGCTAGACCATGTCAAGAGAGCCATCTGGCAGAGTTCTTTGGATTCGGGGTTATCTGATATCCCTCAGAGCCGACGGCATTCATTTGCCGACGTGCCTACCCGCCAACCTTCGATTAGTTCAATGGGAGAAGCTGTATCGTTGCACGAGACCACCTCCCCCGACGCGTCTCAAAATCAGGAGTTCATCGGGTTCACGGAGCCGCTGCTTTCAATACAACTAGTCCTGGTAAGTCGTAAAAGTTTTTGCCTATTGCGTTACTCACTGAACTAACTAAGACTGGAGTATCGTACTACTCTGCCGGTTCCAATCTTCCAAGCGCTCATCAGGCCATTGCCTCGTCGGCTTATGGTAATCCATATCAACATCGTATGGCCTGACTCCCGGCTATTCTAATCGTCCACATCGCCACTAGAAGCATGTATGGAATGAGCCAGCCGAGGCACAATCAACTACTGCATATTGTGCTCTTCAAATGCTCGCGAGCAGACGTGTTACATCCAAGAGGGCACTGGTTTGACGGTGAAACCCGGCGACCTGGTTATCGTTGAAGCTGATCGGGAACCGACCTTGGAATGTGGCCCGCGAAAACGTTGATTGGCAAACTGCGAAAGATCTAAAAGAGCACTATGCCGAGGAGCATTACAAGTGGCTAGTGATGTATTCGCAAAATGCTGCTGTTGCGCAAGAGGGCAATGGTGCCGGCTTAATGGCTGCTTCGAACGGTCTCCAGGGAAGTGCAATTGGGGGAATGGGTCCTCCGAGCGGACACATATGCAGGAGGCGACCTCTGGCGAACTGAAGCCAAAGATGATCAAACGCCTTGCCAGAGCCATGAGATCCATAGCCTTCGCGAGAAGGAGGAAATGAGGCTAAGGCAAAGCGCATGTGCATGCAGAAAGTAAAAGAGCACGGTCTTAATATGGAGATTCTCGATGCCGAGTTCCAGATGTAAGTTCATGGTTTCTGGGTATTTAAAGTAATTGCTGACTCCATTTCAGGGACTGGAAGAAGTTGACCTTCTACTATTTCGCGGATTCCTACATCAACTTCAACTCCCTCGTAACTGATCTCTTCAAGATATACAAGACGCGGATCTGGATGTCCGCCATCAACCAGCTTCGTTTGCCAGTCCAACACTCGGCTTGCAAGCGCCGAGTGGGTTGGCCCTGGTGCTGTTAGGGCTGGTGGTTCGGGCAACGCCGACAGACGAGCGAATCAAGCCCAGGACTCGCAGGGCGCATTCGCCAACGCCAACGCGACGGGTCGCTCGTTCCAGCCACCCCATTCACTTCGCCGTTTAATACGACGGACGCCGACCGGCAGCAGCCGGCTCTGCCTATCCAGCGTCAGCATTTCCATATTCGGCGTATGGGAACTACGGCAGTGCGCCGAGGGCGACAGGCTTTATACCTGGCATGATGCAGACTATGGACGCCTATGGCGCAGGCTTCCCACCAAATGGCGAATTCCACCCATGACGCGGGCGCGGTTCGCAAGTCCGCACGACGCCCCTTCTTCCCGACCAAGCACAATCCAGCCTACCTACTCCAAACGAGTGGGTTGGCGCTTTCCAGGATTGTCCCTAAACTCTCGTTGAAAGCATCGTATGTTTCCTCGGCCTGGACACGCGCCACGCGCCCCCATTATGCATTCACTTCTCGTACTATACTTTACTCGTACCATATCATTCGCGGAGAACACAAGGCAGATAAAGAAGATGAAGATGAGGTTTTTGTGTTGGCTGGGCTTTGTTTTACACGGCTAAAGACGAAATTATAGGCACAGGACGGGACTTAGTCCAAGTACCCCTTTCTGTTCCTTACGACTCACTTGACTCATGACGACGGCATTAAGACTTGGCAACAAGATAAAACTACCACTGGATTCAAGGGAGACGAATATAGACTGAGATGGTTGCACGGCATAGGTGTAATTTGAAGCGAAAAACCAGGGCTTTTTAGCTGTTGGGTATTCCTGCGATGAATTCGTGTACGACCAGAAAGGGGCAAAATTGTATGGAACCTAGTTGTCATGTTCATTTGGACAATACGGCAGCTAGTAACAGCTTCAGTAGGTTTGTAGACACCCTCCGGGGACATGGATGCGAGCATAATGTTTTCCCTTGCCACACGGCTGGTAGACTCTACTTAAAATGCATGCGTCTCTACATTAAGCAAACTAGTGAGAAGCTCGTATTCGATGAAGATAAAATGTAGAAAATAAGTGCACACACATATTATACCAATGCTAGTCTCAAGAGGTCGCTAGTTGATAAACGTATGAATTAAATACAGATAAAAACAAGTCCTCGATGAGTGCAGCAGCTGGAACTGAACGACCCAGTACGAACAAGGTTCCGATGACTAATGATGCCAAATGAAGCTCGATGCGTCGTCGGGTACGAGATGCACTTAAAGTAGGTGGCACTTGCAGAGACGGCTTCAACTATCTGGCATCGACAACTTTTCAAGGTGATCGTAACTTCCGACATTATTTCATATGATCGAGGCTGGTTCCAAATGACGGTGGACGGGTCTCAAGCTGAAGAAGGAGCAATAAACAAGGGAAGGACGAGTCAAGCCTAGGTTTGCTCTTGCAACCTAATCTCGTCTGATTAGAACTAGACAAATTCCACTCGCTCTCTTCCACTTCAAGATCCATGCGTCCATATCAGGCTTTCATTTCTCAGCTAAATATCCCTGCGGCTCCATTTCAAATGAATCCTCTCTAGCATTGTTATTCCTGAGGGTTGCCATATCGTCTTAGTTGATCCTGGTTCTATCACGCTATCTCCTACAGACATTCATTGTCGAACTACTCACAACGCCGGTGTTTGTGTCCCCGTCAACATAGCAAACTGAACTTTCCAACATTCCGTTCTTGATCCCGGGATTAGATATCCAAGTGAAAATGCCCAGAGCCAAAGCCAAAGTTACAGCCAACGTCGATGGCGATGAGTATGAAAGCCTATTTGTTGGGGGATCGCGCAGCAAGAAAAACAAGCTTTCTCATCTAGAGGAGTATGATGAAGATCCCGGACGGGCCGGGAGCCAGTAAGCATATATCCAATGTCACATCCATGGTCCGGGCTAGAAACTTATGCCGACAGATAGGAAGTATCAGAAACTAGCCAACATATTTGAGAACTGCATCACGAAAGAGGCGAGAAAGTCCGAGACCTACCTCAAAGAATTCCGCAACATGGTGAAACAGGAAAGCATCAAGCGAAAGACATACAGACAAGAAAAAGAACAAGAGTTGTTAGTAATAGATATCCGGTTTCATTGTCGAAAGCCATCTAATATTAACTTGGCTAAACCAGGGCTAAGGGCCAAGAGAAGTCTATCACCGCATTCAAGAAATTTGCGAAGCAGTTATTTGATGGGCAAGCTAGACGGCCGTGCATTCTTCGCAAGGAAGATCACCATTTGTTTAAGCAAGCCCAGGCTAACGAAGAGATATACGAGTCGCTTCTGAAGCAGTTCAACTCCGTGGAAGAACAGCTAAAAGTGAATAAGGAAGAGCCTCCCGTGGCCAAATGGGAGCAAGATAAACAAGACGTCAAAGAGTTTCTGGCTTGCAGTGGCAAGTATGCAGAAACACTGATAGGAAATGCGCTGGTACCCAACCCAGTAATCAACCAACAGAATATAGGCGAAGCCACGCAGGTTGTCAAAAATCGGTTCAAGGACTGTCAAGCTGATCTAGACGGAGAGACGTGGGGTCAAGTTGCTGAGGAGCAACTGAAACATATCTCGGCCATGGCAAAATAGCGCAGCTCGAGGAGAGGAGCAGTGACAGGTATAACTAGCCGCGGAATAGGTGTTGAGTTGAAAAAGGGGATCTGGTTCATTTGCTAGTATGCTGCGCATTATTGTTTTGGTAGCTCGATTCTTGCTGGCAGATACGGAGAGAGGTTAATGTTATTACGCTTTAGCACCTGAACTCACATAATCTCGACAAAATACACCATAATAACAACAATAACATCTGCTGTCCTTACTGTAGTCCTTCAATATAACATAATATGCCACCTACTGAAACATGGTGGTTTGGTTCACGGCCACGATTTGCACGGCCACAAGTGCCAAGAAATACTTGGGTACATTGGAAGCTATCTAGATAGGGCATGTGGCTTGCGCCCATGATGGACCCACCTTAAATCGGCATTAGCGCACAATCGCTTAATTTTTCCAGCTTGCCGCCCACAGAATCCCCTCAACCACCAAATTTCTGGCCGATCAATTTGGAGATACACCATTCCTCTCCCACGACCACCAACGACTCTCGACCATCCATTGTTGCAGGCATCAATTCCCAACCTGGTATGTCAGAGCCCTCCCTTATGAGCACGCTGAAATCATCAGATACACCTTGGCTGTTTCAGTTGTACTTATACACACATTGCGTTTGGTGTGCGTGTCGCTAACACTTTTTCGTTTTCCTGTCACAGTCAAGATGGGTGCCCTCAAGTACGTCGAAGAGCTTCAGAAGAAGAAGCAGTCTGATGTCCTGCTCTTCCTCTCCCGAGTCCGCTGCTGGGAAGTATGTTGAAACCTCCAAACCTCCGAACCTCTCTCCCGACACGGAAGACGGCGCGAACATGCACACAATATATCTACAATCGAGCCCCGAGACGTGGATGCTGTGGATTCCCGTGGACGCTGTCGATTCCCGTGGACGCTGTCTTCTCTCTTGCGAGAACGTGTCTTTGCTATACACTCGTTGAACATTAGCTGAGAGTGCATCAATATAGCTCCGTCAATTGAACGTCATCCACCGTGCCTCGCGCCCTTCGCGCCCCGACAAGGCCCGCCGCCTCGGATACAAGGCCAAGCAGGGCTATGTCATCTACCGTGTGCGTGTGCGCCGCGGTGGTCGCAAGCGGCCCGTGCCCAAGGGTGCCACCTACGGTCAGTCCTACTGCCTGCAACAAACGCTCGAGGCGTGTCGCTGACTAGTTATCCGCACCGCAGGCAAGCCACCAACCAGGGTGTGAACCAGCTCAAGTACCAGCGATCGCTCAAATCCACCGCCGAGGAGCGTGTCGGCCGCCGCTGCGCCAACTTGCGCGTTCTCAACTCGTACTGGATCAACCAGGACTCCACCTACAAATACTACGAGGTCATCCTCGTCGACCCCCAGCACAAGGCCATCCGCCTGGATCCCGCATCAACTGGATCGTCAACCCCGTTCACAAGCACCGCGAGTCCCGCGGCCTCACCGCCACTGGAAAGAAGTCCCGTGGTCTCAACAAGGGCCACCGCTACACCAAGACCAGGCCGGCCGCAGAAAGACCTGGAAGAGACACAACACCCTCTCTCTCTGGCGCTACCGATAAGCGTGTGCTACTGCTTGAGGCAGTGGCTGCGGTTGCGATTGGGGGATGAAAACCTGGTTCATGATTTGGGATGGAGTGAGGTCTTGCTTCACGGTCAATAGGGCATGCGTATGGCTCATGAATTCTGCCTGGAGTGACCCTACTTAGTGAAAGAAGGAACAAAAAGTTTTCCTTGCTACGCTATCATGCTGCATTTTATGACCGTGATATCTTTTCGTTTGACTAATAATCTACTGAGATTCCTCAGCCCTTCATTTGCTCGCTCGCTCGTGCCTCGGGGATCTCTTGATGTGCTTTCTCTCGAATCATAAAGACAGATCAAGTCGTAACTCATCTTTCGACGGAGTGGGCGATTCAACCATGGGCTCAGTAGGCTCCTAGTACGCAAAAATTTGCCCATTTGTCCTAAGTGTTACAAAATGCCTATGTATTCTCCTACACTGCGTTCGTCTAGGTCGGAACGTGCGAAGATCTAATAGGGCCGTGGCGAATGACGAAGATGTGTCCAGAGTCTAGCCAGAAGCCTAAAACAGCCTGAATATATTCTCGAACTCACGAAGTGTATCTCAAGAAAGTAATGCCTCTTGCCGATATAATAATAGAGGGGAGGGAGAGGCCAGGGCATCTGAACGTTTGGATTGTCTTGATGTATAATACATATCAGAATATACTAAGTATGACTTCAATTATTCGAATGATGAGATATCAATGTTGTGTCGTTAACTATACCGATACTCTTAGGGAGCCGGCGATGTGTTTGTTCCTTTGGAATGAAACTATTGGTGTTGGAGGCGCTGACGGCTGGTGTTGAGATGATACTATACTGAGAGAATTGATAGAGCGAAATTTTGTTTTCGCCTGCGTGGTTGAATGAACTGAAATACTGATCCATAGATTTTGGTTATAGTCTCTAGGTATTTCGCGCGTTGCAAAGGGCAGGCCTGGAGTATGCTTCATCGCCACGACCAATGCTTGTGCTTTCGCAGTGGTCTTTTCTGGCAAAGGATCCCCGTGGACGTCGATAAATGCAAGTATAGAACGACTGTACAAAGAAATGACCTGATATATTATTATAGTTTCCCCTGACTGTTGTGCATGTCGTCCTGCTGGGTGTGGCCAAATGCGATCAGGAGGGGGTGCAGTAAATCTAAGAGCATTCATAATAGGCAGGACTCATGATGGTGTACCAAAGCCATTCTAGTACCTATCTCAGGTCCTCCCATTTTGGCCTTTGTCGGCTTTTTCTCAACCAGCCCTTGAGATATAGATTGCAGGGGTATCAGAACGGTAGTTTAAAAAGTTGATCACTACTACAGGCCCTTTCTTGGTAATTAAATCTAGCTTTGCTGAGTTTTGTTTTCAAGACTAACGGCTCTTTCGAATCTGATTACATTTCTAACGTGTGTAAAACCTGTGGCAACTTCGCATCGTATTCCTAGCTTACCCTGACGTGTTGAATTCCATCGCGTTAGGCTACCTGGATTTCGGAGCCCATTCTTTTTTCGCTCCGAGACTTTTACCGGCCTCTAACTGTTCATCTAGTGCTGAAAATTCCGGATAATAGTTCATGACCTTTGATTGCAGATCAAAATACGCTCCTCCATCAACATGACCGCCATGATACTACGGTCATGTTCGAGGAGCTGAAGTGCCTCAATAGGTTAGTGATTTGTACTGGACTTGAGAGTAATGTGAAGCCGGCAAAATCGGGAATCAAGCTCTCTGGGTTTCTACGTAACTAAAAAAAACAATAGCAAGTAACCTCGAAAGTTGATGACTGACAATGTTTGCTGCGACCTTCCAAGCCTTAGAAAATTCTCTTCTCATACAATATGCAATAACAAGCTTCCAAGCGGACTTCAATGTATGTACGTGTGGTCCATTGGCAGCTACGAGGCATTTGATCGCCGCTTCAAGGTCTAATTCTAGTCGTCTAGTATTAAATCTAGCGTAATATGAACTCCCTACGAATGCAGCGACCGAAGAGCGACTGTAGTAGTCATGCCATGATGCTGCGTTAGGAGCTTCTCGCAAGAGTTGGATCGCATTGTCTAGATTTTTAGATTATATGAGGATATAACAGGTATACATGTTCGCATGATTCCGAGTCACACTGTACTCAAAGTACATACAGATTGATTTTCGACATATGTCTAACATAAACGAATAGTGAAAAGGGGGCCAGTCCAGTTGATTGAAATTCTTTATTACATGCGGAGTAATCACCTAAATAGTGAAACAACCAACCAAGATATATCCTCAATCTCACACGGACAAGCCATAGAGCTACACAGAATCCTAGTCGCCGATTCCTCTCCAAGCGATCCCAACATCACCGTACACAAAAGATCTGGTCGACCGGGGACTGAAGTACGATCATTCCACCTACGTCAGGAATTACAACTAATCCATAGCTACCTACAGATCGCGAGATTCGTGTTTGACGATTACGTGGATCCCACAACCTGAGATCCTCGTGCTCCTCATATGTCGTGTCACAACTTCGTCGACAACGCAAGGCAAGAGTATCACGACAGCACCACCTGACCAAAAAAAAACACCACACGGCCAATAAGTTCAATCTGATCTGTATCTGATGTGAAACATTCCACTGCGTTCCTTGGTGACATTCCACAAGGACTCTCGGGATAGCAGGCCTCGGAACTCGCTCAAGATGCCGTAGCCTTGTACACAGCGCGTGAAACTCGCTATTACAGTTTGTCTCGAGACATACTTGGGTCCATGGTCATGAGCGGGGCCCGTTATCCATTCACCTAGAAGACAAACCGTCACGTCACGTCACGTCACGTTCAAATAGCCAAGTACCTACACAGAACTATCCCATATGCGTTGCTTGCGAGGCATGGTTCACTCGTCATACGAAAGAACGTGAGATTTATACTGAACTTTGTGTGTTTATTAACCTATCCGGCAATACAAGCGAGTCAAATCTTTTTTACCGTGAAGTCTTCTGGGCAAACGCATCATTGTGTGAGAAGCGTTCAGAGCCAAATTCGCAGAGATCTGCAAAATACATGAAGTGAAGAAGGCTATCGCAAAGGAAGATGTCGTGAAGAAAAAACGTTGAGGACTAGATAACACAATGCCCCAAATCCTCCTTAGCATTGTAGTTGGCCGTACCACTTCCTACCCATCATCACCAAGTGCTCATGCCCATCAAATGATGCTGGTACTGTTGAGAAGGTCGATAACATATGAGAGAAAAAAAAGACTTGGTATCACCGAAGCAATTGTCTTTTCTCCAATCCGATTCGAGCGCACCATCGAGCGATGTTATAATACCACAATCCGTGTTCCTCCGAGTACCTCGTTAGCTCTGCTGAGGAAGCGCAAGAATGATGAAAATTTTGAGGTCGGCTTGGAAGCTCTTACGCGAGCTGACTAAGAGACATGCTGCGCAAGAGAGTACTTGTTTGGAAAAGAAACCCGTAAAGAAGAAGCCTAGAGATAAGGAAGTCTATGTCGAGATCAAGCTGGGATCCAAGTACATGAAATAGCCTGAGAAACACCGTGTGGGTGGGGGTCCGTGGCTGATGGTGGGTGCTATTTCGCAACAGCTCAAAAGCATAGAAGGCTGAGGTAATAAGTTGCTATGCACCACGGGGCGACTAATGTACAGAGCAGCCCTTGAAATGGTGGGTGCCGATGAGTTAGCTCCGTGGTGCATGTCAGTGGCATGAAGAATTTAGTGCCCAAAGTAGAAGACTATATTGTCATCAAAGAGAGGTCGTCAAGGTCGTGGAGAGCATCCATTCATGCTATCAAAGGCCATTAAAACCAGAAAATAGAAAGCCGCCAATGGTACATGTCATCTGAGATCGTATATCGTACCGTTACAACTGTGATTTGGTGTCGCCGACGCTCTAGATGAAAGAGCCGTCACCATTTCCCAGGCTGCCGCCTGCGCCAGGGTACGTCTGGTAAGAGTTCATGCGAGGAGGCTGTGGTGGGGCGGTTTGGGGACCCGGCATCGTAATGTTGGCTGGTGTGGGTAGGTCATTTGGGCACGGGTGCCATTTAAACCATTAGTGTAAACACCAGGCGCGAGAATCGA
This sequence comes from Amphirosellinia nigrospora, assembly GCA_004123355.1. Lineage (NCBI taxonomy): Eukaryota > Fungi > Ascomycota > Sordariomycetes > Xylariales > Xylariaceae > Amphirosellinia > Amphirosellinia nigrospora. The sequence goes on along the minus strand of SCHM01000006.1, from coordinate 661,192 downwards.
TTGATTCGTCATGGCACGCCCTTGGTTACCATTGAGCGTAATCTGGCCTTGCGTAGATTCAGACGGAGTCGTCTGGCCGCTGCTATTACCACTTTGGGTATCATGTTGCTGAATCTTGGCCCCAAGACGTCGTCCGTAAGGAGTTCCTCGAATACCAGGTAGCATGGGGCGAATCGCCTCAACCAACTGGTGCTTCATATGCACTGATGAATGCTCCAAGGCAGTCTGAACAACATAATTGCCAAACGAGTCTTTGAGGAGACGCTCCATCTCGCCGGGGACAAGGAGCTCGCTGACCATTCTATCCTTGGCTCCTTCAGAAGCACAGCGCAAGCACTTCTCTATTACATTAGAACTGAACTTGTGGCGCGAAAGCGCTCCGATCTTGCTGAGAAATCTCTCGGCGAGGGGCTCAGTGAAACTGGGCTCGTTCAAATCAATGATGTACTGGACAACATAATTGCCAAACGGGTCCTGAACAAGACGCAGGGCATGCTCCGTGATCTGGGAGATCAGCCAAGACTTCTGATTGCCAGAGGCATGGTCAATGCATCGTTGTAGAACACAGCATCCGTGGCGATGAGTGCCGACCTCGATGCAATGCCTGCCAACAGCGCTAAAGATGAACTCCGAATCGGCCGATCCGAGCTTGTTCAGGCATTTTTGAATGACGTGGTTCCCATTCAGGTCCTGGATCAGCTCTACAACTCGATAGCGTAAGGCATCAATAATGATCTGAACGTGGGTTGGGGTGTCACAAACTCGATCATTTTCTGCAAAGCTCGAGTACCATGCTGATTCAACGCGATACGGACCATATCTTTAGCAGCATTCTGAATAAGCACGGTACGTTCCTCATCATTGCAATACTCCAGAAGCTTTGGCACAAATAATTGCCAAAAGGATCTGTCATAAGCTCAACAACATGTTGATTAGTCTCCATCCAGATCATATGAACATGCTCGGGAATCTGGTTCTCAAGCTGCTTTGCAAATATCGGCAGCCATGCTGGTCCTTGCATAGCTCGTAAATGGTGCCTCCCACTTGCTCTAGAGGCAAGTTTATGTAGCGATTCATGGCTGACAAGCAGGTTAGCGGAAGGCCAATCTATGTGGCTAGTATTGGTACTCACCATCATCATTTTGAGCGCGACGTTGCTGCATGACACGCTGTTGTGAGTCCCGAGGCTGACCTGTTTGCTGGTACACGGCGCCATAGCCTGTGTAATTCTGCTGGTGCGGGTACCCATTCATGTTCATGTTCTGCATGCCCATCGCGAGCATTCCCATATTAAAGGCACCATTTGGGCCGGTCTGGTTGTATCCTTGGTAGTACTGATAGCCACCAGCGGGAGAAGGCGATGGTCCTGAGCCGGCGTTTGCAGGAACAGCTTGAACAGGCGCTTGGCTTGAGGCATTAGGGCCGAAGGACGGTGCATTGGCTTGCAACTGGGATTGGATAGAGGGGAATGTTCCTCCGCCCTGGGCGATGGCAGCATGGTTATCTCCGGACAACTCGCGGCTGTGTCGCTTCATAGCACCGGGAGGAATGCGACCAATGCTAGCGTTGTGGTTGTGGAAATGTTGCTGGGCATGAGCATTGGCAGATGATATTCCAGCACTAGATAGGTTTTTGACAGTGGGTATCTCACCAGCAGAGAAGGAGCTCTGCAGTTTGGGGGTGTCGATAGAACTTGAGTCGTGGATGGGGATAGAGTGGAAGTAGACGTGCTCTCCGCGGTGTTATCCTTGTAGTGATGGTTCAAGTCCAGCGAGTGACGGTAGGGACGGGATCCAATGGGAGTAGTATCCGCCTGCATGGCGCTCATAGAGTCAGTCATCTGAGAAGGAATTGTGGACAGGCTCTGCTGCTGGCGGTGGCGAGACATGTTGCCCCAGCCGTTTGTATTTGTTCCTTCACTAGTTCCGAGCTGAACAGCCAGGTCTACTGCAGCAGTTGAGGTAGATAGCTATGGATTATAACATGTTAGTACCTCACTAAAGTTTTATTGTGGTTCATTGGGCTCAGAAAGTAGAAGCGGGAATGAAATGTGCAAAGGATAGAAATGTTGCTTGTCATGGAATTCTGGGCTGGGGAGTTCGTGTTCCGGAGGGAACATGAATAGCAGTTGAAACCAGATCACTTTAGATCTTTGCTCTAGCAATCATAAATAGAACTGCAAGATTTGAGATCTAAAGTAGTGGGTTAATGGGAAGGAAGGGCTTGGGTCAGATAACAACATGTCGGTGATGCTTTCCAAGGAAGCTGGAGGGAGACAGGAGAGGCTGATGATGTTAGTTATCAATCATGCTCACTTACCACACCAGGGTTACCCTTCTGAGGATGTAGTTGAGAGAAGAGATCCTTGCTCGCATCCATGTCGGAATAGTTGCCAGCGTCCATGGTTGCGTCGTCGTCTCTGAAAAGAAACCCTGTTGTATTTGTCTGGTCGATATTGTCGTAGATATTACCTCGACGAGTTACAGGCATGGAGTACCTATTCAGACTGCAGAAGTATTAACTTCGATCAGTGCCAGTACAGCCAGGAGTCGCGAGTAGGAAGGTAGGTAGTGACTACTTGGGTGGTATGCGTGTTGGAATATAAGTAAGGCGTTGTGGCAGTTCAAGGGAAGGTAGTTGGATTGTAGGAGGGGGGTGGATAATTGGGCATTAGGTTGAAAAGTTACAAAACAAGAGCTCCTGCCAATAAGGGACGGTTTGCAAGTGGCAGGTAGGTCAAAACATACTTTGCAGCAGAGGGACGTATGTTCTCAGAATAGAGAGGTGTATGGGAAAGGGTGCAGGGGTTATAATATAGGTAGGTAGGTAGGTTAGGTAGTAGGTAGGTAGGCAAGGTATAGTGCAGGTGCAGGTGGCACGTTTGTTGGCTGGAGAGATTGCTCAGATTGGTTGCCCAAGAAGGGTACGGCTTAATAGGCTGCCCTAGCAACTTTACAAGAGCTTGTTATGCACAATTGAATTGTATTCATTGAATGGCAGGGTAAGGTGGTGAATGCAGTACAGCTTCACGATGGATGGGAAGGTACATCTTTGTACCTGTGATCTTATATAAAGTATTTCCTGTGCAAGGCCACAAACTTGAAAGCGACAGAAGTGCTTTTGCCAGTCCAAGAAGGATACTGATTGTGAATAACGTTCTACTAAAACGTTCTTGCTCTCAGCGCAAAAGCTGTGATCCCTATTGATGACATATTTGGCCACCAGGGAACCGAGAACTGTACCTCACAGGGGAAAAGGTTGCAGTGGCATTGAGTGATACAGTAAGTAAGTCTGAACAATTAGGATCCCAAAATGAACACTTACGCAGTTGTAGATAGATGACTGGTTGGGTCCTGGCGAAGTGCCTCCTCCTTCTCATCCTCGTCACTGTTTCGTCGGGTAGTTGGCACCGAACGGTAGGATAATGGGTCATCCTGATAGCGAGAAGGGATGATGCCTGACTGAGGAGAGGTGAGGAGTGAACCAGACCGACCAGGACGGTTGAAGAGGCCCGGAGGAGAGGCGAGACTCGACATGGAGTATCTATTCGGCCTGGAGAACATGGTTGGAAAGCCCGCGTTTGTTTCCCGAACTCGCGGAGGGGTTGTTGGTTCCGACTGATGGCCAGTTAGACCAAAAACGGGCCTCAGGTCCTCTTGCAGCTCCCGTTGCTGCTGATCTAGCTTCTGCATTTCGGCTTCGAATCGCCGTTTCTGTTCCCGAAGTTTTTCATATTCAAGCTTCTTCTTCTCCAGCTGTCCATATCAATCAGCACCAGAGTCTACAGAACCTCAAGATGTCGCGGTGCCCAAGACGGAGTCCGGCGAGACGTTGCGAATTGCGAAGCGCATTTCAAAGGGGAGATCTTACTAGCTGGACTTTAAATTGTTGGTTTGGATGCTACACCTCATTAGCAAACGGTTTCAGAATACCGAGACATCCAATTCGTATTGAAACATGCTGCAGACCAGCAAGACCGGATAGCATCCCGACTCGAGCCAATCAGCAGCCGAGGGTATGGATAAGACTCACAGCCGAAGCATACTCCTGGGCTTGGGTAGTAGCTATGGAGGTCAATGTTGGTACACGCCCCGAGTCTGTCGTGAATCGTCGGGGTAAGGTGGCTCGAGGGTCTTGCGAAGGCATTCTGCCGTTTCGCTGCGGTGAGACAAGGGAATTCATTGGCGCTTCGTTTCTTGGAGACTGCTGCTGAGAGCGAAACCGGTAATCATCCATCTGCTTCTACTTCTTATCGTTACAACACGGAGGTCTTTGGTACACGCCAAATTGGCAGCGGTTGGATTCTATAGACTGCGTCGCTGCCAGTCAGTCCGTCTGTTTATCTCCATTGATCGGGCGACCACCACATATGTATGCAGTCATTCGAGGCAAATATGCCTCGGTCCGCCGAGGAGGGTGGAAGCGCGACAGGTAGAGGTTTGGATTGCGCGTAGTGCTGCCCCTCTGCTGGCTGGTGTCGCCACATGCCCCTCGCCAGAGACGCAAATCGCGCTGACCAGACCCGTTGACGATGCTGGCCCCCCGCCAGAGACGATACGCACGGCCGACAAACTGGCGACGATGTGGGTAGGATAGAATTCACGGGGCTCAACTCACATTGGAATAATAACAATTATAGCACAGCACCTATGCGAACGCAGCCCTGGAGAGCCAGGGGCGGCAGCATGAGGGGAGAGGTTGCAAATCACAGAAACAAAAGCGAGTGGAGTTGTGCGAAGTGCAGAAGATCGATGTTTCAATTCTGGAGAGCAGGTGGACGAGGCGCAGGGTAAAGGAGGTTACTAGCACTGGCAGGCTTGGCTACTTTAGGTCCCTACCCTTCCTCAGGTAGGTAGGTGGTTTTAGGTAAGTCTAACTTTACGGGGCATTTAGGTTTAGAGGGGTACCTATCTAAGTACCTGCCTCCTAGTATACCTGTAGGTTACTTACTGGAGCCCGGCAGCACAAGGCCGCGGAGGCTGCGTGTCCTTTGGTCGGTAGGTAGGTATGTATAGGTGTATGTATAGGTATGTTGGGGCAGGATTGGGGTGATCTATCCGGCCCTATATCTTATCTACCCATAGAAATTAAGATTCGGCCATCTTAACGTCTTAGGGTATCCCTGCTCCGTTGCCGCTGTCCTGCTGCCGCAAGGTAAGGTGGTGTTGGGGTGCCTGCGGGAAGAAAGTTGAATGTGACGGTGAGTACCCAATATGCCTGTTCTCAGCACGGCATATTGTTTCAATGACGACCATTTTCGAATGGAAGTGCACATATCTATAGGATCAGTAATGGGTGGTATATGACATCCATGGTTTCCTCCAGTTGACTTCGACTCGCACAGCAGTATACAGTCCACAAGTGCCGGCGCCTCTTAGTTGGATTAGTTGGATGTCTGTAACTGTGCTCGCCAGAGTGATTGCTGATTGGCTTTCAAAACCGAGACAAGTATATAACCCATCGACTAGCTTGTTTGCCTCCGTCTTCGACGACTGGGTTTCTGTTAAGCAAACAGAGTTTCACGGCTTCCAAAGTTCGCTCCTATTTTGTTATCGTGCTTTTCCCAGCCCTCCAGCCCTCCAGCCCTCGAGTCGGTGGTAAGCTTCAGGGCATATCCAGGTACATTCCTGCTAGTGGACTTGCCCGCCTTAAACTCTCCAAACAGCTGGGTGTCGATGGGTCAGTCACGTACCTTCAAACTTTAAATTGTGAGTTTACTTCCCAGCTCTAGTGCCAGATACTTGGCAATCTCAGTTGCGAATTTTTTTTCCTTTTTGTGATTAAAAACCTTCTCTTGTCTGTAGGTGGCATGTGCCCGCTTCTATACTGGCTGGGTAAGGATTGATTGAGTCTTTGTAGCCGAGCTGCGGTGGAATAGCGTTGTGGCACCAAGAACAAGAGAGAGCGGTGAGAAGCCCCAGCTTGACATCACCAATTACCCTGCGCATTTAGCGTAGATAAGCGCGCCCATTAGTGTAGTGCGGGGAGCTCCCGAACCATCTGCACGAAATCTGTTACCTCTTCAGGTTAATACGTCGTACCGTGCGTAGTACCGTGGTATGACTGTACAGCTATTCCTTCGTAGCTCTCCCGCAACCGGACGCGGAGCTGTTCTTCATCTCGACATGACATATTGGTGGAAACATTCAGCTTCCTGAAAAGGAGGTACGAAGCATACGATGCACACCACCTACTCCCATCTTCCGAGAATGACGGCCGATAGCCACTCTAGAGTCTAAACTACGTTTTTACGGCCATTGTAGGTTATGGAAGACTGTGGTTAGGCGAGCGAACCTTGTATCACACTGACCGTGTCTGATAGGCTGTATACCTGGTCCTTTGGAGGGCGCCACCTATGACCTTGGCCGGCACACGTTCATCTCAGATGCCCAACAACAAAGAGTAATACTAAACCACCTTAGAATATATTACAAATCATCCTAATTTGCCCTCAGCCGGCCAACAATGATCGATCAACTTGGGTACCTGTGTTTCTGGATACCCCACTCTCCTCTATACCGCGATCCCAAGCATATACTGCTGGCTTTAACTGGAAATTTAATTCAGGGTCTTCCCGCTTATATCGGGAGAGAGAGTTTAGCCCTGTTTACGCAATCTGTAAATAGATACTTTCAACTGCAGCCAAAAACTGAAACCGAAGATCGATGTTGTACAGAACATCCTGGTAGTTTACCGCCTCGAGACTACCTACATATCAAAATTTAGCATTCAGGACCGTCATACTACATAAACTTCTCCGCCCACGTCACGAGAGCACCTTTTACACTAGTGTACTGTGAGTATTTGAGCTTGAGTATCAGATTGAACCCTGTGGGTACGTACATATTCAACCTTGTACTACAAGTAGAGACCCCGCGCCAGCACACTGTTAGCTCGTTCGGTTTGCATGGGTAATAATCCGAGATACTACCTACATACTATGCCTGACGGCCGAGAAAGCGACATGGCCTCTCAGGTGGCAATATCGGCGATGGTAAAGTAGGCTGGTCTCTTTCAACTCGCTGGTCACGAGGCAGAGTGGGCTTTTAGGTCGTTTAAGTTATACCCGAGCTAAATATATGGAAGATGTCGTCAGTGCTTCAATTCGTAGATTGGTAGGTAACTGGTGCGGCTCACCGACTTTTGGCCCAACCATGACAAGCCGTCTCTCCCAACTTGAACAAGGTGAGCCGGTTCTCACCTCAGCCGGGCAGAGTTCAAACATATCTATAATGTGCTCCAATCTGCAATCCCCATCACGTCGCCATCGATGAACGCGAAGTGCACTGCAATCTCCATTTTCATGCGTCTGCTCAAAATTATGGGAGTCGTATAATCTGGGGTTTGCTAGGTACTTCTTGCCAAAAAAAAAACGCCCTAAAACGCACTAAGATATCATATGGATGCCGCCTAAAGAAACAACTACACTAGTGAATGCTACAGTGTACTAGACAAGCCGTCCAAACGATGTCCCAACTACACTAATTACTCCTCCTTCGTCTAGAGGCGGAAAATTTGTCAACCCTAGAAACAATTCTTTGGAGTCAGAAAAAACAACAGCCAGCCACTTCATCCACATATGTCCAAGCGTTGCATTTGGCACGTTGCCTACCCAGTCATGGCTTGGTCTCAAATGAATCCTGATGTGGACAGGGATCCGAGTGCCAGCGCAACATTATAGTCCTGCAGCAGATATGCACACCAACTGCAGTTGAGCTACAAAAGGAGGGGCAACGAAGGATGATGGAGGGGTAAAGAGGGGCTGACCACCTTACAATTCCATACCCACTCTCTTGACTGACTGAGTGGACAAGCACGGGATGGCATGTATTGTGACCCTTTACCTCGACAAATCGCAAGCTCACAAATATTAGGTACTTAAGAAATCCGGGAACAGGCCCTCTAAAGATGCATTATACTTGACTAATTGTACCCTACATAGTGGCTTGTTTGTTTTTTCCCGATGAGTTTTCAAACCTACCAAAACAATTGCGCAACTACCTGTACTTAAGTTTTTCACGAGTAAAGCTTCTTCGCTAAGTTTTCAGAAGATTTGCCTATATCTTGCATCTCCCCCTAATTGAAATAGTCAAAGAGACGCAGCGTTCCATCTAGTACCTATACTTACCTAGGTACAAGTGGGTCGAGAGTAACTCTCACTTACACCCAAGTCTCCCTCTAGGTATTACCTAAACTTATCAGCCCCACGAATCGTAGAAGTGAAAGAATACAGCTACAGTAGAAATCAGCTGAATCAAAAATTACCTAGCCAACTTACTAACACTGCATTTTTGAGGCTGTGTATGTCCTACGTTTATCTTGACTATCTATCTAGCTCTAGTCTTAATGCAGATCGAGCCTGAAGGGCGGGGAGGGTCCACAGCCCCAAAAATCAATTTATCGGGGCGCCTATGCAATTGTCCTTTCTGCAGTCAAGGCCCCGCCCCGAGCCTTGTGCGATAACCTTAAATTTTGAGCCTCCATAGTCTATCGATAAGGAGATAGTCAATTCACTGCATGTGGTGGGGCACAACAGCTTTACTTCCAAGGTTGTCTGTACCTGGGTAGGTAGCTGAAGACCTTTGCTGTTGCTCATCATAACGAGTCATCTTGTTCCTCCCCATCAGCAGCATCACGGTTCGGTAAGCCCGTTGTCACGATGCCTTTCATCGACGATGGGTTCGAGGCGCTTACCAAACCCTTCTACAATGGTAAAAAATTGACGGATCCAATCTCTACCGTTGAAGACAAGTTTCAGCTGCTTCCCGCCTTCTTGAAGGTGAAAGGTGTGTAGATCCCTCTCCCGACACGATACGCGTATGCACCCCATAGCTAACAATTTTGTCGGTTCTAGGCCTTGTGAAGCAGTATGTTTGGGCATCTACCTCGTCCCGAGATGCGCATTCACATTCAAATTGCTAATTGATTTCCAGACACATCGATTCATACAACTATTTCGTCGATCATGAAATCAAGGAAATTGTCAGGGCCAATCGAATTGTAAAAAGTGATGTCGATAGTAGCTTCTGGGTCGAATTCCTTGACATCAGGGTTGAGAGCCCGGAGAGCGTAGGCCAAAATGGATCTACCACCAACCCCAAGGTTACCCCCCAGGAATGCCGCCTGAGAGATGCCACCTACTCTGCGCGCATCCTCGTCGATGTCGCATACACCCGAGAGAGGCAGAAGGTCATCCGCCGCAACGTCGAACTCGCCCGCATGCCTGTCATGCTCCGGAGCAACAAATGTCACTTGTATGGAGCCAATAACGCCAAAATGGAGATTATGAATGAGTGTCCCTTGGATCCAGGTGGATATTTCATTGTGCGAGGGACGGAAAAGGTCATTCTCATTCAAGAACAACTAAGCAAAAATCGTGTCATCATCGAAACCGACGACAAAAATAATAATATCCAAGCATCCGTCACTAGTTCTACGCACGAAAGGAAATCTAAGACGTATGTGACTCTAAAGAAGGAACGCATCAATCTCCAGCACAACGTTCTAGCCGAGCCGATACCAATTGTTATCATTCTCAAGGCCCTTGGCGGCCTCACAGATTTCGAGATAATGCAGCTGGTTACTGGTTCCGACGCCCGGTACCAAGACGATTTTGAGATCAACTTCTCGGAGGCTGTGGTAGCAGAGGTTTTCACTCAGCAACAAGCACTAGAATACATTGGCGCGAGAGTCAAGATGGGTATGAAAGGACGTCCGGCTAGAGGAGGGCCTCCTCAGCCACGTCGCAGTGTAATCGAAGAGGGCCTTGATGCTCTTGCAAACATTGTCATTGCGCATATTCCAGTTGAGGGCTTAGACTTTTACCCCAAAGCCGTCTACGTCGCTATGATGACGCGACGAGTTTTAATGGCCCGCCACAATCCGAAGCTAGTTGATGATCGAGATTTCGTGGGAAATAAACGTTTTGAACTTGCAGGCCAGCTTCTATCACTGCTATTCGAAGATCTGTTTAAAAATTTTCTGACTTCACTTAAATTCAACATTGAGAACACTCTGAAGAAACAGCACCGTGCTATTGCGGCAGACCCTCTCCTGCAGATAGGTGGCCAGGGGAAGCATATCACGGAAGGATTGAATCGTGCAATACAGACAGGAAACTGGACTGTCCAACGATTTAGGATGAACCGAGCTGGTGTCACCCATGTTCTAAGCAGGCTTAGCTATATAGCTGCACTTGGAATGATGACCCGCATAAGCAGTCAGTTCGAGAAAACTCGCAAAGTCAGCGGTCCTCGTGCTCTCCAGCCGTCACAATGGGGTATGCTCTGTCCTTCTGACACCCCTGAAGGTGAGGCGTGCGGTCTCGTGAAGAACTTGGCCTTGATGACACATATTACGACCGATGCTGATGAAACACCTATCAAGAGTTGGGCCCTCGTATGGAACCTCTAGTACTGCCTTTGAGAAACTTCTCCGGTGCCGAGATGCACAAAAAGGGCACCTACATCGTACACATGAATGGAACCCCTTTCGCTCTTACTCGATTTCCCAAGGAATTCTCCGCTAATTTCCGTACTATGAGACGACGAGGCTGGATATCTCCCTTTGTTAGTATTAACGTCAACGAAAATCTATCAGCCGTACATATAGCCACAGATGAAGGCCGGATTTGTCGACCATATATCATCGTTAAAAGTGGAAAGCCAAGGATAAAGGAGAGCCAGTTAAGGATGTTACAGGCCGAGAAAATTACATTCGACGACTTCTTAAAGAACGGTGTTGTTGAATACCTCGATGCAAATGAAGAGAACGATACTCTTATTGCTGGTACCGAGAAAGATATCACAAAGGCAACTACCCACCTTGAGATCGAACCTTTTACGTTGCTTGGAGCTGTTGCTGGCCTTATCCCTTTTCCGCATCACAACCAATCGCCGCGAAATACGTATCAATGTGCTATGGGCAAACAAGCGATTGGGGCCATTGCTTACAACCAGTTCAACCGTATTGATACCCTCCTCCTGACCATGGTGTATCCTCAGCGACCAATGGTGATTAGCAAGACAATAGAACTCATCCACTACGACAAATTACCTGCCGGCCAGAACGCTACCGTCGTTGTCATGTCCTACTCTGGGTACGATATTGAAGATGCCCTTGTGCTCAACAAAGCGTCTCTTGACCGTGGTTTCGGGAGGGCCCAAGTGTTCAAAAAGTACACGGCTGATCTTCAAAGATACCCTAACGGGAGCCGCGAGCGCATCGGGGACAAAGATCCAGAACTTGATAAGAACAAGGCTTTGTCCAAAGATGGTCTGGCAGATGTCGGCTGGATGGTGGAATCAGGTCAGGTCATGATCAAGAAGGAGAGTCCCCAGGACACCACCAGCTCCACTATAGGAATGGAACGTAGAGTGGATTCTTTCCGTGAAACTCCTATTACGTACAAGGCCGCAGACCCAGCTTATATCGACAAGGTCATGATCACCCAAACGGATAGAGAACCCAGCTTATCAAGGTTCAGACAAGGCAAACTCGACGACCTGAGATAGGCGACAAGTTTTCTTCCCGTCATGGTCAGAAGGGTGTGGTCGGCATTATTGTAGATCAAGAAGACTTGCCATTCTCAGACGCGGAATAGTTCCCGATATTATTATGAATCCTCATGGTTTCCCCTCCCGTATGACAGTTGGAAAGCTACTAGAATGCCTTACGGGCAAGGCTTCCGTTATCAAAGGGCGGAAAGACTATGGCTACGGAGATGCCTTCCGTTCGCACCCCCTCGAAGCAATGAGCGCAGAGCTAGTCGATGCTGGTTTTTCGTGGGAAGGCAAGGATTATTTTACCTCGGGCATCACGGGCGAGCCTCTACAAGCTTATATCTTTAACGGCCCCATCTACTACCAGCGACTAAAGCACATGGTGCAAGATAAGATGCATTCGCGCTCGCGGGCCTCGTGCCATCCTCACGCGCCAGCCCACGGAAGGAAGATCGCGAGACGGCGGTTTGCGTCTGGAGAAATGGAACGCGACTGCCTCGTCGCTTACGGCGCCTCGCAACTCCTCCTCGAGCGTCTCATGACGAGCTCGGACGCTGTTGTTCTCGATGTTTGTCAGCGGTGCGGTCTCTTCGGCTCTAAGGGGTACTGTAACACGTGTAAATCCAGCCAGGAGGTTGCGAAGATGACGATGCCTTATGCTGCGAAGTTGCTGGTGCAGGAACTAATCAGTATGAATGTGGGTGTACGACTGCAGTTAGATGATGAATTCCCTCACCCGAGGTGATGTGTTCGTTCTATGAGCATGGCGTCTGTTTTTAGCATTGGGAGGCGTTCTCTGGATTTGTAGCCAACACTGCATTCGAGGGTCGGGTGGCTAGAGTGTGATAACCTAGATAAATAGTCTAGTTCATTTCGAACTGGCATGCGAAACAAAGCATAGAGCCGATGACAATCGTAGTGCCTTTCGCAAGAAAATCCGACGAAGTTAATATGACTATTCTTGCTCTGTAACATTTACATGCACGCCCAAGCGCCATTTTGTCTACAGCAGTAAAGTTAAAGTGATAAGACCAGTGTATATTAATCTGCCCACTGAATCTCAGTCACGGGCGCCATGTGGATATTCTCGTTCTTCTTGACAAACGGTAACGAGTCATAGCTTGTATAGTGCCTCTCTATGGAGTACCATTTTGTCCGAGGTCCTTCGTATTTCTCCATCATACGACTCAATCACCCGTACTCTTGGCCTTCTTCTTCTTCGTCCGCTCCACCCCCTTCAACCCACCGGCCACAACCTCAAACTCGACGGCGCCTTCAAGACCGGGGCCTGTGCCGGGGACATGTGGCGCAAAGACGACCTTCATCCACCTGCGCCAGGACTTGACATACGGCCCTGAACTCGCAACTTCGCCGTCGTATGGCGTCATGTCACTAGCGTCATCCCCGACAACTACTTTCCGCCCATAGGCGGGACGTCGGAATAGCGCGATGCGCGACGCGATCTGCGTCGACCAGACGAGACCTAGGCTGGGCGTCTTCAGCGTCTCGTTGAGATGCTGATAGGGGTCGTCGCCCCACCCCGTGAACCAGCGCTGCTGGTGGTCGAGCGATAGCGCGGCCGGGGCGGCCGGGACGAAGTCCTCGGGCGGTGGCTCCGGCATGCTGGAACGCACGACGATGTCTGCCGTGCTGCTCGACGGCTCGACCTCTTGGGTCGCGATTGGATTCGTGGTGTTGCCCAGGTGTATATTCCGGCTGCGAGTCGCTAGCGGGCTTTCCTGCGACATGGGGCCCAGGGCCTGGTGCCGTCGGTGCTGCGGTATCGGGGTCGTGGTCGATGGCTGAGCGGCACTGCCGCTGTTCTTAACAGCGGGTGAATACGGCTGCGAGCGCGGCAGGGACGAGTACGCGAACGGGTTCGAGCCCGAGAAGCGGTCTGCTACCTGATTCGCCACGACGACGCGAGGTCGTGCTTCCGCGCGAGTTCCCGCAAGAGGTGGCCGAGGCGCACGAGCCCGGCGCTGCGCGCAGCCATATTAGAGCGCCGGCGCCGCGCTCGAACTCGGCCCGGTAGTTGGCGGCCACCGAGTCCAGGACGATCAGGCCCACGTCCCGCCGCGCCACCTCGACGGGCACCTGGTACGTGAGGATGTGGTCCTGCGACTCGAGGTCCGGCGTCACGGTACTGATGACGCGGTCCAGGGATGGCCTGGCCTTGTCTGCGTCCAGGTTGCGGAAGAACGGGTTCTGCGCTAGGATCTGCGATAGTCGCTTGGTGGATAGCGCTGCTTCTGTTGATATGTACAGCGCCGGCCGCCCTAGCCCGTGTGGTGGCGGGAGTTGCACAGATAGGAGCAGCGTCAGCAGGAATTGCGTCTTCCCGGCGCCACTCTCGCCCGTAATTTCTGTGATGTAACCCGTCGGAACTCCGCCTCCGAGGGCCCCGTCTAAAGAGGCGTCGAGTGTGCTGATGGTGTGCCAGGGGCGTGCTAAGAGTTCCGTGCCGGTCTGCCTTAGGGAGCCTTTCCCAGCCTTAGAACTCTCTCTGGCCGGGAGTCGTTCTGTTTCTGCTTTCCATCGCCCTCATCCGTAGCACTCACGCCGAGATCGGCGTGTAGAGCGGCCAGTATAGCATTGCATAGCCGCTTGATGTCCAACAGCGGCAGCTGGGTACGCTTCCCAATCTCGGGGACCTCGAGAGTGAGAAGATCCGTGACGGTCAGCTGTTCTTCTCGATGGTGGGCAGCAGACGCGCATACTGGGCGACAGGAAAGTCCGGTAGGACCTGAGACAGGTCGGTCATGAGCGCTGCTGCATTTGCGGATTCGCCGTGCTGAGCCCGGGGCGCCTTAGGAGGGATGGGGACTTTGTAAGTGAGCTTATGTCTGGAATATGTCGTTTGTTCAGCCTCTTTCAGCCTTAATCCTGCGCCAGGGATCCCGTTCATCAGGTACCAACTGATGGCAAAGTGGTGATACTTGGCATGAAGTTGTAAGTACGTCGTCTGCTAACGTCTGGTGTGTGTTCCTGTCAGCTGTGCCAAAATCTCTTCGGCACCTTGCACTTGGCCAGCAGGTGCGTGGGGACAGTGCATAGGAACACTCATCACACGGAGTAGTCTGGCCCCTTTCCTCCCTCGTCTTTGCATACTACTGCACAATTATGACTAGCGACCTCATCTCTTCGATTCAAGAGGTCTGTTTTTTAAGCATGAGATTCTAATATAGACATGAAGCGAATCCATTTCTAGTAAAGAGCCCTTACTTTACCACCCACAGCCCCATTTCTAACCCAATTTATATAGGCATCTTAGCATACCCCAGTAGAATCTGCCTCTTCAAAAGAGAAGCATTTATACTGTTCCAGATACCACAACTACCACAGCTACCCACGTAGCTATGTACCCTTTGCACTGCAACCAAATTAACAGTTCTTGACCCAGACGCTTTGGTGAGTGAATTTAGTCGTAATACGTCGTTTGAGAGACCTCTAAGCACACGGAATTGCCATTGTTTAAACTTATTGGAATTGACAGACTGTTGTTTAGCATGGAAAGGTAAGGGTGGGAATTATACTAGAAATAGTTTAGCTTCATGCCCAGATAGTACATATACATAGTAGAATCTCATGCTTCAAAAACAGACCTGTCGATTCAACTGCTAAAAATAGTCTGGTTCCCGGCACATCAGGACAGGCTTGTGCTTCTCGCGTGATTATATGGCATGGTACGGTGGTATCCAGCTGTGTTGTATTAATTATTAATTCCCGAGTCGCCCGTGCCGAGACCTGAGATACGCTTTGCCCTCAGCCAAGAATCATTGGCACAACCAACCTGCCTAAGTTGGCCTCCATGGCACCGATCGACCATTCGAAAATCCAGACGCGGCAGAAATGTTCTAGGTGATGGCGAAATGAACAACACTTCTCTATGCACATCAGCCGTTTATAGACTATTTACCGGTAGGTTGGGTAACTGTATCTATGGGTACCATTCTAGATCCATTCACCGAGGCACATGGTCTCGCAGAAAGGGCCTGGGCACCTCCCCTTCTTTTGAATGTCAGCGAAAAGGCGCGAGACGGGAGGGCCAGCTGAAGTTATTCCGTCTTATTTTGCCATGTCTCTCCGTCCCCGGTCTAGCGCGCAAAGTGTTGCAGCGCCGCTAAGGGTCCACGACTAGCACGAGCTATCGTCGGGGTTGTCTCAGCCGCACCGCATTAGCGGCCACCGAAACTACTGTAGTCCTCTTCATGACTCTCGTTTTTGTTGGCGCTTTCCTTCTAGTCTAGCTACTCAATCAGTCCAGCTCTATGATCAAACAGTTGACGAGAGATGGCAGTGAAGCTTGGAGTATACGTACAGACGCTTAGATAATGGCTGGGGAGATGCCGGCCCTCTGTTGGGCTTATGCAGACTGTTCCAGTCCCGGAGCCGCAACCGTGGCGACTCTATACTCAATAATATCTTAGCGTCCCTTTAAACTGTTCAGCTCCTGCAAGTCGCCCACAACACCTCCATCACCATTGGCTCCCTCGGCCCATGATGCTTGACGTGCAATCTTGTCCCCGTTTACTTGTCTCATAAATGGAATAGCCCAAGGTTGTTGTGGCTGCAAGCTAGAAGCCATGGGTCCAGGCCTGGAGCGCCAACCCGCTAATCACCCAGCTAACGATGAGATGAAGTATGCCTTGTCACCAGTGGGCGGCCTTTGGAGAGCTAGCGAAAACGGGGTCTCGCTCTGTCTGGGCCACGGTCAAGCAGCCTCTTAAACATAGACAGCCCTCGTTCGTCTGCGACGTTGATCACTCTTGCCCCTCTTCCTTTTTTGCGTTCATACGGTTTTAGTTGCGAGTGACTATCTCATCACGAGCGGGTCTATCTACTCCGTTAGGCACACCAGCTAGAACTATAGAGAGAGCCGACCAGTTTTAACGACATCATGTCGAGGTTCATAACAGCCGCAACACTGGTTACCGGTGTCCGCGCCCTGGCCTTCGATGGCAGGCCAGCCCAAGCAACAGATGCCGTCGTCCCGGACGCTACTTTCCATCTCCCAGAGATCACTAAAGCTCCCAACCTAAGGGAACTTTTCAAGAGAGACACGGGGATCAGACTTTCTCATCGCCCCAGACAACACTTGTGGTTATGTTTCTGGGAGGCCAGGTAAGCTTATATCGTTCTCGTCATGCTAATTCATGCTAATTCTTATTGGAAGGCGCCGCTGTCACATGCAATGGCGACTACACATGCGCTTTTGTGATCGAGCCAACGTTTGGTCGCGCCGGCTGCTGTCAAGGTGATAATTGCGGTTTCCGTGCGACCTGTTTGGATTACAACGAAGTGTACTCGCAAAGTGCTTGTGATGACGGATGTCTCCAAGATACTTTCACTCTGAAGTGGTAAGTTAAGGAGAGTCATATTGAAAGGCGTCTACTTACGCTGCCACAGTACCGAGACTACTGCTTCCTACTGCAACACGGAAACATTCTACAGCGGCATTATAGACTATTACTGCAATTCATATAATATCTCGACCGCTCAGCAGCTCTACACGACGTACAGTGGGCAGTCTAATGCCAAATCTTGGTCAGAGTTCGTCATAACCCCGACCGCTTCTGGAACCGGCGGCACGGGAGGCAATACTGCTACCGATGATGGATCGTTCGGTTTCACCTTCACTTCGCAGGCTTCCTCCTCAAACACTCAGTCAGCTAGCGGGACCGGTAGCAATGGCAGTGGGGCAGCAATGGCAACAATAACAACAACGGCAATAATAATATAATAATAGCGGCAACAACAACGACGCTCCCGACCAAAAGAAATCGTCTACCCCCATCGGCCCCATTGTTGGCGGCGTTGTCGGCGGTGTAGGAGCTCTCGCACTCATCGGGCTCGGTATCTTCTTCATCGTTCGCCACAACAACAAAAAGAAGAATGCTATTACTCCCGAACAACCAATGCAGCAGACAACAGCGGCGGCGGGCGGTGCGGCGCCCCACCACCCGCCGGCGCTCCCGGATACCCCCCTCAAGGATACAACGCACCCTATGGCCAGCAACCATACCAGCAGCAGACACCTCCACCGCAAGCCTACTACCCTAACAGCGAGCAGAAGCCTGCTGGGTTCGTCGGCATCACTCCAGCCGGTGTGCCGGACCGCAACGACTCGACGAGCCCTGTTTCGCAAATGTCTGATCCCAGATATAGCACGCAGCCGCACAGCCCGACCACGACACTCAACTCGAACTGGGGCGCACAACCGGGCCAGCCGGGCCCGCCATCTCCGAACGTGCCTACCACTGTCCATGAGGCTGGTGGAAATGCCGTCGGCGACAGAGATTATAACTCGAATCATCGCGGCCAATTCCATGAGATGCAAGGATGATATGCGATTACCATTTTAAAAAAAGACAAGAAGAAAAAAAAAGACATACCTGCTGACTACCCTGCTCGATACGACTAGAAGCGAGTTTTATCTATAATGGAGAAGGTAGTGAGATGATATAGATCGAGAGATGCATGTTTACGCATAAGTTTGTTACGGTTGTTCACGAATCTCTGATAGCAGAGACATTCGAAGTATTTACTTAACCTACCTAGCAATAGATAGCTAGATTTCCCAGGACATATTGGGCTGGACGCATCGAGTCCGGAGTTTGAGGCATCATCTATTGACTATCTTCGGAATTGGAGGGGCATTAATATGACCAAAGGAGCGTGTTTCTTGCGCTTGTTTATATATGTTTGATATCCTACCACTTTTCAAGATTCATCATGGAAACTGCTCCTGTCTGTGATTCTATTTATTGTTGTTAACCTTATCCAAATTTATACGGATGCCAATATCATTCCCCAATTCAAAGAGACAGTTAGATTCCTCTCGTCTATTTCGTTTTCTTACTCTAGTCAGAGATACCTTTGGAAATTGCAATTAAGAAACATAGAAGGTTTTAATGGTGAATCTTGTGAATAGTAGAGCCTCTTTCCAGGACCCGAGAATCCATGGCCTTAGCTCCCCACCCCTTAGTAGGTACCTATATATGAATCAATATTACAACATGCATGCTGAATAGAATCAAACGATCACCTAACCGGCGAAAATAGCGACTAGTAGGAACCAAAAGGTCAAATCATCGCAAGTTCATCAAAACCAAAGCAGCGCTGATTTACTCAGCCTGTACTTGTTATATCCGACTTAAAACGATATATCATATTATTCGCAAATTTAATCCATTAGACTCAAGTAGATACAAAGAGTTTCCTAGAAAATTTTATACAATTCCACTATCTCATGGTATCTCAAACCCTCGTCATAACTGATCCGAGCCCTCATAAAAATCATCAACGACATAAATTACCAATATTCAGTACACAAAATTTTTATAAAACAATTAGTACTCAGCGAGGCGCAGCTTCTTCCCTACCTCCCTCCTCCTTGCGTTGACGGCAGCGCGATCGGAAGTTTTTGTCTCTGGGTCCAAGGCGTCACCGCGGGCCTTGAGGGCTTGGAGAAGCATCCCTGCGTCGAAGAAGCCATCTAAAGAGGGTATTAATAAAATCCATTATGATGTCTGAAATATAGTGCAAAGACTTACATCCGCCTAATTCGTCATCACTCATTAGTATACTCTCTTCAGTTGGTGACCGAGTGCCGGTCGATGACCCGTTCGCAAGCCGCATGCGCATGGCGTTGTTGTCAAACCCCGTAATCTTGCGTCCGCGGACCTTCATCCGATTACTAGTCTTCACTTTTGTGTGATCGATCTCACGGGCTCGCGTTTGTTTAGCGCTGGCCGCCTTGCGGCCCGTAATGCGTAGCACGCGGCGGACTTCGAGTAAGTAGCTCTCGAGGGCGTCGACGAAACGCTTGGTCTGCCGGTGCTTGCTCGAGACGCAGATGTTGATACCGTCATCTTTATAATGTAGCCGATGCCGAATCCATCACCGGATGTAGGTCCGAATCCGAACTGTCGCAATGACGGGTTCCCGCAGTTTGACGTCGAAAGGATCGTCGTATTCAGCCTATCCCAGCCCGCATCAGCAAATATCGCCGGTACTGGGTTGAGGTCCCTCGATCGAGGATTCGATGTTGTGCTATCGCCTCGTTGACGCGGCTGCATGTCCATGTCTAACGAGTTTATAGAGTCCCCGCCAGGGCTTCCAACAATAGAATCCCGGAAAGAGCCATTATCCATTGGGCTAGAGTATCCAGCACTGCTTGGCGATCGACTAGTTTGCTCGTCGAGATATCTCTGCCACAGGCAGAATAGCGCATATAAGTGGCGGTCACAGCCTTCGCCCTTGGCGCACATTTTCGTGCTATTGACGTGATGCTCGCACGCTTTTCGAAGCGCCTCGACCTTTTCTTCCGCTGGGTTATCACCCCAGAATGTTTGGACGAAATTGACAGAGTACTGTGACACAGAACGGATAGCTTCAGTACGACCATGAAGGTAGGCCTTTGTCATGGCTGGCTCATATGTGCATTCTACCCTCCCGTAAAGTCCATAATAAGCAGCCTGAAACGCCATTTGCACAAATGCGTCAGGCGAGAAGCCCATGGACGTTATGAAGTTCTTGCCGTATCCGCTGAAATCTAGGCACTCAAACTCATTTTGGCTAATCAGATCAGCCAGTCTCGTTTCTGCAAATCGTACAGCCACGGTGAGCTCTGGTGTCATATCCCACTCCAACTTGTGCGGGGTCGTGGACGTCCCCGAAGCTTCTGGGTCCCTTCTCGAAGGATCCGGACTCGTTGTTTTCCAGAGAGTCGGTGCCTGTCCGTTGATCGTTCTAGCAAATCGGAGGATTGTGTCTGTGTAAAGATCACTGGCAAACCGTAGTACTGTGTGGCCATCGACGCCGGTATGTTCAAAGTTGATACCCGCATTTCCGTTTTACAGACAATGATCTGAAGTTTGTCGTACCATCGATTGACACAGGTCCCAATCTGTACTCCTTTGACCACCTCGTTCGTGCCGCAAAGCATATTTTTGGCATAATTCGGCTGCCGTCGCAGGCTCGGTATAATCTAGACACAATACAAACAAGGCAGAGTCGACGATGCCAAGACAATCCGCATTTCGAGCGCTCTCTTCGTCAACACTTCTCTTAGTCCAGACCAGATTTTTCGGTTCTCAGTGCTAAGAATTCCTAATGCACTCTTAGCGGCTTCTTGGATTGGTGTTTGCTGCATCATCGATGATCGTCTGCAGATTAATTGCAACATCTCTCTCACTCATGATCAAGTCGGAGTTATCATCGAGTACGTCGAACCAGTAAAATTGGCCATGGCAAAGTACAACAATATGCTTCGAATCTGGATCTTGTTCAATTTGACAGCCATGGTTCGTTGGCACACGTGCTGTTCCGAAAAGCCGCGAATACTGATACATACAAAGCGGTTTGCCCTTGATATTGTCTGGTGGCAGCTCCTCTCGGCGTACAGCGCGAACAAATTCCAAGGCTGACACTACAAGAGACGCAGCGCGGGTCACCTGGTTGTTTCTTGCAGGCGTTGGGTCATCTTCTAGCAAGAAAAACGGGTTCAAGTTGAGTACAACAGGGTTATCAAAATTCAGATATGAGTCGTACCCTGGGACGGAAGTTAGATATCTCTTGTTACCATGATATATGACACCTACTTACAAAATTGCTCTATGAAACTGCTCTTTCCGAGCGCATAATTCTGGAGTTTTTCTTGGAGATCTGGTCCGTCTGACTTCAGAAAATCTTCTACTGCTATCCTAGTCTCGATATGCTCCCGAGACCCTTGTAGGGGCTTCAGGGCAGCTAGATACTTTCGACAAGAGCTTTCTAGGTCAGGGATAGGTAGCTTGGGTAAGTTATCTTGAGCGGCATAAGTGACGCCGCCATCTCTGGGCTCTTCGGGGATGGCTGGTGTCCGGGGCATCTTAGATGACTGTCTGAGGTCTGGCGTGTTTCCGTTGGTGCCGTTGTGTGGGTTGCCCCGTGGGCTTAGGCAATGACGTAGGTGAAGTTGATGCAAGTGTCTCACCGAGAGACTTTGGCATAGCAAAAATACGAACTTGTGTAGGCATCCTGTCAGCTCGTGACGGAGATGATCAAGCGAATAGAGGCGAAACAAAGGTGCAAATGTTCAAGCCGCGCAGAGCTGTGCGGTAGAAATAATGACAATCGTGAAGACAGTAGACGGGCATCCCAAGAGAATCCCCACTCAGTAACTATACCTAGTGTGACGATTGACCGAGACTGGACGAGGCCCTGCGGAGAAGAAAGGGTAGAGATATATAGAAATAATATGACCGAGACAAGCTATAAATCGTCTCTCCAAGACGTAATAGAGAATGATGCAAATGGAAACGTCGGCGGATGGCACGCTCGGCTGGTGGAGCCACGGCTAAGTATCCCGAGATCGCGAGAGACGAGCCCATGGTAAGGGCGATTATCACATGCGCAGTTAGGGGCAAGTCAATGTTGCCTCAAACGTAGGTAGCCATAGGGGCGCGCCATGATTGGAGCAGGTGGGATGATTGCCTTAGCTGCTCATCCGCAGGGCCGATCCGATATTGCCCAAGTCCAAGACAAACGCAGACACCCCGTACCATCTGCCGAGAAAGTCTTGTTTGAAGTCTCGCGTAGACCAAGAGGACCAAAATCAGCTATCACGTACCTTGTAATAGATAGCCGAGCCAAGCCTGCAGAGCTGGAGCGACTATACTGGGCAGGGTGGATGGCACGAACAACCTTGACCACCACTCAGGGGATGTAACTGGAAAACGGACAGCACAGTAGGATGGAGCGACAGATGCTACAAGCACACGGAGATAAGACGCACGCACACGTTGCTTTCTCTTGGAAGGAATGGATTAGCTAGCAGTCAAGCAACGAAGGTATGGTTCGGCAACTGCGGCAGTGCTCGGTTTTGGATGGTGACAGACAGCGAGCGTTACTCGTTCCGCCCTGCCGTAGAAGAGATCATCGGGTTGGGGGTACGCTGGGTGGTAATGAAACAGCGAACGATGACGGCGACTGTTGCATGACCTCTGTCTCACTGCACGGCTACTCTATCGGTACGTACATGGAAGGAATAAGAATAGGTAAAAAGAGACCGCGGTCACCTGAAAACCCCACCCTCGCCGAGATGTGGCCTAGCTAGCGACGAGAAGTGACGATTGTCTACCCCACGGGGACCCCCTGGCGGTTGTAGATCTGGAGCTCGAGGCTTGTCTGGTGCGTGGTTGCGCGTGGGTCGTTCTCGGACAAGTGGATGTGCTCTGGTTGGGTGAGTTCGGAGAAACGGCGTGGGTAATGAGCAGACAACCAGCCTTGTTTTGGGCTGAGAACAGAATATATAAGAACTGGATAAGAACTCGGTTATGCTGCTCCTAGCGCTGCTGGCTGGCTGGCTGGCTGGCTGGCTGGCTGGCTGGCTGGCAAGCACGGGATGCGCCGATGCCAAGTGAGATTGCCTAGGTACCTAGAGATACCGACGTTACCTCTACCTAGGTACACTAGAAGCCCAATGAATAGCACCTCACTAAGTACATTTACCTAGGTATGCTTTGGCTGGGCTGGGCTGGGCTGGGGCAGCTGAGATAGGCAGGCAATGATGCAACCTACGGGTACTTTCAATACAGAGGAAAAGCGGGGTTGGCTTGCGCACCTGCACAGAGAGACCCAACGAGCCGGACGAACTGGTACCGCAGCCCAGGTTAGACCCCAGACTAGGTACCTAGGTATCTACTAATAGGTAGGTACTTAGGTACCTAGGGTTTGTCAATATAAACTACGGTGGGATCCAGTCCTTTGGGTTCCCGCAGCTTGCCCTTCGCTTGAGTGCCATAAAGTCGTCGGCCACTGCGCAGGCGGCCCCGTACAAGAACCCATTGGTCCGGCTCGGGTTTAGCTAAGCAAAGGTCCAGACGAAGAGTAGCGCGCATGCGACTTGGCTGTTCCCAAGGACGTAACACGGCAAGATGATGGAACGTCACAAGTCTTGGCAACTTCAAAACACCTACCTAGAAGTCGAATGACCATCGTCATAGTAAAGACGAAGGCGCAGCCCTCCCTCTCGTTCCAGCTCTTCTGTTGTTGCAAATCCCATCCGACCTGCCACATTTAAGCATGGCAGCCTTATAATTACGAAGTTTCTCTGGTCCGGGCTTCGAATTGTACCCATGTCTACCCCTCTATTCCCATCTGCAGATAATCAACCCTGTATATCACATGCCTACATAGGGCCTCTTAGTATATCCATGATTACTTAACGATCACGCATTCCGTCGTCTCTGAGGAGAAATCCGACAAAGTAAACTTGAAATATCTGATTAAAATTAGATACTATGTATATAAACAAGATGTCCAATCTTCAATAAGTCCCCTGCATTTATGAGCCCACTCGCCGATGGAGCATTCTAGTCGTGGCATGCAGATGTCACTGGGTCCTTGCTTCGTCCTTGCTTCGTCCTTGCTTCAAGCCTCGTGCTATGTTACATACGAATTACTTTCCTACCTGTTACTTAGCTTATCTATTTCTAGAGCAGCCTTGCTGGTCTCCCGTCTACCCTCTTTCACTAGTTTTAATACTTGACAGAAGGTACAGTGGTGGTCTAAGAACTATACGGCCGACCAAAAAACATACTCAAATGATGAGTTTATTATTTGCTTTTTATTTCGTTCTCCCATCTATTAGAATGTTAACCGAATTGTTCTGAGTTGGTCGTTAACTCAACTTCAGAATTCTCAATGAGGTTCTATTTGCGAATAGGGAAGCTTACTAATCTTGGCGGGGCGATTAGACTCGCTCCCTCATACAATGGCATAGTTCTTTTCATAAAGTGTAGGCCATAAAAGTGTCGAATTCGGAGTAACTAGATGTACATGAACAGTTTGCCCTAGAACCTCCTCTTATGCTTCAAATGCAAGTTGATTTACCTACATAGCCCGGGTAATGGCCGATCTTATCGGGGCAAATCGGACGCCAAGCCGGACAGGCAGGTGTTCCCCAATCTAAAACGCTGTGCGACGACATTAACGTCAAGCGCATCTCCCATCTAAAAAGACGCAAAACTCAATCATATGCACCCGGAAGCCGTCATCTGTGTGAACTAACTACTCCCATGCCTCTCTGTCCTTAGCCAAGTCCGCATCTTGATAGAAGTACTGGTGGAGCAGCGACATATTTCCGACAATACCAAGTCTACCCAAGTAAGGGGTGTGATACGCGGGCTGGTCTAGCTCACCAAATAAGAAGGCATATTCATTCACTACGTAAGGGAGAAAGGACAACGACCAACGCCCGCTCTAGACGACTCTTGGAGTCAATTGTCTCGTATCCTGTCCGGCTCAACCTTGTCAATCACTACCTATAGTATAT
Source organism: Amphirosellinia nigrospora (assembly GCA_004123355.1). Taxonomy (NCBI): domain Eukaryota; kingdom Fungi; phylum Ascomycota; class Sordariomycetes; order Xylariales; family Xylariaceae; genus Amphirosellinia; species Amphirosellinia nigrospora. The sequence continues at coordinate 636,370 of SCHM01000006.1, read as the reverse complement.
AACCCGGGGCCACAACACACCCGGCTTGGACAGATACCTACGTACTTTCATCACACCCTTCCGACCATGTACTCACGGCCATCTTTCTGGCTTGAGTTCCGGCTTCTGAGCGACGGCCTCCAGACCGTCGCGGTCCACACTCTACCACTAACGGTATGGCACGAGAGAAATACCCCCGTCTTCTCCCTTTTCTCCGCCCTGCCTGCCGAGCTCCGTCTCAAGGTCTGGGAGTATCTGATCGCACCGCGAATTGTGGGGATAGCATGTCGTAAGTTTTATCTTCATCTATTTATACCTATCTACCTCCCTATCTACCTCCCCCTCCCCACTTCTCCAGCTACCACCCGACCTTCCTCGGAGCCCGCCCTTGTATCATCTAGTACTTACGAGACGCAAAACATCAGTATGTCTAGAAGACGGCGCTTCCTCTATCGAGACACAGCGCGAGGAGCTCTGGGGCCCGCATCCGGCCGTCAGACCTGCCGTCCCGGTGCTGCTGCACATAAACCGTGAGACGCGGGCGCTGGCGCTGAAACATTACGAGCTGAGCTTCGAGTGGAAGGTTCCGCGAGTACTGGCGGGCGCGGACATGCACCCCCCCGTCTCATGGCGGACCCCCGTTCTCGCAGCTCACCCTCCTCCCGCGGTAATACCAGAGCCTACGGCTGAAAGTTCACAGCCCACTAATGATCCCTCCTCACCTCATATCAGCTCTTACCACGAACTTCTAGATCCCTCGCCTAGATCGCGATCATCGACGTTAGGGGGCGGAGGAGGCTGGGGTGAGAGAAGGCCAGACTCGACAACAAACGGCACAGTGACGACAGGTGGGGGGAGTTCCACAAACTCTACAATCTTCTCGCCAGAGCGGCGTACGAGCTCGCCCCACGGACGTGGTTCAACTTCGCCCTGGACGCCGTATACTTACTAGGCGAGCTAGAGCCGTGCGACAGCTTCGGCTTCAACAGTCCAATGACATACTTCATCCCCTCGCAGACGGCGCGGCGCGTGCGCAAGGCGGCCGTGTCCTTCGGCGCCTTGAGGTACGGCGAGACGGGCGGCCAACAGATCTTCGGCGCCCTGTTCCACGTCGTCGACCGCTTTCCGCCCCTTGCCGAAGACGGCGAGCTGCTTGTTTGTGTCACCGAGCGCGACGAGTGGACGCATGCCATGATGGGTCATGATACCGGCCTTGTCGACGAGCGATACCGTCGGCATCTTAATGCCGGCCAGGTTAATGGTGCCGTGAACCGCGAATCAGGCGCCGCCATCGTCGCGCGGAGACCGATGAACAAGCGGAGGGCAACGTCATCCAGAAGATTTGGCGCGATTGGTACCGGGGCGCCATCGTCACCTCGCCGCTGAAGAATCTGCGGTTCTCCCTCATACCAGAGAACGACCTCGAGCACCACGTTTATGATTTCATGATGGCGACGCCGGTGAAGCCCCGGGCGAGGGGACATAAAGGAAACACTGGCTTGATAGAGCGGTAGTGGACATACAAAGGTCGTTGATTAAATGTGTGTAGTATTCTCGTGGTATGCAAGGGTTGGTTGGTATTCTATACCTCCTTTTGAGGATTGAGTGGCGAACTTATTTGTACAATTGCTTCTTGCCCGCAATCTTCGCTTCTCGATTGCTGGTCGGCTGCAAAATGTGCTACGGCGAAATCGTTCCAACGTCTAACTAAAAATATAGACTAATGCTACACCCAAGCCCTCCCAAAAAACGCCGCGTTGATGGTACATTGATTCACCGGCACTACCGTAGCCCCTTTTCACCCTTCTTACCACCTCCGATCTCGCACAGGGCGGGGAGACCACCACTGCCGTCGGGTCGTCCCTTGATCCCGCCCAGCAGCCAGTCGGTCAGGCCGACAACGCGCGCGCCGACGCCCTTCTCCCACTCGCCGTGCTCGTCGACGTGCTCGATGGTGTGGCTGATGACGCGGCCGTCCTTGTCGAACTCGAAGACGAAGAGACCCGTGAACGCCTTCTTCTCGCCCATGGCCTGAGACCCGCGGAGGTGAGCGTCGAGATTCTGCTCGCCCTGCTCCGCCAAGCTGACCTTGGCGTCTTGTTCTGCTTTATCGGAGGACGACGAGGCGGTCCGCCATTTCACGACCAGCTGCTCCCCGTAGGCGCCCGGACGCCGCGGCGAGAAGTGCACCGGCTGGCTGACCATGCGCTCGGATAGTATCTCGAGCCGCACGTTGCCGACGATGGGCACCCGGTTCCACGCGATCGGGGACGTCCAGAGCGCCGCGATGTAGCCGACCCGGCCTGAGACGGTGGGGAGGTAGGGATGTGTCGAGGGGAAGAGGTGGAGGGAGATGTTGGGCGATAGGATCTCTTGCGGCAAGGGTGATTGTAAGAGGGTTGGGAGACGCTCTTGGAGGACGCGCAGGGCTTTGCGGTTGGGTGTTAGTTCTGGCTCTAGATCATTCCTCGCTAGGAGTTGGGGCGGTGTCACTCACTCTTCCCGAGCTTGACTTTGCGCTCGCTCTCGGGGCCCGTCGGACCTCTGCTATCTGGTATCGGCAGGTCGAAGTGTGGGGATGTTGGGTTGAACCATATTCGTGTCACTGCCGGCTGCGGCGCCAGCGGGATCGAATTGGGCGATATTGAGGGTTCCGTTGGCGGCGGCGGCGGTCTACATGTAAAAGAGTGGGGGAAGAGGAGGTATGGTGTTGCTGGAGAATGTAGGGACCGTGACCACCGCGAGAGCACGGCGGCCGGAGCTCGGGGTGTCAGGACATGGGTTGACGCGCGAGCAACACTGATGCTGCTGCTTAGGGACATGAGTCCGGGGCCACGACGGTGGTGGTAGAGTCGGGCATGAATTCGATTGGAGGGGAGGAGAAGAGGGCCACGAAGAGGAAAACCGTTCGAGTTGCTATTGCTTGTTGGCCTGGGTGCTGGTTGTAATAGGTCGACCAGTGCAGTTATGACGGAGAGGCGCTGCCTGCTTCAGTATGAACCAGATATAGGTAGCGTAGGTGATAGTATGATGTAACTGAAGCTTCTTATTTTTTTTTCCCGCCTTTAATCGGTATGGAATTTCAGAGGCTTGATGGAGAACCGGGTGACTGGAGCAACTTTACCTACCCGGGTTAGGTCGCACGTACCTTAGCGCTATGGTCCACTATAACGTAACCCGCTAGAGAGATTGACGGGGCGCCGAGCGCTGTTAAAACAATGACTGCCGTCGTATCGTGAATCTGGGGTTGACTCTGGGCAAATGGAATGAATGTATTCCGCCTAATAATAGGTACCTAGCAGGTTGATGTACCTAATGTAGGCGTGCCTAAATAATCAAATTTCCCCTAAGAGTTCTTGTACTCTATAGAGATTTCCCACATTTGGAAACTATATTGATGCATTGTTAAAATATCTTCACTCCTAGTTACTTAAAAGCGCTATCAATTTGCACGATCACCTTCACAATAAAATATAGACCTGCTAGTCCTTTGTTCTCAAAGGGCGATGCAAGAGCCCTTGGGTCAGATTCTTATGCAACACTAGTGCTGGCAGCCGCTTTAGTTGTGCTTGTAGTCCCTTTGAGAGTTGTTGAAGAGCTACTTTAGGTAACCTTACAGTTGGGTTATCCAAAAACCATATGATCGACTTCTAAATATTATTTAAGGCGTTGGTGGATGTTTTGGTAGCCTCTGTGCCTTTTGAGTTATTAAGCGTTGAGTAGCCGTTTTGACACGCCCTTCCTAGACTCGGGAGTTGCGATTCTGATAATAGCTTGCGTCATAAGCTTATTAAGAGTCCATATTCCGGAGTGCACACCGACATACGCGAATTACTATGCGTTGATTAGGTAGACCAATTTTAATAGATGAGCCCCAGCAGATCCGCGTGATACGAGGACAATGACGAGATATAGAAAGCAGCGCCGCATCATGTGAGCATAGTCAGGGGCAAGAGATAAGAGCCATTGAATCGACAGACCCGTCGAGATCACCACCTACGACCATATTCGCCATTGCTAGATTGTCTGGGGACCTCTTTGGCAAGTGAATTATATGTGTACAGGTGAACCAGTTAAGGTACATAGTAGTGCCCATGGATGGGGCCTGAAGCGCAGTTAAATGGCAGGCTGATGTATGGTGCAAGGTGCAAGGTGCAAGGTGCAAGGGCCGGGTGAATTAAGTGAAGTCGGTACCTTATCTGATGATTGGTACAAGTTGTTCTGCTGTGCCTGTGAGGCGTGCAAGCGGAGTTGTCGGTAGACCAGAGCAGGACCATGTTGCAAGTGGAGCTCATTACTATGTAGCCTCTCTAGGCCCACTCATTGTCCGTGAATGGTCTGGTGTGACCGATCGGTCTTAGCCTTCTTGACGTCCGTGACCACTGACGACCGTGGCAGGGGAGCAGGGGAGCAGGGGAGCCTACAGATAGACACCACGACGCCTTGTCTTAATTCTTCTTTCTACATCATCCGTCTTCACAACAACGAAAACAGCATCACGATCCCCGGTCAACCACATAACCGTGCCACCATCCCATAGCACTCTGTAGCCGTCCATCAAGCCAGTCCGTTAGATTCTATCGTCGATTGTCGCCAGCCCCTTTTTTTGCTGCTCTCCTTTCCCGCTGCCTCCTTCGACAGCCATCATCATGAATCCTGAGTAGTACGTATCATCGCCGACTTATACCCCACGCCCCCCGAAATCGTCCCCGACGATGGCTTCAATCACTAATCTCTTATCAATAGAGTAAACCCCTCGTTTGACCCCTCGCCCCTCGCCCCTCGTTTGCTCCTGCTGGCAGCCCCTCGCCTGCTGCTATTACTGTTGCTGCATCTGCCTCCGCTGCAGGTGCACTCTCTTCCCTTAGAGATGGTTTCTGAGCTGTCCATCCTCTCCTCCTTCCGCTTCTCCCTACCATCTCCCGCCTTCTGCACTTCAACCTCGTTGAATACTGCTACACACACATTGGTCTGCTGTATCAGCATCAATATTATCAAGCATGTCTTCGCGCGAGCCCCCTCACATTCCCGGCCTGGAGCATTACAACAATCCAGAGAAGCTCCGGGAGGTCCTTCAGCGAGAGTGTAAACTGATGCCGCGCTACGATAGATACGATTATCTCTTCAAGCTCCTCCTCATCGGAGATTCTGGTGTTGGAAAGTCTTGCTTGCTGCTCCGTTTTGCCGATGACACCTACACAGAATCTTACATTTCTACAATCGGTGTGGATTTCGTACGTTTCGCTACCCTCAAAATCTCACGAATGCTAACGGTTTGGCAGAAAATCCGAACCATCGAGCTCGACGGCAAGACAGTGAAGCTCCAGATCGTAAGAAATCCCTAAGCGCGTAAGTCCTCACATGTTGTAACTAACCGAGAACGACCATTAGTGGGACACCGCTGGCCAGGAGCGCTTCCGTACCATCACCTCGTCTTACTACCGTGGCGCCCACGGTATCTGCGTTGTTTACGATGTCACCGACATGGACAGCTTCAACAACGTGAAGCAATGGCTTCAGGAAATCGACCGCTACGCCACCGAAGGTGTCAACAAGCTTCTCGTGGGTAACAAGAGCGATATGTCTGACAAGAAGGTGGTCGAGTACACGGTCGCCAAGGTATGATACATCAACAATATCCTATATCTCATTCCTCGAGCCAGGGCGCTTCGTTTCCGAGCCAACTTAACTAACAAATGCTTCAGGAGTTCGCTGATAGCCTTGGAATCCCGTTCCTCGAGACCTCGGCCAAGAACGCCTCCAACGTCGAGCAGGCTTTCCTGACTATGGCCCGACAGATCAAGGAGCGACAGGGTTCGCAGGCCACCGCCAACACCAAGCCCGGTGTGCAGGTTGGTCCTGGCCACAACGTAGCCAACCCATCAAGCGGCGGCTGCTGCTAAGCTCGATGTTTCCATGATACCCACTCACACAAGTTACCCTTGACATCCATTTGCACTTTCCTAGAGCGGGTTGGCAGTACAGACGTGCAGGGAGCCGGGATGGTAATGTGGAGTTTGCACGTGTTTTTGTCACTTTGGCTGCGAACTACGAATGACTTCGACTACGGATAGATGAATTGATCGATTTGGATCACTCCCAAATTACGGCTCGGTCTATCGAATGTCACTCGGTATCAATCCACTTTGATCCCCGGCGTGTGAGATGGTTTCATGAAATGCTGAAGTTGCTGGTTCCTCCGACCCAACCCCTGTCACCTAATGCCTGATCATAAACCCGGATAAAGAATTTGTTTGTTTTAGATTTGCCGGCCAGTATAGGACCATTCACGTCTGGCATTTGTATGCGTTGGGGATATTTTTGCCTGTGTACATCCCCTGGTAGTTCGGTGGTTGGCGAAAGGTGGTATGAACTGGGGATTTCAATAGCCACTGCACATCGTCACTGGGATGTATGTTCTCGCTCGTTTACTGTCTGGAATTGGCTTGGCATGCTTTGCGATAGGGACGTCTTAATAAATGAAGTTACATACACCTGCCCTATTTATGTTGTGCATTCTATGCCTTGTGCTGTTTTGTACAGGCAACCACGTATTTCTATGGTCTACCTGCCTGCCTGCCTGCCTGCCCAAACGACTGCCTACCTAGATCACTGGGCTACGCTTAATGATTTGTTTGTATCGCGAACCGTAGTAGATGCCAACATAGGTACCTTGGTACTTAGTGCACGATCCGGAACCGAGGATGTATACAAGTAGGTACCTAAAGTTATAGTATCCATTAAAATGGTGTCGCCTACTAAGAACATGTGTAACGTTAAATAAATACCTATCTCAAATAGCGAACTTCACCACGAACTCCTCTCATCTCTCTAGGAAGGCTACGTAGTATGCCTATTATGTGCATTTATGTCCGAGCATCTTCTCGGCCGTAATGAGACAAAGAGGTAAATTAGACGTTGGTATAATCTAACTTGGAGAAAACTGGTATTATAAGGGATGAGATTTGTATTAGGCACCGGTAAGGTTGTTGGTGATCTCGGGGGAAAGAGGAGATGCGCCTGCTGGCGGGGCGGTGATTGTGTAGAAATTAGGTTTATGTTAGGTGCCAGTGTGTTATCTTTTTCGACGATAGGAACGAAGACACACTGAATAGCGATAACGCTTTTATTTGGTCAGTGACGTTGAGCTATGAATAAACCGGGGCAATGACGAGCTCTTGGGTAGGGTTGAGGAGATACGCTGGCCATGTTGTCATATGCCTTATTTCCAAAGACGAAAAACCACCACGCCCTGAAGCTACTACGGGATGTAGAAGACAACACGAGATCACAAATACCTAGAAAATCAAATTTAATACCGACAATGAGAATAACACCGACGACGATAGACGGCAAAAATTAATAATTGACTTAAATCCAGATGGAAATCAACACCATAGAGCATTAGTACTAGATAATAATGATTAAGCAGAACAGAGACAGGGTATTTCGATGGCCCGGTGTAATGTATAAGAAGCGCCTCCCGCTATGAGCCTCCGCCGCCAATTAGACAAAGTAATTAAGAAGATCAGGAAGACGTGGGAATAAAGAGATTAGTATGAGTAAGTTATGCCCAGAGGAGAGAGAACCGTCCCGCCGCGCGAAATGTCGCGTACTTGTTATCTTATCCCCCCCCCCCCCCCCCCCCTTTCCTGTTCACACCGCCTTCTATTAAACCACCAGAACCCGGACCCCCCTCCTGATTTAATGAGAACTCGCGTAGCCACATTGTGTATAAAAGCCTCGAGGCGTATGTTTCGCCATCCAGAAACACCCAGTTATGAAATCCAGCGCCAAAACTAGGTTGGAGCGCAAATGGGGAAATGCGTATCCAAGTGTCGAGGGGAGGACGAGTTGGGTTATTCGGCGATGATCTCACGTCGCTAATCCAAGCCACTTGAGCGCCTTGCTCCGGTTGACCTGCCGTGGGCTGCTCTCCTGGCTCCAAAGGGGCATGTACTTCCGCTCCTCGGCGGCGAACTGGCCCTGGTCAGCCTCGTCGTCGAGATCGTAGTAAAGCGCGTCATCCCGGCCTCAGCGCTGCCGGCCGCATCCAACGTGGCGGCATCGCAACCCAACAGATGGCGTAACTTGCTGCGCTGGCCATGTGCTGTCCTGGGCGTCCTAGGAGTCCCTCTGTTTGAGCTGCGATACGTCTCCGCAATCGATGCTTTTGATGATTTGATGGGCGTCACCGGCCGCTGCGCTGTTGCCGGCCGTTGTGTCGGCGCCGGCAGATCTGCGTACGTCCCGCTTGACACGTAGTTATGGGGCTGGACCCGCGGCTCTTCTTCTGGCATCCGTGCGAAGCCGAGCATCACGGCCGCTCTCAACAATGGTGGGTACCTCTCCCTTGGGTCGATGGGGATGGGGAGTAGAAGGCATAGTTGTTATGGTTATGTCGGGAATTAGGCCTTGATGCATTCTCGGGATATAGGATGGTGAAATATCGATTAATATGCGCCAAACCGCCGAGAGCAGTGTGGCAATTTCAGACTCTGTCGCCGTCGATGTGAGGACGAAGTTCGCTTTTGAAAACGAGGATGGCGTTGGCCCCGTCGTTTCAGCCGGTTCGAATATGGCCTTAGATCCCTTAGATGAGAGAGGCGGTGCGCTGGTGTCTTTGCTAGCTAAAGCCGTTGTCGAATGTGTGATTTTGTGCAAGGCTAGTGTTCTAGAAGCCGGGCCGGATTTCCGATCATTGGCTTCCGCGTCGATTATGCCGGCCACCTTAAATAGATCTACACCTATCAGATGTTGTAACGCCATCACGGTTGATAGATATTCGGGTGGATAATCCAGTATCAAAAATAGGGTACCGGAGTGAGCTGCGATATAGGTCTCAAGATGAGGTATAATCAGCGTGGCAAGGAGTGTAGGGTTAGAAAACGGGTTGTCTTGTGTTTGATGGGCGAGTGGTCGTGATGTGAAAGCTTGCATGGTATTTGCTACGAGATATCTTGTGGAGGTTAGTCTCATAAATCGGCTCGGATTCCAATATCATGAACCTACCTCAGGTCAAGTCTTCCACTCCGGGATGCTCCATTGGGTTCTCTTCCTAGCTTTTCTAAAGAGCCGGTAATGGAGCACAGAAACCCTCTATCCACCCCTTCTGTGCGCCTACGGCTAGTATTAAATCGATCTTCCGTGTCGCCGTCGAATCTCCAGATGATGTCCCTCGAAATACCGGTCGCCATAGACTGTTAAGCTCGGGAAGTAGTGGAAAATTGAACTGATGATATCCGATGTTTCCAGACGGAAAGTAGACGTTAAGGACGGATCTTAGTGAGTTCTGGATACATATGGCGGTTTTACACTCCCTGAGATCGAAATCATGGAAATTTTTGCTTGGAGGGGTATTCCACCTTTGTAACTGTGCCTGAGAAAGAGTGGACAGGAATGATTCGGATGTCTCTTGAGACTGGCTACCAATAGCTTGTTTTGATACGTATGGGGTGGTACTCGCCGCTTGGTAATCCCCATGAGATGCGTAGGGATTATACTCGTCAGTGCTATATATCAAGATTGACCGTTGAATATCTTCCTCGGCCCGTTCTTGTATTGAGCCCGTAGTGGAGGGGGGCCGGGTTGACTTGTGTTCTCTATGGGTTCTGAAATAAGCGGTGGCATAGAAATCGGGTATCTACCGTGTTTGAAAGCTTGAATCATGGCTTCTAGCCTTGGCTCGCCCTCTTCGCTCTGAAAATTTATAACTAAATCTTCTATCATTGGCAGAACAGTCTGGAACGGCGCATCAGCACTGAGCTCAGAATCATCCTCTGCCCCCCTCTCCGATACGTCCAATACAGGATCGGTTATAGTACCTCGATGTACATAGTTCCTGCGGGTGGCGGAAACCTGACTATCATCAAGCGGCCGTTGCTTCGGCTCCTTGGTGTCTATGTTTAGTGGAGAGGGCGAACGTTTTCTCACAATAGACCTGTTAGGCTGAATGAATGTTGGATATGAGGTCTCGCGATAGAAACTTGATCGGAGCAGTGGTTTCTTTGTCGAGCTGTTTCCCGCCTCTTGCGCGTTGTCCGGTTTATACACGGGGTCTTCGGGTCTGGCCGTGGCAGATTGGGGTGAATTGCGCAGCACAGTATCTTGATTCCGCGCAAAGATCCGATCTACCGACTTGGCGCGCTTGAGGGTTGGCGATTTGAAGGACCGCATATCCACCAAGAGCGCCTCTCCCACTAATGCTGGACTGCCGGGCGTTGACTCAACTGTAGCACGTGGTGGGCCAACCGCGCTTGTTGGTCTGATCAGTTCGTAAGGACGGACTTCACTATTGGCACTTGACGACCTTAAGATGTTGTTGGGGTCCGGTAATTGTTCCTCGGTCGCCGTCGTGGCCCGCCATTTTTCAACATAAAGAAGCTGACCCTGTCCTATGCCACCCTGCGGCGGCGGGTTTTGAGGGCCATCCGTTGGGCTACAGAGATACAAAGGCGCAACATTCTGTAGATCATCTGCCACTGGAAGGTTAGGTACACTTGTACTACGAGGCCGACCTGCGATGGTGAGGTCAAGATCGTTGGTGTCTTGTAAGAAGGCTGTTTCAAGATCCAAAGCGTCGGCAGCTCTCATCGCCCTTGAGATAGGGTCATCTAGAACCTCATTATCTCGCCCATCAGCATCTGCCGTCGTATCCTTTTGTGAAACACCGCTGGCCTCCTTTTCAGGTTTGCTTTGTCGTTTGAGTCCCGCAATTCCATCTTGGATGAGCTCACTGAACATTACCTCTGCTTTGATAAAATCCCCGTTTGTTTCGTGTTTGCTGATAGCGGAGATACAGTCTATCTGGGCAGAGGCCGTACCGCCGTCCATAAACACTAGGCGTTTGTTATCTGGCGTGGATTCCCGTAGAAAGTTAAGGGCTATCTCAGTTCGGGCGTCGCATGCCTCGTGAGTTCTAAGGATTTTTAATCGGGCATCAAACGGTAAATTCGTATCGTTGTCCTTGACAAAGTTTTGAAATGGTGGTAATATCAGAATCTTGGGCGAAGTCGGTAATAGACGAAGTTGTGTCGAAATAACATCGTGGGGGCCCTCGAAAGCTACCAAGCTCCCATGGTATTCAGAAGTCTCGACCATTATGTCCGTCATCATAACATAGCAGAGATAAATGTAACCAAATACATCCCATGGGCAAACAACCTGTTGTACGGGCTGCTATGTCTCGTACACCACAATTCGCTTATACGATGAGTTTAATTCCAGACAATGCGGATTACCAGTCTTCCCAGGTTGATGGTCAACAGCAAAGTACTCGAAGAGAATGTTGAGTGGTAAGTATCTCCACCAGCAAAAGAATGATGAGATTATAGAAGAACGAACACATGAATTTCGGCCCGAGCCTAGGGAGAGCTTAAGAACGTAGCAATACCTAAAGAGTAGTACTATGTAGTCCAGGGTCCAACGGTCAGGAAACCGCCCCCGAAATAGAACAAATGAAGGCGGATGATGCCTGCAAGGGACGGGAACTTCACTAACGCCACTATAGAATAAGAAGAAAAAGTACCGTCAACTTCCAAGCCCCATCATGCAGCATATAACAGACATAGAGGGGTGAAAGAGAAAGGTAGATAGAGACTAACAGATAAACAGAGGGTCATCTATCTGAGTGAGGGTACTTGCAGGATCCCTGCGGACTTCCCGTGCACTAATCTCGCTGCTGGAAACTTGATATTTTCGTACACGGTGTGTTGCAGCAATGAGCTCAAGGTCCATTATGTTGAGACGATACAATACGCTGGTTACTTACCATTACATTGCGCAATGTCATGCCCGCAGGTCTGGCGGGACGGGTAAGAGCATGGTAATGCAGTACCTTTTCACTATAGTGCGGATCATTGCCACACCCCAGTATTGACCTAGATGGCGCCGGCGCGGCCAGTGGGGAACAGGAAGTCTGGCTTGGGTGAGCCGTGTCAACTAGGCTCACTCTAGGCAACCCACACCGGAGATGACCAACGACGTCGGTACCAAGAACCTAGGAACCTGGCAACCTGGCAAGCCTGGGCAAGCTAGGTCGGAAATTGGAATAGCTCGATTGGCAGAGATGCTTCAGCTTGATGCACAACGGCGCAAAAGCACTTTGCAACATATCAGCTATCTCACGAGTCTCACGAGTCACGAGTCAACACAATGCGGGCGTGGATGGTGTGGTATCCAATGCGAAGCGTCAGCACTCTTGGTGCTGACAACAGACCAGGTTGGCATGACTGGGTTGGGATCTGGTCGTGCGTGATTGGCTGCTACTTGAGAAGGATGGTAGGAAGCTCGAGCGGCTGCTAAAGCAAAGCATCCACGTATAGTGTTATTGTGTAGTATAGTGTAAAGGTTGGGTTGGGTTGGATGCGGAACGATCTGACAAGCGTACTTTTGTAGGTACCGTACTCTCCCCAAGATACGCAGCCTTGCTTCGAATAGAGAAGGAGATAGGAACACTGGTGATATGCATCTGCTGTACGGTAAACGTCGTGGTGTATCTGCTTAGGTACTGGATGTATGTATGTCTTACTGGTGGCTTATTCGTTTGGTTTTCGCCAGTGGCAGTACCGGCATCGGTATCTTGGCACCTGGACAGCTTCGTTACCCAATATCCAGACGGATCGAAAGGGATCGATGATCTGATAGGTTGTTGGTGATGGTGTTGTCGTATCCCGCTCGCAGTGTGTAATGTAGTAGGCAGGTAGGTACTTTTGTGTGGGCGAGAGCGCACCGGCAGTAATACCGAATGATTCGTTAAAATCTCCGGCGCTGAGGAAGCTGGGACTACAAGAACGCTAAACCATTTAAGGTATAAAGAATAGAGATGGCACATTCAGCATGTTTGATTAGCCCAACACGTACTATTCCCAAACGGAAAAACGAACATTGCTATATCCAAACTGTTGGCACCCTTGACCCAGTACTATGTAGCTTGGGACGGAATGTGTTACTACGGTATACTAGTACACGCGTAATGTCGGTAATTCTGGGATCATCTATTAGTGTAGTCGGGAAGTTGACGTCCGAATAATAGTATACTCTGTAAATAATAAGTGTGCAGCCACTTTGCCGCTACGGGTAAGTAAGGAGGTCTGTGTCAGGTTCATTTCGCCGGGGTCAGACTTCTCCCCCATTAGCAATCCCAATCCCAATAACGCAACAGAACTACTGTAAGTAGCTCCGTAGATCCTGCCGGCTGGTAATATCACCAATAACTTAGAAGCTTTTGCCCCATCAAGATAGACAAGCGGACGAGTCCATAGATAGATATAGGGGTCGAGCAATCCTATTGTGTTGCACAAGTCAAAGAACGCCAAACTTTACATTCTACGAGGTAGTATAGTGTGCCAGGCCCTGGTACGGTAGCTATCTGCTAAGGCAAACAACCACACCAATATAAGTATGATTATTGATGTAACCTTGGGAGAGTGATCCTCCGCACCACCGCGGGCCCCTGCGACGCGTTGGCAGTCTAGACGAAAACGTGGTGATGGAACAAGGAAGTCGGATACCACCCAGATATGTTGTGCAATCTATATGAGTGAAGACGATCTTGTTATGCCTCGATCTTCTTGGTTGTTACTGGGTAGCCTTGCCCGATATATCTCCATAAATCTCTTGGCTTTACTAGAAACCACTGCGCATACAGTAGTAATGCAGAAGACAAGATATTCAACATTGGCCTAAGTATTTAAGAAGTACAGCAAGGAACAGAACATAACTGCATCTCCCGAGCCTCCACTTATTAAACCTTGATGCAGCACAGCCCATGGCATAATCAAGGTGGTACGCACCCAGAACGGCCTACTCCGTATGAAGTATAGTGCCGTCAAACAATGTTGAAATGACAAGGTTAGCGAGATGGCTGCTGATCAGTGAAGATAATCAATCCACTGCATCTCGGGTCTGATCTCGGATACTGACGACGACGACAATGACGATTTATGGAGCGCACTAGGAAAATATCTTCATTGTCCCGAAGGAAAAAAACAACGGAACTACCCAGGGGTAATACATTGCAGTAGAACAACCCATAGAATAATCCGTCTACGGGGCTTGGTGGCGATCTAATGATCGACAAAGGATCTTGCTTCAATAAAATTACATTACTATCGCCGACGTCCCGCGCGGTTGGGACCAGGGAATTGATATCCTTATAGTCTACCAACCATAGTTCTAATTCGGGTCGGTATTTGACGATCAATTTATGTCAAACCTGCCATCAGAGAACATGGCTTTAGTCCAGCATGCAATCATCTTGGATCACGTAACAAACGCTAACGAGCAGGGATGCCCTGTCAGTTTCTATGATGTAAGAATCCAACAGAAAATGACAAGATCTTGAAAGGGTGTTCCCTGTACGTTGCGGTTATTATTATCAACCACGAGCTCGGTTTGAGTATCACCGGGTGTCAGCTTCAAAAGAAGACGGAAGCAGACCGCTGTGATTCAGTTGTAGCTTCCCTCCATGGCTTGACGTCGATTTCAAAACGGTCATGGCTTGCACGTGGTTATCTTATAGCGCAGGATACTGACTATTTTGGATTGGATCAGGGCTGACTTGTGTAAACATGCGACAGACGGCTGAGACAAGGAACACATGGTCTCTATACTAGGCCCGTAACCTAAAGGATTATATCCCCGGGCCGACGTACGACATCGGCAAGCACTTTAGCAGATCAACGTTGACGATTCGAGGTCGTAAGCAAGAAGGACGATTTGCCCCACAGCTCTCGGTCAGATATCTTGAACAGCAACTCTAAGTTTTTCTGGCATTGTTACGACCGCTCTACTCGGGTATTTCCTGACCTACCCTTTATAATCAAAGACATCGCCCTCCACTGCTTTGACAATCAGAGAAATATATGCATGCTGCACAGCGTGGCTTTGTAGATCAATGCCCGTAGCCGTCCGGCCTGAACTTTCCTCAGAACGGGTTGGGTGCCTACTCGTTGTCGATGCCTTCGTCACCAAGTCCCTGTCGGCGACTCTCTTTACAGTTGCCACGTTCCGTAGTATCGTTATCAGAATAGCTGTCCAATATCTAGAGACTATTCGGTCATATTAGTCAAGCTTTGCACTTTTATTTTCTCCCGAAACTCTTTTCTCGGTCATAAGTTAAATTGTGTCCACTGCGCTGAGAGTTATACTAATTTGCACTATGTCTGAAACATTTATTATGTTTTTCCTAGCGTAGCTTCTATAAAATCGGTATAATCCTTATTATGCCTCTTTCAAGTAAAGCGAAGAGAAAAGACGTTGGGGGAAACCATTTTCGAGCTTCCATTCATTCACTTTTCTTTTGGTCGAGTCGGCTCTGTTTATTCTATAACATATACTTGCAAACAGCTAATAAAGTGACAGGCAATTTCACTACTGACTACAAACAGAGACCTGCATAATTCTTCAAAGACTTGTGAAAAGCCAGTAGGCACCTCGCACATAGAAATACGTGTGCCTAGCTGTACCAAGCTACCTAGGATGTACCGTTTCTGTTCATATTGGAAATAACATAGAGAGGGTTACAATTGATCAAGTCTTTCGACTTCGGCAATTCCTTCTCTAACAACCCATCTTCAATTTCTAGCTTCTTGCATCAACAATAATAGAAATCGATATATTCAGAGCCATGGCTAACCAAGAGGTGTTGGCACCGCCTACTTGGCCATGTGCAGACGACGAGAGCTTGAGTCTCATCTTTTCTCTATTGCATGATGATGCACTCCAAGTTAAATCCGGCTCCAAGGGAAAGCAGGTCCAGGGAACTTTGTCGGATGCTGATCTTGCCCTGCAACTCTACGCTGAGGAGTTGAGGCAAGCAACTATCTACGTTTCAGATCGAAGAATGACCAAGAGTATGCAGTCAGCTGTGCAGACAGACACAGACGCTCTTCTTGAATTTGAGCGGCAGGAGAGCGACGCCCGAAATGACCGACAGATTGCTCTGGCTCGCTCTACAGGGAGAGCTCAGGCAATGGTTCAGGCAGCTATCAATACCAGTCCCTCAGCAGGAGAGTTGGAGTTGTTAGAGAAACTTAGTGCCATGTACGTCACCGGAATTGATGAAGCGGACGGTGATGAATTGATTAATGACGACACCGAGACGACGTCGGTCACTACGGAAGGTCACCCAGAGAGCTCTTCATGGGCGGCGTCTCGTGGACCGAAGAAAACACCCCGGCGACAATGTACGGCTTGCGGCGATATGAAACACTTTGTGGACCTGGCACGGGCACCCTGCCGACACGAATACTGCCGTGAATGCTTGGATAGCCTCTTCCTAACCTCCATGTTGGACGAGAGTTTATTCCCGCCGCGTTGCTGCCGCCAGGATATCCCCGTGGATGAGAATCGCCTGTTCCTAACTGGCGACCTGGTTCAGAAGTTCAAGAAAAAGTCTATCGAGTTATCCACCCCAAATAGGATCTATTGCCACGAGCCAACCTGTTCGACATTCATCCCGCCGTCCACGATCAAAGATGGGGTTGCTCGGTGCCCTGAATGCGCGATTCAGACTTGCGTTACCTGCAAAGGAGCAACACACAAAGGTGACTGCCCTGCTGATACCGCGCTCCAGCAAGTTCTTCAAGTCGCTCGGCAAGAAGGATGGCAGCGCTGTTCCAAGTGTTTCGCAATGATCGAGCTCAACACAGGCTGTTTCCATATAACGCAAGTCCATCCACATATCGGTAGAGTGCACAACTAACGGTAACGTCAACAGGTGCAAGTGTCGGGCCGAGTTCTGCTATCTTTGCGGAGCGCAATGGAAGACCTGTGGATGTGCCCAGTGGGAAGAAGCACGGCTATACGAGAGAGCCCAGGAGATTTATAATCGTGATCATAACCCAGGCAATGAGAACCCAGATGCGAGAATTGTGAATCCTCAGCCTGTTGCTCGTGCCAACAGAGCACGCGGTATCCAGAACATCATGCAAAACTTACGCCAGAATCATGAATGCGATCACGAGCGCTGGCGGGGTCGCCAGGGGGGATATGAATGTGAGGAATGTCATCAGACGATGCCGCAATTCATCTATGAATGCCGCCAGTGTAGCATCATGGTGTGCCGCCGGTGCAGATACAACCGTCTGTAACGCCCTCCTGAAGCCGATACCTACCTACTAATGTGGACTGGGCCACTCATGACTAGCGAAGCTCGGTCGAGGTTGGTGAAGCTACGTATTCTCCTACGTAACATATTCTTGCGAAGGAGAAACTTTGGTACTTGGTCATGATTGAGAGATGTGCACTGCAGGCTAGATGCTTCTGTCGGTATTTCCCGATTATATCCACCTAAGTAGTCAGACCAGCTAATAACAATGGACGAACAACAAATCCGGGTTTAAGTTGCGTGTATTGTGTCTATCTAGCGATAATAACCAATGTTTTCGCGACGCGCGGTCCCCGATGGATAGGAGGTGAGTCAAGAGTGCAAGATGTGGTTGTGGTTTCTCGGAGACTTCATCGACCAGAATGCAACCTGCTTATGGCGGCTTTTGGGATAGCCCGTGAGCACGCACCGTAAGTAGATTAGCTTATCGGAGCAATTATCTCTCCATCAACAAAGATGGCATAACAATCATCAAGGTAATAAGTCACCGTACAATAAGTCCAGGGGACAAATCATAGAAAATGAAAAGCTATATAAAACGAAGGGATGTATGAAGAATTGAGATGCTGCCTACTACTGTATTCTCCTATATCTATCATTAATATATGATAGCATAGTAATACCAGTCTCATCAAACTCGCACATCATCGCAAAATGGCATCTACAAAGGGTTCTATCTTCGTCACTGGCACAAACGGCGGCCTAGGCTCAGCGATCGTCCAACACATAATCAACACTCCCTCGCTTGGGAAGGAATACCATGGTGTCTACACAGTCCGCAATACCGAGCGGGCTACCGTCGTGCAGGGCGTCCTACGGAATACGAACCACTCACACGAACTCGTGCCCCTGGACCTCTCGAGTCTTGCCAGCACGCGTAGGGCGGCTGAGGACATCAACAAGCGGGTTGCCGAGGGCTCATTACCGCCCATCCGCGCACTCATCCTCAATGCGGCGTGGCAGGAATATACCTCGCACACGATCACGGACGACGGGTTCGACATGAGCTTCCAAGCGAACCACCTCTCGCATTTCCTCCTGACGCTGATGTTGCTGAAGAGCATGGACAAGAAGAATGGCCGGATAGTCATCTTGGGAAGTTGGTCGCATGAGTAAGTGGCTCCTTTCGCATTGTTTTGGGCCTCGCTGCACAAAGAGCTGAGTTTACTAATGACGCCTTACTCAGCACATCCGATAAGAGAAACACCGTGCCCGGCATCTTGCGCGCTTTCGAGGATGAGAAGTGGAATCTCATATTCAAGGAGCCCATCAGCACGGAGCCGCTTGCGCGCGGGAAATGGAGCGTGCCTTCTGATGAGCCTGGCAGTGGAAACCCGGGGTTCAGACGCTATGGCGCATCGAAGCTCTGCGAGATCATGTTCATGTAAGTCCTGCCGCGCAACCGTGCCACGCCCGAGTCACGCTATCTAACGATCTCTACAGGCGCGAGCTGTCCAAGCGCATCGAGGCCGACCCAGAGCTGTCCTCCATCTCGGTCCTCGCGGTCGATCCCGGCGGCATGCCCACGACTCTGACGCGCCGTACCGACAGCAGGATCATAAAGGTAGTTCGTTGCGTGGCGGGACCCATCACGGCCCTCGCCTCGAAACTGTCGCCAAACGGCGACTTCCGCACGACTGCGCAGTCTGCCAACGACGTCATCAATGCGGCATTTGATACTAAGAAGCTCGGCCAGAAGCCGAATGGCTTCTATATGGACGGCGCCGAGGTCGGCGATGTTGGCCCGGAGGCGAAGGATGCTGCGAAGTGTGAGAGGGTCTGGGAGGATAGTATTGGCTTTGCGCAGATCAAAGAGGGGATACGATCTTGGCGGCTTGGCGTTGAGAGATGGCAATGGTGATAGGGCGTTAACAAATATACTGATTATTGGCTCGGGAGGCTATTCGTTGCTCTAGTAATCCCTAAGCAAATCTCTAGGTGAGTATGGGGATGCCGCTTGCGCATGGTCTGAAATGCAGTGAACGTCTTGAGGACTTCTCAGAAAGAAAGCTCCGATAAAAGCTTATCGTCAGTTTTACTTCCTAGGTAGGGGTCGTCGTCAGTATCCATCCTCGGCCAAGAAGAGAGATGTGTGACATTGCAATTATAAGCGAAAGACAAGGAAAGGAGTCAAGGGAAAGACATACGGTTCCAACTACTGCTGGTCAAATCACGAAGGAGAGAGACATGGGGAATAACCTAAAGCCATAGATAGAAGGTGACTCGCCATTCATCAATCATTTCTGAGCACTAGTATGGGCGTGCCGTTGCGGTACCTTGGGACATTCTTAATTTGATTATATGTCAATAATACTGCTAGTCCTCCATCAACGCTGCAAGCTCGGCCTCTTCTTCTGCTGTCATCAAGCCCTCACTTGCTTCGGCAACGGCATCCTTTACAACCCCGTCAGCTTTCTCGTCCTTCTCCTTGTTGATCCTGTCAAGCTCATTCTTATGAAGCAACCATGTCCGAACGGTCCCATCTATGGACACAGATGCTATCCGACTCCCCTCAGCTAAGATTCTGAGGCCGGTTACTTCGTCATAATGACCCTCGAGCGTGCAGTATAGCTTTCCGGATGTGCGATCCCATACTTTAACGTCTTCGTCCCGCCCAGCCGTGATAATCCATTGGTCGGTTACAGCAACGGCCCGCACATGGTCACCATGTTTGATGGTGTCTTCTGTCGTAAACCCCTTTTGCCGCGAAAGACACTTTGCGGTTCCATCCCCACTCGACGTCCAGAGGTCCACATCCTCGCCTTCCACGTCAAAGAATAGATTATATACCGTGGTTTCATGTTCTAGAATAGTAGGACGCACGGAATTTGGTTCATGAGACGTCGTCTCTTGAATCTGCTCAGCCGCACTAGGAGTTATGCGCCAACGTCGAATATGAGGGTCGCTGCTGGCGCTGACCAATACTGTGGCTTCGGGTGTAGATTCCAAGGGGTCAATGACTAGAGCCTGAATGGCCATCATGGAAACGGTTTGGTCTTGAATGGTGTGGATGCGAGACCCCGACTCGATATCCACACGATTATCTTCTTGTCTGCGCCTCCGCTAATAAGATAGTCTTTTGAACCAATCTTGGTGCACACGATGGCTTTGACAAAGTCTGTATGTCCACTGTACTTGCGGCCCGGTGCCTTGGTCTGTAAATCCCAAGACCATATGTCCTTATCCCAAGATCCGGCGAATACGGAGCGGTTCTCGGCGCCACCAACCGCAACACAGGTGACCGGCGCGGAAGGCCCCTTAAACACATGTTTCGTTTCCCCTGACTGGAGTAGTTAAGTATTCACGCTCCCAAGGTTCCAGCGATGTGGCAGGCTTACATCAACATCCACCCTGCGAACAGAGCCAGTGGATTCTGCAATAAGTAGCGAACTGGGTGCCGAAGGATCTGGCACGGCAGCTAGCAGCTTTGACTTCAGCACAACGGGATTGCCATTTTTGTTGCTGGCTTTTGCGGCACGCCTCTCTGTTTGAGCTTGTTCGGCACTGGGAACCTCACGTTAGTATGATGTCGTATAAGACTCAATATATACGAATACTCACTTTGTTTGGAAAAAATGTCCTGAAGATGTGCCCTGACGCATGATGTCTGAAGCAAGTGGCCCTCAAATACCAAAAAGGGATGTGGGGTTTGTCAAGAGGGGATTTGCTTCCTCTCAATTTATATGAGGAACGATAAGATGGCTTCTATTCTTCGCGTGATGATTAAACGGTTTAGGCAGCCGATTTCTCACTTTTTATATGCTGCCTAAGATCTCCTTGAGAGGGATGCCTAACTCACCACACAAGATGATATGAATAAGTAATGAGTACCTCCAGTCTATGGTACATCTTGAGATAGTGGCGTTGGATGCGTGGCTCCAGCTGTCGTCAGTTGGCAAAGACAGGGTCCCCTGTAAACCGCTCCGTCCAGCAAGGAGAGCAAGGAGAGCAAGGAGAGCAAGGAGGGGCAGTTAACCCACTTTAATTGTTAAGTTGACAAAAACGCGTCCTGCGCGTCCCGAATCGCGTTTAGTGCACCAACTTAGGTATGGCCATGATTTTGGGTCAATTGATGACAGCGGTTGATTTCTCCTTACATTTCGACCGATATCTTGCACGATAAACTCGGATATTGGAAACCATCTTCAATATGGCATCTACAGCACCTGTTGCCCACGCGCACGGCCAGCGCATACTCAAGGCTCTACGCACTGCGCTTACACCCCTGACGGATCCAAGCTGGTCACCGTCGGCTCCAACAACACCATCCGATTGTACAAGACGGGCTTCGACGGCGAGCCTATCAATATCGACGATTGCCAAGAACAGAATGTTAGCGTTGCTGCCTCCAACGACTTCTTCGTAGTAGGGTCCGAGGACGGCACTCTCAGCCTATACTCGATACCGAACGCCGCCTTCGACAACTTCCTCCTTCGCACCTCGCTGCCGATTAGAGATGTTGCCTTGTCAGCCGACTCTCAGTGGTGTGCCGTAGCAAGCGACGAGTTAACCGTAAAAGTAGTTCGGACCAACGACAACAGCAAGCTTCGATACCTCAGAGCCCACAACAAGCCCACCAAGCATCTTGCGTTCGATACGAAGGGAGAGACAATATCGCTGGCTTGCACAGACGGGATAATCTATGTCTATGATCTTACTGGACAAGACACGGACGATCCCGAGTTGATCAGGAGAATAGATGATGTTATTGGTACCTTGGATATCGAGTCGGAGATTAGCGCTGCTATTGCTTGGCACCCCGATGGCCGCGCTTTTGCAGTCCCGACTCCGACAAGAGATATACAAGTGGTGTCGAAGAATGACTGGGAGAAGCAGCGCGCTTTTTCGAATGGTCACACTGGTGAAATCACTGCGTTGGCATGGTCTCCCAACGGAGCTATGCTGGCATCAGCCGGCAAGGACAAGAAAATCTTGGTGTGGGACACCAAAACGCAGGCCGTTATTTCCCGCCATGATTTTGCGAATGTCATGGATATCGCGTGGCATCCAACCAAGAACATAGTATCCTTCACAAACTCGGACGGAGAGGTGTACATTCATCCCGACTTTGTCCCGAACAACATATTGCGCTGTTGTCCTTATCAAAACAGCCGGCTCCGTTCATCCACGATCCCCTGTCTGAGATCTCCACCAACGTTAGACGACCCGAGGCCAATGGGTTTAAGCCTATGGTTTCCCGTCTCGGAGAGACTCGGCTGGGAGCTATGATTCTCTTATGGACGGTCCCCTCCCGGAGGATGAGGATTTTGTGGTTGATGATGACGGTGCCGGATATGTGATTAACAGCAACGGCAAGCGATTGCATGACGGTGTCGACGTTTTTGGCGAGCCTTTAAGTAAAAGACGCAATGTCGAGATTGAATACCACGAAGCCTTCCAGCCTGGTTCGACACCATGGCGTGGCAACAGGAAATATCTCTGCCTCAATCTGATCGGGTTCGTATGGACGGTAGACCAAGATGGGCATAACACCGTCACAGTCGAATTCTATGACCATGAATTCCACAGAGACTTCCATTTCACTGATACATTCCTGTATGACAAGGCCTGTTTGACAGAGAACGGTGTCGCCTTCTCCTGCCCACCCACTGAGGACACGCCAGCCACCATCTTCTACCGGCCTCATGAAACCTGGACGCATCGCACTGATTGGAAGACGCAATTGCCCAAGGGAGAAACTGTCCTCGCCATGTCGCTTAGCGACTCGTTCATAACTGTCACAACGACGGCCAACTACGTGCGAGTCTATACGCTATTTGGCATACCCTACAAAGTGTACCGGCCGAAGAGTACCCCCATGGTCACATGCGCGAGTTGGAGAGACTATGTGATAACCATAGGCAACGGACCAGCTGGGGGAGACGGTCAGACGAAACTACTCTACACGATAGAAAATATCAAAAGAGACGAGATCTGTCAGAACGAGGATACCGTAGCACTTCCGCCAGGAGCGACTCTAAAAAGTGTCTTCTTCTCGGATTGCGGCGTAAGTATAATCTATCCTTTTCCCTGTTTCTGTCAATTGAAATGTTTCAAAAACTGACGCTTACCCAGGACCCGTGCATTTATGACTCCACAGGGACATTGCTTACTCTATTACATTGGCGTCAACCGTCCAGAGCTTCATGGGTACCACTACTGGACACAAAACTACTCCTCGTCTGGCGTCGGGACGTAAAACTGAAACTTACTATCCAATTGCTGTCGCCGACAACAAATTCCACTGTATCATTCTCAAGGGAGGGGACGAGTACCCTTACTTCCCTCGGCCTCTTCTTTCCGAATTTGACTTCTCCATACCACTTACATCAGAGCCACCAAGTAAGAAGAAGCCGAATCCTGATGCTATGGAGGATGACGATTCGCTGGACAATGAAGACGGCGAATCCGAAAACCGCAAGCTCGAGCAGCAATACCTACTCAAGGGGATTGCGGCGGCGCAATTACAAGACCTCGCAGAGTCAACGAGGGGTAGTCATACACAACGTTCCAACTTGGCGAGGCTCGAGCTTGAAATCGACAAGGCTCTGCTCCAGCTCCTGGCGATCGAATGTCGCGAGGGTGAAGATCGGGGGATGCGGGCCCTGGAGCTGGTGGAGCTCATGCGCGACCGCACTGGGCGAATGGTAGAGGCGGCGGGCAAGGTGGCTGAACGGTATGGCAGATCCATTCTCGGCGAGAAAATCCGCGAAGTAGGTGAGCGCCGCGTGAATGCGCTGGAGGATGAAGATGACCTATAATGAAGCATATATGGAGCAAGGTTATGCCAGGGTATGTTAGGGCACACGGTTTTAAGCACCCTCGTGATATCCCCTTATATCGTCACTCCTGGTTCTTATCTTATGATGTTGTATTGATAAGCATCCTGAACGTAGAACAGCCTGCCTGGTGTGGCTTCACGATTCTCGAAACCTTTGCGGACAACCTCGTCATACGCGTACAAGAGGTGAGCAGACCCACATCAATAGCCTTTTAAAGAGAAATAAATATTAGGACACCGATTTTAATGGAAATGATGTTCACTATGCTACGATATGTGATAGATATGATTGCAGTGTGCCCTGTATACCACCGGCTTCTTCCGTATATTCGCACATTTCGAAATTGTTCACACGAGTAATACGACCCGTTCCTTGGTTCGAAGAGTTATCACCTCTTGATTGACGAATAATTTTCATCTAGTCACATTTGCTCGCCGTGATTGTCAGACCATTATACTCTACTAGGCACAAGCACCGATGCAATATTCGGTTCTACCGATAGGGAACCATCCTATCAATGATTTGGCCGCCGAGCCGATGATGGTGTATAGCACAGCACAAAATGTCTTACATGAGATGAAAGACTGCTGCAGTATTCAGTCGCCAACGAGGATCTGCCGGGTGGCCAAGCAATGACTCGCTAGCTCAATTTAGCGATGACGGGTGAACCCGTAGCAACAAAATAGCACGACGATAGGTTGTGGTCCAAAGTAAGTCGTAAATTTGAGGTTTTTTATTTTTATTTCATCAGGATTTGCATGTTCGCTGGCTCGTCCAGCCGCAAACGCTAACAAAACGGTTAGCTACTAAATACAGGCGCCTATTCAAATTTCGCGCAGACCATCGCGTTGTCCGTCGTCTCAGAACATTGTTAGCTTACGGTACGCATATGCATCTCTTCTTTTCCGCTTCCTTCGGATGCAAGGTACCAACCAGGTCGAGACTGGGCTTTGTTTTGACGGGAGACAGGAACAGTCGTTCCTAGCGGGCGTCCGTCCCGTACGGAATCCGCCCGGTACTTAGCCTCGAGATCCGAAACTCGAGATCGGGCTAATTAGCGCATCGATAGGCATTTAGCTACGATGTGGTACTTGTCAAACTAATGTCGACGGATAAATATAGTGAAAGTTGGGTAGCGAGATACTGAGTATGTACGAGAGATGGAGAGAAACAAGTCATCTTGGCTTCGTCACGCCTCGTGGCCGTACTGGGCTCAGTGTCGGTTTCTTACTACAGCAGTGACGGGACTCCAGTAAATTCTTTGATAAAAATCCAGGGTTCCGGGCTAATTTGTCTGGCTCGACTGAATTAAGAGTACGCGTACAGCACAGGGAGGTGAGAGATGCTGCAGCCGGTCTGCCGGCAATGCCGTCTCCGATTTTTTTTTAAACTTTCGATCGCAGCGTGAGGTGTCTCGCTAAAAATCCAAATACCACCAACTTCCTAAGCTAGGCTAACCTGGTACTGCCGCGGTGGACGGGACGCGGTATGTGACGAGCCATTGCCCGTTCCGTCGATGGTTGTCCCCTGTTTCGCGATCGTCGTTTTCGGGCGTAGCGTAGCATCGACCTGCCAGATCAACTCCTAAATCAAGCAACACCCCATCGTGCTAGCCGGGGTCCAGTGGCGCTAGACGAATCCTGATCCCAGGGTTCGAGTCTGGCTACAGAAATAATTATAGCACACGGATGTTGGTAAGCCTACGAGCACGTCGAACGGGTGGCCCAGATCTGGGCCTCTGGAACGCCACGTGCCGCTATCTTGGAAAACTTACTCGTGCTCGCTGTTGACAGCGCTCATCCGTTCGCCGAGTCGTGTAAAGGAAATAGTTCAGGACCTACTGTGCACTATGCTACCTATCCGACTTAGATACATTGCTATGTAGGTACTTACTCCAGTAGCGTGCGCGAGCAGGCTTTAAGAAGTCAATCATTACCATTGTTGCGAAGGATCATGTACTATGACGGGAGGAGACAGGCTTGCGAGAGGGGCATGACAGTTAGTGAGTAATTATGTCTCAATAGTTGGGTTGCTAATTATCACGAATGACCACCAACGAGAGCATTCGTATGCTCCGCGGCGAGAGACCCTGGACCAAACGAATCGAAACTTAGTAAGTCAGCATCCCTCATCCGTCATCCGTTCCTCTCTATCTGCAGTACACCTTGTCCAGGAGGAGGAGGGATGACAAGACGACTTAATTATTACCATTAATCGATATGTACCGGTACTATATATATTTTAAGGTTAGTAAACTCCACTCCCCGCCAAGTTTCTGGTTGTCACTCCCACGCGGTAGTGCCCTTCTCGCTTATTCGTTACCCGTGAACAGGTTCGACATAGTGAAATGTACTCCAGATGCCTAGATTCGAGCCGCTCCAGATTAGTGAACATAGGAGCCTTCTTAATAATACGAAAGAGACGCTATACTAGATGCACGACTCATTGAGATGAGACTGTCCATCGACGGATTTATAGGGGATCCGTATTCTGGTTAGACAGCTAACACTAACGATGAAAGCGGCTTTTCGCGGGCTTCCGCATAATCTTAGGGTCTCATTTTGGGATCGGGTGGGATCAGCAAGGAAACAGGGGGTGTATGGAAGACGGACGAACGAGGACAAGGCCTTCTCTCTTTATTAACCATTACTCCACCCCCACACAAAGAACCCGTTGAACTCTTTTTGCCATTTTTGGTGACATTGAAAAACTTATCAACTAAACCATTATCCGAATCTTGGCGATCTTGGGGGAGACGACTACTGAAACTTTGAAACGACGTATGCATGGGCGTTACGAGTAACCGGGACAGAGAATCAACTCCAAGTGAGAGACGAGGAGAAAACACCATCGGGGGGCGCTTTTGTATGGATAAACGTTGGTCGATCTATAACGGAAACACCAGGCGGGAGAACTCGATCGGCCCGGAAAGACGGAAAGAACATGCTGCTGTGAACCGTCCACGCCTACGGGTCTGGAGGGTTGTTGCCTGCAAAGCGCGACAAGCAGTAAGCGATGTCTAGTGATAATACGGGGAACCTCTTGAACAAGCGGTTGTACGATAACTCTCACGACAAGCCAGACGCCTTTAATTACCCATCGACCGTTCGGGGGTTGTCCTTACTTTTGCTGTGAGTTTTGCAACACCTAATTCATATCGATATCTCATGGGGAAAGGTCAACTTGCTAATCTAATGGTGTTTGGTGTTTCATTAGATAATATCTTGGGTTTGTGTGGTTCTGAGACTACACACACGTTATCGACTTCAATGTTTAGGATGGGACGATTTCTTTGTTGTACTTTTTCGGGTATGAGACAGGAACTCGATACGGGACCGTGGTTATTGCTTCACTTCGCTAACGTGGCCATGATAGATTTCTGGGATACTGGGCACCGTATTCCTCTTACTATGTATGGCTCATCCCCTCGTAAATGGGGAGGTATAATGCGATGAGCTAACATATATCGCAGTATTTGATAATGGCTTCGGCAAACATTTTTATGAAATCGGCGCGGCGAATCGGATGGGGTTCCAGAAGGTTAGCCAGCCAGCCGCTCTGCGATCGCGACGCACGAACGCACTTACTAACATGGCGCAGAAGTTTTATGTCGCTTACTCTCTTACACAATCTCGACGACGCTGATGAAACTCTGCCTCCTGTCGCAGTATCTACGCCTCTTCTCTAACGACCGGCGGGCGCGCAAGGTCTGCTGGTTCTTCATCGTCTTATCCGCGCTCTGGGGCATCGCCTTCTCCGTCATCGCGATCGTTCCGTGTGTGCCCATCGCAGGCTTCTGGGACTGGAGCATAAACGCGCGCTGCTACGGCTTCGGGTCCAGGATCCCCAACGAGATCGGCGGCACGTATGCCGCCCACGTGTCACGAATGTCATCCTCGACCTCATCATCCTGGCGATACCCATCCCGCTGTATTACCAGACGTTTAGGCAGAAGAAGCAGCGGATTGGATTTTCCATCATGATTCTTCTCGGAATTGCGTAAGTTTTGTGGGAAGGAAGGAAATTTCGGGGACCTGTATAGGAAGCTCACGCCTTTTTTTCAGCATCAACGTTATCAGCATCTTCCGTCTCCATGTCATCATCCAGACGCGGGCGGGAACGTACCCGGTCATCGACCCGACCTTCTACGGGCCGCAGAGCATCGTGCTGGCCGCGCTCGAGGTGGACCTGGCGTCCATCGTGGCCTCGATCCCCGTCTTCTGGCCGATGCTGACGCAGAGCTGGAACGCCATCTTCGTGACGCAGGAGGTGCACGTGACGCGCCACCACCGCCGGCTCTCGGGCGGCGACCACCAGTTCGAGCTGCCCTCGCGCCAGTCGAGCCACACGCGCCGCGGCAGCGACAGCAGCATGAAGCTCGTCATCATGGACACCGAGGGTCAGAGCCTCAGCAGCCGCTCCGTGACGCCCAGCCCCAACCCGAACCCGACGCCGCCGCCGCCCGTCGAGAGGCCGCACCAGGTCTACGACAAGAACGATCCGTACATCCGCTCCCGGGTGTGCCCGCTCGAGAGGAGCATCTTGACGTCCGAGGCGCAGGTCGTGTCGGAGGGACAGCGCGGCTTCGAGCGGAATTATCGAGAGCATTTCGGCGTCACGCCGCCGGCGCTGGATAAGCTCGACGAGTCGAGGACGAGCACGGATCGGAGGAGCAGGGATGACCATCAGGATCGGTCTTGGAGCCTGTCCGTCTCGAGGAAGTCTTCGCAGAGGTTCTGATCTATATAAATGTATATGTATACGTGAATGAGAATGGCGCGGCGCGGCAAGGGGACGCACTATCGTCAAGCGACAAACCCACCTGTAATTCATCATGATTTTTCCCTCCATATATACCCCATACCCATCCGCGGTATTCTTTGTGGAAATCGTCACCCCGTTTTTCCCTTTTAAGAACCTAGATATACGCAGCCTCACACGAGAGTTAATATTGTTTTTTTCACGTTTAGGAAAAAAGAAAAAGATAGAATAATTACACGATGTCACAGTTGGAGTAGTACGTCCGCTTGGTTTTTGTGCAACTTGTAATTCCAGAACCTGTCTGTCTATTGAAGTGGCGCCTCTAGACGAGAAGAGATATCCATCTCATCAACACAGTGTGTCCGATGCGCAGCAATCTGTCCCTTGTTCTATTCCTCTCCTTTTGTTGTATGCGTGCTTTTAGTATTCCTCTCTTTTTTTTCTAGATATTTTTGAGATTCTCAATCTCTTTTATCTTGAATCTCTTTTCCTTGCGTCTGTGATATCCTTCACCCGCCAGGCACAATTATCAATCCATCAGATCGGAGTGCCGAGGCGATAACAAGTGAGATATGCCATTTGCGGGTGAGGATCAGTGAAACGCGCAAAGAAAACCAAAATAGGGACGATGCCAACGGGGAGGGACGTGAGGGCGCTTAGTTCTGGGAATAAAAGTTGCTGTTCTGACCATCATTGTAGTCGGCGAAGCCACTCACACCGAAGTCGAAGACGGTAGACAGGTCGAGGGGGACCTGGGAATTATCAATGAGCGCGGCGTTGACGTCGGCTCCTTGGTTGGAATTCTGGAGGTGAGCGGCCTCGAGGCCCGGGTCGAGGTTGTCGTAAGCCAGTCCAAGCCGACCACCACGGGCCTGCATGCTACGGTGCGTCGCGTTGTCTGCATATTGCTGCATGCCGGTATACGCCTGGCTACCACCATAGGACTCTCCGTTGCCAACGTATCGGAAGACACCAACGTTGGGGGCAAGTGGCTGAGTACCGTAGGAAGACCCTCCGTTATTGGCAACCTGCAGAGTGCCGTCGCTGACGGAATACTGCTGAGCGCCGACGTAGTTCTGATATCCCTGAGAATCCCAGATACCGGGCCAGAACTGAGCGTAGTTGACAGATCTTCCATGGTTCACTTGCTGCTGCTGAGCGACAGGCTGTTGCTGAACAGGTTGTCGTTGAACAGGCTGTTGCTGAACAGGTTGTCGTTGAACAGGTTGTTGCTGAACAGGTTGTCGTTGAACAGGTTGTTGCTTAACAGGCTGTTGCTGAACAGGTTGTCGTTGAACGGGTTGTTGCTGAACAGGTTGTTGCTGAACAGGGTACCCAGACGCTGCCCCTTGGTTGCCGACTGGTCCCCTGGACGCTGCTGGCGCCCTTCTAGGTCGCGCCAGCATGCACTCCGGGCCATGAGCGCGACCATTACTACATCCGCGGGTTTGAACACTGCTTCCTCCTCTTGTTTGACAGGTGCCTTGGGGGTTTGCTTGTTCGGGGCGTTGGTCGTGCATACCTTCTTGGGCTTCGGTTCGTCGGTACTTCTGCTTACCTGACAATGTTTACTTTGTTGGTGGCGGTAATGGTGATTTCAGCCGCCTTGCGCTTGGGCTGGTTGACACCAGCCTTGTCGTCGTCGTCGTCCTTGTCGTCCTCGTGATCGCCTTGCACTACAACATCTAGAGTTGGTCTATAGTGAGTATTGCTGCTCTTGGGCTTGGACCGGCTAAAAGGAGGAAGGGCAATAAAGAAAATAAAAGCCGCCGGCTACTTACTCTTAGCGTTTTCAGAATCCTTGCCAGCATCATTGTCGCCAGCGAGGGCAGCTCGGAGAGCATCGACGGACTCTGAGTTCTGAGCGAGCTTCCTTTTGATAGCCTCCCAGCGGTTCCGAGTGCTCAAGCGACTCTTGTACCCGGTACTCTTCCAGAGCTTGTTCATGTCGATCTGTGGGTTAGGACGAAGGGTCTCAAGTCAGCTTTTGAGTCGGCGTAGGAACTCGGAAGAACGAGGTGGGACAAAGCATGGGGATCTTGGGGGAACCTCTGAACGTTATAGATGTGAAGGAAAAACACGAAGACAATAGCGGTGGGTAGGTGGTTCTTGGCTGTTCAGATTGTGGGAACGCGATCATATAGATGGGGTGATAGTGTTGAGTTGTTTGGGTGATTAAGATGCAGATACGAGAATAATATTGCACGTTACGACGGAGGTTAGCATTTGCTGGGTTGTCGATTGCCGATTGTCGATTGTCGATTAGTGTGGATGCGTGTGTGTAAAAGTGCGCGTGGGCAGTGAATGATGCCAAAGAATTGATAGACAGGAAACCCATTCGCAGTATATACCCTTTGAGTCGCTCACACGAACGCCCTGTATGGTAATGGGACTAGGGAAAGAGGCCGAGGCAATTCAAGTAGAGGTATATCAGGAGAGAAGAAAATAAACCTGGCTTTACTTACCCGAACTTCACCTTGGGCGTCGACCCCTCTAATACAAGAGAGAGCCTTGTGCAACACATCTAGTTCACGATCGGTGAACTTGGGGTGCGCAGTGCGGGCGAAAAACCGGGTAACGTTGCCCGGGCGCGGCATGGTGAGAGAAGCCTATATAGAATTGACTTATATAGGGCTCAGAAGGGTGACTATTGGAATGAGAAATGTGGACTTGTGAGAAAGTCCGACGAAGGCGGAGTTGGGGAAGGAAGAAGAGAGGTAAAGCTTGGGGGAGACAGAGAGCAAAATATTTGGGACAAACTGCGGACAGGTAGGAATGACGGCAGCCCTGACGATCGCTTGCTAGAGGGGATTCGACCGTCATAAACAAAGACCTGGGCGCCGAGCTACCGAGGAATGGCGGGGTAGCTACAAATAGGGACAGTGGCCTTCACGTCGACGACGACACCAACGTTCGGAATACCTTTTAGTTAGGCAAACCAGTAGGGCTAGGGTAGGATGTTAGCACAGTCCTTTATTATCGTATATGAGAAACTAATCGAGCACTTAAAGCAATATTGGACTCAAATGTATACATATATATCTTCATAATACATAGTACAATAGCATATACAAGTAAAGTATTCCTAACCGTATTGTGTAGTAATAACGAAAGAGAAATCATTGTCAGGTGAAGTGAATAACGCGACGGATAACGTCGTCTAAAATGAGCTCTTTTGATATGCTGGTGTAACTTACTAAGTAGGAGTTCCTTCACAAATATGCATATGGAACTCCCAACAGAACAGATTCTGTAATCTAATTGGCTGAGTTGCCTCCTTTCTAGTCAACACTCTAAAGTCCGGACCTCGTCCCAACGCTCCTACGAGGCAGGTATAGTTCTGATTTCTGTGTGGTGAAGTCGAGTAGCGGGAGGGTGACTTACCAGCTATGCGCAGAAATGCCACTGTAAGGGGCATGAAAAGCCCTTAATAAGAAAAATCTTGACAAGTAGTTGTGCTCAATAAAGTCCGAATGCAAACTGCTCGAAATATTTTGGTATCCCATATAAAACGGCCTATGCTTTGCATAAGCTAATTACTAACTGATAAATCCTACAAACCACAGGGTCTGTCTGTAAGGTTTCCTCCTTTCGTTTCGTAGGCGTATCACATAAAATTCATGCTCCTCAGTCATTTATCTAAAGGCAACATATCCTTTGCAGGACCGATATATACAATACTTCGTTACTTACGAGGTAACATCAATCCTCGTTCTGCAGACCTGTCAGCGGACCAGCCAAGCCCTGCATCCGTCGACTCAGGAGGTCGTCGGAGCTATCGAGTTTTACAATACTCCTTGATCCCCGACCACCCCTGGCTCTCCCGTTGATTCTTTTCTTTTTGCTCGAGAGACCGTTTGTTTGTGCGCTGTCGTTTTCGTCACCGGACTTGTCCGAGGTTTCTTCGGCCCTTTGGTTGGCATTATCACTCATGGTCCTCCCCTGAGCCTAGTCATATTGATTTCAAGAGGGCGATCTTCGTCGCCACTAGACTCCGCATTTGTATAACGGCGAAATCGGGACCGTCTCTGCTCGCGTCTTTCGCGAGAGTCGGCGGTATTTAGGAGTTCTTCTGCCCACTGTGCACAGCGGTCAATGAGTTTCCATGCCGGAGGATATAGTGTAGGAAACTGCATGAAACCATGGCTAATACCAGGAATCAGAACGAGTTCAGCAACATCCTTATCATCGAAATCAGCCACATCTGTTAGTCCCTCTATACCCTGTGTCTCCCGACGCGAGTGATATGCATGTTTGATGCGGCGCAAACGACTAGCGAATATGACGGTGTCATCGACTAAGGGGTCTCGTTCGCCTGTCAGGAAGTATGTCTTGGGAAATCGCTGCAGGAGAACGTCAGGCGCCAAAATCGGAGATAGGAGGTAGTCCTGTGAGAAATCTGGACGGTTGTGTGGACCAATGTATAAGATGATCATAGCACGCATCATCTCTGGCGTAATAATACGGTCGTTGAAGTATGAGATCATTGACGCCATAGCTAAACGCGTGCGCATAGGCTCGGGGTGATGAGACAAGGATTGACTGTCACGCCGAGACGCCGGTGTCGATGGTTGAGACTTGGACCATGTTTGCGGGCTTGCATGTGAATACTCGGGGTGAGAATTCTGAAGGGCTTGGTCTTTCGGGCCGTCGTCTGATGTTTTCGTGGTAGGCGCATGGGGAAATGGATACTCGTCTTCATCGTCGGATTGGTGAGGTGTGCCAACTAGTCGTTGTACTGCATTTTTTTGCGCTTTAGGTAATTCTTATTGGTCACACGCATATTCCGATCTTTGATCAATGACATTTGTTCATCGGACATCCAATTACCGATATTCATGTCTAGAGCTGGGTAGAAAAGCATCAGGCCAGCCGGCGCAGGTAGCTCTTCTTGAACAAGTCCCGGTCGGCGTTTGCTAGTGGCAGTTTCCATGACCATTAAAGTCATGGCCGTTGCAAGATTTCCGCCCGCGCTGTCTCCTGTCACCACGATCTTTGGAGTCTCTCTTCCAGACATCCCTATGCAACGACCCTTGCTTTTGATAATGGTTGTATACACATCGAAGCACTCGTTCAGTGCATATGGATA
Organism: Amphirosellinia nigrospora; assembly: GCA_004123355.1. Taxonomy (NCBI): domain Eukaryota; kingdom Fungi; phylum Ascomycota; class Sordariomycetes; order Xylariales; family Xylariaceae; genus Amphirosellinia; species Amphirosellinia nigrospora. The sequence goes on along the minus strand of SCHM01000006.1, from coordinate 602,649 downwards.
TGGATACTCAGGTGCCTTCTGGTAGTCGAGACTGAGCACGGGCAATCCAGTCTTGCCCGCCCAGGCCAGGAGCTTGTCGTCGTTGCATCTCGGATCCATAGCAACGAACCCGCCGCCCGGGATATCAAGAATCACTTTGCTGATGTGTTCGAGGTCTGAAATGGGCCCGTCATAGTACAGCCAACCAGAGACTGGTTCTTTGTAGTCGCTGGTATTGGGACGTGGTATACGAATAGCTCGAGGTGGCCAGCGCGTGAAACGAGGCCGCATCAAGTTTTGAAGAGCGCCAAGATAAGGTGATGTTCCTTTGTTCCAACTAACACGTAGATGGTCCACGGTCAACATACCACGGACTTTGCGGACCTTCTCATCGGCTCGCTCGGCAGCTACCATATAGAAGACGGTAAAGACCATGCTAGCAATATCCCTCAGCCACTTTCTCCTTATTTTCATCGCGGTCCAGAAGCCGGCATCAAGGGCAGTCAGCACCCAGGTAGCGCGGAAGTACGCAGCGTCGTACATATTCGCCATGGGCTCCGGGCTCGCTAAGCCTACAAGGGTACTGAAATTCCGGGCGGCGTAGAGGTACATCATGGTGAAGACAACAACTTGCCATCCTGTCAATTTTTTTGAGGAGAGCTTCGACAATAAGCGTATGAACGGCGGTCCGTGGCGGTTACCTCTTGCCCACGATTAGCTTGGCATTATATAAAATGGACAAAAACTACCTATAGAGATAGGCTGACCAGAAGGTCAGGACCGCCAGAACCTGGAGTCGGCGTGACTTGACAGAAGGCCTGCCAAGAAGATGGTCTATCATTTGAATGGAATGAAGTGAGGGCGTCCAATATGCTACTCAGATATAAATGCGACATGCCAGTTTGGGTCCTCAGAAAAAACCTTGGAGGGTAAGCTAATGAATGCAGAGATACCAGAACATCAATTGATAACGTGGAGTCGCGCGCTAGGTATGGTAATTGTAAGGCTTTATAAAGAAGTAAAACTAGTTCATTGAAACCCGGAGGATAGGTCGAGGCATGGCGTCCCCGTGGGGATGTAGCTAGGCAGATGGGTAGCTACCGAAGTTGTCGAGTCAGGTAGAAATCACAAGCTAGTTGGCCGCGATGATGGTAAACCGAATGGCACAAAGACAGAAGATCACGAGTCGCGCGCCGTGGGAGCACAAAGCCGTTAGTGGAATTTAGTAGACTGATTTGATAAGTGCTTAGTAGATTCACTTAACAAGGCGGAGGATCGGTGACACGGCTTTATCGATAGGTCCAAGAGAGCAAATTTTGAAGCCAGACAATAACAACAAGCAGCAGGATCAGTGAGTCCCGTGGTCTTCAATTAGCTGTGTTGGCTGTCGGGTTCCCGGGAACCGAGCATGCGAGCTTGTGACGTTTGCGCTGTCAGCACACTCGAGCGTGCACTGCGGGTTGTGACATGTGAAAGTGATCCACAAATACTAGGATTGTTCCATAACCATAGAAAGCTTCGATGCCAAGCGCCGAGCTCATGGCTCCTCATGGCTGTCCAGTTGGCATTCACACCGGCAACCCCGCTAGAGGCATCCCCAGATCTGCCCAGGTCCCCTACTTTTGTAGTTGTGCAGACAGCTACACAGCTACCCATCTAACCTAATCGTCTTATTGTGTGGTGTGGAATTGGAATGTTGATCAGCCCCACCAAATATGTTCATCACGGCAATTCAACCAGTCCTAATGAGCTTGCTAATCATGAGCATTGTAAGTAGTAACACGCAGGGCGACTTGGAGGTACAGGGGAAAAGAAAAGAAGGTTGGCTGAATGGCTTATCGGATTGAATGTACTTGGTACCGACGACGCTCGCTAACCATAAGGGAGTATATAGTAGTGCCTTGGTGACGTTGTTGTCCATGAAACAACCAGAAATAGCCATTCCTGGATCATCCCAGCCGTAGAGTGCTTTGTAGCCAATGGGAGAGAGCTATAGATGTCTCCATCGGGTGTGACAGCATAGCCCGTCTGCTCCGTTCGTTGGTACATAAGCAGGCATGATTCCGTGACATGGCCAACATGAACGTTGGACTGAGGGGGAGATTAATTCGGGTCTAATTGGCGCCACAATTTCTGAAGCGACAACCGATCAGAATAGCTGAATAGAGCTTGAGACTCGCGCTCCAAGGCTGCCGAGATGCGAGCGCCATGTTGTACGCCGTGGAGCAGATAATGCTTGGAAATACAGAGTCTGACGAGCGCATGGTGAAGGCTGACCGTTCAGGCAACCAAAACGAAACGAAACGAAACGAAACGAAAGGGGCAGGACCTTCTTGCTATTATCGCCCGAGCAGTCCGACATGGAGAAGCGTGACATTGAATTGTCTGCCTTAGGTAGGTATGGGCAAAGATGGCAACCAGGTCTTGGAGCAGGAATAAGGGAACTGATGGTTTGACGTGGGAGGGTTACAGCGACATCGGACCAAAAAGTCAATTATCGATAACAAACCGGGTGCTAATGCGAGTGCTCTACAGCATCGCTTATAGGCTGTAGGTTGTTGTCACCCGAAAACAACAACCTTGGAAGCTGCACTCCAATTCTTATACAATTATACAATTAATCCTCAGATATGCGCCGTCCCTGACCCTTTAAAGCAGGCCTCTCCAATTCCTCCACCCCTTTACCATTCACTCGCTGCGTTGAGTTGGAGACCTGATATCGAACCATCTAACCTTGGTAGATCAATCGTCCATAACTCGGCCACTGTTGTTTATTGGTAAGAGTCGTTTGCCTGGGGGCTGGGCACTCTCCCCTAAGAGTCACGAGCTTTGACTCACCGGGGTTGGGTGTGTATGATTTACCTATTCTTAAACACTCCCCTGATCATCGTCTTTCTCGTGCCATCTCGCCTCGAGCTTACCCCCCAGTCTCTGGACAATAGCTAAGTAGGACTAAAGTTCTATCTCGGTCGAGCTCTCCGCCAGGTAATCCACCTCACCAAGTCGGAGACATGGCGCTTCGATTTTCTACACGGACGGCCTTGGCCGCGGTGTCAGGCGGCTATCTTCGCGGTATATGGCTACGACGACATCTGCCTCGAACCTCCCTCGCAATTCCAACAATCTATCAACCGCGATGCGTCCCTCCCCAATCCCGACCCTCCAGCTGACTCCCCGAGCTCAACATTGACATCCCAGCATCTAAAACACATGGTCGCAACATATTCTCGTCCTTCAGTCGTGTTTGTGAAAGGACAAGGTCATATTTGGGACTTGGAGAACCGCAAATACCTAGACTTTACCGCTGGTATTGCCGTCATGGTCTTGGTCATTCCGACCCTGCGCTCGCCGACTTATTGCAGATCAGGCATCAACACTACTGCACACTTCAAACCTCTATTTTAATCCCTGGACAGGCGCCCTCTCAGAGTTGTTGGTTCAAAGACGCTGCAGTCCGGTGCCATGCACGATCCTCCTCTGTGTTCATCTGTAATTCGGCTCTGAAGCAAACGAAGCCGCCATCAAGTTTTCTCGCAAAGTCGGTAAGACTCTAATCCAACTGGGTCAAAGTACGAGGTGGTCTCGTTTCACGGTTCATTCCACGGCCGAACATGGGCAGTCTATCTGCGACCCCCAATCCCAAATACAGGAGCCTTCTCGCCTATGGTTCCAGGCTTCAAGTATGCGCGTATAACAATATTGGGCTATCAATGAAATGGTCACTGAAAAAACATGTGGCGTTATCATCGAACTATCCAAGCGAAGGGGGCGTCAATGTTGCCACCGACGAGTTTCTCATTGCGCTAGCAAAGCATGTCGTGAGGGGAGCTTTTGATTTATTGAGATACAATGCGGTCTGTCTAGAACCGCAATCTCTGGCCCACGGCATCTCCCGAAGGAGGCGCATCCAGACATAATAACCAGCGCAAAGGCTCTCGGCAATGGATTTCCAATTGGTGCCGTCATTACCAACGCGGCCGTAAGTGAGAAAATCAAGGTTGGTGACCATGGCACAACTTACGGAGGAAATCCTATGGCGTGTCGTGTAGCGCATCATGTCGTTGAGCGATTAGCAAGTGCTACTCTGCAGGATGAAGTCCTCGCAAAGGGAAAGCTTTTGAAGAGGGATTTAAACAACTTCGTCAACAATTCCCGGATTTGATTAGCGAGGTCCGGGCCGCGGCCTGATACTCGTGTTCAGTTGACGCAGGATCCGTCTCCTATTGTCAAGGCAGCTCGGAAAGAGGGTTGTTGGTTATCACATGTGGCACCAATACTCTCAGGTTTGTTCCACCTTTGACGATAAGTGACGACGAGATCCGTACCGGCCTACATATATTGTCAGACGCAATCAAGTCGACACGATAAAGCGACGTAACGGCGCGCAGATTGGTGTTGGTAGCTATATAGAACAAACCTCTTGAGGTACATCTACGTTCGTCGACCTCGAAGTGTTTGCCAATACCAAATGACGCAATCGCATTCCAACAGCTAATAGGTGTTTGTCTTTAATCACCAGACCTTTCGATTAATGAGTAGGTGAAACTTCATACCTTGCTACATAACAGGGGTAGGTACCTATGCACCGGTTTGGTCCTTTACTTGACCGGATAGGCAAAGTCGAATGTTCCATAACCCTTGCACCTGGCACGTCATATTTCGAGGCGGGATAGCAACTTAGCAACTATTCGACCATGTCCCTTGTTATCAGACCACTGGCACGGCAAAATCAAACAGCTACAGTACCGTATTCAAGTGTTTGAGATGATCCGATTGGCCGTGATACCCCCGACGTGCAACATCAATACCCCGGTAATGCCGGTCAGCAAGCGGGATAGCGCACACTCACCCTTCATCACTTGCGGCGCATCCGTCTCGAGGTCAGCTAGGCATCGAAACATCGTAAAACATTCTATATATTTCTAACCGATGACTTACTGCCTTTGCGCTTTGTGCGACCAAAATGCGATAACAAGTCTACGTACGTAGCAACGACACAGTGGATGTTGTGCCATTTCTTGTAATGATCAGTGAAGGGAGAGCTGACGCAAGCTATGCCGTATTGGTTTTGCTGCATAAGTTGCGACTTGGAGGAGACGTTCAACTCTTTCACCGACTTTGGTCACTTAGTAATCCCACAGAAAGAGCTGCAGCATTAGCTAATAAGATTGTTCAGAGAGGCAAATGCTTTAGTCTCGAGCAATCGACGCCTGCGTCCATCTTGAGAGCCGAGGCGTAGCGGTCTGTAGTAGACATCTCTCTCGTCAATCTGCCGAAAGATATTCATACTACTTATTAGCCGGTTCGTGCTTGTAGGATTGGTATGTATCACAGCTACTGAAAATTTTGAATACTATGTAGAATTCAAGCTAGGGTTTCCTGCCCGCCACTAAAGAGATCACATATATTCATATTCGGGAGCACAATTCCTGCGACTAGCCATCCTCCGACGGGTCAATCCGCCGAGGAATGGCCTAATGCAAGGATCCTAGTTAGCACGCTGAAGCCATCTCCGACACGTGTAAGGTGCCCATAAATTGTATACCAAGCTTTTTCAGTACTATTCGTATACATACAAGGCGCTCTCATTCGAGCATATTTTTCGTGTTGGGCATTCGCTGGGTAATCTGGCCGTTTCGACTCGCCTCAAGAATGAAATGACAACATCAGATGGTGGTTCCGTTATCTCGGAAGAAATCTACTGATGAGCAGAATCGAACGATAATAATCTGAACCCAGCCCACTGCCCTTCCGAGCATTTCTCCGTTGTTTCCAGGCTGATTATAGGTACGACGACAAGTCCTTGTCGTTAGCATAACAATTCCTTATTTATGGCGACACGATGTATATTACCCAGTTCAGCCCAAAGGTACCCCACATGTCGTAAACAGGTACTCCCTTGTAACATGGGTTCCAGCTCTCACCATACCTTCGCCCTCACCGGCCGCACGTAAGGTAGCGCTGAGTGTTTGAGGGAATAGGGCGATAGGCTCCCTCGCTATAGTCCTCACTGTATTCACCACGTCGCTCCGACGACATTCCACATTTGTGGCCCAACTCCCGGTGATCCCTTCTTTCTTCGTTTGAACCTTCAGGTCGCTTCTACTTATTTATCTGACCTTTGGAATCCTGAATTTGCGTTATTATTTCTCTTCTCTAGACAACTTTCTGTGATTCGCTTGAGACTTATTTTCCTTTCGAGGAGGCTTCTGTATAATTGCTAGAATGGTTCACCTATCCCAAATACCGCAAGACCCAGAGCTCGGAGCTCTCCCAGAAGCTGTGAAGAAAATTCGCTTACAGCTCAGTAACTACGATGACACATTCACAACTAGTGTTTATGGCTCCAGGTTCGCTGCCGAAGACCTTCCGAAGCATGAGATGCCAGAAGGCGAGATGCCTAAGGAGGTCGCTTATCGGATGATCAAAGACGAACTAAGTCTGGATGGAAACCCAATGCTCAAGTACGTCTCAGAAGTTGTTGTGGGCGAGGGGAATATGAATGATCTGATAGCATTAAAATAGTCTGGCATCATTTGTTACGACGTACATGGTAAGATTATACTCTCTCTCGACCCCTCCTAAGTCCAAGAGCAATTCATACTACGCGCATAGAGTGATACTAATTTACAATTGGTTTCAGGAAGAAGAGGCAGAGAAGCTTATGACCGAGTCGTTCTCGAAAAACTTCATCGACTACGAGGAGTATCCCCAATCGGCGGATATACAAAACCGTTGCGTATCCATGATTGGGCGCCTCTTCAACGCTCCTACCTCGAACTCGGACGGCGAGAACACTGTCGCGATAGGTACATCATGTGTCGGCTCCTCCGAGGCCATCATGCTCGCGGTGCTGGCGATGAAGAAGCGCTGGAAGAACAAGCGGATAGCCGCCGGCAAGCCCACAGACCGCCCCAATATCGTCATGTCGTCCGCCGTCCAGGTCTGCTGGGAAAAGGCGACGAGATACTTTGAGATCGAAGAAAAGCTCGTGTACTGCACGCCCGAGAGATATGTCATAGACCCCGTGGAGACGGTGGACCTGGTCGACGAGAATACGATTGGTATCTGTGCCATTCTGGGTACGACGTATACTGGCGAGTACGAAGATGTCAAGGCTGTCAATGACCTCTTGGTAGAGAGGAATTTGGATTGCCCGATCCATGTCGATGCTGCTCTGGGGGTTTGTTGCCCTTCGTTGTCCCCGACCTTGAGTGGGATTTCAGATGCGAGAAGGGTTTCTATCAATGTGTCAGGCCACAAGGTAAATGAGCTATGGCTAAGCACCTCGTCCTATTTGAAGCTAATTTGCTGCAGTACGGTCTTGTATATCCCGGTATCGGCTGGGTCGTCTGGAGAAGTCAGTATTATGAAGTTTCTATGTTTTACCATCAGTAGCAATGGCTGACTCGGAATCTCTGAATAATAGGTGCAGAATATCTCCCTCAGGAACTTGTGTTCAACATCAACTACCTGGGTGCTGACCAATCGTCATTTACGTGAGTACTTTTCATATGAGCTCCAACCTTTCTGAGGGACGTCATAACTCTCCGAGCTATAACCCTGTCTTTAGAGTCGTCCACGAAGTCTTGCTAGAAGTGGATTGGAAAATGAAGAGCTTTCACTAACTCTTGATAATGCAGGTTGAACTTTTCAAAAGGCGCCAGCCAGGTCATCGGACAGTACTATCAGCTGATCCGACTGGGTAAGAAGGGTTATCGGGCCATCATGTCGAACCTGACGCGCACGGCCAATTACTTAAGTCAAGCCCTTGAGGCTCTAGGCTTCGTTAGTACGTAATTCCCCGTGGCTTGTTTTGCTCTCGGCCTGCTTTGGCGGGGTTTCAGCGGTGGAAATTTGCTGTGTTCGAGACTGAATCGTGGATCGTAGTTGCTGACCTCGAGAGTTATAGTCATGAGCAAGACGTCAGGTGAGGGCCTGCCACTGGTCGCCTTCCGTTTGCCGGAGAGAGGGGATCGACATTACGACGAGTTCGCCCTCGCACATAGGCTGGTAAGTATCCAGTATCTTCGCTTCCCGTTTAGGACTCGCTAGTAACAAGAGGGAATTCTTCTCCCCTGACCTGCCACGTGTCGCCAGAGCTCATGCCGACCTTCGAAATAAATTCACTAACGATGCCATAGCGTGCTCGTGGATGGGTTGTCCCCGCGTATACCATGGCGCCTCACACCGAGAACCTCAAGATGTTGCGTGTCGTCGTCCGGGAAGACTTCACCAAGAACCGCTGTGATGCGCTACTCTGCGATATCAAGCTCTGCCAGGGCATGCTAGAGCAGATGGATCGAGACTCGATCAAGGCGCAAGAGGAGTACATTCTCAAGCACACCGTGAATAGTGCTGAAGCTAAACATAACCATCCCAAATTCCGAGTAAGTTTTCTGTCGTATCCTTTCCTCTCATTCCTCTTGTCGTTAAAAGATTTGTATGCGTCGGGATATTCGAACTCAGACTGATCACTTTGCTATAGAAGGAGAGACATTCCATTCAGGGTATACATGGGAAGACTCATGCCATTTGCTGAGCATAATGAATGATGACATTTCCATTCATATCGTCGGGTTGGGCTTGTAAGATGTTGGTCTGATGACTGTGCGTAGACTATAAGGTATCTTGGTGTTTTTTATACACCTTTGGAGCGTTCGGCGGGTTATCTGGCTGTGACTTTTAGATCATCTCATATACTTAGGAAAAAATGGACCCGGTGCGGTTGTGCTTCTATCTGCTCGTACCCATCCCCTTTCGTGGTCTTAGGGATAGTCGACCCTCGTTTGTAAGTGTTTCCGAAGATGACTGCCTAAGAGGAGACTGCCAGTAGAAGTGTTATGCTGGGTTCGGCTGTAGCTCAACTCTGAGATGTGCGGTTCCTTTTTCCATGGAACTGAATAGGCTCTTCGATGAGGGCTTAGACTTGGTCGTCATCTATAGCTTTTCATTGGTAAGGCGTCAAAACTACAGATTACCGGCACCGAATCCATGAAAATCGAATCATGGTGGGAGAAAGTTCAACATCAGCTCTATATAATCCAAGCAAGCCGTGAGGAATATTGCCATAGCACTAGGATATTATCTATCACATGAGATCTAGGTAATAGCATAAATTAAGGTATAAAAGTTCTTAATTGCCATCGACTCCTTCGCATTTACTACTTCCGGGTTGACCTCGTTATTCATTCAAACTAACTACAATCTTATTATGTCTCTTCTAATTTGTCCTCACGCCCTGTCAATAACATCGAATTACGCCGAGATATAGACGATGTTCATGCCTTTCTATAGCGGCATGGACGCCTTAATTTATACGCCGCGTATCACGCATACGCGTCGCTCGAACGACGCCAGATGGTGATCCTTCCCTCATTAGCAAAATCATCATCCAGAGACTAGATACTCTTACGTCGCCAGATAAAATCGTCTATGATTAGAAACAGAGAGCCTCTGGATTAACCTGTGTCAACTCTTAGTGTAAATTGACATGTCGCTTTCCATGCCTACGCGAACATCTAGAATACTGAATAGGGGCACGTATAGTATGAGGTAAATGATCATATGCGAGCTTAGGGCGAAGCCTAGCTCCGGCATTCGCCTGCGCGCCCTCGGATCCTACGACGGCCTTGCCAGGAACCACCTTTGGGCATAGCCATGCCTATGCGAAGCCTCTACGCGAAAAAAAAGCATTGTCTAAGTTCTCTTAGCTCACATGCGGCGCCTTCGCCGGGATAGCGGCCGCATCCCACAATGCAGTAAGCATCATTCCGAGTTTAGCTGTGAGCGGGAATTAGACTTCCGAATCTCAACGGACTTTAAGAATTAGATGCATGTGAATGGGGCGAAGTCTACTCCGACATATGCTTTTCTCACGATGGAGCGTCTAAGCATTCATTTCGTTCGTCCGCTTATAGGCGAAGGTCTACGATCAGGAGCTACCTCCGACCGCAATCGTTTTGCAATTTGGACATTCTTATTTTAAGATTGCTGCTTCACGTTCACTTGACCACTATCGACGCCGAACCACAAGAGCGCGCGCTTTCGCGACCCAGTTGTGACGAGGATTTGTACCGACGTGAAGTCCACTCTACTGTACATTCGATCGTAGGATTGGTTCAATGTTCTAGATCTGGTACAAATCGTTCCATGACGCACGTCATCAGACGCAGCGCACATGTCTGTGTCAAAAAGAAGGACGAGAAACGTCGATCACGAAAGGAGAGGTACCAAAAAAAAAAACAGACGAAGAGCCCAGATGGTATTACCCGGACACACACACACACACAAACCGCAATGTTGCAACGAATCGGATGGGTCTCCAGGATGGATCTAACGTTATAACTCGGCTCCGTTCCGATGGGAATGCGAGAGGGGGGCGAACCTGCGGCCAGACATGGGCATGGGAAACGAGATAAAAATAACATGATGCGCTGTTTCAGACCAACAACAAAACAGGGCTAACGGTTCGGTTACCTACGGGAGATCAGTAGCAAACATCGGCGGCGAGTAGCAGCAGTGATCCGCAGGATTGATTGTAGCAGCGGTTCATCGTCCGTGTTGCAGCAGTTGAGTGACACAGCAGGCAAATCGTGTTACTAAACAATGCTCAGATAAATGGCCCTTTTTTGCGGAGATTAGATGTGCTCTTAGATTAGATGGGGTTTTGTTTTGCTTTTGGACGTTTGGTTTGGAGACCGTTGGCTCCCTCCGATATCTATATGTATGCATGTATGTATGTATGTCTTGGGGAAGATTGGTGCATCGGCACGCTGCAAGGGATAGATAGACGGGGCGCCCGAAGCCTGCATGCGCATGCAGACGCAGACGGTCTTTGCGACAGCTCTTCTCCGGTCGGCGTGTCTACTACTACTACTACTACTACTACTACTACTGTAAGAGAGGTATGTAAGTAACAAAACTAAACCCTCTCTCCACCTATACACTACGCCGTCTCGTAGCCCTGTCACGTACGGAACTCCAAGGAATCTTTGCACAAAGCTTCCAACTAGGCGCTGTCAGGGGCGGGAGTAAGCGATGCAAGATTGCGTTGCTATTTTGAGCCTCAGATGACCACCCGGCGTGCGAGGAAACATGCCCATTTGACGGGATGACACTGCACGAGAAAAGGACAACCCTGTTTGGTTTGCGGTTTGTGACGTGCATCGTCGCGAAAACGAGATGCGCCCGGACCTTGCACAAGATAGACAGCCAACCGAAGCGCAGCCCCCCGTCGTTCAAAAAATAAAAGAGAGGGCGGGTGGTGCAGCATTCTAGGTTTGACGTGTTGCCGGGATGCTCAGGGGGTGATAGAGAGAAAGTAAATGGCTTCATCGTCGAGAGGGCTCCTTACCTGGGAGGCCGAATGTACTATTTCGCGATTCTGGGTTACTTACTGTTACTGCTGACGAAGATGGCAGCATTCGCCATTCGGCTGGGGCCCCTGAGTGCCTGCAACCCCAGCCGCATTAGCCGCCGCCGCCGCAAGGGGACGCTTTGGAAAAGTTCCTGGATCCTGGATCAGAGATGCTGCAATTCATGCAGGGAGGCACAGCTAGTTGGAACCTGCGGCTCTCTAGCTCCTCACCAAGGGCTCGGTTGCGCGCAAGTGTGATTCGAAAAACGACTACTCAGTGAGTCATGATCCATGCTTCCCCGCGTACACGATTCCACGGCGGCCCAGGGCCGGCAGGGGTGTCTGGTACTGCGAATCGGATGGTCTCCTCCCCAATTAGAAGCGGTCGTCGTTGGACCAAGATTCATTGCAAAGGTACTACATTGGCCGTTCGTCGCACTACATGTGAGAAACATGTCTGTACAACCTGTGGGCCGAAAGGCCATCTCTCTCGTTTCGCGTACCTTGAGACGCATGGTAGAACGGCCTCGACGATGCACAATGTACGACGAACCGCGTCGACGCATGATGCACCGAGCAAACACAAACCCTCGGCTGTGCCCGCAGCCAATTGGTGGATGATTGCAATTTCGTGGAGCGGTCATGTTACGCCGCGATGAGAGGCTGGAAACGCTGGATAGATCCTCAGGAGCAAACACCGATGTTGAAAGTCGTCCGTGGCTGCGGTGTGTCGAACGTTACCCGGATCCTTGTCTAGGGGTCCGGGATAAATTGGACATATGCTGCGCTGACAGCCGAGAAGAAAACATGGCAGAATCTGAATAGATGTACTGTAGAGCTTACTGCGTACTCACATTTCTTTTTCGCCCTGACATTCGGTATGGCGTGACACGACAAGCCACCCGAGCGTGTGGTTTTGCGAACGCCTCTCAAGTTCTTTTGTTGCTGACTACTTATCAACTACCATAAGCAGCACTTTCCGAAAGTAAGGGTGTTTTGTCCACATCTGGATCCCATACACCCCTGCCGACATGGTTTGATTCCCCAGGGCTGCCTCATAGCACATGGATCTGGTCACTAACAAACACATTGTGTGCGTATACGCGGATAGTCTGGCGGTGTCGGTGTGTATAGTTCCCCATCGGTATTAAACGAGCCCGGGTATCCTAACGATCGGCTTGGAGAGAGAGCTGCCAAGTTGGATTACTGGGTCACAAGGTTTCCTTGTCTCGCGGGATGCGGCTAGTCTTACGTACCATCTATACTCATGGTTCCCGAGATAAACTACCGTCCCAATGTAACCTCATATCACTTGATGGGACTATACTGTAAGACGGCAAGATGGACTCCTGCAGCTCGAGGACAGATGCGTAGGTAAGCTGCACCTACCCGACTGGCAGTCTTCTAGACACCCGTCCGCGGTAGAGAGAATCTGGCCTGTGCATCTGAAACAGTCTGGGGCTCGTCGTTCACGTCGCACTCCTCAAGTCTATTTTCGTCCCAGTCCTTGCCGCGCATCTATCAACTGGCCAAACAATATGGACCGATAGAGCATACGAGCACCGGGGCTCAATTTCTCCTCTCTGACAACTTGCAAACATTATGCAACGTGGCGTAACACGGGATGCTGGCGCAACAACTATAGCGGTGGTATCAAGGCCGGCCTTGACAGGGGCGGTCGAACGAGGTGATGGGTGGTGACTTCGGGAGTTACTTCATAGGTAGCTCCGCATATTCGGCGAGGGGGAGTAGGTTATACTAAGATATGCCGGCTCCTGCAGGTTAAAGAAGACCCCCAAGCTGAAAAGGATGGTGGGTGTCCAGGGGTTTGAGGGAGGCCATTGCTATTGCAGCAGGTAACGATGGCATGGCCTCGAGCATACTTGCCACACACCCGGTAGAAGGGCGAAGGCGCGGCAAGCTGCCATATCGTAGCTTTCATCTTGGCCACTGATTTGCTGACAGACAGACAGCCGGGTCCTGTTCGGGGATTTGGCACGTGTTGGCAATTCTTTATGTTGATTATTATAAGTGCAGTTGCGATTACCGCGGCTAGACGGCCGTTGGCCAAATTAACACATGACTGTCGTTTCCCCCCTCTTCGGTGAGTGGCCATCTGGCGAAGGCTTCTCCATGCCGCCTGTAGATCCCTGTGTCTAGCCGGAATGTGGGAGAACCCTTGCTCCCGGTACGCGCGTGGAAAAGTGCATGTTGGATGCGACAAGCCGTCAATAACACGAAACTGTCTGTGTAGTGCGGATATCGTTTTACGCGAAGGGGAGACGGAATATGGTGATAATTTACACTACACTACAACTTGCTAATTAGTTCTTGTACTATATATTGTCTCGGGTTCGAGCATATGTCATGTCTGTCTGATTAGTAAAAGTTGATGTTCAGTTTCATGCGCTTGGTTTAATGTATATGAATCTTGCCCTTTTCGCCTATCATTATCTTTGCCCTAACCTGGCGTTTGTTTGTATGCGCGAACTTGTTAATGCGACTCTGTTTACTCATCAACGGGTAGTGGTAAGCGAATTTTGCTGTGGATCTCGGTAGGTTTGCCCGTACGGCGCCTTCACGAACGGTTCTAACCGCTGCCTCTCTGTGCGGAGGATACGCATTGGGGCTCGGCTAGCCCGGAGGATGCCGAATGTCTGGCCAGTCTGGGCAGCCTTACGGTAATCTGGCAGTGCCTCAGACCCTCAAACGGGTGACAAACTAATTCAGGTAAACCAATGCACGAAGGAAGCAAGTCTGATTTATTATGGAGCAGCTAGAGTCCCTTAATAAGCCTTTTTGGTCGCAGGCCACAGGGGAATTCGGTTGCTGCCCGGTCGAGATTCGCTGCTAATGCTAGTTTCCGCCGATCGCACATTGAGATTACCTACATGCAGTATTTCACAGCACCTAATAGGCATAGGAAGCGCAGTAGTGTAGTGGTATTTGACATTTCGAGGAAGTTCCCCTGCGTTTGTGCGGCTTGTCTTAACAGATTTCCTACTGAATACAGGCATTGAGCCGTTCGGCAGCCGAACGGTTGCCGAGTTACTTTCCCCAGACAATGAACTAATACGGATACTGCTTTCCGGAGTATAAAATGGAAAGGCAAAAACACACCTGGTGTTGTAGCACGAATAAAGTTGCAACATACAGCAAACGTACTTAGAACAGCAACTAAGCCGATGGCGGAAGAGCAAGAATAGTTCTGGAAGGAACTAAGAGTCAATCTCATTTGCGTACCATAAGCCACTGATAGCTGAACGCAGAGTCTATAGATTACACTACTATGTACAAGCTATCCATCGGGAAGCTTCCGGTACCATACATTCTTTCCAAGGGCTGCAACGTGGCCTGCCTTTTACATAGTATGGTACCGAAACATCTAACCTGGTACCGATACTAGTACTGCAGCATGAATCCTCTCGTGTCTATCGCCCTAAAAGCTTCTACTTTACACTACTTTAAGCTCGCTCCTATCCCTGTACTGTAATGCCGCCCGAAAGATGCATCGCCTAGTGTCGACCCGCAAAACAATTTCAGTATCCTGTTCGGATTACGTGTAAGGCTGTTTGACCGGCAACGTTAAGCTATCTGGGTAAATTAGTAATTGTGAGGGAATCGGTATCGGTTCTGTCCCGATGTAGGATATTAGCCTATCTCTAATAAGCCCAGCGAAACCAGAGGCGTAGTGCGGCGCAATGATGAAACAACCGGCTGGGGAATCGTGCAAGGATGAGTCCACTTGGCCTTGAGGTGGCCTGCTGCTAGACACATCTTATTATTATTAGTCTCTTGGCGACCGATGAGAACATAGGTAGCTATACCAATGAGCAACGATCAATTCGTACACTGCATACCGTTGCAGCATGGAGTATAACCTAGGTGTGATAGCTGGGCAGACCCAGACTGCTTGCCTGAGGGAGCTGGATACAGATATGTTTGCTGGGGTGCGAGGCCCTCTCTCGTCCGGTCTTACTGGCGTAGAGAGTAGCACATCATGCCATGTAACAGCATGAATGCTAATTATACACATGTGCGTTTGGAGTTTGGTCGATCCAGGTATGAGTGGCCGAAACCAATTCATCGTACAGCTACCGCATAGTGTAGTAGACTGTGGTCCCTAGTCCGGACCCTTCCCTATTTACGTATCATCATGGTCAGGCTTCGGACGTCGGTAGATTGAACACACACCTAGACTCACACTACGGCAAGAAGAGGGCCGCTGCCACCCGGGAAAAGCCAGGAAAACCGAGATGCCCCCTGGAGATCTTGTACGAATTGGGTGCGAGAGTACAATAGTGTGCTAATCTATCCCAGGCATCCCCGGCTCGCTGCCGATTGTCCAACAGTCCGGCGCAACTTGTGGACATTGGCAATAATCCGTGTGGTTTTTTTAATGCCAACATAGTAAGATATTATCTAACTGAACATGTGATCTAATGTAGTTGCATTAGCCCATATCACGGTACACTACGAGTTACTTAGGTACTGTACAGTGACACGCTGCACGCATATTACCTAACCCAATTCTTCATTTAGTGTCTGACTTGGAACAATGTGATATCGTCGCGGCAGCACTGACTCGCGGCAATTTTGGCCTTTCTACGCTACAACTATTATCAAATACACTCATTTGCATTTGTTACATGAGGAGTAGTCAACTAAGGAACGACGAGCCGAATACCGACTAGACTGATCCTGGAATGTTGACTTTTCGTGGCAAGTAGTTTGCAACCCCACGTGAGACAAGTCGCTGCTAGTCGGCAATTTGCAGCATGACTGTTCGAGTAGCCTTGCCGAGAGCCTTGTCTTACCGGCGCTGAAGACATACTTGTATACATACTTATAGTACAGCGATAACCCACCTGGGTTAGATAATATGTCGTATTATTTCCAAAGGGGAGCTCGTCATCTCTCCGCACCCTATCCTCGTGACTGATTATTACGTCTGCCCAAGGCTCCCAAAACAACAAAATGACAAAGCATGCGTAATGTATTGCGAAAACAAGAAAAAGATGAAAAAGATTTTAGTACCTAATCTTAAGTGGTATTCGGTGAAGAGGCATGTTTCCCTACCGGGACATTGCGTAACGATTTGGGACGCCATCCATGCACTTATACTACTTGGACTAAGCGTGGGTTTAAAGTATCATGATCCCGGTCGATAATACAATATCGCATTGCATACTCGATCCGGCGGTACCAGCACAGTTCTTATAGCTCCAATCCCCCGGGTCCATCACTCTGTTGTACACTACCCCCGCCCACTGTGCAGACGAGACCTACATATACAGATGACTCGATAAGCACTTGTCATTGTTTGACTCTAACCACCACACCATACAAACCAGCTGCTATTGCGGCTAATTTGCACTTTAGGGTAAGGTACAGCGGGCCATCTGACATTCTTTAGCGGTTTTGATCTGGTCTTGAAACCGCATGCACGTTTATCTGCCGTTGTATACTATAAATATTACCTCAAACTTGTAACTAGCTAGGTAAGTACCTACTACGTATGGCCAACCCCTTCGTATGGTTCTGATATATACTTAATGCCGCGTATATACTGTACCTCTATCAACTAGTCTCGGTATTCTACAATAGGGTTAGATAACCGCAACGGAATGTTCCCCCTGCACCGCTGGCCAGGATCAATCCGTTGTGCGGATTGTGGGCCATGGGCTACTGTATGTGTAGATGATTGCGGATTGCGGTACCCTGCAGGGTAATTAGATAGCCGCTTTTGAATCTTCTAATCCTAGCTTATCCTTGAAGACCCTACTCATAGCAGATCAGAGAATTATGAGCACCGTCATACTGACAAGACGGTTTTTGCTACTTGACTTTGGAAGCTCCGGAATGAACTGCGGTATGTTTCTCATTAAGCGCCGATGACTTTTCGGACAATAAATATACGTTGTTATATCTCTGAGTACTATACATATTGCTCTAGCTCCACCACCCTTCCCTGGGGTATTAATGACCGGGAGCCAGCAAGGCCCGTGAGGGGCGGATTACACTAAGCATCGTTGCAACAGATTCTTTGGGGTTGTCACGGACACCCGCCATGAAGCAACGCCACCAAGCTTAGCACATTCAGCTGTTTCCGCGACATAAAAAGAAGAAAACATAAAGGAACCGTGGTTTTCAGCTTGCTGATCACGCCCTAGGAGATTAAAAAAAAAACCACTCCTGTTAGGTAGCAGTAGATCAGTCGGAGAATTGTTGATCAAAACACTTGATACTATATTCAGGAGCCCGTGATGTTGCACACGAGCAACGTCGGCCATCTATCCATAGTACTCTGGGCTCCGGTACGTTTCAACTATTCCATTCCGGCACAAACGTCTGTGAACCTGAAGCGGCCGACCCAGCAACCCCGGCATGTAACGTCGTTCTCCTTTGCCACAATGGAGGCTATGTCAGTTGGGCTTGCGCCATGCGCCGGGGGTCCTCGTGGTTGACTTATCATTCGGCTGCTGGGCGGTGACGAGAAGCCGTTGCGGCTACCGTTGCCAGATAGTGGGGAAAGCCTCCGATCAAAGAACCTAGCGAGGCCCGGGTTATCTATCACCAAGAGTCGTATAAGTAGAGATACCTTAGCTTAGACACCCGGCACATGCGAACACAAGACACACACGCTATAGTGCTCCGATCACAAGACGTTACGCTGGAGAGTAGTTGGATGCGCTAAACATGGCCACGAATGCGCATCATTCTCCGAAAGGGGGTTTGCGCTCCAATGGCACAGCCGAGGAGGAGAAAAAGCCTCTTCCCGCATGCTATTGCGCTAGTGTATGCGCAGACGCGACAGCTCCCCAATGCGGAGGTCACATTGTCAAAGAACGTATCCCAAGAACTCTCTCACTGTTACATACATACATGCCCAGCCTTTACTCAACCACACTTTGCACCGGCCGAGTCAATTGCACCATACTGTAACCGTGTCCGCAGTCTGGAGTCTGGAATCTGGAGTCTGGAGTCTGGGGCATACATACGCCACCCCTTGATGAAGCTGGTTTGCTTCATCGAGGACCCAGTCCTCCTCCAAGACAGGACGGGATAGGCTAGGATATGATAGATAGGGAGTTAGTCGCGTCGCAGCACAGTACAGGTCGTGTAGTAGATCAATCGTATGTATGCAACAGACCTCATGTTTATGTTTAATATAGCATCTTCGACAAGTAAATACCGTAGTAAGTAGACGACACGGAGTTCGTGGCCGAGACCCAGGCCGACAGTCACGGAACTGCTCCTCTCCCACGCAAAGTATCGACATGTACTAGTCTGGGTACAGCATAGTCCTTCATAGTCCTTCATACCCCTATTGTACACCAACGCTACAGTTCCCACGAACGAAGAGATGATGAATGCGGTGGGGACCCTAACTGGCTGGCTGGCTGCTAGTGTAGTGTAGGTTAAGGTAGGTAGTGACCGACCGACCGCACCGGCTGCCTTCCCTGTTGAATGGTACGCCCGCTTCCAATGCGCGCTCGCTCGCCCCAGGCGCAGGCAGGACCAGCGAGAGCAAGCGCAGGCACAAGCGCAAGCACAAGCACAGGCACAAGCACAAGCAGAAGCAACCCAGGAAGCAACCACCACCCGATCCGCCATCACGGACGGGCCTGCCCTGCTTGGACCGTAGTACCCAGCACCCAGCACCCAGCACCCAGCACCCAGCACCCAGTCCCCAGTCCCCAGTCCCCAGTCCCCAGTCCCCAGCACCCAGCAGCCACCAGGGCCATGGGTTCAGGGATCATCACCTCGAGGTCAGGGCCGGACCAGGCCCACATTCGCTCGAAACACGTTGGTTAGCGGCTTGGTGTCAAGGAACTTCAGTCCCAGCCCTGCTCCGTGCCCCATGCTGCCTTTTGGGTGCAGTTGCAGGGATTGTCAGAGTTGAAGGATTCACCCCTCCAGATTATTATATTTCCGATTTCTGCTCTGGTCTACGGGTGCTCCGACAAGGGCAAGGGCAATGCTAACTTAGCTCGATGCTAGGTACCTATCTGCATGTATCGGCTCCATCGTCTGAGGCCTGCTGCTGTGGACAATAAA
This sequence comes from Amphirosellinia nigrospora, assembly GCA_004123355.1. Lineage (NCBI taxonomy): Eukaryota > Fungi > Ascomycota > Sordariomycetes > Xylariales > Xylariaceae > Amphirosellinia > Amphirosellinia nigrospora. The sequence continues at coordinate 583,250 of SCHM01000006.1, read as the reverse complement.
CCGTGGACGGTGGACGGTGGACTGTGGACTGTGATTGTGGGCTGTGGACCTATTCGACTTCATAGGTCACGTCACCCACTCTCCTCCCTCAAATTATAGTCTTTTCCATGTTCGTTGCTTTCTTTCCATCACCGAGTCCGTCACCTGCGGCTGGACACGACGCATCTACACCTTAATGGTCCATCTCCCATCACCCTGCCTGACTTCGAGACCCTGTCCGCCGCCGTCGTTCCTTTTTTCAGTAAACCTCTCCTTTCCACGATATACTCACTCGGATTATGCCTCTGGTTTGTAGAGGGTTGTCGACGTAGATATTGAACACTCGACTGTTGTCAGCTTGACGAAATCTGGTTGTTACGATTTTTATTAATCTTAGCAAAGCATCGGTATATCACGAACATTTTTGGGGACGACGTCACTTGGGTTTGTTGGAACGACCTGAGCGCAGAAGAGGAGAGACGAGGTACAGTGGTATTGCAGTCGCACAGCGCTGAACGTCGAGACTGTTTGGAGCGAGCCCCGAGAAGTGATTGCCCGAAATTCGACTTTGCTTCTGTGGCATCTGGTGCGAGGTAGCCTCAACCCCTCGTGGCAGGTCTACTCCATTCATGCGTAGCCCAACGCTGCTAGTTTTGAACACAGGCGACAAAGCCTACACCAGTTTTCTTCATCTCGACCGCTTTCACCACTAAAACACCAGCCTTGCTCGCCTGTATGCTTGCTCTAGCTCGTCCGGGACCCTCGGCCTTTCACTTCGCTGGGAAGTCACTGGAGGTAGAGCCACATCAGCCTACCGGGGGTTGGGACGTCAAGAACTCGACGATGGCGGCTTCGTCTCACAACTTGTTCCCTCGCTCTCCGACACGATCGTACGATTCTTCTTCAGTTTCCTCTGCCACTTCACCTCGTCCTCAAGTTCATTACCTCAGTAGTCTAATGGGGCCAAACGCTAGGTCAAACCCTACGCACACGCCTCAACCGATAGGGATCCCGCCCCTCCCCTCGGTTAATCAATCCTCGTTCCAGCCGTTCACGCCAGTGACGGCATCTTCGATCATGGGACGTGAGTCACTCGCGTCGGGCGAATCGGTAGTGAGCACCCCGGGCTCTCGAGCGCCCAGTTGTCCGCGAACGTCCAGGCGCAGAAGCGAGCGTATCGACAACGCCGGAAAGATCCAAGGTATGTACTATACGTATACGCGCCGTTCCTTTTCTCGTGACCTTATGTTTTAAATTGCATTTTCGGGTCATGGTTCTGGCTGCGAGCATCCACTAATGTATAATGTGCCGGTGCAGCTGCGATGCTTGTCGGGAAAGGAAGGTCAAATGTGACGCTACAGAGACGACTAGTTGTTCGGAATGCTCCAGTCGCAATGTCAAGTGCCAGTTTACCAAGGAGACAACCGCCGAATGTCATCAATTAAGCAAGTCCAGGATTTGGAGAAGCAGATGGAACGAGTGCGAAGAGAGAACCACAGTCTTAGACGCAGTTTGGCTGAACGGACGGGCGTAGAGCACATGGATGTTGATACCGAGGCCGCAGAGCACGTTGCGCTCCGTTTACCCGATCTGAACTCCGAACCGCGGAAGAGGAAGCGAGCTGCGGCGGTACACGATTACGCGCGAGCGAGAGTGCCCTTTCGCAATGTGTCCAAGGGCCTCCTAAAGGCACCGGCGCCGTATCGTCCATGGCCACCAGAGTCTGCAATCTTCGACCAGGCGCGACCGCCGTTACCAGCCAAGGTGACCACGGACAAGCTCCTTCATTCGTACTATGCGGCTGTTCACGTTATGGCGCCAATACTCCATTGGCCATCGTTTCAGCACGATGTGGACAGATTGTACCAAAGCAACGACCTGCGCCAGGTTCCCTTGCCCTGGCTGGCCATGTTTTTTGCTGTTCTCGCAGTAGGATCCTTGTTCAGCACTGATCCAGTCCCCGATCGCACGATAAAAGCGGGCGAATTTATGGACACTTCTCGGAACCTGATGGATCCGTGGGCTAACGACTATGTGTTGGATGATGTACGGGGCTTATTTCTATTGGAGTAGCACTCTACGAGATGAACTTAAAATCCGCTGCCTGGAAATGGCTGGGGAAGGCGATACGATGCGCTCAGGACCTGGAGCTTCACTTGGAAGTCGGGATGCGTTCGAGTGGAGGCAGATATGCGCCGTAGAGTTTGGTGGGCCGTTTAATATTGGACCGAACCCTGGCGTTGGAAATTGGCCGCCCCTTTATGATCGACGACGCCGACTGCGATGTGGCGTTGCCGGAGCCTTGCGATGACCACCTTCTAGAATCCGAAGGACCGATATTGTCGCACAATGCGACGCCCCTTACTCAGTTCATGCATGCGATTATCAACGTTGTCCGGTCATTTACTGCGTTAAGGAAAGCATTCTCTGCTCCTACGATTGAGCGACCTCGATTGGCAACTTTTGATAGTCACTTTACTTCTTGCCAAACCCTCTTTCCCCCTGTTTTGGATCCAAACAATTCCGAAATCATTGCTCCCCATCTCGTTATGCCGCTTGCACATCTCCTAAGCGCACGGCTCCATTTGCATCGTCACAACCTCACCCCATCATGTCCTATGGATGCTCGGATCGAAGCTATCGAACAGTGCACCTCTACGTCATTTGAGACAGCTCGCTTGATGGAGCGTTCCAGCGGAAGTCTTGCGGACTCCGCGACTACTCTTCTTATTACACATGTTTTCCCGCTCCACGTTATTTTTACTTTTGGCCGGGTGCAAGGACCAGGCAATAACTTGCCTCAGAGTTCTCAAGTCTGTTCACGAGAAGCGGGACATTGTAGTGGCATGTGGACGCTACCTGTCATTCTTTGTGCGCACCTTGCGGTCTAAGCAGCACGAAGCCGCGGACCGTTTGCCACGTCCTACGATTCCCGGGTACCCCAGCACGCTCCGATAGATGCCAGAGCTATTCAGGACTCTCTGTTAAGAGACGAAGAACTCTTACTTTATGTTAGCGCCGACATGCAAGCCAATGCCGAGACTGCGTGGATCTGGGTAGGGGCCGAAAGAGACCCCCCGTGCCACCTCCCGCGACGGCTAGAGGAATCGCAGCCGTCGAAAAGCGCACAGGCTTGAGTATTGAGGAGCGACAAGATTGGGGAGGTTGGGATAATCTGCTCGAACTTGTTCGAGGGCTAGGGCCAGGGCCAGTAGCAGCACTAAGCACGATCCCAAATTACGGGCTAGCGACAGCACCACTCGCAGCACCGACATTACCACCAATCGTTATGGAACAATCAGCAACCATCCCTCGCAGTAGCGCACCGGGTCCCGACAGTTCCAAGAACAGTCCGGCGCCTGGTGCTAGCTCGAGTAGTCGAAGTACTGAGAGAATCAGCATTGCAAACATTATCTAGGGAAACGCTGCTGAAGGACACACATAGACCAACCAACCAACCATTTTCTTCGTTAACGAAAAACGCCTGACGATCGAACGCGAAACGTTGATTTTTCCATCCGAATTCGAACCCGACGACATGGACAGGTAACATGTTGAAAGGCAAACGGCGCGCATTGATACGACTTGTGATTACGATACCCCTTTCGTTGCATTGCGAGAGTACAAAAATCGGCTGAGCATTTTTCTGATGGCATAGACCAACGACTCTTTGTTATTTTATTTTCATACCTTCCAACAGACTTCTGGCAACACATTTACGCATCTTACACACTTTGCACTCGGTTGCACTCGACGCACATCTGTTTACTTTTTTCCCTTGATCTTCATCTCCTTTTGGATTTTACATCCTAAAACGTCAACGATACCATTTCCTTGAACTGCAAACAATGTCTCTGGTCCCTTTTTCTTCAGCACCCTCCATTATTCGGTTGAAGCATATTTTTTTTTATCTGTTCTGTTTTTATTAATCGAGATAACTGATGCATGTAATCTGGGCATCCCACGCCTTTATTGTGTAATGTAGCATATCCGGTCGGACAGGCAAATGTCTTTTTTATTCTCAATGGAAAGGGAGCAGAGCACCTTACGAACGAGGCCTCTGTCGGGGTGGTACATGAGTCACTTTCTATTTTGCAGCAACATAAACGTAATATCTCGATGAAACTGGCGGAATTCATCTGTATTTGCTTGTCTGTATGTGCCATGAATGTATTGAAGCAAGCGTCAGGAGAGATGGAATATCTGATCTGGGTTGCAGAAAGCAAGAATTGGATACCTGTAATACTATTAATTAACTTGGTAATAAGCAGCCTATAGCGGACTGTTTGACTGCCTGCTAAAATCCTCGCCTCTCTCGCTTAGGAAACGTGAAGCTACAGTGCCTACTGGCTTAAACTCGCTAGGATCTAGACTAATGTAACTACTGGTGCTAGGGTAAGTATCCGCCGGCGAGCTAAGACTACGTGAACATTCGTACAAGTAGTCCAATATGGTCACATGGTTACATTCTAGCAGGGAAATAGGCGATGATATGTGCGGTCTATCTGTTATTCTTAAAATGGACAGCCATGATCAGGAAAATATCGCTCCGAGTTTGTTTCACTCTGGGTTAGTCAGTTATAAGCGTAGCTGCTTTGCTTTTAGTAAATGAAGGGTGTCTTTAAATGTCTACCAACTATAACGACTTAGATAAGGGATGAAGGATATCTGGACATCAGACTGGATCGGTCAACAGATAAGATACTAAAGATGAACTAAAGATTGGAATGTGGCTGAGCAGTGCATCCTGGCTAAGTTTCTAATAGATTAAGGTCTACATACATTTTCTCAGTCTTGTTATGCCATAAGCCTATGCGACAGATGCCAAACATGCATCGTCCTGCACCGGGCTGTGGTGCGGGGCGTTGGATACTTAGAAATAGTGTAGAGCACCTTACTGACACGTCGCGAAGGGCCGGGATAATGCCTTGAAAAGCGGGGTTTTCGGCTTAACGGTTTGCGAACGATGGGTCCACGGGTCGGTTCCAGCCCCCCTTGGAACCTGGGTCCTGCCTGGGTAAGTAGTATGCTAATTCGGGCGCTGTGCAACCTACACCTGCATATCGACTACATCATCATACCTGCTGGATGCACGTGCTGTTTGTTGGACTGCCCTACCTACCTACAGCATGTAGTGCAGTGCAGCGCAGCGAAGCCTTACCCAAACTAATCAACCTTTCCAGTCGTCCTGCTTATTTTTCTAGAATAGCTTGTCGGGCCTTTTTTTTGCTTGTGCGCGATAGCGGCGGTCCTCCCTTATGTTCCTCGGCGTATTTCCGCCCCTGCCTCAACCTCAACCTCAACCCCCCTTTGCAACGTGGTAGCTCATCCAAAGCAACCAAAGTTAAGATCATCATATCCCGACCGCGCCCGAAACCCGAGATGCTTAGCCTTGATGCGTCATGGAGTCTGAGCAAGCTGCACCTCTCGAAAGGAGCGCGTCGCAAGTGTCATCCGTCTCCTGGAGCAGCAGGGGGCACACAAGCCGTGCCAAGTCGAGAACAAGAAAGCGAATGTCACAACCCTCGAGCTCTGCGTCCTCCATCGCCGCCTCGGACAAGTCCCTGACCTCGTTCCCGTCTTTCTCCCCCCAACAGTACCAGCACGACCAGTCGCTGATACCCGACTCGTGCTCCGACACAACTCGCCAGGATGCCGAGCAGTTGTCGAGTCGTCAACCCGATGCCGCGTCTATCGTGGACAGTCTGACGGCTATCGACTCCGACACCATCAGAACCCCGCGCAATGCCCTGTTTGAGGACACTCCCGTCGCCCCACGTAAGATACCTGGTGTCCTGCACCTCGCCGAGGATGAGCATATTGAACGGCTTCTCGTTAAGCACGGTCCCGTCAACCTCGTCCGCCAGATAGCTGAAGATCTAGCCCAGCGCGACCTGCAGATATCAAACCTCAGGAGAAGGGCCGATGCACGCGAGAGAGCCTTGAGAAAGATCATATTAGAATGTGGATTATCAAACCTGGAGCTAGAAACGAAGCTGCGCTCCGTAGAGCAGGAGCTAAAAGCACAGGATCAGTCAAAGCTGGGCCAGGACGAAGGCTTGTCAAATATGATGAGTGATGCAATGCGTCATTCACTTTCACAAACTGCCTCTTATACGGGTTTGGGCATCGACGATGGGACTGAGACCACTATTAGAGCTAGCGGACTAAACAATGTAAAGGGAAACAACAAGGGCACCATCAAAGGCTGGAAGGACTATTTATGGGGTACTGGCACGGGCAGGAAGACAAGTAGACCTACATATATCAATGGCGAAGGGGCGAAGACCGCCATACGAGCACCGGCTACGGGAGACCGGCGACTACCTATCCAGGAGGACTTTTTTACCCCGCCCGTGGCTGGATCTACGCAAAACTCTAGTCGAGCTTCGAGTATCTACTCGGCGCAAGGGTGAGGAAGCCTTCATCTTCACTTGCAAGCATGGCTTTACAACTCGTTGCTGGTAAGGCTTCAAACCGCGGTGATTCCGACTCTCTGAGGGGACGCTCCGACTCAGTGAGGCAAAACGGATCTTTGCGAACTGCGTCAGCTGCAAGCACCAAGACGAGCGCATCAGCTCGTGCGAGCTCATCGCAGCCTGGGCCTAAGGCCCTGATGTCCATGCGCCGCTCTACGCCTGCATCCACAAATCTAGCCCAGCGATCTCAGCTTTATGAGAGGAGGGAAGGCCTCAGGACCTCTCCTGACAACGCGACAGACGCAAAGCCAGGCGACTACGTTCCAGTTGAGATGGATACTATATTCTCCCCCGAGGGGCAACCACCGACCTTGACACATATATACAATAATTTCAATAATTCTGAGTATCTCACGGATAGGTTTGGCTTTATTTATGACCAGCGTCGGAAAACGAGACAACGGCAGGCGGCCCAGGCGGCAGCCCATATCAAACGTGGCAATCGGGCAGAGATGCTGACAGGTGGGAGATCTGGCATTTCGCCTAATTCGCTTGAGGATAGCGCAAGCTCGACTCGCGAAAGCGCGAGCGATGGTCGCCCAGGCACGCCCAACTCTGCTGAAGATGTAATGGAGCAAGGCCGCCGAAACGATGGCAGGACTATCTCAAAATCACAACGGTTCAGACCGAGCTCCTTTCCCATACCCCTGTGGCCACGTCTAGCATGGAGGTTCTCGAAGGTAACGAACCACCAAAGTCACCTGGATTGATCACCACCAATGATCGTGGTTTTGTCCCACCGGCCAGTACTACCGCGGCCTTGAATAGCGATTCAACCTCTCAAGCGAACGAGGAAGCGTCTGCAACACTGGTCTATGAGGATGTTGAACCGGTAAAGCTTCTCTTGAAACAGTTGAGCGATGTTCATGATGCATTACAAAGAGAGAAATCCGTCCGATGGAATGAGTTCTTACGCAAGGTGAGGGCGGAGCGTAGAAGGGAAGGGAGGCGGCTGCAGCCGCCGCAGCCGCAGCCGCAGAGGCTCGATTTCAAACAGCGCCTGTCATGATTCCCGAGGCGAAACTCACAGACGGGGAAACAATCGGCATAGCTGATCTGGGTGTTAAAGGCAAGGTTGGTCGAGCTAAGTGGAGCGAGTTTCGATCTCTTGTGCTTGGCGGCATTCCGGTTGCCAATCGCCCCAAAATATGGGCCGAGTGTTCCGGTGCTCTATCAATACGCATCCCAGGGTACTATGAAGGCCTTGTTTCGAGGTCTAGCGAGGGCGACGACCCGGTAGTGACCTCACAGATCGATATGGATGTTCATAGGACTTTGACAGACAATATCTTCTTCCGCCGAGGCCCGGGGGTTGCCAAACTCGGCGAAGTACTGAAAGCCTATGCTCGACGAAACCCTGAAGTTGGATATTGCCAGGGCATGAATCTCATTACCGCCAACCTGCTACTTATCATGCCATCTACTGAAGACACCTTCTGGGTACTGGTTTCTATTATCGAGCTCATCCTCCCTCGCGGATACTATGATCATAGCTTGATGGCATCTCGGGCAGATCAGAACGTCTTGCGACAATACGTCACAGCAGTACTCCCAAGGCTCTCTCAGCATCTGGAAAACCTGAGCATTGAGCTCGAGGCCTTGACATTCCAGTGGTTCCTAAGTGTTTTCACAGATTGTCTCTCAGCCGAGGCTCTCTTCCGCGTCTGGGACGTCGTACTCTGCATCAGCGACGGCTCCACATTCCTCTTCCAGGTGGCCCTGGCACTCCTTAAGCTCAATGAACAGCAGCTTCTTCAATGCGATACCCCGCCGCGATCTACACCTACATCAATCACCAGATGACGAATCACGCGATCAGCATCGATGGCCTCATCCAAGCCTCTGAAGGTCTACGGAGAGTGGTGAGGAGAGAGGAGGTCGAGGACAGGAGGAATAAGGCCATCGAAGCCGAGAAGCAGCTGATGATAGAGCGCGAGGAACACGCCGCGCAGTACCGAGCACAGAAGTCCACTTCTGCGCCGGCTCTCGTCACGGAAACTAGCGCATCGGCCGTCCCGAGTCCGACACCTAGTGCCGTGCGCACAGACACCGACGTCGGAAGTATCACGAGTCTGAGCGGCGCCGATGACGAGGAGGGCGGAGCACCGGACTCGAATGCCGAGACTCCTATGCCGATTGAACAGGAGGCGCAGTTTGGTCTTGGATGATGATGATGATGATGATGATGATGATGGAATTGTTGTCGTAATGGTCGTGAATAGTTTGTGAGGTTTCTGCAAAGCACTGGCGTTACTTGGGTTTGGTGTTTACATGTAGATTTGTTATCTGGCGTGATACCCCAATACACCGTTCCTTCGTTCTTGTTCCTTTTCTGATTTGCTTTCGTTAGTTGGATGTAGATCTGTGCTAGTAATATAATATCTATGTTGGTTAAGGATGGGTGGTAGATTCTTAGCGTGTAGTCCGAGAGGGGTATTTGTGATGTGTTTCATTTACTGTTAAATTCGTTTTCAAAGTAGTGTTTTAATTTCCGCGAAGGTGTACAACGGCCCCATGCTTACATGCAGGAAGTAGGTATTGAGTCTCCTTCAGATTATGGCGCAGTGCTGGATTCAACTATTTCACCACAAATATTACCTAGGCACATGCGAGTTGCGGGCGTTAAGTCAATTGCCATACTGAGTGTACGTAGTAGAGGTAGAAGCATATAGGGAAAAATCAGACTATCCAAACTCTATGCATTCCTATCCGAATAACGCCGTCGAGATGAGATTGCATTACAAGACTTGGTGAAATTGCATCGGAACGAAATTATAGGGTGAGCCTTCCCTCAAGTTTGTCACCTCCTATACTACAGCTCTCTAAAGATCTTGATGATGGCAAAGGGCTGATGCTGGGTACGTTGGCAGGAAGCGCAAAGGGCCGAAATGATGGAATAGCGAACTCATTCTTATCGAGCGCGAGTCCGAGCTTTTTTTAGAGGAGGTTCAGCACTGTTTTCCGGCTCCGTGGATCGCTTGCTTGGCCGTGCAGGGCTCACGACATCATCAGCTGGCTGGAGTATAAGATTTGTAGGTGTCTGTGGACACCCTTGCACTGATTGAGAAGCGGTAGAATCGTTCATTGCCTCCTCGAGTATTCTGACAGTGTCGAAATAACCCCTCTTCAACGCGATTTTCAGGGCACCTTTACAGAAACTGCGGTTTACACCGTGATTAAGCAGTAGTTTGACAACATTTTCTCTGCCCCAGTATATAGCGGCTCGGAGGACATTTCCATAGTATCCTCCGCTAGCATTGATATCAACACCAAGGTCAAGAAGTAATCGAATGACATTTTCGTGCCCTCCGCATGCAGCGGCGTGGAGAATATTTCCATAGCGTGTTCCACCAGCATTGATATCAGCACCATAGTCAAGAAGTAATCGAATGACATTTTCGTGCCCCCGCATGCAGCGTTTTGGAGGGCATTTCCATAGAGTACTATGTTAGCATCAGTATGGGCGCCATGGTTAAGAAGTAGTTGGACAATGCTTTCATACCCTTTCTTTGAAGCGACAAGGAGAGAACTCCCGGAATGCTCCTGGGCATTAACATCCGCGCCATAATTAAGCAGTAGTTGGACAATGCTTTTATGCCCAATCTTTGAAGCGGCCTGGAGAGCAGTATCGAAACACCCGCCCCGAGCATTAACATCGGCACCATAATTAAGGAGTAGTTGGACAATGTTTTCGTGGCCGATATATGAAGCGGCGTGGAGAGCATTGCCGAAACGCCCTTTCTGAGTATTAACATCGATATTATTGTCAAGAATGCGATGGGCTATTTGAATAAGCCCAGTGAATGCTGCATAATATAAGGGGGAGGGTACTTCTGTAGTGTAACCTGAATCTATGGGAAACTTTGACCAACAAGCTTTATACGCATTTTTGCAGCTGAAAAAACCAACCACTGACTCACAAAACGAGTTACTGTTGTTAGCAGCCGCAGCATGGCTTGCCCAATATTTTGCGGCATACAGCGTGAGAAAAGAGGCCGGCGCGGATCTGTTATATTCGTAGATTCGTATGATATGTATTAAACAAACAGTCGCAATTGTTTCCCTTGCAAATTTCTCGGTAAGATCTTTGAAGATTTTAAGTGGTAATCGATTTGAGGTGAGGTATTCTTTAACTGAGTGATGTCCTAGTTGAATCTCCTTTACTGTTTGCGTTACAATTGTTTGGGGGAGGTAATCTCCGTAGGTCGCTGTCACACGGATTTTCAGCCCTCGTTTATTTGTTCCCTTTTGGGTTATATTGGCTACACAGGCCCAACGGAGGTCCGTTGGGGTAGCCCGAAATCTGTGTATATATAGGCTAGTCAGGTCCCGAGCCCTCTGGAAAGGAATCTAGAGAGTAAGAGGTCCTTTGACGCCATAGCCAATTATTAGATCTGAAGGAATGAAGCTATTCCCAAGCCCTCAAACAGCCCTTGTGACAGTCGCTTTCCTTTCTACAATGATAACCAGACCGGAGCCGTATCTTGAGATTTCTTCCGGTACAGGAATTCTATCATCAGGATTGAATCGTTGAGCGTCTATCTTGACTACAATGCACTCAACAGCTTCTTCCAGTCTTAAAAGACGTTCAGAATAAGTGAGAAATTGTAACAGCCGCGTGGGAAATGGGTAGATATGCGGCGGCAAATTATCTATGATTCGACTATAGGTCTCGTCCAATGTTTTTGGGAGTGTTGCGAGGGTTTCTCGAACTTGGGAGGTCCCAGGCATTTCTCCAGTTCATCAAGTCAACACGCAGCCCATCGAAACCTGCAGCTCGTCAATGATAGTCATAACTTATAACTAGAAAACATACATTCCATTCGCCTTCTCCTTTAAGGTAACCTCTATCTCATCTTGTATGTTTGGCCGCGTACGCCACCTTTCGCTAAGTACGCCATGTTCTCGCACTCTAGCGTGGACGTATGCGCTAATATCTTCTCGTACTAAATCACTCTGGATAGGAATAATATCTTGAACTCGCGCCCAGCTCTTGATGAAGGCCTCGATGTCTTGCTCCGGTCGGCTTGTTATAATGATGTGGGTATTGGTTTGAGAGTTGTGCAAGCTCTGAATCCATGATAGTAACCCGCCATTTGGATATTCGGTACGCTTTGGGCACCCGTCGGGGGCATCGAGGACCAGAAAAACCTCGTCAACTTTTTGGACCATACCCATAAAAGCTGCCTGGAGAAATTCTAAGCTCAGCTGCCCCATTCCTCGATAAAGCGAGTCTAAATAATCTAGGGCGCCGTTATTATTGGCGTAAAGTTGGTAAATAAGGGACCGAAGCATCATGTCAAAATTTTGCTTGCTAGTATCGCTGAAGTCGAAATGGAAATAGAAAGAACCTTGATTGAATTCGCCTTGAGTCAAGTCCTCTATAATAGTGGAGGCAAGGATTGTTTTGCCACATCCAGGAATACCATGGAGCCATAAAAAGGAATTATTCTTTGATTTCTAGTGATGATACGTTGCGTGATGAAGGAACCACTTCCCTGAGCCTGGCTGACGTAGTCTTAATGCCTTGTTATGATTTGTTGACGGGTCCGGGGGCAACAACCGTTTGTTGATTTTATCAGAATAAGCGTCTGTTCTTAAGTGTTCTACTTCAGTTTTCATCTTCTTGACGTCTTCTTGCACTATTATAGTATTAACAGACAAATTACAATAAAATTATTCGCTTATTCTAGAAGATAAAATACTAACCATCTGACAGCACCTCGCCTAGTCGTCGCTCGGCTCGATCTTATTCGGCGCAATTTTACATAAAAGATCTTTCGCATACGCAGCTGCTGCCATTGCAGCATACCCTTGCCACTGGTCGTTCTTATGGGTGTCTGAATAATCGCATATGCCACGAATAACGAGACAAGGGAAGTGATTCATTAGCCCTGCCGCTTCCATATCAAAGCATAACACGTTTTTATCCGCCGAAAGCTTATCGCGAATTGAAGCATCTTTCATTAATTGATTCGCGGAGGCTATGAGGCCATGATGAATTTTTGGGTTGTCCTCGTCATCTAACCGCTCGCGTCTGAATTTCAAGTTATCGCTTCCGCAAAATAACTCGCAGTTATCGGCACTATCTCCTGCATGCTTCCAATGAGACTCGTACAATCTGTCAGTGTGGGTCCGGCCGACAATATTTTGACCGTAATCTCGATTTTTTCTCGAGAATAAGTCTTATGATCTCGTCAATGTTGTGGCCATCGCCCTCATATTCAGCCTCAAGCGCCGTCAGTGCCGTTAGCATGAACATCGGTGGCTGGTTCAAGGTTCCCGTAGTTACGAAAGTCTTGTCTTGGATTGTCCGCCCATAGTCGTACTGGAATACGCCTCCATTCCCGTGGCCAGGAGAGCTGACTACAATATCGCCCAGGCAAATATCGTGCTTGGCACTAGGTGCACCCCCGCCAATGCCCACCATCAGGCCAATTCTCACATTGGGAAAGCTGCGCCCATGTCTCTGGCAACGTTCGCAGCGCTAACAAGTCCATACTGAGAGTGGGGCATCGCGGCGATGACAACATTGTGTTTTCCAAGCTGCCCCAGCGTGTAAGTATTGTTGTCGTTCACAGGGATATGGTCGGGTGTGTCGTGCGTTTCATCAAGAAAACTCCGAGCTGCGACAAGTTCTTTCCCTACTGCACATATCCAACCAACCGTATAATCGGTAGGGTTTGGCATGGTTGGGGTAGTTAGCTGGTACGCGAAGCATAAGTCGCCCCGACAGGAAACAATAAGAATGGGTAGCAAGAGGTTGGTAAAATGAAAAGGTGTCAGGATGTGGCATTCGACTAGTCCGACGACAAGACCTTTTAACACATACGACAGACGAGGGCTCTGCGCCCTGCCCACGCCTTCATGGGGTCGTATGCATCAGCTGGGGCTGAGCTTCGATGCAACCCAAAAAATGCCATTCCAGCCATCCATAAAATGACAAGTAAATACTGAGCCACTCCGAGGTGCAGAAGGGGACGCCTCTAATTGTTCTTGCGCTTCTATTGTCTCAAACAGTCTTTTTTTCTTTTTGCAGTGTCAGCGCCTATACGCGGTGATGTAATTGGAAGAGCAAGCGGTTAGAACGAAGGGTTACCTTTCTACTGATAGTAGTTGCTTTGACTAAAAAATATGGGGAATCAGACGAGACAGCGGTGATTCTGTGGACTTATTGAGGCCTGGTAGGATGATAGCGGCGTGGAATACATCAAGAAGGTAGGTATCTAGGTATGCCCAAAACTAAAATATCAACCTAAACGCAAGCTGAGACGTACTGCAGCCAACGCCACCGTGTTTTACGTTCCGTTTTCACTGTCTTAACGAAGCCCCTTTTGTTCCTCTCTTGGATAAATACCTATTGAGTATGGAGATATGTAACACTGGATAGAAATAACCGTAAAGTGAATTTGTGTAAAACGATGAAATTTATTTCAAATTTATGTAGAGATCAGTAGGCTTGGCTGAGCGGGTGTGCGATTATTGTTGACACGGCCTCTGAACGGACTTGATAAAGATTGCTTGTATGCGTGTGGGTGGAATTATAGGGGTTCCAGATTCCCCAAACCAAGCAACATCTAGGTCTTAGTTTAGTAGCTTTGGTTGCGGTGTGGGTTAGCGGTGGCCTCAATACCCAGCGAACGCGCTTTTCAGCTTCCAATATATTTATCAACGTATAACTAGAAACAATTCTGAGTCATTGATCCTGTTTAAAATTAACTTTAGTCATCGTAAAATTCCTCTTATAAGTAAGATTATGACAATATCGACATACCATCCCAATGGTAATATGTAAGACTTTATGGGAATTGGCGATAACAGTCTCACTATTCAAACAAGGTCGCGAATCTAAGACTGGATGCTAGCTAGTATGTGTATTTCATACGAGTGCAAATCTCCGCATGAGACTTCGCCTATTCAATTACCCTTGTATTTCTTCCCGCCAGGCACATACTCAAATATAGCGAGCAAAAGAGAGGAAGAAAAGGGATGTGAAGCAAGGCAACTAGAATCGAGGTTAACTTATTATGATATGTATGTAAACTAGAGATCTCCTGCATCAAGGGACCGAGGGACGAGACCTTCATGGACTCCTTGACATCCTGAAAGACTTTTGCAATCTGAATATCTTCCCAAGCCCTCGAATAAAAGCTCTTGTCAAAGCCTTGATAAAGAACCCTCCAACAAAAATATTCGTAACCTGTAGGAATACTGGTCGATTCCCTTGAAGGTCCTGTCACAACCTATGACAAGGGCTTGTGCTCAAATGGTTGGAAATTGGTGTTCTGTATAGCCAATAATCCCTTTGGGTCTGTAGGGTCTCTGGTTTCCTATTCTTGACTTCAATGTGGCCCCAACGAAAGCTCCTTGTTTGTAGATAGAATTCGAGGACCCACGGACCTTCGCCTCGAGATGGATCTGTACTACACGAGGCTATTATTGACTAGTACCCCTTCTATCTCTTTCCTGATGTCTTAGCCTCAAAATACGGGATCGAAGGGCGTTGTTCGTGTAGGACAGAACAAATCCGATTCTAAAACTCCACCTCATGGCAGTTTCGTGAGCAGCATCCATACGCCCCATCTAGGGTTTGGATTTTTAACCCAAAATCCAATAACCCACCACTCACGAAAACCCAAGTGGGTTTTTCTACCCATAGGCATTAGAGACTCATAAAACCAACTTCGTTTAAAAACAATATAAAGCAAAAAGAACATTAATTCTTAAATTTCAGATTAGTACGAAGGATTAGTATTTTTGGCGCTAAATTTTGTATCCGCGGGTAACCCATTTCCGAACACTAGGCTCATCGTCTTTAATTTCGGATACGGTCGTATTGGTCTCCTTCGTTCCGTATTTCCGATACACATACACGACCCAACCTCCCAACAGGTCACATGCCGTCGCCAAAACCTGCCGAGGGCGTCCCGATTAGATGTAAATCGCTAGCTGCAAGAGGCATTTTCATATCAGCAAATATTACTACTAAGATCAATACATAGTTTCAGGCGATGATTTGTCGTCGATTTGGCTAATTATCTCGTGTTCTTTGTAAGCCCGATGCCCTCTTGTTTCTAGGCTCCCTCGTCGAGAAAATTCTACCTACTATGTTCTTCTAAAGGAAATCTAGAACTGTTTTTGGCATGGACTATACATGTATATCCAGATCCATCCCTGCACCTCTGCGATGCCCAATCTTCCATGATTAGCGTCAAATGCGAGACTCAGAGCCCAGTATCTCTCATTATGTAGAAGATCCTAAACAATCCTAGCCAGTTTTGCAGACACCTTTGTCAACGTCATTGGTCCTTCGAAGGAAAGGTGACAGCTAGGCTGTCACTCTTGCCGTCTCAGTAATCAATCCACTTGGATAGTATAGTTCCGCGGCCTTCCCATGGCGCCGGCGAGGCATCAATAAAGACCGCCAATACGTTGTAGCATTCCTTCTTATTAAATTAATATGCATATTATTAGACACGCTTTGTATGTGGGGTGATATATGAGAAATCTTTGAGGTTCAAACTTGTATTTTTGGATTGCCAACACCCGTTGCAATATTGAACACTTGGTATGAAGGCGTCTGCTGACTCATCGTGATGGAGCAGCGGTCCCATTCCCCTTGTAGTCGCCGGGCGTATCGAGAGGAACGGAACAGTCCCTACTTGGAGCATGCTGCTACCCAGGTCCGAGAAATGCTGCTTCTACTCAAGCCCAGAATCCCGGAACACCCTAGGCCCACCAAGCTGATCCTCAGTCGTGCTGGCCGATGGCACGCTAGAATCGGTCTTGAGGCCATGGGACTCTACGCCCGATCTTTGCTTCGCGAGTGTAAGGAGGGGCTTGGTTGTGGCCTTATTAAACTTAGCTGATGAAAGGATGATGTAGTGGCGTCTTATGATACCCAAGGTGTGGCCTTTCACGGTCTTGCCAGATATGCCCTAAGGCGCAGGATATTTTGCTGTGAATATCAAACGCAACGAGGTGAAATCATTATGAACTTCTAAACTGGTATCTATTTTAACTATGCAAATATGAATAAACCATGTAAAAAGGATAAAATTTATGTACGTAGATGGAAAACCTGTTCCAGTCACTTCGTGACAACACAAATAAAGTCTGTCCAAGTCCCCTGGTTCGCATCTTAGTTGGTATGGATTCGCCACAGCTCCCTAGGATGCGCCGTGCTGAACGATGTCCTAGTATGTAGCATGGCAAAGTTGTCGTTCACAGGACATCCCCTCGTTCCACGCGAATCGGAGGCACACGCGGCGGTCGTACGCCAGCTGTTGATGAGATGACGACCTTTTGGACCGCGGTCGTTGTCGATGGTGACATCGGTGTGCCCAAATTGGTCTCCACTGCTGCCAGGGCTCGTGCCAGCGCACGCACGGTGTATTCTCTCCGGGTGTCGAATTACCAGGTCCATGTCCTCGAGGGTGCTGGCGAAGAAGCCGTGCGTCCCGGCACGTCCATTTGAGCTTCTCTAGCCTCTCGATCGGGTTGTTCTTGGGTAGGTAGCGCGCGAGCAGATCTGAAGATGCGAATAGCGTGTATCCGTCGCCGCTGCGCCGCTGACTGGGAGACGAAGTACTGGAAATGGGGAGCCGTAATGACCTTCTTTTCGACGCCGTTTTCGTCTTTGACCATCTTCGTCACGAATATGCCATCATAATGCATCGGCATCGCCTCAGACGATGAGACATTGTTGCTTGTAGGGTCGTTGTTGGATTCGTCTTTCACTACCTCGATGGTGTGGCCGCGGAAAGGGACGACAGGCCGAGGTGCCAGGCCTTTGCGACAAACTCCTGCTCGTTCTTGGTATTGACGAAGCCCGGAGCACTATCGGCGAGCAGTTGATAGCCAGCTTGCGAACTTTCTGCATGTCCACCATCGAAAGCGGGTAAGAATAGCCACTCGCAGGCCGGATAACGATACCGCAGGGATAGAGGTATTCGAAAGTAACGTTCATGTTAGGCCACTCAAAGGCGTCTGATCGCTCGCGGAAATATATTGGGCGACCGTTTGCGTCGCGAATTAGGTCATGTGTTAGAGAGGGTACGGAAATAGAGTGTGAGATGAATGTGCTTCCGTTGAGATTGCGAACGAGTGCACCATGCCAAGGAGTGGCAACTGTCTCGTTGCTTTGTGGAAGTATGGCGATGGACACCTTGTTGGTATCACCTGAAGGGTGAATTGACAGGCGGATCGAGTCGGAATATCGGCTGTTGATAGTCGCAGCAAATGCCTGTTACTAGTCAGAATCCTGCGTCTGGTGCATACTGTGGTCATATGTATGGGCAGGTCGTGGGTCGTTCGACGTGTCTCTGTAATCTCTTGACTCACCTTTCCTCTCGTTATCATAGCCTTGGCCACTGCCCCAATCTGTCTTCCCTGTTGAGACTTAGAACGGCCACCCTGGCTAAGGTCGGTCTCCAGAAACTTTCTGTATCCTCGATACGTTCTCAGGATATCCGGATCATTTGCGATTGCATCTACAACATCAAAATCGCTTGGCCCATTGGCTTCAAGGAGGGTGCGGAACTCGTGTGCCTTTTCCAAGTACATCGCCTCGGTCAGGCTTTCGGATGCGTACTCGGTGCCGACTAAATCGCAAATGCGAGAGAAACGAATGTATTGGCAGTTGTTATCCTCCGCCATCTGTCTAAGGTGCTGGCCATATCTCCACACCTCAAGGTCGGAAACTCCCAGTATATCTACAGACCTATTAGTAAAATAGCTGGATCCTATAGCGGATATTAATTACCGTTGTAGGTGATTCCATCGGAAACGATGGTTAGATACGCATCGCACTCTGCGGCGTCTTTAATGGCCAAGCACAGACTATTCAAGTGCAACAGGGCAAGTCGTTCCGCTTCATCAGGCAAAGCTCCCAGGACTTTCTCCGATTGTTGGGTGACTTAAAGGGGAACGCGGGTATGATAAGTTTGATTGCTTCATTATTCTCGAGGAAGTGTTGAATCTGGTTTTGTGAAATCTTGATGGATTGTGAGATATCTTTATCATGTTTGTATTCGATTCGATACCTGTCAAACTTGGTAAGTGATCTGCTAATGGATGCAATGAATTTAATAATCAACCAAAGAGATTATACCTGTTAAGTACAACAGCAGCAGCCACTGCCCGTTCGGCGATCGACTTGGGAGGCGGACGGATCGAAGTGGGCAGCTCGGTGATATTCTCACCAGTACCAGAGACGTCGGGACTAGAAGTCCCTTTGATGGATTTCAGTTGTTCAATTTCTGCTATATCGTCACTCGAATCGGTAGCCTCGGACTCAAGTTTCCTCGTAGTTTCGGTGGTTGTCCAGCCGTCTTTCACTTGGAGTAGAATACTCTCCAACTTATTGGATTCGAATCCGTTGACTTCACCGACGCCCAGTGCCCCGAGAGGGACACCGTTCTCACGCAACTCTATAACCATGTTGGAAAGATTTGATGGCTAATATAACTAAGAGAGTAGTGATAAAAAAAGACTCAGATGTTCTTTGTTATTCTCGAGATAGTAGGCCAGTAGGAGCACGAATGGCATAAGTTAGAAGGGCTCCAACAGGTCTTATATATTAGGTGTGATACTGTAAATAGCCTCAATGTATTGGTTTCCTTGTGCTACGGCTGAAGGAGGCTGTGAGAAACATATCCTGTTGCCACAGCCTGGAACGCCACAGCCTTTTGCACCCGTCTTACGATCGGCGGCGTCCACAGGCTGGAACCTTGAGCACCCACAAGTGGCATACTCAAATACGCCACAAACACTATCCAATAGGAATCAATTTGCGAAACTAGAGGCTGTTAGTCGAATCCTCTTCTTTCCTTGCATTAGCAGGCAAGTTCCGCGGAACCTAATACCCATTGGCTTTGAAGCGAACACAACTGCCTGTACAGTAATCAATTCCAAGATTCTTCAAGAGGAAAGAGTGATACATTCAAAAGGCCGAAGCGGCATATGCCGTCACAGGGCTAGTATTGCCCATATGTTCAAATATCCAATGAAGAGTGAACAGGGTGGGATTGGTTTCGGAGCTGCCAGGTGTACCTTGCACTTTTGTAACTTGGCGATGGCTTCACACAAGATATGGGGAGGGGGCATCCCACTTCTACCATACGACGGTGTCACCGGGCCGATCGTTATAGGGTTTAGCTTCGCGAAGGTGGAAGGTGCACGCCCAATCCAGGGGAAAATCAGATAAACTAATATCAGCCACCCCTTGTTAACCTAACACCTGCAGTATCCGTACCTACGGGTACTAGTTTATATTTGTTATAAGCACTGCTCTTTAACGCGTACGTAATATTCGACACACGTAATATTTAACGAACGTAGTAACCCAGTTATAGGCGAGGGCAGCTGCAAAAGAAACGGTGAGGGTGCGGGTACGTAAGCTAGGCTATTATAGCTAGATAGTGTAACTAGACTATGAGGCTAGAATGGCTGGTCTAACAGCCGCACGGGCTACCTAATACAGACGACCCGAGTTACCTCTTAACCTAGCTATACTAGCCTTAACACCTACGCCTACGTAGGCTATTACGTTCGTCAAATACTATACTTGTCGAACATTATGTAGGTATCAAAAAGAAATGCTTCTAAATAATACCCGTAAGTAGTTGGAGTATATAAGCCAAGTAGGTACTCTACAGGTCATATCCACTTAGAAAATGTAGGTACTTTTAGGTTAACAAGGGGGTAGCGAATATTAGGTTATCTATAAACTCTAATCTAGGTAGTATACCCCCCTCCCCGTCAATGATCAACATAGCACCAGCATTATTACTGTATAAAGAAAGAGTCCTTTATTTTTAGTGCCATAGAAGAGCCAATTTGATAATCGCTTCTCTGCGGAAAATAATAAAGTTTTGCCCCAATAGGGCAAGTGCCACATTGATCTACGAACAGCTCCTCAGGTCAGACAGTCGAGTTGGAATTCAGATGAAAATACACGAAGAAACAATTGAGAGTCCGAATATTAGCAGGCGAGTCCGTCCGCCATACTGACTAAGCATTGGGACTCACTTGGAAGAAATGGCCAATCACCTGCAAGGGAATTGATGCACCTTAACGTCCCATCTTTTAATCAATTATTTACATAGCTTCACTTTACCTTCCATGGCACTCTTTGAGAAGTCATCCTGAGTTTTAGATTTGACAAGGTACAAGTTTCAAAATGAAATACAACATGTTTAGTCAGCATGGGGTCTCCCTTGGCGAGGAAGTCTCCCTGGTTGTCTCTAAATATATTTTCAAACAGTATTTTGAATCACCGTACCTGTTCGTCGTCGTTGGTTCCAGCGGTCAATCATGCTATTTCACCTACAGCTGCGAATTCCGTTCTCCACTTGTGAGGGTCTACTGTTATTGCGCTTAATTATAGCTCGAGCTGTGCCGCAATTCGACATGATGTGGGGACAGACCACCCCTGTCCTCATCGTCAATTTATGTACATAATCCCACACTATGTCTATATATAGTCTAGGCACCTTGCTAGGTTTTTCGGTCGGATTTAAAGTAGTGTAGGGGTTTGCCGCCCCGGCTTTAGCTTTGCCGGGTCGGATTCTCGGGCGTCACGTTTTGATTTCTACAGGTCAAGCTAGCCGTATTTAGAAGCTCTCCCCACAAATAACAATCTAGTACGAAGCTTTGATGTAAGTGCTTATATATCTACGTTTTATTAAATGTCCTAGATCGTGCAACTAAGCCCTATGTTGTGCTACTCTATAATGGTAAAGCTATCATAGGCTATTACATTTATGAGCCGTTTTGGAATCGACTGTGGCAGTAATCTCGGCACTGAGCATACTAATTATAAGGCCCCCATTCTTTGCTAACGCATGCTACGTTACTGTCTTCATTACTACATGATCTTGTCATATCTGTCTTACTATCTTCTTATTTAGTTAATCTTGATTACATGTGCTTTTAGGTAGTCTTACATCATCGTGTCTGACCTGTATCAGTTTGACGGATGCCTTAGGTACTTAAGTTACTCTCTATCTTAATGTATTGAAAGCAAAGCTTTCCTGAACATGTATTAGCAGCGATAATTAAGTGGGAAAGAAACTAGAGCTTGAGAATTTCTAAGAGTGAACCTAGAAACTCCAAATTTCTTTGTAAAGACCTGATTAGTCAGAGTCTAAATCGAGGCATTGACTATAACGTAATTGTACTGAAATGAACGGTGTGGCTTACGTACTGCGATAGTGAACGTGATCATCAATGACCGCTATATTTAATACAAATGCGAAGGTCAGATACAAGCGTTGCGACCATATTATTACACAGCGGAACTCCTTTAGATGCGTGAATCTACTCCCAGCTAATACTTAGGCATATAGACGTGGGTGTTGACTTGGCTGTTGATCTAAAGACTTAGCTCTAGAGCATAGAGCCCCTCAGCCCCATAAGAATAACGCTTATGCACGTCGTCCGCAAAGTTTTCCATTTTGGTGATAGCTTGCTTGGCAAATTGTATTACACGACGCGAGTCTTGATGGTGTCGCGGATAAGTGGATATATGCTATTCAGACTCATGAAGTATTAATGGCGTCCTTTTTTCTCCATCACAGATGATGTCAGCCTTGATACATCACGTGTTTACCTACTGTGGTGTTTATCTAGGTACTTAGAATAAAGAGTTGTTGATATTGGGGATGATATATTGTTACGTAGGCATAGTAGCACTTATTTTTTTCTTTTCGCGAACAATCATTCGAACAGATCTTTAAGTGAACTAGCTTAAGTAAGTAGGTAATAGATATATTATTGTGACTTGGTAGCGAGAAACCACTCATAGGCGACTGATAGCTCTGCTACTACGTTACTGGCTCTATGTACACAGCACCTAGAGAGAGTGCCTATATTTCTCTAAAGCTGTCTAGATTCTTAAACTAAAAATGGGCTATCAAGTGTTGTGCAGACGTGTTCATTATTCCCATTCTGCCTCCTCGATGATTTGAGTCCTTTTCGGGTCCCGGGGCACGATGCGAGCAGCGAAGCGCGGCGGGTGCTGCGCCAGGCCTGGTGTGAGATTCTCTCCGTCGGGGAGGATGTCATTACCCGCCGCATCTTTCTCGGGTGAGAAGTCAAACGCCCACAGCATCCGCACAATGGTCAGGAAAAGACTTCTCTCGGCGATGTGCATGCCGAGGCAGATGCGCCTCCCCGCACCGAAACCATAGTGGTCGCGCTGGGACCAGTCAGGGTTTTGGGCGGCTTCGGCTGCTGACTGCTTATCGTGGAAGTATCTCTGCGGATCGAAGGCGCGAGAGTTCGGGTATCGCTTCTCGTCCATGTTGAGGGTGTAGATGTTGTGCACAAGCCCGGCGCCCTTGGGGATCTTGTACCCCATGTACACGTCATCGCGCGTGACGGCGTGCGGCGCCGCGCCGATGGAGGCTACAGGCATCCAGCGAAGTGACTCCTTGACACACGCTCGGATATATGGAAGCGAGGGTTCGTCGTCCAAGGTGGGCAGACGCGAGCCTACGACCTCGTCGATCTCGGCCTGAGCTCTCTTCTGGACTTCAGGAAACAGGACCATGGCGCAGGCAAACCCGTACATAGTGGACGAAGTTGTGTCAGAACCGGCCTCGAACCAGCTGCCCAGTGTGTAGGCCGCCTGGACGTCGGTGAATCCCTCGCTTTCCTGCGCTCGGAGCATGTCGGCGGCAATGCAAGGCTTTAAAGTGCCTGCCTCGAGGCTGCGCCGGGCTTCTTCCAAAAAGCCGACAAAGAACGGCCGTTCTTTTTCATGCAAAGCTTTGGCGCGTGTCTTGGCGGAGCTCAGAAAATCGGGGATATTATGTAACAAGGGGAAAGCATCGTAAAGAGCCGAGGTAGGCGCTACAGCGAGTGTGCTAAAGTCGAGGGATCCATCGTAGATCTGGCTCAGACGGGGGTCGTCGTGCTTGATAGTTCTCCATCTACGCTTCTGGATTAGTAATGACATCGAGGGCTGTGTAGAGGGCCAGTTCTTACCCGAATATCATGTGTGCGGAGAGAGAGTTGGAAAAACGCCGGAAGCTCTCGTAAAAAAGCGAAGGCTCGTGCAGCATTTCGCGCAACATCTGCATGCTCTCGATTTCCTGGTATGGAATAAAAGCCTTTGATGCCACGAGTTCATTGATTGATGGCCGACTCTTCGGAACGTCCGCCAGATGTCTCCGTATGGCTACTCTTGATTAGTACTCTTGGCGAGCATCTGTTGTGCAAAGAACTCACCATCATCAGGAACCGGTGACCTCCACTGCAGAGGTCCTGCCCGATGTACCATGGTAACCGATCGCTACAGATGGCGGCCTTCTTGTCAAGCAACTCCTTCACTCCGGCGCCATCCGATATCACAATCAGGACCTGTGTTCCAAGCACGAGACTATATACGGGACCGTACTCTTCTGCCCATTTCTGAAACTGCTTGTGAGGCTGCGATTGTGGGAGCTAGGTACAGCGAATGATCAGCGTACGTCTAATTGGCGCATCTCTCTCCTCTTACCTGGTGAATATTCCCAATAATTGGGAGTGTCGGGGGCCTGGCGGGTAGTCACTCGGCCTCCTTCCGACGCCCTTAATGTGAGCATAAATGAGCGCGCCAAGAACAGCAACCGCTGTGGCGAGCACAGCGTTGAGCATTGTGTTATCTATGTGTTGCGGAGATTATAAGCGGTATTGGCACAACTAGATAGTACTCCAAGGCAACTGCTACTCCAGAATTGCTCGTGAGTGCATGGACTTGGAGATCGGGGATATTGAAGCTACAAGGACGGAGGTCGATACTTGATCAAAAAATGCATATATATTGTATTTCTAAAGACACCTGCGGATTCGAGGGCGTCCCTAGTCAGAATAGCGTCAACATAATCGGAAGCAAATTATTTGGAAGTTAGTGTATATTTATAGCTCGTGTCTCCATAATCCAGGCCTGGAATCGATTGTCTGTTTCTCGGTGCCGTTATTTTTGTTGTGGGATAGTGGCGGGCTTCAGTTTCCACAATATGACAAACCTAAGGCAGCTTCGTACTATGTAGTAACCTCGCCACACCTAGCCAAGCCACGATATCGTGCATTGCTTACCGCTGCGGATAGTCTAATAAAATAGCTCGTTAATAGGGTGTAAGTATGACAAGTGATGAGGTCCCATGATCCTTGACCGGACTTTGCGAGGTAAATACTGACACCATATTAGTAATATTTTATCTTGGCTTCTATAATCGTTAACTTAGAGTTGTATACTATGTATAGATGTTCTAGCGCCATCTTGCAATACATCGGCCCGGCGACAAGCATCTGACATTCTTCCAATTATCATTTCGGCAGACCCTAGTGGAATCCACCTCTTCAAATCAAAAGAAAATGCATAAAAAAAATTAAAAACTGTCAAGGTGACTGTTTGCCAAATAGTATTAAATTTTAGCTGGGGATACTTACACTACAGGGTCAGGACCTTGTGAAATGGTGGTGCTAGCCCTGTACGTCATTCGTGTAGCCCAAAAGCTACCGGAACTAGCCAAGCGGCTGGGTGGCTTTGGGTTACGATCGTATTCTAATCTTTCTTGCCTACACGAGATAGACTAGCATCGTAGTTTGAATTGGGCCCTGTGCTAACAAAAAAAACCCCATTACCCGACGTAGGGAAATTGCTGACTGAGGTGTCTACATAGTTCATCGAATTTCTCGCTGTCGAATCGCCAAACTGTTTGGGATATGGAGCAGCGAACAGATGTAGTGGGGTGTTGCTGAATCTGGCTAGTTCTGTAGCTGGATAGTGAAACCAGGAACAGGGATCTCGACATGGGGATCAGACCAGACAAAGAGACTCTCTGTATATAGCCATATAGTCACGCAGAGCTCACAGAGATGGCTTCACTAGTTCTCTATACAACAACAGATGTCTACACCCCCTGCGAGGTCCCTGTCACGTAAATCTGTAATCAAAAGACTAGGTTAGGCGGTAGAGTGGGGTGAATTTCTACACTACATATGGCTAGTTTGACGTGTGGAAATTGATCTTCTTGGCCGAATTTACCCCGGATCGCTAACCCAGTAAGTAGAAGCCGGAAATCTCTAACGTGGCTAATAATGGAGCCCGGAAGTTCGCATCGACAACCCTGTTCAAGAGTGCCAAGCCTTCACCTCACCCACAACCAAAACAGTAATTGCCTAGCTTGGGCAATGTTCTGCGGTAGGGTAGTTAATTATAGGAGTAAGTAAATGGTTACAGGGATACAACGGGATTCATGTTAGAGAAGGAGAAACATTGTTGAATACCCAGCCAATCTCACGATTCACTTGCAGACCAGAAACCAAGATCACCAACGACATTTTGTTGATGAACTTGATGTCACTTCGTTGAATCTCGTTGAATCTCGTTAGGTAGCCAAGTGAGAGAAAACGACTATCAAAAATTCGACGTTTAAAAAAAAAAGGGAAAAAAGGGGATGCGTAAACAAGTCGATATGCCTACAAGCAGGGCTAGTCAACCGTCTTTGGATCGCGAAACGCACTCGCTGGGGATTGATCGGAAGCCAGCCGAACAAGATCTTCCGTCCGACTTGTCACCATGGCCCGCGGACAGCCTCTCCAAGCCCAGGGAGGTGCTCATGATTTTCGTGGCGTGCATGTCGCAATTCTGCACTCGTGAGTAATTCGAGCCAATCATTCATTCTTTTATTCCGGCGAAAGCCGCTCTCCCCCCTCCCCCCCTTCCCCCCTCTCCAGGTGTCTCTCTAGGCTTTCTAGTGATAGAATGTAACCAGTCATCTGCAAAGGGGCGACGGCATCTTTGACCCAAATCAATTTTCTCCCCGACCGACTGACTGACGTTATCTCTCACTCCTCTAGAGGCTGCGTTCGCGGAGACGCTGGTGCTGCTTCACACCATTGGCGAGTCGTTTGGCTTTACAAGCTCGGGCGCCACGAACAATGTCGGCCAGCTCGCGTGGTTGGTCTCCGGCTTCGCGTTGACGGTGGGCACCTTTGTGCTCGTCTCGGGTCGCCTCGGTGATGTCTTTGGGTATAAGCGCATGCTACTGATCGGCTATGTTTGGTTTGCGGTATGGTCCGTCGTGGTTGGGTTCAGCGTATGGTCAGATTCGTACTTCCTGATCGTTTTCGCACGCGTATTGCAGGGTATTGGCCCAGCTACTTGTAAGTTTTTGCTTGTTTCTTTACTGCTTGGTTGGTTAACATGCATACCGTCCTGTTTGCAATCATGAACGCTTCGCCGTCCATAGGTGGACTCTATTGGTCTCAAAGTCCCTCCTGCATATCAGCTTCGTCGAAGATACGAGTATCGCTGACCCGCTCGCTTTGTAGGTCTGCCCAATGCCCTCGCAATCTTGGGCGCCGTCTATCCGCCGGGGCCAAAGAAAGCCATGGTGTTCGCTCTGTTTGGGGCAACGGCGCCCGTCGGAGCTATCGTCGGGCTGCGATTGGCTCTGCGCTTGCCATAGTCTGGTGGCCGTGGGCATTTTGGGCGATGGGTATCTGGCTCGTCATCCTGAGCTTGCTCGGATTTGCCGTGGTGCCGAGATAGTTCAGCGACCAGACGCAGACGACGCCATTGTCAATCCACGAGTGGTAAGCTGGGAGAACAGTGGTTGAGGAGCTAGACTTGCCTGGCGCTGTTACTGGCGTAGCGTCGTTGGTGCTCTTCAATTTCGCCTGGAATCAAGCCCCCGTGGTAGGCTGGGCTTCGGCCGAAGTCATCGCGCCGCTAGTCCTCGCTTTTTTCTTATTTAGTCTATTCACTTACATTGAGCGAAAGGCGTCGAGACCTCTGCTGCCCCTGGAAGCGATTAACAGCAACGTGGCTTTTGTCCTGGTGGCTGTAGGGTGCGGTTGGGCTGCTTTCGGTGTCTGGATTCTATATCTTGTCCAGATCCTGCAGGAGATCCGTCATCTCTCCCCACTACAAACCGTGGCGAATCTGGCACCTCTCGCCGTTGCCGGCTTCGTTGCGGCCATATTTACGGGCATACTTCTCGGTCCTTTGCAAACCAAACCGCCCATCCTGGTATGTTAAGTCTCAAACCCCCTTCCTCCCCTTCTTTTGAGCTCGACCTCGCCCATTGGAGAGGGGGGGTTGAGAGCCGTCACGGCAACGTGAATAAAGAACCCTTTATTTGCTCTATACTATAGTATGCTTGCTGACTCAAAGCTACCAGATGATTTTGGCTCTTGCTAGTTTTACTATCGGAGTTACGCTCATAGCAACAGTTCCGCCTCACCAGATCTACTGGGGCCAAATTTTTGTCAGCACCATTATTATGCCATTTGGCATGGACATGAGTTTTCCAGCGGCAACACTCATCTTGTCAGATGCGGTTAAAATGGAGCACCAGGGCATTGCTGCCAGTCTTGTCAACTTGGTGGTCAACTATAGCATTTCTCTCGGGGTCGGCTTTGCGGGTACTGTCGAAGTGCATGTAAACCACGGGGATCCGCTTGCTGGCTTCAGGGGAGGGCTGTACCTAGGTATCGGGGTCGCCGCCTTGGGCCTTGTGATCAGCTTAATTTTTGCAGTAGTTCATAGGAAGATTCAATAAGGTCCAGTGCCACTTAGCGCTGATTTAACCTAACTGTCGCTGGCGTGAGAGAGTAAAAGGAGGGTAGTATAATAAGATACAGGTCTACAGGATGATAATTTTAAGCTCCACGCTAGGGCTTTGTACTGGCAAGGGGATTTTGGTGTGATGTTTTCTGAATCTACTTGTTGAACAGGGGCGGTTGAGTGGCAAAAGCGCTGCGAGAATGATCAACAGTCAAATATCTACCCAAATAGTATAAGGAGCCTTGTGATTAACAGTACTCTTGCTTTCCTAGTATTTAGCGTGGAGCTAACAATTATCATCCTGTCGACCTGTATATAATATGATAAGAACCCGCGAGGAAATGAAGTTGTGCACGATGTCAGGGTATTTGGTCATAGTGACCCTACGGGGTATATCTAGTCTACCTTCGTGTACATATAGGACTGTAACCCCCTCAAATTAGGAGGTTCAGGGATTAATTGACCACTCTATTAAACCCCAACTACGTCCCTGGTTGCAAGCAGGTCTTTCTATTCACTCCGGAGCACAAAACACCTGACACACAATGCAGTGTACCACGAGATAATGGCCTGATCGAAGAAGGATTGGCACCGGAAATGACCACCATTCTTTTGACAACTGCTCCAGGTTGCCCTCAGCGCTTGATTGCAGAATCATCCCTGCAGCGACGGGACCTACTAGATCCCTAACAAGGCTATACCTTTTAGAAAGTATTGCACTGAGCGGTGATCTGTCGGATAGGTCGGCCAACTGCAAGCCAACCTCTTATAACCACCGAGGATTTACCTGCCGAATATATTATAGTCATTCGCTGCGGCTTTGTTAACAAGCAAGTATTTGAGAAATTCAAGTAGAGCGCTAGGATTGGCCCTCCCTCGGCGAATATATCCTAGACTCATAAGACCCATAAGCGTCCGCTCCTATCTAAATCGGTGAATTAGACTCTGATACTAAGCTAGCACTTCTGTCATGGACCTCGCAGGGGTACGGTGTAGACATCTGTTGTTGCACGGAGGACCAATGAAACCATCTCCGTGGGTTCTATGTGACTATATGACTATATATAGAGAGTCTCTTTGTCTGGCCCGGACTCTGATCCCTGTTCCTGGCAACTTTGTTGAGACTCACATATTCGACCAACCAAAACATCAGAGACCTATTTTAGGAATCAACTGCTCGGGGCGGGGGGGGGGGGGGGGGGGGGATCTTTTTAGCCCGAAGCAACCTCAAGATTGCCGACACTGTGGATGGGACGAGCTCGTCAAACAATAACATATCGCCATAATAGTCATACCCTAGCATTTAGCCAGAATCATTGTCACGATAGTGTAAATCAATATCACGACAGTCCTATAATAATGAAAATATTCTGAAAGCTGGTGAAGTCTCTGAATCAGCAGTAAGGTAGTACACGAAGGTTATGCTGAGACTCTAAGCTCCTGCTACCGAAGCCATCGCGAATGAAAGCTGAACGGCTGAATTGACCAGACGTTGGAGCCCAGTGTACGCTAATCCCATTCTTGTACTTCGATCTTTGCACGCGATTTGCTGGCCGACTGGGCACCCAGCCAGATGATCTTCGGTGGTCGTCTCAAAGGAGAGCCCCCGATGATTTTCTTGCGCCGTAGGCGCCGGTGATGGCGACATAAGCATAAAGAACCGCCATTAATATACGACAAGGCCGTATTCGCTGAAATCCATTATATGCTGGTCCCTATCTAATACTATCTCACTTGACGCAGGCGTTGCGCGAACTCTGGCGCCGTCGCGGATGTTTACTGACCCCCTCGGCTTCGCGGGAAGCCGGCTGGTGGCTGATACGGGGTTGGTCTGAAGCTTGCGCGGTGAGATTGAAGACCCGAAAAGCTAGGTGAGCTGGGTTCCTCACCTCCTGTGGGCGTCTGTCAGTGGCTGATTGTTGAAAAAGCAGCTGCTTCAGAAGATTTTCGAAGCCGTCGAAGCGAGTCTCAACCTAAGATGGAGTGCTGTGGATGCCTCGAAGGGGGATACTCATGCCCGAAATTTCGGATTGGAAGACGAGGAAATTTCTGGAGATGTTCTGGCAAGTCGCCTCCAGCGTCATCAATTTCTCCGTGCCCAGTTGTGACACAGATCTGACAGAATGTGTTGAGTAGGCGTTTTGGGGCCACGAAAGATTGGCTTGATCATTATCCTAGCGACTGTAACGCTAGCTGAAGAGTTGCATTTGTGTTACGTAGTCTCGTCTCTAGCTGTTCAAGCTTTGGGTGACTGAATGGGTAGAGCGACTTCTTCCCCTTGTTCTTTATCTTGGGTTTCCTATCGGTTGTAGGTTTGTCGCAGACCGTGATATCGACCACTGGAACTGAGAGACCGATGTTTCGACGAGCTGCAGGGTTCTTTGGGGAAATAGTCAGTTCAAGTTATGCGCAACATGTTGACATCATGATGAACTGTTAACGGACGAAACAGATATCGTCATTGTCATATCTCCCTAATGTGACCCAAGTCGACGAACCAATTGCTCAGAGTCTTTAATTCCTCTTAATACTAGACTCACGGGTCCCAACAGAAGACCAACTCTTCCTTCTTTCATTTAATCCCATGCATGTTCTTGAGTAATGCTTGCTTAACTATCTCTTAAGTTCTACACACTTGATATTCGTTCATAAATTGATAAGGGACGGGAGCAGCGAGATGCTACCTCCCAATTGCCGTGGTATATAAACGTAGGCACAAAGGGACACTATTGAGATCGTCAGATAACTTCTATGAGGGTGGTTCAAGAAGTTTGCGCAACAACAAGTGTCTATCGTCTACTTCGAGACTTATTCTGGTAGGATTTACTAGCATCGGACGTGAATACACTGTTCAAATCTTCAATTTCTTTCGTTAGTAATAGACATATTATATCAGCTGCATTATCATACCGTATCCTTAATTACGCCTTTAACTTAAAAGGATCTCCAGGTTCAACCGCCGAGTCGCTTCTTCAGTCTTCTATCTGGGGCCGCGTGTCTCAAGGTTCGTGCAAACCTAAAAATGGACGGCCCGAGCGTAGACCTCTTACCTACGAGTACTATCTATATATGAAATTTTAACATTTTGTTCTTCTGGCCTAGTTGGTATACCCTAGCGATGCAAAACTAGCGTTCTCAGCGTTAGTATACTTTACTTAATATCTCTACTCCGCATCGTTAGGCGTCGGGGGTTCGATTCCCTCGTTGGCCGGTAACTTTATTTCCCTTTTCTTTTCCACTCAACTTTTTTTTAAAAAAATACTTCCTCCTCTCCCTGTGCACTTTTCCACTTTAAATTTTGCGTTTTCTCTTCTAAAGCTACTTTACGCATCGTCCGATGTCATGAAGTCACGCCACATTACCCAGCCACATTACCCAGCCACTTCAGGAACAAAGAGATCTTCTGTATATAGCTTAGTTACGCCTACGGAGGTGGTTTAGAGACCTTCGCGCAACAACAAGTATAGATGACCTACCCATACTACGAGGTCCCTGACGTCCGACATTCGGAAAAGCAGGGACTGTCCCCGGCCGACAAGGACGAGCCGAAATCTCTTCAACATTCTCACACGTAATCCTAGCAACAACGCGAGGGTGGCGAAACATTCTAGCAAACATGGCTAATTGGTGACACGGATAAACAGGATCTCTAGCTACTTAGAGTCTTAGCTGGCCAATAGCCTTCGGCCCCTCTCTCGAGGTCCGAGACAACTAGAAGGAGACAGAAGGGTATTGGTCAAAATAGCCTCATGTAGTACAGACCCTCTCGAGGAGCAAAAGTACCGGGGTTTTCAACGAGGCCACTCGAATCTGAGACCCCAAGAGATTATAGTATTAGCTGAATAGCACAAGCACTCGAGGATAAGTCCCCCGTCCCACTAATATAGACAGTTACACTACATAGCTAACCGCTGGGAATGTGAGGCGAATAATACTATTGGCTGAGGGAGGAGCATGGATTTGCAACTCTCCTCCCACTTTGCTGCGCACATTCGCCTTCGCCACACCCCTGCGGTCTTCCTGTATGATTGTTGAATCCCCCGTTATTTTCTTGAGTCTTTCCCTTCTCGTGAAACAAAGAGTCGGCCCATCTCCCATACGTAAGGTTTAGTGCGCAATGAATTACTATTAGGGGGGCTCTTAATAGCATGTATTTCGTACAAGGAAATATGTTTTGGACCAATTATCTCGGTTTCTTGATGTGGTGTATTATTCTGTAGCAAAAAACTTTTCTCATTGAGGATATCGTGTCTAAAGCCTTCTAGTAAAGCTAACCCGACAAGAAACATAACGCATCGCTTCTGGTCGGTAAATCAAGATCATCTAGCCATTAAACGTCTCCATCTAATGTGCATATACCGAAGGCGCCAATCCCAGCCCCCCGTCACTGTGCCCAGTTTCATGTCAGTCAGATCGTAAGGTATGTATCATAAACCGTGCCGCCAAGTCAATAACCGTGCTGTCCAGTCCCAGTGCACATATCCGACCTCTTCCGAACCTATGCAAACCCGTAAACGCAAGAGACTCCGAGCCCCAGGCCGTGACATAAGTGCCAACTGTGAAATCACACGGCCCTAGGTACCGTTTGTCTATCATGGATCCCCAAACATAGACCAAGTGTATTGTAAATCACTAGCTCAAGCCGTCACCGAACAACGCCGACCTTTTTTCCAATTACCCGTCGTTTCTTCCCGACCGGATGGCTATCGGTCGAGTACTGAGAGTCTTCACTGAAGCTTTCGTTAAAAACCTCTGAGAGAACCTCTCGCCCTCGCTTATTTGAGCCGGTCTTGGCAACTGGCAGCAATTCTTCTTCATAAGTGTCCATGACTGTGTCATCAAATTCGCCCACAAGGTCCGACCCAAGAGCCTTGCCTAACCGCTCTTTAAGCCCTAAAACCGGCCACACTGGAACATGAGCATGTTCAATGACGACCTCGGAGTTTCCGGTTGGTGCCTTTGCTGGGCTATGGAACATTATAAGCAAGGCCTTGGGCACTGTTGCAGTATAGACAACGAAGGCATCGTCGTCCTCTGCTACTGTTATCAGGCGGACCTTGACATCTCGGGGCGCAAACCCTGCGCCGCTTCTCACGATGGTGTAGACCGACTGCTGGGCCATAGTCACCATAGTGGCTAGGATATAAGCATCCTCATCCGTATTCTTTGGTATTAGTGCTTTGCAACGCCCAGCCTGCAGTCGAAAAAGAGGATCGGTCGCCCATTCACTCTCGGCGGGTGCACAAATTTAAAGGCGTGTTTTCTGGCGTGACTTAGTTGAGTACGGCAAACATAGGCCAAAACCGGCGAGTTACTGGTACCCGCCATCGAGTAGC
This sequence comes from Amphirosellinia nigrospora, assembly GCA_004123355.1. Taxonomy (NCBI): domain Eukaryota; kingdom Fungi; phylum Ascomycota; class Sordariomycetes; order Xylariales; family Xylariaceae; genus Amphirosellinia; species Amphirosellinia nigrospora. Next base: position 549,894 of record SCHM01000006.1, on the reverse strand, counting down.
TGGCGGCACGGCTAACCGGCGCACTTGCTGCCTGGGTAGTAGCAGAATCAAATGACTTGGTGCTGGTATCTGGGTCCATATAATACCATAGGAGTTGACAGTCCACCGCCCCGGATAACACCCAGGGCCGAATAGCAGATCAAGACGTGTGGAGCAAAGGGGATCTGACAAGTAGCCCGGGTAGAGTGTGGACAGCAAGGTGCCCATGGCAATGACTTCTCCCCGTTGACGGTTATCGAGGGCGGCTTGTGTGTTGCATCCATGAGAATGTTCAGATCTGTGCCGATGGAAGCAACAGTCGGTGGAATTCTCTGGGACCGCTGAGATGATGACGATGACCCTGGGGTTGAGCTCAAATTCGGGGTTGGTGTGGTGTAGGGAGGCAGTTGGACGAAGCGACAACCGAGGACCTTAGTGTGGAGTCTATCCATTGCAGTGGGGGTACGTATAATGAGGCATGAGCATGGTCGTGCATTATATCATACAAGGACCCAATCCCCGGGCGTATGGGGCGCTCACGCAGCTTCTTGAGAATTCTCTTCTTGGCCTTCCTGGGCCTCTTGGTCGCCTTGGTCACCCCTCTCGGCTGGTAGAATCTGGATGCGCGCATTGTGCTCTGTAGTATTGGCTGGCTGTATGTGTGTTTTGCTTTCTTGTTGGTGAGAGTTGGCGTGTTCTCTGTGCCTGACAGCGATGTTAATGACATGTGCGAAACAGAACATGACAAGAGTAAGAAGGATGAAACTCACAGGCACAGAGATGGGGCGCTTTTAAACAAGGAAGAGCTTGGTTTCACCAAAGAATGTCGCACACATAGCCGCCTAAAAGGAACAGATAAAGTGAGTTGCGCAACGTGAGCTGAGCTGTACACTTTGTCGCAGTCGGCGGTAAAAATGGGGCGACGAGAGTGGTGAGTGGTGGAGAGGTGGTGAGGTGCAAGCTGATTAGATGTGATTAGATGGGGGCGGTCAAACACGGGAACATGGCAAGGAGACGCGACTTGGAGGGGCCTTCAAAGGGAGCGTTCAAGGAGGGGAGAGCTTTATCCTTTCGCCGGCGCAAAGTGAGGTGCCACTTTTACGCGTGAGCAGGTGACTTTTGCCCTTGCTACATGGTATTTAATAGTATTTAGATGCGGCACGTTCCACAGCCTAGACTAGTGAGCCATAGATGGACCGCCACATTTGCCAATTGGCGCCACCTACCTAGGTACAGTATGTAGCTCGGTGCCACCCGAATAGTGCTAGCGCGGCTGTGGTTTTAGAAATGATGTAAGGCAGCAACCAAGCCGAAAGTGGATATATGGGCTATTTCATTACGTACCTAGTTAGCCGAGATTTATCCGCTCAATATCCTAGTGACGTCCTTCCATCAACTCACAACACCAGTCTTCATCCACGTACCTAGGTAGCCTTATCCTAGGAGAGCCCCTCCACCAACTACACTCAAGCTCCTCCGTCTCCAACCATCGTACTTAGCAAAGGAGCCTCAATATAAATCGGATCCCGACGTCGAACAACGCCAGCCTCTAGCGGCAAACCATCATCGAGATGCCGGTACGTAAGACGTTTACTATAAACGCGCCAAGCGAGCTCCGGCATATAATGTGCCTGAACACTGTTCCGGCTTGCTCCAACACTGATGATATATATCGAAGTTGGTACGGGGATTACACAGGACAGCACTAGCGATCAATACCATAAAACAATGCTCTCAACATACTCCGCAAACCGTCTCGCTAACCCATCTGCGCAATTAACAGGCCTACAACTCCGTGTTCAACGAAGACGAGACCGTCCCGCGTCTCATCGGCAACGTACCGCTCCTACCCCTCCGCACCAAGACACGGGGCCCGGCGTACGTGCTACCCTCGCCGAACCCCCGTTGCTTCCCCACGAGTCGCCCGAGTTCGGAGAGTCGTTCGACATCGCAGATGAGGCATTACAGCTGTTCCGGGCCAACACATTCTTCCGCAACTTCGAGATCCAGGGGCCCCCGGACCGCCTGCTGATCTACGGCATCTTGTTCATCAGCGAGTGCCTCGGCAAGATCCGCCCTACCCACGGTGTCCGCGATGCCACCAAGGAGGTCATGAACACGGCCCTCGACCTTAACTTCGCCATCCCTGGGGACCCGGGCTTCCCTCTGAATCAGGTATACCTTGTCGTTATCCCCCATGCACAGACTAGCTACTCATACCCATATACAGATGTACGAACCACCACATGACCGCCAAGACGCCGAACAGCTGCGACAGTATTTATCTCAAGTGCGGCAAGAGCTTGCGACCCGACTACTAGCCCGGGTATACGAAGATAGCGAGGATGGAAAGCCGAGCAAGTGGTGGTTAAGCTTTACAAAGAGAAAGTTTATGGGCAAGGCCTTGTAGCTGAGTTAAGTAGAGAGCGGGCTAGAGCTGGGAGCCAAAATTTTATATCAGACCACGACCATCATATTGGGCCAACCTAGCGGTACTTGACATGTTGCGTTGCGGTCTACGAAGTTGAATGACTATAAATGACCATAAAAAGAGAGCCTTCTCCATTTCAAATGGGGTATCATTTACCTATTGAACCTTTCCAATTCTAATGCGCTCTAATAAGGTATCTCTATCAATAGGCGCCATCTAAGGCTGATTTTCCGTTTTCCTTGAGGATGCTAGTATATACGTATAGTTATGATCCCACGCTTTGATCATCGACCTTACGCTTTCTTGACCTCATATTGCCCCTAGCTCCACTGCCCTTGGCAGGTTTGACTCTCCATGCGGTGAAGATATACCCCTCAGCACCACCCTTACTCGACATGACAGGATGTGTCCGCCCTGGCAAAACCTGCCACTTCCTCACTCGACTAGTCTGTATCGAGGCGCCGAGGACCAGCGACGGATTCAAGGGGAATTCGTCGTTGCCGGCCCATTTCTCCTGCTCCTCGGCAGTCATGTCCGCCAAGCCCTCGGGCAGGCTCGTGGCCCACGCCGCACGACGTCCTAGACTGTAGCAGTCGGCGAGCTCCGTCAAGGCCTCGATGGACTGCGAGTATATGGCGATAGGGGCGCCGCCCGCCAGCAGAGGAACGGCGTGGCGCATGATCGAGACGGGATCCATCGAGCTGGCTACCACAAGCCCGGAAAACTCGCCCTTCCGGGTCGTGTCGATGATGTGCCGCGCCTTGACCCACCGCTTGCGCTTGCGGTAGTATGTGCTCCGGCGGTTTGTCTTCCACGAGTAGATTTCTTCGGGCGTGGCACTGGGGGCGGTGAATTGTACGTGTTGTCCAGTTCCGGTTGCAGCAGCTGGAGCCAGGATAGGGTCATGAGATGCTTGGATAGCGGGTGATGGGGCGTGTGATTTGAATTCGTAACGTCGAAGTCGTAGTATCTTAGAAAACTAAGATTAGGCTGGGAATTGGCATGTATATGGGTTATTGTATTTGCATGTGCATATGGGGCGACATCATCTCTACGCGTTCTTTCGTGCCCCGCGGGTCGCTTGTGGGTAGTTTCGGGAGACTTTGGTTGAGCCACTTCGTCGGCCCCTGGCTTTATTTCGCAATCATCACTCTGCTTCGTGGCGGGGTGAATAGAATCCCCTTCGTCTTCTAGAGGCGGCTGCTGTCCAGCGGTTGAGCCGTTTTGCTTGGGGCTGGAATGCCTAGCTCCTCTTTGCTCTCGATCCAGCCCGTCCGCCTCGGAAGCGTAGAGGATGCCCATTCGCTCAGCCATAGCGGCGACAAGAAGGCCGCCAGTGTCATCCAACACGAGCCAACGGCCAGGGGCTGACGTCTGAACTGGTTCGGGTTCTTCCATGTTCAAATCCTCCTCGCCTTGTTCTGTCTTAGCCGCTGGTTGCGACTCGCACGGATCTGTGCCGCCGAAATGCACGTTCGCCCAACATCCTAAGAGTCCGATCATCTCATCCCTCAGTTCCATGATCTTGGAGGAGTCCTTGTCCTCGAGCGTCCAGTAGTCGAGCATCGGCACATCCAGCGGTAGTACGGAAAAGCGCCGTATGTACTTGCGCGTTTTCAGGAGCTTGTATTTCGCCAGAGAATACTCCGTCTTCTGGTCAATGGCCGTGTGCGAAAGCATGAGTTTCGCAATGAGCGCCCTCCCCGCGTCGGTCCCATCTTTTTTCAGAGCCTCGATCTCGGCCACCGTGAGTGTCTGGCGCGCCGAGGCGTCAATCCCCGCACGGTCTGTGGTCGCCACTACGGCGCCGGATTCGGGGTCTACTAAGGAATATTCGACGCCTGTAGGGGGCGCGCCATCTACCCCCTCAGCTTCGGGGGCTGGTGTCACATCTTCGGAGGTTGGTGTATCTGCACTGTCGGCGAGGATGTCGGAATATAACTCAGCGGACGGCACAATTCGGAGCCGGTTAAAGTTCTCATTCGGCTGCTTGTCCTGCAGCTCATACGTGAGGTGATATGGGCGTTGAATAATGAGGTTTGTTGGGAAGGATCCGTATTTTCCTAACGATATAGTGCTAAAAGAATGTCAACGAGGGGCCCAAGAGGCCAGCATAGCAGCAGAATGTTCCATCATACGTATTTGGCGTAACTTGAAGTACTCTAAAATTGCCGGATGGGAGTCTGAGAGCAGCCCAAGCATCGGGCTGCACTAGAGAGTGCATGTTGGCAAATAATTCGGGTTTGTATCGACTGAAGCCGACGAATTGGTGGTCGGAGAAAAAATAATTGAGCTATTGTTGTTGTTGCTAGCACCCCGCCAAAAGCCGCCGCTTCAGTGGGTCGACCCACTAGGATCGGAGCTTCATGCACCCCACCTTTACCCCTGTCAATCGGATAGCTAGGGGATTGGCTTATTTAGAAACTCCAACGTCGAAGCTGGGAAGTCGTCGTCATCCGATATTATCTACTTGTTCACTCAGCAAATAAGGTCATTAATCCCTCCCAAAGGATTATCCCCCCCTCCCCCCCCCAAAAAAAACTAGTTAAAGACTGAAATGGACTGGGCTTAGGCAATTTACGCATGAACCCTGTGATTAGTGAATATGAAGCATTGCTACATGCGTATTACATCGTTTCAAGATTAATTATCGCGATGTATTGTGGCGAGGCGGGATTAACAAGTTTTTGGTTACTAGAGATAAGGGGATTGATTATTGATGTCCCCGTATTTACAGTAACATTATACAATACTTGGATAGGTAACGATCTTATCGCTATGTTATTGTAATACTGCGGGGGTTCTACTAATTATCATTCATTATACTTTATAACTCGGTTTCTCCTTATGTATTTCGCTCGACGCCTCAACGTCAATAAACTACCCCATTGGAATTCAAAACTGTTGAGCTGCACATTTGCTTGCGGGGTGAAGTCTCCGGCTCGGGTATAACAAAGCTTCTATCAATTTAGTGACCGCATATGGCTAATTGTTACAGATACCAGCTGCAGCTTACTTGAAGTGTACAATTATTCGGGTAGTTATTATGTGTTTATAATTACAGAGGACACTTGAGAAGACTAGGACCATACTTAATACGAGGAGTTGTTTATTTCTTCCCTCTATTTTTTTAATTGTTTATAATAGAGTACGGCAACATTACTTTTAAGTGAAGTTCAAGTAAGATAGAGTAAAATAAACAAACAAAAAAATCCCACTACTTCATGTTAAACTTCCGACTTTTAAGCTCTTAAACTTTAATAATATTACTCAATATTTTGTTGCGCCCGCAACAGGCAGAGTGTCATGATATAGAACTGCACACTATACCACAACACTACAAAAGTAGAACGTTGTCAAGTCGAGCACTTGACTGCCTGCAGTTGACTATACGTGTACTGGACTTGTGACACAGAGCCTGATCTAAGATGATACGCCCAAGCACTGCCTTAGTACTGCTAAACGGTATGAGTGAGTAAGGATTGCTACCTGTACCGCGCTAGATATGTGACATGCGACATATGTTGATACTCATGCAGCTCAGTAGCAATGTTTATGAAGTCTATACGAAGCGAGGCATCGGACAAATTCTAATAGTCATCCTTTTCCGAGCCAGGCCCTTCATGCTGGGCGCAACGCGCCCTAAAACTCCACGCGATGGGCTCCGACGTCACGGCGTGGTCGTCCATCTTCTCAAAACTAGAGTTACGGTATTTCAGACACAGCGTATCTGTCGGCCGGACTGCGCTGCTGGAAAATTTGTCGGCCGTACGTATCGTCGTAGTAATCCCTGAATCCACCCGCGTGGTCTGCTGCGAAACATCACCCCAGCCGGAACTCCTCGCACCTCTTGAAGCTCTCCTGTGTTCTCTGTAGTGCAGACTTGGCTGACTTTAAACTTCGGTAGCATACCCCGTCCATGCTCGAGACTGCGGGCATGAAATATCCCTTGGGCGGTGCGGTAGACTATTAAAGCACGATCTCTCGATTTTGCCGGCTTTTTGTCATCGGGCTTCACGGGCGCGCATGATTCGAAGCAGATGAGGCAGTTTGGTCCTAACTAAAATATTATAAGTTGCTATATCAATCATTTCCTTGCTTTTATTTTTTATTTTTCTTTTCGAGATAGCGCCTGGTTTTAAGTGGACAAGGATCGAAAAAGTCTTGGCAAGGGAGGTACCAAGAAATTCGGCAACTCTTTCTATAGTGTTAAGCTTCCTGCTTATGTCCTTAAAGTTATATTTTTAAGAAACGAGGCGGTTCGGACTAGTGCGTTCAAATATTGAATCGGCCCAGCGTGCTTGTGTTCCTGGGATAGGAGGTAATTTAGCAATTGATCAACCCCACTGGTCTCGGTCATGTCGGTAACTGGAGAATCCGTTGATCAAATAGAAAGCAGTGTATTAGAAAGAAAACTTTGGATAACTCTGGAAAGCAAAATTCAATAAGGGATGCTGGTGTTTTTACATGACAGGACCCCTGTCAATTACCCCTGATTTTTTCTAACCTAATTTACCCCTCTTAACACATCTGCATTATTTCAATACCGAGTACCTCATACTCTAAAGTAGAGTTGAGATAGTAAAAAAACGCATATCAAGATGTATGCAACATTCACGAGCATACAATAGGTGTCAAAAGAAGAGTAGGTAAGAGCCTATCTCTCAATAAGAGAACTGGACCGGTAGAAGAAACAGGCTAGCGCTTCGACCATTTGGCATTTTAACGTCCATGATATATAAATGAGGCTAATTTGCACTGAGTCATCGCAATAATTCCACACCGAGCCTCTTTACGGTAGCAGTAAGCCACGTCGCCGCCTCTCCACCGTGATCCTCCAGGCAACCACACCCAAAAGCTTCGAGCGGTCTGCAAGCTTCGTCGGGTCTGGGCTCCCGAGATGGAGATCAAATCGACATTCGACCTAGCGTTGCGCATTTGGACTAAGGTTTATACCGAGAACACCAATAACGCGTCTTAAATCGGGCCCAATTGCGTGTTAAGCTCTCAGCTTGACACGTCTCGTCGCCACGCTTTGAAGTTGCAAGCGCCGACCCGTATAAAAAACGGGGCTTCCGGCCCATACACGCAGCCCTACCCAAACAACCTACAATGACACGAGTAAGGAATCGTAGTATTCGATAGTTTTAAAGAGGGTCTATGATCTTTTTGGATTTTTTGAGATACCGTGGTGGTTGTAAACGACCAGCACCTCGACCCGAGATAAGCAGCACGCACACGCACTGTATAACGTGGATTAGCAAGCCTAGATTCCAATCCCAATGTTGCTTCAAGATAGATCTTTGGCTCTCCATTAAACACGTAGTCTGCGAGTTCCTCAAGTCCGGTCCTTTTGTACTTTGGGTGACTGTTTTAGATTTCGTCCACTTCTTAGGTCTTTCTACGCTCATCCATTTACCAGCTGATCTTCCTTTCATCTTACTTCATTTTCATTGAAGCGGCGCTGGACGTCTTCTATTGTTCTATCTTACCACTCGTCACAATCTTCCTCTACTGGTGCGGCACAATCGTCACAATGGCGCACCTCCTCGTCGTCCCCTACAATGACTCAATGCAGCTCGGTCAGGGCTTCAACTCGTTCCTGCACAAGCCCTGCATCTATGGAGCCGTCGACATACCTGTGTCTTCCCTGCAAACCCAAGCCGTCAAGGCTGGCGGGGATGGTAACGCGAGCCAAGTCGTATCATACAGCTCCAGGTTAGTAGAGAAGACCTCCGACGTTGTGCGCAGCATGAACATCTCGGCCGCGTCAAGTATCAAGTCTGGAACTATTGAGGGGCCGGGCAACTGGCTAAGCCTGGTTTGCTGCCAGTGATCTGAACGCTGTCATTAGTGTGAAAGTCATCAACCGTGAGCATACATACTCCAATCAGCAATGGGGAAACATTAAACATAAGCTGACCAATGACAGAAACCACGACAACTTTAAAGAATCCAAAATTGTAAGCAATCAATACTCAGATGATGTAAAATGATAGTATTTTGACTGTTAGGTGCTAGTTGCCCTCTGCAAGGAGTGAAAATGAATTCACAGCGGTTCTTCGACAAATTTGGCGACTGTTATGTCTCAGGTAAGTTGAACAGGCCATGTAACGCGGCACTCATCGCGAAAGCCTCTTACTAATCTCTGTTCAAACGTTAGGTTTCATGGAGGGAGGCGATCTTCATGGAATCGCGTCTGTGAAGGTTCTTGATGCCACCAAGAAATCTGAAATCGAGGCAGTGTAAGTGCCCCTTAATCCTCACTCTAAAGATACCGGGCTAATACAACTGGAACTATAGCTTAAAAGGTTACATCAGTCGTGGCGGAAATGGCGAACAGTTTATTCTCGGCGAGGGATCTGGCAAATCCGCGTTTAACGCAGCCCTGAGTCAGACAGAAACTACCGTCACCGTCAACTGGTCTGGTGGTGGGCAGATCAAGCCTGATGGCGAGGGCTGGTCCCTGGATACTCTGCTCAAGGCGGCTTCGTCGTTCCCGTCGAGCGTGGCTAGCTGTCCGCGACGCACGTGGGCGATTCTAACGCGCTACGACAACAACCGTAGCTTCGTGGAGTGGGCAGAGAAGCACGACATCAGTGTTCCTCATTTCAACTGTGCAAAGCAGACTACTAGTGATCTACTAGACAATTTTATGGAGTACAAGAACAACCTCGCTCGCCTCAACAGCGTCATGGCGAATCCGGCCGGGTTCAAGCTGTCACCAAACAAGGACCCAATTGAACTAGACGCCGAAGCCCTCATAAATGAGCGCAACCTATTCCAGGAAGAGATGAACAAGATCAGCTGCATTATCGACGACCTCAACAAGAACCCGCTACAGACATCTCTCATCAACCTCAAGAACCCCATTTTATGGGCTGGTCGTCTACCTGTCCCCATTGACACCATCATTCCTGGCACGCCTAACATATCCCAAACTAACAAGTTGACCCCACTTGACGACCTTCCCCTTGCCGACGACCCTGTTGCCGACGACCCTGTTGCCGACGATCCTATTGCCGATGACTCCGTCGCCGACGACTTTGTTGCCGACGACCCTGTTGCCGATGATCCTGTTGCCGACGACTCTGTTGCCGACGACTCTGTTGCCGACGACTCTGTTGCCGACGACTCTATCGCCAACGACCCCGCTACTGGAGGATCCCTACCAATAACCGCACCCACGACTCCGCCTCCCGAAATTGAAGTGAAACAAGCTATCGACAGCGCAACATATAACACTACAGACATGGCTAGAGATGTCATGGAAAACTCGACAATTGAAGCCGCTCTACCTGCCGATATCATGACCGACATGGCCAAGGATATCAAGGAAAACCAGGGAATTGCGGTCGCTCTGCCTGCCGATATCACAACGCGTGATCGGGCGAAACAGATGAGCGCGACGGATCAGGCGTGGGTCAACAATGATGAGAACAAGCTGAAATATGCATATTTTCGGTTCGACCACCACGTTGGCAGCAGTGGTGGCGGTGCCTTCAACGACGCCATCCAGTTGAAGCAGCCGATCGTGGCCCCGACTTGGCCGAAGCTGATAGAGATAGAAATGACACCATGGGCCGGGCACAAGATCGTGCGGAATGTAGAGGTCATCTACGACGATCTAAGGCTGTGGCATGGATCAGAAGGCACCGTGGCCGACACGCTCACGGTGTGCCTCGAGGTGGGAGAGAAGATCAACCGCATCCGGCTCGGCTCAGGCCAGGACGCCGGCGGGGTCGAGGGCATCGCCTTTGTCGAGATCTACACTACCTCCGGCCAAGTGTGTCGTATCGGCGACGAGAACAGCCAGAATGTCACCGACTACTACCCGTTCGATGGCACGGATGGGTTCAAGGGCTGGTGGGGAAACAGTGGTGATGTTATTGATAAGCTTGCGCCTATTTGGGGACACTAACCTTCATCACTATTTTGGTTTCTTTATTCTTAGTCCTCCGGAGTTTTCTGACGTATGGCGCAACCGAAATATTCATCAATTGTCATTTAGCTATTGTTGGTTGCATATCTACGGAGTTGGTCAAAACTGGTATAGAATTTCAGTATGCATTTCCCACCTTGATCAGAACTGCTTATAGTGCGTCTTCGGCTGAATCAATGGGCTTTGCTTTTATTCATAGTGCATCTATTGGTCGGCTTTCGAATGAGTGTAAACAACATGTGATTTTTATTGTTGTAATTGTAGCAAGTATCAAGAGTAACGGTCTCGTCAATCTGGAGCAAACCCCCAGTCAGATGAAATGTGCGGGGAATCGATATCACAGACTAGTTCGTGATGGAGAAAACATAGTAGCTGAATGCCCCAGTAGAGCTGAAATAATCATCAGATCGTCTTGTTCAGATGTGCCACCTGCACGGCTCACGAACGTGCGATTATCTATATCTAGTATATCGAACTTGATAGTCACGGAAACGATGAGGGCTGGGCACGGTCAAGTGAGTGCGAGTTAGACGCTATTGAGCAGCTAGCCGGCCGGCCAAAAGCGGCTTCAGCCGCAAACCAGGCTGTATCTACAGCACATAGTCCCGATCCCATCTTTTCTGTCATTTCAGCTCGCCTCATCTACAGTTACACGATTAGCCCGGGCTAAAGATGGGTCTAGAACAGTCGCCATGCAGTGCTCTGGAAGTGCTAACATGAGATGATATAGTATGTGAGATAATCGATTATGGTAAATCGTTCGCCTCCCAACAGATGTCGCATGCGGTTCTTCACTGAGCTCGTCTCATCGTAAGTGTTAATAGCATTGATGGTCCCAGCAACTGCCATATGGCGAATTACTCCAAGCTAGACGATTCACCTAAGCCGAATTACTTGCTGATCTACCTACATCGATAAACCCCGCCATCTCTAGTTACCATGAATCGCCTTAACATTCCAGAGCAGGAAGATCAGTATAATGTCAAAGGGCAAGTTGTCAAGTATCGAGTCGATAATTGGCAAATCCCTGTTCCAATTGGCGATGCCAGCGCACATTTCCTGATAGGGATCGTCAACGAGCAGCAGAAAGTCATCAATGCCTTCTTTATGGACGGAGGAGACGATGCCCAGAGCGGTGATAAGGCCTGGCGTCAGATTTCTGAGGCTCTCACTGTCATTGATAATGAGTACGGCTCGGAGTGGAAATTTGATGCTGTTGCCACCACGCACCACGATCGGGACCACTATAAGGGCTTGAAGGACCTGATGGATGAATCGGACAAACGCAACAACATCGTTTCCACATATCGTAAATCATATTTTGCTAAAGATTTGACATACTATAGTGGCAACCCTGGCTATGGGAACGATGGTAAAGGCGGGGTTAAATTCGACTGGTCGCCTAGCAATTCCCCCTTCGTACTTGCTGGCCAAGATTCCATTGATATCGATATGTTTTCGAGAACGCGTCTGTTCCAAGGACATGAAAAGGATCTAGGAATTTGACAGCGAGCGCGGTGTTCGTAAATGGACCAAAAAGGACGATCAGCTCAAGCGGCCACGCTTCGTCATTGTAGGCGCCAATGGTTATGGGGTTCATACAAACCTAGCCAATTCAAAAATGGTACCGACTCCAACCGAGAACCAGAAATCCCTCCTGGCCCTTGTGTATTGGCCAGTCACGGGGCGCACCTCGTACTTCACCGGCGGTGACGGCAACCAAAGGTAGAACTGAACGGCGTGGTGCCGTGGATGAAGAAGAACACCGATTCAAGGAAGAAACACTACCGCTACTTCCCGTCGACATGATTAAGCTCGACCACCACGGCTCACTTAAGGAGTCTCTGAACGACAAGAGCCTCGCGAAATTCCATTTCACGATTCTCGGCAAGATGGAGCCACAGAAAGTCTTGGTGACTCCGGGCCATAAACATGGACACCCTAACTGGGCCATCTTGCAGCTTGTCCGAAATCACTTCCTCAAAATGAGGAGTAAATACCCAGGCGACGACCCAAAAGGCCAATCATACAGGTTATACACTACCCGCTCACCGTACTGGATGTCCTAGAAGAAAATAGGCATGCTCGATGCGAATGTCAATCATGCGAACTATGAGAAAGTTATGAATGTTCTCGCAGCAATGGAAGGCCGGGGCGACGATGAGGACATCGACATTGGTTCTCTATTTATACAAGAAGTTGGAAACTGGGCTCAGGATACGGCGGATAAGGAAAGATATGTTGCGCAACTTAAATCACTACTCGATTGGCAGGTAAGACAACTATACAATCCATCCTACTCCTTTCACAAAACTGTTCCATACTTGATTCCGCGTACCCTTGTGACTTTCCAGATACGCTTCTATTGAACGAGTTTGTAAAAGCCTAGCTGGGGTATCTGCTTATCAAGAAATATAAATATAGGATTATTTTGACGAAAAGGTAAACCTAAGATGGCTGAAATAAATCCCCAGCTCGACAGCGAGTTTGAGAAAATGGTAAGTGCTTATCTTTAAGTATCCGAGGTGACACGTTTGAGCTTTCATATCTCGTGGCGCGTCGAGCCGATATCACCTACCTAAATTTCAATCCATTAATTTAAGAACTTATTGCAGTTGAAAGGGTTGAAAGGGAGCAACGAGGTTCTCAAAACCCGCCAAAAGACCGAGGAGGAACGAGAGGAGCCCAAGATGATGGAAGCCCATATTCTCAAACTGATGCACCAGGAGAACCGCCAAAATATCGTCTGGCACGCCAGGAAGACCTGGAACGAGATATGCGACCAAGAGATATGCGACCACGGCAGCGTGTACTTCCTAGTGCGCTTTTGGTTTGAGGAGGAGAATGAACCCATGGTCGATTGTTCCATGGACGAAAAGGGCCAGTCGAAACCTCTCCAGGATTCTTATGAAATAGAACAGGAAAAGGAAGTTGTAGAGTCTACACATCAGATTGGTCCTGAAGGGCACGAATCCTACCTTGTGAGCTCAAACAAACCGAAAAAAGATTCATACAGATTCGCTGTCAATATGGAAACCTCTGAACAGTGGGTGGCATATATGAAATGGCAGCAGTCGATTAACTATGATCTTGCTTCAGGATTTCTCAATGTCGAACTTGCCAGGGATCCATTGAACGACTGGATTGCTTCAACCAATAGCCCCCGAAGAGCAAAAGGTGGCGTCGGCGAAAAGAAAGGCCGGGGTAAACCCAAAAACAAACCCAAAGATAGTGAAGACACGACGCCGGGACTCTCAGACATGACTTCCAAGTTCATGGACCCGTCTGGCCCAAGCAAATTAGACAAGCGCAAGCTCGACTGGAGTGGCGTCGACTGGACAAACGTGTGCGTCCAAGACCCATCGTCGAAAGGGGCTAAGAAGCAGTTCTGTGGGCTAGAAAAGGAAATTCGGAGCTTCAAGGCTTTTGTGGGCGCTTACTGCAGCAAGGAGAGCCTACAGGACTACGTGACCGAGAAAGGGGGCGTGCTCAAAAGCGTGCGCGGCAGGGGGACGCTGGACCCAGCTGGCAGCACGATCCTCGAGAACCTGCTCGTGCAATGGAGACAGCTAGGAGAACGCGTGGTAAACGCGGCCACTGCAAAGTTCCAGGCCGAGTATGGGATCGAGTGGAGGGCGCAGCTGAAGAAAAACGGCTACTCGTTTGACATGAAGAATTGGAACGAGGACGAGAATTCCGAGGACGACGAGGACTTTGACCCTGAGTCTGTGAAGAATTTGGATGTTGACGTGAAGAAGATATTGAAGACGGAAAAGGGGGGGACAAATACGAAGACGAAGAAATAGAGAACTACCAGAAAATGCTAGAGTTTAGAACAGACGTAGACAAAGTCACTCCCTGCATATAAGGTCATTGATAGGTGATTCTATATTTTAATCGCCTTATAATCTTGGCCGCTCACTGCGGAGCTCGATATTCCATCCACTGGAATCGTGTACTTCTTCACGCCTTTTGTCCCGCGTATCTGTATAAACCTACCTGTCGGACTCTTACTAAGTGTATCAAAAGTCCGAGATAATAAGAATAAAGGAGAGAGATTGCGAAACCGTGAGAGCATATATACCCTAGAGATCTTCTATCTCGAAGGATTTAAAATATCAGGCTCATAACCCCCTTGACTCCATGAAAGATCATTATAATTCGTCATCTAATAGAAGCGCTCGTTACATCTTATGACTAGTGTCACCGGTATAAACCATACAAGTCATGAGCTACACGGCGATCAGCTACTCATAGTCCAAGATAGCCGATAGCTTCCGGTCCCCTATCTCAAGGTCAAAGATATCATAGGAAGAGAGAAGGAGTATTAGTCAATATAGCCTCGTATACTACGGATCTCTCTCTCGAGGAGCCTAGGACCGGAGAATGATTTAACCAACTCCTTTAAGACTCTCCTTAGGTATTTATAGAGGGCCACTTGAAAGGAGTCAGGCATCTAAAGTCACTAGACATATTTGTCCTAAGAAGAGCCTAGTTATTGTAAACGACAAAAAAGAATTATTGGTATACGAACTAATACTACAGGTTATGGATATCAGTCTAACGCCGTCTATGCAGGAGAGATATCGACCCCTCAACCCAAAGATGAAAATAATACAATCATGAAAACTCAACGCAATCCTCTCCTAAAAATTGGGGGATTAGGAGTGTTAAGTAGCAGCAATTATTTCCCCAACTTTTTTTCTTATAAATCTGCCGATTAAGGTGTGTATACCGCTATCCGCGTTGGGCAAGTCCTTGCATGGTGACACTTATCGGTGTTTACGCTCGTTGTTCGTGGCGCCGTCAGCGCCATCCCGTCGAGCAACCTCACTGTTTGGGAGCTTTCCGAACTGCCATTCGGGGAGGGTGATACCAGTCTGGTCATGGATTGTTGACATGAGAGGGGGCAGGAGCTGGTAGACGTTGCGCATGGTGGCCGCGCTATCTTGGCCGCTTCCCCCGGCCCGGAACCGGAGCCGGCCTCTGCGCCCGTGTTCCAGACGCTGATCTTGGGCTGCATGCCCTGCACGGCCGCGGCATTCGCCTTGGCGAGCGCGACATACGTGCCCTTCTCGATCATCATGTACCGCAGGAGGTTGTCGGGTCCGCCGAACGCCTGGCCCAGCTTAGCGTAGGCGTCGGCCATGGCGGTGATACCCTCGGCCTCCCTGAGCTGCTTCTGCAGGTTGGCGTCGGCCACCATGTTGGCCTTCTCGAATTCTGCCTTGGCTGCGGCCTCGATCTCATACGCGCTCGCGTCGGCGGCCTGCTGTTTCGCCTCACGGGAGATGGTGGCTTTCACGACGTCTGATGCGCGCAGACGCTCGAGCTCGGCGGCCGCGCGCTTGACCTCGACGTCCTTCTTCAAGTCTTCGTCTTTAGATTCCGTCGCACGCGTCGCTTGGATGCGAGCAATCTCGACATCTCGGTTGAGGTTGGTTTTCTGAGTAGCCAAGTTGGCCTCGGCTGTGGCGCGCTCGATATCTCGGTCGGTCTTCTGTACCGCCGTCTCGGCGTTGATCTTGGCGATCTGTCGCTCCTGGTGGCCGCGTCTGTCGGCCTCGCCCACGTTTCCTCGCAGCTGGGCATCTGCCACATCGATACGAGCCTGGTTTGTGGCGCCCTCGTGGGCCTTTTGCGATAGCGATTGGAAGTATGTGGATCCAACGGCATCCTTTAGTTCCTTTACGTTGGCGTTGTAGATTTTTAGGCCGAACTGGTCGAGCTCTCCCTGGATGTTGCGAAAGATGCGGCGCTTGAATTCCTCTCGCTCGGTGAAGATCTCTTCCATCGTCATGCTCGAAACTAGCACTCGGGTCTCACCTTCGATGATACCCTTAACGATGTTTTCGAGGTATTGCGTCCCTTTTTCCTTCTCGGATGAGTCTGCTAGGAGCATGGCATACTTCATGAGAGCATCGCCGCGATCCTCATCGCCGGCGTGATCCCTGAGCCCGTGTCATTCGCAAATCTGGAATTGGCACCACGAGCGTTGACATCACTTTGAATGGTTAGTATTCCACAAGCGCGTGCAGTGACGTGAGTTCGTGCGACTTACGGGCCGATAGTGAATACTACCGGAAGCAAGAACTGTAACTTCTCCTTGGTCATCGCTGGCGCCTAGTCAGTTGGGGCTCCCTCTCCGTTTGACGTGCGGAGTAGCTTACCTTGCAGGTTCATGGCATAGTCGTGGGGTTGCACGGAGAAGCGAGTACACTCTGGAAAGGCCACACCCAGGCGGTTTTGGTGATGAGTACATTCTTGATGTTCATGCCAGTGATGGCAAGGTACTTTGGGAGTCAAAGGTTAGCTGTTGGCTTTCGCTATCCCGGTCCGGCGCCCGAGAAAGGCTGTAAAAGATGTGAGAGAATCCAAATCTAAATCAAAATTTCTTACCTCATCTGGTGCAGCAATTTTGTAAGACATTTTGGCGATGGCTCTGTTTAGCGACGAATGTGGTGCAGATAAATGAGTTCGGTAGTTGCTTGATAATGGAGAGGTCTCCCCCGTTATAGCGTATTGGATGGAATTGAAGGCGATGACGTTGCCCTGATAATGAAGGGTACGATGGCCAATATCGCGTATGGTTTGGAAAGAGGGGTTATCAACTTATTTATAATGGAAACATAGAATGAGGCTGTGCGAACAAGTAGGTGGCTAAACAATGCAGCGCAAATATAATACGTGCATGTCTCGAAGACCGAGGACCTTATTGAGTGACATCGGGTTGAATTAGGCTGGCACCCTGAAATTCGGTTCAGTTTCCTAGCTGGACACCGATCCCCCGCCTATGCGGTTCCCCGCCGAGCTAAACTACAGGTGTACTGCTACCTGCAGTAAGTACAAGTACTTAGTAGGTACCCATGTAAAACTACAAGCAGGTGTTGTAGCAAGTGCACCCTGTTTCTCCCGAGGTCGTTTGTTCCCGCTTCCCATTTCCCGTTTCCCGTTGGGATCTCGATTAGGTTGTTGAAATGCCTTGCGCTATTACAGTCGCAACCTGATTAGGGTGCCTACACGTAAGTATTTCAAGAGCAGATTCCATGCAATACGCCGTATGACACACTGTAAGTTCGCTTGGAATGGAATGGGTCTCAAACGGGAAGCCGAGCCATCGGGACCACAGAAACACGATCAACGCACCACCACCTGGATCCAATCGTAGCCAGGCACCATCAGCAAGGGTCCAGAAAGCTAGGCACACTCCACACAGGTACCCTGCTTTATACTAGTGGCATCATAAGCCACAATGCTCTCGAGTCACCAGACCTTACACTTCATCCCTATATTTCATCGACCAAGTAGTAGATGTCGATCATCGGTATTCCGTATCATTGTCCAACAGCTCCCATGCTGACTTGGATTTGTCGCTTTTCGGGAATTCCGACGAGACTCAGCCGGTTGACGTCCACCGATTAGGGGTAGCTCAAGACCATCTATCACCTTGCCAGGTCAAATCATATGATGTTTGGGGCGAGTTCCATGCCAACCTTCGCACAGGCAAACCTACAGCCAACCTTGTTTCTAAATCTGTTGCATGATATGGTAAACGTGCTGGACCTAGTTGAAGTCAGCATTGCAGCGGGGCGCCCGCCAATGCACGGGTGTTGGTTCCAATGTTCGATAGCATCAAAGAATGAATAGACACGTTGCTATTGCCCCTTCGTCTGACTGTTCGACGAATTCACTAGGACGAAAGGAATACCGAGCCAGTTCGCCTAGCAGTCCTTGTTACCTCGTCTATTGCGGCCCAGCTTGGCTATGTCGGCGAGGTGTTCTGCTGCTGATCTTGTTAGCGCCGACGGCTGAATGCAAGGCTGAATGTCCGTTGGAATCTAGATACCATGTAGGTTGGTAAGACGGAACATTTTTTATCATAGCGTGGGCTAATTCGTAGACTAATCAATAATCAATACACTACACGTTCTAACTTGGCAGATCAAAAAATGACTTGCAGCGGTGGCCCACCCGCAAACAATTTCCCCATTCCTTCCGGCGTGGCTGTGAAGGCATACAAGTATCACTCCACCTGAATCACACGAGATACGTGACTCCTCTCCATTTCATCGACCAAGGTTTTCGAGTCTCTTTAGGGAAATATTCTAGAATAATTCTCTTATCGGTTTCGATCTTCCCCACACGCTAGCCCAACCTCATGAACCGATACCCATTCCAGCTACGGTCGTACTGTACCTGTACCAATCATCCCTGGATAAGGTACCTAGAGGCGGAGCACCTGTTTAGTGTCCCTCAATGACAACCTTGCGGATCTATACCTGAAATCAAACAACTCTACAACCTAATCCTGCCCACCCTTCAACCTGAAAGTCCTTTTATTTATTTCGTCTCTGGAATCAGACACATCGATATGGACTCTAAACAGATGCTAGATGAGGAGCTACCACCTCCGTATAGTGTGCATGCCGCTGAGCATGCCTCAGCTTCGCACAATACAGAGGAAGTCTCATTAACCTCTCATATGCAGCGACATCTGACATCATTGCCAAACCGCATTCGAATGAACCGAGAGCTCACTCAGTCCAGCAGTCGCTTGACGACGCATCTCTACTAGATCTCCTATTACCTGAAATCGATGACTTTTTAGCAACCCTAGGTGGTCTACACAAGACTCCTAAACTTGCCCATCTGACCCTCGTCCCAGAGACTGTCGTGGCCCAAAATGCCGTCCTTAGCGGCATGGAAGAGATGCGGCGGCGGGGTGAGATCTGTCGTGTCGCCCGCGTGGATATAAACCCAAGCGGCGAAGAGAAGAAGAAATCGACAGCTGCGCGCGACTCGAAACAGAGCGCGAGCAGCGCTAGCCAAGACTGGTCTGTCGGACGAGAGTTCAGCGACTGGGGACGATTTGGCGATTCTTCTTCGAGCAGCGATCCATCACACGCGCAAAATACGTTGTGGTGGAGAGATGAGGATATGGCGCGGCGGTTAGCGCGCCATTTACAGCCCCCGACGGAACCGGCCGCCCTTCAGACATCCGTGCAGGCAACCGTGGAGGAGCGGCTGCCCGCACAAAAACCGAAGAAAGGATGGTTCTGGGGTAGGAAAGGCAGTACGTCCAGCAGTACGTCCACGTTTGCAACCAAGACTGTGCAGGCGGATGTGGAATCATTCCCGGGGAGAGGTGACACAGCGCAACCCGCGGCACAGAAGGGTCGGGAGCGGGAAAGCACCGGCGCCAGGATGTCGGTCACCGCGGAGGAAGTGGCGTTTCGCATAGAGAACGATCTAGGCATTGTCGAGAGTGCCCGTGGGTGGGCTGTGGTGGTTGCAGTTCACGTTAAAACATGAATTTTGACAGTCATAGGCTTTTGTCAAGGTTCCTGGTATTATGACCTTATCGGATGTCTACTTTCGCCGATTCTCGAACGCCCCTTTGGTTAAGATTCATCTCTAGCGCGATGCGCAGTAGTCTATATGCGGGCCTATTTTGTTGGAGGACATTAAGATCCGCATTGCGAATAGAACTTGCGCGTTGGAGTATATCATACTAAATAAATACTCCGTAAAGGTATTATGAATAAATAGTTGTCTATAACTTGTGAGAATTGTTACTTACAGAATTTATTTATCAAATGCATACTACTCCATGAGCAATGTCCTACTTATCCCTGAATGTTGGATGAATCCCGGTTTACAACCCAGACATATTCGCTTTTCTTTTCTTCCTTCACTCTCTTCTAAATCATATATTAATCGCATCTGCGCACTCATTGAGCAAATGCAAATGAAAAAGAAAGCCTTTTGAGAAACAAAATCGAGCAAATATGAAGGGAAAGTTATCTAGAAGAAGTGGCTAGACACCGAATGGGGGTATCCTTGGACTCCTCACAATAAAGGGGACCCAGAAAAAATTACCCCTTCATTCCTTATTCATCTATCGCGAAGAAAATTCTTCGAGGGTCGGAATAATTACTATATCTGTTTCAAAGCTACAGTTGTGTGCATGATAGCCTGCTTCCAGTATTGGAATCGCCACTTTCAGTTTATCACTAGCAATTCTAACGATCACAACATAAACGTTAAAAAGACAGCTAATCTTCCCAATGAATTGAGAGAACTATTATTCTACGCGTCTAAATACTTGAAATCTTCTATCAGGAAGGATATGATGGGAATCTGGGACGTCATAAAGCCAATAAGTGAATTCAAATAAGTTCGTTGTTGTTGATTCGAAAATCGCCACAAGCAAAGAAAAACCCAGAAGCACTTAATACTATATGCGATCGTGAATTTACAGATTTACATTTTACATTAAACCTATAGTTCGGTCTTCGCCCACCACCGACGCAACCCATCAACATTACACCAGGGGAATTGCGTGGGGTTATCGTACCACCAATTCCCGCTAGTCTTGGGTCGGTCGCTTGCATATTTCTTGAGACTTCCGCCGTCGAAGCGGTGATTCTTGACTCCAAAGAGTAGAACGACGCTGCCGACCTGCGGGTTGAACAGGTGGGGATCGAGAAAGACGGTGAGCAGCACCTGCTTGTCCGTCGATGGGTCCGTAAGCCGGGCTTGTCTCTGTGTGTAAGGTGGAATACCGGCGGGCTCAACGTCTGAGATGGCTGATACCACGCAGAGGACGTTCACGCTCCAATTCTGTTCTGCGAGGGATTAGGAGTTAGGAGTTACTGCGCGTATAGCAAAATGTTGACGATTCGATAACGGGGGGTTTTCGAGACCGTGCATGAGCGTGAAACACAGAGGAGGAGAGTTAGTGCCAAATCGAGGAATAGACAACTTAAAAAACACTAACTGTACGGGAGGTTTGGAATAGAGCGTAATTTGGTTAGCTTTAAAGGTCGCAATGGATCGCTAGTCGACCCGGGTAGACTGCCAGAGCTTGTGGCAATGTCCCACTCGTGGTCCACGATGATCGCTGCCGCTTCCTGCCGGTTAAAAGCTGTCTTGTTCTCAGAGATGGCCATGACTTCAAAATCGTCGTCTAGCTCGGCCGGTCCACTGTCCTCATCGACCGTGGGCTTTGCGGCTACGGTTTGAGAAGGAGATTGCGCTTTCTCTGGTTCGAAGACATATGGCGAGGCTGGAGGACGATCAAGCGCTTCAGGGCTTCACTTTCGTCGTCAACGTCATCGAGGCCGATTTCTACCAGCTCAGCCATCGAGGGGTCAGTCAGTGTGTTGTTCCATCCCACCATGACAAGACTTTCCACTATTAGATAGACCATCTTTTTTCACTAGAGTTGCCGGCCGCACTATGGTTCTGCGGTGAGGTAAATTCCGCTCTCTCGATGTCCCTCCACTCCACGCGAAAATGCTGCAGCCTGACGTACGAGCCAAAGGAGATCTCGCTGCGGTCGACCCGCCGATGCATCTCGGCAGACAACAGGGCCTGGATGCAAAGCTCGCCATCTCCAAGCAGCAGGCGGACGGCGCGCCATCGCTTTGACTTGGGCGTATGGGCTACGTCGACGCCCTCGACAAGGAAGACCGAGTCTGGGACGCAAAAGCCAGTGCGCAGAATATCGGCGATGAGGGGTTTGGGCTCGAATGGCTCCGACGCGATGCACGTTATATCGGGGGAGCGGGGCCTGGGAATCTGGGGAGCCGATGCCGACATGGGTCCTCCTTCAATGCTGTCATGGCTTTGGAGTTGGTTGGGATCCCGAGTGTAAACATAGATATCTGTTAATAACCATTTCTGTTGGTGGATGTTGTTTGAGGTGGCACTAGTGGGGGATAAGTTCTTGCTACGTACACCCAGGTACTCAGTCAGTACATACCTAGGTAGATTTAGTATGTGGAGAAATCTCAGGCGCGACAGACCAATGAGTGTGGGGCAGTGTAAGAGCTAGTAGATACTTAGGTACATACACCTTGGTAAGGGTACCTGTACTTCCAACCTTGGAAGTCGTATTAGGTAATACCCATTCAATGTTGATGTTTCCACTCCACCTTATTTGATCTCCCTATACCTCTAAGTACCTATCTGTTAGAACCCTCGGTGTTGTATGACTTTTATTGTTGCGAAAGCTTCTGATACCTTCAAAAGCTGCTCTAGGTTATATACATGGCCCCTTTTTGTCCTTGAAGTAGTCCTAGACTGGTAGATTAGTAATCCTTGAAGGTGATAGAATTGTTGAAGTGGTGTGCTTAACACTGCCTTACCTTGTTAGTTTTACCACATCGTTGTAATTACACTCGATGCGACTTTAAATGCCCTTATCTATACCTGGTAGTTTGACGGCAGGAGTTTTTGAATACGTTGTATGTCGAGGGCTTGTAGTTTACACTGATGTATAACCTAGCGTTCGTTAGCATCTTTTTAAAAAGTTCATAAATAAAACAATCTCTTAGTAAAGGCGAAGCAAAAATAAAAGTAATTTAAAAAAAAGAAAAAATTATTATAAAGCTATAGAATAGAAAAAAGTGATCTAGTAAGCTGTATAATCCCTCAGCTTACCAATGAATATCTGCATCAACCAACGTGTCTCCGAGGAAGGGATAAGATACCTAAGTATCCTATCTATTAGAGTAATACTCTAACTAGTCACTGCAGATAGCATTGGTTTCCCCCGGCTCCCCACAAACCTGGTTGTAATGGGACTCGAACCCATTGCTTTAGAGTCATGATTCCTAATGGTATCACACTCTCAGACTACTAGACCACGTTGGTTAATGAAACTCCCGGCTACTTTGCTTTAACTACCTAGCACTGCTGTGCCTATCCACTGTCTCCGGGGCAACCTCGACTAAGTGATAGTGCTACCTAGGTAGTGAATTAACCAAGCCCCCAACAGAAGTGTCTGCACACACAAGCATACTCTTCTGTCCTCCTTGTCCATCTCAATCTATTGCAGCCCGTTCCTATTCACCCAGAGCTATCGTTCCCTATCAGTTCTCGTCCGCCACAATCTACACTATCACGCGCCCATCTCGTTATCACCATCGCCAGCACCATCACAACAGGATGCCTCGCAGAAAGAGTGCCCCAGGGCTAAAAAAGCTGCGGCAAATCTTGCCTAAATCTGGTAGTAAGCGATGCCTACATTTTCCTTTCCTTCTGTTCACATTTTAACTGAGAGACAGTGACGTACCAAGAGAAAGCCCGACTTATGCACCGGACTCGTCGTGATGCATATGTCGCTAACGCTCTCGCGAAATCTGGTTATCAGCTTTCCCCTTCTGGTGTCTGCCGGGCATTGATAACCATGTTTCAAATCGCGACACCAATCTTCATCGACGCTCGTGCTGAGGGCAAAGATCTCTGGGACATGCTCTCAGTTGTTCCGAAGCAGCTTGATTGGGGTCGCCACTTGGGCGAGTCTGTGTTTTTCGAGTTCTTCACATGTTTAGTGGAGGCACGATGTCGCTGGGAAAAGAATCCAGCGAAACCATATTTTAACTATCGTCTATATAGTCCAGCGGTGGTTGAGCTGGTCAAGTTCCGGAAAGCAGTAGGCGATTGCCCCAAGAAGACGGTCTTAGCGTTCCCGATCACACGTCTTGGATTTTGACGGACGCAGAGATCTACAGCGTGCTTGCTGGCGGGCTGGATGAGGATGAAGACACTCGAATGGACCCGCCTGACGAACGTGATGATCTCGTACCACCAATGGAAAAGATGGTAATCGACGAACATGATGACCTTGTCCCGCCCATGCAGAAGATGACAATCAAAAACGAGAGGACACTTGGTTGTAATGCAAACGCAGGGCTAAAGAAAGAAATCTGAACCTGAGTTGCGATTCCGGTTCGTCACTTTTCTGATCTATCTCCTTTATCTCACGTTTTGCTCATTCTTCTATTCAGGTTAGCATGATACCATCTCGTCGTATCACAAACTCGAAACTTCTCTAGGCGACGCCTCTAGTTGGATCAGTCGTTCGAGGCTCGAGTTGGCTGGTGCGCAATGGGAAGATCCTGGGGTTTTCAGGTTCATGTATTTGAATGTTTTGGGTCGAAGAAATACCCTAGAAGTGTTGTTTTGATATATAGCAGTGTGATGCGGTATGGAGGCTTAGACCACACAACAGCTCGTCCTAGAATTTCGCCTGAAGTTGGCGACATGGTAGATAAATGAACTGCCATGGCGCTTTAAAACAAAAGCCGATGTTCAACTACACCTGTTACCTACCTGCAGTGGCCTTTTAGTCAGGTGACCTTTGGGCAATCACTCTTTAATAGTACATAGGTACCTTAGATACTGCAACTAGCAACGAGAAAAGCTAATACGTCACCTACCATTTTAGGTGTTGGTACGTCTACCCGCTGATGCTCTGCGAGCTTCTGGGCTCTGGTGGCCATCAAGGTGTCTGGCCTCGATGATATCAGCAGGTACTATATGAGTCTAAGTCCCCATTTCACACATATAAATGTGGGGTTCCGTCGACAAAGTGACCTATGGTAGGGAGCTAATTCCGAAGAAAAAGAGGTATTCATGGCCACCAAGGTCCCCCTTCCGATGTTAAGATGACATTGATGAACAAAAAGGCAAGAGCAAGTGCGAGGCCCAGGGGTCATAAAGCTGACTCAGAAGGTAGGTCTTTGAGTTATTGCTAAATTTAAAGAAGGCAACGGCGAAAATTTAATAAATTGTTTTACTTTCCTCGGTCTACATTTTGATAGCATCAACTATACGACTTCCCAGCGCTTCCTCCAAGCCTTTCCTCCAAGTCCTCGTTCCTATTCTCTCCAACCGTTGAATGAAATCACAGGAAGTCGATTACCTTGAATGCCAAAATGGTTCCGGTGCCAAAAGACGGCGAGCCCCAGGGCAGTGACAAACGTCTTCCTGTTACCCTTCTCAGCGGATTTCTCGGTGCCGGGAAAACAACACTCCTCGAAAAGATTCTAACAGATCCAAACCACGGTCTCCGAATTGGCGTCATCGTCAACGATGTGGGCGCCTTAAACATCGATGCAGCACTGCTGTCTACCCACGAGGTCACTCGCAAGGAGGAACAGATCGTCGCCATGCAGAACGGGTGCATTTGCTGCACTCTCCGAGGTGATCTTCTTGAAGAAGTCGCACGGCTCGCTGAAGACAAACGCGTCGATTACTTGGTCATCGAGAGTTCGGGAGTAAGCGAGCCTATGCAAGTCGCAGAGACGTTCTCTGAAGAGTAAGGATCTCGCAGACCATCCGAAAGTGAACAAGTGCACTAATCGTGATAGGTTCGCTGAGGTGTCAGCTATTGCTGGTCGGGATCTTGAGAAAGATGAGGAGAATGAGATGAGCAAAGAACAGAGAATGCGCTTAGCGGAGATCCTCAAGGCCGGTGGGCTATCCAAAGTTTCCCGACTTGATACATGCGTTACCCTTGTCGACGCAGTCAACTTTATGCAGGATTTCGCGACGGTCGATATGCTAAAAGACCGCCAAACCGATGTTCCAGCAGAGGACGATCGCGATATCTCCAATTTGCAAGTCGACCAAGTAGAATTTGCTGATGTCATTGTGATCAACAAGTGCGATCTAGTTTCCAAAGAGGAGGTTGATCGCATCAAGGGTGCGGTCCAGAATCTCAATCCCGGCGCCACAATCGTCACTGCTATCAAAACCTCCTTCGATCTCCGCAAAATCCTAGACACGCGCCTTTTCTCGTATGAGAAAGCAGCTTTGAGCTCTGGATGGCTGCGAAGTCTTACCGAAAACATCAATCCTGAAACCGAAGAATACGGCATTGGTACTTTTGTCTACAGAGCTCGACGCCCATTTCACCCGGAGCGACTGTGGAAAATGATAAAAGATGTCTTCGTCGTCATTCAAACGGAATACATCGATGAAGAGGAGGAAGACGATGACGATGACGATGACGATGACGATGACGATGATGATGGTGATGATGATGATGATGATGGCGACGATGGCGGATCTGAGGGATCATGGGAAGATGTATCTGACGTGGACATGAAAGACGCACAGCCACAGCTAGACACTAAAGCACGCCTTGCGTGTAAAACTGCCAATGAGACGTTTGGCCCTCTCCTACGATCCAAGGGATTTATGTGGCTGGCAACCAGACCCAGGATGGTACCGGCCCCAGCTCTGCTATCTTCTCTTTAACGTAACTAATTGTTCTTAGTTTGGCGAATGGTCCCAAGCAGGTGTCATGCTCACTCTTTCTGGGGAGACGTGTGGCGTTGCGAAATGCCCGAGAGTGAGTGGCCCAACAGCCTCAAGGCCAGGGAGGCTATCAAGCGTGATTTTGAGGGCAAATGGGGAGATAGACGTCAAGAGATTGTCTTTATTGGACAACAGATGCGCACCGGCGGAGAAACACGTCTGCGCAAGGCCTTGGACTCATGTCTCTTGGACGATGTAGAGTTCAAAAAATGGGAAAAGGCTATGGGATCTAAGGACCCTCAGCGTGTCCTAGATAGGCTGTTTCAAGATGGCTTTGAGGATTGGTTGCTTGAGGACCACGACCCACGACCACGACCACAAGGATGGTAATGATCACAATTGAAGGGAATAACCAGCGGAGGAGCATTCTCCCTGAGGGGTATGGGGTGGTAAAGGGCAGTAAAAATGTTGCTCGTTAATATAGCTTGGGACGTCCAACGTGAGATCACGTTTGCTATATACTATGAGTTGATCAGCACGTGTCTAATCTGAGCTTTCGCCCTTCTAGTGTCTAAGGAACTCACAGAGAGAAAGAATCATCTATATTAGCTTGTCCTGCTCGTAAAGCTGTTTCAAAACTCTTTGTCGACGAGTATCTATTCAACGTAAGGCCATCGGCTTGAATAAAATATGTCACAAGTCCAGTACACGTATAGTCAACTGCAGACAGTCAGGTGCTCGACTTGACAACGTTCTACCTTTTGTGGTGTTGTTGTATAGTGTGAAGTTCTGTATCATGACAAAACAAAATGCCATGATGACACAGCCCGCTCAGAATGCAGGAGGCGGCTACGAGCTCGTGACGCGAACAGATGAAAGTCTAGGGACAGGATAAGCAGTCAAAGGAATTTCTCCCACAGGGGGCCCCTTCCACAGAAGCGTTGAGGATTTGCGCAGTAATTATAGCTCACAGGGACCCACCCACAGGAAGGACTTCTCCCCAAATCTTTCCAACCTTATCTAATAGTAAATTTGACATCAAAACTAGAGGTTCCGAATTCAAAATATGAGTAGTTAGAGAAAAACTTTACCAGTCTTAAAAGCAGGGACTGCACTTTTCATATTGGTATTAAGGCCTCTGTTAAAGGTGTCCAAGATAATGCCCGGTGCCGTACCATATTGTCTCGGTGCTTGGTATCAGTTTTCGGTGAGGGTCTTAAAACCCAGGCGACCCCTTTAGCCTTAGCCTTGTGATAGCGTCTCATATCTAGCATAGGACTTTGAGACCGCCGAGACGCTCGGGGATTCATAGATGATACCGAGGGTTAAAACAATTTCACAACAAAAGTCTACTATAAATGATCTGCTTAGAAAATTTCAATAAACTTATGTTTGTGGCTCATGATGTCGACAACCAGAAATCATCACGTGCAACTCCTTTAGTGCCGGGCATCAGTTCGAAAACTACTATGCCTACTTGTTATCGTTACATGAGACCCTGATACTATTGGTGCGACCCCGTTTTCGAATATGCTGTCAGAGTAGTAGTCAAATTGGATTGGTTACAATGTAAGCATCAAGGAGGGGTATGCGCATTCAGACACGATCACCAGCGTCAGCACAAGCTGTAGTTTTTTTTATACCTCGCTAAATCTATATAAACTGCCACGGGGGCCTAAGCTGTGCGTAGACGTAGATGTCTTTGAAAAGTCGCTCAAAACGTAGCTTCATTTTGTCGTTTCGTATCGTACGGCTTTTTGTTCCAAACTCCCAGAAGTATACATCAATTCTCGAGGTCGAGATTTCGCAATCGCAATGTACACGGTACCCATGATAATTAATGGTGAAGAGAAAACCACGAACAACACTTTTGATGTAGTCAATCCTAGCAACAACCTCGTGTGCCACAACAGCGTAGCAGCAACGCCCAGTGACATCCGGGCAGCTGTTGAGGCTGCCGCGAGAGCCCTGGTTGGATGGCGCCAATCAACTCCTTCAACACGGCGGGACATCTTATTACGAGCAGCAGAAATCATGAATAGTGATCGCGAGGAACTAGCTGAGTATATGAAGATCGAAACCGGGAGTTCAAACGAATGGACGCAGTTCAATCTGAACAACTCTATCGATCTTCTCAAAGACGTAGCGGGCCGCATTAGCTGTATAGAGGGATCGGCACCGGCATTGTCGAACCCGAATATGAAATCTATGATCGTTAAGGAACCCTACGGCGTGGTGTTTTCTGTTGCATCTTGGTGAGTATCATAGGTACCTAGCTACTTAATTATAGCAGCCTTTTCAGCGAATTATGGAAGAAGAGATAGACTAACGCGTTTTAGGAACTCTCCCTACATTCTAGGCATGCGTTCAACTATCCTGCCGATTGCGGCCGGGAACGCCGTTGTGCTGAAAGGCTCCGAATTATCACCCCGCTGCTTCTGGGCTATTGCGTCAATCCTTCTCAAGGCCGGCCTCCCCCGAGGTGTATTGAACTACGTTTCTACGGATCCGACCGAGCATACGATGTGACTGAGGCCATTGTATCTCATCGCGAGGTAAAGAAACTCAACTTCACTGGCAGCGTCGCTGTCGGAAGGGTCGTCTCGGAGTTGGCCGCGAGGTATCTAAAGCCAGTACTGCTAGAACTTGGAGGACAGGCTTCCGCGATTGTTTGGGGCGACGCCGACTTGGACCTCGCCGTGAAGGAATGCGTTGCTGGGGCCTTCATGTATGCGGGGCAGTGCTGCATGTCTACCGACAAAATCATATTGCACAAGGCGATTCACAACGATTTCACCCAGAAGCTAATGCGGGCCATTAAAGCGGGGTTCCCATCTGATGATGAGGCAAGACTCATGATCCAGCCTAGTGGGAAGGATAAAGTAGTGAAGCTACTGGAGGATGCCAGGCGAAAAGGCGCTGTGATCACGTCTCCAACTCCGGAAGGAGAATCTACGACAGCTTCCGACGATGATCCAACACGGCTAGAACCACGAGTATTGTCTCGAGTTACGCCTGATATGGACATCTATCAACAAGAGAATTTCGGACCTACGCTTAGTCTCTTTGAAGTAGAGACGGAAGAAGAAGCTCTTCGAATCGTGAACGATGCCGAGTGTGGTCTTTCTTCCGCTGTCTTCACGCGAGACCTATTGCGGGGATTTCGGCTTGCCGAGGGGATCGAGGCTGGGGCCGTCCACATCAACAATATGACTATTCATGACGAGAGCGTCCTTCCTCACGGTGGCTGTAAGGCTAGCGGCTTCGGGCGATTTAATACCCAGCATGGGCTCTCGGAGTGGCTGAGAACTAAAACTATTACGTGGAAGAAGTAACACTATCTAGTGAATCTCGAAGCTGCCTACCTTGCTATTAAAGTCAGACATCAAATACTTCAACAATCCAGACACCCGCGCGTGCGTCTTCTAAACAAAGCTTCAAAAGGGAATCGAAGCCGAACAGCCCCTAAATTAAGCCAAGTAAAAGCATCTAGTCCGCTGCTGTGCAATAAAAGTGTTTCTAGTACTTGTTTCACTACTTTTCAGGCGTCTCAAGAGCTCTTTCAAGTTTCATAGACATGGTTTTACTAAGTCAACAGGCTTATCCCTACGACAAGGCTTGGGTTTAAGGGCTCGGAAAGGGGCTCATGTGCAATCAATAATTCTCTTGGAATCTAAAGGGTCTCTACGTTCTGAATTCTCTCTATAATGTATCCTTGCCCTTTGCCCCTATCTATGGCCAGCCCTAAAACCCTATATTCTGCCTCTCTCTTCCGGTTGGGACTCCGATTGTAGTCTTTCTCTGCAGATATCCATGCCTCTTCATCTATCTCGTTCAATCACCCCTTTATTCTTCGGTGTATGTATTGGTTTCCGGAGTGTAGTGGGCGTCTTAGGACCCTGTGCTCCGGTGGGTCATCCGTATGACTGTCCAATTCGACCGCTATATTGTCGTCAAGATTGTGCACTACTAGAGGCATCACCAGCTTTAGAAAGGGTTAATTTAAAGCCATAATAGCTAAATGAGCTATCGCGCCCGCCCAAAGTTTCAACATCGATATCCCATTTTGTCCCTTCGCCATTCAGGAGAGGTCTCATGAAGTGTGGTTGGCGGTAGGTGATGTAGATGAATGTGCCCGTGGGTTTGAGTACGCGGGTTAGCTACAATGCATGTTAGCCGGACGTAATGGATTTGGGGCATGTAATTCCCGAAGCGGAGGCGATGCTCTCACCTCTCTCATATAGCGACCTGTGTTGTCGACTACGTCAGGAGGCGGTGTCCATGGACTGCCATGAATCATGGCGTCAAGCGTCCCCTTATCGAAGGCAACGTCAATAGATTGGGAAGGGATGGCATCCATTTGGCGAATATCTATCTGTTTCCATTCGATGCCTTTAATAGCAGCATGTCGGGAAGTCATCATTTTGACAACGACGGCGGAGAAGTCAACACATAGTTGGTTATGGTAACCGAGTTTAGCTAAATCTTCCGGCACCGTCTGTTACCAGGAGGTATGATATTAGCGTTCTCATTCTCAATGACAACTTTTGCGAAGATCATGTAACGACCACAGTTCATACTGAGACGGCCATGCATCGCGCCCTTCAGTGGAAAAGACTCAGATTCTAACCAGACGTTGTGCACGTACACTGTCCCCTGAACCCAGATGCAATATCTTGGGATTTGACTCGGCCGGGTAAGCTTGACAAAGCGAGCGCTTCAGAAATTCTTCTAGGTCGGCAAATGAGCGAAACCATTCGTGAAGCTGCTCGCCAGGTATTGTCTCGTCATATCGGGCGTCCCAATACCCCGGCTGGGTGAGCTTCACAAGTTCCTCGTCTGGAATCATGGGCAGTGTAGGTAGAAAAAGAAGCTATAGAGAGAGGTATGATCCCAAGGTGTTTTATTAATGAAAATCGACGTCGTTAAGAAGTAGGCCGGATATAGACTTCTGAGGTTGGGAGGAGGAGAGGTTGAGAAACAAACTGACCCAATCTCCCATGCAAACATGTACTGTGTCACTACCATGTGCTGAAATCACACCAATGCGATCCACGACACCCTTGTTGACGTTACTAACATTAAATCAGTTACATCAGTCTCTAATGGCTTTGAAAAACGGAAACTTGAAATAAATGAGCTTGATAATTCAGTATCAATTTAATGATTAGACGAATAGCGTGTAGATGCACAGGACATAGGTTGGGGTATGCACTGCAAAATGCACTGTATCTTTATCTTATCGATAAATCTTTTTCGCTCTAACTTCCACAGTCCTTGCATAGTATGCAAACTTATCACACTGTGTCCAGGACCTATAGAGTATATGTATCCTGTAAGAGCTTCTTATAATTGATTAATCGTTGAATACGGGGCACGGCGCCCAGAATACCACGCCTATATGTAGATGATGTATGGGGTCTGCTATTAATACAATAAAGATTTATCGCTAGCCTACAGGGTCGGGTCATCTCCCGGCTACCGCGCCGGCGACCACCCGCTCCTCGGCCCCCTTGTACCCAGCCGCCAGGACCTGTCTCTCCATGTATAGATCTTCCGCCTCGACGTTCCATGCAAACCGCTGTCTCGCTGATGGGTTTGTGACTAAAACCTTCAGTGCCAACCCCCTCTTCGCGACACGGAACTGCTCGACCATCTTATATAAGAACCGCACCAGCTGCATCTCCATCGACCTTGCCTGAGTGCCATTCCAGTGTGCCCCGTCGAACAATACGAACACCATACCCGCAGGTAACTGACTGAGAACCATAGAAAACGCAGTATATCATTTCTAAATCTCCCGATGCTGGCCGTTGAGTCACTATAGATGGACCTATAGGCGTCGGGAACGACGCATTTGGCATCGTAGAAATTAGTGGGTAGGGTGATAGCCCGCATAAGCCCCTTACCTCCCTGAAACTTCGCGCCGGCAGCTGTGTGTAGACCACAGATGAAAGTGAGCGTACGCATTCCTGGTGTGCGCATAGTCTTTGCCATGACCCCACACAGGTAGCTCGGGGTCGAGAGGGCACTCTGGTCGATGGTCTCGCTCTCGTGCACCACGATAAAGGCAGATTCGATAGAGCGGAGCCACTTCGTGAATCAGAAATGCCAGTAGTAAACTACACTTTGATCTTGTCCGAGCCAAGGGCACGATTCTCCTTTTACTACGCCACCAGGCACCGGCTAATTAGACGACAGGGAGAGGAGTCATTATCCTCCTACATGGCGTGCCAGGGGTGGGCAAGACGTCTACTGCCGGTAAGCTCTACATATCCACACGACTACCTCGTGAAAGATATTAACATGTATAAAGAGTGCGCGCCGAAGCGAATAATAGGCCATTACTCCCGATTACCTGCGGTTCGTTGTCTAATTCTCAAAATTCTAGCCTGCGGCCGGCCGCCCAACAATAGCTTTTTAAAATAGGTGACCTTGGTACGACTCCTAGAGAGGTGGAAGACAAACTCCAGGAAGCTATCCAGCTGGCCCAACTATGATCTTGCACAGCGCATCCATGATGATATTCAGCGCAATGCTCTGGTGTCAGGTTAGTAATTCGTTATCTTCTAGCTGCGCAAATTCCGCCGAGGTATTCGTGCCCCATCACGTTATCTTAATAAGAATCTTGTGTTGCTGACTAGGCTGCCTGAGATAGTTTTCCTTCGCGTTCTTGAGTACTACGAAGGCATCCTCTTCCTCACGAGCAACAGAGTGGGTGTTTTTGACGAAGCGCTCAAGTCTTGTCTACACATGGCACTCTACTACCCGCCTCTCCAATGGAAGTACACCCAGCGCATATGGAAGAAGCATTTAGATAAGCTGAAAGAAAGCGAGCTATTCGATCTCGACTACGATGATATTCTCGACTACGCCGAGACATTTTTTTGGCGAGCAGGATAAGCTTAACTCTACTATTGGGCCCGTCTGGAACGGTCGACACATCAGGAATGCCTTCCAAAGTGCAGTGGCCCTCGCGGGATACAAAGACAATGGCACTCACAAAATAGTGTTGAACGGGGACCATTTTGAGAAAGTTTCAAGGGTGTCCAACCAGTTCAACAATTACCTCTGGAGCACACAGTGCAAAACAGATGCTGACAAGGCGACTAACTGGGGAATCCGCCATGATGGCTGGGTCAAGACTGGCTCAACTGGTAACATGGCTGAGCCGCAAATTAAGAAGCTGGAAAGAAGCGAGTCAATAGATGGGTGCTATGGCCTTTGCACCGAACCCGGCGGCCCAAGTTCCTTCGTATCAACAGACAACGGTTCCGTCAGGAGCGCTGCCTATGCAAGGGCTCCCACAATATCAGCAGCAGAGCGTATACCAGCAAGGGATAATGGGAATCCAAAATGATACCAATTGGCAGGGACATAGCCAGTTTATCCAACAGCGACAGTACGCATACCACCATCAACAGCAGCAGCAACAACAACCACCACAGCAACTGAACCCTTACCAGCAACAACATCCCCAGCTACAACCATTCCATCCCCAGTCCCAGTCGCAACCACAACAGCCCCAGAGGGGCTTACAAGGCCAGATTCAACATAACACGGCATCTCAGAATGCACAAGCATAACCGCAGGGTAACATGCAATTTAAGGGCCTCTCTAGAAAGCCCAAAAGTTTCAGACAACCTCCATTAAGCGGAGGAAGTAAGCCCAATAGAAAAGAGCATGAACCAAGAAGGACGGTTTGCTTCGGCCCAGTCTCCGGGGACTCAGACACATCTAGTTGCGCTGCCGGACGACGATATGACGTCCCGTCACAGGGTGTCGGGTGGGAGATATGACTAATCCTCGCAGGGTGGTGCACGACTACTCTTTGATACCTCTTGAACTAAGGGGACACGGCCTGTTTTCATACAGAGTTCAACTATTCCTTTCTTTCCATCTTGTAGCTGTCCTCAGAACCAGAGTCTGAATCTGTTTCTAGGCAATAAAGCGAGTGACGACTTTTTGGTGGCTGACTGTGGGCTTTTTATGTTGCGAGGTTGGTGTGATACGGGGCTGATGAGTTGCTTAATGAAATTCAACGACCTAGCATGCGATGATGGCCTTTGATCTTGTTTTATATAGATGAGAATGACTACTTCGTTTTGATTGCCAGTTACTAAGAGAACCAAGTTGGTAATTCGATAGGCGTGGCCGCACATAGCTTATGGGCAAAGCAACAACGGCGCACCGGGAGCGGCGCCATATACGAATCGAGCGAGTGAATAATGCCGATACACACAATACAAATCCAGGTTAAGAATAGTTATATCACGGAACATCATTAACACGAGTTGCGCGGACGACTTGGGTGGTTTGATAGTTTCAATTGTGTTAAGCTGTCATCTTGGATGAGTCATGGCTCAATCCAAAGCGACTCGGTGAGGCGCTTGACCCATGCAAGGTTGGGCCAATCCCATTCATCAGCCGTTGGTATCACTTGTTCTCCTTATCCGTATTCCAAAAAATATTCCGTTCCCATATCCTTTCCCGTTATCATAAATGAGTACATGTCCTATTGTGGACTTTTAGGCGCTGGGGGTCATGCCCATGCGGTCAACGCCCTTCTTGATGCGTCGGTCGACGTTCAGCGCCATCTTCTCGAGAGGCAGCTTGTTGTCAATTCGCTTGACGGTGCGCGCGACACGGGGCTCGGCTCGCTGGGTAAAACGCTCAGCGGGGGCGGCGATGCGGGATATACTACGTTCCCAGCGAGGGGCCCAGCGAGCAGTCTGTGCGGCGAGGCGTTCCTCGGCGCCGGGGAGCATCATGTAGAAGGGGGCGAAGGTCGCTATGCCGGCCATGCCGATGATGGCAGTCTCGCTGCCTCGTGCGGCGGGGATTCTGACAGGCATTTTTGATGATTGGTGGTGTTTTGATTGGAGTGGAGATTGGTCTGAGATGGCAGTGTCAGTGGGATTGATGAACCATCGAGGTAGAAGGCGTAATACATACCTGACTCTCTAGGAGCCTGGGGGGTAATGCTATAACAAAGAGGATTCCTTCATTCGACTACTTCGGGGTGAAGCAGATGATGTAATGTGAAATGGGATTGTTGAACAAAGAAGAGATAGCGAATGGAATGCAAGACACGGGAGAGAACTCGCTCTTTAAATCAGGTGATGGAGGGTTGCGTGTCCATTGAGACCTGACGATCCTCTCTCCTCTCTCTCTCTCTCTCTCTCTCTCTTTCTCACTACACTAATGGGAAACCATATAACATAGTATGGCGGATTGGACGAATGGGGAATGAGGTTGTAGCATCGAACCAGGGTAGCGAAGCAGAGAAAGCGGGGTAGACCAATAGCAGCAATGAGTCGTGTTGCATTACAAGCCCAACTGCCCAATCATACGACTCCAAGTCGAGCGACCGTCAGCTCATGGCTGCGCCTAGCGACCAGGATAGTTGGAGAATGCTGGTCGAGTATGACGAGGTTACATAGTACGAGCCCATCTTTGGTGGCGTGGTGCGAACTCGTTGCGCTATTGTTACGATACCCTGTCTACCTGCGTCTAGGCATCACACCATGGATGGTTTCGACCACGCCTAAAGCGAATCGTGGACACACAAAACGGTTGGTCTGGCCAATCATTCATTTCTTCTTCACGTAAGCTGGTTGAGGCTCTGCGGATATCAATATCAAACACTCCAAGTCCCGTTAATTCTGTTTTGAAAAGACATGTTGGTGTCGTTTCGCGTGTAAGTCGAACCAAGAGGACGCTATGGGTCAGCGCCGTCTGGTTGCCATGATCCAGACTCAGGGGCGCCGCGCTAACCCCCCGCTTCCCCAGACACGCCCAGACGGAATAGTGGCGAGAGTGGGTTCTTATCGTCGCGCTGTCGAAGTCTAAACTCCACCTACCACTACTAATTTAGCACATCCCGTCAGCGAATCCACCTGCCCCGGATTCATTCAGCGGGCCTTTGAGCGACTAAATTAACCCCATGTTGATCAACGACCAAGACCCTCCCAAGTTACCCAAGTATTAGTCACTGCAACGCATACAATACAGGTGTTAGGTACTTGGCCTAGAACCTCGAGCGTATCTCGCTACGACTCCTTAGGTAGGTACTTCGTAGACAGTTATAGGCCCGGAGGGCCTGGGTGGTCATAATTTGTAATCCATGGGAACAATATACGTGTTGCAAAATAATGAGATAAATGTTTATTTTCGATATGCGATAAACGACAATGATCCATCAAATGATACCTATGGTTAGATATAGGTACCTACCTACTGTATGGGCCGGCTGAATAATGTGTCAGGTGATTTACCTCTGTGCGTCAGGAAACAAGGGCCGATTGATCGACCTAGGAGCTGCGGGTTACAAGCCGGGGGTTTGGTGGCATGTGAAAGGCGCTGCGACAAGCAAAAACAATCAATCTCCCCGTTCCCTCCTAATCAATCCAACCCTCAATTTAAGCCTCCATCTACGTTAGAAAAAAAGTGATAGTTTTTAATCTTATTGCAATCTTATCTCAGAAGGTGAATTGCCATTATGGCGAGCGTCGTCGGCAGAGTTCCGCTGTATATCCGTCGTAAGTCGGTAGCCGGTCCGTGCCACTGCCTTAGGTAGGTAAGTATTCACCGACACCGCCACAATAACTTAGTACTTATTACATCACTAATTAGCTAATCCATGGTTGGGTAGAAAGATTGACAATGGTTCACCTATTAAACAGGGTATGGGCAAAATGTCAACGAACACATTTGGTTCGTACTATAATATATACTCGTAGACGTTCGATTACCGCTCGAGGACAATGAGAGCCCAAGTGACCAGCTGCTTAGGATAATCGATGATGCAGTGGCCGCCACCCCTATCCTCAATAGGTTAGGTACCTTAGCGATGCGGTTCATCTTAGTGGCCTTAATGTCGTGATATCGTTAACCTTAGAGCATTTATAACAACTCGAGGCTCTTTTGATTCATGAGCATCATTTTACAAGGCATTGGAAATATAGTTCATGTCTAGTAATCTGCTAGAGTAATAGAGATCATAGCCTCTATTGGATCCTTTCCCTTTGCGGCCTATTAAACGCAATATGGCGTTTCTCAACAACACCCACTCCGACTCTCTCATACAAAGCGATATCATCGGCAATTCCGTTTTGAATGAACCAGCAACACCCAGTGTCTCTGGGAGTCGTCAACAGATTGCGTCTTGCTCTTCCCGAGGATGACGCACTGGATAGGATGGTCGAAAGTTCTATCAGGGTTATCCATGATGCTCTGCCCACTCTCAGAGTCAACGAGGTTCCAAACCGGTGCTTCCAGTTCTAGTGGCGAGGGTGGGATGTTTTTATCTCGCGTCCTATCTTCAGTCATCATAGCATTTCGGCTGTCTCTTGCTGAAAATGGGGAGATGATGTCCTCGGACCAAGCAACCTCCCCGAACGGGATGGTCAGGTAGCGGATCTCGCCGTCGTGGGCCATCCACGACCACGAGGGGACAGCGACATCGCGGAAGCTAGTGATAGGCTTGAGGGTGTTGCCTGATCGTTGCCAGAGTAGGGACCGGTGTAGATAGATGTCGAAGATGCCGACGCCGCCGCTGGTGCCGAACGTTTTGATGAGTCTACTCTCCAGCCCTCTGATGGCTATAGGTCGATCGGAGGGGAATGACAAGGCTAGTCTAGAATATAGCTCATAGAGATCTTGGAAAATCTCTATCCTCAATCCCTTGGCGAATTGGTCGACCGATCGCGGAAAGTTAGGATCGCCGAGGAAAGATGCCTTGCGACTATGGTGAATCTTCAAGTTAGCGCCCCGACAAGTGGTATATGGTATGTGCT
This sequence comes from Amphirosellinia nigrospora, assembly GCA_004123355.1. Taxonomy (NCBI): domain Eukaryota; kingdom Fungi; phylum Ascomycota; class Sordariomycetes; order Xylariales; family Xylariaceae; genus Amphirosellinia; species Amphirosellinia nigrospora. The sequence continues at coordinate 511,691 of SCHM01000006.1, read as the reverse complement.
ATAGAAGAAGAGTATAGCGCAGGAGGAGTAACAGGAACACCTACTTCTTCATCCTGGTCATCGTCTCGCACCGCACCCCTCCACCGCACTCCCAGTACGACTGCCTCTCCGTGAAGTAGATTGTCCGACGCTACAGGGCCCGCTCCTGCAACACCCACCCGCGCTGGTTGAGCTCACTCTGGTCCACGTCGCAATAGAAGTCATCGATGGTTTCGCACACAAAGTAGGCGGCAACGGTGTCCTGGAGCCCCGGCATAATGACGGATCGTCTTGCCGGGCGTGGTTTCAGGAAGCCATCTCCGCTCCCAAAGCACAGCTCGCGGCGATAGTGCAGTAAGCTGAGCAAAACACACGCTCCATGAGCTTCGACTCTGTCTCCCAATCAAAAGGGTCGTCTTGGATGATGCAGAGGGAAGTCGATCCAAAGATAGTGCAGTCCAAGGCCGTAAGCGATTCTCACAGCATCCTGGAAAGTGCGCGGTAGGGCTGCTATCTCTATGCCCTGCTTCATCTTCTCGATGTTTGACGTGTATGCACAGAATTTTGTGTCCTGTTGAGGCGATCCCATCGGTGCGAGAGTGTTGCGTAGTGTCCAAGCCTAGCGTGGGTTTGGTCATTGACTAGGAGCTGGATAATACCGGTGTCTTTCTTTCGAATGTCGAGCAGTCGCGTTGGAATGAAAGAGTCGGCCGTAGGATAGCACTCATGATTGCGGTCACAATCTGCGATCCATTCTGTCAACACTTTGAGATGCATCTCGCTAGCGGGGTTGGGTAGTTCAGGGAAGCCAATTTGTACTTCTTGCTGAGAGGTGTTTTTGGGAACTAGCTGCATGTCAGCAATCTCGACTGGATACAGACGGCCAGGGGTTGTTCCTAGGGCGTACGGAGGGTTGTGCAAAGATTAGCCACCAAATGCTTTCGGTCATCTCTAAGGGTAAGATAACAGCCGGCTCTTAAGAAATGGACTTGTCGGTTGCCATGTTGTTTAAGCCAACCGCGTACACTCTGTAAAAGTAGTTTACAAAGCTCACAGCCTCCACGGTTCGCTGTATCCTCCAATCCGGCCAAAGAGTCTGAGAAACTGCATGTCGGGGACCAAAGCCTCAGGTTACGGCAACAGCCACAGAGCCTAGAAGGAGTACTTAATCGTGATGAAAAGGTGTTGGGGCGGAGGGTGTTGAAAATGCCTCTCGCAAATGCATCATCGGGGGCATAATCCCAAATATCATTCAGCTGAGCAACTATTAACAATAACTAATTCGCTAGGCAGTGAAACTCTCTTGAACCGGAGGGTTCAGGCGGGGCTTACCGGCTAGATAAAGGGAGCAAATGAAGTCGTTAGGTTATTGCACTTTCTAGCACGAATAAATCAAACAACGATAGCTCAAGGTTAAACTTACTGTCTATAAAGCACTAGTTAGTTAAACGTAGGGGCAACATAGATAAGGATCCTCTCTGAACGTGAAGGGGAACTCACGAACTAATAAATGGGCTCTCATCAGTACTAAGTACTTATCATCATGGGGATATACGGTGAAGTTTAGGACTTACTCTCTAGATAACCGCGACAACCGAATATCTAATTAGCTCCGAACTATCGCATAAACCCATGATTAGGCTCTTTTATGTTCACTTACAGTATACTAAGCACATGAATTAGTGAGACGCTACGCCTTATGACTAGGTCGGAGAAGGTCAAGTGATAGACTCACGTCCTATAGAATTTGTTAGGTCAATGATTGGCAGCAATTAAACTGGGAGTCTCTCTGAAGTAACTCACATGGTGCTAGAGTGAAGAATAATTAGCTCCTATTGCCTCAAAGAGTGCATATTCAGCGTACCCGAGGCGCAACATTAAGGAAATTGGAAACCTCGGGCGGTTGTGTGGCCTTATCCGGCCTAGTGGCCTCGTCTGCCACCCCATTGTTCAAGTTGATCGGGTCAATGCTCCCCTCCTCTAATAACGCGAGAATGCTTTCCAATTCGTCTTTCATGACACGGGCATAGGGGCGGCCTGGCTTGTTGGAGCTATTCTTTTTGACCAACGGCGGGCTGTTTGTGGCTTTTCTGATGGTTGAAGGGGCTATGATACGAAATTCAGGCAACGACTGGGCGATGGTCTTTTGTTCAAGAGGAAATTCGTCCCCCACGTCGTAATCATCCTCTGTAGAGCCGCATGGTACTGAGAGGGCGCCTTGGACGCATTTGCAGGTGGACTGACTCTCTGTCTCTGGTTCAGGGTGCTCATCATCACTGAGGTCGACAAGTAGCAATTTGTTGGATATCAGATCGACCAGGCGTCGAGTAGCTGTGCCATTCGAACAATAAGGCTCCGTTTGAATCTTGGAAATCATGCTATCCACCATGGGATGCCGGGTCGCGATCCGCTTTTGCTCCTCAGTGGAGAAGAACTTGAATTTCCCAGAATCGGCGTCGCCAGTCGTGAAATTTTGTAGCTCCTTCTTCCCGTAAATTAGCCAAATGGCAAATTCCAAGAATATGCATCCCATTGACCAGACGTCGAATCGACGTGATAGTTCTTTGTATGGGTGGGTTTCTAACTCGGGAGCTGCATATCTCCTAGTCGAGACCCTAGTATCAGTTTTGGAGCGCAATTTGATATGTTCACCATGGACTTTGGCTAGCCCGACGTCTATGATGACTAGTCTGACCGTAGCATCAAGCTCCTCCTTATCTCTAGCAGGTAGACCATCATCTGCCTTGAAGCAGACGATGTTCTCGGGCTTCAGGTCACCGTGGCGCAGACCCTGATTAGACAATTCGTTAATAGCACTTGCTAAGCACGTGAGCTGTCGGAAGACTTTGATGAAGTAATCGCGATCTCTTGGTGCACCTTCTTGGCGGACCCAGAAGTCCCAAAGGTTTCCGTGCTCTGCCTAGGGAAATACGAAAGAGTACTCCATTTTCGGGTCTGTGTGAATGTAGGCAATCGCCTTGATCACGTGCACGCTTGAAAGATCGCGTATACCTTTCAGCGCCATTGCCTCTTGCTCAGCTTCCGTTTCATTAGAATGGATTAATTTCTTGACTGCGACGCAGAAGTTCTTATTGTCATCTAAAACTGTTTGCTATTGCAACTTAGTCCACTTGTGGTACAGAAAGAATAAACTAGGGATACAAATCCTTACAATGTTGGATTTGAAGCATTCATGATAAATGCTCCTCTTTTCGACGCGACTATACTTTGAACTGGTACTCTTCAACTCCTTAACTGATTGAGTATACGGTAACCGCATATCGGACGGAATTTTGTACCGAAACCGTTTCTTAGTAAATACTAACGGAAAAAATTGCCATTGATGATTATCGCAAAATTCCACGACATTGGTGTACGTCCATCCACCCGAAGAAAACATTTCCTGGAGAACCGTGTTTGAGGCCTTGTTGAAATAGGATTCAACAGACCAGTCAGTTCGGGAACCCCCGTATTTGATCGGCAACATGCTCTCGTCGAAATCATCCCTGCAGAATCTTCTAATCAAATGCGGCGTGCCCATCTTGATCAGAACAGCGAACACCGAAAGTGCCCGCTCTATGACGAAGTTCGCCAATGTCGGAATATCGACCCCCACTCCAAGACTCTTGATGCAAGTCGGCTCATTAAGGATTTAATTCACAGTCTGGATCTCTAGGAGAGGCTCCAGTGAACTTCGTATGAGAAACCGCTCTCCTTGGTTTATACTTGACTTTCCCAGCTTCTCGGTAATGTCGTCCCGAATAACCTCGAGCATGGTAGATTCAACAATCGATGAGACGCCGGTCTCTTGGTTTTGGGTGGGTATGGCTGTCAAGTTACGTAGACTCTGTTGGGGAGTTAACGAGTCTAGAAAAGTTATGTCTTGTCTGGCTATAGGGCCGTCTGTAGTTTCTTGGTGGTCTCGCTCTCCGCTGGATATCAAACTGTTTTCGTGAGAGTCGCGAGTATAATAGCAATCACTCGAAGATACAATCCCACTACTTTGTAACTGCCGCTCAAAGTATTTCCTAACAGCCTATAGCGATTTTCATATGAGTAAGTGGTTTGCTTGCATGGAAGGTCATAATCTTGCTTTCTGTGAAGAGCACAGACCTGAAGTGTAGACCCGACCCAATAACAAACTCCTCGCATCCCAGCCATCACGGACCGCGGTGTGTCTAACGGTGACACAGGTCGGGCAAATTAGGCAGAAATGTCAATTCACTGAGATGAAGGAATCGTACTGTTCGTGTTCTAAAACCAGAAACGGCACATCCAAGGCCGCCGAATCAAAAGACCGTGGAAAGGCGAACACTGCCAATCAGACCTTTACACTTTGTTGTAGGACTTTGAAGCGAAGGTGAAGGGTAAGAATCAGATGACTCTCGCATGAGGCCGTACGCATAGGAAGTTTCATCTCGATGAGGGGTTTGCAGCCCTGGTACCCTCCAACTCAGAGAGGCGTTCACAGCCTGCCTTATCAATGCCCCCTTGTATGCTGACGAACGCTTGCCTCCATACAGCACACGACCATAGAAAGCCCAGTCTATCGTAACATGCATGATACTCACCGAAAATAGAAATGATTGGATTGATCATTCATGCAATATTCGTTATTGAGTTTTTTTAATGGAAGAGCTGTCGAATAAACTAACAGGGCTCTATAAGTCGCCGCCACCCAAAAGAGGTTATTAACAAGCGAGAGCTGAAGCTGTATGTCTCTGTGGCCAGCCTATATTTATATAGCGTGGCTAAACCACCAATTGCAACTGTTCGTAACAAGCCAATATAGCGCGTATCTCCAATAATGAGCAGCGTGCTCGAAAAAGGGGCCCTAACATGAAATCTTGTTACGCTGTAAATTGATTTAGGCGTGATAGATATAATGAAAATAATGAGAAAGAAACTCTTCGTTTTTAAGCTGGACATGACTGGATGGGGTTAATAGAACCCCCCCTGACGAACGTTGTAACTCTGACACGGTGTCTTCAATCTCGAGGCAGTGATGACTCTCTTCAGATCATCTATTACAGCAGTAACGTTGGCAATGGTACGAGTAGGCCTCCAAATTCATTCAGGGCAACGAGTGGCAAATGCATGGCTTGTGTTTTTAAAATTCCTGAGAGATCAACAGGAAACCCTCTCGGGCGTCGGGCGCCGAATTGCTGACCACCCGGGTCCATCTGCAGGACTATCCACGAGAATCTGAGAGGCATACGGTTTTCTGTCACACAAATACAATTTCATTGAGAGCAACAATGAGGTTTACTTCATTGAATTTTCACGTGGCGCATTTGCCGCGCAGTCCTTAGCGTCATTCATTAGTCCGACTGGCTTGCTGCCAAAGGAGTCACCACACTCTGGCCAAATCGGAAACCTGAAAACCCCTGAGGAGTATAGAAAGAAGATGGGGGTTCTAGAGCAGTCGAGAGCTCTGCGCAAAGTCGAAATCACTGCGCTTACTGTGTGGGATACGGCCTCATCCTTGGGCTTTCCGGCACACCTACCCCTTCGGCCCCTAGCATTCGTCGGAGATAAAGTTCTAGAGCGCGTCAAGTATGTCTTTCAAACATTGGCACTTGATGAGGGAGGACGAAATTCATGCCGGTTGTGTGGCAGTCCAAAGAAGTCAATGCCAGAGCCAGCCAGTGTTGGTTCCTTGGAGGCCATAGCGACGTCACTGGCAGTGGGGGCATTGCTCTCGGAGCGGTAACACTTCTATGAATGATTAGAAGACTGTACCGGCTTCTTAGCCAACAGAAACGCGGCGGCTACCTTCGGTCAACTACGACTAGTATCCTAAACTCCCGACGAATCTTCAATGAGATACATTTTACCGTGAGACTAAGCATACAAAATATTAATCAATCTCAATAAAACCGTCGTGTCATTAAGCGGTGGAAAGTATACAAGGGGCATACGCACAAAGTACAGCAGTAGCACTTTCTGGATAGGCCCGGGGATTAAATGCTGAATGAACACGACCCGACCGCGAAAAACGAAGAGGAGTTCAAATATCTCAAATCATGGTGTAAACCGCCGCTAACTGAGCGCCAAAGTAAGACAGACCGAAGACACGAAGCCTTTGAGTACACAGTATATGAAGAGGGAATAGCTATTCCTGGTCCCCTGGAAACAGGCTAGCATCGTATCAACACTTAATATGCTGTAAACAATAGATTCATAGTCAGTTCATTCTTCATATGTTTTATGCGCTAATAAATACAGTCACCTGCCCCTGTCTTCCCAGTAACACATAACTGGGTGCAGGCTGGACCGGTGTGAGAGCTTCTGGACGCTTCCCATCATACTTGGGGGCCATAAACATTGCATTGCAACTTTCGGTAGAAAAGTCGTTGGCTCTCCGGGCCCTCCGATGCCCACCACTCCATGCATGATGTGTTGCCTAGCTGTGTGAAAGAGACAAACAGGGATTTCCAAGCCATCTATCTATTCCATGTGGTAGCTGAATCCTGATGGTTGCCACCCACGCATGATAACTCACCTACTTCACGACAGTAGTGTCCAATCACTTGGAGCGAGCATCGTCATATCTTCTTGCATGAACAGGTCGTCTCAATTCCCAAGTTAGATGATTGGTTCAATGACTGCTACCGTTTGCTACCCTGCTTTGGAGCATAGTTGATGGTAGCTCACAGTCTGACACAGGCAGCTTCATCTGGTCGCGCCAACGTGATGCTCTGATTATGAGGGACAAGAGGCTTAGAGGGAATGACGAGGAGAAGGCTATGCGGGGTCGTTGGTGTATATCTAGGCAGTTTCCTACGCTCATGCGCTCGCATCCAACCCGCTCACCTGAGGTTAATCGTACGCCACAGCGAACATTGAGTATCGTAATATTGAACCAATTCACAAGCATATATTTAAGTTCTAGATTTGAGCCCACTTCCGCATCAATGATTTTGCGCCAAAAGCTGCAGGATGCTAAAGAGCTATGCCTCCTGACTAGGCGGAAACATATCCGGCCAGATATCATTCGCAGTATAATCACAGTCCAAAGTGTTAGAGATGAGCTTCCCTCCAATTTAGGCCGACGGCTCCTACCATGCTGGGACTGGAACCTGGAAGAGAAAGTCCAACAAGCTAGCAAAGTCATCGCTATCCTGGTACTGCTAGGCAAATGCGATTGTATCGATGCTCTGCTGAGTGATGAATTGACCGACGATCATTGCCAGGAACAGGGATCAGAGACCAGTTAGACAAAGAGACTCCTCGTATATAGCCATATGGTCACGTAGAGCCCACGGAGATGACTTCACTGGTCCTCTGTGCAACAACAGATGTTTACACCCTACCCTTGCGTGGATCGTGACAATCATCTTCTTCTTGTAAAGGATGGAAGGTATCTCCGGTCAAAATGCGGCAAGAGGAGCTTCAAGTCATTCAAGGCGTATAGAGACCTAGAAGACATGTTCCTTGAAACCCAATGGGACGTCTGGGCACCTATTGTGGACTTCAAAGCCGGCAATTTAACACCAATTCCCCTTCAGCCATTTGCCACACTACCATTTGACTGTAATGTGGTGTATACAACCTCTTACAGCGACATATACAGAGGTGTGCCATGGCCGTCACAATGTGAGGGAATCGAGGATACAGTGAGCTCAGTCCAGGTTTTTCCCTCATGAGCGCAGCTAATTTGAATGGCATGAAGCTACACGGGGAAGCCTGCGTTGCTATTAAGCAATTCAGAGATGCGCCGAAAGGCGCGAAAGATAGTTTTTATCGTGACGAAATGATCAACTTGGGGCGGATCCGGATGATTGAGGACGAGCACCTCAGTAAGCCCTTGGCCAGCTGTGACCAAGCACGTTGTATTTTCTTTCCATGGGCTCGTGGCGGGAACTAATGGGACTTTTGGTCCGAATTTGGCCCACGGGAACTCGAAAGAACAACTGATGTCTTCCTCTGGGCTCTTCGACAGATTACCGCCCTCACGCATGCCCTAGAGTTGATCCATCAGACTGGGACCCGCCATGGAGACTTGAAGCCATCTAATATTCTCCATTTCACTGATGATAATACCAAACTTGGTACCTTGAAGATCGCAGACTTTGGTGTGTCTAGGACGCACGAGGTAGAAACCGGTCTTCGGACAAAGCCTACCATTACCAAGGCCTCGACTCTTACCTATGAAGCCCCAGAGGCACACGAGCCCTATAAAAATCTGTTGAGTCGGTCACGAAAATACGATTGCTGGTCTAGTGAGTAATACTTGGCATCATTGTCCCCGTATTCCAGCTCAGTCTCAGAACAAAAGGCCCCTTAGACTAGATTAGCACCCTTACGTTCTCTCATGCCCCCGAAAGCCTTACAGACCTGACTGTTGCTAATTCTGAATTTTATAGTGGGCTGCATCATGTTGGAATTCGTCATATGGCTTCTGTACGACTCCGCCGCTATTGAGAGCTGTAGGGGTAACCGTGACCCCCTGATTTCGCGTATTACCGACCTATTACCAGGCCTAATGGGAATGAGGAAAATATAGAAAATGGGATGGAAGTACATCCTGCGGTGAGAGAGGTAATCCAGGGGTTAGAGAATCATATATGGTTTAAAGGCACAGCTATGGAGATCGTCGTCAAGCTCGTTGAATCGCATCTGCTTAAAGTTAAGCCAGAGGACCGCCTCGGAGCGGGCGACACTCATGAAGCACTCCGGGTAATACTAGCCGCCGCCCAGAAGGACACGGCCCCATTTACCAGAGAAGTCGATCCGATGGCACCTGTGCCCTCAATATTCAGTCAATTAGTACAGGGAGTTTCCGTTAAATCAACTTATGAGCAGTATTGACAGGTTGGGGCCTGACCATAGTATGAAAAACATAAGTGTATAGGGTTTAGATTGTATCATCTGGTCTGGGCTGGTTTCTATGAAGTATTGCAGTTTGGGAGGTAATGTATTATGATGGAATATGTCAGACGTAATCTTATAGGAGCCGCTGTAGTCTAGGAGTTTTACAAGGAAGAGTGGCATCCCAAAATTCCCGTTGATTGATCGTAGTTTAGTTATGCCCATGGAAAAAATAAGAAGAACTCAAATTACTACATAATTGATTATTTCACTTAAGTACCAACTATAACGAATACTCACGATCGTGTCAAACGCCGGACGCAAACACGGCGAGTTGCGCAGACATTCTAGTTACCTGGGTATCTAACATAGGCCTGTTATAGCTAACATATGATGCCACTCACCAACACAATCACGACAACTAGCTTTCAACAAAGAATGAAACGAATTTCGTGCAACAGAAATTTTTGACACAGAGATAGAGATAGAGAGGGAATATAAAGTGGTCAGCTAGGAAAATTAGTGGTGGCCCATTCCCAGATCAATAGATCAATATGCATGTTCCGGGGCGGAATTACGAAGCGGGAAAAGACCAGGAAAAGTTGTAATGTTGGAGTTATTTCAGTCAAAGCCTCTTGGTTTAATTCTCGTCGTCTCATACAACACGATGACGAGAACGAGTGGTAACGACAGAAACTAGTAATACACTAGCTCGATCTTATAAGAATGTATGTTGATGCGCGTTAAGATCCTATGAGTTATAAACCCAATTCGGCGGATTAACTGCGTGCAACGAGATCGACAAGAGGTGCCACCCAGGGGCGTCGATGTTGGCGTATTTCAGTTGCCTTGCCATCGTATACCCAGTTTACATCTCACATCCGTCGAGTTTCACTGATCTTGTCTAATGTCACCTATTTCTGTTCACTAACCCTAAATTTCTCCTAATTTAAGTCATTGTGGCGCACCAGGTTGTGGCGGTGGGTTGTCGGCCGAGAGTTACGGGGACGGGGTCGCGATCACCATCACGGCGAACTCGCGATCTCCGATCTCCGATGTGCCATATATAAACGACCATTAGCCGTGAAAATTACCGCTTGTAGCTTGCTCCATCTCCGTCTCCGAGTTAGATTATTGCTCAAAATAGATAGCACGTAACTTAGCGGACATAGCTGAATGAAGGCACCCAGCCTCTCTTCTTCTCCTCAAACCCGGCTTATTAACTCAGCTAGCGCTGTTGAAGCAGTACATATGATCCTCCAGAATGAGAATTGGGTACTGCTTCTTCTATCCTCATACCAGTCAAGAATGGGCGCTCGCGTCGTTCAGTGCAGCAAGACAATGACACGCCTAAGCTACCCTCCAGTAATCAAAGAAGGATTCATCATCGTCCCGGATCCGATAGAGTGGTAGCCGCTAGTTTGTTCCATTCTAGATTTTCATAGTGCTTATATCCACGACTAACCTAGCGGGTTTGGTTCATCTGCCGCATCCGCTTACCGGGGCGATGCAACCCACTACTTACGGGGCTCAGGGTTTACCGAGCTTGCTTACCGACGTCCTCCTAGCACGTTTTATCCCCGGCTAGAGCACCTATCCGGCGCCCTAAACGTCCAGATTCCACATAGTAGATATATAACACTCAATGATATAATGCGGATGGCTGTGCGGAGGGGTGGGGTATTTGGCAACAAACCCCGCGAGTCGTCAAAGAGAGAGCCACGGTCGGCGACCCGCATCACCGAGTTATATCGTCACACGCAACTGTATCGGAAACTGTTGACAGTAATGGAAGATGGCCTAATGAGATACTAAAGGATTCTTCAACTTTTCCAGAAATTCATCCATATAAAGAGCATCTTATTTCTCTTGTCAAAGACAACCTTAGCGTTACATTGAGCTATTAACACCGCTGCTTCCGTTCTGTCTACACTAGATTTAAATTGTGGGTAGTAGTGGCTTAGGGCCAGAAGTAACCGGCACCCCGATTCATCTACACCAGCGCGCATCTCGGGTTGCGCGAAAAAAAAGCAACGATGGCAATCATCATCTTCTCGTCTCACCCTTGACGCTGGGGCTGCCGTGATCACCGTAATCGCGTACTACGTCTATCCCTACTTCGTCACACACAGCCAGATCCGCGATATCCCGGGTCCGTTTCCCGCGCAATTCACCAATTGGTGGCTTTTATACACATGCCGCGTCGGCAAGAGGTATCTCATGGTAGATGAGGTGCATAGGAAGCTAGGACCTGTTGTGCGAATCCAGCCGAATCACGTCAGCGTCGCCGACGATGAGGCTATCCAGGTCATCTACGGACATGGTAACGGATTCTTGAAATCCGAATTCTATGATGCCTTCGTTTCTATCAAGCGAGGACTTTTCAATACGCGCGACCGTACGGAGCACACGCGGAAGCGGAAGTTGGTGTCTCATACCTTTGCTCCCAAGAGCATTAGCCAGTTTGAGCCGTATAGTTAGTCGCACAACCAATTCCAAGTCGTTCGGTGTTTAGGCGCAACGAGTGCTACCCTCCAGTCCAGGGGCCTTCGAAGCGCACGTGTGTATTCCTCATTTGAGCAAGAACTAACTCTATCATAGTTGCTGAGAACTTAGAGACATTCGTGAATCGATGGGATGAGCTGGCGGAGAAATCGCCCCGCGCTGATAAAACTGCGCACGTGGATTGTCTGAAGTGGTTCAACTATGTCGCATTTGATACGATTGGCGATCTCGCATTCGGCGCACCATTCGGCATGTTGAAGGCGGGTGCCGACATTGCCGAGGTCCGGACATCGCTGAACGCGCCATCAATCTATGCGCCGGCGGTCGAGATTCTCAACCGGAGAGGTGAGGTGTCGGCGACACTTGGCTGTTATCCGTCAATTAAGCCGTATGCGAAATGGCTTCCGGACCCCTTCTTCTCAAAGGGCCTTGCCGCTGTCGAAAACCTAGCCGGTATTGCCATTGCGCGGGTCAAGGAGCGTCTGGATAACCCGCCAGATATCAACCGCAAGGATCTCCTCGCCAGATTACAGGAGGGTCGCGACGAGAAGGGCGAACCCCTCGGATTTCAGGAATTGACCGCCGAAGCCCTGACCCAGCTCATCGCGGGCTCAGACACGACATCGAACTCATCCTGCGCCCTGCTATATCACGTAGCCCGAACTCCCGGGGTGCTCGGAAAGCTGCAAGACGAGCTCGACGCCGCGATCCCCAGCAACTCCACCAAGGTGCCCGACTACGAATCGGTCAGAAACTTACCGTATCTCGAGGCCGTCATCAGCGAAACGCTGCGCATCCACTGCACCTCGGGAATCGGGTTACCGCGGCAGATACCGCACGACTCGCCAGGGATCCATCTGAGCGGGCACTACTTCCCCGCGGGCACAGTCCTGAGCGTCCCGACGTATACGATCCACCACTCGACGGAGATCTGGGGCGCCGACGCGGACGAGTTCCGACCGGAGCGCTGGGCCGATGTCACGCCGCGGCAGCGAAACGCGTTTATCCCATTTAGTTACGGCCCGCGGTCTTGCGTTGGCAGAAACGTCGCTGAGATGGAGATGAAGATGATCGCGGCTACGTGGTTGCGCCGGTACGATGTCTTCCTGCGGCAGGAGGTGATGGAGACCCGTGAGGGCTTTCTGCGGAAGCCGCTCGCGTTGGAGATTGGGTTTAAAAGGCGCTTTTAAGTTCAAGCATGCATTATCGGATACCGGGTTGTCGATGCGGAATATTATGTCTGCCATGTGTCAGACGTTGTTACCCGGATAGGTGACGTCTGCTAGCAGTCTAGGTACCTACTGCCTGTATAGTAGCGACAATGTCCGAAATGCGCAAATTGGATATCCACCCATGAGAATATCACGGCTCCTTTTATAGCATCCTAAAACTCCAGTAATAGGTGCCATCATATCTTATGATGATACAAGAATGAATCAAATGTTCCAACTTCCAAGAGTTTAATGTGTTCATTGTTCTGATACGGCTGCTACTAAGAAAGCCGAAGGTATAATTTTCAGTGCTATGTACAGTTATTGCCCAATAATATCCGACTAAGCCTATAAGATACTGTCGTCTAGCAATATTTAATGCGCCAGCGATTCATAAGATGTTTTCACTATAACCACGGTTTTCGTTTCATCTCCTCGCCAAGTGCATCGTATGATATATATAAGTAAAAGCTCTCGAGGCCCTCGGATTCGGGCCGTCATTCCTCTGCACAAGGTCATCCGTTGGTAGGCAATTCGCCTGCTAATTTCAACACGACGACAGTTACAAGTCGTCTCACGAAATGGATGCCGTTATGCTATCACGGCCTTCGGATTGATATAGGGCTGAATCCTCTTCGCGTTCAGTAAAACCTTCAGTAGACTTAGGTGATGAGATAGTAAGGCACAAGCAGCCCAATTAAAGCCACTCGCATAGTCGGTCGACTGTCAAGACACCTCCGAAGACATAGCCAATTGGCTACGCGCTTGTGTTCCGCCGGTACGCCCGGCGAGGCGTCGGCATGGTAGCGCGGCAGGAAAGATTTCAATCGATGCCTTCGAGCCCGTGGTTGCGGTTGTTGCAGTCGGGAGAGTTTATTCGGTAGCTGCGCCCGGTCGCATTATCGCCAACCCCTTCCGAAGCCGCTGTCCCTTCAGATCCATGATGTTGTTCGATATCTCGGGCGAATTGACGAGAGTTGCGTAGGCCTGCGTTATTCTCTAAAGGGTATGCTGCGTATTCAAAACCCGGGTAATGCACCCCAATTGGTACCGTGCAGACATGCCGCTTCTCAACTAATCGGAGTTGGGAAGGAGAATTATTGATTGCTTCTGAGCCACAAGGTCTTGCATGGCGCCGTGTCTCCATCCTTTAACCCGGTGGGGAAATAAAGTCGCCGGCGTGCATGCTGCGCTGGCATCGATATAAACCACACCGCTATCCGGATGTGGCGTTTATTTGTCGAGGGAGAGGTGAGGATTTCTTTGTGTCAAACGCATTCGGCCATTCCCATTGCCGACCCCCCTCTATGTGTCTATGCGTAGCCAAAAGGTGGTAAAAACCCAAGCATTTCAAGCTTGAAATTAACGGTAAGCGTTCATTCGGGCGTGCTGGTAGGCTCGGACTTACGAGTAGAACGCGCAAGTCAGTAGCCCCGACCAGGATCCCGTAGCCTTCTGAGTCGGGTATCCTTCTTCCAGCACCGTCTTACTGCGCACCATATAAGCCCATGATGTCATCCCACAATCGTAAGTTGCCGTGATCCCTCATCCACGGGAATGTAGCCGCGATTGAAAGATGCCGCTGGTCGACATGTTCATCGTCTATGCTTAAATCCCTTCAAGCACTGGACCTTACAAGATAGGTTCCGGCAACAACAATAATCGCAGTAATGACAAGAATGACACTCAACAAGGCTGCAGAGTATTGAGTCTGTTGCTCGGGGGTTGCGCCTTGGAACGTCTTAGTCCATGGTGGTAAAACAATACCGTCGGATTGAATCACAAAAGCAAGAATGAAGATGACGATGATGAGGACGGCAAAGAGCACCTGCACAATCTCGACCACGGTCTCCCGGAACTCGGCGCGCCGACTCTTTTTCATTTCGAGATATATAGAGAGATAGGCAGCTTCCTAAAAATAAGAATAAAATGTTCAAAATGATGATGGACCGATGATGGAGGTTAAAATGCGCACGGGATTTCCTGGCTGACTTCCTTGCTTTCTTGCTTCAAGGGATCTTTTAGAGTTTTGAGGGGAAGGAAGAAAGAGCATGCGGGTGGTAGCGTTTAAAGGTGTGAGAGGGCTCGCAACGAAAGCGGGCGAACATGGTACTGTCGTGTATGTACTGTACGAGTATTTGAAAATAGAACACACAGCTCCAACACACCCAACACACCTATCTGACTTGTTGCTTAGGTGTTTATTACCAGGTACCGTACATATACGTATACGGACGGACTTATGGACTTTTTATAAAAGCGGCCCCAACCCAGCCCGGTTAGTTTACCTGCCACACCAGGCAGGCCAAGGCCGTGAATCATTGTGTGCACGAGATCACATTGCGAAATCCCTCGGGATGCAACCCTGATCCTGGTCGCATCTGCTCCATGCCGACCAATCCTCTTGTGACGTTATATGTACTGCGCCGCTAACGGACAGATTGGGTAAAATCCTTCGGATGCGTCGGTAATCGGGGTGCTAATAAAAACACTTGAGACACGGAATTGCCTGAGGAATTACAAATCCTCCCGGTCCGTCAGCCCTACCTAGGCAGGACCTACTACTGTAAGTAGTAGGCAACCTGTCGTGCGTGTGTTGTGTGTTGTAGCGGCCGCCGTTGTGAGTGTGCAGCACGTAAAGGGATACTTATACATATATGTATACCGAGTATACTTGTACTTAAGCTTTTAGGGCTTCACACTAAAACGTTTGATGACGTAACTCATTGTCTCAGCTGGAAGCAATTCGCGCATACAGATTCAATTCTCCCTTCATCGACGCTCTTCATGGCGGCATGAGTACTGTACATGGGAGAGTATTCAACAGGGCGAAAACATTCTACTTATGAACCTACTCCAAACCAGAAGCGTCTCTTTATACTTAATCTTTACTTAGCATTTAGCACTGCGAAAACTACTAGTTAGCAATTTCTATTTCGGTAAATTTGCAAAGGATTCTGGGCATGCATCTCAAACAAAACACACCGTAAGCGAGAGACAAATGTTACGCAGCGGTCGGAAACGTCAAATGTAAAATATGGTAGTACTCACAGTCCACAGGTGCTGGGCCGGGGTTTGTGTAGCTTGTGGGAATGGGCCAGTAGAGGTTAATCAAGATGCCGGGTCAGTAGCCTACAAAACGATCAGCGGTCAGCCGGAACATCGCGAGCCTTGATCGAGGGTCCTCACCGAGTAAGCACCCGGAGCGACACGCCGGAGAAAGTCTTGGTCCCGCTGCCGGAGACGTAGAGCTGGGCACAGCCCTGGTAGAACTGTCCGGGAAGTAAGGTAAGCAACCGGTCTCTTAATCACGTGTCGTCGTCGTCTTCCTACCTGAGCTCCGTTTGTGTTACCGGCGCTGTGGAGAGCGATGTGCTCGGCACGGAGTAGATAATAGCCTGGGGCAACGCAGCTTGGGATCGTCACGCTGACGGTCTGCAGACCGCTCGCCCAAGTGAGACCGGTTGAGGTGACGGTGGGATGTTCCTCGTAGATCTTGAACCACACAGCGCCATCACCGTTGAAGGTCTCGGCCGTCTGGCCCGATGAGGCCTTGGCCATGTAGAACTGCAGAGGACCTGGGTGCTGGATGCCGCCATCGACACGGAAGCCAACGGTGTCGCCAGCGTTAACATTCTTAGTCCCGCACCATTGGAGCCGGGCGTCAACTCGTAACATCGGATCTGAGCATCATTCACGTTCTCGACGGGGCCGTGGGAGTAGTGGTTGGTCGTCTCGCGGACAAATGTCCAGTCGGCCTCTGTGACACCATTGTAGACCAGACCGGGCTAGATGGTTGACGTCAGTGCCACTCGGTAATCTCAGGACACTGTGCACTTACGAATGTGTCTGCAAAGATATTAGTTTGGTCTAGTCTGAGTTAAGAGATACAGCTTTGTTTACTCACAGTGAGCCTGGGCGGCACCCAGTAGCGCGAGACCAACGAAGCACTTCATTTTGATAGAGGTCAGTCTTGAGGCTTTCCTGATCGGCTATGACTTAGACTTAGATACGTGCTTCTCGTGGGGAATGATCTGCGCTTATATATATAGACGAGGTCAGGGGTTGACCACAGGCTCGCCAGTAGACCGGGTACGTGGACCAGGCGTCTCTCCATCCCTTCAGCGGATATCGATAATACTGACGAGTTCGCCTACAATAGATTCCACATTAGGTGGTAGGCTCAACTAGTAGTGAAGACTTCTCCAAGAGTTGCGTTGACGACAATTTGGGCATGGAGGAGGCGAGGGTGACACTTGATGTAACCTTAGGTGATGGGAAAGTTGGTTCCGACCAGTTGCGCCATGTGCTGAAGAGATGCGGATATTAAAGTGATGCACCTCTACAAGACCATATCACTTACTCCAGCCTCGTGACTACTTATCGTTCCCCATGGAATCCATCAAGCGTCATACCCAGAAACCTCTGTGCTTCTAACGGAAAGCAGTCACTACGTTTAGCATAAAGTCAATATCTTAAATTGTCTTATTATCTTGAAGTAATAGACAGCCCGACATAACCATAAATTCAGGTTTTTATCTAAGTACAACCTTTGAGTTGAAAATGACTCATTTACGGCAAACGCTCTGACAGCTCACTCAGCTCGCACGGAAGTTGAGGGGTTCAAAGCGCAAGAACCGGAGCCTCATCCCGCTCTCAAAGCGGAAAGCGTGCTTAGCTTGCGCGCCAAGTTATCCGTTTGGGAAATGCACGGGAGATGGTCAAATGCAGAACCTGACAACTGAGTCTTATCCCACAAGTTTTTTGCACCTATCATGCGGGGAATGAACCACTTGTCGGGTTACCAGGGACTGTCCTCCGTTGGGTAGAAAAAGAGGCACAGTTTTGCCTCATTTCTCGTTCCTGAAGAGTACCAGAAAGGGTTAACTGGAAACCCCAATCCCTGATGCCCCGTAAGTTAATGCGGTGATTATGTATGTGATAGTAATAATAGGGTTTCGGCGAATTTTGTTGAGATCTGAAGACTTTGATACAATTAATAACTAGCCCTTTGGATATTTCGGAACGCAAACACTTGCGCTACTGTATTTTCTCTCTTTTTATGATGCGCTATGCGTGTCACCGTAAACTGTTTTGAATTCGAAGCATTTTCGATAAACCTTAAATGCACTCTTTCCTCTCCCAGCATCAATAACGCGAGTATCGTACGCGTGCCTGCGAATTCAATCAGGTATATAAGCCCCTTATCCTTGTCACAAGGCATCTCCTGATCTCACGATACATTGTCTAGCACACCAAAACCATCACCTTCCCGAGCCTCATATAGACTCCGTGGGACTTACGGCCCTAGGGACAAAGAACCTATATGTATGTAGCCAGAGGCTAGTCCCCAGAGACTCCTAGACTCTCTGCACAACAACGGATGTAAATACTTAGTATACACCCCATATCCTGATAGTGAGGTTATGATAGTTCTGAACCCAATCATGCTTATAGCTTCATCTCCATCTTTCAATTACCCCTGAAGCCGAAGTCAGTCGGCGTCTTCTGGTTGCGAGCTGACAGTAAAGGTATATCAATAAGTAAATGTAAGCAAGATAGATATCTAATAATTGCCATACAAACAAGCCGCAGGAGCCGCGGAGCCCCAGGAGCCGACCACGTCATGACGGCAAGATACATAGCTGGAGATGAGAGGAAAATTGTCGATGATGGATCACGAGGAATACAGAAAGCTTACAATCAGAGAGGGTCGAGGTTATATTGTAGACAGCAATACACGAACCAGAGGCCTTTTAGGTACGTAGAGAATTATCAGTCAATACGAACCCCTATTGTAAGCGCTCGAGCACAACGCATGGTCACGTAAATTAGCCAGCTGTCGTTCCTTCCGTAACACAGGCCACTAGATAGCCTACCTCCTATTAATCAAGTTCAGATATATCATCTACATCCTCATTTCTTTGAATACCTTTTCATCCAAGAGCCTCAAGTCTGATCCTATTGTTTGAGTATTGTGCCCCATCTAGTAGCCATGTGAGTTATACTTGGGAACTGGTCTTGATAGCTATATACCAATTCAGAAGTAAAACAATCACTTTAATTCGTTATAATGTCAAACACCGGCATTCCTAGTCTGAAAATACTGAAAGCCACTTCATTATTCCTTGATAATAGGCGGATGCAAGATCTACTGCCACGGTCAAGTAGGGGGTTCAATGATAGAAATCTGAAAACAAGGTCCGACTATTCATGAACCACTAAGACTGCCTTATCATACAATTCGTTTCAATCCTAAATAATGTGCCTATTCGTAGGCGCCATTTGAAAGTCGTGAGTTCAAGTGGCTAGTACGTGGCTGAGCATAGCCACAACAGACAAATAATAGGGGCTGACTAGATACTTACCTAGGTAGGTTAATGCTTCATTTTTACAAATTCATCCTCGCATTGTCTCTAAGTTGAAATTTCTTTCAATTTGACTACACATGCAAAGTTCGCGTTATCTCACGCGGGCCTCTGATGTCAGTTTTTGTGCTCCTGTGTCCATGACAATGTCGGAATTACGAGAGAGTCCTGAGCTTACGTTGGACAACATCAGGAGCGTATGCCTGAATCGGCAACTCACTACGACCGCGCTGGGGTAAAAGGCACAGCAATCAGTGTATGAATGACCATCCCTAAACTTACCAGCGAATTCTATGAATTATTTGGTTGACGTTGCCTATCGCGATGGACGAGATTAACACGCCCAGCCAGCTGGTCCTGGCTAATGGTCCGGAAGTACTCGGGCATTTAGCTCGTGCGATTGGCATTTCTGCAATCCTAGTATGTCCGACCTAATGTGTCCGTTTATATAGCGAGAGCTGATAGCCGCGATTAGTATATCATTTACCTCGCGTATCTGATTATTTACAATCTTTATTTCCACCCCCTAGCCAGATTTCCTGGTCCTATCGCCTTTGCGGCAACCCCCGCACCTTTTGTTTTTGCTCAGATCACAGGCAACTTGCCGTTTATATATAAAAAACTGCATGAAAGGTATGGGGATGTTGTCAGGGTCCTACCGAACGAATTATCATTCAATAATGCTGGCGCTTGGCGGGACATCTACTATACGCGTAACGGTAAAAACCGTGCTCCCTAAAGACTTCGAGGCCGCGGTTCCCTCAAGTGATGGCGTCTTCAATCTCGTATCATCTGCGAACGTGGCAGAGCACGCAAGGTTTCGCCGCGTCTTGAATCCAATTTTCTCCGAATCTGCAATACGGCAGCAAGAGCGATTGGTCGTGGGCCATACAGATCTTTTAGCCCGCCAGCTACGGGAAAAGTCGTCGAAGGGCCGCAAGATCTGGTTACCTGGCTTAACTTACTAGCATTCGACGTCACTTCCGATCTGGTTTTCGGGGACTCCTTGGACCAACTCCGCACAGGCGAATTCCATCCTTGGGTCCGTGGGCTGTCTGGTAGCACAATGAAGTTCATCTCCCTCCAACGCGCCTTTCGCAAATTCCCGCATATCAAGTTTATTCTCGACGCCTTTACTCCCAAAACTCTAATAGAGCAGAGGAAGAAGCACTTTGCTTTTGCAGCTGCTCAATTCGAGAAGAGAATCAACGAGCCTAGAAGTCGATATGATTTCATGACTCACGTCCTACCATACGACGCCGATGAGGTTGCCATGAGTATACCTGAAATGAGGGAGAATTTTGGAGCACTGGTTATTGCCGGAAGCGAGAATGTGGCGACTACTATAGCCTTCACTCTCTACTTCATCCTGACTGATGGAAAAGTCTACGCTAAAGCGGTGCAGGAAATACGTGAGCATTTTAAAGAAAATGCCGAGATCAGCTTTGCCAGTATCACTCACCTTCCATATCTACGGGCCGTGTTGAACGAGGCTATGAGAATGATGCCAGCTGCACCTGCGTCACAACCACGCGTCGTGCCCCCGGAGGGATTCAAATCGTTGATCAACATGTGCCAGGTGGTGTAAGTGCGGTCTTTCAGACTTAACTATCATTAGGTGTCAGCTTCTATGGAAGTGGTACATGCTTCTCACTTACACTCTTATAGGCTAGAGTATCTGTCCCACCATTGTGCATTCATCGAGACTCGCGGTACTTCAAGGATCCGGACTCGTTTATCCCCGAGCGCTGGCTTGATAAGCCCGAGGACGGGGATTTAGATGAGCGTTCCGCATTTCAACCATTTGGGGTCGGCGCGCAGCTGTGCGGGTAGAAGGTTAGCCTCAAATCTTAGCCGTTTCCTTAGAACTTGGATTAGGGAAGGTGGTTATTAACCTATTGTGTTCGTGTTTTCTAGTCTGGCTCTTTCTTGGGTGAAGCTAGTCGTCGCGAAGCTTTTGTGGAATTTCGACATGAAACTCGATACGAAGGACGAAAGATGGGCGGATTCACTCAAGGTGTATCATCTGTGGCACGTCACTCCTTTTCATGTGCATATACAGCCACGGCAAATGACGTAGATTGAAGTTATACACCTTCGGCCCGGTGTAGCGAAGAAATGGATTATGAAAGTCTTGTCGGAGGATAGGTTTACAAGAATTCTGCTATAGTATGGGTCTAATTGAAGAGAAACTGCGAAACAACCTGCGTACTATTCATCTGTTCGCGATGTTGTACCTGTTTGCTATTTGATTCTCGGCGAAGATACTGTGGCTGTGCAAATTCAGGGGTTGGAAAATAGCGCGAATCCTCCAAGAATTCTTGCGCTGACAGCTTTACACTATTATGTAATCATCACAGTACGAACGCGGTTCGAATTTGAAGCTAACCATACTAGACGGATTTTATTCAATTCTGCTACATCTTCTACTTTTCTAGCAAGACCTCCTTAGATGCGGTCGAACCGATACGAACGAGTATACACATCCTCCTTCATCAGAGGTGAGTGATACGCAAACCGACCCTCGTGATAGACCGTCGCCCGCCAACCCAGTGGCACGCCAAACCGAAGAGCAGCCGTGACGTTGTTGTGGTTGTAGTCGAGTTTCTCCTCCGGCTTCTCTCCAGCTGCTGCCGCAGATCCTTGGATGTAGGTTTGGACAAGTCATCCACATCGAACGTAACGGATTTCCTCGCGCGAAGGAACAGTTGACTGAGGCGGATACGAAATCGAAAGACTTGAATAGGTGGAAGGAACCAAAACAGACAACATGGTCGTGCAAGCTGGCTTGCATCAGAACCTCCTGAATAGGTCCTATCAAGATTGGCTCTTCATATAATTCCTTAGAGTCTGGAAGCTTCGTCATCTCGATTGAGTAGTCGGCGGCTGAGTACTTTGCATTCACGCCCTTATCGACGGCGTAGCGAGCGAAAGCACCGCTACCAGAGCAGCAATCCAATACTGTCCCGTTGTAGTCGTACTTTCCGACGAAAGGACCCAGACGGTTCTCTGTGACGTTGGTAGAGTCCAGTACCTTGTAATAGACGCCTGCAGCTTTGTCATGTTGTTTGGCACAGCCCTGGTTTCGTCTCGCAAAGTCCGGCACTTCGGCGAGTTTTGTTGAGAGCAGTACCTCAAGGAAGGCTTGATGACCGCCTGGAAACGTCTTCCCAATCACCAAGTCATCCAAAGGACTAATACCACGCGGATAGAAAATGGCTGGAGCTGGATCCGCGCGTATAGTAAGGATATCACCGAAAGCACCATCTACTCGCAAGTCCACACGTAGGTAGGCCAAATACTCTGACCCACGGTAGTTGTTGAACACACGGATTGCAGTCGCCTTAAGCCGCTCGACCAAGTCCGAATCTTGGACGAGCTGCCACTCTGTGTCCTTCCTTGCGGTCGATTCTTCTTCCGTGGAGTCAACGTCTGGAGGGACCCCTTCTAGCATTTCATGTGCCTCTGAGCTCTTCCGCTCGATTGGTGTCAGCGCTACTGCCGTGCGCCAATCTGGACTACAAGAACAGAGATGTCCCCAAGACGGCTATCTCCTTTGGCAGTGTGATTCGAAGCGTCAGCTAAAAGCCCGAAAGCCGATTCGGGTAGAGCGCCGATGCCGGGAAGCGTGCTGAGTCCCAAATGCTTTCCCATATCGATCCAATCTGTACTGACTACATTTCCTTGAAACTGCAACAGGTGTTAGCTTAGGTGTTGCTTTAGCTTATCATTTTGTACCTACTAAATAATTAATGTAGACGTCGAAACCTTGATCGCCTAGCTTGTCTATATCCTCTATACCTCTGTCCTTGCTGACCACTCTAGTCTCAAACGCATGGACATCTGAGTCAATGTATATCGGGAAGTTGGGCGTCCGATTTACCTGGGAGTTATCACTTAGACATGCGCCTGCCTTTAGTCGGGAGATATTGGAACATACTTTAGAGTCGCTCGTGGAGTCGTTCTCCGCGCGAAGTAATACGCAGATCTTCATTGCGACGAACTACACAATTAACGAACGAAAGCGAACCCTTTGGGAAGCCTCTACAAAGCAAATAGAAGTTAGAAATTAACGAACCTTGGTCCTCAAAGGTTTAGTCCAAGCGATAATAAAGTTAAGACACGTCACCCAATCATCTTCAATCCCACGTGTATTATATCTAGGTGTGCATTGGGACAGAGCTGAGCTAGCCCATATCTGCTGCAGTCTCCAGGCTTACGTAAGTGATCTTAGTGTTAACCGCGCAGCAGAGAAACAGTTTTATGACGTGATATTTGGAGGGAGCAGCGTGTTCACTAGGGAATATGATTTTCGAGCATACTCGCCAATAATAGGTATAGTCTTCACGCTCGAGTAGTTGAGTATTCGAAGTATCACTCGGTTATTGATCAAGATGGCTTTCACAGCACATTCAGAGCTTGCAAGCAAGTTAGCTACAGTTAACGGTCGCAACAATGACCCTGAAAGTTATGTTTTACACCCAAACATTCGAGCGCCGAATCCTATCGTGGTCTCGGCGAAAGGGACCGAAATGCGTCTGAGCACCGGGCAGGTGATCTTAGACGCAACAGGCGGCCCTGGCGTAGCCTGTATCGGTCATGCAGATCCTCGAGTTCGGGAAGCAATGGTAGAACAAATGGAAAAGTTCTCTTTCTGCCATGCTTTATTCTGGGAAACCCGGCCGCTGAACGATTGGCAGCAACTTTGGTAGAGTCTACGGGAGGAGAAATGACGAGGGCTATAATGTATTGTTCCGGTATGTATACCGTGCCCTTGGACTGCCTCTACTTAGCCACTGACAAGTTTATAGGGTCAGAGGCGGTGGAATCTGCAATGAAGCTTGCCAGGCAGCATTATGTGAACATCTCTCAGCCTACGCGGACACATTTCATTGCCCGCCGGAACTCATTCCATGGACTACGCTTGCTTCGTTAGCATTGACCGGGCAACTCAATAAGCGCACTGAGTTCGAGCCTTTGCTCTCTTCTGGTGTATCATTCGTATCAGATTGTCATCCGTACCGAAACAAGTTGGACGGAGAATCTTCAGAAGATTATTGTGCGCGCCTTGCGAATGAGCTCGATCAGGAGTTCGAGCGCGTTGGAGGGGCCAATGTCTGTGCATTCGTTGCTGAGACTGTTGCTGGCACAGTAAGTTCCTAGTGTTCACATCGCTTCAAATGTTTGCTGACGGCATTGGAAGTCGATAGGCTGCGTACCTCCAGAGCCGGGATACTTCAGGGCAATTAAGTCAGTTTGCGAGAAGCATGGTGCTCTACTAATCCTGGACGAGGGTTTTGCGGGATGGGCCGAACGGGAACTCTTCATGCTTGGGAACAAGAAGGTATCGTTCCCGACATTAGCGTCGTAGCAAAAGGTCTCGCAGCCGGCTATGCGACCGTTTCGGCGTTACTCATGCATCGGACAATGGTGGATGTGTTCAAGTCTGGACCGAAGTTTTTCAATCATGGTCACACGTATCAAGCTCACCCGGTCGCTTGTGTAGCCGCGTTGCAGGTGCAGAAGATCATCAAAGACGATAATCTGGTCAGCAATGTAGTAGAAATGGGCAAGCTATTGGAATCCCTTTTGAGATCAAGTCTGGCTTCTCATCCTCACGTGGGCGATATTCGCGGACGGGGACTGATGTGGGCTATCGAAATCGTGCAGGATAAAACAAGCAAAGAGCCCTTCCCTGTGGGAAACAGAACGGCTTTCTCGATCCGTCAAAGGGGACTTGATCCCCGATACAGCATCTCCTTGCAGCCCGGAGGGGGTAGCATAGATGGTATCCGAGGAGATCACATAATACTGCTGCCTGCGTACAATGTCACGCCTGGCGATATTGAGGAGATGGTTAGCAGAACATCACGACTGATTTTTGATTCCTTCGAGGAACAGAAATTGCCCTGATTATACAATATCGCCCAAGTTCGATAGACCAATGGACTTTCAGACACTTTGTAAGATACTAGGCTCAGTGAAATCTACCCGTACATTGTATCTTTAAGTATATCACCAGAGTATATCGGAACCATCGAATGAGATGAACTTGCTACTACCTGTTCTTTGCGCACCTCCAACCTAACCGCACCACACTGTTAATTCAATTCACTTGGTATTAACTAGAAAGTACGCTTGCTCGGTCTCACTTACAATTGATAAGATGCCCTGTACGGATTCCTCGACGATGTAGGAGCCTTTTCCATTCCGGCGGCTACGGCACTCACGTTGCCATATCGTCGGTTTGAACCCAACTAAGCAGTTCCATTAGAACGTCCAATTCACTTCAATGTATTGTACATACCAGGATGGATTGCGGCAGTGATTAATTGAGGGTGCTCGCAATGAATTCTGCTAACAACATAGTTGAGAGCCGCCTTAGACGCGCCGTACGCTGTTGAGGCGTGGGGAAACTGCGATGCGAGGCCCATACTGCTGACGATGCTTGAAATGACGAAGAATTTCGGCGTCGTCTTTGATGCAACGAGCAGAGGGAGTGTAGCCTGGAATAATAACAGAGCGCCACAGTGTTCACGCGGAAATGTTCTTCCATTGAATTCCAGGTGGTATTGACGGTGCTTGCCCGGAGGGCACTCATCCCTGCGACTGCCAGTACCACATCGATACTAGTGATGCCATGATCTTGCTTCAATAACTCCATAGCATCTAGCGAATCCGACTGGGAAGAGGAATCAATCTTGACCACGAGCAATCTGCTGTTTAGGCCTTTAGGTAAGCTGTGCAGGAGTTGTGAGGTTTGGTCTGTAACCTGGCGAACTGCTGCGATAACGGTGGTTCCCGGCGAGGCCAACAGCGCTCTGACAATTCCTAGGCCGACGCCTGCAAGGAATAGACTGATTCAGCACGACTAGGCAGTAGTAGATCTTTCGAGTCCGACTTACCTCGAGCCGCACCCGTGATAAGCCAGGTCTCGTTGGTCATCTTGCGACGGATGAGGTAAAGAATACAAAGGCCTGATGTGAATAATGCTAGATATTATAATAATTTAGTCATTAAATACTTTATGTTCTGCGTCTCCCCTGATTTGAACCGGCTGTCGATGGCCTGGTTGTTTGCCCGGTTTTATTACGTGAGAAACGCGACCGTGGAAACTTAGTATGATATTATCCCAATTGAGTAGCCCAGGCCAGGCCCGCTCGACCGCCATTTTCAAGACTTTAGATGGCCGGATTCCTCTGTCGAAAAGTGTTTTAGTTTAGTCCGTTCAATCAACTCACGTCTAAATAATACTACAATGCGACCAGAACAAACCCAAACTAGATCTTGGGGCGAAGGGGGAAGCTGCGTCGTCGCGGAACCCAATTCAAAGCGTGCGTTACCCTTGAATGTTCATGTTGAACAATTATAAGAATAAAACCTAATTACATGAGCAGTTAAATTCAAGTGTAGCTGGAGTCTCACTCGGCATGAACATTTTACGTTCGTTGGCATCGTCCTCGAAAACTCGAAAACAACACCAACACGAACGCCATGCGATGCTGTCGTCAACTTATTCAGATCATGCGTGCGCTTTCGTCGTTACCGCACTGATTTGCTTCTTCACATTCAGCTGCAACGAGGTCTTCGGGCTCATTTCCTTCTTTCCTGAGCAACGATTCACATGTGATGCACCTGTACTCAGAGAAGGCCGGTGATGCGAAGATGGGGAGCAATGAACTGGGTTCTGCTGCAGTATTAAATTTCATGATCGATGCTTTGCAGGATATAGGCGACAACTCTAATCGCAGTCAGCGGCTTGGAGGCTTGATCATACCGTCCACAGCCGGGTACATTGCACGTTCAGACATCGTCCCCTTTCGACTTATCGACTGTGAGCCTCTCGAAGGCGCCGTGTCGTTTGCTAGTCCACTCCAGTATTTCCCTGGATTCGCGCCTGACAAGAGCAGCGCCAAGCTTTCTGAGTTGTTGTCCATCGCCGCTGGAGGGTTCCTGATCCGCAGAGACTTTTCCACAAGAGAACCACAGGCAGTCTTTGACTCACTTCAACGGGAGCTCTTGAATCGATTTTCATTTACTTGGACCATGGCTGAGGTGGCGCCCATCCGGCAACGAACGCTAGCCGTTGTTGAAGGGGGTAGCTCAACCCCTGATTACAACGGCTTGGCCGCAATGATTTACCCAACTGCGCGAGCCCTCGGCTCCACTTAGTGATATTGGACCATGCTGGCCATTGGCTTGAAGACGGCGAGCACAACGACCTGAGGGAGTCTTTCATCCCTGTTGAATTAACGCCCGATAGCGACGTCCTGGCAAACAACATCGTTGCTGCGCTCCAAGATCAGGCACACCGCATCGGTGGTATCGTCAGCTTCTTTGACGAATATCAAGTTGGCGTTGCCAAGGCCGCAGAAAGACTCTCCTTACCAACAGTGTCACCCGAGGCCTTCGTTGTAGCGACGAACAAGTTCGAGACCAGCGTCGCGGCGGGACGGCGAGCCTATCGCGGCCACAGCGTGGAGGACGCTATTGCGATGTCGCTGCGCGAAGACCTTAACTTCCCTTTGATCGTCAAGCCGTGTTCGGGTTGGATGTCGGAAGGGGTTTTCAAGGTGGCACAGCGAGAAGAGCTTGTGAAAGCCGTGAGCCAAATCGACTTCAAGCGCCACGGCGCTGAGTATGTGGTTGAAGAGTATTGCGAGGGACCTGAAGTGGATTTTAACGTGGTTGTGTATGACGGAGAGATATTGTTCCATGAGATCTCCGACGATTACCCAAAGGCAGCGGAAGGTAATGGATCAAGGACGGTCAACTCGTTCATTGAGATGGACAGCGTTGAACCGTCCAAGTTGCCTGAGTCTGAACAGCTCATTCTTCGGCGTAACTTTCATGATGTTCTACGACGCAATGGTCTCAACTACGGGGCTTTCCATATTGAAGGACGTGTAAAGAACTCCTCCATGGAATTCAGGCAAGATGCTTCTGGCATTCTCGATCTTCATCCACGTCAATTGAAGGAGCCCTGCCAAGAACCAAGCGGGTTTGTGTTAGATATAAACCCACGACCTCCAGGACAGGCAGCTTCGGTGCAGCCTCGGATCACGTATGGCGTCGACTACCATACCTTGTCAATGCTGATCGCGCTACGAGATGCCCCTCGAGTGGCTGCGTTAGCTCAACCCTTTCGAGAGAGGAACCAGTATTGGTCGGACATGATCTACATCCCGACAGACTTCCCGCCCGATCGTATCGGGATCTTCGACTCGGATGATATTTGTGAGGAGCTCAAGAAGAGACGACCTGACCTTGCAAGACATATCTCGACGTGTGCGACGTTCATCAAGCGAGGCGAGAAAGTATCACACCCCAGTACGGGGGTTCTCACTTGGGTGGCCTATTACAATATCATCTCGCGCGTAAGTCGTAGGCATGTGTTGGAAATAGCCAAGGAAGTAAGGCAGGAAACTCGGTATTCCGTGCTGTAGTGTTGGCCCTGGGCTTGGGGGCTGGGAATTGGAGTGATAATATCCGATAACTCCGGCCGTACGCGTCGTGGACGCGCATGGGCAGGGATAGGTAGGGATGAGTAATGAAAGTAGTTTTCCTTGATAGTTCACTAGTCTGCCAACCATTTTATGCCAAATCTTAGTCTTCTTACCAAATTGGACGGTATCTTGAGCGCGCTATGATTTCTTATTCTCACAAGACACACCTGGGATCACTCAAGATGGCCTGGTAGTGCAGGATTAACTAAACAACAAGATGCCGAAGTGGTTTCAAAGACCGCGCAACAACAAATCAATCAACTACCTCAAGTACAAGGTCCTTGATAAACCTTATCCGTCCTCAATAGTGTCTATGTAATGTCTTGTGTGCTGAAGGGTGGCCGGACTGTATTGCTAACCCCAAGTGCTCTAGAGATCGAACAGGGCTTAGCGGCAAGATCAAGCCAGGTAAAATGAGGGAAAGCAGAGACAACCAAAAATGGTATAACTTCAGTACGCTTTCACTTATGTGTATTAACTAATCCGCGTAATTCCGCCCCTCTTAGTGTTTGATTGAATATTTTTCATTTGAGCCTAACAATCTGGAAATCATTAAATAGTTCCTACTAGCAACAGCCGGGAGGCTGATATACAGACTTCATTCTCCCTCCTTTTCCAATTTTACAGCCGTAGAAGCTACTCGGAAAATAGCCCTGTCATTCTTGTTATCCTTCGAAAGAAAGTACTGAGATTCGATCGCTCTGCTTGTTTCGATTGTACACTGGCTACAGTGGTTGAGGTTGGGCGAACCATGGATGCTTGAGCCTCCCCGTTTACTGCCGATAGGGGTTGATGGTTAGTAAAGTCTATGCACATTGCTGGAGAGGAATAGAATCTTACCTAGATAAATCAAGTCCATAGAAACAACAGGGTTGAGTCCTTGGGAGCGTTGGATGTGGGAAAGATAGGACGCGGCCATGAGGTGAGCAGCAACACTGTGGTCTGGAAGATTTGACAGGACATCGCCAACTTTCATCTTGCCGTTTACAAAGCTTACGGCCTCGTCTAAAATGCCACGTTTAATGTTCTCGCCGTATAGGCCGCTGCGGTCTTTATTGTAATGCTGGCTGAGGTCGTCGACGTCGAGCGACACCAAGGGGACCTCTCCGTCCCCGAACAAATCGCTATTTCGGAAACGGTGGATGTCATAATGGTTGTCACTACCTAGATGCGCAGTAGTCGGCTTCGATCTGTCATGCTTGTCGTTCGCTTGTCGGGAGTCAATGACTACAGTTTGGAGCGGGCCACTCTTAATCTCGTGAGACTCGTGTCGGACACGGCCAATGCCCTTGTAGAGATCTTTACCAGGCTTTAGATAGCTTCGTCGAGAGAATCCGTTGTGCTGTAGGTTGACTTGCGCCAGAGTGATCGCATCTCCGTCGCGATAGGCAGTGATTTGTATCGAGGCATCGATTTCGCCCATTTTGGCCATGTATCGCCTAAGTTGCTCGTCTGTGTACTTGCACGCTGCGCTATACTCTTTGTCTCCAAACAATCGGCAGTAGTCTTGCGTGTTTAGGGCCGTTAGGAACCCGTTGGGAGGAATGAAGCTACTAACCACTTCAAGCCTGTCGGGGCGTTTGTCCTCGGTCCAACCAGCCTTGAGGAATTGGTAGCAGCTATCCAAGAAGTGATAACCACTGTGAGAAACCTTTCCGTATCCTCGATTGAAACTGTGATAAGTTTGATCAACGATTTCCGCCGGCATGCGCCACATTCCATCGCAATGGGTAGAGCTGAGAGTCGTTACAGGACAACCGGTGGCCCTTTGCGCTTCTCGGATTGTCTCGAAAACATAACGCATACCGGGATGATAACGGCGATGACTATTGACAAGAAAGATAGTCGACTTCCGACGCTGGACTTTGTTATACTCCTCGAGAAGGTCTAGGTAATCTTGTGCAAGGCCGTAGGCTGCCTCAGTCTCTGAACATGAGCCCGCTCGTGTCGATATCGGCTTGTCCATGATGATGTTCAAACCTCTGCTCAAAGCCCAGAGCCCATAGGCCTTATGTGCTATGGGTTCAGTGCTCACGACCACAACCGATATGTTCAATCGAGTCACAGCGTCGTTCAGTTGGCGCTCCACCTGGCCTGGCATATTTGTGCTGAAGGGTTCCACCAGGATTACCTCAGGCGAAAGACCCGTGGTCTGAAGGGTCGCCTTGACGACGTCTTGCTTCTCCTTTAAATCGACGACGGCTCCGAAACTCACTTCGCCTCGTCTTTCAAGTTCTCCTAAGTGAGGGACATATGTACGTTGGGCGTGAGGGCCGACGCCGACTAACAAGAACCCGACGGGGCCAGAACCATGTGCGTCTAAGATGGCATTGTCAGTATTAAGCGACAGGTGAAGTATGACTTGTGCTTACTGCCGTTCATTTCGACTTCGGTATTGGTCTAACTCTCTCAAGATTTGAGTGTGGTATGTACACCTTAGCACTCTCACTGATCGTCGGTATAGCGCCTGGAGTCACTTGCAGGTGCACCCAGCTGTTATAACACTCGGTGAGATCTATTTTATGTATACCCGCGGAGTCTGACTGCTTCCACCCAGGTGCATATAGTAGGTCAGACCAAGAGGCCTTGACCTGACGTCTTACGTGGGTATTAGGTGATAGTATTGTCACTATGAGAAACTGGGCGCTTAGTTTCTCAGGCGTCATCATACGTGATCTGACTAGCGGCCACATGCCTGTATTATTCGCAAATTTGAAGGACAGAATGGGCCGAGGGAGATGGATGAAGCGCCCCACGGCGTTACGCTAGGCAACTCAGGGCCAGTCGGGCGATCCCTAAGCTCGGTCATCTATCAACTAGCAATAGTTCAAGCAAGCGAAGTCTTGATACTTTAGCCCTTAACTACTGAGGTGCTTCACTCGTTTTCCGATTCATTCGTATGAGTTTACGGCACAGGTCTTCCTTCACACTAAGGACGTGGGTTGTGGCCCAAATAATACAAGCCGATTAGAAACGAAAACAACAAATCAAATTTATAGCGTGCCTGTATATCATAAGAATCTTTAACGTGACTAAAATGAGAGTGAACTTATTTAGATTCCTTTAATTCTGTAACTCTTTCGCTATGCTGTTATTTGCTCAAATAACTAAGTACAAACAGCCGAGTATCCCAATTAGTACTGTGCTATCTTTTCTGTTAGGCCGTGAATATAGGGACAGTCAAGTAGTTTATTTGTCCTATGATAGTCCGCGAGCTTTCGCTGCTATAAAGTTATACTTCCTACTTTCCCTTGCAATTTCTGCCGTGAAGCCATTTGATTATCACATTCATAGATATGGATGCATGTCCACTCTTAAGACCCCCCATACTTCTCGACAACCCATGAACAGAATTCTTCCCATTCAGCGGTCCATTCCTGAAGTCTTAACGACTTAAGGCCCCCAATAGTGACATTCTCGATGTCCGCCTTCCATTCATCATCCGTCTGATCCTCAAATGCAGACCAGCGCACGCTGTTCTCGGCCAAAGACCCAAGACCAGCTAACCCCAGGTTTTCCCAACCCTGTAGCGCTTGCCAAAACTCGTGCGTAGTTCCCGCAGTTTCTTGGCCAAGCATCGCAGGATCATCATTACATAGAGAACAAGGCACACCGTTTGCGAGTAATGCCGGTAGAGGATGGCTCATCACAGAACCGCACAGCCGGAGAACTTCATTGCTGATAGGGCAACTTTCTATCAGAATTTTTCTTTCTTTGACCTTGTGAATGAGCAGAGGGTGCTTGTATAAGCTGAATCCGTGACCTATCCGACGGGTTCCAAGTAAGATCACGTCATACAGGTTATTATCAGCGTCGCTCCCAGAACCGAGACACTCTCCAGCGTGAAAGAAATAAGGAATAATCACGCCCTTTTCGTTGCACTGGTTCCGAAACCAGAACAGTTCAGGAAGTAGATCTTTCGAAGGGGCCCCAGATCTTCTTGGCCAACCAAATCATAGCCAGCAATGAGATGAGGATGCGTCAGTTTTGTTTTGATGCAATTTTCCATATTTTTGAGTATGCTCCGAGACGACATGAATCGAAGCGAGGCCCAAATCATCCGGATGCCCCAAAACCCTCGGCCCTCATCCGTGGCCTGGAAAGCTTTGACTTCTTCTTCTATAGTATTCATCATAACCTAAAGCGCAGTGAGATTAGTGGTGGTTTGGGAAGCTGTGCGATGTCTTTCTAGTTTAGGACAGAGAAATATCGAGAATAAGGTTGGGGGCGGAAACACAAGCGTTGAGTGTCACTTACTGTGTAATCCTCCTCGGAGTTTCACAATTCTTCCGATAATAGTCAAGTTGCCAGGAGAAGCGGACTTCGGCGTAATTCAAACCATCGGCTTTGAGTAAACGTACCAATCTTCGGAGGAATGCTCTAAAGATGGGCTCATAGTGGATAATCGAATCCACGACGGCGAAGCAAGACTGGAATTTCTGCCATATCGCGTTAACGCCATGATGCTGGGCGATGGCATCGGTACGGGAAAGCGAGCATCTAGAATACAACCACTTAAGAAACCCGTTGCGGCTGCCGTCGGGGAACATGTCAGCAGTTCGCGCCAGGAGGACCAGAGTACCAGGTTCGTAGTCATTGATCCAAATATTGCCCAGCGGTGTTTGATCAGTCTTGCGAAATCGAAAGACGATCGCCGCATCTTCGAGAGCCCTGGAATTTGACAGGGGGCGATCAGCACTGATATGTATTCCAGGTTCCTTGAGCAGCAGATCCAGTAGAAAGCCGAAATCGACCATAGCATCCAAATGCGCATGAAGTAGGGCGCCTTTCGGCATTCGGCGAACTATGTTCCATAGTTTCGTCGTTTCCATGAGCTCTTTCGAGAGTGAAAACATCATTCCTGGTGCCATCGTCAGTCGCTAGCTACTCCTGTGCGTAGAGGTCTTTTGGTTCGTCGCACAGCTAAAATCGACAAGACCATACCCGGGTATACCGTCATATTTTCTGCCTGGTGAGCAAGAGATTCCTCGACCTGGGTTGTCCACACCGTCTTCTTTTCTTTCTCGCGTATACGATCGACGATTTCACAAGCTCGTCTAGCAATGGGAGATAGCTTTTCCCGGAAAGATGCATCTTGTGAAGAATTAACACCCGTCAACAATACTTAGAGGAGAACAAATATTGTTACCGCTGCGTTGTTTGATCTCTTCTGATAGCAATGCATTGCGGTCGTCTAAGTACTTCTGCATGATAGGGTCATCCACTTGGGGTAGAGATTGAGAGATCGTATCTCGCTGCTCATCGGCGAGGACCATGTTCACAGGATATCTCTTGATTAACAAATAAATTGAGTTATCTGCTATAGAGTGGTGATATAATTTGATATATCTAATTGAACGTTCAAGGTAACATAAGGTGGCATTCATACAAGTCCCCGAAGTTCGGCACTTGGCGCATTATGGGATCGCGAGTAAACCGTTTTGAGAAGTGTTGCCTCTCTTGGCTAGCGTATTTTTCCAATTGCCTAAATTTCTGACAACAACTGGCTTACTGATTAATCCCTGTTTACATCTTGGAAGCCAGGTCACGCCTTACAGTACCTACTTTTATACATAAGTGAAGTTAGTAAGAATTTACAGGATCTAGGAGACCGGCGGTGAACGACGGGCGTAATGATACATAGCTTTCACTCTACCGACCGTCCTTTACAACTTATGTGATTATATTCAACATGCACGTCCATTTATTCACACTCGCTGTCGAACTTCTGTTCTAGTTCTAAGCTAAAGCTTATGTGGTTTCGATATTAGACTAGAATTGATCGTTTTGTTTCCTATGGAAGCGTTGGCTGTACCGCAGTGCTGTTACTCAACGCCAATTTATATTCTGTAACAGGACGCTGGGACTCGGGTAACCTACCCTTGTCGGCCGGCCTCCATCTAATTAATTTATACGGTACGTTGACAGGGAGCTCATGCAGTTACTCTAGCACAGTGCTGACTTAAAAGCTGTTAGTAATTCGTAGCTATCATTGTGCTCTGCGAGTTACACTCTTCTCTTTTGACACTTCGAGGGATTGTTTACAGCGTTGCCTGGAGCAGCATCTCGCAACAATCGCTCGGTTCCCCTCAAAAGTGCTGCCTTGGGTTTGCCAACATGGAACCCAACGACCAAGAAAAAATCATCTTGGAACGACAAGTCAACGGGCTTCCATCTGAGCACCTTGAGAAGAAAAACATTTTTGCGTTTCTGACATCGCAGGATAAAATTATAATATCGATCAGTATTATATGCGCCATTCTTGGGGGTATCTTAAATCCTATAATATCGGTATAGTGATGTCTATTTATCTCACAATGATGAAGAGCATAATACTGTATCTAGGTCATATACGGTCAAACAGTCGGTCTTTTCGGAAACTACGCAGGGTCCTCCGTTCCGCCCTCCAACGCACGCCAGCAACTCCTGACTTTCACTCTCTATTGGGTTTATTTGTCGGTTGCTATATTTGTCCTCATATATGTCGCGACGGTTGGTTTCTATTATGTTGGCGAACGCACTGCACGCGCTCTGCGCAACGCCTATCTGAAGGCAATCATCAGGCAAAACATGGCCTTCTTTGACACACACGAACCCGGAGAGGTTTCTACTCGTATCATGTCTGATATGACGCATGTGCAAGAGGGAATCACCAGCAAGGTATCCATCGCGTTGACTGCAGTGGCATCATTTGGTGCTTCATTTGTCATTGCTCTGATCGTACAGTGGAAGACTGCCTTGGTACTGAGTCCGACATTTGTTATCATGATTGTCTTCGGTTCCTTTGGCGGGAAGCGCATCGTCAAATACCATAAAGAAGCGAAGATCGCCAATGAAAAGGCTTCCAGTCTTGCTCAAGAAGCCATAGCGTCTGTGCGCCAAGTCTATGCCCTTGGGATTCAACACGAACTCACCGAAAAATATGAGTCGTTCCTCAAGAGTGCCGGGGTTCCTAGCCGTAAAGCTCTACACGTAATTGGGGCTGTAATAGCTTGGTCTAATACGGTTCCCATATTGATCCATGCCCTCACGTTCTGGGCGGGATCACAGTTTCTCGTCGAAGGTTCAGCCTCCGTCGGTCAAATTACAACAATTGCTCTAGTTATTGTCATTGGTGCTTTTGGAATTGTAAGAATCGCGCCCGCAGCCCAAGCCCTCGCTTCTACAGTGTCTAGCGCCAGCGTTATCCTCGGCGAGATGTCACGCCGCTCTGCCCAAGACCCATTTGACCCGTCTGGCGGGACTATTAACAATCTTCAAGGGAATATCGAGCTGCGTGATGTGAGCCTGATATACCCGAAGCGACCAGACGCCCAGGTGATGAAAGGGGTATCTTTCCAATGTCCGGCGATGAAAACTACGGCTATAGTTGGAGCATCAGGTAGTGGCAAGAGTAGCATCATCAATCTCTTGGAACGATTTTATGAGCCAACTGGCGGACAAATTTGTGAGTCTCACGAGCATACCAGATAAATGAGCTGACAGCTGATTATGTGTATGAAGGCATTGACGGTGTTGACATACACTCGCTGAATCTGCGCTGGCTACGTAGTCAGATAGGACTTGTCAGGCAGCAGCCTGTTCTGTTCGATACGACAATATTCGAGAATATCCAGTACGGTGCCGTCAGTGCATCCACGAATATTTCAGAAGAGACACTCAAAGAGCAAGTCATTTCAGCAGCGAAAATGGCGAATGCCCATGATTTTATCTCGGCATTGCCAGATGGTTATCAAACAAGAGTAGGAGAAAATGCAACACAACTCTCCGGTGGACAGAAGCAGCGGATCGCAATTGCACGGGCTTTGATGAGGGATCCTAAGATTTTGTTGCTTGACGAGGCAACCTCCGCCCTCGACACTGCATCGGAGTCAGTCGTACAGGCCGCGTTAAAGACGGCAGCAGAACATCGAACAACCATCGTGATTGCTCATCGTCTGAGCACAATTCGCCATGCAGACAACATAGTTGTTATGTCGAATGGCTGTGTCGTTGAACAGGGGACTCACGCCGATCTTATTGCCCGCAATGGCCACTACGCCAGCCTGGTGCGCGCTCAGAAAATAGAGACCCGTCGTCGAGTCAAAGATGACGACAACAGTAATGAAGACACGGACGACATTGCGACCGAGAGCTTTAACGACAGTTCGCCAACAGCAGAAAAGAGGCCTCAAAGTGCACATACGCCTAGTGACGAAGACATAGATTTTCATGTCGAGGCAAGCAAGCCAAAGAGTTGGGGATTATTCAAAACCTTGGGTCTTATAATTCGATTGAATACAGGGGAACGTCGGGTACTCTTCTTTGGCTTGGTTTGTTCCATACTTGCTGGATTGGAGCTTCCCGGGTTAGTATTCTCCTCTACTCGAGCTAATACACACGATGACTGACTTTTGGTAGGCGATCGGTGCCATTTGCAAAAACTCTTGAGGCCTTATCCCTTCCCCCTCTGAGTACGGTAGGCTACGAAGCCAGATAAACCTCCTGGCAGGCGTGTTCCTCGCTCTAGCATTCGCGACCTTTACGCTGTGGCTTGGAGTTGGATACGCATTCGCATATGCTACTGATAGACTTACACGACGCGTGAGAGACGGTTGTTTTCGATCTATCGTGTCTCAAGACGTTGAGTTCTTTGACAAGAAGTCGCATTCGACAGGCGCTCTGCTTTCCATCCTCACCACCAACACCGATGCACTTATCGGCCTCGGCGGGCCGGTGATCGGAGGCACGTTGACCTTTCTATTTACTATTTGGGGTGGTATCATCCTTTCTCTGGCGATAGGCTGGAAACTGGCTTTAGTGTGCACGGCGACCATTCCGATCGTTGTTGCATGTGGCTGGGTCCGTCTACAGATGCTCGCCATTTTTGATTCGCATACTAGACAGAACGGAGTTGACGCAGCGTCATATGCGGCTGAGATAGTTAAATCGGTCAGTACTGTCGCAAGTCTTGGCCTCGAAGAGTTCGTTCTCGAACGATACGATGGCTTTTTAGAGAAACAATCGGAAAGATCACTTCGCTCCATTCTGGGTGCATCGAGCCTCTATGCTGCATCTCAGTCTGTGGTATACCTTGCAAGCGCTCTCGCCTTCTGGTATGGCGGCATACTCCTACTCGACGGAGAATACTCCCTTTTTCAGATCTATATATGTTACAACGCTCTGATATCAGGCGCGCAGATTGCAGGGTCTATATTCTCGTTTGCCCCTGATGCAAGTAAGGCGATAAATGCCAGCTGGGATATTCAGCGTATTCTCGAAGGAAAACGCGACAATGAATTGAAAAATACTCTCAACGCCGGGGAGAAGGCCCCTGGGGATGGGACTGTGGAGTTTAAGAATGTCAGCTTTGCTTATCCATCACGGAGGACGCGCCTGGCCCTGGACAATTTTAGCCTGACAGTTGGCGCTGGCCAATTCGTTGCTCTTGTAGGTCCAAGCGGCTGTGGAAAGAGCACAACTCTGTCACTGATTGAACGCTTTTACACCCCGACTTCTGGGACAATACTTCTAGACGGGCAGGCTCTTTCTACGATTGACCTGGAACTGCACCGTAAATCGATTTCACTTGTCAGTCAAGAGGCAGTTCTATTCTCGACGACCATCAGAGAGAATATCGCCATGGGTCTTCCAGGTGAGAACGTATCCGACGAAGCAATTTGGGCCGCCTGTCAACAGGCCAACATTAAATCCTTCATCGAAACTCTCCAGTAAGTCCTTGGAACCCCGAATAATTATGGTTACTTTCTAATGCCTGACTTAGGGATGGTCTCTCAACTTTTGTTGGCCCTGGAGGTTGCATGTTAAGTGGTGGCCAGAAGCAACGTATTGAAATAGCGCGAGCACTACTACGAAACCCCCGGATCTTGCTTCTCGATGAAGCCACATCCGCCCTGGACACCGAGTCTGAGGCACTTGTGCAAGAGGCCCTGGAGCTTGCGTCAAGACACAGGACCACGATAGCAGTGGCACATCGGCTGAGCACGATCAAAAAGGCGGATCTAATCTGCGTCTTGAACCACGGAAACTTAGTAGAGTCGGGCACACACGAAGAGCTTGTGCAGAAGCAGGGAATGTACTGGGATCTATTGGAGCTACAAGACCTGCAGTGATTGTATCCTCATTCAGCTAGTTTCGGTGCTGCTATGAAGCTTATCTATCAAAATCCTAAGCACTGTGAGAAAAATGAGATACCCGATCTCCACCGTGCTCCCTAGCATCCCTCATTGATCCCCTCAACGGCATAGATAAATTAGAGAAATTTCGGCATCTGTCGGTATGGCGGGTCCGAGCGCGTTTCGGCGTTTACAACGTGTTGCGGGCTTACGTGATTCCTGTATATAATTCCGAGCTATGTAAGCCAACTCTTGATGGGGTTACAAACGTAAGTTTGTAAAAACCACTACCGGAAGAATTTATGAGTTGAAGTGACGTTAGAAGTGGCTGGGGGTAATCTAGTGTAAGTCTGACTCATAAATGCCGTAAGTCGTTCTGAGTGAACTTTATGACTGAGCTTCCGCCCAATAAGTGTTCCTGGCTGATTGACTGACTAATCTTTGTTGAAACGGCGTCATTAGTTCACCCGCGATCAACAGCTTCACTATACCGTTAGCCTCCCGTATTCCGTTGAAAAGCTGGGATTGGGCGCTAATACACCTATCATAGTGGAAAGAGGCTCTGCATTAGCGAGCGTTATATCGTATGATTTAAGGGGTTAATCCGGTACACTCAGTCTGGCCGAGAAATGGTCTTCGTTCGTCTAGCCAATGAATATATGAGGATTTTATGACATAAGTCTTGGCCGTCTGGGGAACCCCTACTAGCAACGGGTATGAAAGGCAAGGCTCACTGACGCTATTAACTACGCGAATGATGCTATGAGGGGCCAAATTCTCTTTCATGTTGTGTGCTTTGAATGACGTTTATGCAATCAATAATTAGGCTACATAGTATTTAGATAAAGTAGCAAGGTAATTTTGCTGAGATAGGGGTTACAAATATGGCGCAAATGCTATGAAGCACTTACATCAAATCATTCACATTAAATGCATACTCCATTTCGGTTTCTTTTTTTTCGTCCATCCTGCCACTTTGAATTTGTTCATACAAGGCTAGTAGACAGTCCGAGGGTAGCGGTTTCCCTATCAAATCCTATAGAAATGTTTAGCCGGGACCTGTCATCCACGTGCGCCCAGATTGTTTAAGTAGGTGGTTACGGCATCCACGTA
Source organism: Amphirosellinia nigrospora (assembly GCA_004123355.1). Classification (NCBI taxonomy): domain Eukaryota; kingdom Fungi; phylum Ascomycota; class Sordariomycetes; order Xylariales; family Xylariaceae; genus Amphirosellinia; species Amphirosellinia nigrospora. The sequence continues at coordinate 472,080 of SCHM01000006.1, read as the reverse complement.
GAGTCTGAATTGTTGATACAAAAGTCGATCCAATGCTGAAGTTGTTGCCTCGGCATCCTTCGTGCGAAACACAAGATGGAGATGGCGGCGACTACTAGCTCGGACTGATCGCCGTCCCGAACAGATAATCCTTGAGTGCAGAGAGCAGTGCCCAGCTCCCATAGATTCGGCAACTATGCACAGACGCGGAAAACGTTAGCTAGGAAATGAGTTACGACGGCGAGGCGAACTTACCATCTCTTGAAAAATACCCATGGCCGTTTCGATTGTCGTGCCGTCTTCCGTGTGGCTTTTTGCATCGTTCACTTTGCTAGCCACCTTGGCGTTGTCATCATGTCGCGTTGATGTGCCGGTGATACTTGTACATTCGGCGCTACTCATGTATTTGTTGCTTTCCTCCAACAAGATGCTCTCAGCCGATCTCAAGATCTCGTCCCTATAGCCCTGTGCCTCCCAGTCTGTCCAAGTCGCAGCGTTTTCGCGCAAGTCAGCTAGGATTCGGGGTAAGTGACGCTTCCGACCAAGGCGCCGCGCGTTAGCTACAGCTGGTGAATTCCTGAGCTCGGCAGTATAGTATCTCGATAGCAACATATCCAGATTCTCAAAGCCAGCTCTCTCCACACTACCCAGCACATATTCTAGCCTCTCCTCCAGTGTGGCATCAACTAAGAGCTGTCTATTACTCTTGTTATCAATAGCTGAGGGGCTGGGGCTAACATATCCGTTGAGGGAGGGATTGGTGTTTAGCGCTAGTTGGTTGGCACTATTCATTGCTGAATCTTGGGGTGAGGAATATTCGTCGACTTCGCTGGCACAGTCAGGCCACATGGTCATATCAATCAGCGATCCGTCTTCGGCGCGGCTAGGATTGATCAAAGGGTTGCTGATTATGGTTGTTGTTGGGCTGAAAAGAGCTGATGGCGACAACTCCTCCTGTCTTCCACTCACGTAGCCAGTTAATAGTAAGGATCTGTCTGTTTCGAGATAATCCGGCATAGTTTCGAAAGTCTTGTCGGGATAGCCTGGCCTCATGGTATTGGCGCTTAACCCCGATAAAGTTGCTTGGCGCACGCCGCTTAGTTCAACGTTATCTCCTACAGCCCCAACGCAATGAGCGTTAGAGTTTGGTTCTCCTATTGATCCCAGGGCAGGTCCTATGTATCGCTTACTTGGGGCCGATTGGTGGGCTAGGGGAGCAGGCTCATCCGCGACCGGCTGTCCGAGTTCATGATGACGGTAGCGCCGGCCGTTAGAGGAAGCTTTTGGGGATGGATGGTGACTAGTGGCTTCAAGCTGTTGGGTGTTCAAAAGCCGCTTATCACTATGATCATTCGTCGTCTTCTGTGATTTTGCGGTTGATTGTGGTTGGACCGAGGCGACAATTGTCTCAAGCTCCTCAAGGCGATTTTTCATTCTCATTCCTACTCCACGAGTCAGATATAGAACAGAATAACATGATATGAAGGTGGATGAGGGAGTCGTACGGTACGTACGCTGCGCTAGGCGATTCTGCTTCTCTTCCGATCTACCGGATCGGTTGATTTAGTCCAATCATCTTTGTCTGCGATGTGAGTGGCCTCGCTAGTGACATTGGCCCTATTATTAGTGCTGGCACGTCTCTGGTGTCTCATGGCGATGATTCTCCCCGGCTCAGCTCAAAACAGTTGGTGTCTTCTTCCAGTACACAAACATAGTAGAGGAAAACAAGCAGCTCCTGGCCATGACTGCAGAGTGCTGTATACAATTACATATAGAACACGGAGCCGCCACCACCTAGGCCATCATCGATCGCAGCCGAAAGGACCGAAGTCTTGCTGTGGTACGACGTAGGACACTGCTGGGGTGAACCGCCGTATGAGACTGCAATACGCTCCACATTCATGTATATGCAGAACAGCTCGTGACCTTGACAGGGTCGATGAAGCCTCCATCCCCGCAAATCACGGAATCTCATGAAGGTTGTGAATCTGCCACACGCATCATCTTGCCCAGCTCCTGACCGACTTATTGTCGATATAATATCAGGGCGGGCGCCACTAACCCCACGTCACCATTCTTGCGGCCGGCGTTTCCAGTACCGACAATTGATCACCATTATTACACCAGGAAAATATTCCATGTATGGTTCCTGCCCTAGCATTTATATATTGTGGTTCTTGGGTCTGTGCTATGCTAGCTGCGGTCGTATTTGGCCTAGTTCCGAGGCATCGTATCCATGATCATCGGCTGTTAGGTGCGCCTCGGACGGCAGCCGGTCTCGGTAGCGCCGATCTGGACCCCCAGAATGGCATAGAATTCGTTGAGGATAGTGGCATTTTCTCGGCTGCAAGCGAATGAAAGTGGGTTATGAGTAAATACGTAAGCGCTTGCAGGCCCGTAAAAGCTCACCTTGTCGAGTCAATTAGTTCGTGCAGCTAGTCAACCATCGTACAATTCGACTTCCCGGTCCAAATCGCCCTAAAGCTACTCAGGTAGGAACAACTACCTATCCATTGTGATCTTGGCAACCAGCCACAATCAGCTGCTATGGTATGGGGCGAGACGTTGTATCCGTCAACTATCCTAACCCGGCTCCAGTAAATGAGGAGTGGATTTTCAGTCAACGTGGTTCAAGAGGGGCACCAATCAAAATAGTTTACAATGCTTAATATTCGAATGCCACTTTTCATTGGTACGTCTCATCTACCCAGAAAAGATCCAGTCCCACCAAAACTTACCCCGGAACGCCGGAGCAGTTGGCCTCGAAGAAAGAACGAATTTTGGTTGGTGAGATTTGACGCCTCCCCCAACCTCGCCTTGTCTAAACGGGTGCCATTAAGTAAGTAGGTACTTAATTAAAAATTAAATATTGCAAGAACAAGAAAATGTATGAGAATAATCTAATTATACAATTCGTATTCAACTGCCACTAAAATCATGCTAAGGCTACCTAGAACATGGAGAATACGGATGAAAACATATTGAATTTAGCCAGACTGCTTAGCTAGACTGAGTTCAGTTCGCCTGGGCTCCATATTTGGGAACTTTATTTACAAGCGTAGGAAAGCTATACTTATTTTGGCTTGGCTGTCTTATTATCCCTACAGACAGGTAGACACAGATACCCGCGAACAAGTTTGATATCCACATAAAATTGATGTCCGAAGTAGATCCGAGGAACCGAGCAGGGTTGGCAATCAGTAGTCTGAGATCTCCTTGACTTTTCCTAGCTATACAGAGCTCTACTGTTGGCTTTCGAGTGGGCAGATATTGGGCAGCACAGTGTAGACCCCCGCCATGACGTAGCGCAGACACTATTCGATAAGCGCCGGCAATTGATACTGACTCTATCTACCTAGGTAGTTTCAGCTTACCTAGGTATTTCAAATGCCCCTCATTCATGCGTGCTTAAGTCTGAATTCTTCGGTCAAGTGAGGCAGTAGGCAAGGCTAATATGGCCAATAAAATCAATTTATTCTGTGATACTTCCATTCCTATCCAGTAATTTCGCCCGTGCTAGATGTACCAGCAAGAATTATTGTTATAAGTGCTACATGTGATGATACAACACAGGCAGAAGGTTCAGGCACATGATTTGCCCGATATTGGAAGCTAATATTCCACTTTGGGAAGGAAATGAAGGAAGGACTAGGTACACAGATCTAGAGGCAATTTAAGTACTGGCGCGTGTGCCCCAGCAGAACTGCAGGCTGTATGCTAATACATTATTTCTTCACGAAAATCTTTATACTAGATTTATATAGAAATAAATATTTAATTAAAGCTGTTGTTCCTAATAAATTATTAAAGAGTGTTAACTATTGACATTTTTAAAAATTCAGCTTACTTTTGTTAGCAGGGGTACTGCAGAGCTTGGCTCGGTGCTAAGATGTAATTTAGCTGAAGGGGTATTTAAAGGGATACCTCGACCTAGAATTTGCTTGAGTTGTGACTTGGGGCCTGCTTGGGGAAGAGCAATGACTTACGGTGGTACTGATTCGGGGAACAAGATGCTTGGCGCTGGTGCTAGGGACAATGGCTAATTTTATACTGTAGAAAGATAGAGGTGGCAATAGTTTATTTGATCGCCTTCGCATGTACCCTTTCCACTAAGTATGAGCTCAGAAATACCAAATCCCTCAGTTTAAACTCAGCCTAGCATAACGTTGATATGAATTACAGCCTCTATAGCATCTAGCCTTGCGCCATCTCGTCTTCCGTGATCTACTTTCCACAGTCAAGCTTTTTGCAATTTAGCTTGTTACTAGTAACGGGATGTGCCGAAAGAACGGGAGGGGAAACTCACATACAACCTCTGGTATTTGGATACATAAGGGGACTGGTCTTCGTAACTTAAGTACTTACCTCCACAAAAAAAAACACTATATTTATCAATCCTTCTCAGTTATTAGACCCAATCACTTGTTATAGAATTGCAAAAGTAGTTAGAAAAGTCTCTGCAGAGATCTATCTATACGAACACACATAGACACATTAGCCCTCACGAACTAGCAGTAAACAGTTTGGAGGCTTAGTATTGGATGGCTACGCACACCTTGCTGTGTAAGTAAATTGATACAGTTGCCCAGGTTGCATAGTTCGGTCTTCAATCCCTCTATGCCTGATAATAATTATTGTTACCAAAACAAGCACTATTCACACAAGAATGAATTTAAATGTCTGTCGAAAGCTCACCAATGGCCACCGTTGTTAGGGATAGTGTCATCTGATTGATTCCCATCATCAAAATAGTCCAGTGCACTACCATCCCAGAAGGGTAATTAAGGGTTTATGTTCAAGCTATTCAATAAGTATGACCATAAGATAGTAACTTTAAATAATTAATTCTTGTTGTAATGTGTAAAATTCATCGCTGACTGACTTTGCCGCATTAAAAAAGTTCGTTCAACATACTTGTTTCGTGGGTTTGAAACTTCCGTTTATCTAGACATATCCCTGCCACAGTTCAAATTGCCCAAACCTCGCATATACTCATCTCGGCTCCGGTCACTTCGAAATAAGTCGAAACCAGTCTCAACTCACTTAGCGCCCTCTCGTCGACGGTTCCTACTTGACTAAAACTCTCACGCCTTTACTGCTGCTTACAGGCCGAGGTACGAAGCGATCTCTTGCCAACTCTACATCAGTTCGATCTGTCTCGTAAAGCTCAAGGTTGAAACGTCGGAAGAGTGTAGCTAGACCGATGTATAGCTCTGCATAGGCTAGCTGCAAGCCCAAGCAGGACCTCGTCCCGCGCCCAAACGCCACCATATATCGTGATAATCGGCGACCGTCAGGCGAGCGAGGGTTTCCTAGCCATCGTTCCGGCCTGTACTTGAAGCTGTTTGGGAAGACATCTTCATCGTGGGAAACGTCGTAGATGCTTATGCTGACTATCGTTCCCTTCGGAATAACAAAGTCTCCGTACACAATGTCATGGTCGTAGAAACGAGGATTACGCTGCGATATGCCATAATCGAGCCTCAGAGCTGATTTAAATGTCAGTACCTATGTAATTAAAACTCCCATATTAATCAAAATATGCTCACATTCCTCGATACACGCTGTCAAAAAAGGCAATTGCTGCAGGACTGCCAGGGATGGCATTTCATCGGGGTCGGGAATGGCCGTGAAAAGCTCTTCTCGGAGACGATGGTGCGTAGAGGGGTTGTCGATAATGTGGAAGACGGATAGAGTCAATGCACGCATCGTTGTCTCTATACCAGCACCGACGATGCTTCTTGCTTCATGATGAAGGCGCTCCTTGGTGACTTCCGATCGAGAAACACCAGACTGAACGATCGAGGTAAATATGGTGTCTGGCCTTCCCTTTCTGTCAGAGTCTTTGATCACTTCTGAGACCTGTGCTGACATCTCCTGCGTTGGTGTTAATAATGCTCAAATACTTAGTTTCCGTTTAACAAGACGTACGTGACTGAACTTGTTCACACTTTTCATCCGTGGATTTATCCACTCAACAACTTCATCTGGCATGCAGTCCATCATCTTGAATAGCCAGGGAAATTGGGTTATCCAATGGATTCCCTCTAGTAGATCGATGAAGGTTTGGACGAAGGAAGACTTGAAGTTTGGCTCGAGGATGAAATTATATCGCCTTTCAAAGCAGTATTCAATAATGATATCTGTAGTCCAACAACCCCACATTTCGTTAACAACGAGGACCCGATCCGTATTCTGAAACTCAGCCTTCAACCGTTGACAAACAATGTCAATATGTCTCTGTATTTTGTCGGCACGTGCCGAGATGGCGCGCTTCGAGAAAAAGGGACTCAGTGCGCCTCGACGAATGCGATGGAGGGCGGGATCTGGGGTTGTAAACACAGCATTTGGACTACCGAACCGGTGCTGGAGCGACTTTGGCTTATTCGCTGGCCTGTTTGTGGCAAAAAGAACATCATAAAATGCGGCATCTTGAATGTGTACCTCATACGGATTAATGCGAATGATGGGCCCTGGAATGCGACAAGCGCGTGTTAGTCTATGATTTATATATAACCATACTTCCATTGCGTACCGTATTTCGCGTGCCATTCTCGATGTTTGAACAGAAACTGGCCACCTTCTCCATGAAGAAGCTCATAGTAAGCTTCAACCCATCCTGTCAATGCCGCGAGCTTCGGACCGGGCACCGATGCCAGGGGGCTAAGATATAGGCGATAGTATCCTAAACCGAGTGTGTAGAGTATAACAAAGCCCGCAATTAGTTCTGCGATCCCCTTTCCATTTCTATATTCGCCCACTAGATCGCTCATGAATGAGAAGGCAGGCATCCTCAAAGTGCCAGGAGCCTTGCGTCGGAAGTGCTTTCGAAAGATTGTCCCAGAAAGCAGCAGCAATCACCTTCACTCAAGACAGTAAGCCGTGAGGGGTAAGATGGTCAAGGGAAGGGAAGTACGCATTTATCGCGGTATTTTACTGCTGGAGGCGCTTGGCTTACTGCCGGAGGCGCCTGGCGTGGTGGCGGATTGGTGGCAATTTTAAAATCATGCACTGGTTATTCCCTGCTTGGTTACATCGTCTGTCTCGAAATCAGTGAAACCTGTTATGAGTTCTCGTAACTGGGTAAGACTGGTCACAGCGAGCGGGAAATGTAACCTGAGTAGCCACAATGCCATATAACTACGAGTCTTCCTATTTCCTTAACTCCGTAGATCAACTACGGTGACGCACAATGATCTAACGCCCGCTGATAATATCTACTAATACGTAATAATGGTGGAAGTAAATCCCGCGAGGAGTGAATTGTTACTTAGACTACTAATTATGAATATAAAAATAGCGCTACCTACCAGTTGTAATTCTCCTGACCTGCTACAATCACTCCCTACGAATGATCTTCGACTACAAATTTAAATCTTGACTTTTACAATTGGTCCAAACACTGGCTGCGACAAAGGTTTGTGCTCAAGTGCTTGGGACTTGGTGTTCTATTCAGCTAATAATATCTTTGGGTCTATAGGGCCTCTGGTTTCTTATTTCTAACTTCAGTGTAACCGTACCCAAAGCCCCTTATTTATAGACAAAATTCGAACGCCCGCAAACCTTACGTCCTAGACTTCCTCGAGAGGGGTATATATTACATGAGACTATATGGACCAATACTTCTTCCATCTTCTTCTAGAATCTTCAGCCTCTAAAGAGGGGTTCGGAGGGCATCAGCTATCTAGGACTCTGTGTGTGGCGCGTGGTCCTGTGGCTAGTGGCCAGTGGCTATGTGGCTTGTCCGTGTGGCACCGTCCGTGTATAAGTTTGAAGAAACTTCTGCATATGAATGCAAGAGACAAAAACATCAATAATATCAAGCCCTAGCTAAGGAACTAGAAAATTAGTTTACAGATTGGCACCTTCGGTGTCCGATAAAATGAAACCTTTTTTTTTTCTTTCCTGGATAATGTTGGACATAAAATGGTACGACGAGGATATCTCCATACGCACCATGTAAATGCCGGCGAGCCGAGAGTCACACAACAGACATCCTTGCACTTAAAGTATTACGAATGCAACCATGTATAAACACACGAACTACAACTTTGAAGTTGTCTAGGTAACATTAATGGCGAGGTCTGCGGACTTACTGCATAATTACATAATTAGCGAGGGGTTGGCAAATGAAGCTAAAAAATCTTCATAGACCAACAAGAGTTTATGCCTATTTCAGACATCAGATCTTCATAAGATAAATTGCTTTTTAGAACGGTTATTCAACCTATATATCTTAGCCACTCTTCTCGGGAATAATCTTTTAGTTCCCGGGCAATGTTGAGAGCCACCCATCTATCGGTTCCTCAACAACTGCAGGCTTAGAGCACTCGTTTGCTTCCTCTATTGTCTGTTTCTTCAATTCCGGACAGTCGACACCGCAAAACCTATCCATCGCTCTTTGCAAAGCATCACCTTGCCACCCGAATAAGTAATCACCATGCCAACCGTACCCGGATTCGTCACCCGTGCTGAGGAGAAATGGCTGACTACCGTCTTCAGGCCACATGGACAGATCATTGAAAGCCGATGTGTTCCATATAGTCTCGTATAAGATTTGGGGGAGCCTCACAGGATGACTGATATGAAAGCCCCGGGTCAGCAAAGGCAGACAGAACCCAATCCTAGAACGTGTTCTATAGAGGCGGCTCTATTAAGCGTGGAGGGTAGATAGGAAACACTTACGTTGGGGGCACTCCCCTTCCGTCTCAAAAGTCCCCGCAATGGGATATGCAACATGACTCTTGTGATCGGCGCTATCAACGTTAACTCCATCCCAACAAGTCGGAAAGAAATTGTTGATGCGCAGTCCGTATGGACAAGGTTGGTTGGGGAGAGAGCGTGTGTCGTTACCTCCGCCAATTGCGGAATCTGGCGGGGCCGGTCCCCTAAGCGGCAACTGAAATTAGTGACTACCTCGTTGAAATTCACAGAGTATGACCGTGGATACAACTCGATGGTCCGCAGCTAGTAGCCCGGCCACCTGAGACGTTCCTAAAAGGGAAGAAAGCAGCATCAAATTACACACCAGGGCGTGGTGAAACACCGGAAGGCTATGCTTTGGAATTCGTTGGTGTCGGGGCTCGGCTCGTGGTACGTGGGATCACCAATAATCATGCGGAACCCCTATCGGCCATGTTAGCTTCAGTTTCCACCAAGTAAAATAGTGTAGCAGAAAGTACACGGTGATATAGTCAAAGCCATTGAGCAGTGGAGATATAGGGCAGTCAGTATCATGCGGCGTATGCCTAGAGCGGGGACTGAAATGGTACGTAAGGGAGTATGGTATAAGAAGTTGAAAGGCTTACGGGTTTAAATGCGGTGACTTTTGTCTTTTTATCGTATGGGGCAGTATAGTATATCGTCATACTGCCCTTTGCCCTTCGAGTCCAAGGTTTTCCATCAATGGTACTTTATGAAAAGAGCCATTGCGATGCCGAAAAAATAGAACTGCTGTCCAATAGTTGGAAAAATCCTCGGTGAAGGTGCATGTAGTGCATGTTGCTTCGCCCGAGATGTTCAAGCCTGGATCCATGCTTGGTGCAAAAGCATTTCCGCCCACAATTTGGTGCAGATGGGGTGACGGTACCGTACCAGGCGTAACGAGCCTTTCACAATGTTAATTTGTCAACTTCGGATGACGTAGTAGAATTCCAGGACTCACGGGTCAATGCGTTGTATGTTGAGCTCGGAGCAAGAGAACCGTAGGAAATCGTTAAAAGTCGGTCCTTCAGCGGCATTTGAGCCCGTCTCGAGGGGAAGCATCGCGCCTTGTGCAATGGCGTTGATGGCCAAAGGCGCGACAACAATGATATAGGCCGACTTTCCATAATAGTTGCATGCTGGCCATTATTGCGCGCACAAAATTGAAGGTTCGGTGTTGGATTGGCCCAGGCGAACCTAGATCTCAGAGAAGGAGGTGGGCTGGCTCGCACACAAAGCTAGACTACTGGACTGAGATTTCTGGGGGGCTCATTAGTCAAATAGGACATAATGAAATTAATAAATCTATCGACTTGAGAGTTAACGTAAAAACATAAGTAAAAGGAGTGTGTAAGATGCCTGGGGGGAAGATGCCCCTTTATCCTGGCCCCTAAAACTATTACCCTTATAAACATTCACTCATTGGCTAGTAGCAACTAAGTGCCACTCACACTACTTCATTATCGAATGCTCTAGGATTGGACGTGTGAGGGTCTAGAAATGGAGCCTCCAACTACGATCCACAGGCTACCCCATGATACTTAAACGATATTGTCGATTTAGGCAGAACCACTAAGTGTACTTTATCCATTATATATTGATACCCAACCTTTTTCATACTTATAATTTGGTGGCTTCGGTAGGAAAAGGAACTATATAAGTACTGGACTGCTAACGAAGTATCAGCCAACTAACTGATAGTGTCGCTGCTTGATATTTTGTAGTTACGTGAAAGTGAAATTAGCAATTTGCAATATCGGTGATGTTATGGTATCGAGATACTAGCTTGCAAGCAAACTACTATATACATCTCACGTGTATTTAATTACTCTGCCTCTCTGCCTGTAAGAGCCGTCAACACGACTCTAGAGATCTACCTGGAATCGAGGGTTCAACCGTATACGCTCTCCGTACTTCATTATCAGCCAAGTCAAGGGTACGGTGGCCAAAGCAATGAATGCCAGCAGCGTGTTACCCCAACCTAGGCCTAGTCTGTCGTATAGCGGCTGGCCTGCGAGGGGAAGAACAACGCCGAAGACAGACCTAACGACTGTGTTTGCCGCTAGAGCACTGGCGGCATAGATAGTATAGGCATCAATCAGATATGATTGCACGGGTATCCACACGAAATTAATGCCTATTCCAATAAAGGAGGTCCCGATGATAGGTACTATCCAGTGGACTTTGTATTGCGCTGTCCATCCGTACCATATCAGTCCAACTGGAACTAAAAGGACTCCGATTATTATAGGAGCGAGTCGACTTTCCGGTTTGATCTCTCCGCCTTTTGCTTCCTTTTTCGCTATGTAATCTGACGTCAAGCCGTTGGCGACGAGCGAAATTAAGAAGCCAACACCGAGGCCGAGGTATGCTAGGCCCGCAGGGCCTGCTTGGAAATGGTACTGGCCCTCGAATACGAATATGAATGTCGTGAATAAGATGTATAGGTAGCCGTAGACAACAGCTAGTTGCAAAGACAAGATCAAAACGATGGGCGATTTAACTAACATCTTCATCGGACGGACTATTGACTTGCGGAGCAGCGCCCTGGGTGTGCTCCTCGTGGATCCGGCTGCGACATACGTTCTGCCTCCATCTTCCTTTTGAAGACGTGCTGCTTTCCGTGCAAGGAGTACCGAATGATATGTCTCGGGGATCAAGACGTACAGCAATGTTAAGACACCGCTCTAGAATGAAAAGAGAACAATTAACAACCTACATCATCACGGCGAGAAGAACAGGGATACGTACCAAGATTGCAACAAGCCAGAACAGCCAACGCCAACCGATATTCTGGGCGATGTAGCCCCCAGCCACAGGTCCAATCACGGGTCCCTATGCATGTATAAAATTCGTTAGTAACCTGTGAGGTCGACGCGCCTTTTTCAGACAGTTTAAGCAATTGCAAAGCTCACCAACAAAGGGCCGAGCTGCCAGCCGCTTAATGCTCGCCCCCTTTTCTCCGGCGGCACGAGATCGCCGATCATGCCGCCTCCGAGAACCAGGGGCACGCATCCGGCTAGACCCTGAAATATCCGGAAGACGAGGAACAGCGCGATGCTATTACTAACAGCGCACACAATGGTGAAAATGAGAAACCCAAGATTGGCCGCGTTCATGACAACATTGCGCCCGTACAGCTCGCTTAGAGGTGCAACAACTAGTGGACCTATAGCGAAAGGCACCACGTACTACAACAGGATTCGGAGTCAGTTATCGCTGTCTGGAGCGTGATTGATGAGCATCTCGGAAGGTAGCGGACAACCTCGTGTCTTAAGAAGAAAGCCGCCTGCTCAGAAAAGCAACAAAATAAGAAATTACTCACCGCCGACACGACAAAGCTCGCCAACGCATCGTTCTCGCTGTGGAACTCACGGAGGAGTAATGGTACTCCAGGGGCGGATATGGTAGGGACGAGGGAGACATTGAATGTCACTGCGGACACGAGTATAATGATGAAGGTTTTCCGAGTTGAAGACCAATTTAAGGGGTAAGCTGGGTCATCAGGCCCTTCCCAATCGACGATGACTTCGTTGGAATTTGTAGGGCCATCGACGAGGAGCTCCTTCTCACGCTGGTAAAGTTGTGCATCACTATCTTCTATGTGCGATAGGGAGGCCTTGATGTTTGGCACGGACTCTGACACGGGCATCATTTTGAAAAGGGGTCAGATGGGAAAAGGGGGCACAGGTTTGAGATGTGCGCACTATTGAGAACGATAACATAATTTATATGCTCAAGATCAGCGGAGCTTGGGAAAAGCCGGGTATAAAACCCTTATATCCACCAATGTCGAGCGGAAGACTGGACGAGCGAGTTTTTCAAGGGTTCTTGAAGCGTTGTGATTAATCATGCATATACGGCGTGGGCATAGCGGGACGACTAGCCCGGCTTGTCCCTCATCGAGAGATTTGACGCACGACTAATCCCAGATGGAGTCGATAACGTCGCGGTACTATTAAATAGCCAAATTTATACCACGTGCTGAGAACTAACGATGGCCTAGGTTCGCCACGACTCCTTTTTACTTTACACGACGCTTCACATTTTTTGGACAGGTGTGAAACCGGGCAGTGGAAGCGGGGTTAGCTCATGAGGCGAGCAATCGGACCGGAAGAAACGCTTGCTACTACCCGAATACCGGAGAGAGCGTCTGCATGTGCTATCTAGCACTACTCTCCCTGTGTTGTTGGTCCTGAGATACTTGATGAAATAATATTTATTATGCCTCATTTGCGCCAATAGTAGGGCGCCACTAGCGATAGAGCAAGGATGTCCGGGTTTGACCGCCAATTTAATTCGTGGCAATCGGGGTTATGTGACTATAGAGGCTTTTAACTATCGATACTAATCGTTCTACTTAACATTACTTAGGTACTACATGAATTCTATGTCTGCACACCTAAGCCTACGGGTCACTGTTTTGATTCGATTTGTAGCTGCAATCTTATTTTAGGGTTACCATAATGAAGATTCAAACCTATGGTTTGCTTTTTCCTCTCCAAAGAGGGAGAACCCGATCGTGTTGCCCCGTGAGATGGTTAACTACGAAGCAGTCATTTTGACCATTAACGCCTGGGAAAGTTACAGGTAGTCTTTTTCGTAGAGAAACTGAATAATGAAAGTAATTATAGAGGTTAGATATCAATATCTATCTTCTATGTATCATACTAAGATATGATAAAGTACGTTAGTGATCGAGGGTGCTTTCGGGTTAACGATGACGAAACGGCGTGAAGCTGCAAGGCCCTTGGTACTCAAGACAAGACGGAATTTATTACTTTGAGCCGATAATCTATCTTTCTGAGTACACACACGTAGTAATCTATTTTTTGATTCTGTGCCTCTACTACTGCATGAATGGACTAGCCAAGATAATCAATTATACACGGCTTTATTGCTCAACGGACTCGATATGATTGTGAGCCTGCGTACTCGCAAAGCTAAGAAAAGCAAACAACCGGAGAACTGCCAACAGGGATGGTCGAACTTCCGGCAAGAGAGGGCCTCGCGTAGTTGGTGGCCTCACTGCCTCTTGGCCCTCGTGATGTAAGCTCGTTGCACATGGAAACGTGTAAGTATTTGGCGGTTTAATTTCCCGGGCGTGGGGCCACGAACGCGCGTAGAGTGCGTCAAATATATTGAAATTGTAATCCTTGGTTTATTCCAGGAGGGGAACCCTCAGCTTTACACCGAATATCTGAAGATGAACGCCAACGGAGCAGGGGAGGCCTCAAGTGATGAAAGGCAAACGGAGAACAGGCCACTCCACAAAAGCCAAATGTATAAAGTGACCTCGTGGAGCTTGTTGTATTACAGATAAACATATGTTGGGGGCCAAATCGTTGCTGAAAACTATCGCGGCAGGCTACTAGCAGTTGGGGGCTAAAAATGTCAGGAGACAGTCAGGTTCAACTCAGCCGCTCCTTGGTGGCTCAGAAATAAACGAGAAGAAGGGAACCATGAGCCAGAATGACGTCTTAGTGCCCTCGCTTGTCACGTTTCTTTGGCAATAAGAAACGGCAAGGCCGAGCCCACAACTTGATACTGGCATCACTGTACAGCGCACAAGAAACTATGCGACACAGCACGATGGCTCAGACTCGTATTTAAAATTTATTCTCTGGCTCCTTTCTGCTGTATTGATACCTTCGCCAAGTACTGATCATTGCTGTAGAGGAGACTGAAGGGGTGACGTGTCGTTGTAATACTTTGTAGCCTGCTTCTGGGGCGTGGTGACAGTGAGACGGTAAAACCCGAATGAAAAGAAAGATTTCACCGGAATTGTTAATGGTGTTAGTGACACAGAATATACTATGTAGGGCTCGAATCTTCCCTTCTCCGAGTTGGATGCGAGGTGGTGGCTCGATGTGCACATTTCTATAACGTATCGCTACTACTTCATGATCGTGTTAACTACCTAGTTCAATAGAACATAGTGTATTTTGGAGGCTGCGGTTAAGCTTGTTATGTATGCAGTGATAACTTATGATTGTGGATTGTTTGATAGTAGTAAGAAATGGAGAGTTGTGGTACCTCGCACGAAGAATTATAAGCCAGTTCCGGCCAACGCCAAGCCCCGTCCCACATGCATGCATGCATGCATGCATGATGTATGGACCATGTCGGCTATCTCACCTACATATACCACCAACAACTCCACTGTACGGTACCTGGATTTCTCTGTGACATCTTCAAATTGAAGTACGAGGCTTAGCAATTTCCTTTCCAGGTCTTATAGTGCGAAAAAATGACTTTCTTCTCTGCCTAGCCGTTAGCGACGATGAGTCTACTAGTACCGAGATTAACCCTGGTCGGGTGATACGTACTCCAATGTCCCGAGTCTGAGACATGCCCTCAACACAGGTCAACGGATCTCTTCAAGAAGCACAGGACCATTTTCCTGGCGCGCTGAGGTAGGCCTCTACCTCAATACAAATCGAATTTCTACTTTTCGGGGCCTTGTGGACTCGCACATCATTGTTCAAGTAGGCTGGAAAAGCCACAATGCTGTGCCCCGCCCCGCCCCCCTTCCTCTTACACTGCGATCACTTTCGGGTTAAGCGTGGCCTCCAAGCTTGCGGCTCGTGATGCACTAGAATCCTCGACGAACACCCCTCCACCTCAGCACGGTTGGGAGGCCCTTCAACGGGTATGCATGTCACCATACATATAGTCCGCATACCGCTCCAGCCTCTCGTTGGTTCTCTCGCATGTGTTATCCCTACTAGCTTCAAGCATCTACAGCATACAGAATCCAATCAACTACCAATACCCTCATTCACTACTTTTCAGCTATTTCAGCTACTCGGCTTCACACTGATCGACCCTGGTCGTTGCCCTATCTCCCTTTCGCCCTTTGATAGGAGGGTCATTCTATCGTTTCTTCCCATGCCTGACTACGATTACATCAAGATCTCTACGTCGGGCGAACCTCGCTTCGTGCGTTCACAATCATTCTCGCACCATCACCGTCCACGCCTTAGTCGACCAAGATGCCCTGAAAACTGTGCTTGCGTATCGTTGGAAGAATGGAATAGCTTGGTTGAGCGAGAACGAAGCGCTCGCTCTGCCAGCGATTCACTGGTACGCGAGAACCGAATACTCAAGACCGACCTTCGCACCATCTACAAGGATAAATGCCGTCTAGAAGGTAGCAACCGAGGCCTACAAGACGAAGTCGACGAACTGAAGGCTCGCTACTTGCGCGACGAGGAGAACGTGGCCAAGTTTCATCATAGGATGGCAGCTTTGAAAGCGGAGGTCGAGTGCAAGGACCTCGACCTGCTTGCCATCAAGAAAGATAAAGATCTGGCCGATATCCGAGTCCGGGAGCTTACGCAAACCGTCACGAACCAGCAAGATGAGATTGAGCGGCTGAATCACAGTCGTAAGAAGGACCAGTACGACCTAGGCGTCCGCACCGAGGAGGTGAGGGAAGCTTGGAGCCTGGTGCGCGATCTGCAACGTCAACTTCGCAAGTGTCGCGAACCTTTTTCGTTCCGGCGTCGATATGACTTCGCCTAATATCATGATTAGGGATGTAGGATAGGGTGGGGGATTTGCATTCGGAGTTTTTTATTTCGCGGCGGGGCTGGCGTTATTGGGTTGCATTTTCCCCGAGTTGCGGGGTGCAAGGATGGAGAACGTTGTAGGACCACAGATACGTCGCTTTGGGTTGTGCGGCTTTTTCTCCCATTCGAGAACAATTCTGTATTATGGCATGTTCACATTGATGTATTAGGGAACTGGATTTGGAGTTTATCTTTGGAATACCCCGCATGTCTTTTCGCGTTACTAGATAGCTTTGTCATTCTTTTTCCTTTCATTTTCATCTGTCAATCTCGATACGCTTAATGACTTAACGAACTCACCAATATGATCAGATACCCATTATAACATAGAGAGAGAATGAAACAGTTCATAATCTATTCACAGCATTTCGTCACTCATTCGAGCGTATCGCATGAGCGGGTCCCTTGCCCTTTTGGGGCGCGTGAGAAGCCTCTAAGTGAACCCCTCCATCATGTGAACCCCGATTAATTATACATAGCTCAGCGCGTGGTGGTGGTCGCTTGACCCACTGTATTAGAAACGGCCACACGCCAGCCGAAGCAATGTGTAAAATCATTAATACAAAAGACAACGGGAAATAAAAAGCAAACGGAGATGACGTTGTCGAATGGGTGGCTGCTTGTTGCGTTGCCACGTGCGTGGTCAACGCCCAAATGCATTCTCAGGCGCTACCTATGTTGTCGTTGTCGCCACCAGGGCTGAATCTGCAACACCCGTATGCACGATTGCACTGACCAATATACATATCAATAATCATATGTGATGCGGCGAAAAAATGTCGGAAGCCGCGGGGCTCTGCCAGATCAGCAACATGGTCGTAGTGTTTGCGGCAGTAGGTTAAGCAACGATGGATCGACTGCCATGATAGTCTAAGCGCACAAGGGCCGCTTGTCTAACGGTCGGATCCATTAGGTAGCCAGAACCATGGATAGGTACCTAGGTGTGTAGGATCACTGCAGGCTTGCCGCTATGCATGTCGGCTCCTAACAGTAGGTATAGCGTGAATGCATACTGTGATCTAGCCTAGCGCATCGCGCTATAGCGCACATAGGAGAGATCGTGGCTCTCTAAAATACACCTGACTTTTCTCGACCAAGACTCGAGTTATACGTCTTGGTTCGTGTGCAGTTCTAGCACTCTCTTCATAGGAATCATCGAGTTAATCGGCGAGTTAAGTTGATGCTTTCAATGTGACTACGCCTACGCCCGAAAGTACGTTTAAGCTTTAAGGTTTAGCTTAGTGTCCGGCGATGAACGGGTACGGCCGCTTCGAGGCCAGTATTAACGACAACCAACTTGAGATTGGCGGTCGCGGTGTGAAACCTGATGATATCCGGTGTTCTTAAAATAGTACATGATTTATACTGATTATGTATAATAGCCACCGTCTATACCCTCCTATCGAAGCTTGAATCCTTCTGAAATGTTGGCTGTCCATCCATGTTGTTGGCCTCAGGTGAGGATATAGAGGCGATAGGTAACTAAAGCAACACAAATATGGAAGGCAGATTCTCGGTTACACCGTTAATTTGCCAGAAACAATCCATGACACTTCCGATCCTGTAAGATCTGGGGTGCAGCTAGCCTAGTCTCACAGGGCCCATGTGTGTGTGTGTGACGGCGCGACCTCAAGCCTGTAAGCGCCTGTATCGTCCTTATCCCCGGTCGCCTATAATGTTTGTAGGCGCAGACAAGCGCGATAGGCGACGATGGCGGCCTCCGGGAGGAGGGGTAGCGTCAGACTAGGAAATCTCACGGGAAGCAAGGGGCCAAGATCTTATCCAGAATATACCAAGCGTCAAGGCTAGTAAAAGCTAAACAGGGAATTTTTATTCCATTGTATCCATCACGGTGGCCAACAGATCCTTCGAGCCTGAAGGTGTTCACACAGAGAGCACCCGCCTAGGCAGATTTAGAAGCAGATTTGATTGGATTTCCAATGAGGTGGCAAACAATATATAACAAGAAACATAAGGTGGTGATAAATTAAGGACCTACCAGGATAGGCAAGTATAGCAAGCGGGGTAAGTGATTAGGTAGCAGGACGGCCATGGAAAGTGTCGCAAAAGTGCAAAAGGTGACAAAGCAATCTCGAACCAGTGACATAAGCTCTGTGCTGCCAGAGAATGATGCCGCCGAGCTCGTTTATGAGCAAGCTACCTACCTACATGTAGATAATTAGGTATCTGCATGTGTCTATCTACTTGTAAGAGGTAGGTGGGGAGTCGGTGTAGTTGCCTGTTGGCTGATCGATCACCTGCGAGCGAAAGTGGAAAAACCCTCCCCTCACGCCTGCCTACCTTCTAGATGGGAAGACGAGCGGGGGCTGCCCACTGTTTGCCTAGTCCTTCCGCTGGGTAATGTGGGAAACGGCAAGAAAACAATCCACTCCAGCCCTACAGTAGACCAGGTAGCCTGCCTGCCTCCCTCTCATCATACACACACACACACACAACCCGACAGGTCACAACCGCTGCTCGAAACCACCATGTATCGATCCTCCGACAGACGTCATGTTACTGCAGAGGCTGCATGGATCGAGTGCGCAACTATCGATGTAGGTCTTCTGTGAGTCATCATGCAATCAACCTGGCTGGGCTCTCGGGTGATAGAGGAGTCCCTTCTATTGGCCGCGAGGGTGTCATGGCGCATACTGGCTGGCCCATATCCGTATGTCTATGTACGACTGTCGCGAGCGCGACGCGCAGAGACCTCGGAACTGAGCGAAATGGCCGAATTGGCTCAAGTAAGTACACCGCCAGTTCAGATCATGATGCTCTGAATGGCCCGGAGAGAGGGCATCAGTGTCGCACCTCTTGCGCGTCCTCTCGTCCAAGGCTGTTCGCGAACCACGCTGGGGCCGAATCCTAGGCGCACCAGAAGGCTCACTCCTTCTTTGGCCTCTCAATATTTTCGGTGTAATGCTAGCTAGTGAATGGACCGGGCCGGTTCATGGAGGGATACACAAAGCCAGCAGTCTGCCCACTATGGAATTTTCCAGCGCTTTCCCGGTTGTCTCTCTACTTCAACTCCATGTCTATCTCCATCTCCGTGTTGTCGTTAGGGAGGGAAGAGGGGGCCAGTGCCAACGCCAGCACTGAACCTGAACCTGAACCTGAGCCTGAAAACTTTTGCGCCTGAAATCTTATGCCCCTTATGCCCTGGCCGCGACTACAATGCCCCCACACCTGCATTATTATTGCGCATTGCGTGGTGCATGTGCATGCCCCAAGAGAGAAGGATCTTATCAGGGCATTTGATAACGAAAGGTAAGCTGAAATAGCCGGGTAAAGACAAGTACCTCTCTACACCCTTGCTTGATAATCCCCACGCCACGGCGCACCTTTTTTTTTGTTGTCGAGTTTTCTTTTTTCGGGTGGGCTGGACCTAGAATGCTTTGAGGCTCATATCGCGCGAAGGAATGCTACCTGGACGCTGCCTACGTTATGACTCGATGCGACGAGGCAGCCAACCTCGTTTTGTGTGTACTCGTCCCAGGGTATAGGTACCACCGCACACAGAGACACAGCTCTCTGTCCATGTTGCACGCGTGCAAAATGTACCTTGCGCAGCGACTGCGCCATGAAATAGTAGACCCCCCCATTTCGCATACTGAATACCGAGGATTTTGTATAAAACTCTTTCCGGTGCTGCTCTTACTTCCCTTTAAATTTTCTCCCGGGTCAAGGATCCATTTATATCGCGATTAAATTAGCTCATTTCTGTCAGAGGCTATATCTGTCCTTATATATTCTACCTCTTGTTTCGTCACTGCTTATTTGACTCATTCTCACTTTTGCTCAACAATTCACCACATATTGCGCGACTTGTCGTTAGGGCGATCGTCGTACCTCGCTGCCTATTCGCGGCCACGCAACTCAATCGGCCAATACCATCAAGCTCTATTGTGAGTGGCAGAAAAGAGCCTGTCATCATGTCCGACAGTCGCCGGGTCAAATTCTCATCGTCGCCGCCTCTAAGAGGCGTCCTCAAGCACCCCGAACCCAATCCTCGCGACTCGGGAGTCGGTTCGTCTTCCAGTGACCACACTGGCTCAAGTGGTAGTCTTGACGAGAGATTTACAGCCCGGGATTACAATGTCCAGAGCAACAATGTCGACGCTCTCCGTGAAGCGCTCACCGACGCAATTAAAGACATCGACTATTGGAGAGGCAAATACCAGAAAAAGAACAGCGAGCAGACTGAGACCCGCAGAAAGCACCGGGACACAGAAGGACTTTATCGGGATGCGATCGAGCGCAACCAAACATTGCAAGCCAAAGTAGAGAGTATGGATGACCGCATGGAAAAACAAGACGTCGCACTTGACATAGCGAACAACGAAATTCTAAAACTGCAAACTGAATTAGCTGACTGGAAAGACAAATACCAAAGCCTCGATGATCTCTACGAATCCGTGAGACACTCGCGAGTGCATCAGTCGTTTCCGGTGGCTCCGGCGAGCATTCAATGGCGCTCAGTAGTAGCAGAGGTCACAGGGAAAAGAAAGAAAGTGAGGATATGGCCTCGCGTATGAAGGAGCGCATCAACCGCGATCAGCCAGACTCGGGGTTCACACGCTTCGAAGAGCTCACGCAGCTCCGAGGTCACGGTGTCCTCGAAACGTACTAGCCATCGAACCAGTCCATCCGCGAGCGACAACAAGCCGTACATCGAGAAGATGCCCAGAGCTAGTGCTAGCAACTTAGCCTCACCACGCCAACCCGGCACCTACAGTCTTACCACAGCAGACAGGTCATCAACAGCGTCTTCTTCCCGCAGACACGGAGCCAACTCTTCATCACGCACCAGTCATCGTGAGCACGGCGACTACGTCCTTCACCCCCTTCCTGACCGCACTAGACGCATCGCTTAGGCGGAGAAACTATATGGCTCCCCCGTCGAACGAGTGAGAATATCCAAAGCGGTCATTTGACCATTCACACCGAATTTACGTTCCACGGCGCAAGCTACCACGCTGTCGGGCCCAAGGTTCAGGATGCAGGATCAGTTGTTACTTCTACCAATCTATTTATCCAACGGTGCGCCACAGCATGCGTCGGCTTCCAATCCGGACACACGCCATCTCAGCAGCCATGTCGCACCAACAAGCATGCAGGACCAACAATAAGAACGGCCCCATATTGATCGCCCATTGTTGGCCACGTCCCATGGCCGCGGCTGCCTGCGCCTTTCTCAGCACAGCAGCCTCAACCCCTGGTCCGGGCTGGTATCACAAGATCTATACCACCCTCCCCCCTCCATCTTGATCCGCTAGGATTAGGCAGACGCTCACTTGGGTTCCTATTCTACGTCCCGATGAGATTATGATGGTGTTTCCCCTCCCTTTCAACGACTCTCAACCCCTGCTCCTTTCACACCTTGCCTCGATCTACATGCAACATATGGAGAATGCTACACTACCAACCTACACACCTACACCTTCCCACCCTGTCATCATGTGCACATCTCCATTACATGTGGACTATGAGATGATACCTCACCTTCCTTTCTCGAATAAGGAGGCATTAGACCCTCCTTCTTACAGTCATTCCCGCTACTTTCCTCACGTTATAGACTACCTGAGTTCAACCCTTACCGATGCGGGGATGCTTATATATAGAGTATACGGCTTTGGCAACAGCCAAGGCGTTTATGGGGCATTGTTTACGTGTGAAGGCATCGGCGTTTTGCGGGATATGAGAACACCCTGTACCCTCTTGCCGATATTTTGTACGCTGCGCGAGAAGATTTGAGATGGCTTTTCTAGAGTTATAGGCACGACGCTTGTTATGATATTGATGTTCATTTACCACCTAGGCATTTTATCACATTTTTTTCTTTTGTTTTTTGGAGTGATTTTTTGAGGCTCGAATATCCTGTCGTGTGTTATATATAAGACTGTACTGGGGATGACCCTTCCATTGTGTACAGACTGGCGTCAAGTGTATCGAAAAGTGTTATTTTTAGCTGCTGTTCATGTGTCTATATAGCATGCTACTGGTTCAGTCCATGGTGGTGCCATCACCGTATCAGATCACTGTATCGTAGAATACTATGTTGATTAAAGTCAACAAATAAATCGCAATACTAAACAGAGCCCCCATACTCAATGAACGATCTATGCCTTGTGAATATGGTTGCGACCGTTGGCATTGGCTGATAAGTAAGCTCCTGAGAGAGCTCGAAGAACAGAACTAGCTTAAAACTACGAGCGCTGTCTTTGCATCTTTCATGACAATAAATGAATCAATGATGGGGAAATCGAATTTCAGGCTACTTGCCTTCTAGACGACATGGAAATGCCTATACTATATCTGTCGAGACGCGTCGATTGAAACAAGCGACCCGACTGATCACCCAAATACATACACACTTCACACGTATCAGCTTCATTATCGTGGCAATCATATTTATACAATGAATATAGTGCATTATGACCTGCATCCGGCCGAGAACACTGAAATAGATGAGTTTACTATCTTGCCTTTCCCGTAGTGCTTGTATCTGGGTGGCAGCCGGTTTGGTGAATCTGCGGGTCTATTCGAAAGGCCAAAGAACAGATGTGCAAATCCGAGTCGATAAAAATATGATAAATTTCTTCAAAAGTCTGCTACCAGTGATGTCTGTTGAAGTGCAATACATCATGTAACGCATAGAAGGTTGTGAGAAGTATTCGGTAGGTGAGGTGCGGCCCAGGCGTGGGCATTCGCTAGGCCCACTAAAATTTCAGCAGGGAAAGAGCGCTAAGGGATAACCTCTACCATCTAACAGTGAAGGGGTCGAGACTGTCAATGGCAGAGAGTCGGAATGATAATCCATTCCCAAGCGATGTTCAGGCAGACATTCACCCTTTTCCATTTGAAAGGGAGACTTAGTTTACTGAAACCGCTCTGTGCTCCTACATCGGGTCGAAGGTTTAGATCTAATCACTCTAAGAAGGAGATGGAGATGTTGGAGAAGAACGCCGTCCGCGTCGCTGTCGAGGGCTGTGTAGGGCACCACATCATCCAATAAAGACATGATGACTGCTTACTCACAACATAAATAGGGACATGGAACGCTCGACGCCATTTACGCCTCCGTCGCCAAAGCGAGTCAGGCGCGAGGATGGGACGGCGTAGACCTGCTGATCATCGGCGGCGATTTTCAGGCAGTGCGCAACGCCGCCGACCTCACCGTCATGTCGGTGCCGGCCAAGTACAGAGAGCTGGGGGACTTTGTGTCCTACTACAATGGCGAGAAGAAGGCGCCGTATCTGACTATCTTCATCGGCGGAAACCATGAGGCCATCTCCCACCTCCGGGAGCTACACTACGGTGGCTGGGTCGCGCCGAATATGTATTACCTCGGCTTCGCCAATGTTCTACGCTTCGGGCCCTTGCGAATCGCTGGAATGAGCGGTATCTGGAAGGGATTTGATTATCGCAAGACGCACTACGAGCGGCTCCCGTTCAGCCGGGATGATATCTCGAGCTTTTATCACGTACGCGAGATAGATGTGCGAAAGCTATTGTTGCTGAGGGAGCAGGTCGATGTCGGCCTGAGCCACGATTGGCCACGGGCCATCGAGACCCACGGGAATTCTAATGCGCTATGGAAGATGAAGCCCGATTTTAAAAAGGAGAGCCGTGATGGCAAGTTGGGAAACCCAGCCGCCGGCTATGTCCTGGATCGACTGAGGCCAGCATATTGGTTTTCAGCACATCTGCATTGCAAATACACCGCTATCAAACATTTAAACGGCTTGAAGCCGAATCAACACTAGCCGAGATTAGCCCGGGAGACACACCCGCCTTGACCTCGGAACCCGAACAACCGATCGGAAACCCAGATGAAATTGAGCTCGACGACGAAGATGTCGGGATGGTTGCTGGAGACGCGAATAATCCCGAGAAAGCGATTGGAAACCCAGATGAGATTGACCTGGATGAAGAGGGTGACGGGGTGCCTACTGAAGGTACTCGTAATCCCGAGCAAGTGACCGGAAACCCAGATGATTGACCTCAATGAAGAGGACGACGGGGTTCCTATTCAAGGCACTCATAATACCGAGCCAGAACAACCAATAGTAGAGCCAAACACATCAGGAGTCACAGACGAACTACGTGCCCAACTTCCCGCATCATTCGCGGCCCCTCCACCCGCAACACAGGGAGCACAGCTACAGCCGGGCCAGCCAGTGCCCGCAAGCATAAAAAACACTACTACTCGGTTCCTAGCGCTCGACAAATGCCTCCCCGGCCGCAAGTTCATCCAACTCTGCAGTCTACTGCCCGTCGACACCAAACAGCTGAGACGGCACCGGCCCGAAAAGAACGCAAAGCATCGGTACTCGCTCCAGTATGACCCCGAATGGCTCGCCATCACGCGCGTATTCGCGCGAGATCTGACGATAAACGACCCCGAGGCGGCACCGCCCCAGACCTCGGGAGGAGGAGTACACGCGTCTCATCGACGTGGAGCGCGCCTGGGTTCACGAGAACGTCGTGAGCCCGGGCAAGCTGGCCGTGCCGGACAATTTCCAGATCACGGCCCGCCTTACAAGAAGGGCATGCCCGAGATTGTGGCGGAGCAACCGGTCGAGTACACCAACCCCCAGACTACGGCGTTCTGCGAACTCATTGGCGTGCCTGATCTGTGGGACGCGAGTCCTGAAGAAAGAGTGGCGAGGAACATGATATCTGTCCCGCTACGCTCGATCCAGCAGCACTACGGTGGAGGGCATCAGGGACGGGGAGGAAGAGGGGGAAGGGGGGCGGAGGGCGTGGAGGGCGCGGAGGGCGTGGGAGAGGAGGGAGGGGAAGGGGCCGTGGTGGCCGGCATTAGACAATGAGTCACGATGATGTGCCGTGAGTGTTTGTATGGATTATAATGGTTTGTGCGACATCTACGAATTGATTGAGGGGCTGTTGTATTACTAGGTATCACTATGTAGCTCACGGGACCTCGGGTACTCGTCAAACAGAGTAATCTCAATCATTAGATTTACGAGAATGTCTCCCCTCCTAAAAAGCATGATCTCAACGGAGAAAACACAAGTCACGCAGAGTGACGGGGGATATTGGAACTGTTCATCTTCCATCGGTATTAGACGTTCAACCCAAGGAGAGCGAGGAGTTGAACGCATATGCTAAGATGGGGTGCAGAGAATAAAGCAAGAAAGCAGCGAGAATAATCTAGCCCAAGTCGAGCCAAGGATTACCGTGTTGATTCACGTACGACGTGGAGGCACGGCAGATAGCCGTTGTCAAACACATCTAGGTAGAAGAAACCTCTCCGCCTCATTACCAATTTGCATTGTCATACCGGCTCCGCCGTTATCATTACCATCCCACAAACGCCGCCGATCAGACTCATATCTAGGTTGGTTCCAAGTTCCGTGAACGCCAAACAGATTGACGGGAAATTACTTTACAACAAAAGGTCATTATCATGATCCTTTTTGAGCACGTTAGTCCCGTGTCTCCCAACCTAAACTTCTCATAGGGAGAGGAATGCGTCTAGGCAGAATGGGAAGGAGTAAAGCTTACGGTCTAAGCCCAGAAAGTCGGCGGCCTGGAGGAGTTCGAGGCATAGCTCCACGGGAATGTCCATGTCGGGGACATTTTCAGTGTCCTTGTACTTGTACCAGTACTGGCAGTACTCGGCCACTTTCTCAAGAACCATGCCACTGAACACAGGATCGGTCAGCTTCCATCACTCGGAGATTATGTTTGCTAAGAAGGCAATCGTGTGACGTGATAAAGAGTCAGATCAAGTGTAGTGGATGTCATTCGGACCAGACATGATATCGGTCCATCAGTAAGAACACAGCGAAATAATTGTGTGATCATCATTCAGGCTGGCTTGCTTGCATTCGGGTAACGAAGGCAAAATATGGCAAGACGGGACGGGACGGGACTTACTTGATCTCCTCGAAGACACAACGACCGGTACGAGACTCGGCAAACTGACCTGTGTTGAAACGGGTGGTCAGACAGACAAAGAAATCTCCCAACAATGTGAATGTGACGAGCGTTTGTTTGTTTTGTTTTGTTTGTTGGCAAAAGTTTATGCGCACTCACTCTTTGGGTCCAACATGCCTTGATGGTCGAGCTGATCAGGACGGCTTCACGCAGCACGACGAACTCGAAGCCATCGCCCGAGACGAGCGTCACGTACTTACTCAGTGCCGAGCTGTCAAACGACATGTTCGAGCAAGGTGTGACTGTACAGTACACACGGGAGTCTTGTTGTTGAGAGATCGAGGCAGGTTGGATCAATCGGCGCGATTTATGGTGGGAAAGAAATTTCGGCGCTTGAAAGTGGGCCGAGGATGGTTGGGGGATTAGTCTAAGTTTGGCGTGCACGAGCCACTACAACCTTAAATAGTACCTGGGTACCTAGGTAAACAAATATGGATGAGTTGATCTGGGCGGATAGTGATATTTTCTAGAGGTCTTAGATTAGAGAGATGTTCGATCATGATAGTGGGCTGATAGATATTGCTTCGATAGTTCCTGATGGACGGCGTCTTCACCGCGGATCTGTAGACCGGGAGATATAACCTACCTGGGATTTTCAGCTGTGAGATGTTGATTAGCGTGCCCGGGAGCTGTTTATAATTGGAATCGTCAGCTACCCTAAGCCCTGTCCGATAGCCCGGAAGCAAACGAAATAGTGGGGGTTCGTATCGATAGGGACCTGAAACAGCGAGGTAGCGGCGGTCGGGCCACCATGCATAAATTATAATGCATGACTGGCGCGGTTGCCTAGCGACTCACTCTATTGACCTCTGACGAAATGCATGCGCCCGGCACTGGTAGTGAGAGCTGCAGCCGCCAACTAACCTACCACTAAGCTAGAGCTTAATTGCATCGACACCATCTCGCGCAGCCCTCCTATGTTTTCTCCCACTCACAAACCAAAACTCCCATCCTGATTCCTGATTCTCGGTCCAGAGTCTCACCCCCATTCCAACGCAATCGCCAATTACATCGCCGTCTATCATCTATTTGACACCGGACATAATTTCTTTACAGCTGTATCGTATCAACACATACATCTGCCACACTATTTACGGCGCACGCTATGGCGTACTCGCAATCTCGACCCGCACACTACGGCCACAGCAGCCAGCACTCGACCGACAGATACGACAACGGCCTCCAGCGCCAGCCAACAGATCGCAAGCAAGGGCGTAATACGCGGGCCAGCGACGGAACAGTCAGCACCGTCAACAGCACATCAACAACGGGAAGGGAGTCGTCAGCAACACATGACCGACGCACCCGCCTACTCGAAGAAGATTGTCGTCGTCGGCGATGGCGGATGCGGCAAGACATGTTTATTGATTAGCTACAGTCAAGGATACTTTCCAGAGGTAAGGTCTCCGTCTCGCGACCCCTTCTTCCCGCCTGTTCCTGCTAACGCGCGGGCGCAATTAGAAATACGTTCCTACAGTATTCGAAAACTACATCACCTATCCGACACATCAACAAAGCGGTAAGACTGTGGAGCTCGCGCTGTGGGATACGGCCGGCCAGGAAGAATACGACAGATTGCGCCCGCTATCATACCCCGAAACAGACTTAATATTCGTCTGCTTCGCCATCGACTGCCCGAATTCACTTGATAATGTCCTCGACAAGGTTTGTCAACTCCTCTCGGCCACCTCCGCGATAGAATGATGCTAACAGATGAACCAATTAGTGGTATCCGGAGGTCCTCCACTTCTGCCCCTACACACCCTCATCCTCATCGGCCTAAAGTCCGACTTACGGCACAAGAAGACGTGTGTCGAAATGCTCAAGACGCAAGGGCTCACACCCGTCACGACGGAGCAGGGCATGACCGTTGCTAAGAAGATGGGTGCGCAGTACATGGAGTGTAGTAGCAAGGAAATGGTTGGCGTGGACGAGATCTTTGAGACGGCCATCCACAGCGTCGTCATAAACGACAAGCGGAATGTCGAGGCCGCCATGGCCGCGGCGCCCAAGTCGTCGGGGTCAGGTGTCGTCTCCAGCGCCTTCAACCGTAAAAACAAAGATAACGCCAACATCCCCACCGTCCGCGCTTTTAAGAAGAAGAAGCGGAACTGTAACTTCCTATAAGAGGATATGGGGGTGTAGCAGTTCTCCGGCGAGCGAGACGGGCCCTAATCCGGAAAAGGAAAATTCACGGCGAGGACAAACAGACAGGCAAGCCGTGGCAACAGACACCTACCTAGAGCCACGGAAGCCCCGGTTAATGGACGACGCTGCAACGACTTCTCATTGTCTCTTTTCTTAATTATTCACGACGACAAGTTTTACTACGACCTCCGGCATCACCGTGGACGGATAGGTAAACGGCGTACCTGTACGTTTTGTTGAGCAAGCCTTTTTTTGCAATCTGCATTTCACATGTTTTTTTTTTTCTTCACTTTTTCGACAACAGGCGTCTTTGCATGGGTGCCCTTTTCGAAAGGGAAGAGGGCGTCATAATCTGACGCATAGGGCCAAGGAAAGGGGGGTGGATGGGTGGACAAGGCATGCAGGGGTGGGGGAGGAGGGGAGAGGAGCAAATAGGTGTCTTGTCTGTCTTACCGTTTTTCGACAGCATTGTTTTGTCGTTCGAGGACGGCAAGGGTATATACGAGCAATACCTTATCCTGTCACAACGAGGAAAACGCAGACTTGGCTCGACAGTGTACGAATTAGCCCATACACATCCCCACGCTGGATCTGGGGGCTGGGCTGAGATGTGACATCTTGGTTTTGTTTTTAGGGTGTGTCTTTTCTTTACACGTTCGCATAAAGAAAGCATGGGTGGGATAGCAAATAAAATGAAATTAAACCGTTACTTCATTACTCCTAAATCTGCCGGAATCGTCCCTCTTGTGATTTGCTCCTTGTGGCGCCATCTTAGTATACCGTAACGCCAACCATATCATGGTGATATCAGAAGTTGCTAGGAATTTTGGCGGAATATTCGTTCCTCCTTCCAGGTTCTCTTCCTAATTATTCGTTGCCTGTACGCAACATCATATGTGCTCTTTAGTGCTGTCCAGGCTCGCCCTTTGGTGTCGTTGATCGCTCTCCAACTTCTGTCTCCTCATTACCTGATGTCGTTTTTGTGTCCTCGTCCTTGGCCATGACATTCTCGAACTGCGACCAAAGCGCCTCGACGGAGGAGAACTCGTTGCCGACCTTTGTTTGTGGTTAATCAGTTGCCGACCCTGTGCCGGCCCACCGGGAAAGGGAAGAATAGAAGGGACGAACCGAAGGGAAGAACGAGAGGGAGAACAAGAGGGGAGAACAAGAGGGGAGAGCATGCAGGGATAGGGATAAGTTCGTTAGGTCAAATGAGATTGAGTAGTGGGTGGTAATTAACGAATAAGTAAATAAATGGGCCTACATACCGCGACAACGGCCTCCAATGACCGGTTTAGCTTATTGATATTGGCGAGGACGTGTTCGAAGCTCTGGAAATATGATGGAATTAGCCTTGAACTCTGAATCTCTGGTGAAGTCGCATTTCTTCCGGACCCTTCCACCTTTGACGTCCCCTGAGTATCTCTTCGCTGCCTTCATTCTCAGTCACCTCGATATCCTTCATGAGGCTGATTGGGAAATACGGCCGAAACAAAAGTAGTAACTAGCAAGGATCCCGATGCTAGAGACGAAATAGATAGAAGCAAGAGAGAGAGAAAAAGAGAAAGCCCACCATAGCTATCTCCCCAATCAACGCCTCCCGCTGTATCTCAAAGTGCGTCTTCTCCTCGTCCCTGCACCGCCGCTAGCTCTGTAGCTGCCGCTGATAGCGGATATGGAGCGGGAATGCGACGCCATCGTCCTCTTTATCTCCCCTTCCCTTCTCTCTCGCGGTAAGATCGTAGATAGATGTGTCCCTTCGCTATGTCGGCGGCTAGGTACGTGATACTAGAGGTGTGCCGAGTATCACGTGAATGCTACTAAGCTTGAGGTTGGACCGTATTCTCCCTTCTGGACGAGACGCGCGACGGGGACGATGACGGTGTAATGTTTCAGATGAAGTCAACGGCTATTAATAACGTAATTGCAAATGCCATATCCCAGGTGTCTGGCACGTGGTAATAAGTAGCGGCGGCTTGATGCTACCTACCTAATTGCGAGTCAGATTTACGGATATGGGTTTTCACTATCCAGCTATGAAACTAACCATTTCTAGTCAAGAGGCCCACCATACTCCCCACCACCCGCCTTCTAACCCAATTTGTATGAGCATTTCCGGCATACCCCCGTAGATCCACCTCTTCAAAAGAAAAAAACGGTTAAGGTGGCTGTTTGCCAGCCATCACAGCTACCTACACACGTATACACACGTACCGCGCGTATCTTTAATTACGTCAAAACACTACGCGTATTTCTTATTTTTATTTATAAAAATTTATTATTTACTTTTAGCTTTATCGTATTTCTAGCTATCGAACGTAGTTTTTATTATTATTGTAAGTTTAACCTTTGCAAACGCGCTTTTGCAAACGCGATCGTAACTTTAGAATTGTCTATATCCAAACTGTTATTTTTAAATTTCTCCGCGCGTTGCTTCTTGGCTGCTCTAACTCTAACCCAATTTAGGTGGGATATGGAGCACCGAAGAGATATAGTGGGGGTGTTGCTGAATCTGGCTAGTTTCATAGTTAGATAGTGAAAACTCATATCCGTAAATCTGACTCGACCTAATTGTGCTACGGTTAGTAGTGGGGTCCATTTACAGATCTTAGTACATCTTAGTTACCCCGCTACCTCTGCCCATTGTTTTGCGGGCTCTGAGGTCCTTTGTCGCTACATCTTTGGCCGCCCCAGAGGCGATAAGAAAAGGGGCATACCGAGGGGAAAATATCGAGCTTCCCTACCTTGTAACATAGCTTATTGCTTCGTATGTTGAAAGTTTTGGTAACTGGTCCTTCGCGAGACCTAAGAGGATGTTTAATATGTAGGTAGCATAGGACACGGAATGATACAGATTACATCAAAGCAGTATTCAATGCTAACTTG
The DNA here is from genome assembly GCA_004123355.1 of Amphirosellinia nigrospora. Lineage (NCBI taxonomy): Eukaryota > Fungi > Ascomycota > Sordariomycetes > Xylariales > Xylariaceae > Amphirosellinia > Amphirosellinia nigrospora. The sequence goes on along the minus strand of SCHM01000006.1, from coordinate 440,821 downwards.
AAGACTGCATGGTCTACTTAATATACAAACAGGCTGCCCGTAGCCTTCTGGAAGTTCGTTGTTGAAAATAATGCCTCTGATGCGTCGTTGTAGCTGCAACCCCCTTTCTTCGCTCTACACGCATCATTGTAGCCTGGCTTCGTGCCTTATCATGTATTACTGTCCTCCAAACGCCGTAATGGTATCATCCAACTCATGACGGAATCATCACAATGCCTTAAAGGAAATAGTCCGAGGGACCACGCCGTCCAGCCGGCACGTGCCGCATATCGTCTGGGACGGCGGAGAAGATGCAAAATTTAGGATCCAGGTTCTTGTCAACCGTCATGATCGACGCGACATTACCACAACGATAACAGTAATTCGGCGCCGACCAGACCGTAACAACGGAGTTCTGGGGAAAGTGATACTAGGGATCGGTTAATGCCTTGAAGTAAGAGGAGATAGTGTAGAGAGAAGATATACCTTGTATCCCTCATTAACCAACTGGTGTGCACGTGCAATAAGCTTGAGCCCATTGACATGATTAAATTCCGTCGCGACCTTGTCTCCAAATAGCCAACCGGCGCCTCGAGGGCTGATAGCCCACGTTTCCACATCCTCGGGGTCACTCCAGACAAGATCGCAAAAGGCGCCCTCGTGCGGAATTTCCTGCGCGCGAGCCACGACTCGAATCTGGTCGATGGTGCGAATCTCGGGGCTGAGACCTCCGTGGACGCAGAGAATCTCGCCATCGACAATGGCGGCGAGCACCAAAAAGTCAAACACCTGGCAACACGCCTTCCATACTGAGGCATTGCCGTACTTCTGCTGGCATTCTTCGTAGAACCCGTATACCTGTGTTATCTGCCTAGACTCATGATTGCCTCGGACGAGGATAATTCGGTCAGGGTATCTACTCTTTATTAGCCAAAAGGGGTCCCAAGATGAATCAAGGCGAGGCAGACCTGGCCTTCAAACACATGAGCAGGGTGAATGTCTCGAGACTGAAATATCCCCGGTCTACGAAGTCGCCCAGGAAGACGAAACGAGTATCTGCATTTGTGGCAGCCGCGCCTCCGCCTGACGAAGGACTCAAGGAGTTTCCCAACTCGATGGTTTCGTCATCATCATCGTCTACGGCGGTCGAACCATCTCCTGTACCATCGCTCCCCTCGGGTTTTTTGGTTTGCTTTATCTTCTTTTTCAGCTTCGGATTCGTTATTTCAGGTGGCTCAATGTCATCTGAAGTGATAACAGTCGTGGCCGTCGCAGGCGCTTCGGTCGCAGGCTGGCCGGGCATGCCTCACTGACTCGGAACAGCTCGAGGAGATCGTAGAATTGGCCGTGGATGTCGCCGCAAATAGTGACGGGAGTGACCACCGGTTGAATGTTTGATTCTAGAGCCCACCCGAACCCCGTCAGCATGCCGGCACCGTACTCTCTAGCGTGGGGAGTTGTAGTTTACCCTCCATTAGAACTTCCTTAACGATCTCGCAGAGCTCCTTCATAACCGGTTCGGGCAGATAATGGCATTGTTTCGCCTCCTCGAGCCACTCGTCCAGCCCGGCACCTGGCGTCAGCTTGGCCGGTCCAGGCTTGGGCACGGCAACACGAGCAGGCCCCATTGTCGCGATAGGGCCAGTGAGCTCGGTAGAACAGATAGGTTATAAATGAGTGAAGCTCGTTGATGTAGTGGGCAGTCGATTTACCAGGTTAGACGTTGGAGGACAATGCCCAGGCCACAGGCGGGTAGGTTGGCGGCAGCTGGGGGTTACAGTGCCCGCTACCTAGTCTAGGTGTACCTAGGTACCTACCCAAGCCAGCATGCTGATTGTGTGCTAGCGCGATAAATCTGATACAGTGATTCAAGATCCGTGGCTTAAGAGAAGATGGGCTTAATTAACCTTAAAACCGAGTGTATTATCAGTGCCGTAAGCCTGCACCACGCACCGCAGGTGGGGCTGCCCGCAATCGCGCAGCAACCCGCGATGATACCCGGACTAGACTAGCGCAGACGCCTACACTACAGTGAACGGCGAATGGCGAATGGTGGGGTATCCAGATACTCATGCGATAATGGGATCAGCAAACGGGTCAAGCCTGGGGTTGGTAGGCATGTTTTAACTTTGATCGCTTGAAACCTTTGCGCCCAACGCTCTATCCATATACACATATCTACTCGAGACACCCGGGCATACCACGGCCCTTTCTCTCCTCTGCCTGTACTTTCCGACACCAAAAAACCATGTCCTTGTTGTGTTGCGCCAACAGTCTACAACACTATCATCACGTCTACGTCGCTAAAGATCAAGCACCAGGCAAGACTCACCTGCACGCGCACGCTCACGCTCACGCTTGTCCACTCGACTTCAGGCATGGCTAGGTCCCAAGCAGAAGGGAAGAAGGTCCTTATTCGCCGCCTGCCCCTGGATTGACCCAAGAAGAATGCTGGGCCATCCTGGGGGAAGAATGGAAAGTCGGTAACGGGAAGGTCGACTGGGCGCGCTACGACAACGGCGAGATCTCTAATGAGTGCGTCTGCCCCTCGGAGCTGACATGGGCTTGCATAGCTTATGAAACTTGTGAAAACTGACGCGTCTTTGAAATGTAGCCCCGCCGACCTGTCTCAGCCTGCACGTTGTTACCTGCACCTCCTCGGTGTCAGTGATGTCTTTGTGTTGTCCGAGAAAGTCCAGCAGTCGAAATGGGAAGACGCCAAACACACGACCAGCGACCCGGCCCTCGCCGGGCCTCCCTATGTAGAGATCGCCGCCAATCAGAGGATCCCGACCGCCAAGAAACGAACCGACCCGAGGCAAGGCACCATAGATTCCGACCCCGAGTTCATGAAATTCCTCGAAAGCCTGACTGCTCCGACGCCACCTAGAGAGGCCGATCCCGATCAAGTAGCTGAGGATGCAAACAAAGCAGATGTGAAGGTCACGACAACGCCGTTGGTCGAATACCTGAAGGAGAAAAAGGCCAACAAGGCAAAGGAAGCTGCCTTGGCCAAGAGCGCGAAGCATGCGCGTCATGAATCTCAAAATAAAGGCAAAGACGATGTCAAGAAGAAGGGCAAGGAATCCAAGGGTGATAAGGCCGACAAGTCTGCTGAAAAAGAGAAAGAAATAGTGAGGGAAAAAGCTAAGGAGCCCGTGAAACTGCTCACTAAGAAGGCCATCGCCCAGGAGGTTGCAGAAGCTGCCAAGACTGCTGCCCACCAAGTTGCGTCCGCCAAATCAAGTGAAGAACAGGCTCCAAAGAGTCGTCGTGCTAACATTGCTGCTGCTGCAAAGATACTGCAACGTGATCTTGGCCTCAGCCCGGGAAGCGCCCATAGACGAGCTCGTCAGGACGCCGCCAAAGATGCCGCTAAAGCTGATTCTACTAGCAAAGCTGAGGCCAGCAAGGAAAGCAAGCAAAGCAAAGAAACCAATGGCAAAACTGTCACTTCTACGCCTCCAACTGGGCCCAGCAAGACAACCTCTGCCGCACCACCGTCCGCCCCGACGGCGCCAAAATCTCAGGCTTCCGAAAGTTCCCGCCGTACTCGCGGTGGCAAAGGTGCAAAACCAAACTCGTCGGGTGAAGGTGGGAAGGGGAAGGGAGCGGAAACCCTTACTACGGGAAAGTCAGCACCGATGGCAACTCCTGTGATCCTGAAACGCAAAGAGAATTCAACGAATGCTGACGCAGCACCCTCGACCTCTACCACGGCCCCCACCTCAACCCCAGCCACTCCAGTTGGGCCCAAGACCACCGCAGGTAAGGCCACACCTAGTAAATCGGCTCCTCCGTCCCAGAAGAAGGGTTCCACAGTGTCAGGCATCACGTCGGGGGCCACTCGTGGGTTTGTCAAGCATGCCAACCCATCCCAGGGCGTCACAGAACCTCTGCTCAAACAAGCCATGGAGGCCTTTGGTCCTGTTACGTTTGTCGAGATTGATAGCGAAAGGGCTTTGCTTATGTTGACTTTGGAAACCACAATGGGCTTGTCAAAGCCATCGCTGCCAGTCCTGTTTCGGTGGCTCAAGGGACCGTGCAGGTTCTCGAACGAAAGGAGACGAAGAAAGCATCCTCCGCAGCCGCTCCGCCTGCACCTCCTACTCCACCAGTAGTTGAGAAGAAGGCCGAACCGCAGCCCGATCGCTCCAAGCGAGGCGGTCGGGGTCGGGGGCGAAGAGGTGGGAATACCGGTACTGCTGCTGCAGTTGCAGATCAAGCCGGTCCATCAACGCCGCAACCCAGCGCTTCTACTGGCTGAAGTGGTATGGTATCACAGAGGGAGATTACATATTCCTTAATATCGTCCTGCGGCCGGCAAAGTGCCACCTCTGATACGCAACCCCCTATATTCTTCCGCATTATGCTGGGCTTTATACCCAGAGCCTCACTTATCTTAAATATTGAGGCGATGCGGAAGTAGATAGCCTCAACGGCCAGCAGCACGTATTATCAGCCAACGGGCTTGTTTATCAGTCCCACTACCCCAATTCAACACGCCTAGTACGCGTTATAAGGACCCCGCGACGTATAATTATCGTTAGAGAAAGGGCTACAGGGGTAGGCGGTTTGGAGACGTGGGCTCGGTTACCCGAAGGTGCGAGCGAGCATGATTGGAATGCTTGGAAGGACATTCCGGGGTGTAATGGCAGATATATTATCACAAGATTGGAAGTTTGTTGAGGTCTAGTAAACTGGCGGATATTCTATCCTTTGCGTCGTCTAGCTGGAAGGTGGACCAGAGTGTAAACAACCCCTTAGATGTTGAATAGATTTAATATCGCGAATGAAGGTTGGGAAACGTGAGGTTGGCTTAGCTATTGGGATCAATGATTGCCTTGTTATGGAGAATTCCCCTGTTGCCACTGTTGTTGCCTGTGGTATGGTTCCTGGGTGCACAGAACGGGGAATGGGAGACTGAGAAGCGCCTTTGCTGTGTTTGAGATTTCAAAGTTGTTGCTTCTATTGGGCGGGTGTTTGCCATCGATAAATAAGTCAGCTTGCAGAATTTATATTCATATATCATTACCTTCGTCTCTTTTAGTCTCTTTGTTTCATATCGTGCTGTGCCAGCAGTTAGATTAGCGCCACTAAGGTTACTATGGGATTGGCGGTACCTAGGTAGGCGATGCCGCCGCGGCGCGACAGGGTAATGTTTTTGTTATTATTTCTACGCTCAGTAGGCTAAGGAACCTCGATTCTTGACCGCCGAGGAGCTTCGACAAATAAACATTAGGGGCGAGAACATATGGAATGGCCAGGTTGAGCCCACGATAATCCGTACAGAGCCCTGTAACGTTAAGTTGTATGTAAAAGATCACCAATAGTAGGGGACTTCATCCTGCATACATTTGATTCTCTGGTCTCTTACCATGCTTAAAAACATCAATTCCATCTCACCACCCTATCGCCTCATCCAATCCTGGCGCGAAGACGGATTCAAGCTTCCATCAACGTCTTGAGGTCGCCATAGCGTCCGGCGAACAGTATGGTTTGAGCAAATGGGGTTTCTAAAGTTTATATGAACGAAGGCGATATCATTGACGAGAACACCATTGAGAGCGTTTCGTTTGGTGATGCCTAAGCTAGCCTAACAGAAATCAGACGGTGTTTGCAACGCTTTACTGTTCTTAATAATGCTCTCGGCAGGTATGAAGACACCATTCGCAAAAGATGCGTAAAAGAAAAACCAGGGCAACAGGTATAGCTTCTTTTGCGGGCGTGGCCCGGTATGCCTAAAAACTTCTCGCCCGGACCTGAAGACGTACAGAAGAAGCCTACAGTCGCAATCCCAGATATCTTTAGTGGCCTCAATCTAGAGGACCTCAGTTCTGGGAACACTTTTGCTACGCCTGTTGAACTCCCGTGACCGGCATTGGCCGGCGGCCTTCGCAGTAATGGATCACAAAAGCACACGTTTAGGTAGTCTCTCCGGCGCTCCTCCTATTCAAGTTCTCTTATGATTAGGCAAGTGACCTCGTCCGCCCGGTCTAAGAAACCCACGAGGGCTATGGGAGCAGACGAGGGCCGCCAGTTTCGTCTTGGTGAACTCAGCAGCCCGACCTCTCACAGATTCTTCTTCTCCGGTCAACAACCCGAAAGCTAAGGGAAACACCGAGGCGCTGCAAGAGGCTGAACACTGTCCGAGTGTCTTTTCGAAAGAAGTTCGATCAGCTAGCCGACCCGTAGTCGACGAATATTGCTCGCATTAGCTTACGGGGATGCTGCCTGAGGAGCGTCAGTTTCTCCGCACACCAGACTACGTTGAGCCAGAACCGCTATTAAGCTAAAGGCCTCAAGATGTGGCACAATAAATATCGAGATTCTTCATCGACTCGGGAGATACTAAGGAAGGCCCACCTGCGAGCCTAAAGTGCCTAAGGCGAAGGTGAAAACTAGAGGCACCCCCGATCCGCCCGTATCTAACGTCTCACCAACGTAGACTCATGTAGGAGCGCTGCGCCCCAAACACGAGTCTTCTCCTTAAGAAGCGTGCCTGCAGGGTCTTCTCTACATTGTTCTCGCAACTGAACCCGATTGAGCGACCAGGAAAATGGTGTGGACTGACTTCTCGTGCCTGAAAAGTTGTATAGGCAATTCATGCCCCTAACAGGTAGCCAGGGTGTCGTAGATCACGCGATTTCTTTCCACGAGCCGCATCCTTCGGGTAAGTTACTGCTGGAAGATATGGACGACGCCTAAACCGGACTTACAGCCTCACTTGGTCTTCACTCGATCTACAATAGGCCTTGGATGGGTGGCAATAAATGCACATATGAAGTTATTCATGTTTAATTTACATATCTTGAATTACCCCACCTAAACGTGTCCGGTTTTTCATCTCTCGCCAAGGTGGTAGGCTCACTTATACCACGAGAAGGTACCAGGAATGGATAATGCTTGTCGTGAACCCATTTTTTGCCTTTAAAACCGTCTCTATGATATCTATCTGACTATATACAGGGAACCGCCTTATCTAGTTCTGTGTACCTGCGCCTCGTGATGAAAAGTGGCATCGAGATAAGATGGACAGCAGATGGAACCCGCTTCTTTGGCATAAATATTACCTCATCTCAAAACATTTGAACCCAACATGTGCAGTTGATTACGCTTGCAAAATATGCGCTACCTAACTAACTCTAGACACAGATTTGAACCCCACCATTTGCAAATCGACTCCCTGATTCTAGAATTCCGGATGTCCTATCATATGTAGCTATTCGCGAGACATATTTTAGCGCATGCATAGCCCGCGAACCACGTCGCTTAATAAAATCAATAAGCCTGACCAAGGCAGACTTGGACCCTTTCTACGTGCTATGTTTGCTTATTGGTTGGTGGGGGATATTTGCAAGTTACGCTACTATCCCTTAGTTCTATTGGCCCACCTAAACCTTTCGCCCACAGGGCCTTTAAACTTTAAACTTCAACAAGACAACTAATATTGAGAGATATTCCTTTGCGAGCAGCTTGCCAACCGGAATCAAGACCCTGCTTTCCGCAAGGCGAAGATTGTGGCTTGGTTATATAATACCGGATATTACCTCGCCTCATTCCAGGTTCTTCGATGCAGAATAATTTTAGCCTGCTTGCTTACCTCTTAAGTACTTAGCTGATCTCGCTCGGGATACCCCGAAGCCGCGTGGATCGATCGCAGCATATGCGCTGTACACAATGTGGTGCGGGCGCTGTGATACCCATGCCAATAGGTTTGAAACGTACGTACGTGTCTCCCTGCTACTCATATATATTAGTTGCAACAATCATGACACATATTGCACACGCTAAGATCAGCCTTCCCTGAATTGCGTCCCAGTTGTTCGTCGTGGGTGAAAGCAATTGGATGCAGTTTTCCGTGAATGTAGGATAAATGAGGACGTACCTAATTGTCTTGGTACCAGGGTACCCGGCTTGTACAATGACCTACTCATGATGAATATTCAAGAGTAGCACTGCATGTAAAGCCACTCATAAAGCTACGCGCGGCGGGGTACCGCCACCTGGTAATAATAAATAGCCTTTTCCCCGACACGCCACATGTGCTCGGTAATACGGCAAGTCAGCGCTGATTATGATAAGAAACTGTCGAAAAAAAAAGAATGCCTCATTCAACCCTTAGGATACACATAATGTTGTTTTGATTTCGTTCTCAATTGACCGTTTAGTAAATGTCACAAATGCCCACCTCTTCCTTTTCCTCCGCGGGCAGCATCGAGGCCAATTTCCCGCAAAGGAACCTGCCACAACTTCCCGAGCTACTGTCAACTTCAATAGACGATGCACTCCTGCGAGAGCAGATTCGGCAGATCGATGGAGACAAAGTGACAAGACTGGCCGTTCTTAGCTTTCGATCATTACAGCTCCACCGCATTGCGAAATTACAGGCCGAGCTTGTTAAGAAACAAAATGCCTTGATGAACCCGCCCCATGAAACTCCATCTCTTCAGCGACAAGAGAAACTGAGAACAGGGGTTGAGACTGAAGAAAATGGAGACAGGGAAATCGATGACCTGCTTCAAAGATATGGTACGTCTGAATGAAGCGGAACTGAGCCTTAGTACTAACGATTCTGTAGCCGACGCCATTCGAAACTACGAGACGTTATCTCAAGAAGTTGGGTTCGACAAACGTGCTACTTATGACTTCCTTGGTGGAAAGGGAGAATTTCAGGTTATCGAAAGAACAAACACAACTCGCTGGAAGGTACCACAATGGCTGTTGAGAAGCCGTATGCAATTTGGTACACTTCCTTCATATCCAATTGGGCCGCTTGGGTTCCGCGAGCTTGATAGGGGAAGACTACTCCAAAGAAATCTCCTGGAAAGAATCAGATCACGGTTCCACATGGCATTATTCGGAGGCGTGGCACTTATTGCGCCGGTTATACTTATGACTCTCAAGCCAACTCTCACGGTAGACCTAGTGACCGTTTCGGTGTCTACAGTAATATTTGCGCTCGCAATGGTCGTCTTCGCCACTGACGCGACCGGAAAAGATGTGCTCACCTCCACAGCAGGCTATGCTGCAGTCATGGTCGTATTCCTCGTACTAGCTTACAGGTAATAAGTCAATAGCGACATGCAAGAGTCAGCGCCTGGAGAATGCACCTTGGGGTAACGTCATGTTGGTAATATCAATGGCTGGGACGACCTTTCTCACCCTAAGACACGAATGGACACTGTTCCACAGGTGTGATCGATGGATTTGGACAAGTGCAAGACCAGCCAGGCGCCCTAGTAGATGATGATGCAGAGTTGGCAAATGAAATGAGCGTCCAGAAACGAAAAGGATGGTGAATGATACCCTACCATCCGCAGCAGGGCACTAGGCGACGCCGCAAGAGCAGGGTTGAGTAGCAGGCTCCGAAAGAGAAGTCCCACCGAGCTCGACAGCCCGTCAGTATAAGACGAGGCTCTACAAGAAGTCGGCCCTCCGAATTGAATGAGTATACTCTAATTTCTCATCTTCGAATTAATTGCGACAACTCGGATACTCCAGACCTCGATCCTTATTTATGTCAACCCAAAATGGACGATCTAGCTACAAGTATCTCTAAGAAGAAGGAGCGTTATAGCTGGAGCAATAGTAGAATCATCTCTATTGCAGACCTCAGGGAAATCTGGACTAACGATGCCCTTGAAAATATTGTCCAGGGTTCCTTGAAACAGGATCAAATAATGTTTGCCAAAGAACACCTCATTAGGACCATCTCGCTACTCGTTTACATTAGGGCCCCAGATGTGGGCCAAATAATCCTATCATTGATCGAATCTCAAGAGTTTTGGGACCAAAAGCTGCATGATATCGACGCAAGCAAAGTTGATTTCAGCCTGGGTGAAAAAGAGACTCATTTTTTCGATGCACGCCCATGGTTCATCGCCCCCATTCTCACTGAAGGTGGAGATATGGTTTTGGAACGTGGTCAGGATATGCCATTAGTTGGAATGGAGGAACTAGGGCAAGGAATGAATGGTGTCGTAACGGGACACATGATAGTTCGGGGCATCTTATGGGGAGAAATGGGGTATGCTCACTCGTTTCCCATTAAAAAAGGATAGCTTCATTAACGAAAAAAGCTTGCAAACTCGCGAGAAATTGCGGTCGCTAAGAAGACTTTCCAAGGAAATTCACCAGATGCTCAACGAGAAATTGACATTCTTAAAAGACTACGAGATCTTCTACATAATGAGGATACTCAAATCTGCCCCTGCCTTGTTACAGTCACGAAACTTCATGAAGTTCATTCCTTGTCACTCCGAGCAGGGAAAAATCTAAGACATAAACTCCAAGAAATGAAGACGCAGTACAGTTCTTTCAATTTGAACTACTTAATGGCATCTATAAAACAGATCGAAGGCATTATCGGCGCTCTCAAGTTTTTGCACAACACTCAATCAAACGGCCCCGACACATGCTATTGCCATATGGACATTAAACCCGAAAATATTGTCGTCTTTGAATCGGACCCTCCCTCGGATGTCGGCGAATGGAGGCTTATAGATTTCGGTATTACGACCATCTCAAATAAGCGGAGCCGTAAAACTCATGGTGGTGCCCGGGAAGAAGGGGCGGCCAACACATCACAATAACGGTAGGCACTCATGCAAGAGCCATAGCCAGCCGCTACCAACCGCCTGAAATCAACTCCAACATCGAGAGATTGGAAAAGAAGGAGAGCGGGAAGTACATGGGGCGCGGAGTGACATATGGTCTCTCGCGTGTGTGTTTGCTGAGGTAGTCGCCGCGAATCTGGCCAGCTCGACGACCTCGATAACAATATACCAGTACACAGCCACTTCTACGAGAAGGCTAAAGCCATGGATTTTCGAGACACAGACGACATCCTTATTTCGAGAGTGGCTGAAAAGACTACAGAGGCAAGGGAGATCTGAGCCCGCCCTCAAGATTTGCCACGAACTCATTGTTGAGATGACGGAGATCAGGCGAATTCGGAGATTAAAGTCTCAGCAAGTATTAGAGAAGTTGAGGAAGTTTTTAGACCTCAGTGAGCAGCATTCAGGGAATGTGACGCATTAAACGACGCGACAAAGTTGACACGGCTGTTTCTTCCTATTGCCTGAGTTTTCTCATTCCAAGCACTTCAGTCTCAGCGCTCATCTCGTTCATACCAACGAAGAGGGCCGGGGTCACACCGCAGCCGAACTTCCGCCTCGTTCATCTTGATTTCTTGTGTAAAGGAGAAAGGAAATGGGTATATCAAAACGAAAAAAGAAATATAAAAGAAAGGTATCTAAGAACGTCTTCGCGATTTTCCTGTTTTAGCCAAACAAAATAGATTCAAAACATTGAAAATTGGTTTTCTCTTGTCTGACTCATTCGTAGTTCTTGTCGTGAAGGCTTTGGTCAACTCAGTACAGTACTCCGGGTGGTCTCTGCATTTCTCAAGCATATGTCGGATGCGCTGGGAGATGTCGGTAGAGTCCATACGCTTTTCCGAGCGGATGCGAATCACTATAATAGTTCAAGTTAATACTGGTCACGTTTAATGGTCAAAACAGAAATGAATATTCTTTCCTCTACTTACTGTCATTAGCGATGAGGTTGAGGAAGTCATGAATAAATTCGGTACAGTTCGGGTGATTGTGCAGTTCTTTGATTCGCTTTTCGTATAGGTGTTAGCATCTTCACATCTAGTTCCCCGAGGCGTAAGACTGACATGGATGACAGGCTGCTTTCTATAGGCGCCAAATTTTGAACGCTTCTCACTAGAGAAATACTTGTCTTCTTGGCCATCGTCCGCCAAGTCGCAGCTCCTCCGTTCCTTCGAGAACGCGTCAACAGCGTCCCAACCCTGTAAGTACCAAATGAGAAACTCGAGACAGACGCATCCGAAGGTCCAGATATCCCATAAAGGGGACACTTCTCCATTCAGGTCAAATTCTGGGCACGATATGTAAATGATACAGCCAGCAAGCGAAAGTACTTGCGCTTTACAGTGGCTGCTTTATGAAACCTTGTAAGACCGAAGTCTGAGAGGGCCAGGACTGCTTGCCCAGGGTGACTGTTTTCGGGATTTTCACTCGACGGGGGAACAATAGAATGTTTTCTGGTTTGATATCGCCGTGTCTTCCTTTTAGGCATTGGTCTTCAGACGTGTGGTTCCTCGTACTTGGGATTCGTGGTTATGAATCTTACGTAGCGCTTCAGCTATCCCAAAGCACTGCTCTGCAATCCACATATTCATGCCGTGGCTTTTCTCTGGTTTCGGGTTCCGCCGCCAAAAGTCTTCAAGGTTCCCGTTAGCCCAGGGAAAAATTAGATTGTAGTGATCCCCGTCGTGATAAGTGGCGAGGAGTTTAACTAAGTGCGGGTCGCCATCATTCCTGAACAGTCTTAATGCTCTAACTTCCTGATCGAATTCGTCCCGACTCCTAGACTTCAAGCGTTTTACGGCAAAACTGCAGTCTTTGAGCTGACGGAGGGAGAATGCATCAGTTCAACAGGCTCGAGATGATACGCATGATATAAAATACCTTACCGTCAGATTATGCGCAGGGTGGATCTTAACCCTCCGCACTTCCCGAATCCCCCGTTGACCAATTGCTCGCCATCGGGACTATTCTCGGTGAATGGAAGAGGGTGTTGTTGTGGAGAGAATAGTGCATCAATTCAGAGCCACACATGTCAAAAATAGGTGAGATCAGGTACCACTGGTACAATTCAAATAAATCCAAATTCGCATCCCAGATATCGTCTTGAAAACGTGACTTCGAGTAGCTTGTCGCGATTGGTATTGTCGTGGTATTCCCATCTCTGCCTGTCGAAATTCTTTTGAAAGGGGAGATGGGAATCCCAGATATCTTCATGTATAAATGAGACGATCTGCTTTGGTATACCCAGCATAACAAGGAGAGTAAATAGCTTCCGCCGGGACGGGGAATTTGTGAGTGTTGCGGCTAGGTCCGAACAGGAGTAATTGGGCAAGATTTGATCCACAAGGCCCTGAAGATCGTGTTCATCTCGGTATGTCGACGGCAGCCAGGATCTCAAAAATAGTATCCCTAGTGATAAGCTCACATTGCTTATCTACTGGGATATATGTCCGATTATAGCGCTTTGACTCCAGGCGTGCTTCTCGCAAAGAGATCTGTGCCTTTTTGAGAGAACGCGGAACTAGATGGGAATGAGAAGAACTTGCACTAATCGAATGGCGAATGGAAAGACCGGGGCTTGTGTTGATTTGGATCGAATCAAGACCGGACCCGACACCTTTCAAGACATGATTGGTCTGCAAGGGCGTCAGGAGCTCCAGCTTTGGCCTCTTGCCGATGTCTCTATCGGCAAAGGGTGTCTCCTCTACCTCACCCTGTGCGGTGCTACACTGCGAGATCCCGGAAGCGGGGCCTGGATGGCGGTAGTCGAGAAATTCCATCATACTCATCCCTTGGCTAGGAGATCAGCTTCCGCCTTCTGAGTCGCTAAGAGCCGGAGTTGTAACTGTAACAAGCCGATGTTTCATTCGATTTGTAGGGTAGTATAAAACGAGAAAACAAAAGAGACAAATCAGATGTTAGAAAAGGGACCCGACAATTAATACGTTTCAAAAGGTTCGTGAGAATGATTCGCACGGGTAACCACTTGTATTGAGGCGGTGCTTAGCCCAGGGACCGCAAGGCAAAATGAGGCATCCAGGCAGGTCTGGTTCTGGGTCTGTGTGGCGGAGCCTAGTTGAGTGGAACCCCTTTTTCGGTTTTTCCACTTCAGTGCTTGACCACTTAGTTGGATAGCATTTTCCCAACCTGCAGCACGCGCCCAATTGAAGGAGCCCATGATCAGTCAATACCTTGCCTGTGGTTAGATACCGACTTCAACCCTGGACTTGTGCCAGTTAAAAAGTAGGGATGAGGTAATGATGGGGCGTTTGCAAGGTTTACATTATATACTTAATGTACAGCCACATATACTAAACAGCAAATAGGCACATGTCTTAATATGCAGAGCCGGCAGTAGCGTATGGAACTGGTACTGCATCTGAATAGCCTTATGATATAAACGGAACAAGAGTGGTAAGCTGGCCCCCATGCGCATTTGCATTCTCAGGTCTATCAAGTGGCGAAACCCCCTTTTGTAAGGCAAGTAAGGGATCAAGGCATAGCCATAGCCGGGTGTCGCCCATTATCCACGTGGCGTCTAACATCAATATCATGCCACTCAGCTACACAGCTGACGCCTCCCTCCATTTCAACTTAGACTCCCAAATCGACGTCTAAATTTTGCGGCTTTTTGGTATTGGTGTTCGGTTTTATTCTCCATTCTCAACATCTAACATTCTCCTACCCTCCACGCCCCATATCACACTACTTAGTATAATAGTACTCAACGAAACCCAGGCTACTCTACTCCTAGCTGCGATGACTGACAAGCCGGAATCCAATATCAGCTCCACCAAAGACGAGGGGTCAAAAGAGAAGGTCGACTCAAAATACACAACGCGGATAAACTCGAAATACATCCCTCACCCGGATGCTGAAGCTGGCTCTGGAGGAAAAGCTCGGCAAGAAACGGTTTGAGATCGAGGTACGATAATCCTTTCCTTGAATTTCATTGGTAGATTTTCAATGAGAGCTGACGAATATCCGGTTGGTAGATGCGCCAGAGCGTATATGTTATTACGTCAAGCCGCCAACTCTCTGCTGTAAGATATTTCTTTTGCTAATTAGACGATCTCCTGATTTCGAACTGTTTCTCCTTTTAGTCAGATCTCGTCGCCGCTGTCGAACAGCAAGAATATCCCACTCAGCGGTCGAAAAAATGGTATACGTTATAGCAATCAAAGACGTAAAAAGGCATTTCGCCTCGGGATGTGAACAAAAGGGAGTTTACTTCAAGGTGAAAGGGGATAGGGCACAACTAGCTGGTGACTTCATTTAATACCAAACTGGGATTTAATTCGATATTTCCTTTCCCGATACTATCTTATTAGTTTATTTATAAACATTTTACCCCTATGTGGGGTTTAGCACTCAACTATCGGCGTAGATTATATCTTGTGTCAACTTACAGATAAGTGTAATCGTACTATACTTGCACATCTCACTTAATAAACGGAGGTGAGGTGCTGCCCGGGTTTGTATGAGGCGCATATGTTTTAGTAGCAGTGAGACGAGTTTGAGTTGAAAAAGAGCACATAGCCTTAAAATCAAATATGGCGGTCCTATGTTGAGGTATAGCTATAACAGGACCGATGCTACTTGCATGGCCTCAACTAAGATCACCTACAATTTCTTTGCTATATATAGATAAACACCATCAACGACCTCTATCTTTCCATCGCGAGCAATACGCCTCCACTCTTCACGAAATAACTCTCGGGCCCTTTCTTGCTTCCCCTCCCAAGAAACAGTGGCTGCAAGGAGCCCCATAGCAGCGTTCTCAAACTGGGCATCGGCTTCTCCCACGTCAAAAGAAAGATAGGTTTCCCTACAATCTTGTCCAGCAACTCAAGCGACTCGACTACCATGCCTTCCCCTTCAAGGATCTTTCTAAACGAGTCGCCGTTCTGAATCCATTGTCTGTTTGAAGGCCACTTCAGCCCAAGTTTCTCTGCCACCTTTTCCATCACGAGCCCTTGGATTAGGTTTTTTTCGTGTGTGATATCAATGACCATACGTCCGCCGTCCTTCAACCAAGGCTTCCAAGCTCTCACGACAGCGGTGGGGTTCTCGAATAACACAAAGGCGCTGCTGCAGATGAGGAAGTCGAAAGTTCTACGCAAGGCTTGCAGCTCTGCGCAAGTATCCAGACTCGTCACGTCATGATAAATGAGCTTGATTCTCGCACCAATTTCTGGCTCGCGCGATCGTCGCGCCTGGGCCTCTTGCATCATCCCAGTGCTAATGTCAACCCCCACTATCAAACCATCTTTCCCAACCATGTTAGCTGCGATGAAAGACTCGAGTCCAGTGCCGCAGCAGGCCACGAAGACTCTGTCGCCCGGCTTCACGGGCACCCGCTCCATCAATCGGCGGGAGAAGTCTGGATGCCATGAATCTTCGTAAGTCGACGCCCGTTGATTATACATGCGCGCCGCTGCCTGAGGTTGGGTCTCCATGGCTATGTTGAGCTCACGATACTAAATGAGGGTTGGAGTTGCCGTAATAAAGATGAGTGATGTTCGCGCAATCTGGCGTGATTTAGGCATCCGATTATTCTAGTTGGGTAAATGAGGTAGGCAGTCTCGTTGACTGACGGAAATAAGCAGGCTAGGAATGAGGGGTTACAGCATATTATATACGATTACGTGTATGACCATAGATGGGAATACTTGGCACTCAGACCTCACCTGGATTCCTTAATCTGCCGGAAATAGTCTACTAAAGGGCGTGAGAAACGAAATTCTTACCTGAGTTATTCTCGACGATCAAAAAATAATTGTGTTGTGTTCAGAACGAGATTATATATAACCCAGGAGCACGCATTTATTTCCCTTATCGGACAACTGAGAGGCACTGTATTATTGAATAAATGATCAGTCTGAATTCGATTCAGGACGGCCTTCCGCGCGCCAGCAGCCGTCGTGCTTCAGATCTTAGTTCTTTCTGTCAGGTAAACCTTAAGTGGCGGCTTCTGCCAAAGCGCAAAGATTCGTTGACGGTGCCACTCATCGCAACTTGAATCCAGTCGTAAGTCGAAGTTGAAGAGAACCTTCGCCATGATCAGACGCATCTCATGATATGCCAAGTTTCGCCCGATGCAATCTCTAGGACCGAAGCTAAACGGCTTGTGCGCATCACGGCGATCATGGTAGAATGGGGAAGTTGGGTCAGTAGCGGCTTCGGGTAGCCACCGCTCAGGCAAGAACTCATCCGCCCTGTGGAAGTTGAGTTCTGAAGAATAAGCTGATAAGTGATGGACGCCAACTGCAGTCTGGCGGCGAATGTTAGCGCATATTGTTACAGGGTATACCTGTACATATTTGGAGTCCTACAATAACAACTTACCTTCGGCGGTATCGTGACTCCGCACACTGTCATAGGCGAATCGCCTGGAACACTCCGGCATAGCGCCAGCGGGACAGGGGGGAATAAGCGCAGACCTTCTTCAAGACAGGCTAGTAGATAAGGTAGCCGTAATCGAGTCTCCCTAAATGTCATTTCATCGTCGGAACCGAATGCGTTGCGGACCTCTTCGGTGACTCTCTGCAGTGCCTGTGGTGTCTTCAACAGCCAATAGGTGGTACCGCTCATTAAACTAGCAGTCGTTTCTGAGCCAGCCACCATCAAGAGGTCCGAGTTCACAACGATTTCCTCATCGGTAAGTTGGTCTCCTTGGCCACGCGACCGTAAAAAAAGTCCATGAAATCTCCCCGAGAAGCTTGTTTCCGAGCGGTGAGGCGAGTTCTGACCATCTCCTCCACATTAACTAGATGGGATTTCTCTGCCCTGTTCAAAAGGGGCCCAAAGAATAGCATAATGATCTTGCCGATGATCTCTGAGGCGCCGATCAATGCAAAGACTGGTGCTATGAACATAATCTTGCCTAGTGTATCCAGCCAGACGTTCGATTGGCCACTTTCTAGACCGTTGAGAGACTCTCCAAATGCTAAATCGGCGATAAGATCGAACGTAGTAAAGTTGTACCATCGCACCATGTTCGTACAACTCGCAGTCTTGGATACTTCTCGCAGCCTTTGAATCAAGAGATCGACATAGGTGCGAATGAGAGGCTCCTGCTGCGTAAGAGCCTTGTCCGAGAAAGCGGGTAGCATAGCACGACGCAATCTAAAATGATCTTGCGCATTGGCTGCGACGAGTTTCTTCGGGTGTAGATGGATACCCGGGGGAAAGAATTTTGGAAACTCGGTGTGGCCATGGCCGTAAATATCTTTCCATGCTTGAGGATTCAGAAAAAAGACTTCGTCGGGTCCTATCCTTAGTACTTCGCCATATTTCGCGTGTAAGTCTCGGATGATGAACTCCGAGTCGCCTCGCACCATGTGGTACTTCCTCAAAATTGGAAAGGCAATCCATGAGCGCGGTCCCGGAACTCGGCTTAGAGGATGAAAGTAGAGGTTGTAGACGACAGCTGAGCACTTTCGAATGAAAGCTAGAATGAAAAGAAAAGAATAGAGCTGCGAGCGAGTGGCCATAGGGTGCCCTGGCCATCGTTGTAGTTGATCAAAGTGTTGAGGAGACCCATTTGGATTGAATGTGACTCTGATGATATTTAAGTTTCCTGCTCGTGATAATGCTCATTAGTTGTGTCTGTGTAGAAGGCGGGGTTTCAATACAAAGATCAAGAGCCAACGAGACGGATGGCATTACAAGCACGTCGAAGAATTTGTACGTCGAAAACAAAGGTGAACGTGGGGATAATACTATAGCGCAGGAAATCGCAAGACGGCTTGATCACGATCATACTCTGGCCACCCTTGGAGCCTACACCGGCCACCACATACGCCCTTGGTCAGTACAGTACTAGCGGCGGGCTACTCCTTAACTTAGCCACTAGCGCAGCTGAAGCCACTTACTTGTACACACATATACAGCCTACGCGTTAACGTCTACGACTATGCTTACGCTTATGAGCACCTAATACATCTATGCTGTAAACGGAGCGTGCGGTATATCTCGTTTATACCCAAGGAGCAATGCTTTTAAGTAAGCACAAGCTGGTACGTCCTGTAGACCCCAGCCGTTTTACTAACTAGGGGTGTAGGACCTGGTCCCCTCAACCTGAGTAGGTTAGAGAGTGGCCGGTGTAGGCTGACAGAGCAATGAGGTAGGTATGTGGGCTACACAATCAAGGCGTGGGACTTTAATCCTTGCCGTAGATCTTTCGGCTTAAATCTACACCTAGTGCGGATGCTCGAATGAAAGTGTTGACACTTATCAAGAGGCGGCCTCATAGCCAATTATCGAGTTGTTTCCGAGCAGCTCGTATTTTCCTGTCATGTAAGCCGTCAAAAGAATTACCAGATCCAGATGCCTATGTTCACGATGCCAGACCATTACGTCGGGTCTACTCAAGCTACATGGGGTTGGGTTGGGGCCATCTCGGCAATTGCGGATCGATACGTATAGGTATGTGGGTTATGCATAATATCACCTAGACTCGACACTGCAGAGTAATCTCGCATTGACATTTGATTGGGTCGCCGTCTGTTCAGCACTTTCCAGCTCGGTTCGATACTTGATTGGTTCGTTTCTCTTAGTCCCCCTTGCTATCCTGCTCTGATGTTGAGATGCAACCGTAGATCGTATCTCGCAAGCAGTCCGTGTTCGGGCCAGTAGGCCTGCTACGAGTCTGGTTGACACATGTAGCGCCTTGGTTGTGGCGGTGACAACGATTAAAAGGGAGGTAACTTTACGCTGTCGGCATGGATATATAACCATGAAGACGCTCCCCTCACTGCCATTGGTGAGGATATCTAATTGACCATGTTTTTTTATTCACGTTTTTATATGCGACTTACGTTCATCGCTCTCCCACATGACAGAATTATCATCGGGTAGTCCTGGCACGGAGAACACTCACCCTCCAATCCATGAACCAAAAACGTCGACGCTAAGCCATATACACACCGATGATGAAGGTGGTGAACAGCAGTACATAGTGGGTTGGGAGCAGCCAGAATATGAAGACCCGGAGAACCCATTAAATTGGAATCATTGGCAAAAATGGAGCATCATCGGCGTTTTGACCTTTCTCAGTTTTCTTGTGTAAAGTACCATCCTGAGAGTATAAGTGCTTGACTTATGAGTAACCCCTTTCTTCCCAGGCCCCTTGCATCGTCAGCGTTAGCGCCCGGAGTACCGCAAATACTCGCCGAATTTCAGAACAACAATCAATCACTCGCCACGTTCGTCGTCTCCGTCTTCGTCTTGGGCTTCGCTTTTGGTCCGCTAGTAATCGCGCCCCTGGGGGAGTTATATGGCCGAACAGTTGTTTATCATGGCTGCAACATCCTGTTCATCATCTTCACCGTCGCGTGCGCTTTATCAACCAGCATCGGAATGCTCATCGCCTTTCGATTTCTCGCCGGGTTTACCGGAGTGGCTGTCCTGACAAATGGTAGCGGTACCATTGTAGACATGCTGCCGCGAGACCAGAGAGGTAGAGCTATCTCTCTGTGGTCGGGAGGGCCTCTGATCGGACCCATTATTGGGCCAGTTTTCGGCGGCTTCTTGGTTGAGTCAGTTGGGTGGCGATGGGTGTTCTGGGTCATCGCAATAGCTGTAAGTGGGAAAAATACTGACGCATTTATCTTGAGGTTAACAATTTGAAGTACGGAGTAGGCACCGTCGCAGCTGGTGCGGTGCTTCGTGAAACCTATGCTCCGCGGATTCTTGAGAAAAAAGCGGCAAAGCTGCGGAGAGGAACAGGAAATCCCCACTATCAGTCTATATTGCACAAGAAAGGCTCTGCCAAGCAGCTATGGGTATCAGCAATTGCTAGACCAGCACGGATGTCGGTTCGTTCTCCTATCGTCGCGATCACATCTGGGTATATCGCCATAATCTACGGGGTAATCTATATTCTCTTCACGACATTTACATTTGTCTTTGAAGATAAATACCAGTTTACTGCGCGGAGCGCTGGCTTAGTCTTCATTGCTGGGGTGTTGGAAATATCATCGGTCAAGCTGTCGCTGGGATCTACTCCGATAAGGTCATTCGGCGGAATGCACGCCGGGGCGAGGATTTCCATCCCGAAGATCGACTGAACTTGATCATGACTGTTCCACTTGCGTTAACACCCCCGGCTGGCATCATCTTATATGGGTGGACGACGGATAGAGGTGTACACTGGATAGTTCCTTTGATAAGCACAGGGATAGTGGGATTCGGAACCCTAGGTCTCTTCACCGTGACCCTAACCTACTTGGTTGAAGCCTTCGAACAACATGCGGCCTCCGTAACAGCAGCCAATACAGTGTGGCGAAGTATTTTGGGAGCTGTACTACCACTCTTCGGCCTCCAGCTTTACGATCATCTCGGTTTAGGGTGGGGAAATACTTTGCTTGGATTGATACTGTTCGCACTGGCGCCGGTTCTTTGGGTTCTTAATAAGTTTGGACGGTCGATTCGACTAAATCCTAAAAACAAGATTGAATTTTAGACGCACGCTCCGATGTATGAGTGACCGATGCAATTCATCACTCGTCTACCACTATAACTGTAGAATTAAAAACGTGTATCTGTTATACCCATGTAACTTTCAGCCTCTATCCTGCTGTATGTTATTGCACGATAGGTGAACGTTGTGCTGGTAATATAGCAAAGTAGTGTTTAGTGTCAAGCCGGTGGGCAAAGCTATGACAAACCCATATATGCCAATGGCCATGCAACTGTGTCTGCCTCCAATGGGCTCATCATTCTTATAATATCTTTAGCTACATTTGCGCCCCATCTTGTGCAGTACCAGGCGTGTGATTGTGCCTCATGAACGATAGCACAATAGTAAGCAAGTATCGCTATTGCTCTCTCTTCTCTTTGGTGTAGGAGCGCAATAAAGTCTTGATGCGCTCTGATTGGCCATAGCATTATAAGCCTTATCTCGGGTGAACGAGCGAAGCGAATCGAATGCTTGATAGAGTCTATAAAGTTTGTGATTTCACGACTGATCACTGGTGTCTGTTGGTCGCTCTCTAAGGTTTCTTTCATGTTCCGCAATTTCTCACAAATAGCTTCAAGGAAGACCATAGGTCGCGATGATTCGTGATCAACGAAGAGATCTGCGAATCGACCTTGTAGGACAGTATGGTTCCATGCTTCCAGAACCACATTCATGCCTCTGATGAGACCGAACATGTCAAGCATGTCCTGCAGAGCAGGACTCGTATCTTTCTCGTTTCCGTCACTAACAGAAAACGTTGCGAACGCACCGATAATTAGTAGACTGGCTGCTGCAAAAGTGGAATGTGAGCTTTCAGGGGTAACTTCATGAGTAAACCTCGTTCTTAATCCTTGCAGGGCTTCACCGTGGTGCTGAGAAGCAGGCATCAAGTATAAGCGGCGACGGGGCGGTTGCAGATAGGCCATATGGAAAGCAGATATTGCCAATATTTGATGCATGAGCGGTTCATCTGTGAATCCTAGTTGGACGCATTCGATCTGCCAAATGCGACTGAGCTCTTTACCCCTGGGGAGGGTGAAACAAGTTACTGTGCTCCAGTGATGCATCAATTCCAAGTCCGTAACCCACGGTGACCTTTGCTGGTTATCTGAATTGATCTCCGAAGCTCTAGAAGGACAGGAAAAGCAGCCCGGTATTAGGGGTGATGATGGTGTTGCACATGGCCTGGGTGATGGTTGCGACGGCCGTAACGGTCGCAGCGCGTTCTCGAGAACTAAGTTGCGAGTTGAACTCCCTGTAACGCTCGAATCTGCCTATTGATGACCTAAACATGGGTGCATTGTTGGAGCCTGGCAATACGTACCTACATCTGAAGCAGGGTTTGACCGTGTTGGCGTTGAGCTGGCTGGAGAAAAAGTGGTAGAAACGGCGGCGCCCAGGCTACATGGTACACTATGCTTCACACAAGCAGCACAAGGGCGCCTTTCATCGCACTAGATTTGAATCCGGTCAGATCCCATTTTAAACCAATGCACTGCAATTGATTCTCTCTAACCTTGACTCGACGTTTCTTACACCTGAGACAGCCATTGCGCGATTTGTAATGGCGTCGCATTATCCATGAATGTTGAATACAACCTGCTAACGAGAGGATGATAGTGGGCGTAGGCGAAGTATAACGACGAGTTCAATATTGACTGGACTACTCTTTTCGCAAGTTTTCAAAATTTAGATACGAGATAGCCTCTGAGGCGGATCGTTTTCCTAGGATATCTGGGTAACTCTCTTCGAGCTTCGGGGACTTACTCGTACACGATAGATCTACTCGTGACAACTTATCCCGATGAGTCCGGGTTTGAGAAGGGGATATTAAAATGAGTTAGTTTCGTGTGGGGGTAGTTTGTCATGGCGTGGAACGGGGTTTCGTTTGAATCACGTGATATTTCGACAGCCCCTTTAATTGTCGTGCTGGTTGCTGCCAGTCATCGCGTGTTTCGCGAACGCTGCTTTTTTTTTTTTGGTTGTCCAGTATACAATTAGCTCGCGACACCAACTCTTAGTTTCTGTTGTTTTCATTTGGATTTGGAGGTGTGTCACGGGGCGCAACGGAATATCTCCCAGGGAACAACAAGGATGTTGAGCACAGGCCTCGAGTCTTGCTGGAATTCAATACGGAAACTGATGAGTTTTCGTAAATGTATTACAACGCAAAAACGGAAGGCCGGGGCGGAACTTATAATTAAGGCGGCTTTTAGCTAGGTGCCTTAAAGAACTTTTCATTTTGACAATACAAGTATAAGTATCAACAATATTCCGAGCCAGTGGGGTTGTTTTTGCTCAAGCTTAGTTGCAAGTACTCTGCTTCACTATGAGATTGTCTAACATAGGAGCAGGCGAATTCTATTCTGTCTTACACACCAACAACACTATCGCAGCTGGTTCTTCCGTGAGCTCCTATCCACAGGACGGCAACGCATGGACCATGATAGCCAGAATAGCTAATGGTTCATGAGCTAAGGATATTAACGATTACTTAAAAGAACGGTAGATGTGTTCTTACGGTTCCCTCGCAGTCGAGGCTGAGGAGACTATATCCCCTTTCGCAACTGATTTTGAACTTCAGGCACATCACATGGCCGGCCATTCGGGAATATGCTATAGATCTGGTGACATTCATGTGGGCAAATCATATGCTCGACGATACAAAATGACAAACAGCACTCTGATCAAAGGGCTTGCAATCAATAGCAGTGTACTCTATCTAGTCTATAACTACGGCCCTCGGGTTAGCCACGCACATGGCTGGTCTACGGCTCCGGCGTCGATACTCACATTTCTAGCTGGCGGTTTGATGTTGACTTCAGCAGTTGGCTAGACGTAAAAGCTTACCCCAGCGCTATGTGGACTCAAATCAGTCAAGACGGGCTACAAGACCACCTCTTGTGAAATTCGCAACGAGCTGGGTGAACGATACACTGGGTCTCTCGGATAATAAAATAACACCAGACAGAGTCTACCCCTAGGCAGATTAGATATTCCTCTCGCTGGCAGATCTAAGCACATGATTTTGAAGAACCTGCGGGTTCTCACGAGGTCAAACTCGCCGGTTGTCCACCGCATTCATTGGAGATCTTCCCGGGACCAATTCCTCTTTATTTATTCTGTGAGATTTCATCAGCTCTCGAATACAGGTAGTTACATAGTCGAGTCTCCAAGAATTGCCCAAGGTTAGACAGTGTAATCATTTTGTCTTCGATTTTTGTGACAAGAACTTGCACTCAGGTGTGTGGAACTCAATGTTCTATTCGGTCAATAATCTCTTTGGGGTCTACCCTCGCCTTTACTCTCTTATTTATAGAGAGACTTGAACCTCCGGTCCTAGGCTTCCTCGAGAGCGGTCCATACTACACGAGGCTATGGTGACGAATACCCCTCATATTTATTCTAGATGTCCCAGCCCTCAACAGCAGGGGTCGGAGCAAATCGGCCTTCTAGAACTTCGTGTGGCTCGTGGCCCTGTTGCTAGTGGCTTTAGGCATTGTCCGCGTGATAACGTGGGCATTTTCTGAGAGTTGGGGGACTGGCCTTTCATGCAACTCTATTCGCAATGTCTGCCTCAATTGGATTTCTAGTTTCCTAGGTTTTGCCTAGAAACCTTAGTCTTGCTGCAAACTTCGAGCTAGTTGTTGTTGTGTCCAGTACGTTATGGCTAAGTTAGCTGGCATTAGCGAGATGGGACTCCAATAATTCTACATGGTAAAGTCGGCAAGCCCTCCTCGAAAACATACTCGAAAGTCTGTTTTAGAGGCCTACCACTTATTATCTCATTCAACGCTATCACCAGTGCCGCCGCATATGCAAAGTGACCTGGCTTACATATAAGTCACCGTAAATATAGAAAAGCCACGTGGGAATCTCGATATCTAGTGGAGCCGGAGAAGAAACAACAACCGATTCAAAAAGGCCCGTTTCCCCGCTAACCAAGTAGATAGCGCATTACCCAGAAAGCCCAGTTAGGCTTAGGTACCCGAAGGGTTAAGGCTAGTCCTAGCTACCACATCTGCTTATAGTTACGGGCTATGTGTGCTAAGGCAACTCATCTGCCCGGCTTCGGGCGGGAGCCGAACAACCTACCGGATAGGGAATGGAGAATATGAACCCATTACTTGTTACCGCCCGTTCGAGGCCTCTGAAGGATTCCCACGTTCACGAGCGCCAGCTTTCACGGTCGTATTATGATGAAAAGGACCGATTTCTTGACCCCCAACTGTCACTCCTTATTCCCGATATGCAAAACTAACTCCGTAGGTGCTTCTGCAATAAACTATCGGCCGCCGAGGTGCACGCAAAGTAACCACCTGATATGTCACGACGTATATATATGGCATAGAGTGCCCTTAACGGCGAGGTAGGAGCACGAGAAGTTCATTGGTATTGCTCGCCTGGTTCTTGATAACCGAACTGAGGGTGTACTTTGCCCATCATGCAGCGAAATATAGTTGCGCTTCTTGCTGCCGCCCTCGGCGCCGACCTGGCATCCTGTCTAGTCTCCCGGCGTTCCGTGCAGCAGGGTTGGTCATTGCAATCCGGCAGTTGCCCGAGCGGCTCGAACGCATGTAGCGGCGGTGGCGCATGTTGCCCGTCCAGCCTATTCTGCATTGCCGCGGCGAACGACGAAGCAGCCGCATGTTGCACGTCGAGTAAGTACAAACCATTGCCTCGGCAAGCGACGGGTGTGATGATCTGATATAAAAAATAGATTCCGCTTGTCGAGGCTCTATCGAAGGCGGGCCCCGCTGTGCCGACACGGCCTGGTCATTATGGCAGGGGTTCCAGGGCAATGATTTCTGTTGCCAAGTGGGTTTAGTCGGAGCGTATGATAGCTCCAAGAATCTCGCCGGAACCTGCGTGGGCTCCGTCGGGTCTTTGACATCTGCAAGGCTGGTGCGTGAAAGAGACTTTGGTCCATTCATGATAACTGTCAACTCACTCGGATTGCTATTAGGTATCAGCTGGCTCAGGTGCCACCGTCACCACGACGACCACACGAAGCCAACGACAACTACAGGGAATCCGACTACCACGACCACAGGTACCGGATCGAGTCCCACAGGGAAGGGTCTTGTCTTTGCACATTACCTGGTACATCATCTCCATCTCCTTCGTCAGAAATCCTTAGTTAATGTCCCAATGTGTAGATCGGAACCGTTGATTCCAGCACCAACCATGCCCAACTGGACGTGCAGAATGCCATGGCAGCTGGCATCGATGCCTTCGCCTTGAACCAGGGCGCACCCTCGGCTTCTTGGTCCCTGGACACAGTACGGCAGATGTTTTCTGCCGCAGAGGCGACAGGTGGCAAGTTCAAGCTATTCTTCAGCTTCGACACGTTCCAGGACGGCACCATCTCCGACCACATCCCCGTGTTCAACATGTACAAGGGCTCTTCGGCGTACCTCCAGGTGAACGGAAAACCGGTCGTGTCTTCCTACGGCGGGTACAGCTTACTCAACCAGTGGCAGTCTTTCAAGCAGTCGTCAAATATCTACTTGATCCCCAACCTCGATGTAGCCGGCGCCGGTGACACAAGCCAGTACTACACAAATCCTAGTTCTTACCTATCCAGTTACAACTCGATAGTTGACGGATATTTCAGCTGGGAGTCTGCCTGGCCGCAGTCTACATCGGGTCGTCCGGAAAATGTCAGTTCGGCAGGTGATAGCGCCGTGATGAACTATGCCCACGGTGCCGGGAAGAGTTACATGATGGGTAGGCAATCCCACACCCCTTTTCTCCAGAGTCGCCCGATATTGAACTGTGTAAACGCCAGGTCTATCCTCCCTCCAATTCAAAAACTGCTGCGGTGGAAATTACTATTACCGCGTAGGCGAATCCAACCTAGGCCAGCGAATGTCCCAGATTCTCCAGCTGAAACCAGACTTCACCGAAGTAATAACCTGGGTACGTAGACTGGCTCCTGCATCTTCCCCCTCACCCTCTCCAAGCCGTGACCTAACCTCGAATGGCCATAGAACGACGCAGGTGAAAGCCACTACATAGGGAATGTCTGGAATGAATCCCTCTCCGGCACTACCATCTTGTCCTACGCCAACACAGCCACATGGCCGCATGACGCCTGGCAGCCGCTGATCACATCCTTCATAGCCGCGTTCAAGTCAGGCGTAGGCGCGGGGCAGATGAAGCCACCCGGATCTACACCCATCGGTGCCATGTGGTACCGACCCAATTTAAAGTCCTGCAACAACCCACCACAAAACGCGGCCTCGGCGTTGGATGCTGTCAACTATGCGGTTGTGCTGCCGCAAGGGACTACCGGAGCTAGTCTTGTAGTTACCTCAGGAAGCCAGACTTTCGGGTCGATTCCGCTTTCTGCGGGACTAAATTATGGCTCTGTGGTGGAATGCAGACTGGGGCGCAAAGTGCTAAGATTGTCATCAATGGAGCTAACAGTGTGCAAGCGCGGAGCTTGGTGAATGTTCAGGCTAATCCGCCGACTTGTAACTTTAACTACTTTGTTGTTGGATTCCATTAGGCCTTGAAAGATGGAGAATGGGGGCGGTTGCGAGGCTTGGTAGTGATCGCAGTAAGACCACACACGAATCCATTGGCTGCGACCCAATTGGCTTGCCCTTCACTGCCTAACAGTTTAGTCATGGATGTGGTAAGAATAAAAAAACTCAAGATCCCGATCACGGAAAATGCGATCCAATTATCGAGACCCGAGAATTTCTATCGAAGGCTATCTCTGAGCTTGTCGATGGACATGTTGAAGATAGTGTTGCCCCTGAGAACGGTAGCACCATTTAAAACACCACCCCCCCCCAACAGCCATCCGGTCGGCCAATTCGCTGTATCTAGACGAACACCGTGAAGGTATAGATTGGGGAAATGACCTACCATGCAAATATTTTAATTCTGCTTTCCCTCGCAGTCCAAAATAATCCTAGAAATTTCACTATCATATTGCCGAGGCAGACCGAGATCATTGCTCCTTCGTGGATTCTGATTTCACGCTCAGAGGTTGACTGTCTGACAAAAGAGCGACTTCCGTTGGCAACAGCTTGTTCAGTCTGACCCATGAACGGTGTAGGCTTGCACCTGTTACGCATGTCATTTGCGCAATTAAATGTGAAGGCCATGTTGGCTCCGGTAAAGACTATATTAGAGGGGGTGACAGAAACTATCCGTCGTGTGCAAGTCAATTTCTTTGCGCGGCTTAAAGAATCGAGCCGCCGCTCCCTTAGCAGCTCGGCTACTCTTTTTCTTTGAGCGCAACATCAAGTTCCTCAGTGCACCAACTGTGTGATCACATGTGCTGAAGAACTGCGGTGATTGTTGAACTTCGAAATCGGCTGCACTATGTAATGTTATAAGATTCCTTTCTTAGCTCTTATCCGGACAATTCTCCTTCAGGTTTGCGCGGATAGAAACTTTAATCGCATTAAGGGGTAGCTACAAATGGATTATCTATATATAGCCATGTTACGTCCACACAGGAAGCTTGAGAGACCTTCGCGTACAACGAGCATCACTGAAATACCCCATATATCAGGGTCACTGATAAGGGGCCTACGTCGTCTGACTAGAAGCTCGTTATCATCGACATGGTGGCATAATGTTGAGTACACTCAACAACCTTTTCGGCCTTTTAAGCGCGAGTAATGATAAAAATGCGAACGATGCTCTCCTAAACTCCAAGTATATCTACAATGCACGGGAGATTAAGTAGATGGCAGAGGAGAGACTCGGAAAGTAACGTGCTGTGAGAAACCATACTAGCCCCTTGAACGAGGAATAATTAATTGCTGCTCATCTAGATTAGCCTAATAACTGCTATCAACAGGCCGAGAAAAGTGACAATCACATCCAATGACAAAGAACGCTCTCTTAAATCCCGAAAGTTCGGATTCTATTGGAACGATAGTCGTCCTTCTCCGGAAAAGGCACCTTCGACTTGATCGGTGACTCTGCTTCCACTCGACTCTTCTAGGTAGTTTTGGTGTTTAAACCTAGGTGCCGGGTTTGGAGGCTTTAAAGGCTTCATCAATAAGAATAAGTAGTTCTTAAACATTTCAATAACAGCGGGCTTTCTTATGAATCATTAGGATTCATCCTTAGGCTCCTCATGACCAGTTTCAGGCTTCTTCTTTCTTGGTTTCCAGTCGGACGGCGGAGGGAAGTTAATTTGGTTCAGTACCGACCATTCTTGAAGCTTCTCGAACTTGCGGCACTTTTTGTGTGGGCTAAAATCAGCCATTTCCCCCTCGGAGCATTTGGGTTCAACACCGTGATAGATGGTGTAGTGTCCCCTGTGCACATGATGGCCAACCTTAAAGCTTCGATGCAATGGTCTGTGTGCATCCGAGCTTCGACGTCTGAAGCCAGCATATCCCCTGACATGCGAACGATTTCTGGATCGGAAGTACCAGTCTCGCCATGTATATTGACGAATAAGGTTCTATATGAAGTCAACGGCCTGCACGAGTCAACTTGAAGATAAAACGTACCAGACAATGAAGTTGGTGATAGACTTCGAGCTGAGAACTGTGATTCAAGTGTTTAGCCTTGACTTCATTTTGAAAAGATACAATAACTTGAGTATAGTTATTCCCACTCCAGGCACGAGAGCCCAACAATTCAACAATAATAAGATCGAGAAAAATGACCTACTGGTATCCCCCTTTTCCATCATGCCAAGGCTTGAGGGTCCTATTATTCCCAAGCTCCACGGTACGGTTAATCAGTGGAAGCTTTTCTTCCGGGAATCTTATGCCTCCATCTAATAGCTGGTTAACAATTGCTTTTAACCCAGACTTGTGACTTACGTAACCATAGCCCATCCCAAGCAGTTTCGAGCTCCGGGTTGGGGGTCCTCGATACGGAGATTTGTGAGCAAAAGCATTATTAGGCTCTATTATCTCATACTCAATTGCTTCATTGGCGGGCGCTATATAATACTCAATTGTCAGCGTGTTAAAGCCACAATCATAGATGACTTACACCAAATTGACGTTTGGATACCGCATTGGCTGTCTGTGGGTCTCTTTAACAGGAGTGCAACTAAAAGGACGGATGTGCATGCAAAAAAGAAAAGTGCTGCACCGGAAATAATGGCTATAAGTTTTCGGTAGGATTTTAGGATGGCTGCGGGATGACTATCAGAGTTATCGTCTTGTTCTTTGTGCAATAACTCTTCAGTTGAGTCGAGTTTTTGGTAAGTGCTCCACCTGGAGTTCATGTCCCTGAGTGCATCCATATTTGCCTACACAGAAGAGGCAGAGCAAAAGAGAGAAGACAGTTTCACTGAGTTGTTTGAATTCTATTTGAGGCAGGGATAGATGAACATAACTGGTGAGCCTCTGTTCGCTATCGCTTTTCGCTGACCGTTGGGAGAAACCATAGCTGAAGACTAGTGCTTACTAGGAGTTGCGTTGTGACGCTTGTGTCCACACTAGCTTCACCTGCCAATATAGTGCTAGGGCCTGAAGGGCTATCCTCGAAGAATACTACTATACACTCAATTTCTCGCTTGCTATCTAACTATATATCACGAGACGAAGCTATTTCGCAACGGTAAGGGTGATAGGAAAGCGGAATGCTTGCGGCATGAAGAGGATACACTGTACATATTTGAAAAGCGACGAAGTGTACTTCAGGTATGCAGGGAGTATATAAAATCGCGTATCCGGCCACCTAAAACCAGTCATTCCGTCTATTGTGAATCGACCTAGCCCAACCTCCAACGATCCATCATTGCAAATTTTATAATATCTGAAGATGAAGTCATTCGCTATCATTGCCGGCCTACTCGCAGTAAGTGCACTTAGTGCACCTATCATTCGCGAGCCTACCCCGCCAGCGATCTAGACTCGTTCAATACACGAACAACATCAACAATGCGGTCAATGCCGAAGATGTAGAATCAGACGCATTTAACTACCACAACAACATCGACAATGCTGTTACTGTTGTTGATGCCGACGGTAAGTGGAGGATGAAACTAAAGACATTAGATGCACGTGCTTATTCCGTCCACTTATAGGGTCAAAAGTTATTCTCTCGAGCCCGTATACAGACGATGTTGATGCTGCGGATGCGGCTAATGTTCTGGGCGAATAGTTGGATTTTTTGCCGTAGGGGGTTGGAAACTTAAGATACGTTTTTGGAAAGGATACCAGATATCACAATGGCATAAAAGTTCACAACACCTATTACATGATATCTTCCTTCTGTGAAATGGTCCGTCAAAGTTCTAAGCAATCTAGCTCGTAGTAGTTGCATAGCTACTTGCAGCTCGATTGAAGTCCTAACAATCGCATCTAACTAGAACACATCTAATTGCACTATAACCGATAGAATTGAAAGTTTGCAAAGGAATGCCTTCGTTTGGTCGTGGATTCCAGATGGCATATCTTGAAACTGCTGGTCAACAATGCAGTATCAATGAACCCGCTAGCTCTAAATTGGAATAGCCACGAACAGGGGTATTAGTAGGTCTTTGAGAAATCGATTGCCGATTATCCATCTCTCTTATATCGCTTAAAACAAAATGGAATCTACGATAGCGCGTTAAACCAAAGATTTTATCAAGATTTCAAGAGAAGAGTGTTAGGCAAAGTATGCCTTGTAGATAGTTTTGCATGCAACGAAGAGCATTATCTTGAGCTCGTAGCAGTGCCCATCCACATAGTACGGACTTAGTTAGCGTTCTATTCACTTGGCAGCGGAATCTTACCGCAGACCATGCTTCCCGTTTACCTAGATCCCTGTTTGTTTTTCTACGGGTATATAGTTTATAGGTAACGTTTACTGCCAAGCTCAACAGCGCATATAGTCATAGAACACCTTTTTGAGAGTAGTAGGGTGGCCGAAAGACTGGCTATAAGTTAGCAAATTCCCGTTTAGCGGCATGTAGCCGCCATCGTGTCTAGTCTCGTGGATAGTACGCGGGATATATCTGGGCTGACTAAAGCCTGTTTCAAACATAGACCATGCTTACAGGATGCAAGGTCGGAATGCGAACGTGCATCACGCGAAATAACGTGACAGTGCGGCATGAAGAGTAATAAGCGGTGGTAGACCGATATACGGAACAGTCTGTAGTTTAACCTGGTAAGTACTCAGCCAACGGCTTACATTGGTGGAAAAGCTACACCTGTTTGCTGTATCCGGCAGCCGTTAGGGCGACAAAGAGTTGAGGCTATCGCGAAAGTCTGGGCTACTCCATACGGTTACACCTAAGTAGATAAATCGCCCTGGCAATAACCCCGCTTATAATTAACGCTCTATATACCTCTACACCAAAAAGTACGAAAAGCTGTTGCTCGATAATAGTGGCTATTTTCTGCCTGAATAGTTTTTTTTGCGAATTAGCCAACGTGGCGAAGACGCATGCAAAGCAGACGAGACCTAGAAGGACACCAGCTAGTCAGACTGTCGTTGAATCATATAGGTTATGTATTGATATATAGACTGGGGTCCGCGATATCCACACCCTGACAAGGGACTTCGTTCAGGGCTAGGATCGCACTATACCAGAATCGTGATGGGGCATATGCAGGGATTCCTAATAAATCAAAGCTTAACGCAGCAACTGTCACGAATCAAGTGCCCAGGGCATTGTAACTTTTACGGTAGTTCATGTTTTCTAGTATGGAATAATCGGCGGCAAGATTCATGACACAAGCAAAATTCACTACATTGACTTCTCTGTTTCTCAAAAACATCACCCTCTTTCCACCTTAGTCTTGCGAGTCTGACGAGAATGCGTTTTCCTGAATACCTTCGAATCCCAGCCACATATCACAGAGTTCGTCTTTCGGAGGAGAATGACGAGAGGCCACATACTGAGAAGGACGAATATTGTGGCGAACAGTCGAACCGTTTGACTTGCCGTACTATCGTCGTCATTGTCGTCATAATGGCGCTAGCTGTGTCACTTATGACTGTGACAACACTTTATGTCCAACTACTGCACCAGCACTCTCCTCGGCCGCTACTGACATGCGGAAAATCTGTCGAAGAGGCAAGACAAGCAGGTTGCTCGTTCGATCGTTTGACTAAGACCTGGCTTCCGGCAGCCTGCCCACGCCACTATGAAGAACAATTTGTACAGTACCCTTCAAAGCTGAATATCACCGATTGGAAGTACTGGACGGATCTCAACGCTACGGAGGAGATCACGGACGAAGATATGGCCGTATTCGCAGAAACAAAACCGCGGCATGCAACCTCATGGGTGTCGACATTGCGAATGCATATCGCTCATTGTGCCTTCGGCCTTAGGCGGCGGTCAGACTCTTTAGATACTGGAGAGAGAATTGACCTAGCAACGGCCCCTCTCGATCATACGCACCACTGTATTGAGCTATTGCTAGATGCTGCGATGCGCGCCCCAGGGATCGACGCACCCCTGGCACAAGGCAAAGTTATATTTGGTGCATGCTAGTTACAAGACCGTATCCCATGCACCGACCACTTCCTAGGCTGGATCACTTTGGCGTCATTTTATGTAGATACAAGCCAAAAGATAATACATGCAGTTTCCAACTACCAGGAACGCGCGTCTAGGCCCCAAGGGATAAGAAAAAAAGACCATACATATATCACTTATTATCTGATAGTCCCCTTGTAGATAGCTTCATACCTTCATAGAAGAACAGATATATATGCCCTACGTATAAGTGATCCCTGGCAAAAACTGTAAGCACAAGTTGCTATTCATAAGGTAAAATGGGGGTGGAATTAAGGATATCACTTTGTCGTTTTATACTCGCAGTACTGCGTTTTCATCCTTGCCGCCATCCTAGTCACTAACACCAAGAGTTAATGACTTATCTTCTTAGTACCTACAATACCCCTAAGCCTAGTTCCCCGTAGCGGAGCATCGTGGACTTCAATGTAATTATATACAAGTTTGCGAATCTTCTATATCGTATAAGACATGTATATTCTGGCTGAACTGAGTAAATTTTTGTGATAAGAACCCCTAACTACGGTTGACACTATACGCTTCTTGGTGTACAAACTTCCAGGGGTACTCTCGTGGAGTCTATCTAACTATACACGTGAATCCCCTTGTCTAGGTACGTATACGTGTCTGTGCTCTGTGACACTTTGAGTTAAGTAGAATCACTATGCGTGCCATGTTATGTTGTATGACTAGTCATATATACACTCCTTTTATCGATCCAAGCTCTTTTCTACCCTAGTAGTTTCCCAGACGAATGTACATAGCTTTTAACTTGCCACCAAACACCTGCCTTTGCTGCCCCATAGTTCGTTATATATGTTTACGGCACCAAAAGATGGCCTGTAATAAGCATGAAACAATTGCATAGGATGTATTGAAGTAGTGCGTGTACGTGTATAAAGGGGTAAATGACAGGGGTAGTGACATGTCAACACACCAGATTTCCTTGTTCGCCTTAACATTTAGCTATGCACACATTACGTTTCGAAAAGAATTGCCCTTATTAATACACCGCGTCCAATTTGATCAACAGATTCCCCAAATATCTACGAGTTTGAGACTTGTTGTAGATGAGTAATTGGCAGATTACCTCCAATCCTAGGAATCTAGTCGCCCTGGGCTAATCCAGTAGTCTATTGCAAAAGCGCACGTACTGTACAGATAGTTTTCCGCTTCATAACCCGTCGTCGACGATGGTAAAGCCGGTATTTGTGCTGGCGTTATGACCAGCACCAGTAACACTGACAAGATTTCCGCAACACGTCTGGCATTCAGGAGCGTCAAATGGCGACCCGCACGCGTTGCAGTTGAAGTCCTCGCACGGATCGGCCCCTTCATCGCCTCGCGCACCCTCAAATGTGTACAGCAGACATCCAACCTGGCATGAGCCACCAACACCTCCGTTGTTACCTACATAGAAGTCGAAGAGGATTAGCTTCTTTCCATTCTCAAGGGCGCGTATGGGAGATGTGTGGCGTGATCTAGGGAAGTCACTTACACTTGGTATAATCCTCCCGGACAAGCAAGTAAGCCGTGATGAGGCTGGGGGACCCGAGCGGGAACCCGAAGCTCTGCTTGTCCACCTCAGTAACGCAGCCCGGAACCCAGCTGCAAGAATAATCGTAGTTGACGCCGTGGGAATCTGTACGGCGTAGTTTGACGGCGGCATCACCTGGTCCGATCGAGTCGTCGTCGCCCATCTGGGTGCGCAGGTTGCTGAAGGCCGTCGAGAAATCGTCCTGGTCGCCGGACTGGATGTCGGCGTGGCCTGGGAAGTCGGCCTCGTCGAAGCAGTTGATGGGGCCCCGTCTGCGGCGTCACGGTGGTAGGGGTCGTCGTCGGCGGCGACGTTGTTGTTCCCGGCCCAATTGTCGTCGTTGGCGCCGAGTAGCCCCGGAGCTCGGTAGGGTCTTGGTATCCCGGCGGCGCGCTTGTCGGGTTCGGGCTGCACCAGTAGCCGGAGCAGATGGTGCCGCCGCACGCCGTGCTCGCGCCGCCACACGTCGGCCCCGCCGTGGGGCCTGGGGTAAAGGAGATGGTGGACCCGCCGGCGCTGGCTTCTTCGCGGGCCAGGCGGGACTCAATGGCCGCAAATAACGAGTTGGTGTAGGCTTCGCCCAGTGTCATGGTCGCCCACCGCTCGTCGCCGAAGGTGCCGACGGGCGCGGCGGTTTGGCTGCCGATAACAACCGTGGACGAGTCTGAGACGCTGATGGAGCAGCCGGTAATGGTTTCGCATAGCGTCGTCGACGAAGACGTCGTGCCATCCGAGACGTAGTTGGTGGTGCAGGCCTCGGCCGTCTGAGTCTCGCACTCTGGCTCCGACTCGGTGGTAAGACGGTGATCTTGACCGATGGTGATGCGCGGCCAGTTGGGCAGGTTTCCGCGGATCATAACGCCGGGAGGTGGGTGGATGATGTTGATGGGTGCCGGTCCCGGGCCATAGATGCCCGGCGGCAAGATCCAGTGCCAGGAGCGGACGCGCGTCTCGCCCCACGAGATGCAGAAGAAGAAGAACCAGACTGTGCAGGGCACATGGACGCCGTCGTCGTCGGGCTCGGGTTCGTCGATCTCCTCTTCCTCGGGGATGATTGAGCCGTAGCGAGGCCAGGATGTGTACACGGGCAACGGTGTGGTGGTAGAGCTGGATCCGGTCTTCCAGGCGGTGGCCAGGGAGCAGTCAACCGTAGCCACAGCCGTGGCGGGCCCGAGGAAAGTGAGGACCCGGCTTGTAGGGCACGCGAAGTTCAGCGTCAAATCGATATTCTCGGTGCACGTCGTGGCGACGACAACTTCCGGCGTAGCGAAAGCAATGGACGTGGTGGCTGGACAGTCAATGGTGATGGCTCCAATTGAAGCCGGAAACGTCACCCGTCGTTACTGTGGCGCTGGGCACCGTGATATGCTCCTTATGGAGTAAAGTACGTCGTGCTGGTGGGAGACCGAGCCGCTGGGGAGCGGTAAGGTGCCTGGGTCCGTAAAACCGGTCGAGGACCTCCATTGATCAGGGCCAAGTGGAAGAGCACTGTTCGGATAGTCTCACGCCCTCCCCGTTTGCAACGTGACAACAACGGGTGGACGTCCACACTAGATAAATGGTGATAGGCATGGCTCCTGACGTGGTTACATTTACGTTCGAGAAGGGAATGCCGTCAGGTAATGGCGGCACCGAGATGGTTAGAGATGGTAGTAGTGACGAAGACGGTGGTCGCAACACCACCAATGGTGGTGCTCGAGAACCCTCCATACTCTAGCGAAGTCGTATAGCTACTGGCTGGATGGTGGTTGATGACCCCAACGAGCTCGTCGGAATGATCAACATACAGGACCGGGATTGGACCGGGCAGCTCACCGTCGGTGAGGCCCAGACTTCGGTCCCAACCCACACAATGTCGACGTTGTCAGACCCGGGAAGCGGTACCCACACGCTGATCTCCGTGGTGAACCCCCGCTGATTGCCATCCTGTGGGACATTCGTGTCGTCAATACCACTGGCTATGTTAATGGTTGCCACCGTGAACAAGTTGTAGATGACGACGCCGGTCGAGCCCTTGACCTCTAGGATATGATCCTGGCAGTTGTTGGTAGGTATGCAGTCCTGATAATACTCGTTGAAGAAGCTGTACAATCCAGCCGAGTGGATCATGACATCTTTCGAGTCAACAACCTGCAGGCCCCAGGCGTAGTTGCACCGGTCGTCCCACACATTCGCTACAACTTCGCACTCGCTGAAATCAGGGTCGTTGGGAAAACCAGCGAGCGTGGCCCGCGCGGAAAGGGCAGGGGGCCGGGTTGGCTGATAATACGGCGACTCGGTCTGGATGTGGCCATGTACACGCTGTCGGCACCACTAATAAGATAGTTATAGAGCCGAGTGCTCAGAGCCGCCGCCGTAGAACCATGACGGGCCTTTGGCCTCAATTAGCATGCCGGGCGCCAAAGATGGAGATCTGCGTCGAGCTGGAGTCGGCTGGTTGTAGATGGACTTGTCGTTGTCGTTCGGCCACCCATGCCCACACATTCTCGAAGTACCCGTTCGCCTGGGCCGTCAAGCGGAACTGAGCGAGGCCGCGATGCAATCGGCATTTTGGCTGAACTTAGGGCACTTGCTCAGGTCGAGATCGGTGCCCAACGCGCCGCCGACGCGGAAGTGGAATCCCACATGGCCGCCGCCCCTGCGACACAGCGGCGACGTTCCATTCCATCAGTATCGCGCCGGCGGTGGCGCCGCGCACTGAGAAGAGCATCTCAGTGATTTCCATGGTGCCGATGTCGCCCTTGTTGCCGACCTGGACCATGACTTTGGGGTATTTATGTCGCTGAAGTAGAAGCCGGATCCTAGGATCTGGGACCACAGAGAGCCCTGCACGACCGAGTTGGTCGGGATGTTCACCGTTGATCCTACGGCATAGACGCCGGCTGGGAAGTAGGCGATCTGACCACTGTCCACGGCACGCGGAGAAACGTATTGATACAAGACGCTTGGTCGCCAGTGGCGTCGTTCTTGCATCCGCCATCCGTAGTTGCAATCAGAAAAGAGTCAGCACTATTATTCTCGTACTGCGGTCGAGAGCGCACGTATAATAAGCCGTTAGAATCATCCAGGCCCTTACCCCTTTCAGGGGCTGCCACCGCCAGTCTGTGTCGAGCCTTCAGCGCCATTGTATCGGATCCCTGTGGCCCACAGATCCGAGTTCCCTGACAGCATGGTTTCACCACCGTAGTTCTGACCGGGTCGGCCACGTTCTTGAAGTTGGTGTTGTCGAGAACAATGTTGGGCGAAGCAGAGAGGGTTTGGTCAGGACACCAACCTCCACGTCGCTAATGGTAGAATCGATGATGGACACACTGCCGATGCCCTGGCCGCTGTCACCACCCACTCCGGAAATGTTGAAGGCGATAGAGCCGCCGTTGACAGTGATCTGCTGCCAGTTCCAGCCCCAGTCCCACACCATCTCTACGGCCGTGTTGCACTGGTTGAAGACTAGGTTGCGCGCCGTATACTGCTGAGAACCAGCGCGCCAGCCGATGTTGCCCCGTTGAACTCAAGATCAGACACGAACCCACCGCTGCCGTTTTCCGTGAAGATGCCCACAGCGGTCGTGGTACTCGTGGTGGGCATGTCGAATACCAGGTTCTGCAGTGATGTGCCTGGGACACCTGCCAATGGATTCCCGTCGGCACGAGGTCTTGGTCATTCTCGGCCGTCGACTCGGGCATATCGTTGAGGTCGAAGCGGAAGTTACGATCTGACGGAAGAACTGGTTCTGGTTGATGTACCACTGCTGACCCGAGGCGCCAGGAATGTAGGGATCCACGTCGAACAGAGCGATGCCCTGGAACTCGTCGCAGCCTTTTATGATGGGCATGTCGTTGGGGTCACCGACGAACTGCGGTGTATAATACTGAATCACAGGGGTGCAGATCTGTAGGTTGCCCCCGGAAGTAGACGATGGCGCCCTGCGAGAATGTGTTGCCGCACTTCTCGCCGCACCGCGTCCCGGAGTTACCAACCGAGTCCTTGTTCCAACTGGCCGAGCCGCGTTGAGCGCTTCGGTGGCGTCTGATCCTCCCGAGTTATCGCCCCAAAGTCGTCCACGACGTTGAAGAACTGGTAGCCGTCTTCACCAGCATTTGGTTGCTTTTTCCACAGCGTATGTTAGAGCCACGATATTCATGATGATTTCCAAGCAAGCAGAACTCACAGTTCCCAAAGGTCCCAGACTTGAGAGCCAGAAGTCAGACGACTGCCGTTTGTGGGTGGGCAACTTGAGTTTTGTTCGCTTGATAGTGCTGTTAGACCTGGTATAGCCGCCGCGGAGGACAACACCGCTCTGAAGATTGGTCAAGTAAGTATCTAGGCTACCCGAGTAGGCCCAAACTGGGCCATTCTGCCTGCCCTTGTCAGGCGCTGTCTTGTAGTAGTTGTGCTGGTTGTCAACCATGTACGCCGCGCCGGCTGTGAAGAGAGACATTAGCATTACCCTTGGGCATGACAGAGAGTCACGACATACCCGGATCATAATCAAGCTTGGGAGTATTAGAAGGTAGATGAGTCGCGTTTCGGCCGCGAATCGTGCTGGCCGACAGGGCGAGCTCCATTGTACGGCTAGCAAAGTCAAGAGAATAACGAAAAGCGCCACCATGGTGTTCTACCACTTCAATCTCGACGGCAACGTGTCGAAGAGACGTGGAGGTGCGCAGTGGCTGGGGAGAAGAGACATGGCTCTGGGGAGGGCGTCTTGCCTGATTTCACCACAAGCAACGCTGACTTAGGAAAAGCCTCACCGGTCCCAAGTTCGCCCGTGCAGACACAAGTCCCTCTCTTAGATGCCGATTCCGCACTTGTCGCGTTCTCGATCTACCCCGCCATCCTCCGACAGATACTCTTCAGTGTCAACTGACCGGACGATGGCCGGGCTCCAAGCTCCAAGCTCCAAGCTCGCATCGTAACCATCATGCAAGCATCTTGAAGGCACAGCACATTGAAAAGTGACCATGGCTATGTAACCTCTCGTATACTGCATTGCTTGACTACCTGATCCAGGGCGAATTTTGTCGCTTAGTTCCGCAGGTTGTGCTTAATGGGGCAAAAGTACCAAGTCGGCCGCAGTCGAATACGCAAGCGAGGATTATCGTCTCTCTCGAACACATCATGCTAGAGATGGCGATGGCACGCTCCAAGTCGTCTTTTGACCGCTCTTAAACATCTGTTACACGACAGAACCTAAGTGATTATAAGTTAGCTTGCACACTTTGCCTTTGAAGCCCGGCTCCATCAATGCAATACAGCTCCTGAGTTCCCCAACTTTCTCCAGCTTGATCCAAACATCGCTCTCGTTCAAGATGATCTCTAATCTCGTCCATCTTATCCCACTGACCCTCCTTGGTGGCGCTTTCGCAGCCCCCAACGCCCTCCCGAACCACATCGACGGCCTAGTAACGCGTGTCTGCTATGAGACCGAGACGCCCGCCCAGCTCTGTACACGGCGCCCGACAACATCCCGCAAGACGTCCTCGTCGAGACATCCAGTTCATCGCGGCCTACCTCCGCTCCTACGGCGCACAGATCAGGACTGGCCGCCTGTTCACCATGGCTGCCGCCGACGCACCCGACTGCGGTGAGTGGCTTGTCTACGCACGGCACCGCGCAGGCGTTCGCCAAGCACATCGACACACTGTCAAGCGTGCTCTTCGCCGACATCCACCACCATCGATGCGGCCAATGCCAACGAGACCCAGCAGGCAGCTTCCTGATCGGGTGTGGCCGACGGCGGATCGCTAGGGTGCTCGTCGACACCACCAACCCGACTTACTCGGGCTCAACCTACCCTGCCGGCTATGGTACCAGTGGCATCTCATCAAGATTGTGGCTTCAGGAGCGTAGGGGTTGGGCTTGTACATTGACAATGTGGCATGAGCCGAAGGCATCACAGGGAACCACCAATCCTGGATATAGATAATTAATAATTTTCGTGCTGCGCCCTCTCCGTGCTTTTCGTTCCTGCCGTTGCATTCATGACTGGTTACACCTGTAGACGATTAAATCCTTCGCAATGAGACCTGTATATTTTTCCGTGTCGTCCAATGAAATGACAGGAATCAGGTCATGTTCCTGCGCTACCTGCAAGACATGATGATTGATACTAGGTAGCTAGTGTGGTGGGAAGCTTGGCAATTCTTTCGCCTAAACGACGCCGGACGAACGAACATATGGTGCGCGGTTACGCGATTTCTGCCAAACCGCAACAGTTTGGCAAAATGTAACCCTCTTTGGCACCTTGGCAGTCTTGGCATACTAGGCAAATATTTAATAGTTGTCTGTTTCTACTACTTGATCTTATCGCATAACGCCCCTGCATGAGCTGTCTACCGATCACCTGTGTCGTCTCCCTGCCTTGTACTTTCGGGTGCTTCATCATGAAAGCGGTAATTTCACGTACATCATGTTCCATTGCATAATGATTCGCCGGTCATCCGCATAGTTGCCGCTTCTTCAGCATCTAGAACTATCGAAAATCCTCCCTGTGCCCCCGACTCGCATGCGAGATGTGTGCAACTGTGAAGTTCAACCGTAACATCTTATCAACGCCAAGTTTCCAGATGACTTCTCACGAGGTTACGTTCGGTTCCCAAGGAGGGGAAGCATCTGGCTCTCGCGTAACCACCAGTTTGTGAACAAGATGATGATGTGTCTGCCTAGGCGATTTAACTGCGCTGTCACTAACACTGCACTGCTGCCCTCCCCGTTTCTCCTCGTCGCGGTTCGGTTGTTTCTCGCACTAGGGCCATCAAGTTGGGCAACAGCTGAGCTTGGATTGCCTCTGAGCTTACACGGAATGGCGAGAAATTCCTTTCGTCTGGGCCTAATCACGGGCCTCTTCACTCTCCTGTCATGCACCACCGCATTGTTGATCACTGATATCTTCACAGTTCAGGACGGGGCTCAAGATGGCGGCTGCGATTCCTATATAGATGTGTTAGACCAATGGCTCAGCGAGAGCACCGCGAGTCTGGATGCAACCTTGGTCGGCATGGACACCTATGAGCAAGATATTAGGGTTCGAAGGGCAATGTCAACATTCTTTGGTATCGCAAATTCCAACAGACTCGGGGCCTATACATCAAACAGGCGTGTAGCTTTCAATAGGGTCAGGGGTAGGTTTCGATTCCCAAACAATTTTTTTTTCCCCAGTTGTTGTTGCGAAATTACCCCCGGAGCATCGTTGCTCCCGGCCCGAAAGTACCCGTCTGGTTGACA
The DNA here is from genome assembly GCA_004123355.1 of Amphirosellinia nigrospora. Lineage (NCBI taxonomy): Eukaryota > Fungi > Ascomycota > Sordariomycetes > Xylariales > Xylariaceae > Amphirosellinia > Amphirosellinia nigrospora. The sequence goes on along the minus strand of SCHM01000006.1, from coordinate 398,543 downwards.
TCGTGACCAGATTATATCGAATCTGTTGCATACTTTTTAAACAACGAACAAACGGACGGTACACCTTTATATGATAGGACCGATTACTGGCTCCATTGTAACAGCACCTTTTTATCTCTGCATGAACCAACCTCCCCAGCACTTGATTTCATGGCCAACGAGATTGTGGACCAGAACGGCAACACAATCACCGTTGCAGGCGTACCCAAATACCAGGAGAAACTTGCCGAAGACGCAGATAACAAACCATGGTGGTCTGGCGACTTCATAGACCAGAACGGCTACTACTTCACAGAAGACGGCGCCAATTTCTGCTATGAACCCGACCTCGCCATCACCGCCGCAATCCAACCACTCAGACGAAACGCAAACGGCGAGGCTGAAGTTGCCCCCGAGATAGCGAGCATGATTCTTTGCCCGTTTAGTTTTGACAACGACAAGCACCCAAACAGTTACAGAGAAGCAAACAACGTATTGGCGGATGGCGTAAGCCTTGAAAAAGCAGTCCCTAAGAGCGTCACACTTGTTCACGAGACCTTCCACATGCTCCATGGAATTGAATTTCTGGCAGGCGGCGACGAGGAATGTCTGTAGATCCCGAACCAAGTCTTCGTTGTGCTTGGCATGTTTGGTCATTATGCTAACTCGGGACTTGGCAGATGGCATTGGTGGGTGCCTCGACTTTGGTAATAGAGACCCCGCAGATACAGTCAAACCCTGAGAACTACGTCTTCTTTATCGCCCATATGTATCATATGTTTGGCGATCCAGACGGCAACCAACCCTGGTCTATACAACAACTGGGACTTCCAAATTTCCAGGACCACTCCAGGGTTTATGGGCATTCCGCAACCCGCTTTGAATTTAATCAGAGGACACTAGCAGGATGTATACTTACTCATACTGGAGCATATGTGGTACGATGTGTTGTCATGTTTAGATGTCTTAGTTAAGGGCACAATCTCATAGGCCCGAAGCAGTCCTCGATCCCATCAAGATACTTCGCAGGCATTGCAATCGTGACATGTTTAAAGTGTCCACAATAGATCACCCGGCTTTTGTAGCGGTTCTTTCATGGGAAACTTACCACAATTCTTTCGTTATCAAGCTACTGGTTGCGATATTCTATCGCTGTAGGGTGTTAGCCGCCGTACACCATGTCTTGGCCTTGTAGAGTGTCCACAGAATGTATCCGTGCACGTCTCGTTTGACCTCCGTTTGATGCGATCCTGCACTGGTACTGTATTCTTCTGCGGAATAGCCTTTTCGGCGAGTTAACGGCTGCTTCCGTCTCTATTCTTGATTTTGTGTAATTATACACCGTGCACATCTTCGTCCTTTATTTCCGATAGGAATGTGAACTACTGTCGACCCTCATAGTTGAATCATACCTTCATTCCGAGCTCTCACCGACTTCGAAGCCATGGTACTCGAGAAATTCCTTCTTGAGTCTTTGTTGCTCTTGGTAATACTCAGGATCCTCCGTCGGATCAAATTCGGGCTCAGGGGGGTGAAAGCGCGGCACTTCCTGAATATCCCAACGCTCCTGATCCCAGGCCGTAGCCGGAGGCATCACCTGCGCTATAGCTTGATTCCAAGACTCCCTCGCCTGCGGGTCCGCCGCCGATGCTTTCTTTCTCTGGAGTAGCACCAAACTTACGTGGCCAAAGGTGAAAGTGGCAGATGATTGTCCGACCTTGGCCATCGTGCTGCGTCTGCTCCAGCTTTCCAAACTTCTTCCCCATCCAGTAGTCTTCTGAAAGCACCCAGAGCCACACGGCTGAAAACTTGAACCAGAAACCGCGATGCCATGTTATGGGGTCGTAGCCGCGAGGCGTGAAGCTGCTAAACACGCCTTTGAAGCTATCGTTCCACATTCCAAACACGCTGTCAACTTTGCGTGGTACCAGGAAGGCGGTGAAGGTCACGCGGCCCTCCACATTCGCGGTCACGGCCTCAGTGACGTGTTTGAATATGAGGAAACGCAACGACGCCGGCGATGATGATGATGATGAAGTTTCGCCCAAGGTCAGGTTCTTCAATGCTGAGCCGGACTCAACAGAGACTTGTGAGTTGTCGTATTCTGGGAGGTTCTGCAGGAACTCTGCACAGGCAGGAGAAGACTGGAAGTTCTTCACGTCATCCAGAGTGGCCCATTCTGCATAGTTTTACGATAAGGTTGGTCAGGACATGTTCACCCCTTTTCCGATGTAGATGACACTCACCAATAATGTAGACAGCCTGCTCAGGGTTGTCGACCATTCTTCCCAGTGATGCCTTCCGCCAACCTTGCACGCCCTCAAGTGGGCCAACATGGACATCATCGTGGTTCACGGACCACGTCGGCCACTCCTGCCCGCGGTAGGCGGAACCGCGTCCAAGTTATTAACGCTTTCGCAAGGCGCTTCGCCGTTTGCTTAGTACGAGCCATGATGTGAGGGAATGAGGAGACAATGTTTTATGACCAACGATTAAAGTCAACCGGGCATATGTAAGGTGACAAGTGTTTACGTTCCATGGCTGCCTGGTTCACTTCAGCCGGCCATCCAAGTAATATGACGCACGAAAAGCGGGGTACCCGGACAATATCTTGAGTAGGTAGTTGAAGCACAAACTGGTGATAATTTCTATTTTGGATAACATATCATCGTCCCAAGTGAATTAGACTTACTGTAGAGAATTTATAGTCAAAGGAATTGTTTAGCCAAAGCGGGGTGCTTGGCCTAATTAAGCAATCTGAGTTTAGATCTTGATATGTTTGGTTATTATATTTAGACCTATAAGCATACACATCTAGATTATTATTTGCTATATATGATTCTCCTAGTCGTCATAGATAAAGTTCTCAGCTCGTCTTATTGTAAGCAATCATTACAACTTATGGCCAGCCTCAACGACTCTTTAGCGAGGGTCATCTACCCCGTTTGCCAGCGATGCGTAGGGATTGATGTTGATAAGGTAGGTACTACGTAGCCGAGAGTATTAGGTCTCGCATTCTAGTCTCCCAAACGCTGCTAATGCTGAGCGCAGGTCGTATTTGAGCCTAGGTCCGGCAAGTCCAGATTCATTTTCTTCGGGGTGTGGTTTGTGCCAGTTCTTCATCGCCGCCAGTCCATGTCCGGACTTGGGCCCCAGAGCGCCGAACCAAACAATTGTGATTAGAGGTACTGCAGAAGAAAACTTCGGCCAATTCTATTCCGAAGGAATATCAGTCCCCTGCTCTTCTGGTCAGCTTTTCGTTGCTCGTGAGTGCGGTAAGTCCTCCGTTTCTGTAGTCAATAGCGTGCTGGTAAATATAGCTAAAAACGAATACTGACGCTTCTAGTGACGGTGTCTGGAAAGTTCTATTCGCTCGGAAATGCCTTCTGTGCTGCTAGTCCTCTCGACCCGTCGCATCTTACTGCGAATGAATTAACCAGAGGGAGAATTATCCAGCCGGATTGTATAGACTACAGCGTGATACATGGCTGGATTGGTCACTGCAAAGAAACTTACGCAGAATGCCTTAGCCTGGCCTTCATGCCTCTTAAATTCATCGATTGCAAGAGTCGCATCATCAAAAAGGTACAGCGGTATGTTACATATGCAGCACTAAGCTATGTTTGGGGAAGTACCAGCACGCAAGAGGAGCCGCCAGCTACAGATCAACTCGGGATTAAATTACCCGCGACAGTTGAGGATGCTATTAAAGTTGCTTCAGCACTCAGATACGACTATCTCTAGATTGACAAGTACTGCATTACTCAGCATGGCGGGGATGAGAAGGCCCAAGACATCTCAAGAATGGATGAGATTTATCAGGGTGCTGAAATCGTCATTATAGATGCCTCAGGATATGACCCTGCTCTAGGACTACCGGGTGTAAGCCGACACAGAAGCGTTATTCAGCCACATGTTGCAACGAATACACATGCACTGCTTTCTCTAATGTCATATCCGCTTAATCAAATTCTAAGGTCAAAATGGGCAACACGAGGGTGGACATATCAGGAAGGCGTTCTTGCTACACGCCGAGTATTCTTTACGAACGAGCAGGTTTACTTTGAGTGTGGCGTCTACGGTTGCATGGAAACTCTTTGTCAACCCTTAATGCACCCCCCTGCCGGCATTCCAAGCATCAGACTCACAATGTCATACCAGATATCAAGTCCACGGGTACGATTATCATTAGCGATTACCTAAGAAAGTATAGCAAACGTCAGTTAATCTTCTCTTCTGACGCGCTGAACGCATTTCGCGGGATCTTTCATATGTTCGAGAAACAATGCCCTCCTATTCTCCATTGCGGGGTTCCCCTTCTTAACAACGATTCGGACGACCAATTTCATAAATCGATTTTAAGCGTGCTCGGTTTCTTACGTGGTCTCTGCTGGTGTCGCACCGTGGGAGGATGCGGTGCGGCGGCCTGGATTCCCTAGCTGGTCGTGGACGGGATGGCAATGCCCTGGTGGCGGTGTGACCTTCCACCAGCTCAACTTCCCTATATACTGCTCACTGCCGTGGTTATACACTCCATGTGATGATAGGACGACCAAGAGATCTTATTGAATACGGCCATAAAGCAGGAATAAAAGAAGGATGTGGTGCCGAGACAATCAGCCTATTGATCCTGCCGAAGCAGGGTGCCTTGTATGTGAGAGGAAATATCGTCACATTTCGCTACTTCGGCCAACACAAAGGCGAGGCACTTTGCCCAGGATCAGCCACACGTAATATTGGGTTTGAACACCGAAATAGTCCACCACGTGCAATTGGAAAATGCGTCAAACCCTCAACAAGCCACTTGTATAACGCCGGCATTCCGAAGGGTCCACAAACCCTAAGCGCAATAGCAATCGCGCAGACTATGGATCCTGACTTGACTGGCAACTTAGCTTCTCTAAACATTGGCGATAGTATGCACCCAGAGAAGAATGGCCCAGGGAGCTTCATCTTTGTCCTTTTAATTCTCAAAGAGATGCAAGAAATATCTTTGAATTTGCGCCAGACAACGTGTTTGAGAGGGTTGGGCTCATCGTACTGGACTTCACCACATTTCAAGATTTTCAAAAAGTCTGATTGGTTCTTAGAGGCTATTGATCAGCCCATTGTCATTGTTTAAAACCAATATTGAAACCCAGAAATAAATCTCAGGGGTATATTCACAAGATCTAGTCCTAGTACAGACAGTAGACACAAACAGTAAGCAGCTGATATTAGCCAAAAGCTGCTTGACATACCTGGTATTTACGCAATTTGTTGTATAGTGATATTAACGGCTCGGTCACAGATGTACATGGTAGTGTGAGATCTCCTTCACGCATATATATCTTAGCGAATCACACTGCCAATGTTGCTTGTTATTGCAGCTAGGGTCTTAGCCCATCTCTTATGCCCTATTCCCCATGCCCTAAGTTATTAAAAGGTTATCAAACAGCTTCAGCCACACACTTCTTAATATAGGCGCCATCTAGCTCTGCTTTCTAGCTTCATTTCCGACGTGCAAATACCTTGCGATGATGGCCGAAATAAATTAATTTAATCTTTAAACCCCATCCTTCATAAGCCGTCCCCGTACCATCCACATCAACACTTATAACTCTTAAAGTTTAGGTACATTATATTGTATGCGTAATTACCTAATTAAGCGACATATATGGAATAATGTTGTCTTCTTGCCCGAACAGATTTTTTACTCAAATTCTCTCTATGACATTGTATTATACCCTTGAACGCATGGATATAAACGTAAAAAGTTTAGTTAGCGTATTACTGTACAGATGAACACCATGCTGAATTCGGTAAGAGTCGACCATTGACCGATCAATGGGTTTTTTCTCTCACCGGCATCTTCGGGTTTTAACTGTCTCCTTTCGGTGTCATCTTTCCAACTGAAGCGAATTGGGTGGCGAATTGAAAGTCTGCGTTTATTTGTTTAGACACGATGCACGCAATCCGGGCCCTCGCGGCCGCCGGCCTCTTAGCTCCCTTGGCACTAGCCTCTAGCTCCGGGAAACGTCCGAACATCGTGTTCATCCTATCGGATGACCAGGTCTAGAGATGGGCTCTATTGACTACATGCCTCTTCTCGGCAGCAAGTAATAACAACAAAAGGCACGACTTACGAAAGACACTACTGCACGACGGCGCTCTGCTGCCCAGCAAGGGCCAGCATCTTGACTGGCAAGATGGCGCACAATCACAACATAACAGACGTTGTCATGCCGTTTGGTAAGTAATCCAGTCATAAAAGAAGCATCCCGCAAACTGATCGTGCAAAAGGCGGTTACACCAAGGTCGTCCAAGAGGGTATCAATGATAATTACCTTCCTCTCTGGCTACAAGAAGCCGGGTGGGATACGTACTATGTTGGGAAGCTCTGGAACGCCCCAGCACAGATAACTACAATAGCCCCAGGGCTCGCGGTTGGAATGGGAGCGTAGGTTTTCCATCTTGAGAATAATACGACAATATGAAGTCTTAACCCTTGTCGTAGGACTTCTTGCTTGACCCATACACGTACGATTTCTACAACCCGACATTTGTCCGCAATTATGATGAGCCAATTCATCACGAAAACGAGTATTCTACGGATCTTGTATCTGAGAAGGCCCTCGCATTCATAGATGATGCCTCAAAGGGAGCACGTCCATTCTTTCTAGGCGTTGCGCCCGTCGCACCACATAGCAATACAGAGTACGTCAACGTCAACGGGACGACGAGGGCAGTGACAAGCGCCCCAATCCCGGCTAAGCGACATGCAAGTCTGTTCAAAGACGTTGTGGTGCCGCGGACACCGCATTTCAACCCTGAAACGGTAAGTGTGTTGACTTCCAAGTAACGGGCAAAGAATCGGGATAATGAGAGCAAGCAGAGCTGACAACGCGCTAGCCTTCTGGTGTGTATTGGGTCCGCGACCACCTCCCTAGACTGAATCAAACTCATATTGATGCCAATGATCTCTACTACCGGCAACGTCTCCGATCCCTGCAGGCCGTTGATGAGATGATAGAGGCTATCGTGCAGAAGTTGGAAGAGCACAACTTGCTCGACGACACGTACATTCTTTACACAAGTGACAACGGGTTCCACATAGGCCAGCATCGTTTGGAGCCTGGGAAGTTCTGCCCATTTGAGGAAGATGTTCACATTCCACTGTTCATACGGGGCCCCGGTGTACCACACAACGAGCGAGCGCCTATTGTAACGACTCATACTGATTTAGCGCCGACTTTTCTTTCGATCGTGGGGGCGTCAATGCGTGGAGATATGGATGGAGAGGCGATCCCCCTCACAAAACACGATATCGACGCGTCTATTGGAAACCGTTATGAACACGTGCAAGTTGAGTATTGGGGCTATGCCGTATCTGAGGGGGACTTTCAGTATCAAGGTAGGAATTAACTCCTAATGTTACAGCTCCATATCTAATGTCCTGACGTCTAGGCTACCTAATCCCCAACAACACATATAAAGCTCTTCGTATCGTAAGCGACGAATACAGCTTCTACTATTCCATCTGGTGCAACAATGAGCATGAGCTCTACGACATGAAGGTATGCAACAACATGGCCCGATGACTCGAAATTGACTTTGCTAACCGTCACTCTAGAATGATCCCTATCAATTGAAGAACCTATACCCGACTTCTCCGGCTGATGCAAACGAAACGGTTTTCTTTGGCCGCCCTCTGTCACAAGTTCTTGCTCGGTTTGATGCATTGACACTGGTTCTCAAAACATGCAAGTCGGAAGGTTGCGTCAAGCCGTGGAAACTGCTTCACCCAGCAGGTGATGTGACTAAACTGAGAGATGCCGTCAACCCTAAGTTTGATGCCTTCTACGAGAATGACGTGCCGAAGGTGAAGTATGATCATTGCTCCCAAGGCTTCTTCCTTGAATTAGAGGGACCTATATATAACCAATCGGTCGCGTTTATTCAGGTCTAACCAGGACATGCTTTGACACAAGATTATGATGTAGTATAAGCCTATTGATTCTTGACAATATTAGAGTAAAAAGATATTCTAGTACTTGTCGGAAAGAAAAGATAATCTAGCAGTATAACTTTAAGAACTACAAATGAGCTTCACCTTGCATCAATGCATCAACCCACGGAGTTCGCTAGCGGACTGTATTAGCAACCAACATTCGTGAAATAATTAGATTTTTCAAAGTGCCAAGGGAAATGATAGATTCTTCGGAAATTGTCACGCTAGTATAAACTCTTCAACTTTCCGATCTTTCTTCCAAGCTCTAGCTTCGCCGTGCATGAAGCCATGTGCGTAGCACTCCCCAATAAACCTGAAATGGCCATTTCCGATCTTCCTTACGATATAAGGAGTTTGCCCACCATGTATGATGACTAGTAAATCGCCCCTACGGGCTAATGATGGACAGAGCCCCATGATACCGTACTGTTGAGTAGTATACAAACGGCGCCCCACGCTGCGTGGATATGTAACCGCATAAACCCGGCGGCTTGAACCAACTCTTCTGGCTCATATTCATCATAAGCTGATAAAATTGCATTGAAATCCATCTCGGAGGTAGCAAACCAAACCTTACACCAGAGCTTGTAGCCTCGGCTCTCCCCTGTAGCTTGTGCATCGCTAGAAAACGTGTTGCCGGCTGTAAGAGTAGACACGTAAGCATCGTGACGAGCATCTTCAGTTGGAAACATTGTTCCATGTTTCATTGCTAACGTGCGCCACTGCGTAACTCGGCGCGTAACCGTGCCTATAGTTACCTGCGCGCGGAATGAACTTCGTATTGCTATAGGGGGGCTGCCCCCTCTGGGTGCGCCTGACAATGGCACGTTTTCCCTGAATAAGTTCCCAATTCTGTCAAGCTCGTCGAGCACAAATCCATGGACATGCAAATGGCGGCCGCTGGCGCTTAGTCCAGTATACACCAGGCTGTCACTGGAAGCGTTCCAATTGATGGCCGCTGAGGTTTCAATTAATGGTCGCGCCCCGTGGCGAACTTCCCAGTCCGGAACCCACGACGGTAAATGCTTCTCAAGCCGAAATGAGTGATCATCAACATAGTTTAATAGCGTGATAGCTCCACCCCGATCGACTACCGCCTTTGCGAGTCGTAAATAAGTACTAGTTGTGGATTCTTCGTAGTTGACTTCAAACTCTTCAGCTGAGAGACCAAGGAGGCCGTATACCTTGTCAACATCTAACGTCGCTAATGATTTCCGACCTAGCGCAAGCGCTTGCGAGATCGTGGGAGCTGCCCCTTGGTTTTTGAAAGCCGCCCGGATCCCTTCAAGGTGAAGGATGCTCTCTGGATCAAAGACGGCTTGGTATCTAATACCACGATTCAGAGCATTATATGCAGCTTGCACAAAAACGTCCCACGGCCAAGAGGCCCCGTTGATAAGTACCAGAATTTCCTGTGCCATGGCCACCTCTTGAATAATCCAGACTCGGTAGAACCAAGGGTCGACATATAAGTCCCCAAGTTCTCCCCAAACCTCTTCTGCGGAGGTGACTGCTGCATCTTGTGTCTCCACATCATTCCCGCCCATCATATTTAGCAATTCTATCGTTTGAGTAGATAGATTAGCTCCGGCTCTGAGCCAGACCGTGGTTCTTTGGGATGCAGCGTAGATCTGAGGCATCATTGAAACCTGCTTTGATCTCTCTCTGACGTCCGATTGGTCAATAGATAGAGCATCTATCCAAAAACAACGTTCAGTATCCGCACTCGCAATGTACAAAGGGCACCATAAAGGTTTTCACCGACTTCGAAGGGGGCTCCTTCGATGTTTATCAACTTCTTGGTATGTTGTGAACCCCAAACGTAAGATAATGTTTCAAAAGGCGGGGCATCCATTAATGAAACTGTTGAGAAACGAATAGAACAGTCGGTACCTGGGATTATGTAGAGAAGCCGGATGTGATGATCTGACGGAAGAGGCTGATATCGATACTTACCAGCCATGCTTAGCGATGTCACAGCATTTACCTCACTCTGGATAGAGGTTTTCTGATTCTTCGTAGCAAAAATGTCATGTCTTTGCCTCCATAGTCGAACATAGCGGTCGGAAAATATAAAAAACATAGCGTCAATTGCTCCTTGATCCATTCCCTGCCAGAAACGAGAAGCAATCCACCACTGACCGACCGGCCACAAAAGACGCACTAGAGATCCATAAGTTTTCCGTTTGTTAAACTCATCATCTTCTGTCGCACCACCATTGCCTTCATTTTGTGGCTGCTGAAGTTCCATGGCTGATCAGTATTGGATGATGTAGGAAAAGATTGGTATATTGACAGTCATAGTGGCATGAACCACAAGTCTGCCGCAAGAAGGCCATTCCGGTCCCCATCAGCACATCGGTATATCCTAACCTATTGTACTTATAAATAGATTCCTTCTTATGTAGGGTCTGCTGGAATACCTATACAAATCGGGTTAGAATCAGAGCAGCCAAGGGGTTTTTGAACGGATGACTAGAAACGGCTAGGCTAGTTTCGTTAACGTAATATTATGCGTTCTTCAATTGGGGAAAGGGGAAAAAGAGTTGCGTCAGGTTGATTAATAAGCCAGACGACTCTATGGTCAACAACATAGAAATTTGGATTTTGAGTTAGACATCCTTCTAAGTACATCAGCGTTACAAGTAGGGAGTGTATAAACCATTCCACCCCCTTTATTCTCCCTCTTTACGTCGTGACTAACTATATGTTCAATTCAGCCTCACGAGTTTCTGAATAACAGCGAAGAGATTATGCCTCCAATCACTACCTAAAGGAAGCCAATACCGTAAATGGTCCAAATCTGTTCGTCGCCACCAACCTCAGCGCCCATTATGCGAGTAGTGAAACCGCTCAACCTTAGCCCATCCTCCATGCTCATATCAAACTTCTTGCGCTTATGCTCGGTCAGGAACCGCCATTTCTTTCCGCCAAGCCGCGCTGAGACAAACCCAATGTAATGCCCCATGTTCCCCGTAACCTGACCGCCGAAGTCGCGCGTGAATGTAGCGCAGTCCGCATCTTGATCTCTGCTTGTATGGTGGCCAGGGCTTCCTGTCCTAGTAGTAGCGTTGCTATAGACTCCGCTCGCACCTACGAGTAATTCTCGACCCTTGAAAAATAGCACCCCCTTGGAGCGCCTCGTCTCCCACTATGTCTCAGCCTGGGTCATATTGTGAAGACGCGAAATCCGTACGTCAGCGTCTTGCTTCTTCACAAGCTCGTGACGATGCTCTCATCGACGAAACCTAGGTTTTGGATCAAAGTGCCGTTGAGAAAGCGCCGTTTATTTGTGTATGATGGCAGTTCAGCAAATGGGGCTATAGCCATTCAGCTCAGAAAGCTGCAATATCTGACCAAACAGTTTCAACAACCTAGATCAATGCTTTTCTCCGGAGGGCACATGCTGATGTCTTCACAGATCCGGCTACCGAGTAGTGCCAACATGTTTACCATATAACTTTCAACTAGTAGAGTAGACCAGAGTCGAAAGGGCGTTTCATTATAGGAGAATATTCGAACTTATACTGGTGATAAGTTAAAGTATATTGTGGACATTATTGCTAAGGCGATGACACTGAAGCTCTGCTATGCGGCTAGTGGACGTACTGGGGGTCGTTATGTATGTTCTAAGTTGATCTCGAAAGAATTGGCGTCGCTTAGGAAGCCGGTCAAGGGAAGCTAGGTCCTCGGCATCCCCATGACGGGAGCTGAGATCGCCCTCGGAAAGAGTTATGGTCATCCAACCAACGTGGAGCTATTCAAATGGGGTCAAGACGTGTCTCATAAAGTTGGCGCGTGGGTAAGAGATGGTAAGATATGGTAAGAGAAAAGCTTATCCGCAGATTGTGCGTTGTAGGAGGGTATCTGGTGCTATGCTAGAATATGTGAGTAATCATATCATGTAGATAGCTCTCGACTCTTATGATTTTGTTTAATTTTAGGGCAATCGGAACAGCTCTATGAGAAAAGGAGCTGAGTGCGCATGCATTCTCTGAGGTAGCAAGTGAGATCTTGGTATAAACTACCAGATCAAGATTCTGGACGTGAGACCATGGCCTTGGATTAACTTCGGACTAGTCTCTGGACACTTCTTAAATTTGATTTCAAACTAGTGACAATAGACTCCCCCGATCGCTTTGAGGTGCAATCAAGCTGTGTCATCGTCACCTGCAGTAGACTCATTGCAGCAACGTTGCCAGACAACATTCCGGCGGCAGCGGGTTGGTCACACAGGCGGTACTCCGCAGGCAAACCAATAAGTCTTTCTGCGTGGTCGATATGGTGCTCGATGATCTGGACAAGGATTTGCAGATATAGATGCCCTTTCATCGCTGGAATTCCGTGAGAAATTGTGAATTCAGGCGCATTTTGGAAAAATTTAGTGGGATCCTTTAATTCACGAAGTGACTGGCATAGTCGGTCAAGAATAGCGTCATAGAGAACCAGAATTTGAAGATATATCGACAAGACTAGAAAGAGTAGAGGTGCCGTGAAGGAACATTCTTCTGGCGATGGTGGGGACCAGGGGTCGGCATAGAAATCGCCGGTTCAGCATTTGGGGATTTGTACAAATACGTGCCCGTTGACGATGACTGGGGCTGTGCCAGGAGACTTTCGAGAGTCTTATTGTAATCTGCCGTGGTGTGTAATGCTTGAGCCATAGGGTTTTCGTGGGTTTCATTGACCTTTTCCACACAGAGCCCAATCTGGCTAGGTCCCCCCAGGTATACATGCCGAGACAGGCGATTTGGCGGCTGAAACTTTCGCTAAGCCGCGAGAGGTTCACCATCGGAATTGGTGCCACGAGATCTGCGGGCTGGGTTGGCAGACGGTCGAAGGTAGAAATCTCGCCAAGGACGCTGGCGCCAGAGCCCACGTCAAATGGGCCGCCCGGTGCTCCGGTCCTGTTGTCATTGATTGACTGTGGTGAGAATTGATGGCGTAGAGTTGAAAGCGATGATAGCAGACCATCATCATCACCGAATTGTATGTCCAAAGGCTGCTCGGGTTGGTCAGGAGGGCCTCGGGAGGGCCGATCTCCAAGCCCGGAAAGATCGAGCATTGAGGTCACGGCATTTGGAACAGCGTCCAAGAAGGAATTTTCGTCCATGAGGGCCCAAGCAGAGTTTGTATCGACTGAGTGGCGGGCAGTGAGGGATGGCGACTCACGTGGTCGCTTGCGGCGCTTTTCGGACGCTGACGTGTGAACTGGCACTAGTGCTGGTGCCGGCGCCGCCGGCGAGACTGGGACTGGGACGGCGACACGTGGTCGTCCCAAGGGTCGCGATCTACCGGTGATACACAGGGCGCCGGCACGGTCGCACCGCGCGCAAGAAGCCTGGGGGCTACCCGCCTCTACTCTGGGGCACCGCAACTTCAGTTCGCGACAACGGTCACAGGCGGTGCGGCGAGTGTTGTCGTGGCCAGTTATGGCAGCGAACATGATGCGCGCGGACACGATGGCCACGGCGGCTACGGCGGCCGCGTTGTTGTCTTATGAGGGAGAGGAGCCGGGCACGATGGAAATATTGATGGATGGGGGCGTGTCTGGTGCGATGGCTGATATTTAAGAGTTAGGATCAGGGTCAGGATGACACTAGCTCACGTCTTGGTAGTGTCAAAATAGCAATGAATTTCGTCGTAGCAACTGGCTACTATGCTACATGTGTTTATTTTGACATGAAATGCCTGCCGCTTAAGCGTTGTTGGTGCTGCAAGGGATGCAAGGTAAGAGGTCACCGATCTTGGCGAATTTAGTGCCGAGTGGATAGCACCAGGCATACAGTCGCGACTCTTTGCTTATACATTGCCCTGCGTTATGTAGTATCGTATGACTGAGTAATTCAATACGATGTGCAAATGGTCCGTACTGTGACAGGACGCCACGACTACGTACTCAGCGCACAAATGCCGGCAGCTGGGTCAGTCTGGTAGGGATGCCCCAAAGCAAAAACCACGAGGATCCGTACACGAACTAGACTAGCTGTAGTTGTTGGTCAAAGTGTTATTCCTAGTACTCCTGTTAATTATCCCTACTTCCCTTGGACCTAATTTGCCCGCTTTTACACCACGCAGCACTTCAGCACCTAAGTGTGTGGCACTTTTTGTTGAGTAATAGTAACATGAAGTAGCATTGCAGAAAGCTGCATACATCCGAGCCTTTCCCGCTTCTATTGATAGTAAATGTATCTATCTCTGGTTGTCTTTAGAATCCGTCCCTGCTTGGCCATGGGGGATGAAGAGATGATACCAAAAAGCAATAAGAAAATAAAAGTAATGAATGAGGGGCATTTTAAAATGTCTCTACTTGTGCCTTTCTACCACACTAACATCAGGCTATGACTGTCTCGTCTGATGCCTGTCGCTCCTCAGTTCGGCCTTTCTCCTCCATGCCATACTCTGTGTCAAGCTGGTCTCGAAGCTTGATTGATTTCTCTAAGTTGACAAGGAGAAATCCAAGACCAGAAAATGCGATAGCTACTTGCCAATTTTCTTTTAGAGCTCCAACAACTGTGACGACGAATTCCTTTCGCGACGAGGGATCGAGAGTCATCAAGAATGCCGAAGTCGCATGCTCATACGCCCTCCCGCCTGTGACTTGCTGTTTGAGAGCCTCGTTAGAGATAGAGTTGGCAGCAATTTGATCGAATCGGTTGTTGAAGATTGCAGCTGGTAGTGCGGCGCCCCATGTGAGACCAAAGCTGCGAAGGAATGACCAAGTAGCCGTGGCCACAGCCGTGTCAGAGTCCGTTAATTGTGCCATCACTGCAGGTAAGAGAGTAGGGATTATGACGCCTGCTCCGGCAGCAGAGACGATTTGGAAACCGACCCACTGCCCAGTTGGTGAATTCTCGTCCAGGAGTGTGAAAAGTCCAAAACCGATGATAAGTAGACCAAAGCCAACGTAATGGGTAGGCTTGTATTTGCCGAACTTGCTCATAGTCGCACCACCAATGGCCGCCAAGGGTATCAGAATAAGGATAGTGGGTAGCAGTGCGACGCCTGAATAGGTAGGGTTATATCCTCGAACGCCCTGGAAGTATACGGGCAGGAAATACAAAACCCATGTGCCGGAAATGGAGTGCAAGAAGGTGAGAATGAATGCGAACATTGATGTACGATTCGAAAACAGTCTGAGAGGGATGGTTGGGGCTTGTGGTGCAAAACGAGAGCCTCAAAGAAGATGAAGCCGATGATGCCGAGAAAGCCTAGAATCAGGGGCACTAAGACTTGATAGGAGCTCCACGGATGTACTGCGCCAGCCCACGCGAGCGCGACCAGAATCGAAGTAACCGAAGCCGCGAAAAGGGTGTTGCCAAACCAGTCAATGTTCGCTAAACGACCTGCCAGCGTCTTTTCCTTTTTATAATTAACGTGCAGGAAGCAGACTAGTAGTATAAGTGCGGTTCCGCCGATCGGTAGGCAAAGGTAGAATACCCAGCGCCATGATGTGTTTGAGACGATAAGTCCGCCAAAGAAAGGCCCGAGGGCTGTACCCAGGGAAATCAAGCCGAATATGATGGCAAGATAGTTCCCGCGGTACCTCAAAGGTACAAGGTCGCAGGTAATGATCTCAACCACTAATACATTCGTTAAGTGTCAGCAAACATGATAGTATAAAGAGTAACGGGCACAATTTGTGTGCTTAGACATGCTTTAAAAAGAGATGGGCAGAGTACACTTACACACGTTTATCCCCCGGCTCCAATACCCTGGACAACACGTCCCGCAATCAACATTTGAATATTGGTAGCTCCGCCGCAAATGCCACTACCCAGGACAAAAGCAGCAGTTGCTATGATAGTAGGCCATCGGCGCCCGAACACATTTGCGAGTTGCCCGAAGAGAGGCTGAAGGGATGTCCTACTAGAAGTCAGCCGGATGATATAGTAATAAGGGGCACTTGTCGACGGGATACGGTTGTTAACCAACGTACATCGACACGAAGTAGCCATTCACGGCCCATATATACAACTCCCCACCGCCCAAAGACGCGACAATGGAGGGTAACGCTGTTGATGTGATAGTTGATTCCAGCGCGGTCAACAGAGCCGCGAAGGAGATAGCTATGATAATAGCCCAGAAGCGAGGATCCCTATTGAGTGTAAATGCGTCTGCCTTAGCATCATCGGAGACCTCCGTGTCTTGGGCTTCTGGTTCTTGGCTCATATCTGAGACTGCTGGAGGTCTTGGATCTGTCTGAACGATCTCTTCAGGAAATATCTGACGATTGTTGGGGAAAATAAAAAGTAAAGGGATAGGAAGTTTCAGTAGAATCGGTGTTTCCAGGCCAACGTTTTGGTTTTACAGCATCGAGAAAGAACTAAATGATAATCCTCCCTTAACGTTTTTCAGTTTGAAATTGTTTGTTTAGCATTAGAATGCTTCGAACATTGTTGATGTAGGCGAACGTAAGTAATATAGCTACCCTAGCATTCGGAGGCTTTTTGATCCACTTCGGAGGCCTTTACTTCGGAGGCTTTTCTCGCTTTAACCAATCAGCAGTAAATGTAGTGGACCAAGTTAGGATATTGGATAGAGACACACACCCTCAATTGACTGTGGTTAAGCTTAACTCCTATCTATACTAGAAGCGATAGAAACAGCATTAGATATAACTTCAATTTGAATGAACGCTATCGAGAGACGTCTATTCGAGGAAGATGCTATGAGCATGAAGTTAAATAATTCATTGGAACGATATTTATTTCAACACTATGGCCGCTCCACCAGAAATCATAATCAATAGTATGGGTTCTGCATCTGAGCTCCAAGACATGTCTTGGATACTGCGAAACGCCGTGGCCTTTGCAACGATCTGCAAATTTAAGACTTACATTCCTTCCATCTACCCCGCCGCTCATAAGGCCATTGATAGACTCGAAGCATTAAAAGAGGCATTCGAGACTTGCTCATACTATACTATCATTGAGTCTGTATGCTGGCTTTAGCATCAATTTTGATCCGATCAGTTGAGTCTCTGTCTAAGCTACGTTGAAAGTTTATTATCACGAATTTATAATGATAAAGATATAAAAAGGGTGCAGTGTACCCTAATCGGGAGGGGATTTTCTGATTTGTATCTGCTGTCGGCGAGTCTACCCCGCTGCGCGGGGTAAACATGCATATTATTGTTAAATAAGTATCCAAGCCTTTTATTGTTGGATGTCTTGAAAAGTTACGTTCGACAGAAGAAAATACCTCACAATGCTGGATAGCTATTTTATAGGTATTCTTGGGACCGCTAAATCAATGAATTTAGACCCTTAATAATTGCCGCACTGGCCTAATGGCTTAAGGCGTATGACTTCTAAGTTTGAAATCATAAGATTTCGGGTTCGAGTCCCGAGTGTGGTTTTTTTATGCCTTACATTCTTGCTAGGTGGCATTTATCATGTTACCGCAAATACAGTCGTAAACAAAAACTTTTTTCAAACAAATAAACTTATACGTTTTATTCATAGCTTAAAATGGCCTTGCTTCACGTTACCTTAATGTCATCCTTCGACTTTCTTGGGCGGCTACAACGGATCTGAAATAATCTCATATGTAACATGAGTCAATTTTAGATAATACAAAGCATATCATTCTGCGTCTTATATCAATCACCCTCTCTAATCATGAGGCTTCATTCGACCAGGCCATCGAGTTCAAGGTCACAGCTAAGAGCGCTGTACCTCAACTCAGGAGATCCGGAACAAGATGCCGTCGGCCGTCGATATCCACAAAGTTTTGCACAAAACGGTTTCCCTGTTCCGGAGCGTTCCTCTTCCATCCTTTTCGGTGAGATCCAACACGACAGGCCAAGGCTGACCGGGTATGAATGGGTCGCAATGAGACCAACAATCACAAACCACCACAGTATCGAAAATTTCGAAACTCGCATATTTGGGAATGAAGAGCCTATGGTGGTGAGATCTTATAACTTAATCCGAATGAAGTTAGAGGGCATCTTCGGTTATAAGTACAGGCTTATCTCTTTGAATGGCGTTTCGGCACCAGTACATGAAAAGTGGACAAGGAAGCTAAGCAAATAGCCAGATGGACGAATTAGATTAGGTACGCTTATTTGAATAAAAGTCCGATTCGCTCATCTGGTTATCTACTTAGTCCCGCTTTTCCACTTTTTATGTACTGGTGCCGAAACGCCATTCAAAGAGATAAGTAAATTTTCCGAGCGCTGATGCCGAAGGTGCTGTCCGGTCCGTCAGCAATTACCTAGTTACCGCAGCACGGAGGACTCGCGGCCCGTATGATTCGAACTCAAACTATGCCGACAACCCTCCGACAATGTTGGCGATCATCATGCAACCTGATTGAATTATCATATATGATGTGGCGAAGAGTAGGGATTGGAAGATAACCATCCTGTATTAACCTGAGTGGCCGTCTCTCACGCCACTCGCTGCCATTCGTACTATAATACCTAGAATCCTCCCGCTGGCTTCATTTGATCTCCTAACCCCAATACACAAATTCTTCAACCGCGAGTTCTTTAACTTCGGGCGCGAACCAGCCGAGTTCCTCGGAGCAATGGGCGCAATCCATAAACATGATCCGGAAAGCCGGTATCGCGCATGGAGCACGCAGTTGCAA
This sequence comes from Amphirosellinia nigrospora, assembly GCA_004123355.1. Taxonomy (NCBI): domain Eukaryota; kingdom Fungi; phylum Ascomycota; class Sordariomycetes; order Xylariales; family Xylariaceae; genus Amphirosellinia; species Amphirosellinia nigrospora. The sequence continues at coordinate 379,975 of SCHM01000006.1, read as the reverse complement.
CGGGCCGAGAATATCGCGCGCGAAGCAGTTAGAAACTTCCCTTTCGCAGCGGCGCGGCGCGCATTTCTGTGGTCGGCTAATTATGCGCGTGCGAGCGGATACATACTCATCGGGCCCGATGCACGTATTCTGCAGGCGGCGGAGCGGTCCGTTGCGTTGTTTCGGAAAGCCGTTCCGTATTTGGAGGGCAAGGTCGTTGATGTAGAGATTCCGTATCGACATCAACTCGATGATCGCGCTATCATGCGTCCAGGATATTTCTATCTGCCGCCGTCATCGAAGCGCGTGTGTGATAGGAAAGCGTCTGTTCTCATCAATTGTGGTGGCGCGGGCTGCATGAAGGAAGAACTCTACTTTGCGTTCCCTATTACTAGTGTAGAAAGATCCGGGGGTCGGAGCCTGTGTGGATCGATGTTTTAGGGGATGTCAATGATGACAGTGGCAAGTTTGGCTCGCGAATAGCATTCATTGTCCTGTTCTCTTGACGGGAGCCACCAATGCGACGTACGCGTCAGTGGACCGCGGCACCATCTATAATGATTTGATTAGCGTACCGAAAAAGCTGATAAGGTGAAGATGGTGCGCTGAGGCATCAAATTTAATCGGATAAATAAAAACGAAAGCCATTCCCATGTCAAAGCCACAATCTTATGTGAAGTATAAAGCATGCGTAGCCACACACCTCTAGCCACAAGCCGGGAGGGCCTGGGGTGGCCTGGGGGGCGACCGTGTTTAGCTTAAACAAGGCAAATTAAAATAGGTAACCTTGTCAACTTTAAGCTGAAGGCAAGCAGCGCGATTCCTCCATTCCGTCATTCAAACCCACAGCGGGCCACAGGTAGGCAGCGTGTTGTGCAGGCGCCGACGCGAACTACTAGTTGATGACTGGGCCTATCAGTTCTGTTGACAGGCATACTCTCAAAGGCGCGTGACCCCGAAGCGTATGCACGTATGCCCGCCTTGTTTTGCTGTATACCTACTTTATGTAGTATGTAGATGGCCGCCAAGTCTCGGGGGGACCCCTCTCAGCCCTATTGACCCTATCGGCCGACCTCATCAGCCCAAGTCCACCTCACCGCTCTCGGCGGCCTCAGTATGGCTCCCGTGTGTCGCATGGCCATTATAGATGCGATGATCCCTAAACATCCCAAGTAGCCCACAAAGACGATACGGCGACTGTTGGCGACAGGCAAAGCGTACGGAAAATGAGGCTTGTCAATCGGATGAGTAGACTTCGCGAAAGGATGCCTTCTAGTCGACGGTAACAAGATGTCGAATGAGTTTGAGACCAGCCATGACTCAGTCATCGCCTTCGATGGTTGCCTGGCCAATGACGACCTTAACTGCTCGGATTTCTCAGATCTGCTTGATTGGGGTAGCCTAGGACTGAATCTGCTGGACGAAGACCTTCCTGCGCCTGAAAGGCACATGAGGGACGCGAGCCTCGCCCATAACAATCCCTCTGCTAATGTAAATGAAACCCAAAATGGGTATGCGTCTGAGCTTGATATTTCGAACGTGGAGGCTGATGGCACTCCACCCCAGCAGTCTAGTGACAATGACACAATAGGTGAGCCCTTCGACAAACCGTGGCTGGTTTGTCTTATCTAATAATACCAGATATGAATGATCCCGAGACATTGGCGGCCTTCACCTCCCTGCTACTGTTCGCAAATGACCCCTCGGCTCAGCATATCGACCTTAAGGCCTGTAATTCCACACACCAGGCGACCATCCGAGCCCTTGCTGTGAAGTTGAATCTGCACTGCTTTCCCGACATATCGTCTGCCACTATCTGCCTTCGGAAGTATTCTCATGAAGAGACCGTTGCTAGTCTAGGTCAACAGATGAGCAGCACATATGCCGAATCTTCCGATCCCGTATCAACCCGGTTTGGGGGATTCATGCGTGGTACCACTGCCGGCCAACCCGGTCAGACAAATGATGCCCATGGCTCATTCGCAGCACAGGTGCCTAATTCAGATCAAGATCTCGGGAACCACAGCTTTAATTTCCTGAGCCACAATGACCACTCCAGGGACCATCATCATAAAATTTCTACCAAACTAGCTTCCTTAGAAGGGATGGAATGTGCGCCTGCCGCACCATCCCCTTTAACTTCTCCTCGGTACGGACGAAGTTCTGATCAAGGCTCAACCCTGAGCATACCAGGGCTGGTCGATTCATGTAGTTGGCGAAAATCCTTTCCAGCTCTCTCTCACACATTCAAAGTGCTTGGCGCTTGCTGGAGATGCAAGATACTTCGAAAAAAGGTCAGTCGCCCCTTCTAAAGTCAGCCTCATTGTATTAACGAACGAAGTGTGACCCAGATCAGCCATGCAAAGCATGCCCTAGATTTGAGAACAAATCCAGGTGGCAAAACATTGGTTGCAAACGAGGAACCCTCCTCGACCATTGTCCGGGAGTCTGCTTATGCCCTAAGTTCACGCCAGGTAGCGGGCATACTGGACATAACGTAATCATCTCGGACTCCGATGATCAAACGAGCCGGAGAGCACAAATTTACTTACAGGATGCCTTTGATCGCCTCGAGTTTGTTCTCGATTCCGCCGACGATACATACAAGAATGTCGTACTGGACATTCTTTGCTCGCCCATTGTGAAATTGGATGGCATACGGCTTTCTACAAATCACAGTCTCGAGAACAATATACTAGTTATCGCATGGACGCTGATTGACAGTCCTTCGGTGAAAGCTATTCTCCAGGTGGAGCACACCGATCAGACTCTCGGTGTGATGAAAGCGGCGATTACCTATGAGGTAGAACACGGCCACGTAAGTAGCCCAACCCCAGTTGATGAGTAGGAGAGTTTAAAGGGGTGCGCATCTGGTATCTTATATCTTACGCTTTACACTACATCGCGCGATCCAAGTGGAAAAGCATCCCGCCGAACAATCTCTATAACATAACGAATCCGTATGCATAATCTAGCCACTGACTGCTTCCTATGACCCACAGTCATCTACAGCAGCGTTAGCCATCGAGTGTCTCCGTAACTGTGTCGATATGTTACGGTTACATGAACCCGGCTACCTGACTCCTGCTCTTCACACTAACTGTGACCTCGATCAATGCAGGGTTGAATGTTTCCAGAAACTCAATTCTGGCATAAATGCATTTATCGAGGAGTTTTCCAAAGTCATTTTCCGTAAAGAGAACCGAGCCAACGAACGGAAATGGTGGCTCTCAGCATTCTATGGTCTATACATTCAATCGTTCGTTCGCCGTACGATTGTTTTCGTCGAAGATCAATCGCTCGCTCATCTCCGAGATTATCATCCTGAGCTACGCCGCAACTGTTCTAAATATCTCAATCTAGCTACTGAGCTCTTTGAAGCTGCATCGGCATCATATGATCCGCTTATATCTGTATGGTCCCTCGAAATGGAACCTATTGACGACAAGTTCGACGTCCGTCTAATCAAATACTACCGTCTTGCACAAGCAGCATTGAAAACAAACCTTTGGGCTCAGGATGACATCCAAAGCTCTTTTGATTTCATTTCTCTAGCCTTCGGCGACAATTTCAACTTAATGGGCCGTCGGATAAATAAGCCAGATCTATTTCCAAGTCTTCCCATCAGACCGGTGCTGCGGAGAGGTAGTATAGAAACCCGATCGCATCGTTTTAACAACGGAATTGGTACGGAGAGCGAGGTTATCTACGAAGGAGAGAGTAGCCCGCGCGTTTCTTCGCCAGCTAGAGATGGGCCTCTCCTGCAGGTCTTCAATGGCAAAGGTCCTGGTCTGCTTCGGAAAGGCTCTGGTGCCAAGCGACGAGCAAGTTCTCCACCTCAAAGTGATGGCCTACTTCGGCGAAATGACAGCTCTTCAAGCATGCTCAATGTCACGGCTGTGCGAAGGCGGGGCCTTTCATTGGCGACTCAAGCATCCTCATTGTCTTCGCCTTACCTAGTTGCCTACGATTCCACTACTTCACCGAGGTGGAACGGGAGTGAAGATAGCCTGTCAAACTTTCCCCAACTACTGAGTCCAGATTCCCCGGGGAACCGGGGAAGCCACGAGTTCGCCAGTTCGATGTCCTTGAGGACACCATCCCTCCACAATAAGAGCAGTAACGAAAGTTTCCTCGAAATGCCGGGACGCTTGAACCGCAAGCGATCGCGGGGTAATCTCACAAGGGCAGGATTTCTCAACAAATGTTCATGTGTGAATGTTGCCCTAAAAAGCCGAAAAAGTTTGACAGCGTAGAGGCCTTGAGGTAAGTCCACCATAAAGTGGTGCATTTTCTCAAAATCCCCTCAACTTGTGACGTGGAGGGAGGCATATGGGTAAGAGCTGGGGATACTGGATATACCTCTGTCAGACCGCACCACGATCGGCCTTGACTTTGTTTGCGACCATACTTCTTTTACTCTCTCAACTAAACCTAGCTTCATCGGACCATCGCTAACGTGATAACAGCGCACATGAAAGAGAAAAGCAGTATGAATGCAACTACTGTGGCAATCGATTCAAGACAAAGAATGAAGCTGAGCGCCATCAAAACAGTCTACACGTACGAACCAAAGCTGGTCGTGTTCCGCGTTACTCGGCGCCGGCTATGTCCATACGTTCCACGGGGGCCCGGCTCAGGCCGATGACGATCTCACGTGCCGCTACTGTGGCATCAAGATCACCGAAACGTGCGCGGAGGGCGAGGGGGATTTACCGGCTGAAGGGATTTGGGATGTACGTCTCAGGCATCTAAGAGAAGCTCACAAGTTTGGTGAATGCAATACTTCCAAGCAATTCTATCGTGCCGACCATTTCCGCCAACATCTCAAGCATTCCCACGCTGCTGTATTTGGAGATGGGATTGGTCACCTAGAAACGGCTTGCATGGTTAAGCTGAAAGAAGTCGCCCCTTCTGTGACGGGCGCGAAATGATATAAGCCAGGGTATAAGGAGGGATTCGATGCAGAAAATTGTTTGGCAGGCGTATTTCGACACGAGTTGAATTTTGATACAATACCCAGGGGTCTACAGGACCGAAGTTGTGGAGGCTTAGAGTCAGCGGCTGGATCATGTAGCCCAATGTATTTCTATAGCTCCGACATTGGTAGAGAGCACACTGAGCTTGACTTCGCGTTTACTTGTTTCATAATTAGTGTTCGGTGAAACGAGACCTAAGGTATTTAATATTGGGTATCAGATTTGCCCTTAGAGTCTTGGTAGCAACATTTCTGTTGACCCCAAACAGTATGGGTCGCTGCAAGTACCTACCGCAAACCCCGCGCCGGCTACTTATGTAAATAAACACTTGCCTCCTGTCTGTTACAATATCTGACTCCATTCGGCTCCGGCAATTGACGTAACGTATTCGACATGCTATAATTGATGACACCTTATGTTCAATCACCACTCTTAGGGTGTAGAGACCACCAATCGCCCTAAAGCTCGTAGGGTTGTGTTCTGTGTGGTAGGGTGGCGGGGTAACAGGGTTAGCGTCATGCGGCCTGTAGGGCGAAAGCTGAATGGTGCATGTACCACCATCTAAGGTTGAGACATGTAAGTATACCTAAGGTACTGCAGGGCATCACTCAACCTGGAAGTATATGCAACCACAAGGAAAACACCCAGACACTACAGATATAGATCTTATTGTAATGACTTGAAGGGTGGTACCGCGGGGGAGCCTTTGTATAAAACCTCGCCATCCACTCTCACTTATTCTCACATTATAACTTTCCAATATCTTATTATTAAGGTACATACTTATATATTTACTATGCCTTCCAAAGTTGCACATCAGAATGGTCTAGCGGAGTCGGATCTTGGGCTAAGGATTTGACGTCGACGCGGTATGATCATTCCGGGAGTGCAATGCTTCAAAAAGACCTCGAAGCTCTTAAAGGGACACACACAACGACTCCTCGGCCTCGACTTCTGGTTCAATTCGGCCGTGGAAATCTACCTTCCTTTGCACTTTTGGCATGGCGATGAAGCCCCCGGCAACAGATCTCGGTAGTTCCATTAGAGAGACGGTCGTCTGGAGTTCATAATGATTTAATACTTCGAGCATCTAAAAGCGACATAGAATGATATCCATGTAATTATCAAGCCCCTCGCTCATCCCTCCGAAGAACTAACAAGAATAAAGGACGTATGAAGATTGCCCAAAGTAGATGGGCCCAGGGATAGACAGCGATACTAGATTCTCGTCGAGATTTCTATAGCCATAGCTGCCCTGCTCAAGAGGGCGGCTTTAGAGCATGGGGTAGGTCAAGGTCACGGAGCGCTGTGGAATAACCTCTGGAGAAGAAGGGTATCGGTACAGGGCCCTATCCCAGGCAAATGAAATCCGCAGGGCGGAATGCGCTGCATAAATGAGAGTATCTTTTCTTGTGTAAAAAGTATACTCAGTACTATATTGATCAGCCGCGAGAACTGTGATCACACAAAACCATCAAATCTTCCTACGTGGAGAATACCCCCAATTAAGCAAATAGTATGATCCCTGATAGTTATAGGTATCTGGAGAATAGCTTGATTAAGATCTTGCTGTTAGGTGGAAGAAGACTCGACAAAAATGAAAAACGTGCAACACCGGGATTGGCTGGTGATCACCGCCAGAACTACTAATGTAGCGCCTATAAACTTTTGACAACTAGATGTATCATTGATATTTTTCTTGTTGCAAAAAAGCGGTTGGCTGTTGCGAATAATCTGTTAAGGACCTTCTTTGTCGTACTCAATGCCCTTTTGATAACTTGTATACTGGCGGACAGGATGCTCACTTTACATTGCAGAATTGGTTGCTGCTTTGACTTTAGGACCTTCTTGATAGTGAATATTGCTAGTTGCGGTTTCCGTAAAGGTAGCTGATTAGAGCTTCAATACTTTTGTTATTTTCGTATTTGTGGAGAGCTAACAGCCCGGAACAAAGAAAAAAGCGTAGTGAGATCTCAGAAACACCAGGGAGTGTCCAAGAGCGAGATCAGCTTCGCGCAGAACAAGCGGCAAAAAAAGTAGCACTGGAACAAAATGCCTTATAAGCGGAATAATCGGTTCGAATAATTATCGTGAGATTTGATCTTGCCTTTTGATACTGTATCTTTTCTTTTTGCTTCATGGCTTCTATTAACATCACGATATATGGCACGCGTTCATATAGCTAGACAAGGAGAAGGCTTTGTATCGCCACAGGGACTCCCTCAAATTTACTGTCAGATACCCTCTGCAAGGCTTGTTCCAAAGCCTCGTACAATAATAGGTCTCTACAGTATATATCATATACTGTTTTTATGACAGTAGCAGAGACCAAAACGGCACAAACCCGCCACAGCATGCTATCCTAGGATGCAAAAACCCGGCATCGACATAAAGAGCGGCGACATTAATAGCCAACGAAAGTTAGTTGTTTGGTTGTTTGAAGTTTTCTCCCAAAGAAGCTCTCGTTAGTTATTACCGCTGTGTTGAAATTAATTGCGTTGTCTACGAGAAGTGCAGAACAGACATGGCTGAATCGAACACATCGTTTGACATAGACTGACAGGCGACCCAGTATCTTGAATTTCATCTTTCAATCATTCTTCAGTCTTTCTCCATATTTTCTTTTGAAGTCACCGAGCTTCGTTTTCAACATGGACGATTTATCATGATATCTGAAATAATAATGATAATATCTCTTTCAAGAGGAAAGCCGTAGAGGGGGTCGATCGGTCGCTCGAAGGGAGATGACCTTCCATATACAGGTACTTCGTTAATGTTTAGAGTTCGCACTCGATGGTAGATTTGCCGATTATCGGCGTCATGGTCACCGCAATGACCTTCCCCCCCCCCCCTACAATTAACAAGGTAGCGTTTTCATCATCACAACACGACATTAACAGTTAGCAACATTGATGTGTTATATGAGCCTGTAAAGCGTATACCCGAGTGCTAGCTGTTTCCGGAGACCGCTAGATGTAGGCTTGCCCAACTGATGGGAGTTTTTCGGGTGTTTTTTGTCGGCGGTCTCGACCTTTTCTCTCCAACGTGTCTAGTCTTGTTGCTCTCATAGCCAATAATTGGGTTGAAGACGTACCAGAAAAAAAACACTGAATGAAGAGCTGTATTTTCAACATTTATCATTCATTGGTGCAGTAGAACCAGGCAGCCCACCTCCAAGTTGACACAAATCAGGCGGCTCGCTTTCATTATTTAGTTTGAGAGAGTAAAACGTTTTAAAATGCCCAATATCTAACAAGGGGCTTGAACAATAGGTTTTCGCAACGGCGTGACGAGTATGTTGGGATTGTTGGGATTGGGAAAATACCGAAGATAGTATAGCAAAGGCCTGATAGTCAAGGTCCTGCAAGGATATTTTGATTATCAGATTTTCTTCAGAGATAGTTAAGGTCTTGGCCCTTCGCCCCTCGGAGCTGAGGGTCTCTGGTCTATATACCTCATGCAAGGCACCTTGCTTCTAGTCTCTTTCGTATAGTAATTTTGAAGTTTAGGAATACAGGGGTAGCTGCTTAGTATATAGTTGGGGCCTCGTGTACTCACGAACTATATAACATGGGTGGCTTCCCCGGTCTTAGATTCGCGATCCAGTTCCCCGGTATGTCTAATCGTCACGCTAAAAAGCGCCAAGCCATGCTGTCCAGGTTTCACAAATGCCGTGCGTCACTAGCGTCATCTTGTGTATACTGTACTTACCTCGGACCGAGTTGGCATTGGCGTCCGATGCTGTTGGAAGGATTGGGTGGCTCGTTCTCACATCAAATAATACTTGTAAGGTGCAAATCATGTCCCGATCTATAAGTAGAGGAAAAACATAACAACTAATAAGAGCTTACGAGGGCGCTGTATGAAGACCACTACAGTACTACGTGCATTATCCTGCACGTGGCAGAAGCTCGAGGAATAGCAACCGCAGGATTGGCCGAGATTATATCGTCATTTATGGAAATAGCCCAAGACCATAGCTACAATACCATAAACATGCGTATGCCACATACGCCATGCTTTGAGGCTGGCGTGAAAATCGGCAAGCCACTATGTTACTGTGGCAGGCGAAAAGGTACTAAGGTATGAATCCTGCGAGAGCCTTTCCTCTTTAAGTTATAAACCCCTATACCCATGAATCCTAACAGGTATTAAACTAATTTTGGCTAACTCGAGTTAAATTCTACGCCGTTAGTTAGGACGTTGGAATTCCTAAGCGTTTTAGGCGGGATTAGGTACCGGTTCCTGTAGCTCATATGTTTGGAACCCTTATATATTTAATATTCGGCTGTGGACCGCCGTCCGCAGACGACCACTTGACATTTGCGCATTATGTGAACCGCCAGATACGATCAACAACCCCGATGCGCAGGGTCAAGTCGCCCCTCGAAGCTCGATGAATATGGGCATTAATGAGACGTTGAAGAATCCTAGCAAAAGGCCTACCTCGTCGTCGGAACACTACTTACGCTGATCTCCATTCTGGCCGTCGTCCTCAGATTCATCGCCACCAAGCGCACCGGTCGAAAGCTTCACTTTGACGATTGGTTCGCCCTGATTTCACTACTTCTCTATCTGACCTTCACGGCAGTGAATATATATGGTAATCCTCATCTCTCCGTATTATTACTTGTTATGCATCTTAACCTGATTACGGTTGTTTAGATGCTTCTATCTCTAGTGGCCGGAATGCACGCCAGCTCCTCGACTCACCGAATGAGTTTGCCGCTGTGCGTAAGGTACGCTCCCAACAGTGCATTCCTTATTTATCGTTTACGCAATGTGCTGACCAAGCTTGGTTTAAATTTAATAGCTTATATACTCTGCACTTTGGCTCTATTTCTACCAACAGCTCTTCGCCAAACTGAGCATTATAGCTCTTTATTATCGCTTATTTTCAGTCAGGCCGAAGTTTAAGTGGTGTATCAATGCTCTGGTTGTCTACCACGTAGCGTGGATTATAATAACTAGCTTTCTAATCGGCTTCTTATGCCAACCTTTGGATAAGTTTTGGCATCCGAACCTGCCAGGACACTGTCACTCGACTGGAATATTATTGGCGGTGTCAGAAACGATCAATTCACTTGGTGACTTTCTCCTTGTCGCTATCGCTGTGGTTATCGTCAGCATACTCCAGACATCGAGGGCGACTAAGGCAAGGCTGGTCGGCGTTTTTGGATTAGGAGTTCTGGCCGGCACAGTTGGATTTGTTAAAATCGGGCTATCCTTTAGCAATGATCCAGTCTGTGAGTAATTAATTCCGCGACCCAGACCTCCCTATCAGCCTTGGCTAACACGGTTGGATGCTTTGCAGATGTATTTACGCTGGTGGCAATATGGTCGAATATCCAAGCCGGTGTCGCGATAGTGTGCTGTTGCGCACCCGTGTACAAACCTCTATTTCCAAGCTCGGGCCTCTGGTCGCGCTTCGCCACCAAGCTCAGCTTCTCCTTCTCCATGCCACGCATATCGAAACCACAGCCAGATACAGGTCGATCTAACGGCTCCAGGCCCCGCCCTAATAGACAGGATCGGCATCAGTATTGGCTGCAGCGAGAAGACGGCAACTCCATGGGGCTAGCATGGTCGGACATGCCAAGGAACGATGATGGATGGACTACCGACGAAGGGCACCATCTCCAGGCGATACAGGTCCGGAAAGATATTGAGATTTCTAGATGAAGAAGGCCCGGACAGGAGTGGGTGCGACAAAAAAACGCCACAATGCCTTTACGAGCTGGAATATAATACCTCCTAATCCTACGAGTTTGTGAATAATAGCTCGTTGTAAAGAATAAAAATAAAAACTATGTTGAGATATATCTAATAGGGGCTAGCGGCTCCTGCCCGGACTCGCTGAGCCGACCACTTGAAGCCCAGCTGCATGCTCTAGCGGCCTCTCTAGTGTTTATTGGGCACGGAGCAGAGCCTTCCGAACACCAGACCTCACTCCTCACAGATGATACCTACTTACTATTTGGCGGTTGAATAAAACGGCAAAATAAAAAGTACAGAAAACAATGGAACGTGGACTTCAGAATTGGGTCATCCGGATGATGTAAGTATGTTTAAATATTTTCCTGTTTTCCTTGAACGATTTGTTCGGATTTATAACAGTAGAGTCTGGGAGGCCCGTAGCATCCACGGAGCGGAGGATGGAGGACGACGGAGGACGCGCTTATGCAGCTCTAACCTTAGGCCATTTATACTACTCGATCCTCCCGAGTCTCGATGATTGCCTACTTCCGGCACTCCTTTCTGTGCGGCCCCTGCATGCAGCCGCTGCCGAACCAGATCATTTCCCTGTCTGATATGTTCTTATTTTATCGCTGGAGTTGGCTCTTGAGTACTTGGGAACCTTGAAGATGGAACACGTCATTTTTTCATCACCAAGCGTATGATTCGCTTGTAGTACCACCTACACTTGAGACGGCTGCCTCGTTCTCCGACTATTCTGTTCCGCGCGAATGAGTAGCCTTCCATACTGCGTAAGGCGTTCGCAATGGCGCTCAAGAACGATTTCCTGTCGTTGCAGACAGTATTCAGTCACGACTTTATAGTAGCTGTGCTGATACTGGTGCGCATCTCCCAGCGTTCCCCAATGTTAGTAATGCGCTGAGTCTCACGGCATCAATGACAGGTTATCACCTATGCAGTAACACGGTGCATCTGCCTACTATATTTCCACCCCCTTTCCAAGTTTCCAGGCCCAAAGATTGCTGCGGTATCGAACATCTGGTATGCGTGTCATTGGTATGTATAAGGAACTATAATAATTCAGTTGTAAACCGATCTGACTTCCATGCCAGGATGTCTTGTAGATACCCATGGGCAATTGAAGCTTCCTTAAAGAAATATGGTACATATCGCACGTGGGAATTAAGTAGTGCCTTGTACTGATGATCGTGCAGGCAGTATTGTGAGGATTGGCCCAAACGAGCTTGCCTTTGGTAATCCTCAGGCCTCCACAGGTCAGTTCTTTCTTCGCTTCATAGGCGACTAAACGAAAGCCAACGTAACATAGACATCTACAGCGCACACGACGGAAGTCTAGAGACATTTGTCAAAACAGACATTCATGATTTCGCTCGAGACAAAGATGGCGGCATTATCTGGCAGCAGGATCCTGTCAGGCATCGCCAGATAGCCAAACAGTTATCACCAGCTTTCAGCCAAAAATCAACACGAGCGAAAGACCCCGTGCTACAACGCTATGCCGATCTATTCGTTGAAAAGATGAATCAGCTTGGTGGGAAGAAGGAGGGTGTCAGCCTTCCGACTTGGGTCCAGTGGCTAGCCATGGATATCGCGGCTGAAATGGCCTATCATCACCAAGTCAACTGTATGAGAGACGGTAAGCAAAACAAAGGCGTATTTCTTATCTGATGGCTTTATCCCACCTGATGTATGATGATCTTGACAGAAAAGAACTCGGATTACCTCACCGTTGTCTTGAGCTTCAACAAGTTCGCTACCATGACACAGGTTCTGAGGCGATTTCCCTGGCTCAGTTTGCTGCGCTTTCTAGTTCTCCCAGTTTCTCTCGTGGGCAAACTCATGCAACTCAGGAAGGCGAGTCTGGAGTCGATGCACCGCCGCCTGACATTAAAGGGGGCGACGGAGCATATCGACTACTTCGAACAACTGATGCCCGCGGACGGCCGTGTACCCGAGAGCCAAGACGAACTCCTGCACCTATCTAAAATCTCGACGCAGCTCATGTTCGCGGGTTATCTCCCCCGTCGGACTGGTATTACGGGACTTTCTTCCATCTGCTTCATAATCGTGACTCCCTCGAGGCCGTCACCCGGGAGGTGAGGGACGCCTTCTCGAGCTACGGCGAGATTACCCAGCCCTGAGGCCGTGGCTCCTTTACCTTATCTCAATGCCTGCATGAAGGAAGCTCTCCGATGCTTCAATACCAGCGCCCTTATCAACGGCATGCCTGTGTATAGCCCAGGCGCCATGGTCGACGGGCAATTCATCCCCAAAGGTACAACGTGTCAATTCAGTGGCTTTTCCGTCTCGCGCAACCCTGAGTACTTCCGCAATCCTCTCCACTACCGACCTCAGCGCTGGCTGCCTAAAGATCATCATCTCTACGACGATAAGTACGCGGACGACAACCTTGAGGTATTCACGCCATTTAGCCATGGGCCTAGAATGTGCTCAGGTAAAGAGGTAGCGTGGTGGCAGGCTCGGCTCGTCATGGCTAAGGTCTTGTGGTCTTTCGATATAGAAATGGTACCAGGGCAGAATGTAGACTTGGAGAGAGATCTGACATCTTGGGGTTATTGGATCAAGCCAGAGTTGCGAGTTAGGTTCTTGCCCGCGGCTGGCAAGTCTGGACCTTCATCCTAGGATGGAGTAATACACTACTGTGGTGTATAGAATTTTACATAGAACCCCCTTTTTTATAACCTAACAGGGCGTGATGGCTTGAGTAGCCACGGGGAAAGTTTTGATTTAGTTCTTAAAATGGACTGGCATGGGGCCAAATAGCCGCAATTCAATGAATAGTTTGGAAAAACATACCATCAAATCCTGTACCAGCATTGCATCTTGAAACTAAATTACATGTGATAAAAACAAGGTATTTGAAGATCGCTTACTCATATTGACTCCACTCACTAATACCCAGGGACATAAATCATCTGATTGTATGAAATGATTTTCCCTAAATCTTTCCTCGATGGGTTTCGGTTGTACACCGTCAAATGGGCTGACGTATACGTTTTCAAATGAGCACATCGCGGTAACCGCAACACCCGACTTTACGAAGTCATGGCCAATCAGTAATTGTATTAGACACTCCTCCGTAACAATGGCTCGCACTATTTTCTCTCTTTGCAGTCCAAGAATACCTTGTTCATTCCTCTTCCTCTCCCTGACGTCCTCGCTTCCAAAACTGTAGTCGTCGGCTGGGTTTCGTTTCTTTGCCATGTTCTTCTCTCCTTTCTCTCTGCTCTTCCATGATTTCATCAAATAATAAACGGCCGTCCTTCCGTAGGCTCACTTGCCTTTCATGACAGGGTGGCAATTCGCTTAGAGGGGTGTCCCAAGCGGAGCGGTCCGCGGAATCCTCGGCGACGCACGACGAGATAATCTGTGAATACATGTCTTTCGACGCCCCATCGGCCCGTTTTGTGAGCAGCGAGGGGATATCGCCGTTGAATAGGTCGGCCACCCTATACATATGTCAACTCCTTCCCAGTATTGTTCGTCTTTTTGGAGATGGAACGGCTCATGAAATATCCTGCGTAGAACCGGCTGGTCCGAGATAGGCGCTGAGGGAAAGACCAAGTCAGTGTGACGACTCCTCCGCAATGAGACTGGTGATCAATGTCACATGGCTGGATTTTTAATGGTATTTGGACTATCTTGTCCAATACGGAAGGGTCTAAATGATTGTGATCCTTAGATTCATCAATGATCGCCAGACTGCTGACAGGAGCAATCCCCAACCTCCCGTTAGATACGCGTTCAGTGACGTCGGGCAGATGAAAACATATGGGAAAACTACACCGCTGCCATATCGGCTCATCCTATTCCATATGGTTAGTTGTAGCCCCTCATAAAAGATAAAGTGTAAAGCTTACGGCTTCTTGTTGGACTCCTGTTCCAATAACCCACCCACAGCTCCCTCTTTCCACATTAAAGGAAGCAGTGGCATAACTATCCAAAATCATCGTCAAATGCAGAACACTCATAGTCGGTAGCGGTTGGTCACTATCGCCTTGATCTGCCCCGAAGAGATATTGGACATTACGGACAGTCTTAGGCCGTAAGCGCTGGTTCGAGTAGCTGATCTCCCTGAAATGAATTTGGGTGTCTGGGTGTGGCTTTCTAGACGATTCAACGCCATCTGCACGACCCAAATAGACGCACCCTGCCCATCGGCACGAGACAACGAGTGTGTCTCTAAACCAAATTATTGAAACCGGGGAGGCGAGGATATACTGACGATGCGACTGCATCTTGTCATTCTGGTCAACGAGAAGGAGGCAATGGTCCCTCTCGCCCAAAGCCTCCGAGACGCGGGAGGTCAGAGCCGGATGCCTTCCCAAGGGTAGAACTACGTCAGACTGTGCCAGGCCATATGATTTAAATGAACCCCATATCAACCCGTCGTTGGAGACCCTACACATTCCGCTCGGACGGCCGCTAAGAGAGTTCTGCGATACGCTAAAGTCGAAGATTGACGGGGGACACCACGACCATGGCCCAGCCGACCTAATAGGCACCTCGCCGTGGCAAAGATCACTACAAGAAATCTTACCAAAGTGTGCGAGTAGTTGAAAAGTGGTTTGTGAACTTGTGGCAGTTGAATCAGGGGAGTTAAGACACATAAGACTTGGGATAATGTACCGATCCTTTTGCCACGATGTGACGCGTGCCCGCAAATTGAGAAGCAGGTCTCGCAGACTCGATATAGCTGTTCCGCGAGATGCGTCGCCTCTCAGGCGACGAATAATATCAGTGGCAATGAAGTGGCCGTAACTTGCAATACCATCTGTCCGATCAAACATTTCTCGAGCTCTATGAAGACTGCGCTCATCTGCCATTTCAGCGTCGTTAATGGGGCCCGTTCTTTCAGGCTCCCATGCAAGAATATCACCGTCCAAGTCTTTGATTAATGGCAAGCCGTCTGGTTGTGCCGGGTTTCTAAAAGTACTTTAACTGGATGTTTCCTCGATGCGAAAAGCTCGGCAGCCGTCCATCCTCTTGTAAACCACGACGACAAAATTAGCGCAACTGCTGGACTACCATCTGTAGCCCAGTTGAAATCGATCAGCTCCTTATCGTGTACTAACGTAACGGCGGCGTTTTCGTAGTTGATTAACATGGAATCGAGTGCCGCTGTTTTTGCTGGTCCGGTTGGAAAGGAAATGGCATCCCACCAGATACCGGAGCATCCTAGCTGCCGGGCTATATTACCGAAGTATTCAACCAAGCACGAGTTTGCTTCACCTGAACCTGCCTGACGCTCACCAGTACCGTCGGCCCAAACGTGGAAATGGCCATGTATTTTTCTTGAGCTTTACACAACGAGGCGGGATTGTGGACAGTGTGCCAAGCAGTAGACACCCAAGTTGTTCGATGCTTACCACCTGGTCGTAAGAACGTCACTGCTGTCATCTGTGGATTCGCAAGCGCCCTGTTGAGAACGGCTTTCGGAAATACAACATGAGCACAATTTCTAGATTTGCATTTGTGATGCTGTGGTAGGTTCGTGCTGTTCTGGACACTCAACAGGCAGGATCCCTCTGTGCACTCCTGATGCTCGCTCGCGCTGGCAACTGGCCTCTGAAGCGCAATGGAAGAGATTTGAGGTAGGTCGGCGAGTCCACCTGCTCCTAGCAAAGACACATTCCACAACCTGTTAGGGCACAGACCGCGTGATCGGCATTCTCTTGTTATATCGAAAGCCTTGGCTTCATATTGTATCTTTAAATTGAACAATAGCCCCTCGAGCTTATTAAAGCCATCTTTAGTAGTTCCGAAAACCTGCAGGTGGTCGCTCCAGTTCACGCCATAGGCGATACGATATGCCCATCGACACAAGTCCACCACGCCTGCAAAGTCAATGCACATGAATCGGGGTAAGTGCTCACAATGCCGGGCCATTGATGGGAACTTCTCTGACGGAAGATTGCTCTCGCCGGCTCGGCCAGATTCTGGTGTCATATGGAGCAAGATATCAACCAGCAGGTGGATGAGATTGGGTAACCAACAGGCCAAGGCTGTGACCACCAATGCCTCGAGGGCAGGCCAGCCGCACCGAGGAGCAGCCCTTTAAGGGCGCGTTGCCTCTGCTCACAAGCGCTGGCGCAGCACTGATTCATTTTCACCACCTTCGACATGACATACACGCGCGCCAGCAATTCCTCGCCGGGGCAGCCGGGGGCTTTGGGGAGATGAATAGTCCGAAGATGACGTTGATAATGATCCCCTTGCTCATATTTGCTGTATGTTTCCAAGATCAAGCTCCTCAGCAATTGAAAGTCATTAATTTCGTCATGAAACGCCGAGAATGACTTGAGATTACTGGTTATCGCCAACTGCTCATTCATACAATCTCCATTGTTGCACATCCCGTCGGAGTCGGTGAATAGCGACGTAGTACGAGTGATAGTTTTCAGTATCTTCATCTCCTCAACCTGCACCGAGGCATTATGCAACTTAGTATTGCACATGTTGCATGAGAGTTGAAGCGAACTTAATGCAGGACGAGCGGTAGTTTAGTAACACAACGGTGATGAATGCAAGGTGCGTTCATCTCCTGAATGGGCGCTAAGGTCGATACGTTGTAATGTAGACTGTCGATACAAAGGGAAGTGGGTATTAGAGGAAGTAAATATGATAGAAAAGTCAATTTTAGCGAATGATGCCCGGGTTGGCTGGGTTTCAATAATGACACTCGACAAGTGTCCCTTCAGGACAAGGTCCCTCTGTTCGGATAACAGCCAATGACAAGATGAAATGGCATATGGCACTCGATTGCAGCCAGCGGGCATGGGTGGCAGAAGAGGAGTAATCCATCTGGGCTTGGAAATGATGGTACGTGTGCAATTTGATAATTCTGGAGGCCATATGCAGAGTCGAACGCCTCAAACATGCCTATCGCCGCTGAAAATGAGACAAATGCGGGGTCTCGATTAGAGCGTGGCGAGATAATTAGGTCCGCCAGTATGATTAGAGAGACACCAACATGTTGCCTCGGTATGGGATATGAGTTGGAGATTGCCGTATACCGGATTTATTATATGACCTGATGGACGGCTTCCTAACATCCTTAAGTGCAGTTATATGCTATTAGTGGTGTGACTTCTACACTCCTCCCGGGAGGCCGGTTGGTAGCCTCGGCTTTTTAACGGAGTGCTGAGATGCAGAAAACCGTAGACTCTCGTGAATAAGAAAAAGACACGAAATCCTTCCTTGACTCCATGAAACCAGGAATGGCACTGAGAGACAAGGTGAACAAGTAGGCGAAGTTGATCGTTCTGGACAATGTCTTGAGACGCTTTTTAAATGGTATCTATATCTACGCCTCTCTCGATTTTGATTCGGCCTCTGTCATTTGGTTTGCATGATCTTGCTCATAGCCTTCCGTTTTCATATCCTTAAGACCCAAATCCTCTTCTTCCTCATCTGTACGAGTATAATCCTCAACTGTCATCTGAGGGTCGTCCTGATCGGGATCGACAGCCTTTTGAACATAGCTGCTGGCCAATGGGTCGGTAAGGATGATTGTGAATGGCTTCTCACCCCTGATGGCGACATCAAGACCGTCAAAGAACCGGGTCCAAGTCTGCCTCTCATTCGTCTCGAGAGAATCGCCGCCACCTGAGCCTGTCTCGAAAATTTGAGAACGAAGATCGTCTCGAATCTGTGTTAACAAACCCTCAACAGTGGTGAAACGACCACCAAGCGTTCCGGGGTTGACTTGAAGGTCGAGCTCGGGGCATTCCAGTGCACAGGTCTCACTCTTTAGTATGTCGCGAGCAAGATCCTCTGCACTTTCTACTTTCAAAGTAATCTTCTTGCCAAGGTCCGGTATTTCTCCACCCGTCTTGACGTCGTTTGATTTATAGCCACAGTCGCTGCAAGCAGTCGACATGAGCACAACAGCCTTGAAATGTGGTATGTCGACCATGGTCATCCTTGTCGTGCAGGGGTGCATGCAACCGGGGCAGGTAGCCGGGAACTCGTATACCTGGTCTGGAATAATGTCCTCGTCCTCGACTCCGTCCGTGGCGCCTGGTTCGGTCGCCGCCAATCCAAGACCTTCATTTTGCTCTGGCGTTCGCACGTACTCGCGTTTCTCCCATTTACCGATACCATCCCTCATGTTAGGGGATATCCAGGAGTTTCCGGCGGGATCGTCGACCGACAGTCGGAAGGGGAAGGCTTCACCTGAGAGCATAGCTCGCCCCCTGGTAATGACCTGCACAAGTTTCTCGTAGATCTCGGGCGCTTGTTGCTTTCGCGCCTCTTGGCCAAGTTCCAGATCATCGATAACAGTGCTGAGGAGGCCTTCGACGTTTGTGAGCTGTCCACGGCCGGCGGGAACTTCGAGGTCCAGTTCGATAAACTTAACAACGGCGGTGTCGGACTTGACGACTGTTCTCTCAAAGTCGACCATCTCAGTCAGGCGCAACAAGTAGCTGGCACCCTTGGGCTGGATTTCGCCGGCGGATTGGATCTCGGCGTTGGAAAAGTTGCACTTGTCGCATTGGAATGACATGAGGATGACCTCGCGAAAATAGGGAATGGAAGTAAGAAGTAGACGTGTCATACCCTGGCGACAAGAGAGGAAACCGTCAGTTGGCGTTTGAATAACAGTTCATGGCTCCAAACAGAACTTACATTTTCGTGACAGTTCATGCAAAGCGATTCGATCTGTTCGACTACCCTTCCATCATCGTCGTCTGCACTGGACACTCCGTTTGCGCCATTGGTAGAGGGGGCGAGCTGGTCTGCCTTCTTGCCGATCGATTCGAAGAACTCGGTGGATGAAGCGGTGGTGACGGCCGCTTGGTCCTCGGGAGCCGACATTTGGAATACGGAGTAGTTTTGCTCGTGGCCGACAATCCCAGGATAATGTGCAACTAGTCCGTTAAGGCAGGGATTCAGGCTTTGGCTCAATGTAATCAGTACTGAAAGTTTAAGTTGAGATTGCTGCTGCGACAACTTTCTTATCTGCCTGATTTTTCGTTCGACTCAAAAAAATTTGGAGGGGCAAGTCGCAGTCGATGGCGGGGTTATATGTCATATCGGCCGGCGCATGATGACCTGACCCAATTGAGGCTAGTGTAGCGTAGCACCCCTAAAAAATCTTCTAGGCTCGCCGCGAGCATTCCACTCCACCATTCGCTGCGCTATTTGGCTCGTGGCATTGGGTAAGTACTTACCTGTGTCGTCAATCCCAACTCGCCGGATAGCTGACTAATTCTGCATAAAGTCTGCCAGACTGAGTCCGAGCCCTGCCTGTGACTTGGCATTCGATGATTGCTGCTGGAGCAGCGCTTGGAGACCTTGTTTCCGGTTCTTTGCCCTCTTCTTACTGCTCGCATTGGCTGAGGTCTTCGCGGGTTCGCTGGGCAGGGCTCCCACGTTTGACACACTACCAGGTCTTGATGTTGTTGGTATTGCTACATCAACAGCGCTAGTAGCCATAGCAGATTTCGGGGCATATTTAGAACGACACCTAGATATGTGAGATGGTGGTGGTAGGTTAATCTTCGTGTACCGGCCACATTTGCCGCATGTCAGTATTTTCCGGCATCCGCTTCTTGTTGGTCTCTCTTCAACCTTCTGCTGCTTGCTACTGGACGTCTCTTTTTGGGAGCTGTCCTGCTACCATGCATTTTAAGTACGTCGCCCAGACCAGCGATCATGATATGGCCACAGCAGCCACAAACGTGTTGCCGGTGCACATCGGGCTGATTAACATCATTACTGAACAGTAATGAATTCCGCTGTGACATGAGATGGGCCGATGTCTCCGGCGAGGCCGATATAAGAAGATGAGCGGCGTCCGTGAGAAAGCTCAGAGTGGCAGGAAGAGGATCGGCCGCCATTATCCAGTGCCCGTCAACCTATCACAAAGCTTTTGGGGCAAGGACAGCGTTCTAACAACAATGCGGATTCGGAACTGGAGACAGGAGTATGGCGAAAAGTGACCTGAGAAGATCTCCCGCCAAACCGATGGCTAAGATAGCCATGCAGTTATATGATATTTACAAGTAGTGAATACCAGTATGTAGGGCAAAAGAGACCGAGCATGTAGTTATTTTATTGCAGGCCGGCCAGCAAGGTTTTATAACATCCGACCCTCGAGTCTAAGTTTTGAGTTGAGGATGGATTGCATAGCGCAGATGGATCTACTTAATTACACTAGCGTGCCAAGAGCCGCAGCGCGTAAGCCACCCCAGCCACAGTGGTAGTAGCCCAGGCTAGTAAGTGAGGCTCACTAAACATAATTATTGGAAAGCTTTACCTTTCCGAACATGTAACCGCGCCACGCCCCCCACTTTATTACGGATTCGCCAGCTCACCCATCCTAAAGTGGGTGCTTATCACCAAAATCGCCAGATCACCAAAATAACCACTTATGTAATCACATACAATTGCCATATAAATTAACAATTCGTAGATTTGATATCTAGCTACAACTACCGGTTGCATAGTCCTTAAAACGTACAATCGAGTAAAAAGAATTTCCCGTTGTCGGTTTATTTTTATTATTTTTTTTGAGCAAAATAACATTGTTTATATAGGGCTATTTTTAGAAAATTTAATTTTTTAGCTTTTTATAACGCAAAAAAATAATAAAAATAAACCGACAACGGGAACATATACGAATTAATTCTTTTTACTCGATTGTACGTTTTAAGGACTATACGACCGGTGGTTATAGCTAGATATCAAATCTACGAATTTTGATTTATATAGCGAAAAAAAAAATTGTTAGTATACTTCGAACACCCCGTACACTTAAACTATAATAGATAAAAAAATAAAAAAAATTTTAATATATAGCAAAATATATTTTCTATATACTATCTTATTTTTAAGTTCTAAATCTAGCGGTATAAGTAGTTATTGAATAAACTATAGAGTAAAGTCTAGAGAGTGGTTAAATTGGTGATCTGGCGATTTTGGTGATAAGCACCCACTTTAGGATGGGTGAGCTGGCGAATCCGTAATAAAGTGGGGCGTGGCACGGTTATTGGCAACGATAATCAAGTATGAGGGAAGGTAAAGATTGAGAAGTTCTAACGGTGACCCTAAAAGTATAAATTTTTCTGCAACGCGCTGATTGGCCCATACGGACTCTGCAAAGCTGCCATTGGTCAGAGTCTAAATCGAGGCATCAACCACAACGTATTTATACTCATATAGACTGTGTGGCTTACGCACTACAATAGTAAAGATGGTCACTAACGGGCACTATATACGAATACGAGGCTAATATAGCCACGCTTACGTAAACTAAAATTAAAATGCGTAGCATTTTAATTTTCACCGTATTTAAAATGGATGGTTTACTATTAACGGTAAAGCTTTCCATTTTAGTGACAACTTGCTTGGCGCTACCGGGTATTTTCTTCACTACTAAGACAATCTCTGAACCGAACTGGTTTCCCATTCCAAGTTGTAGCTCAAGGGTAGGATAACCCGCCGGAGACTGACGTTGTTTCCATTGGCTTGCTGTACTTTAGATGATTTACTTATACATACAGCATGATAAATTCCGGTTTAGTTGTCATATCTTTAGTGCACAACTGCCACGCACTCTTTAACAGTATGGCAATTAGATCAACTATACATAAAGGACAATAACAGTCAATAGTTATTATTAAGCTGTTGTCTTTGCGAAAATAACGCAGTTATAAATGATGAGTGTCAGGAAGCAGGGATCTAGGCATACAGACAAAGAGACTCTCTGTATATTGTCAAGTAGTCACATAGAGTCCACGGAGATGACTTCACTGATCCTCCGTGCAACAACAGATGTTTACACCCTACCCTTGCGAGGTTCGTGACAATGAGCATTCGGTTTACCCCTTTCTTCGGCTCCTGAAATCTCTCCTCCCTTTTACATATACACATAAGAATCCCTTATTCCATGGTAGCTTGAAGTGTAGTCTTAGCAGTTACTATGTGACTTACCTGCTGTAATAAGATCTTGTCTTAAAGGGCTTATAAGCGTATTGAATATTATAATAGTCATCTACGGGGACAAGAAGGCTATAGAGGTCTACTCCTTTAATCCTCCGAAGTAGGATATTTCTAGTGTGCACCTGGAAGGATTCGCGATCTCTTATGCCTCAGGGATTGCACTCGGGTACACCCAGCTAGAGCCCTAGAGCTAGGTATATACAGGTACGTGTGAGACCTGTGTTGCAGATGCTTGAAAATTGTATTGCATGCGTCTGGCCAGTTTTATCGATTTGAAACCGCGTCAAATTAAAATAAAATAAAAATTAAATACGGAGTTATTGATAGCCATAAAATTGGCGACAATAATGGTGATGGACTGACTCATGCACACACTTCCCCAGCCTCGCGCTAGTTCATAGACATAAAAAGGTTTTATTCTCAAATGCCTCGAACTCAATTTTCTACTTAGCTAATGCTCCCTCTAGCTTCTATAACCCCTTCAGTTTCCGAATATTTGGTTGCATTTTAATCTCGTTAACAGCCCCTTATTTATAGACAAACTCAAATCTCAGGTCCTAGGCTTCTCACGAAGGATCTATACTACGCAAGGCTATACTGAATAGTAAACTTTATGTTTCTTCTACATCTCTCGGTCTTTGCGGGGATACAATAGATTAGCCATCTAGGACTCCTTGTTGCTAACTATCTTAGCGTGTAATTGTATGTCACAAGGGCTCTAATTGAGGGCTTGGAATAGGTTCAATTTGAGTAATAAACGACTATGGTGCCAAAGGGGCCATATAGATCTAATTCCTTCCTCCGTTTGAGGGGAGGATTCGCCGCCTTTTATGCTCAGAATTCCCTTCCTTTCCTTTCCTTTCCCTTCTTCACGGGACCGAAAGGTAAGACCTCTGTAGCCGGTGAGGCGAGTGTTTCGGGTTCGAGTTCAGCTCGGTATCTGCTTCTGAGACTCACGATAACTTCGTACGACTGCCTCAGCCTCGTAGGGTAGTATTTCGCGAGCTCCGTATGTGACCCTGTGTGGCACTGTATTGCGCACTGGCCAGGGTCCGTGTGACATTGTAGTTTTTTAGGCTACAAGCAAAGCTATCAAAAGCTGCCAGTCCTATTGTTTTGTGCCACAGCCAGATCGTGTACGTTTATATCTAACACTTTTCGGTACCTTATACATACACTACAACAGAAATGTGATTGATCCTCGGCTCATAATACCTGTCTCACAACATCTCCCACAGTTCCCATCCTCATAGCACATCTCAATCCTCATCTTCATCATCTCCTTGCTCAAATTTGAACTCAACCGGCATCCCCAGCTGTTTCCCGAGGACTAGTTTGCAGATAAAACTACCCGTCCCAGCACCAAGGAATTGGTTCATCGCGAATGCTGCCGACTGTAGTGGCCGACGATCTGATATGCCAGCATCTAAACCGCTGGCTGCGATGAGAATCCATCCGACGATCCACGGAAGCTGGCTCTCCTGCTCCAAGTACGCCGGGGTATAGAGCTGTCGAAGGATGGAATCACATGAGACCTTCACAGCCCGCAAAAGCCGCCAGCACCAGCGGTGCATGCTCAGGTAAGGGAACGCGTACTCCAATGATTCGGCGTGAAGAGCAATAACCAATGGCTGGATGAGTTGCTCTAGCGGCATATTGCCACTTTTGGCCGCCTTTCTTCGACGTTCATTACTTGGATATGGTAGCTTCTTCTTTTCCTGCAACTTCTTGGGGTCCTCGATTTGGCCTACCATGAATGAGCCGTCCTCGGTGTCTTCTTTCTCAAACAGACTGCGCTCGATAATCTGGCTCACATACTCCGGAGTCAAGTCTACTTGACCAGTATTATCTACGTAGCGCGCCTTGAACATAGATAAACAGGTGATGCCGCCTTCAAACCACGAGGCCCAGCTCGAGATTGCAAGGGAGTATTCTTGCGTCTTTTGTTGGTCATCGCTGCAACTGAGGTACCCATCTGCAGACTGAATTTGGTGAAGTACTCCTGAGGTGTTTTTGGCACCTCAGCTCCGACATAGAAGCTCTCTTCGCCCAGATTTGCCACGAGAACGTCCATATCGGGCCAGGTGGCATTCAACAGTTTCTCATGTCTCAGAGCATTGTACAGGTGCTGACAATACTGAATTGAGCCCCACACATCAGCA
The DNA here is from genome assembly GCA_004123355.1 of Amphirosellinia nigrospora. Lineage (NCBI taxonomy): Eukaryota > Fungi > Ascomycota > Sordariomycetes > Xylariales > Xylariaceae > Amphirosellinia > Amphirosellinia nigrospora. The sequence continues at coordinate 355,167 of SCHM01000006.1, read as the reverse complement.
ACAGCCAAACCCATCTCGTGGTACCGAGAACGGAAGTGGTACAGGAACAGGCCGCTGATAACCGGGGACATGCGGAAGAGGCGATGACTTTCTATATCCGGGGGTGCAATGCCATACCGTTGGTACATCTTGACCTGGAAGGCACGCAATGGATCATTGCCTATTAATTTGACAGCTCGTTGGAGCTCTTTTATGATCAGGTCATTGGTCGCAGGCCAGGTCTTGATCTTCAATTTGGCATGAAATTCAAAGTGTTGCTTGATGTCGTTGTCTATAAACGTTGTATGGGAAACCAGAGTCGTGAAAGGCCTTTGGATGTCTTCGCCCAGCTCGTAGGTGATATCGAGAAAGACTTGGGCGGCAAATACCGCGTAGAATGGTACCTCTTTTGTTTTGCTTATTTCTTCCATCCCGCGCGAAAACTCATCCTGAACGGGCCAATCTTTGAAGCCTATGATAGTAGTCATCTGTTCAGTAAAGAAAGCCATCAGCAATGCCCTGTCGTCATTGAACTTTTGCTGTCCTGTCTTCCTGGAACGGTCGCTCGCAGGGTCGTAGAATCCAAACATTCCCTCCTTGTAAAGGGTAGCTGGCCAGGTTGGAGTACGTCGACGAACGCCTCAAGTAGTCGGTAGGTAGTCAGGTATGTGCCCGCGCCAACGTCATAAGTGTCATAATTGAGGTTGTCTTTCTCTTCCACGAAAATATCGTCTATTTTCCAACCTTTCATCAAACATTGGACCATATGGAACTTTTGAAGCATATGACGCAGTCCCCCGTGACTCTTCAGTAGAGGCAGGATGTTCTTCCATCATGTTCCTGACAAGATCAATTGTTGTGTTGGTCGCAATAGAGGCGGCAGCAAGATCGAAGACACCGATCTTGTAGTTGGACCAAATCCATCGAATGTGAGCTCGAACACGGTTCATGTCATTGATGACGTTGGTTAAAGCGAAGATAGCGTGTTCAAAGGTCGTCTCAGTTTCAGCTTCGTAAATGGTATTATCGTTTTCGGTCTTGACAGGTCTTTCCATTATTGGGGCGTCTAGGAATTCCTGCGAGGGCTCGTAGACGGCAAGACCGGCAAACCGATTGCTCAACTTTTCATCGGTGGACGCATTTTCGGTTGCAACAGGGGCCACCATGAATGGCGTCAGCACCTCCCGTACTCTCTCCAATACTAGAACGAGGTTCATTTAGCAGCAGTAGACAGAAAACACGACAAGCAAGCATATTGTGATCTCATCAAGAGAAGCTACTTACCTCCAATGAAATCTGATGTTTTGCATTCGAAAGCTCACTCAGAGCCTTCCATGTTGCTCGAGTTGGTACCGAAACCAGCGCGCAACGTTATAACGCGGTTGATAGTGGTTCTGACTGTATCGGGCACGGGAGTGGCCTTCATGGCCAAATACCTGCTAGAGGCACGAAGTCCTTGATATTGACGATATACTTCGGACCGTAGGTGCTGAAGGTTGCTCGGAGTCACTTGTTCTTGGCCTGGCGCGTGCCTTCCTTTCAGTCGGCCGCCCGCCTGCTTACCCACAGGCGTAGCAGACGCGGTCTAGTCGCGGAAGAGGAATCAGAGGCGAAGTCGAGAGACTTAGCTGTGGACGCGAGCCATCCCGCCACGGAGTCCGTGTCCTGCTTGTACAGCTGGTACGTGCTTACAGGGCGGACAACACCATACTGTCAAAGACGAGAAATCTAGCTAACTGCCCACTAATAATCGTGAACAACGAGACGACACAGAGAGGTAGCCAAAGATCGGGAGGATTGATGGTGTAGAGATGACATTTGACAGCAAACGACCCAACAGTGTCCGTTTACGTGAATCACTTATACATAACCACCCGCACAAACTTTGGTAGAGGTACTCTCAGTGCGGTAGGCAGATGATACAGGTCTATGTACTCCGTATAGTTACCGATGAGTGCTTTATGCATCCTTCTAATATCCATTGGACGCCCGCAGTTGCTTAGGTACCTAGTGTACCAGACCACTAAATTCGGAGGTGCATAGGTATCTAAGTACTTAAGTAGGTATCTAAGTACCTACATCTATGTACTCGGAATGAACCGCAGTAAAACCACGGAAATAGTAAAGACTCGAGCAAAGTTACTTGATAGTTCCTGAGATAAATGCCAAAAGATACTGGATGTCCAAATTTTCATATAGGCACATCGAGCTTCGAGACAAGCTCATAATTGGTTACATTGCTGCGACCCAACCCAAGGTGCCTAACGATTACCGCCCCCCGACCCCGCTAACGGTTCCGCGTAGGGGTTAACCCTGGTCGCACGGAGGGGTTGTTAAACTCAGGTACAGGGTGTTATATTGCATATTGCTCGTATGTAGGTACCTGTATTAATGGCAACCAAGCAAGAGCGAGAGGAAATTTGAGACTCATTGTTAAATCAACTGAATCCCTAGCATATCACATAAATACCAGAACTGTTTCCTTTGAATAGTGAAAAATACATTTGAAGCTGTTTGTCTCGTTTTCCTAGTGGGGGTAGTACACTTGTACTAGGTAGGTAGGGTTCAGTTACGTCCAAACAAACAACTCAAAGACGATCAAAATCTCTAAAGCCATACTTAATCGAATTTGATGAAGCTGCATATCACATTGCATGCCATTGTAAACTTTCTTTTGTCGTTGTTCAGACGGATGTAACTTTTCTTAGGCAATTAACAGCAGTTGAAGTGGAACAATTAGCCGCAACCAGTGCCCTCTGTTCGGCGGCAGATCGTATTTGTATTCCATGAAATAATACTATAACCTCCTTCTGATAACTCAAGGTAGCGCAAACATTGGCTACGCTATTCAAACCGAATGAGTCAACGCGACACGAGAGTCAAAGTCTTGTTAGGTAGCGTTCAATTTTCGGGCTAGGTGCTGATGGTGGCTGATTGCCAAGGCAAAATCCGGAATCCAGCTCCTGGATTTCCCGCAAGATCGTGACAGCACGTTGATGACTCTTTCTCTCTAGAAAGATTAAGTATAACAACATTTAACATAAAAGGTTAAATATGTCCGTCCGAGAGCAGAGGCCCTAGTTACCAATCCCCTCTCCTTTGTCGTTATAGTAAAGTAGGCTTGGCGATACTACTCCTACTAAATCCCTGTCCCCTTTTAGCTTCTCGGCACTAATAACATAATCACACACCTCACTCAAGCCAATTCACGACCATCGCTATGTTCAACTTCCTGCATCTGACTTACCGATATCTCCATTGGAGCCGTCCAAACGGGCCGCCCGCACCCGCACCCAACGGCACCACAAGGACTTTCATCTCCACGCCAAAAGGCGACCTCGAGCTCCTATGCGCCAAGCCAACAACTCCGACCCCAGGAATCCCTCCCGTGGTCTTCGTGCACGGTGGGATGGTAGCGCCTGGGTGTGGCACGAGTATATGCGGTATCTCGCGGCGCACGGCGTCACGAGCTACGCCGTCTCAGTGCGCGGCCACGGCGCAAGCTGGCACCCGTCATTTTTCCGGATGGTCTACGCGACGACGAAACGGGCGATCGCCGATGATTTCGTCGCGGGGATCAAAGCCGTTCAGGAGTGGAAAGGCGTCGAGGTCGTGCTTGTCGGTCACTCTAGCGGTGGCGGGTTGAGCCAGTTTATCCTCAGCGAAGGCGACGTGAAGGTCAAGGCGCTGGCGCTGCTCGGGGCTGTTCCTGGGACAGGCTCGTACGTTTTTTTTATAGATTGTTGTCTTAAATACTGATACCCTACGTGAAATTGGGAAACTGATGCGAAATAGGTTTTCGGTTTATGTGAACTGGTGGCTCCTTGACCCCTGGTTTACACTCAGATTGATATTCCACGGCTGGCATTCCAACTCGCCTCTCTCGCATCCATATCTAGTCAAGCGGGCATTTTTCAGTGAAGATTACGACGAGGACAAGCTCGCCGACTTCCAAAGCCACTTAAACCGCTATGAAAGCTTTCTCTGGCCCATGGGAATGATGTTCCGCTTCATTGACCCCAAACGGGTGCTACAAAGCATCACGGGTGGGGAGTAAGCAATCGAGTGCTGGTCATGGCTGGCACAGAGGAGAAGCTGATGACGAAGCCGGTGCAAGAAAAACTGCGGCAACGTATCGCACGGCATTCTCTGAGCTCGTCCAGGAGGCGAAGCTAGATGCAAAAGATGCTACTATCCACTCCGTGTCAGAGAAAGGGGGCTCGGATAATGCTGGTCACGGTGTCGAACTAGCTTGGGTGCCTGGTGCGGGCCATCATCTCCAGAATGATACAACGTGGGAGATCGGCGCTGAAAAACTATTGGCATTCCTACGTCGCCTTTGAGATCCTAGCGGTGGCGGCCTATAAAGCTTATATTATTGCTTGTAATATGACGTTGAGCATGGCGTTTAGGGTCAAGTGAATCAAAAGCGAGCTCAGCATCATTGAAAGAGTACCTAATTTCACATCTCCATTCACATTGTTTCAATTTCCCCTCTTGCATCTTACTTCTTTCCGTACATGTTGAAGTCGGTCAGTATAGCTCCCCGCTACTTCAGTTATATCTGCTCCTCACTAGTCGGCCTTAGTGGCAGCTTCGCCGCTGTATAGGCCATGTCAGTCATGCGCATCGTAGTAACGGAGTCCGTGGCATCAATCCACTGCGGCGTATCGCGCCTCGCACTTTGTTCACGAACTGCTCAAGTTGATACCGATAGGTCGTCCAATGTGGCTCGCCGGGTTGCGTATCAAAGCCAGCAAGACCAGCCTCGCGCCACGTGTAAGCCTTGAGCGTCTTAGTCTGCTTCCACGATTTCCGCGGTGGAGCCCCTGAAGATGCGCCTTTCTCTCGCACCGAGAACTGATCAGCCACGGTTATGGAATGGAAGATGCTGGGCTGCGCGAAATTGGCGAATCGTATCTCCCGCGTGCGCGACACCTCTTCTCCTTCCGTTATTTTGACATCCGCCTCCTTGGGGTCAACCGCTACGGGCTTATGCGTAACACAGATCTCCGGCGTCAATTTCAGCAGCGGAGCCCTGAGGTCGGCTTGCATCTCACCTACGCCACCATTGGGGAATCTGAAGCGAGCGTGGAACCAGCGGTCACACCTCGAGTCTGCATCAGCGTGAGACCCTGTGTCACAACTTATGCATTCATCGGCGATGACGCCGAATATGTGGGTCAAGGCGCTGGCAGTGTATGCACCAAGGTCCATCAGCGCGCCACCACCGAGATCGAAGTTATATCGGATATTGTCAGGTCCGAATAACCATCGTGGCACCCAGAGCGAGCACTTCGCGTTCGCCACAGCGCTAGGCGTGACTTGAGACATGAAAAGCGCCCATGCCGGATGGAAGAAGTCGTGAGTTGCCTCTAGGAGCACAGGCTGCGGAGGCCGGGGTAGACCAGAATCAGGCGAAAGAAACAGGCGCTCAGCTTCTGTGCTGTTGTTTACCGATGGCTTTTCAAGCAGAACATGCTTGCCTGCTTTTAAGGCGCGTTGTGCCCAGATGTAATGTAGCCCATTGGGCAGGGGGATGTAAACGCAGTCAATTTTCGGGTCATCTAAAATGTCTATGAGTTTAATTCTAGTTAGCGACGATCGCGTAAGCAGCTATCTTCTTTTGACATCGTCTAGACGAACCTTGGTAAGTCTTCGCGACATCGGGTATCCCGTGCTTCTGAGCGTACGCCGTCGCCTTCGCATGATCTCGAGCGGCTACGGTTTGAATAATTACATCGGGGTGGCTCTTCGCTGGAAGGATGATAGCAGATGGTCTATGTTTGAGAGTTAGGATTCACTCGGTGTAGTGCACCCACTGATCACTCATCACTCACGCTATATCAGCAGCTCCGAGGATCCCAAATGACAGCGGCTTCGGCGATTTGGCGACCGTTGGCGGATTGCTGATGAGCCAGTTACGACGTACGGTTCCGAGAAGCGTGGCCATTATTGCGGTTGATTCGAGTGCATGACCTTTGAATTCATCGCGAAATGATGCGACACGATAAACTGAACGGACCAAGAGGACACGCATTATCGTGGCCCAGAGCGACCAATAAGTAACCAGCCCTGGACTAGACTAGGTCCACATCGACAGCGCTATGTGGGGTTTATAGCAAGGTGGAGAAAGGGAAATCCGGGGTCGCAGGATGGATGTTCATGAGATCAATCAACTACAATAGCAAAGACCATAATTTGAGCGAGTTTCGCACATATCGTAGAGCATACCAGTCTATAAACTTCAATCAAATCAATTAGCTATTACTATTACATTGCAAACGCCTGTCTATATGCTCAAACCCATACGCACACTCCTCCCCGTATGACAGCAGCACCACTTGCAGACCAACATCCTTCAGAGTTGGGATTCACAACCCCCACCCCGCATCGCGATTAACTAGATATAGATACCAAGACCGACGTTGACGTTGACGTCGACGTTGATGTTGAGATCAACCGCAAGTTTGAGAAGTGCCTGAATGTTGCGAAGCGGTTGGGAGACACCCTGGAATGCATAGCCATGGCTATGAGCGGCAACGTCGATGTAGGCGAGGACGGGTCGAGCGAGAGAAATAGCAGGTGCCAGAGCCAATTGAAGCTCGGGCTGGCACGTGGCGATTTGGTCTAGTGAAGTGTTAACATGCGAGCAGGTGAAGTCTGGATCGGAAACCACTCACCCTTGCTGAGACTGGTGACTATCTTGCCGATAGCCTCAATCTCGACGAAGATCGACAAGAAGCTCTTTGAGAACTGTGGAATATAGCTGAGCTGATTGCTGGGTAGAGGGGTGGAGCCAAGGGTGCTGAGAGCGAGGGCAGGTTCGAAGAGACCGTTCACGCTTTGGCCGACGGTTCGAAGACACCCTTGGATCTCGACGATGTTGCCGGCATTAGGTTTCTTGCCAGTGAGGTGGCCTGAATATTGGTCAACTACTAAGTTTGAAAGCATGGGGTGAACATGACATACTAATCTGGGCATGTTGTTGTTGAATGACAGTCTGGGCTTTGGAGAAAGCAGAGCAGGTATTATCGAAGACCTGGTAGCCGGCAAGAGGACCGGCGATGGCAGAACCCATGGAAAGGGCGGCAAGGAAGAAGGCGGAGAACTGCATTTTTGCGATTGAGGTGCTCGTGAAGTCGGCGACGGTTCGTGAGCTGATGATTTGGTATAATGATCAAAAGAATGACTGAAGTAGGTGTTCAAAGAGTGACTGTGAGCTTGGCTTGAGGACTGGAGTGAGGGTGGTGAATATTTCATGGATTTGGGTTGATGAGTCTATATATATAGGTATTTATCGCCTTCAACCTTCAACCGTCAACCCCTACAGCGATGATCACCTCCCGTTTTCCAACATGTGATTATTGCCATCATCTCCTAGCCCCTAGCCGGCGATAGATCTCAGCGGCCCATGTACAGTATGCAGCCTATGCGGCTCTAAGCTATATCCTGGACCCCTAACTTGTCAGACGCCAAGACTGACTCGGGGTATTATGGCAATTTGGTGCGACCGTCAAATTCATGTCTCCAGACTTTGAGAGAGAACGGTACGAAGGGGACCAATGCTCTACTGCATACTATTTCTAAAGCCAAGCCCAAACAGTTTAGGACAGGGTCTAACTTGTCCCATAGGCCCAATTCGGCAGTATCAAGCCGGCCCAGCGGCACGCCTATGATGTTAGGCAGTCAATAGATCTATATTTAAAAACGTCCCTAAATGTGGTCTAGGTTTTCTGCGATTTAGGAAGAAGGAAGAAGAAGCGACTCTGCCCTTATCACCGAACTACATAGCTTACTTATTTACTCGACTAACTTAGATACTTACCTAGGTAGGTAGATAGCCTTCGAGCCGTTGGTAACGCGCAATCAATTGGCTTCTAGTGGCTCCACGCGGCAATGTCCCATCACAGTGCGCGCCAGTCGGACAGCTTCAGTGGGCCAAATTGTAGCATTTCCAACGCCGAATAAGACTAGGTTCGCTCTACCTAGCTTACCAACCAGAACATAGTGCAAAATCACGAGTCATTCGGTGCAAATAGAATCACTGCCGGCGTGGTTGAAAGATTAAGTAGGACGCAGCCACACCTGTTCGAAATAAACTAAGGTATATAGTATGTAAGTACTCAACCACCTAGCTGGGTGTGCAATTTATTTACTATTTATAGTCCAACCGAGCAACTGGTGAACAACGAAGTTTCAGCCTCCTTATCACAAGAAGATAGTCACTATTTAACCAACAAAAAGTCACTTCCCAGCGTCCAGTATTCCTCCCATAGCGTTAACAGTTACAGTGCTAAGCTAGAGCCCCTATTGAGCTGGAAGTTTCACCGCACAAACGAGCGGCGATCTCATATCATCGGAGATGGGGCCAGAAACCAGGGCCGTTAACCTCGAAGACAAGCCAACAAATGTGTCAACTAGTATTATTGGCAGGTACACAAAACGGTCTTGTGGCGTCTACCTTTGAAATATCCCACGGACGCATTCTAATTTAATCTTCTCCCTAATCTACACCGACAAAAATTGTAAGCAGCCGCTGAGGTGCAGCCACTTAAGTACCCACTACATTATATACGTAGTTCGCGAGGGCTCCTCCCACCTGCCCCCTTTTCCATCCCATAACCAACTCAATGAACACCTAGCAGCTGAGTTGTCTGCATTCATCACAAGATCTTCGCCATCGCCTCTTCTGTCCAGTTCCATAGTTTAGCAGCAAACTCCGGACTTTTTGCTATTCTGTCAAGGTCACCATTGCTCATCACCCAACCGGACGATAATAGGCTCCATTCACGAGCTCATTCTTGCTTGCCCCAGCTGCGGCCCAGAGCTGACTGAGACAGCCTTGGTCCTCCTCCATAGGCGTTACGCCCTGAATGAAGTTTGCTCCTAATATCATGGCTCTTTCGGTGCGGCTTAGTGTATTGATAAGATCTGTCAGGACAACTCCTGGGTGGACCGACACCGCTGTGATCTGTGGGTAACGCCGAGCTAACTCGGCCGCATAGACAAGATTCGCAAGTTTACTCTGACTGTAGTGACGGTCAGCATTTCCCCGTTCTCCATGGAAGCCTCACGAGCCTGATGCATATATCTCTTGGCTATACTCCTTCCCACTTACCCATAACGTGACAGTTTCCCGAACATGGCATCTTGCGAAGTTCGAAGGGTGGAGAAATTGATTCCTTCTCGGGGGTGACTTGACCATCCTATCGAAGTTAAACTGACAAGTCGGACATCTGCTCCCGGGCTCGCGGCTGTTTGAAGTAGAGTTGGTAGCATCTGTTTGATGATGAGCGCATGAGCGAGGTGATTTGTTGCAAATGTTGCCTCGTATCCGTCTTTGCTCAAAGCGGCGGGCTTGAACATGATACCTGCGTTGCACCTAGGACAAGGCATTAGGGCTACTCTTACATAGACGGCGTGAGTACTCACATGAGGATGTCTAGACGATCATGGGCGAACTGGTCACATCCTTTCTTGACCGAGGCGGGAAAGGAAGTCCATCTCCAAAAACGTTAAGCCAACTGAGGGATTGGACCTCTTCGTCTCGGCGATGAGTGTTTCGCCGCCTTAGCATTGCGCCCGGTAAAGTATATATGTGAAGGTCCACGCTTCGCCAAGGCCTGTATTGAAGCTTTTCCCAGGCCCGCAGTACCTTTAAAAGGGTGTTAGCTCGAGAAAATCCAGGGAAGAATAGTTTGTCACTAACCCCCAGTCACCAGGATGACTTTCCCATCGAGATGTGGGATATCCTTTTCAGGATTGAAATTTACGTATCCAGACATCGCCGGCATGGCTACTGTGAATATGAATGTTTCTAGGAAATAGTTTGAGAAGTATAGTTTATAGGTAGTCAGGAATGAAAGCACTGTTGGTAGCTGAATGCCTAGGTAGCATATCCAGACGTTTTCGTATCGTGCTGCGTTCGCCTAAATAGCACCTACCTCATTACGTGAAAGGGCGGATTCTCGTGAAGACATCTTCACTTTCCTTAACGCCGTCGGAATTTAACTCCCCGACATGATGAAAGTGTAGGTATTGCCTCCTAAAAGCTTATGCCACTACGTAGGAAATGTCGATATAGTGAAGTTGATGATAGGATTTAGCTATAAACAGCGGTTTAAGACCTAGCCCGATGTATGTGGTGTGGGGGCATAAGCAGCCTGCATATCGGCTAGACTATCTTTACCTTAGCGCAATCTAGAGTCGCTGTTGCCCTGCATTAATGGGTCGGATAGCCCCACCATGAATGCCCATTCGGATAGACTCCAGCCCGTCCTTTGCGTCAAGGAGACAGATGAGATCTGAAATCATCCCGATCTTGTTATTTTTAAAATCCCGACGGAATAAGCAGGCTGCGTCAAACACCTCTGCTTATTCAATTTCCACTCAACGCGCCCCATATAGTTCTTTGCGTTTGAACTAAATCCACGATATCATGAGTGTCGAATTAGCCGCTGTAAAGTCCTTGCGCGAGGTAAGTAGGCCTATTTATATGCAGGTAATGATGCGAATATCGGGTAGATACTGATGGAGGTAAAGGCGCGAACCTACAGCGATGATTGGACCGGTTTGACTGATCCCGCCGAAAGAAGACGACAGAACCGCCTGCATCAACGGGCATGGCGTAAGTGACATGCATCCGTTACCCGTTTTTTAAGCATTTGAGCCCACCTGCCCAACACGTGCTTCATGTAGCCTGTGTAGCACTGTATGGGTATGGCCCATGGGTATGGGTACGGTATCCTTGAATATGCTCCCTGTAATGGCTTTTCTGTTATTATCGTGGTGATGGGGTCTTCCCTTACTTGCCTGACTGACTGAGCTGCAGGTCGTCGACAGGCGGAGAAAGTTGCGATAGCCTCCGGCAGGCCTATCAGTCGCGAGCCTACTAGAATAGACCCAATTGAACGTCAACCAACACCAAGTCTGGGTTCAGCTGCCGTAGTTGCATTTGATGTGAGGCCCATTTCACCGATTCGAGCCAAGGTGCATAGGTTGAGCTCCACTGACATTCAGCTGAATGACAGGCCGCCATACGAGACGGTCAAGCCAGTCTGGAAAAAAACCTCATTATGAAGCGGGCTTCGCCTATTGTACCATTTGAGAGATTGAGACCGTTCTCATATTGGGATGAAATAAAGAATCGGGCTGCATCCTACCATATCACACGAGGCATCTATCGCCCGCGGCCGTGTCCCTCGATCCTCGACGGAGACACCAACTTCCAAGAGTTGAAACGACGCTTTCCGCCTGTGTTCCCCTATCTGGCCGAGGACCATGACGGAACCAACTTACCCTCCATTTTCTTTCCACTGTCTCCGGACCATAGACTCCTTGTCCTCATACAACTGAATGTCTTCCGGGCATGCTGACAAACATGGCCATGTTAAACTTGATGGATAGGTGCCGAGAGAATGCGGCATGGTTCTCTTCGCCGAGGATTTCCCCCCTGCCCCAGAAGTGATACCCCCGCGTTGCAAGAGACCTGGATCCAGCAAACCACGCCACACGACATGTGGGTAGACACATTCCCTTGTCCTAGATTGAGGGACAACATCATATCATACGATCACTTCCTCGACGAAGATGAGTTTTGCATGGACGTCATGGGCGGTCTCTTTGAGGGTTTCAACGACGTCGAGAACAACGGCTTGCTCATTTGGGGCGATCCTTGGACCGAGACGGGATGGGAGGTTACTCCAGGCTTTGCCAAGAAGTGGGGTTTCTTGTTGAAAGGATGCGATACTCTGATCGGGGCAACGAATAAATACAGAGAAGCGCGGGAGAGGATAGACTTGTAATTGAGATTTGATGATATTTGGGCATTATATACTAATCGGTTCTTATCGTTTTAACTGTATCATTTATCGATATTTATACCACCCAGCCAGAGAGTCTTATAGAGGATCTTCGCCCCACGGCCCGACTCCTGGGCCTTTGAATAGTCGTCCGCCTTTCCAGACCCAACCTATGTTGTGCTTCTCTTGCAATATCTTGACATCTTCAACGGGATTATACAACAATCCCAGGATATCCGCCTCATAACCCACCTTCAACTGCCCCGTCTTGGGCGCCATCGCCCCAACGCTCAACGGCCCATTTGCCGTCGCAGCCTTGATAGCTTCCAGAGGGCTCAGGCCAGCCTGCACGGCATAGTCCAACTCCATAGCCATATTGAACCCAGGCGGTGTGTCAGTACCAAGCGCGAGGGGAACACCAGCCTTGATCGCCATCTTGTAAGCGCGGAGATGATTGCTGCCGCACAGCTGTGCCTTCTCCCACTGATACTTGGTTAACCCTTTACCCCACTCTTGAGCAACATGTCAACGATCGTCCGTGTAGCGACGTACACGGTGCCCTTCTTCTTAATAAGCTCGATACACTCCTCATCAGCGAAAGAGACGTGTTCCACGGTCGTCACGCCCGCCTTCACGGCAGCCATTATGCCGGGCTTCCCGTGGACATGGGCGCAACGACGCGCTCCTGTCGCGCGGCCTCGCTTACGATGACCTCCAACTCCTCCGGGCTGAACTGCGCGTACAGCGGGTTATCGTCAAGCGACAGCACGCCGCCGCTCCCAAAGATCTTGATGCACTTGGCCCCGCGACGAATCTGCAGCCGCACAGGCGCGGCACTCGTCGACGCGCCTACTACAGACTCTGCGTCGATCCCCAGTGGCCCGGATGCGCGCCGATAGCCCGAAGCTCCGCTGCACGTCGCCTGCCGGGATGCTGAAGATGTCGCCGTGGCCCCCGTCTGGCTGAGACATGCGCCCGCGGAGTACACGTTCGGTCCCACGATGCTGCCGTCGTCGATCGCGCGCCCAATCTCGCACCCGTACCCGGCGACGTCGCGCAGCGAGGTGTACCCCCGTGAATGGCCTCCCAACACCCCTTGGTCAGACGCGCGCCGGCGATGGCGGGGTGTTGGAGGAAGATGGCGTTCTCGCCACTATCGCTGGTCTCGGGTGGATCGCCGCCGAAATGAGCGTGCACGTCCCAGAGACCGGGCATCACGAAGGGATTGAGAAGGTCCTGTGCGCGGCGTCCGTGTACTTATGGGGTATGTTGGGCTCCGGGCCAACCCACGCGATGAGCTTGTTCTCGATGACGAGCGCGCCATTCTTCACTGGCTCTCCGTCGCCTGGGATTAGTAGTCCGGCCTTGACGATGGTATATAGGATCTTCTTGTCGATGCGCTGGAGTCGCTTGCTTCGCTTTCCTCGTCGCGCTTGGACGTATAGCTATCCCGAATGCGGTAGAGTGGATGCGGCCGGCAGCGGATCTGGCGACGACGGCGTCGCCTGCCTTTGTGCTGCTTTTACGAGTAGACACCTAGTCATCATGAGGATTGAAATATGTGCAAGTCGAATAGTGTGAGACTTCTCGATAGATAGGTAGTGAAAGATGATATGTTTGTCCCCAGGTACTTGCGTAGCTTAACAGTTGAGGTTAGCTTCGCTATATGACGTTAGTAATCTGTACCACCCATGTGGCACAGCGTGGTTTTTTCCTAAAAAGGCAGGTATTTAGGGCGGTCTCGACTGGGTAGATCTACCCCCCTGCTGTATTCATTTAGTCGTCGCATATTAACCATCTTAAAACTAATGAATTAACAGATAGGAAAAAAAGAATAACCAGGTGGGATTGGATTAGTATGATGAGATACCTGCTCGCATGAGATTCCACACAGGCCGGAGCTTAGGCCGGGAGCTTAAGCCTTAGCTACATGATCTTAGATGCATAACCCCCAAAGACGGATGGACAAAGAACGTCATGAAATAATAATGATGACCTTGTTGAAACGAATCATTATCTTTGAACACTCTGACCCCCAGCTCCGAGGATAATTGGCTATTTATAGGTGGGTGTCGCAAGCCAAAGCGCCCAATCTGAAAGCAACGACCAGAGCACAAAGCGCAACCGGACTTCATCAACCCCCAGCTTCAGTGCCTCTAACTAACCATCTAAGAACTTGCAGAACAAAGTAGACAAGCCATCATGGCTGCTGGTCAACTTACGCGCAGCGATCGGATCAAACGACGCCGAGCAGTGCAATCAAGGTATTCTTCTAACACTGGACGGTCATTTCCCCGCTGGTGTCATGGAAATCGTAATCTTTGTTAAGTATAAGCTTTAATGGGTACCTATGCTAGTCATTAAGGAAAATACAGAATCAAAAATCGATATGGCACACTCCTTAGAGAGCAGCATTCTCCAAGCGTGAAATTCACTGGCATTCGAGGACACCTTTACAAGTGTGCATGACTCATTCCGCATCCTTTTTCATACCCTCCAAGACCCAACCAGTGCGGGGCCTCATCCGCTTCTCAGCCTCTTCCACTGACATTTCATTGAGCTGAATGTGGAAGTGAGGGCCGGGGACATTGCGGCCCTTCTCAAATCCGGGGCGGTCGAGGAGCTTGGCCATCCACTTTTGGACGTTGGGAACTCATCCATGGTCTTCAGGCCGCAAGATTCTACGAAATAATGTCAGAAGCGTGAGCCCTGCCATGCCAGACCGAACAATAGAAGAAAGACTTACTCCAAGCTTGGGCCCAGGGCCAGACGGCAATGTCAGCAACGGTGACGCGATCTCCAACAATATATCCGTGCGGGCTGTTCGACAGCTGGGTGTCCAGGACGCGGTAAAGGCGGCGGGATTCATTTATATAGCGGCTCAGAGAGTACTCGTATTTCTCGGAGCGGCGCCGAAGAAGTGGTTCGCCTGGCCTTGCATGGGCCCAATACCACCCATCTGCCACATAAGCCAGCTCACGGTCTCCCAGTGCTCCTTAGAGCCAAAAGGGTACGAGATTCTATGGTCCTTGTCGTATCTGGAGACAATGTACAGCAGTATGGCACCGGATTCAAAGATCCTAACCTCCTTACCATTCTCCAGCTTGTCGGTCAAAGCGGGAATACGACCGTTGGGGTTGAGCTCGAGGTACCATGGCTCCTTATGCTCGTGTTCGAACAACTTGACAGGGCGGACCTAGACAAGAAGAATAATGTAAGGATCTCATTATGGAGTTACGGCAGTGGTCTAACTGCGTACCTTATAAGAGAGCCCGAGCTCCTCAAGCACAATGAAGCCTTCAGGCCATTAGGAGTACCCTCGGTATAAAGAGTGATGTCAGTCTGGGTGGCCATCATGAAAGTGAGAAAGTGGTGGATGCCTTTCGGTAGGAGTTAGGTATGAAGTGTTTATCGAAACTGAGAGATGTAGTTAGACAGCGTGCGGAAACAGCACAATTTATAGTAGTTCGGAGTAAGGCTCGAGCCTATCGATGGCTGACTGGAAGAATTAACACATTCAAGTCGAGACAGACTGTGCTTGAAAAGTCACTCGATTAGAAATCGAAAATTGAGACTAGATTAGAAATCATAGCCATAATAGGAGACACGAGGTGTATTTCTGACCGTGTTTCTGCTCTCCTCATCGAACGAATGGTCGAAAGTGAAGCTGAGCATCCGTCAAATATCAAGTTCTCAACATGTCCAAGACCTGTTGAGTAATGTGGATCATTCCTCATTTGGGAGACCTATTTCCTTTTTAGATCCAGGCACCTGGTCAGCGAGAAAGGTAAGCCTTCTTAGTGGTATCATGTAGGTACCCTTTACCGCGATGGGATTCATAATCCATGACGGGTCAACCTACGTATACACTGGATGACAAATTGGGGCGCAACTTATCCATATACATAAGTAGGGACGGTCCACCACATAGCAGTAGACTCAAAATCACATTGATCATCGGTACTTGTTCTCCTGGCTCTTTATCACTTTATCCTTCCTACTTTTACACAGATCCTCTACATCTAGTTCTGTCCACGTCTATCTCGAAATGTCGGATCGACGGGTCATCGTTGTCATCGGTGCCACCTCACTTCAGGGCAGCGGTGTTGTTTCTGCTTTGATTGAGGATTCTAAGGCCCAGTGGGCCATTCGCGGTGTTACTCGAGATACGTCCTCTCCTTGGGCAGAGAAATTCGTATCCAAATATGAAGCTGCCAAGGACCGTGTAAGCCTTATATCTGGAGATGTGTACAGCGCTCAGAGTATGCAAGCCGCACTTTCTGGTGCTTACGGTGTTTTCCTCAATACCAACCAGACGGTCCATGGCAAAACTCTAGTCAAGCCCGAGGAGCAGCGTCAGGAGGTAGAACAAGGGAGAATTGTTATTGACGCCGCGAAGCATTGTGGCGTGAAGCATTTCGTGATGAGCAGCCTCCCGATATGATCAAGGCCAGTGGCGGCCGTTTCACGGACATTTATCACATGGACCAGAAATACGAGATCGAGCAATATGCCAAGAATCAGCTTGATTCTGTGACTTCAGTTATTCCAGGTACATTTTTAACTTCTTTGATCATGATCTTCATGTCGCGCATACTGACATGTAAATAGGATTCTTCTATTCCAACCATTGGTGGCCTCAATACTGTCGGCTTCAAGGTATTTATATTCCCCTTCGGCGATACCTTCGTGCCTTGGATGTCTCTAGACTGGGGACTAAATTGTTTATCATAGCCGATGGTGTCGTCCGGTTCTGCGCCCCCTTTCAGGACCTCAGAAGGCACAGTGGACGGATCCCGCCTATGATGTCGGCATTTTCACTGCCAGTACGTACTTGCTACTATGTCAATTTGTGTTTGCCTGTTCCTATTTATCTAGAGCTAGCCCTATGCAGACTACATCGCTAATACAATGGGGTAGGAATCTTCGATCTGGGAGTGGACAGACAGGGGAAAGGTCTACCCAGTCATAAGCCCAATGATCAGCATGGATGATATTGCTGCCACCTTTACGCGACTGACTGGGCGAAAGGCGGTCCACGTCCCACTTAGCACTGCCGAATGGGCAGACTTGACATCCACTATGCTCGGCCCAGCATTCAGAGACGACGTCAAGCACATGATGGACTGGGTTTCTATGGCTTCCACGGACAAAATATGCTATGGTGCTCTAGATCCAGAGGAGGATACTTCGGCCAAAGAACTTGGCGTCACTGCTAGCACTTTTGAGGATTGGCTGAAGCGGACTGGATGGACCGGACCAACCGAAGTCTACGAAGGCCTATAAACGTGATAGCGAGACAAAATCGCCGATATATGATTTCTCCTCACAGACTTTTGCAGTGACGAATCGCTCGCGCCTCAACTTTCATCACTTCTAATGTCGTAGGTTTGTAGAGATTATCGTAGTGCCGGTAATGCGGGACGGCGACGAGTACCTAATGGTGTGAGAGAGCGATAGTATTCTTGGGGTCCGTTTAGTCCGTCTAAGTGGACCTAAGCTGCAGCTTACCAGGGACCTATTACTTGATTGGGAGTAGTTCATCGGTGTCAGACACACGTTGAAGGGGTATTAGTCAAGACTCCAACCGACCTTCATATCCTCCTCAATACTCGTAATCATTATAAGCGAAAATGGTTTTAATTTTCCAGTTTCTCCATAGCGCTATAAATACAGCTACTCATCTAAATCGTTTCTGATAGCCTAGTCTCATCAGAATCTAAAGCTATGGACTCGAAGAAAACACCACTTCTCTTGTGCACACCATTGGTCCGACCCATGTCCACGGCCGTAATCATGAAACCAAAACCAAGATTCGTCAGCATATCATGCTCGACGTTGGAAGAGAACGCAGGAAGGTCCTCCGAAACCCACAGCTTGATGTCGTACTACAGTTCCCCAATAATGATGCTGAACAAGCTGCCGAGTCGGAAATTAGCCAACACAATGATGATTCTATAGACAGGCGGCATTTGCCCCCTTGGTGCGCCCTTTCTGGGATCAACATCCTTTAAATGTCCTAGAAAGCCATTGGGGCATGGACATGTTTTCAGCCTACGGCATAATGTTAATGCTGAATAAGGGGAGAAACCTGGCATCGACAGGTGAGCCTTAGATTGTCCATCTCACCTATGGCCCTTCACCTTGTACCCCTAACGCCAAGATTAGACTGTTCTACTGAGAGTTTCATACTCCCATTCGCTTTCCAAAAGTCCTTGTTCCTCCGCCATTATGGTCAGTTGATCACCACACCCGATCAACTGGCAGGAGTATCCCATGAAAAGCCCACGAGGTTTAAGGTTATGGCTCTTCAACGTTCTTTAGGAACTATTGCATGCATTGAGTCAGGGTTAGCGGGCACTAGCCTGGAAAAGCCGACCACCGAACGTATCATTCTCGCCATCATTGCCGTCATTTCTTTTAATGTAAGGGCCAATAAGACCAGCTTAGCTTTATTCTGAGAGATTCAGGCTAACTCCTATTTGAA
Organism: Amphirosellinia nigrospora; assembly: GCA_004123355.1. NCBI lineage: Eukaryota > Fungi > Ascomycota > Sordariomycetes > Xylariales > Xylariaceae > Amphirosellinia > Amphirosellinia nigrospora. Next base: position 336,897 of record SCHM01000006.1, on the reverse strand, counting down.
TAGTTGATATCCTCTGATCTTGACCAGGCATTCGTCCATATGCGCGGCTTAGAATCATTTATTGCTGCTCGGGACAAGAGCTTTTATTCGCGCGCTAATAATGAAATCAGACTCATGATATTTTGGTACAGCACAACGACATGATTTGTTCTATTCACTATATGATACTGGGGCTGACATTAGGCCACAGGGTCGATGTAACAACATCTTTACTCCAAGATTGCAGCCCGCGATTTCCGATACCATTAGATCTTATCCCTGTTGTATCTCCGGCGCTATTCTCGCATGAGCTATACAGTTACTCCTCAACAATCTGCTGATCTCGAGACTCGGGAAGGACGGATATATTGGGCATGTGTTGCTATGGATGATGGATTTGAACGCAATAGCCGCCCTCATCGAATCAGAACTATCCGTTAGAGGTGATGCTCTATGGGAGGAGTCTATACTATTAGGTCTTTGGCTCAACCCAGTAACCCATCGCTTGCTGGATAGACATACGGTCACCGAGAACTCGTCTCGACCATCTGCGATATCAGAGTCTTTGCGCCAGGGGGCCCTGCTTTGGGTTATCTGGATAAAACGCAAGCACCATGCATACCCTGGCTCTCCCACGGCAATGGTCCAGAAGGTGTTGAGCCTTCTGACGCATGCTGATTGGACGGACGTCTTGACTGATGCAGATGTATTGCCCATTCAACTCTGGCTTCTTGTTTTATGCGGTATCAACTATGACGGTCACATTGCTTCGCCAAATCCTGTGGACACAATTGCTTTACGAATGCGGCAGTTGGGGTGGAATGAGTGGAGCGAGGTGATGACGCACGTATGTCAAATGCCCTGGACGCATGCGTTTGATGTCGCAGCTGCTCATCTCGCAGAGAGGGTAGAAAGAAGCAACTTGCTATCAATTAACTAGGGAAGGCGTTACAAAACCAATAAGTCAACAACCGATATATCACGGTGATAGTCTTGAGTTGGCGTGTGTAACTATTTCGCATTCGTTCCGCCTTGAATGAAGTCCGTGTGATATTCCTAGAGATAATCTTTAATAGTGAGTGCGCTTATATAAGTCTAACTAGAAATTGACAATAACTCACACATTTACTATGACTCTGATACCTCTACAACATATAATCCTATTTACTTCTAGCCCGGCCGGAGTCATTTGCCTGCATACCTAGGCAAGTAAGTACTTTTGCGGCGTTACGAAAAAAGCAATTGTCTGGTATTAGCCCGTAAGGCGATCTACGTGGGCTGAGTTCCTTCGCCGCAGAAGCGTCTAAAAAATGCTAGGATCAACAGGGAACCAACATAAATGAGAGACGCATAGCAAGGGAATCGGTTACCTAACTGTTTTCGTATGTACGATACAGCTGCCGACATTTCTGTTTCGTAGCGATTATTACTATACATGAGAACTTTTGTATAAAGTTATAACTACTCCTTTTGAACACTGATAATAAAATAAACACTGAAATTATTAAAGTGATTGTTGGGACTAAATTATCAAAGCGCTTGACGTAATCCTCAGGTCAATATCGTACTTAACCCTCAATATAAATTTATGAGTTATGAAAAAAGTCAAAAAGTCTTAGACTTTTCGATATCAAATATAGTTATCTCAAAAGCTTAAAAACTGTTTTTTTTTCATTCTGAAGTCAATCTATTGAACCAAGATTCAAACGATAAAAGAATCCTCTGAATATAAGATAATATTAATCTAACTCACTGTATTTGTTAAGATAATTTCAACAGGGATACCCAAATAGCGGGTTGTGCGTTCTTGTCTCATAGAATACTTTCCTGCTCATGAATGAAGGAGAGAATCAATTTGAATGACATATCGTGGATGAAAGCAGTACAAATTTCTTAATTAACTGGAGCATGTGTGAGAATACGATGAGTTGCGATGAAAGAATAAATGAAACAGTGTGAGTCCTGAAGGTGTCTGTAGCTATTAACATATAAATCGATCAGCAAATGGGTTGTAGAGTGAGCGAGCACTTTTGAGTGTAACGAGCATCGGTGAAAGTTCGTGAAAGTTCCTAAAATTTCAGTGTGTGGTGCCTAAACTCCAATTGTGGATGTGGTTGGGGCACGCTTCACTTGGCTTGGCCCAATCAGATGCGCCAACGTTTCCACCACATCATAGTGTGCAGCTAAGGTTGCTCCGGATAACCTTAAAGCATTTTGGCTCGCTTAGCAGAAAGTTAAGCTGGCCAGTGGGAGAACCCGAGAGAAAATTTCATGACCACTTAGGTCTACTCTTGTCGCCCAAAAGCGTTGCGTCCCGGTGAAAATTTTCACCTTTCTCATCGACTTTTCAGGAGAACGAACGGGAAAACATGTCTGATCCCAGTGCTGCTCCCGCGCCTGTGCGACCGTTGGCGTCAGAATCTTCCAATTGGCGCGACGCCTCTAGCTGGAGGAGAGGAGAGGCACCTACGTCTTCCTCCAGACCCTCGAGGTTTACTCCAAATCGGACACCCGGCGTCTCATGGCGCGATAGGGAGAGGAAAGGGAACGAGGACGCGCAGGGCAATGGTGATAATGCTGCTAGTCGTCCCGAAGGCTCGGATTTCTTCCCAAAATCACGTCCTTACGACCGGACGAGGTCTATTAAGAGCCCCCAGAAAGATGATGACGGTGCGGCAAAAGCTATCGCGGAGGGGAGACGGATCTACATCGGCAACCTTCGCTACCAGGCCAAGCCACAGGACATTGAAGATCTGCTGAAAGCCAACGACCTCGGTCATTTCACCAACATTCACATATCTATCGATTCCTTCACCGGTCGGAATCCTAGCTATTGCTTTGTCGAGTTCCCCGATGCGGACTCTGCGAAGACGGCCATGGAAATATTGGAAGGCAAGGAGCTTCTCGGCCGTGAGGGTAAGCAGATTCTGTCATATCCAGTTCCTCAGACTTTCTCCCAAAATTATTCAATATTGATTAGAGACGTTGTAGTGAAGTGCCGACCATGCCAGCCTAAGGGAAGCGGGTCAGGAGGCAAGCCCAGCGATGCACCGAGTCGCTGGGGTCATTGGTCTAGCGAAAGGCAAGGCGATGATGACCAGTCCCGGCCAAGACATTTCGACAGATATCGTGAAGATCAAACCGGCAAGCGTCTCTACGTCGGTGGTCTACCCAGAATGCATGACCAGGCAACGAACTTTGCTGAAATGACGGACCTGTTTAAGGATTTCAAGCTGTAAGTCCTGCTTTCCTGTTTTCACTCGGACTGCAGAACTCACGCTCGAATAGCGAGGCCATCAGCAAGCGCGTTTCGGCTCATGAGAGCACGCGGGATCAACCCGGCCGCCACGACTACTGCTTTGTGGACTTCTCAACGTCTGAGGATGCTAAAGAAGCCATGGAGTCACTGAACAGGGTTTTCTTCCGAGGAGAACCTATCAAGGTGTCTGCGGCGAAGGGCCGCTCCAACAAGTGGCGGGAAGGATGAGTTCGATGACTCCAATCGACGGGCTGTCAAAGAATGAGGCGCCGAGGAGTGACGCAAGCAAGGCCCGAAACTTCTGTATTGAATTTCAGTCAAAATCTAGAGAGATAGTGATTAGTTGGCGTTGAGGGGTTGGTAGTCTCGGATAAACTATCAAAAGCGTTCTTAAAACACAGATACATCTGCGCTAGCTGGCATCATGTTTGGAGTTTGGTTCAAGCAACGTCATACGAAACATTAGAGCTATACCTACTGATTGGGGTTATGATCAATTTCATCATTTGAATGCACTATGGTTATTTCTGTATACGAGGTGGTCCTGAACTATTCAATCAAATTGGATCAATGAGTTCCACTACTCACTCATCCCATCAATAGTTGGCGACCACGACACCTGGTCAATGGAGATTGCTGCACTACCACACGGGTGCCCAATACGATGTCAAGTATCGCATCCATAGGCTGAAATTGCAGTTGGTGATTTGCTTGTGAGATTCTCGTTATTTCTATCCAAGAGAGCAAAGCACCTACGTTTGTTATCCCACTGGGGACTTTGCCGCTGATTTTACTATCTAGCTCTGTTAAAGGTATCTGTACAAAATAATACAGGATAAGGCCGATGGCATATGCATATGAGCCCCTACCACAGGGCTGCCATACTCGTGTCCTTGAGCTCGACCCCGCGCTCGACACGAATTCACCACTCCGTGGCAACTTCCGCTACGTGAACTTAGAAACCGATCCCTTTTACGATGCAATATCTTATACTTGGGGCGACCCAAATTTTACTGAAGAGATTTCGATTGGCGAGGGCTCGCGTCTGTTTATCACAGTGAATCTCCGCGACGCACTGACTCGATTTCGACACGCCACTGAGACTCGCTCTATCTGGGCCGACGCAATCTGCATTCACCAGGCGGATGAAGAAGAAAAGAAAACACAGATACCGTTGATGAAAGACATATTCCGATGTGCGTCGTCCGTGTCAGTCTGGCTAGGAAATTGTCCGTCTGGAGAAGCGTTGCTCCGTAAAATCGCCGGTTTATCACAGAGGAAGACTATTCCAACAACTGCATCAGAAAGGGGGAATAATTCCTCCATGTTGAGCCAACTAGTTTCTGTCCCATGGTTTAGCAGACGTTGGGTTATACAGGAAATCGTTATCAATCCTAACGTTACTTTCTTCTGTGGCGCATTTTCCGTGCCTTGGCTTCGAATCGTACAACTTCTGGAATTGGTGCCTGAGGAAGACCATTCCCCATTCCTTTCGCGACTTCTCAAGATGAGAGAGATGTGGTGCAGGAACAATCACTCTATCCTCTACCGGTCAAGAATCCGCACGACGGGTATTATGGATCTTCTTCCAGTTTTCTCCGATACGCTTTGCGCTGATGCGAGGGACCGAATATATGCATTAGCAGGTCTTGCTGTTGATGTAGTGTTTGACGACTATGACCCATCACTATATGGAAAGAAGACCCTTATTCGTGTCGATTACAGGCACGATGTAAGGCAAGTGTATCACGATTTCGCCCAGGCTATTAAGAATAGTTGGCGTCACAATGATAAAATCGTTCTACTCACCGAGACCGACCGGCGATCTCGAGATTCCGATATGAATGATTGGGATTCGTTTACGCCTGATTGGAGGCTTCCCATCGTGCGCTCTGACCTAGGAATGAGATCATCTATGTCGCAAATCTCGTGTCAATTCTTCGACGACAACAGCTTCCACCACACCTACTTCACTGGGGAAATCACAGATATAGTATCTGCGCCATATCCAACATACGCTGATAGCCCAATCAAGTTAGCATGGCTACGCAATATGTTTGAATCAATAAAAGAGCGCGAAGAGATCGGCCATAAGGATCTCTCCATGAACCAAACCGAGACGGCTTCGCTCTGGCATATTCTTAGCTCAATATTTAGGTTAAAGTCTCGCGGCGGTCATCTTGAGCAGTGTAACGACGAGCGCGAGTTTTTGGAAGCACTTGAAAGGCAAAAGCCCCAAAGCATCGTAGAGAACCGTTGTGTATTCACGATTGCAGTGGATGAGAGAAAGCACAAGTCACCCTTGATCGGCATTGGTCCATGTCATGTAAGAGTTGGCGATATGGTGTATTGCGCGACACAAGATACTTATGGTCAAAGTGATTATGGGCTCATCCTTCGGGAAACAAATGACTCTCGAAGTGCAATAATAGACTACTCTGGAGTGCAACAAGTTGACTTGGAGAATGAACACATCGAAAGCCGTACATGTCATTTCATGGGCCTCGCATTTACAAAGCCATATCCGTTACGCTCTCCACTGCCACATCACTCGCCATTCAAAATAAATGTAATTTAGGATATCATTTCAGCCGGTCGTTCCAAGTCAGGACATGGCGGAACGATGGCGGTCAAAAGTTTACTACGAAGTTATTAGCTCAATAGCTCATAATTGAGACCTTTTCATATCAAAGAGGCTAACGTGTGAAATGGGCCCGAGGTAGGACCAGTGGAGCTTTAGACTTCGCCTGTGCCTTAAGTCAACTGGAATCCCCGAGGGATCAACAGAGCCGCTAACTCCGAACTTAGCCACGGCGACACTACTAAATCTCGCCGTTTAGGCGACCCAGACATGGATGAGTAAGGCGAAAGCCACATTCCCTTCCATTCAAAGAACATTAGTACAGAGGTTGTGCGGCACCTGGACCTGGGAATGGAGAAAGCCGAGGACGAGAATCTTCCACAATCGTATTCATATCCCGGGTTTCCAAACAACCACATGGTTGCTTTAAAATACATTGCGGCATCGTAGCATAGGCAAACCCGCGACTCTGCTAGATGAAGAGCAAGGGTGATGAGCAACTTGAGTTTTTGTACCCTGCCAACAGGCGTGATTGCAGAGGTACGTCGCCGGAAACCATTTATCAAACGATTCGCCATCGCCCTACTATGAACTCAATTAAACACAACGTTGGAAACGAATAACAAACATTATGTTATGGCAGTAGGACTCCTATGAGGACCTGATCAATCAATTCTGAGGTTGTGACGCGAGGGGTTATAAAACAACAAGTGCGAATCTGCGACAGCTGGAGGCGAATCAATATCCGTCGTTCTGAATTGGCGAGCAGGCATGCAGGCAACCTCTTCAAAAGGAGCATGAGATGGTTGACTATTAATATTACTAGGTATATGCTCGTTTGAAACTGGTATGGTCATGATCAGCTTGGCTGCATTATTACCCCAGAGACGGTCACGCTTTCAGGTCAGCCAACGTTCCCTGGGCTAAGCCGAGAAGAGAGAGTAACTCGGATTTATCATGGTTTGTTTTTCGTCGATTGAATAACACGTCACATGTTACGAAGGCGGAGTATGTGTGTATGTATGAAGAACTCGGTATTTTTCGTGATGAGTACCCTAACCCTCTTCCGTTTTCCATGCTCATGCTATCCTTTTTATTGGCCACGCATCCGAGGCCTGGGCGACGCTACCCGACCCATGTTTCCGGGCCCATTGAGCGGCATGCTTCCACGACGAGTTCGTTGCAAGAGGGTATCGATTGGTGATGTTGGGGAGAAATCGTAATCGCGGAGATCGACGACCGATTTACCGGTACTGCGCGTAAGCTGTCAGCCATAGTCGCAACCTTTGATCGACCCGGCACGGTTCCTGATATCTTACCTTGATGAAACCAACATCTGCGGCCTTCTCTCTAAAGCATTGACGGCACTGGGTTTTCGGGTTAGGACAAGGTAATTTCCAAGGAGATTTGGAGCGGGCAATATTCACCAGGTTCAAGCCATACTTGCCTGGAATTTCATTGTATGTCAGTAAAATAGCATAGTTTTGAGGAATTATTAGGAAGACGTACGGATTAAGCCAGCTTGGTGAGTGCACACTCGGGCTAAAAATGGCGTTAGCCACCAAGTCCATCTCGCCAAACACAATGCCGTTCGCGTTGATTGGGAGCAAGAGTGACAAGGTCCTCGATCCATCATCGTGTTGAGGGAATGAAGAAGAAGAGATCAGGCGATTGAGTATCTATCGGCAACCATTCCGGATAGACAACCACCAAAACGCAGGCGACGGACCAGAAACGGAGTGCTGAAGATGTACCTACCACTGACGGGAGCCCTTGCCGTAGTTGCGGGGGCGGCTGTACCAGACGGATTCGTGAGACATGTTGACGATTCGCGAGAGAGACGAACTTGTGGTGATCCGAGATGGTTGGTTTCTGCACAGAAGTTGCGTTGCGTTGCGAAGTGCGAATGGGAGTGTAGATGGGTGGGTAGTGTATCGTAGTGGATTAGATGGGAAAAGAGTTAAATTTCTCGATTTGTGTGTGCTGTGCGAAAGTGGAGACAGAAGCATGGTACGTGCTTTTAGTGGGTCGGTAATCAACTCATTAATCTAATAAACCTGTTAGAGATATATTCATGTGCCATATAAGATAAGACAGTCTAGGTACCTATAGGTAGCCCCCCTACTTCAAACCTGATAATGGATTGCTTTATTTACCAAGTTGGGAGGTAAGTATCTCAAGAATTCCTCGATGCGAATAGTTAGGTACGATTTGGTCTAACCTACGTAAGAAATATTCACCATGCAAAACTGGGGTTTCAATGTTCTATCCCGCCTTCGGCTTGGCACAATCTCGAGCCTTTGACATCATTTGCATTCAAATACAATCTCCGGCATTTTGGCCAGTCTCTAGCAGTAGAGGGAGAAAGAATTGCTCTTGTCAATTATTATTTTCACATGTTTCCCATGACGAATCATTCGCCATTTATTTAGAAGCTGTGGATCTAAAAAGCGACGTCATGTGAATTGGCCACTTAAGGATCATAGACGCAATATCGTAATAGATACAACAACTTGTTTCTTTTCTGCGCGCTACTATTTGCTGGATGGTTCACATTTTGAACAACTCCTGATTTTAGTTTCATGCGCTGCCACTTCGAGTCCTCTGTTATTTTATGTCGGCCTACCAACTAGCTTTCTTCATTCAGCATCGATTTAGATATCCTCAGATAATCATTGCCGTTTTCATCGTCCTAATCTTTCTCCACTGAGCCCGAGAGAGCGTTTACCATCCTTGTGAAGATAACGGCTGGGTCAAACATTTTCAAGCCTTCCTGCATGACTAATCTATTACAAATATCGTAGCTGTCTGTGTGCCAAAAGTCTTCTAGATGAGGGTTAGTTGTAACTCTTCTAAAATGAGAGACGGAAACCACGTAATTCCTAACAGTTTGGACGATGCAGTACTTACCACGAAGTAAATCAGCGGCCAGCTTATTAATCATCATAAGCTGACAGCCTTCCGATGGTGAAAAGTAGGACCAGAACTTGGAAGATGCATGATCAAAGTGCGATATATCAGATGCGATGTGTTTTTGTTCAAATCTGAAGAAGAGTAGTCGAACCTATTCAATTATATAGACAGCCTTTGTGACTTGAGCGATTTTAACTGAGCTTTGACTTGTAAATATTTCGGTGGGTACTCCTTCGGCGAGTACGATGACTGTATCAGTGAGTTTTGTCGCAATCCTCTGATTAATAGCGTGAATATATTGGATATGTGCCACCATCGAAAGAGTAAACTCTTGAGACGTAATGCGAATCTCTGTTCCTTGCTCGGACAAATATTTCTCGCAACACTCGGTAAATTTGCAAAGACACTTGTCCTGGTGCTGTAGAGCTGGCACGTCAAGGTCTTTGGCATGTTTCCACGGCGTGATCGTTGCGTAATAATGCACAGTGGCACAAGCAAGTTCTCTGGGATCCATTTGAGATAGGAAAACGAGAAGAATAGATGGTTGGTGATTCTTGAGTATGTTATGCATAGCTTTGCATGATATTGCTAGGTTGAGGACGTCTTTGCTAGAATTCAGGAGCGCGAATGAAAACACCTTCATGTTCATCTCGACTGGAAGGCTGAGGAGATAACAAGCCTTCGGTACTTGACTCGCCATTTCGAATCATGTAGATCAATTGTGATGGTATAAAACGGACCGTAGGGGACATTAATGCAGAAGGGTAAATTGGTGCGGAAGCAGAAGATGTGTAGTGGGCAAAGATGTGCACGAAGAGAGACGTGGTAAATATAATATAATGGAAGGAACGTGGTCCTAAGGTCAGACTTCACGTACTCCAATACCTATAAAACTTGGTGCATCAATGTACCTGCCTTCCATGTAGGTATCTTAATAGAAATACTTATATAGTTTATTTATAAGGTACTACCTACCTACCCTATATATAGGCACCTATATAAATAGGTTGATTGAGCTACAATAACAATCAACTTGTTAGATTTGCTACCTAAGGAAGGCAGGTACAAGTTATGCAGATAAGCAACAGAAGCCATCAGTTACAGGAAGAGAAGAGATATTAGTTGATATAGCCTTGTTTATACGGACCCCCAAAGGCATAGGCTAGGATCAAAATCCGGGCTTCTAAGTTCTACTCCAAAGGCTTCATTGAAAACTAAGGTTCTGGCGTAGCTACATTACCTAGGTAGCAGTCGGTATTTATTTAAATGCTGGTATTTGAGATTACAAGAACCCTTCTAAAACAATGTCTAGCGAATGGCCCTCCTTGAGTGGAACTGCGGTCCCCTTCTTGGTTAATCTGACCTTGTTATGCCAGACAACCTCCATACCAGCATCAGTAGCACCTTGGACGTCCCCAGCACTCCCAGCAACGAATAACACGTCGCCAGGTTCAACGCCTATAGCAGCCAATACAGCCTGGTATGCGGCCCTAACAGGTTTGTAGTACCCGCTCTCCTCAGCTGTAATGACAGCATCGAATGTAAATCTTTCGCTTCCCTCGCTCGTGGACTTCTCAACCGAGCGGGCTGCCAGGTGTCCAAGATGCTTGGAGCAATTCGTTACCACTGCGAGTTTATAACCCCGCTTCCTCAACGACCGCAACACGCCCCAACTTCAGGCCACGCTGGCAGATGTTCCCATTCCCGTAGTAGCGCCTCTGGTGCCGATGGCGGCAGGCCGACATCTTTCGCCGCTTGCTTTACTAGATCCTCATAAGCAACGTAAACACCCGCACCAAATGTGATTTCAAGATAGCGACCGCGCCAGCGCCTGCCATCGGTTGAAGTGCCTGATGGTGTAGAGGCATCCCAGATATCCCAGGAGTTTATAAGTGCCGTAAGGAGGTCAAAGACGATGGCTTTGGGTCGCCAGTCTGGGCTGATGTCGCCTTGAGAAATGGACATGACCGCTTTTTCTAGTTGAAGTAAGCGCCGGTTGAATTAGGCCTCGATTTACTTCGTAACGAACAAAGTTAGACGTGAAGTCGGAAGATGACTAAGGTAGCACTATTCGGAAAATGCCGGGAATTGGAGATAGAAGCGAGGTTACATTTCCACAAGCATTTACATACATAGTGGATAAAGGAATGCTACGTCATCATGCATTCAAATCCTAGTAGTACGCATACATGTTCAATCGAAAGAAATAAGACGATTGTGGACTACGACAGAACAAAGGAAGTGAGTTATAGGTATTTTAATACGATTAGGCATGGACTGGTTTTATCTCCTAATTGTAACTGGCTAAGTTGTGGTGGGTTTTGCTGAATCACCAACTTTGGGTTAATTAAAAGTAGGTTCGAGATTCTATAGTGTCTATAGATTTCCATGCCACAAAGTTATTTATAATCTTCGGCGCCGACAAGGGGTCTTAAGAACGCTATGCGAATAAACGTATATTGTTAGATATGTAAGTTGTTTGAAAGAGGTCGTCCATTAATTGTACCTCAATCATCTCATATTCGCGTATACTAGTCGGTTCATCCTTCCGAGTCGAAATCGCCAGCGGCCCGTTCCGCTGTCTAATGCTACAGTTTTGTGAACCTGACTTGGCCAGTAATGGAATCTTTCGAAATCTGGCCCGGAGATTCTTCGTGAGACTCTCCATACCACTGACTTTATCGACTTCGGCGGCGGCGGAATTGATTACTTCAAGGTCCTCGGCATCAAATCCGTGATAGGTCAATGGAAAGCTCGATGGTTTCCATAGATTTGGCCTTCTCGACGGCAAATCCACATAGCTGTAGGAGAAACACAGCCCCGACGACCCAAGTGATGGCAGGTAAAGATAACCAGTACCATCGGACCTCAACAAATGCAATGGCAGCATATGGTTTCCCTGGCACATGAATACCATCCTGTTCGCGAGGAAACCTGCTCAGTTTACCAGCAACAAGATGAATAGTCCAAGCATGGCTTCTAGTAGCTATTGGCTGCGGGACACAGTAGGTATGTTATTGTTAAGGAAAGAGCAATAAGGTCGTATATAGGCGCCTACCTATAGAAGTAGCACCTGCCAGGCGTGTCGGAAAACATGCATATATCATATCATGCCAGTATCCTTCCGTCTCACGGGAAGCATGTACCTACATGACTTGCTATACCTACTGTCCTTACCTACCACATGTACTCCTGTTTCTCCATCTACAGTCCCAAGTCCATACCTATCATAAGGAAGCCACTTACCCACTGAAAACCATAGCCTGCTACACGTGTACAACGAAGCGTTCAAGGTGTCCACCCGGCATACTTCACAAGATGCTGTCACTTATGGGAATTGGCCTGCGCGCCTTCCTCGTGAGTCTCATCATAGCCATCACTTCAAATCGTCGTCTTGGTAAATCACTGACCGTCTTTCTGGCAGATGCTAATCGCCGCCATTGTCCTCTCTCTCTCTATCACTCTGGCTAGACACCAGGCGATCGGCGCGGTTCCTGCGGAGACTGGTTTCGGCACGTTTGTAGGAGCTATTGGGTTCATCTCTTCGGTCTTCGGTATGGCTGCTCTTTGGCTTGATCACATCGACGGCAAGCTCTTGATGGGCCTGGACGCAGTTGTGGCGTTCATCTATCTCGCCGGCGCTGTTGTAAGTTTACCACTTCTTACTATCCCCAAAACGACCCAAATGCTTGCCTATTATATCATCTTAATACTAACGCATCTCCAGTCTCTCACTGCGGCCATGCAGACCGTGTCAAGCTGCACCGCAATGGATGACCATTCTCAGTACAACCGATACATGAACAAGATTCTCAATGCTGGCTGCATTCATACTGACAAGGGTCCTCTATGCCCACAAGCAGTCAGTGACGACGGCAAGGATCTCACCGTAGGTCGCTGCGAGGCGGCCCGGGCTGACTACAGCTTCCAATTTGTCGGATTCCTCTTCGGAATGCTCATGGTGTGTCTGGGCTACATCCTCACCCGTCGTGGTCGTGGTGGCACTCCAGCTGCCAATCGGCCTGGAACTGAATATTGAACTAGGTACGCTAGGGAACTTGGTTCTGATGATGATGGAAAAGAATAAAGTTATGATGATGGCTACAGTGCCGATGTCTGTGAAGCTTCCAAGGCTAATACTTTTTATTTGGCTTCATCTACATTGTGTTTGTCGGCCCAGAGACGATTGCAATGTTGGGTGCAGTCTCTAGATAACTCATAAGATTTGTTCTCAAGAAGAGAACATAATTCAGCAACTGCACAAACAATGACCCGTCTTGTGTTTGTCCCCACTTTCTCTGCCCTTGCCATATCGCACAATAAAATTTTTGGTAAAGTTGTGTTGCGGATTGTGTGTATATTGTTCTATAGCAAACAATACCTAATCGTATAAGAGGTCGTTATATTCTATGTAGGTAGGTACTCAAGTACCCAACAGCTCTGCCTGCCCCTCCATGCAGAAGGTCAGCAAGCTATTTACTGGGGCAGCTACAACGGCCTAGACCACGTACAGCGGGGTCATCGTGGGGTAAAGTGATCATCAATCAGCCTCTCAATCCCTAACCTACCCAAGACCCTGCCAAGCTCAACCATACCTGGTCTAGAACATCACCTACGTAGCTACCTATCGACACTACTTCTTCTACTACGCCACACAGATCATCACCACTTACATACCGCTCTTTCCTTGCCCTATTTCCCTAAAGCTCGAAACCAGTTGTTGAGATGGCGACGCTACCGAAGCTTGTCAGTGCATCTGATGAGTCGGGCGTGCTCTGCGTCTACGACGACGATAGCAGACCCCAGGTCAAACACCGCAGTTATGCCCGCGAGGTGCTCGATGTCTTTTTGCCAGCAGGCTATCCGCATACCGTGACCCGTGATTACACGCCCTATCAGATCTATGTGAGTTGGGTGCTTTATAATTCCTACGCTTGCAAGACTGGCTTTTTTCTTCTCTCTTTCCCTCATTATTGCTTGGTAGTATAGATATTATTAGTACAAGGATAATCAGCATGGGTGTATTCCTTGGCGCTCACGCTAAGCTACTATACTGATACATCCCATCTCCGATACAGGACTCTCTCCAGGCCTTTTCTAGTACCATAGCCGGATTGCTGTCCTCGCGGGCAGTGCTCCAGGGCTTCGGCGTGGGAGATGCGGCGTCTTCCGCCACAGGTGCCGTGCTATTGACCGTCCTCCAGGAGTCGACTGGCCGTCTAGCTACGATCCTGTTCGCGCACAGAGTAGGCCAGGCCATCGAGCCCGAGTGCAAGTACTACCGGTTCCTCGCCGACATCTTCAACGACTCGGCCATGTTCCTCGACGTCCTCTCGCCTGCGCTCCCGGGCCCCGCCAAGGTCCTCGCACTCTGCATGTCGGGGGTTTGCGCGCGCTGTGTGGCGTCTCGGGTACGTCTGCCAAGGCGAGCCTCAGCGCACACTTCGCGCGGTCCGGTAACCTCGCCGAGCTCAACGCCAAAGACGGCAGCCAGGAGACCGTTATTAGTCTTCTCGGGATGCTGGCGGGCAGCGTCTTCGTGCGATTCATCGAGGGCCAGCTCGCCGTCTGGCTGTGGACCGTGGCGCTCGTCGTCCTCCATCTGTGGACCAATTACCAGGCCGTCCGCTCCGTGCAGATGCGCACGCTGAACAAGCAGCGCGCCACCATGATTTACACCGAGTTCATGCGCAGCGGTCGTGTACTCCGGCCCGACCAGGTCGCTGCCAAGGAGCACATCCTGCATTGGAAAGCGCCCAATACCGACTTCGCGCGCAAGCCCCCAGTGGCAGGGGAGCTCACCACACCCGATTTATTGCCGTTCCAGCACACCCAGTACGTCATCGTTACAGGAGGAAAAGGCCAGAAGATATATCTGAAGGAAGGCGCCACAACTGTTAGTGCCATTGAGGCGTGGCTGGCTGCTCTGGATGGTCCGCGATCGGCCGTCAACGAAGAGTTCTGGAAGGCCATCGCGAGCGCGGGGTGGGATCTTGAGACTGGAGCGATGGAGACTGGTCCCGCTGTGCGGATCGTGGTCGAGTAAGAATGAAACGAGAAAGAAAGTGTACGATCATGTGTATGGGAAGTAGAGCACGCAACACTGCAATGGTGGTGTTATGAGATTTGTACAGTAGAGATGCTGCCTGCATGACATGAGCAGCGAAGGAAGCTGTCTATGCCCTTCATGATATACCTAAACGCCTTGCCTTTCCCCTCTCTATTTACGGCATTCATGTCCCGCCCCGAAAATGCTACCGTGCATGCATGCATTAGTTATACAGTTTATTTACATTGCCACTCACCAACGAGAAGCGATAGTCTTGTCATTCCCTTAACAGGTGCTTAAACCCACTACTAGGCTCAGTTACTCGAGACTCGCTAGTCTACGCCAGCCCCGCAGCCCGGAATGCCCGCATCTTGACGCCCTCCACGAGTTCAGCTTGGGGCGCACGTCGAGGTAGAAGGAGAGCTTCCCATCGGCGCCGCTGGAAGGGTTCCGGCCGGCGTAGAAGTCGATGACGTACTCGATCTCCTTGCCGCAGCGGTCGACGACCCAGTCGTGCCGGTCGAAGGGCGCCTGGTAGCCTAGGAAGGTGTTGAAGCGCGCCTTGGGCGACAGCTGCGTGCTGAGGCCGTTGAAGGAGTGTAGACGGGGTCCGTTGCAGCTGTGGATAGTTAGTTTCCATCAGTGGCAGATACGAAGAGTGAATTCAAGAGAGGCGGGTGGGGGATTACCTGCTCCCTCGTATCCAAGGCCCCTCCCACGCCTTGATCTCGGCCCACGCGCGCTCGTTGACGGCGTTGTGGATCGGCACCACAGTCCGCATGTCGGCCGCCTGCGGGTCGTGGCCCTTCCGCTTCATCGCCTCGAAGAACATGCGCTCGGATGGGTAGATCCAGTTCCCGGTCGCCTTGTCGGATCCCGTCTCCTGCTCATTGTTTGCCGGTGCGTGGTCGCCGCTGCTTCCTGTCGGGAGAGTCGATGTTCGGGGGATCGTGGATACCTCGCGGTCTAGGCCCAGCTGTTTTGGAGGCCCTGGTGTGGGAATGTGTGATGGGGAGGATCTCGAGTTCGTTGTCGCGCCTGCGGAGGAGAAGAATGGGAGGTAGGAGCGCCATGTTGAGGAGGTCTGGGGTGACTGTGACGGTGTTGATGTTGATGGAGCAGGTTGGTTCAGAGGCGTATTCGCTGTCGCTTCTGAGGCGGCGCGGGCTTGCTGCATCCACACCTCGCGCGCGCCATGGTCGACAGGGCAGCTTTCCGCGTTCTTCGTCCTCGCATCGACCGGCGGGACCGGCGGGTGCGATGGCGGAAGGGCTGTGTCCGGTGATGCGGCCTTGGCCTTCTCGAGCCAAGCCTCCCTGCTCTTGTGGTCTACGGGACAGGTGGCCGGTTGTTGGGCATCGGCGGACATGGTGCGGGCATGCGGAGAAGACGAAGAAGCGTTGTCGTGTCGCCGGTAGTCGAGGAATATCTGGTCGATGATGTCGTGCAGCATGGCTGGCTTGGCTGATCAACTTTTCTGATGGTAAATTCTGATTAGGTTAGTCGTTGCTTTAGTGTAGATCGTTGAGCTGCGCGGCGCGGCGCGGCGCGGCGGTTGTGCAGTGGGACCAGCTTTGCCGCTTTGGAGTTTTAATTGGTGTCTCTTTGGGCTCGGATCAGGGGTCTTGTCTCAATTGATTACTGTAGTGTAAGTACTCAAGAGGTTCTTGGAAGGTGTAGAATCCTCTGTCCCGTGCTTGATTCTTCTTTTATACGCTTTGTTTCAAATCAAAAATTCGATTTTGTTCATTGACTGCCCTAGTGTGTGTATTCGCGAAAAATATTGCTATCCTTATTCACTAACTTTTCTTCTCCGAGATAGGTCACCCCTCATAGACCACTCCACCGAAAACCACCCGTACTTCATTAATGCCTTATTTTATTTTGAATTGAAACCCAGTCCTACGCATTGATAGATACTAGAATAAGTTGTCGTTAATTAGCCACGAGGGCAGTTGCTATTATTCACAGTAGAACAACACTGTGCTTATTCGCTAACTTATAAATGCCTTCTTCTGCCACACCCGAAAGGGCTCGCCACAAACGCTTGTTGAATACGTAATAATTATAAACACTCGACTTGAGAAGAAAAACTGCGTAGTCAGAACACTCAGCAACGCCCTGTTCATCATCATATTAGTGGGCGGTTCGATGAGCTAACACCAGGGCTGCTAATCATCCAACTGACTTACGTCAACGTAGGCATGACGATGTGATAGCACAGAATAATTCGAAGAAGAAAACTGGGATATGGGTGTGAGACTGCGGTACTGCTGGATCTTGCAAATTAAGACGGCGGGCGAAACTCCATTCTACAATGCAGTGACGTCAGAATAAGATTCACTGGCTCGCTTATGGTGATCATGGCAATTATTGATGATGTCGTAAGTAATGTTATCTCTGATAATCTTTGTACAATTTGAAAAAGTGATGTATAAAGTGCTAATTGAGGGAATAACACATATTGAAAGTGGTAGAGTGATACCGATGATAAGTACTTAGGCATGGTGAGATAAACTGACCTTGGCGCACAACGCCTAGAAACTTAGACGTTCTGGAAGCAGGGGTTTGTTTGCTTGATCAGGTTGGGCGACGAGAGCTGGAAAGCCGTATTCTTTTGGCTGGGCTCTCGTCGTAGAAGACAGCATCCGGTAAGCAGACTCGAGGTTTCTCGGGCACCTCTGGTACAAATATTTCTGGCGTCACATATGTTTCTAGTCCCTCGGGCTCTGGCCCCAGCGATGGTAGTGAATCGTATGATCCTAGGTCAAGCGATTCCCCGATTGGTCTGATTGGAATGATTGGTCTGATTCCCCAGCTTCCTCGGGCTCCTTTGGTTCATCAGCTTCCTCGGACGACTCCTCTGAATTCTCTAATCCCTCAATGTCCTCTGGTCTCTCAAGTTCCCGAGGTCCCTCGATTGCGCCTTTGGCATGTCCAATTGCGAATTGGACCGTCTTTTTGGATCTCTCAGGTTCCCGACGCTTCTCCGGTATGCCAGAAATCTCGAGCTTCTCAGGCTTCTCAGGTTTTTCAAGGATCTTCGGTAACTCAGGTATCTTGAACTTGAGTGTTGTAAACTTGACACGTTTCACACGCCTCTCCGGTGCATCAGGTTGGGAATTCATGGGTCTAAAAACTGATGCGTTAGTGACTATCATATATAGCCTCAAGAAGTTTAGAAGGCAACAAGCATTGAGCTGGATCATGGCTTACTGGGTAACGCAGACAGTGATGGTGACAAACCTTTTTCGTCCTTTAGTTTCGTATTTCAAGCGTTATAGATGCCTCGCATGGTCCCCTGCCAAAGGGGCTGCTCCCAGCTGCCGTTTTCCAATAGGGCATGATGAACCGCGTGACAAGGTAATACGTAAGAGGGAGGATTACTCCCATGAAAGGAGGCATGGTTATTACGATGAAAATAAAAGCAACAAATTGGATGATAGAAGCCATTTTAAATGATAGTGATAGGACACTCAAGATTTGTCGTAGGACTGAGCCAGATGTTGAAGGAGCTAGAATTTAACAATCAGAAACCATTTCTGTCCCCGCCCCCTTTCTTGCGGAATCACCATTGGCGAAGCCATTGGAGATCACAACTTACTGGCTTATACACCTTTTCGTCGATTATCCTCAGTAGTTCGTCTCGTTCTCGTCGGAACTCTCTTAGCTCTTTCTGTGTTTGCCGGAATTTTTCCAGTTCCTGTTGTCTGAGTCGGGACTTTTCTTGTTCTTGCTCTCGGATTTGGTACTGTTCCAGTTCTTGTCTTTCTCGTCGAGGATTTCCCAATGCTCCTCGCTCTCGTAGTAAAGTTTCTATTTCTTTCAGGTCTCGTTGGTACCTTTCATCTCTCTCCTGTTCCCTTTGGAAGGCGGTTTTTGGGGCCGTCTGCTTTTCCTCTTTCTGAAAATT
The DNA here is from genome assembly GCA_004123355.1 of Amphirosellinia nigrospora. Taxonomy (NCBI): domain Eukaryota; kingdom Fungi; phylum Ascomycota; class Sordariomycetes; order Xylariales; family Xylariaceae; genus Amphirosellinia; species Amphirosellinia nigrospora. The sequence goes on along the minus strand of SCHM01000006.1, from coordinate 318,203 downwards.
TTCTTTGAAATTTAATGCTTGAACTCTGAGATCATGATATGCGGTTTCGAAATAGACTACTTTCTGGTATACCTTTAGCGCTCCCAGGACAACGTGAACAATGATATAGAGGGAAGCGGGGAGGATTGCAAGGACGGCGAATGATTTCAATATGAGGGGCATCTTGGAGTGATAATGGTTGCCAACTCCGTGCGAGCGAGTCAGTAAATGATTATTCCCCTAATTGTGTTGTGTTCTAAGGAATCCCCATCGACGAAGTTGTGCGAGATCATGACTTACTTAGTGATACGGAAGTCCCCCAATCTCTGTTAATATGGACTCTTCCTGTTCAAGTTCGAGTTCGAGTTTTTCCTGTTTGAGCCTTAGGAGTTGAAGTTTTGATACTCTGATCAACTCAATCAAGTGAAGAAGCTCGGATATCTCTTTCTCTTCAAAATCTGTGCGTTGTTGGATTGCAAGTCTTTGGATTTGGAACTCTTCAAGTATTTTTTCTTCTTCAGGATCCGAAGTGAATTTCAGAATAAGAGAGGTAATAACCGATATAATTATAGCAGGGGCAGACAATCTGAATAGGGAATTCATTCCAAGCTACGGTAGTGCAAGAAGCGCGATGAAAGAGAATAAAGCATGGATGGTTGGGGGATCATTTGTTGGGCCAAGAGGAATGACGTTTGGGGGGTGGGGGGGACTGAAGAAAGTTCATCCCGGCTTATATAACCCTGATAATGAGATATTATGCTGCAGCAATCTAAAGCCATGGAAATAACCTTGAGGGGGGTATGCACAGGTGGACTTTGTGTTGGGATCGCTACTTCTGCGGTGTTCTGCCTAGAGTAGGTACTTTAGGTAATCAACGTCATACTACGATAAGGTTTTTTTTTTGGTAAATGTGCCTAAGTAACGACGACAAGTGTCGATACCACAGAATCTTATTGACTGTTTTACAACAGGATAGGAGACGACGTGTGACTGTGCCTCCTTGACTACGGCTTGGCTTACTGGGTTAAGTGAGAACATCCAAATATTAGACCAGACAATCGATAATTGAGTATCTAATGGAGATATGAATTACTAACAGTAAAATAAATACTTCTATAGATTCTAAATCCCTACCGCTAAGCAGACAGCCTAGCGCTTTACATAACGATTATGAATGTGCTTGCAACCACAAAGAGACCAAGTAGACCGCCTCCAAACTGCACACTTCCAGCTCCGCTGTCCCCATCACCCTTCGCACTATCATCACCACCATCTCCACTACCCGTAATATTGCCATTGCCACTGCCGGTATCATTATTCTTACTGCGGTACTCCAAGGAGCCCCTGCCGCCAGTCGAGTTAGTGACACAGCCAGAATCGCCCCAAACCGCGTCCCTGGCATCTGCCCAAGTGCTCGCGGGATCCGCGATGTTCTTCGCCGTATAGAACAACCGACAGTCAGAGGCTTGGTAGTCGAATTGCAGCGGCAGGTGATCGGCGCCTTCCTGATACGCGTTTCGGAGGTTGAAGCCTCCACCGTAGACAATCAGAGGAAGGCTACCGACGCCGATCGGTAAGACATTTTCGGCAAGCGTAAATTGTGCCTTCGTGAGCAATGATGGGTCTTCGGTCGCGAGCGATGATGCGACTGATACGTCGTTATCGATATCCGAGAATTCATACGCTTGGGCGCCTCTCACGCCGCCCATGACTTGCATCGGTTCCGTGCGCGGCCGGCCACCGAAGGTCAGAGCACGAACGCCGCCCACATTCGTCATTAAATTGACGAATGTGGTACACGTTGAGGAACAGAACCCGTCGTCACGATCAAGATGTCCTCTGGCGCGTATGGTTGGGTGTTGTTGATGGGGATGCCGCCGAATCCCCGGATTGGGCCATCGTTGGCGCTGAGAACGGACAAGAGGGTAAAGTTGAAGTTGGCGTAGAGAGAGGTGACGTTGACACCGAGCTGGATCTCTCCGTTTAGGAAGTCCTCGACGGACGCAAACCCCGCGTTCTGGTGGGATTCACAAACCCCCGGACCTTGAAAGGGAATAGTCCGGTTTTCGCAGCCGGCACGTTCTGGTTAACTAGTGTAAGGAGATCTGAGCCATCGTGACGGCGAAACCGGGTGGCTGAATATGGCAGTTTAGACGGGAAAAAGAGTTTGAAAAGGTCAAAAGCGCGGGCAATGTCTCCACCAGGGTTCCTGGAAAGGTCGATGATGAGCTTGGCGCTCCCGTTGGCAATGGCTGTATTCACGATCTTCGTAGCTGTTTCAGCGAAAATGAATCCTGATTAGCTGGGAAGCCCGCGCCTCCTGCAAAAGTATTAAACATGACGTAGTATTGGCGTCGAGCGAATATCCACTGATCTGGTTGTATGGCTCGCGGATAGCAGTGTGGAAATCCCACGGACCAGCTGTCGCAGTAGGACTGATGTATTACTATCGCGTTTCGTAGGTGTTCCTCGTCGTGAATTGTTCGGGTTATCCGGGATGCACACAGTTCTGAAAAGTGATGTAGCCGATGCCACACTGGGAAAGTCGTTGTACTGCGACCGTGGCAAGGCTAATTGTTGAGCCATTCTTGAATTCAAGAGTCGTATTATCTACACCCGGCCAGATTCCGCATCTGACGTGAAGGAGCCCCAAAGTAACAATTCGTTCGAACCGACACTAGCTACTGCTGCGGCCGAAATAAAGAGTGTGTTCCATCGCGCATCCGGGTCCTGGTTCCTTGCAAATCGGCAATGCTCCCTAGATATTCTATTACATCTTTACCATTAACAGTCGTAACTGGAGAGGCACTGGTGCTTCCTGACGCTAGAGCCTGTAAATCTGCTCCCACAAAAATTTCGGTGTTTTTCGGCCATCTTCCGAAACAGAAACGAGACCGATCTCTTGCCGTTGGAAAGCAAATGGTGCAAGCGAGCAAGGAGAAATGAAGAAATGGCCATCATTTGCCGACCTGACCAAGTTCCCGATGTCGAGATCGAACTCATACTGGTTCGTGTAGGTAGTGTTGCTAATCTTATCTAGACCTCCTAGAATATCGACGGCATGAGATATGTATGTATCAGGAGGGCTTTTGAGAACTTCCAAGGTGGACTGGAATTGAATATATTTCCTAATTTCGGTAAGAAAATTGCCAGCTCTGTTTGCATCGAATGGTAGAGATAAAAGACAGTTAAGTGCTGCTTCGCCGTCAATAAACCCCGAGGAGCTCTCTTCCACGAGCTGCATCGCTATAGAACAGTTGTCTCTCGAGGTTTGACGGATTTAGGCCTGCGGCCCCGGCCAACGGGAAGAAAAGAGTGACTAAGGGTATAAACATGATTAAAAGGAGCGTGAGGATTTCGAAGGATATAGTCGCTATACCACACTAAGTCATCTGGTCGTCGGCACCTCCTAAACTCATTTATAAAGGTACAAGTTCACTTATTGTTCTTGTTTGCCTGGTAGTAGCGTATAATTTCATCTTATCAAAAACATCATGATCGTAGACTTGGCAAGAATTTTTCTGGGGGTGGTATCTGAAGTTTACCGATGGTGATGCAAATGAGTTAGCTTGGGCTGAAGACTGAGACCGCGGTTCCTTCTGCCAGGAGGCGTTATGCCCTGGTTTCGAGTTTCGTCATCTCTGCATGAATATACTATGTAAAGAGGATGGCAGGGACATAGAGCATTTAGCGAAAAGATAGCGAAAGAAATTAACCCAGCTACCGTTCCAGCAACACGGATTTGGGTAGAAGATAGGAAAACACGTGTTCATGCGTAATCACTAGGTAGCATTGAGGAGACCGTAACGCGTCATCATAGGGAAGGCAAAGGGTTGAGATGGGTAGTATCCCCGTCAGAGCCGGCACGCGTGTAGGCCGGTGAAGGTGCTTGTTTCATACTTTTAATAAACACCAATTTGGGGACACGGGGGATTCCCGAGGTTGGAGCTGGATACTTCCGTATCAGTGTCGTCTCAGCTGCGTGAACTGCAGGGGCTAAGAGCTTAGCGCGCGCTACAGCGATAAAGTGCGGGCAGGTTTGAGTTGACGCTCATTGTAAATATTGACTAAGTTGCTGTTGACTACGCGAAGGTTTATTATGGTATAGAGTTTACCGTCGGAGATTCCTTTCTATCAACACGGCAGACAATAGAAGAAGTCCGGATACGCGACTTTTCGTACAAAGTCGCAGGATAAATCGAATAACTGTGAACGGCCTTAGTGAATTGATCGCGTAGTGTAGATGTGACGAATCGCCCCGCCTTCTCAGCCCAGAAACCGTCAGATCTCATTAACGACAGGGTCTAACAACCGATCAACTGGTAAGCCTATTGCTTTTCCCGAGCTCTTAGCCCCAAAAGCCTCTTCGCTAATAAACAGCCTTGTCTCTCACGTTGAAGAATCTTGAGCCGATTACCAAAGCCTAAGATAATAACGTGTACGACAAGCTCTCCCACGTCTATTACAAGTTCTCGTGTTCCCAAAACTCAAAATCAGCAACGAACCGTCATGTCAAATGGGTTGGCCTATGACTTAAATCACAAGCTCCGAGTTTAACCTCCCTAGGAATTGTCATCTTTCATCAGCATGTCATCCATTTGTGTATAATGAAGAGCTTAGCCTTCTCAGTAGTTCTTCAACCATTTACTTATACCAACGCAATCGAAACCTTCTAACAGATCCATATCAATTGGGATCTCACATTCTTCCGCCCCTTTCGGTTACCGAGTCGTTTAGTTTTGTACAATGCTAGATCTCATCTCCAATAGTATCGTAGTAATTACGGCGGTTCTCCCGAAAGTATTCGCGGGATCTACTGGAAACAGCGGGTACGGATCGGCAAACGGTCCGCTATCAGCCTCCAATATAAGGATGTTGATCTCTAGGTTAGCACATCAAGATCGGGTTATCAGCGTGGGCCCTAATAGTCGTCCAGCACAACCATATCGTTTACTACTCTGACGGAACATCCCGCCTATATACTACATAGTACGCCAAAGATGTCACCTGGCTTGTCATCTTGCAGTGCGGCTTGGCTACCCGACCCCGATTAAGCTAGTATTGCGGTGCCAAGCTAGCCCTTGTGGGGATACTGGAGATAAACGATCTTACTATTAGGATAACTACTTGGAGGAGGGACTTTTGCGGAAAGGCCCTCGACTTGAATTCGCAGAGACGCTCCGGTATTAGGAGTTGAAAGGGACGGAACCCTTGACTAAGGTAGCTAATGCAAGCGATGTGGAGTTGGAAAGCTATGAAGGTCGAGACGAGTGCTTATTGAACGAGTTAATTGTTGGGGGGCGGGGTTCGGTCAGCAATGGGACGAGAAAGCTCTAGACTGTATGCTAATGGACCTATAGCATGTGTCGATGCATCTCCGATTCCGAGCACCTTGCCTTACCCTTGTAAGCGTCGAGTTCCTAACACCATACACGAACCACAGACTAGTATGTATGGCACGTCTAGCTCGACATAATTAGCCCTGGCACTAGTCTTGAAGAAGACGATCGCTGCTCGCAACATCAACACTACCAACACTAACCCCACCAACAACATCGAGACCGCATACTCCCACCAATGCCAGCCGGACTAATAACACGAGAGATGCGTCGGAGAGCGGGAAGGATCAGAACCAAGAACCAAACCGAGGTCATAGGGGACGGTCCCGATTGGATACGTCTCGAGATAGTTGACTTAGTGCACGGTCATGGCGTCCGGAGGCCTCGTAATCCGTCTAGATTGCCACAGCCAAGCACCAATAGCACTTGTTATCGATCCTAGAGGTATCACCGGTTCGAAGATGCCGTTGATTTAAGAAGGGGAGGAGGAGACGCGGAATATTCATGTGCTTCTCGCCATCTCGAGTTCTCTACACGTATTTCCCAGTTCACATACACGACTTCACACCTCGCCTCAACCCTCCTCGCAGTCCTCCAAGTAAACAATGTGAGTCTCACTACGACACTAAGTCGGCCAACTCCCCACATGTATCAATTATTCTAACGCTATTGCGAAGATGTGTGTCATCTATACCACCTACTACAGCTGCGGCCATGTCCGAGGCACGCGGAGAGAGGCCTGCCCCAGGCGGCTTTCTGCAACCCAACGCAGGAAGATGGCGACACAAGTATCACGACATGCGGCGCTTCCACATGCCATTTACTGCCGCACTAAGTTCCACCATGCCCGCGTTTCCCAGCCGGCTATCGCACTCTGCTGAAGCCGGCGCGGACATCATCGCGGGCATGGGGAAAATATCACCAGCGCCGCCATGGTACGCAGCATGCGAGCGCGAGAAGGAGCTCAACAACTGCCTCAACAAGCGACTCGGTACCATGGCGATAACTCGGACCCCCTGCATCATTCACATGGGGCTTCTGGGGCTGTCTATACGAATACGAAATAGAAGCTCATCACGGCGCTCATATCGCCGTCTGGAGACGGAGTCAATTGGGTATTGGCTCCCGTCAGTTCCAGATGATCCCAATTGTTTAGCGCTTATGACGGAAACGGATTTATTTTGGTCCATACTATTTGTCGTTGAATCAGCATGTTGAAGACTCTCGATTTAGACCTTGGCTGCCAAGAGCTTGTCGATAAGCCAGCTGAGGGTGGATAAAGGCCGTCCTTCTTGCACGAAGGGCTCTAAACACCTCCGTATGCTATTAACGGCAACACGTGCTGTACTCTCTGTTATATGGAAGTAGCGTCAAACCAAACACGGATCATTGAATGGAATTGGGCTGGGAAAGGTGTTGGTACATCTCTCATAGATATTACGGCCAGCTTAATATACATTCCCAAACCCATATTCCCCACACTTTTGAACAACTTTCGCGAAGCATCATATATCCCATTGCGTGAATATCCGAGCTATATTCTTTGTCGGCATAACTATAATATGGCCTACTGCCGACTCGGCCGTTCGGCCCGTTCAACTCGGCTCGGTCGGAGGCTCCTGCTTCTTACTAACCTAATATTCTCACTCACGTTCATGTTCAAATTATCTCGAGCTGGCACCTAGAGTGGCGATTTCAGTTGGTAGATACAGCAATGTTCCCACAAAAAACACTGGATGTCGGGGACCTCGCAAGGGTAGGGTTGGACACCTGTTCTTGCACGGAGAACCAGTGAAGCCGTCTCGGTGGGCTCTATGTGGCTATATGACTATATACAGAGAGTCTCCTTCTCTAATCTAGTCCTTATGCCTAGATCCCTGTTCCTAGCACTTGATCTGAATACTTCTCCTCTCGCTGTGCCAGGTGAGCTGAAAAGTTCCGAGAGCTTATGCTACGTTTTCTTCTCTCTCCCAAGACATCGGCCCTGTGTTCCGTAGATGTTTTGTTACGGTAAAGACTTACGATAGCAAGACCGTCCCGAAAAGCGCTCATGGAGCTATACTAGTGATTTCTTAAATTCTGGCTTCAGATTGCCCCATGGTGCATTGACCTGTTAAAGGTCGCCTTAGAGATATGTCGACCATTCCAACTCCCGCCGTACAGTACAGCTTTTTACTTCCCAGGTCTACTAGCAGTGCCTAGCTTTGGAGCCACCATCAACGAGAAATATGATCGGTCATGCTGTACATCTGTTTACTCGAAATATTGCCCACCCGAATGTCTGGCAAGCGAGCTAGATATACTTCGACTGCTTCTTACCAGTCTTACCTGGGTTTACTACCCTCGGGCTACATTTACAGGAGCGAATTGACAGTCATTGGATTAGATGCAATTACAGCCCAACTCGTTGACGTGTTATCCGGAATTCTACAAATCTCCGCAAAGCTATTTGTTTATTTTCTGGAGATTTTAGATGATGTTGAAATGTGCCACACGCTTAGAAGGCGAATGGTCCTTCTTGTGAATTCAATTACAGGCCGACTTTGGCTCGCATTTCAGACAATAAACTATGGCATACTTTGCGGAGTTGATTATTATGTGCGAATTCAATTTCCCAATACGTGATATATCGACGTCAATAACTCGCAGCATATTCGATGAGTTGTCCGTTGGGTTACAAGGGGCCGCAGAGATAATACATTGAACTACGTCTACTTCACTTCATTTTAGATTCTGGGATGACTTATGGATTGGCATAGGACTAGAAAATATGCTAACTAACTATCTATAGTCCAGTTGGCACGCGTTTCCCCTTCCGTTGGCTTTTTACACAACGGTGGTACTATACGAGACTACTCCTTGCTTCAAGGGATGTATCTCACTGGCTTAATGTTGCACTGTCAGGGGCCCTGTGATATATATGCTAAGGCATTTCTACCTGTTGTTGTGCGAAGGCCTCTGAGACTGCCTCCATAGACATAACATGGTTATATACAGATAGTCCCTTTGCTCAGGTGAAGTGATGCAACTTCATGACATGGGCTTCTCACGTGTAATTTGCAATAAATTTATCATACCTATTGGCGCATATCACTCTTGTTCAAGTTTAATTCATTACATTTCTCCTCAGGCATACACGAATTTTCGACGGTAGAAAAAGGTGCGGTAGAGCTTTTCAGTACGGAATTAATAATGTTCAAATAATGACATGCGTTAAAACTATAATGCCAATATGCTACTTTTCCTCAGCTGGAATGAGAAGTAGGAAAACTACCAGCCTATATGTAGATGTTCGGGTCCTTATTGCGCATTAAACGAGGATCTTGATGTAGGACGATGATTCACTAACGTAAAATAATTTATGAAAGAAGGAAATTATAAGCTATTGATTGCTAGGAAAGATAGCATGGGCTTGTGGCGTTCGAGGCAAACTCAACTCAGGGATTGTCACAAGGTGCGCCTGGGCTAGGCACAAAAAAGGGACTTTTGTATATAAATAGATTAACTCAGGATGGTCAGCGTTTGAGTAACAGGTGTTATCATTTACCTTGAGCATGGAGATCCAGACATCAGCAAATAAGTTCAAGTGTTTATTTTACGACAGTTTCATGCGGGGTTCACGGGGAATCTGTATTCCGCTCCTGCAAGTTTTCTTGACGGAAGATCAGGGTGATTGTACTTATGTAAGCCGGAATGAAGAAACTGGTGTGAGACAATTGCACTAACATGTCAGGCATGATGATCTCACAACTACGCGCGTCCGTCTACGAACCTGCGCCCCTGACTGAATGAGGGCAACGAACGTCTTGTCAACTCACTCATCTAATACGATTACTCACACCAGAGCGCTATGACGCTCTTGAACAGACTTACTTACACACGAATACCTCAACTTGCATTTATGAATGAAATTCCACGTTCAGCATAATACGGCACATCGAACCGGAATTGAGGTATAGACACATTTCTTTTTGGAACTAGGTATAAGCAAAATGATCTCTCTATATAGGCCCGCTCACGTAACTCATTCTCAAGTCAATTCTTATGCGAGGTGCTGCTCCGTCTTAACGGGACCCTCACCGACACCCGTCTGTATGATCCTGCTGACACCACCCTGGACCAGCGTAGCAACAGCCTCTTCAAGCTGTACAGCGCCGGAAGCGTATGACTTGGCCTGATCCTTCCACCCATCGGTGCTAGGAAGTAGGCTGTAAAAGGTACCCACAACAGAGGCAGTGTCCTGCTCAAGGTAGTACACGACGCAGTTCGGGCCAGCATCGAAGGTGTACGCGGCGATAGTCTTGCCAGCAGCGGCGTTGATGGCCTCGACGGCACGGACGGCGGCCCGCGAGACGTCGTTCATGTAGTAGATGGGCGGGTAGGTGTCGGCACAGGTCGAGTGGAACGAGTTGGAGTCCTTCATGTGACCTCGGCGAACTTGGCGAAGTCGCGCGCGGCAACGGCCTCCTCCATGAGGGTCATGTGCTTGGGCACGACGTGCTCGATGCGCTCCTTGAATAGGTCTGACGTCGCTACTGTCTGCTGCATGCCCGATGTCGAGCTGACGCCCTTCTTGGCCGCCGAGGCGACGAGCACTAGAGCCCGCATCTCCGGCCACGATGCGGGAGCGACCTGGACGGCCTTGGAGTCAAGTCCGTCAGCCTGTGATCCCATCTGCCACGCCACGTACCCGCCGAACAGACTACGGCAGGCCGAGCCGCTGCCCTGCCGCGCGATCAGAGAGAGCTCGGTGGGTGAGTTGGGCAGCTGGTACAGGTCGGCGATGGCCCGGACGAGAGCGGCGAAACCAGCGGCCGATGAGGCCAGACCGGCGGCGGTGGGGAAGTTGTTCTCGGAGACGATGCGCAGGGGCATGGAGGAGAGTTTGGGCAGCGAAGAATCCTTCTCCTCGACGGCAATACGCAGAGCTCGCAGCTCGCGCAGGCACGCCTGGGTGCGGGCCCCTGAGATGTCGGAGGGCGCACCGTTGAGGGTCAGGCTGTCTTCACCTGTGTAGGAGCTTGAGCAGGTGGCGGTAGTCAGGGTTCTCAGGTCGGCCTGCGACAGCGTGACCGAGAGCGACGAGTTGGTGGGTAGATTTAGCTTCGCATCTCGCTTGCCCCAGTACTTGACGACGGCGATGTTGACGGGCGCCGTCGTGCTTGCTCGGTAGATATCGGCCATTGTGCTGGTTTTCCTTGCCCTTTTAGCTCTCCTGTTGTTTTGTTTTCTATGTGGTGACAATGGCGACGGCTTCACTATATGAAGAATAAAATACTAAGAAAAGCTTGTGGGAAACGGGTGGGTTGGGAGTATTATTAGTAGGAGCCGTAGTCAGCAATCAGCATTTGATATTATACACCGGTCTTTTGGAGGGGCTTCAACTGTTCAACTAGACGAGGGGTATCGATGGCGGGGTCAGCGCAATCCTCCAGGGGGAAATTGTGGTCGCAAGTCTACCCTATCAGGGACTGTCGCTCGCCGCTAAGCTGAGCTTGGTACCGCGCATTAGCGGATAGCCAGGATGGGTGCAATTCCACACTGGATTCCACCGGCCTGGGCTGGCACTAGCCGGACTGGGGTGTAGAGCGGTGATATCGGCCTTGCCAGAACGGGAGCTTCCCGACCTCATTTCGCCATGCTAACGACGACAGCTGACAGATCACGACACACAGGCTGAGACGAAGGATTACCAACTACAACTCCAGAATCCAAATTGTTAATGGTCAACCCAGTATATATGCTGCGTTCTCATCAATAGCATTTATATTTGGCAACTACTCTAACTCGAATCTATATCCCTGCTCAGCCTTACCTGCAGGTGAGTGGGAACCGGGGAGTCTTGTTTGATTGAACTACCCCAAAGCCAAGAGCGACGGCGGTCGTGTCTCTCAAATGGACATGAGAGGACAGGAAGGGATGGGATAATCAGATTGTGACATCTTTTCACTATCACAAAAAAGTCACGGCTTCAAACAAGAGCTCCGAAAGGCTCAACCAAATTACGATGATGACAAGTGTTTACTCGCGACTTATAGCTAAATTAAACTAACTTCAACAAGAAAAGAGTTCCCTTTTGTTCACTTCAACCGACCCATTCTATTAAAAATAAGGACGACCCATTGACTTCATAACCAGTCGAACACAAACTCCTTACTAGTATTTACCGCATATATGCCAAACCGTTGAGACGAAGCATCCTCCGGGGTGCTAGTCCACCATCCCAGGCGTAGTATATATCCACCGCCTACTGCTGCCAATATCTTCTCGTCCGGTGGCAATTGTGCGTTCTCGGGGAGCATGGACGCGATATTTCCATCTGCGACTAGCGCGGCCATTCGCGATGCTCGTCGGATTCCGCGAGAACAGCTTCGTATTCTGCATCAGCAGCCGTCCGGCCACAAAAAGCAGCAGCGTCGCGACGAGCAGTGCTTCGAGTACGCGCGTCGTCGTTGGGTCTTGAGCGAGCCGCTGTCGACCGACGCTGTTGCGTATTGTGCCGTCATACTTGATGGCATCGTTGGCAATTCTCGTGTCAGTGGGCGGGTTCATGAGTGTCGCGTTCGTCGCATTCGCCGGCCCTCAAAAACCCTCGCTCAGAATCTGCGCGCGGAGGATGCCATGCTGTGATACGATCGCCTGTGCGACGGCCTCGTCTCTCTGCGGATTATCTAGGTCGGCCAGAGGCGTCGCGTATCGCGACGTCGTGAGCGCGTCAAAGAACGGCCATAGATATGTTCCTGGCGCCTTGACTCCCGCTGCCAGGTATTGATAAGGGCTGAGCTAGTCTTTGGACTGAGATGCGTTACCGGATTGTACGTTCACAGTTGATCTTTGTGCAGAGTCGTTGAAACGACGTGGGGTGAAGGGTAGATTAATTTACAGTGAAGGCCCCAGAAATGATGTAAATACATCAACTGCACAACAGCCATATACTATCATTTACTCGCAATGCAGCATATAGGGCAACACTTGATCTAGGTTATCGACCCGATCTCAAATGATAGTAAGTCTGTGCTTTGCTATTTCGAGCATTTTAACTCCCATCAATAAATACCCGCGCTTGATAACGCGCGATGTCTGTTGCTCTTCGAAACCTTTGGTAGATTCCTGCTCCGTCATTTGATAGTTGCCATTTGCTCCCTGGCTTATCTTCCGCATGAAAGCTGTGTCTCTCGTTACGCGGAAGTTGCGCAAGAATACCTTGACATCTATTATAATTTCACTTTCGAGGCAGAATGGAATTACTCTATTCATTAGTCCCTGTGAGTATGCAAACGAGAATGTTCCTACCTAGCTGCAAGGAGTTGATGACGCGAAGGTAAGAAAGTCTCAAGGTTAATTTAAATAAAGACTCTCGTCTACGGGCTCTATTAACAGCGTCAAGTGTTTCAAAAACAAGGTAAATAATACGATATGTGACAGGCCAGCCTCTATGGTTTAACCATCCGAAATCCATTGTCATACGCGGTGATCTCTCTTAGCGACCCGTCCCTTGACTTTACCTCCGAAGTCATACTAACAAAGATTGACCGGAGCGCTTCTTCAGTCCTCTTGCTACTCATGACGGCAACGGCAACGAGCGCAACGTAAGATGTATGTCAGTGAGTGGGCTGGGCCCTTGGTGTCTAAATAACACTCAAACTCGGCTTCACACTTGGTATTCCGGCAGTATGACCAGGTTTTCGTTAACAACTTGCACTCCATAAGGTTCCTCGTATTTTGAATCAACTCCGATTCTTCCATATCTAGTTTGTGCTTTCGTTGCTCGCAGTAGCATTCAGCTTCATTATAGAGAGCTTTAGTTTCGTTGAGCTTTGTGGCGCAGCCTGACAATACAAACGGTGCAAGCCGCTCACTAGGCCGCCTGCTTCGAAGAGTTGGGTACGGCCAGCTCATCATAATGCTCGGCAGCTATGTTGCCCAGTAAATATTGAGTCTCTCTATTACCGATTTCATTTCCACACTCCAGCAGAAGAGCGCGAAATTCGGCACACCATTTGTCACGAGTCCAGTACACGTATAGTTAACTGCAAGCAATCAAATGCTCAACTTAACAACGTTCTACTTTTATATAATGCTGTAGTATAGTATATATTTCTATATATAATAGTTTGTTAAGTCTCCAAAAGGTACGTTTTCGAGACCAGGACTGGGCAGCTAAATTCTTGCTACTTAGCGTAGTTCGAGCACTAGTTATTTACTTCTACGTTAAATATTATATATCGTTTACGTACTCTTAAAACTCCGGTTTTTAGTAGCGGCTATACGCGGTCTATAAATACAATCGGGACAATTATATTTAAAAGCCGGAGTACTATCACAAGTCCAGTACACGTATAGTCAACTGCAAGCAGTCAAGTGCTCAACTTGACAACGTTCTACTTTTGTGTAGTGTTGTGGTATAGTGTGCAGTTCTGTATCATGACAACATTTGCTCCGAAGACCTTTCTCTAGCTTGGCGAGAAAAAGCGCAGAGAGACGAGCCACGTTATAGTAGTCGGCCACAGAGCTCATGCGACAATGGCAGATCCAGCTTTCAGCGGCTTGGCTTACTGAATTAATTTTGAGATTGCTAAGTTGTAGGTCATGAAGTACGGAATCTTCAGTGACGTTCCTCTCGTCGTCTTCGTTATTATACAAAACTAAAGAAGCTGTTAGTTGGTGAGAATGACATGTGTTCCAGGTACAGAGAGTACATACACAGCTTGTTCTGTTTTTGCAGTGTCCGTGCAGCTTGGATTCCTTCATCGTGGGTAGGAATAGACGTTATAAGTGCGAGAGCTGAGTGGGGAATCTCGTGGTAATCCCCAGTATAAAGAAATTCAAAAGCGTTTCACGCTATCCAAGTCAAAGTCCATGTTGACAGTCTTGCTCTCGGCTTCCAGAGTGTCACACGGATTTTCAGCCCTCGCAATTTGTACCCTTTTGAGTATATTGGCTACACAAGCCCAACGGAGGTCCGTTGGGGTAGCCCGAAATCTGTGTATATATAGGCTAGTCAGGTCCCGAGTCTCTAGAAAGGAATCTAGAGAGTAAGAGGTCTTTGACGCCATAGCCAATTATTAGATCTGAAGGAATGAAGCTATTCCCAAGCCCTCGATCAGAGCCCTTGTGACATAGAGGTTGTAAGTACGAGATTTATAAGAGAAGAGCCAAGAATATAAAGAGTGAGCTGCAAGTCTCAGCTTACAGAAAAATTGCCTGTCAGGGCGGCAGCCAGGACCTCAGAATGCGCACAGACGATAAATCTGTTTGTTGCGAATCCGACGCCTTGGCAGATAATTCTAAAGTCACTGAAGCCACTAGTAGCCTTGAGCACCTCTTCTAGAGGCGTGAGTATAGCGACATTGCTAAGGATATATTGTGATATTGTTAAGATGATGAACTAGTTTACGTGAGGCTCGCAATGTGCTTTTCGTTGAAAAATTGGTGCTGCGTGCTCCTTGCCGAGTGCTGAGATGGTGTATGGTGATGGGAAGTTGATTGACAGAGACCCGGACAATTTCTGGGGATATATAAGCGCAAGGAAAGAAGAAGCAAACCAAACGTTGCGAAATTGCCAGCCTTTTGATGCGGTTAGGCGGCTTGCAGGCTCCTGCTGCCTGAACCCGTGACTTTAAGCAGCAACGACAGACAGACAGAGACCAAGCAGAAGCTGCTAACAGCGTCAAATCTGGCAAATCACATAATGCGTTATTCTCCACTACGTCAACAGGACAAAAAAGAAGTAGAACGCAAGGGTGCCTGGCGCAACCAAACGCGTGTCTGTAGCATTCTAGTGGATATCAATGAAGGAGTATTTGGGGGTCGCATAGTTATCCTCTTGCAGGTTTGGGAATCCGCATTGTTGAGATATGTAGCATTAACTAGTTAGACTGATGAAATAAGCCAGCCATTCGGATCGGAGACGGACTTCTTCCTCCTTCACATATCTTTTTAACACTCTATGACATGCAAATCTTATTTTACTTCCTCAAGCTAGCAATTATCATATCGTGTCTGTCATCATCGTTCGCTCTCTAAAAGCCACAACTCTCATGGGAATGTAAACTGTCGAGCTTTACTTGATAGCTACGACCAGGGGAGTCTATCGTTTTTACGTTTAAACTTAAATCTTAAAGGCCTCTGTTTTGCTTTCTATGAATAATTCCGCGTGCACAAGATGCCGGGCTTTAAACTTAAATGTCTGTGTGACTAGAGCTCATTTGAGGATTGTTCTTGATGTGTCGGGGTCGCGCTAATTGTCTCACCGATCCGACGAAACCCTTAATCGAACTGCCAAGACCCAAACCTCGGAACAAGCACAGGTAACAGAACAAAAAGCATATCTTCAATACAATGAGCTCAATTAGATTGGGGCTTCCTGCGGAATGATAAAGTGTTCGAATCGGTCCCGCTAGGACAGACTTAGCACACCGGCGATGGGTTCATTCGATTTCGGCTCGCTTGGGCCGGAAAACGGTGTCGCTTTGCATAGTTTTGAGGAGAGAAGTCATAAGCCTACCGAGAAGTTCGGGAAATGGCGAGTTTGTTAACTTCTTTGGGCAGAACATACGTAATCTAATGGATAGCACACAAAAGCTTTACCAGACGATGTGACAAATAAATGATGTTCCATTTGTCGTTTAGATCCAGATTTTCGATTATTTTACCGTAATACTCTGTGCTCGCTACTAGGAAGTGCCTCTAATCTGATTTATCCACTTTCGTCTTAGTTTCAACCGCGATAAAGACTTCAGAGTCAAACCTCTCATCACTAAAAGTCTTCTGATAGCAGGCAATGTCACACGGACCCTGGCTGAGTGCGCAATACAGTGCCACATAGGGTTATACGGAATTCGCTAGATACTACCCTACGAGGCTGAGGCAGTCGTACGAAGTTATCGTGAGTCTCAGAAGCAGATGCCGAGCTGAACTCGAACCCGAACACTCGCCTCACCGGCTACAGAGGTCTTACCTTTCGGTCCCGCGATAGAAGGAAAGGAAAGGAAAGGAAGGAGAATTCTGAGCATAAAAGGCGGCGAATCCTCCTCAAACGGAGGAAGGAATTAGATCTATATGGCCCCTTTGGCACCATAGTCGTTTATTACTCAAATCGAACCTATTCCAAGCCCTCAATCAGAGCCCTTGTGACAAGCAATCATATCGTCGGCGTAAGTATGCAACGTTTGTATGATAACTTTCAGGTTATGATGTTAAAAAGGACGAACTCGTAGTAAAGACTAATTAACTTGTACTGATTAACTTTGCCATTTAAAATGAACGGGGTAGTTCTGAACTGTATATCATAATCAATCTCGCCGATAACAGTCTTCCTTCTGCTGGTATCTTAGGAAGAGGAAAAGAGCCGTGGGAGCGGTTAGGAGACCCATGACACAAGCTCTCAGGAGGTACGAACCTTTGCAGATTACCTGCATAGCAAGGTTCCTCCTGTGTAACCTGTTGTTGCACTTGAGGAGACAAGCGACGCTATCGGTATTTGTGTTCCAAAGACCCCTATTGAAAGGATTGTTGAAAGTCCCACCGGAGAAAACGAAATCCACCACGCTAAGAGAATATGTAGTGAAGATCGCGTTGAAGAAGATGATGAACATAATCAGGGTGCTTCAGGGCGTCACGACAGGAAGAGACAACGGGGGGTAATGACGAGGCGGAATGAAAAGCCGGGCCAGTCTCATATAACAAGGCGACATTTTTATATATAAGCGCCCCTTGGATGGTATGCTGCTGTCAGGGCCCTGTGATATACGGTGTAGGTCATGTGTACGTCATGTTACATGAAAGTCTCTAAGTCTATCTTTGTGTGTGTAATATGGTGTATATAAATGATCCCTTTCTTGTAGTGACTTTGAGCTTCTATGTTTAGCTTATAATGATATTGACTTTATTCTTCGGAGCTAATTAGTTCTGCTCGTGTTAAGTATTGGGTGCCACAGAGTAAATTAAAGGACCTGTTGCAACCAAGGATGGTCTACTAGTTCTACCCCAGGGGGTCACTGTGACTCAGTACCCTGGCAGAATCATTTTTATGTGAGTATTTTATCACGTTACTAATCTTTTACATCTATCCTTAGAAAGATATACAACATAGCCTTTTATCAACTCCATGCGCTTTATATGATACAGTCCCAATTAAATTACTACATTCCATAATATTAGCTTATTGGTAGTAGCAATTCCTATAGTATATGGACTAGTGCAACAGGGTCTTTGCCAAACATACTCACATATACTACAATAACGAAGAGTCTCTGAGTCGAGCTCTATAGGATTATCTATAGAGTCTCCCTGTTCACTGGTGACACATTAGTACTAAGTATTATAGGATTGTCCTCTGAATCCTCTAATTCCATTATTGATGAATTCGACGGCCATGATGCTGGACTAGCCAGAATGGTACCACTCGCTGCCCCTTGGTCATACACATCAAATATAAATCTTTGTATCATTTGTCTGATGGACACGTTAGACTCCTCAGCAATATTCCCGTACGTTTTGGTTGTGGCGTAAATCTCCACGAGGTCCAGTAAGTGCGAGAGCGTGGCCGGAGATCGGGTCGAAGGCCAAACAGCGTGCCACCAACCAAAACAAGTCATGGTCAAGGTTAGGGTCTCCTAACGTAGCCATATCATCGTATTTTTCAAGAATTATCTCGCGCAATATTGCGGCTTGGGGATTGGTGAAGTCGTTAGTCATGAGGCGACCCATGACCTATAATTTAGAGCACGTATATGTTTAGAATAGTATATCAGACTGGAGAGGAATCTACGGATGAAGAGCTGATGATATGGGTTCTAAATGAATTATACATACACTCCAGTTTCTAAAATATTCATGTCGATGGCAACATTGCGGAACTTTCTCGGCCGTCGCTATTGCCACCTGTAAGCACGACGTGCTGGCCTAAAAATACGGCCCTGATGGGCAGGTGAGCTACTTACATGGGTGGTTTGCCCATGTTTTGCAGTTTTCTCAAGTCGTCCTCCATTCGGGCGCTAGATTTAATATTCTATCGTAATCTCTTCTTTGGGAAGGGCTTCCGGGTTTGTGATCTCATACGCATCGCCGAAGTCCATAAGTTTGAGAGTGGGTACTAAGTGGTGCTCGGTATCCGGTTGTTGATCCGTTAGCACGTACTTGTCGATTTTTCGCCGAACATCACTGATCAGAGTATGTTAATCGCGGGCATGTAATTTCCTAGCGGACGGCAAACGGAAATCACGTACAATTGCCAAAATTCATATCGCTATGTATCAAATTACCGGCGCTCGGGAGATCCACAAGTGCAGGCAGCGCTCCGCCTCTTTTCCCTTGGGCTTCTTGAATTAGGTATCCAGTGAGGCGGATTGGCCATCGCGACACATGCTCTGACAAACTTCGTGAAGCATCAGCCACGGCAATAAGATACTGCTTATCCTTCCCACGGGTGACGTGAAACTAGGCTGACTCACGGCACAGGAAGATTGCCCAGAGGACACGATTCGGCAGCCGCCTCAACCCAGCAGCTCTACGTCTGTTCAAGAACGCATCAAGTGTTCCACTCTCTAAATATTCAATCACTAAAGTAGGCTTTCAAATGATTTGCCTAACGGATCGGGATCAAGAACAGGGCATCACGAGTGTTCTGTCCATCGTAACCTCTGTCTATTATCAATATCTATTATCAGTATAGCCCCTTTCCAACATATTGGCTGTAGACGCACTTTTAACCATCTTAATTCATTAATGATTTCTGTTTCATTGCCCAGCACTAAGTCTTCACGATGAAGCGAGAAATTCATCGGGCGTGGCCTGTGTATCTTTGAAGCATAGGCAATGCCCGATCCACCTTGGCCTGCTACCTTGTCGAACTTGTACTGAGGCTCTTTACTAAACATAACTTAATATCATCCGTAACTTTCTGGGCCATTGTGCGACAATGGGATGACGCCAAGACTTTGATCGTGCAGGGTGAAATGTATTGTCTAGTTTCACGTGGGATGGTATCTTTAGTTCTCGCTGTTGGCTCTTTGTTACATAAATTTAGCGGTTCATGTGGGACTTTTCCCCCTGCTGTTTGCGTTTTTAAACAAGGTCAATCGAGCTGTAACAAATAAAGGGTCTGGGATAGACCGCTGGTCTATGACTGTATCTCAACACTCTAATCGAACGGTCACAGGCAGGCTCGCTATCGTCCAGTCGAGTACTTGATTGCCTGTAGTTAATTATACGTGTACCGGACTTGTAAAAACAGTGTAAAGATACCAGTTGCATCTATAACTGTCCCGTCTCCATTCTCTTTCAAAATTAGAGTACATTGCTGTTCTCTCCGTTCGTCCAGAATTGGGATGAAGTACTAATCTTCTCCTGTTCAATACTCGATTATATCTTCCTCAAAATCTGCGCGCTGCGTCCGCAGATTCACTCGCAGATTTAACATATTTGACGCCTTTGTAGTATTTACTGTCGGTCTGATGCTCTGGAATTTACCAAAATCAACCGAGCTGTAAAGGGTCGCACAGATCATCATGTTGTAGTCCTGCGAGGGATGCCCTGAGACATGGCGTTCGTGGGAATCCGTCACAGCCGTCTACCTAATGTCATGAAGGCAGGGCAATGATTAGTTTACGGTAATGCTACTTGTCCCCTATACTCTATATTGGAGCACAACAGCGATGCAGCGCAATATGACTAAAAATAGGTTGTAGTCAGCCCGACGTTCGATACAGCAACTCTATCATTTTATACGTCATATATTTGGTAGTTGACTACATATAATTAGAACTACTCTGAAGTTCAAGACACACGATGCGCACAATACAACTGGGTGAGAATTATGATGATTATAGTAGAAACTCATTCGAAAGTGGTGTATAGCCCACGGGTTTAAAATGACCATCTAGGTTATTAATTACTATCGCGCTCAATATGAATAGTATGCAATTGTATGTCGTCCATCTTCGAGGAGGTCACTCCTGTCCGCTCGCTTGTTCCGCCAATCGCCCATAGTTTCAGCCGGAGTTGACGCGATAGACGCACCCTCGAGCCTTTCATAAGAGCCTTCGACATCATCTTCATTGCGCAGGCGACTCCTGCTTGTGTTGCGGTCCAGCGTCTTGCTATAGGACCCCGACCTTGCTTTGGACGACTTTGAGTTCATACCTGAATGCGAATTCGAGTTGTACTGAGCCCCTGTGAGATTCTTTTTGCCCTGATTTTATCCAGGATTGGGCCGAGCGTTGGGATGTTGGCGCCTATGAGACCAACGTAAACCTCTATAATCACTAAGGAAGTGAGTAGAGTGTCCAACCCTATTGGTTCATGATTAGCCAAGTAAAGACACGAAAAGCTTCGGGTGTACCGTAAAGTTTAACAAAATACTTACGTGCAGGATCGACCGCCGTACTTTCATTTACCGCAAATACTAACCCAATAAGGCGCGTAAGACTAGCCGCTGTTGCACTGGTGTATTAATTAGCATCAATAAGATTAGGCTGTCTGAGAATACTTACATGGCGCCAATGAAGAAGATGCCGGCGACGGTATACTTCTTTTGTTTTGAAAGATGCAGTTTAAAAACCTCATAGATCGGTAATGCTACGGTCGCAGCGTCGACGATGACGTTAACTGCAGCCAGTGGAATAGGATACTTCGTAGAATCAACACAGTGATTGATGGTTGGCTCCCAATCCTGCGAAGCGGGCGGCAGGCGATAAATGCAATTACCACTGCAAGTAGAAACCACGTGAAGCAGACCAGAGCAAGAATACCACAGGCCCATCTTGTTGTACGAGTCGGAAAGATGCGGAAATAGAATCCTATTACCGCTAGTTTTACCGTGAACGATGCAAGCGTATATACAGGCGAAGCAGCATAACTAATCTGTAGGCCTGGTTAATAGCTTATCTAGTTAACAAAGTTCATGGTTCTTACTTTTAACAAGCCTGTTAGTATCCAGGGGTCGGCTGCGAGAACTTCTGCAGTGGGATGTCCCAATCCGTAAATTGTGGAAGGCGACGAATATCGATGCTGTCAGCGCGTGAGCTGTGATGATGGTAATTAACGATAGCCAGTCATCGGGGTGTAGCCCGGCCCTTGTGATCCTTGTTGCCCAAAATCGCAGGACAACTGTGAGAGTAGCAATCGCGGCGAGAACAGATAAACCGGCAACATAGCCAGCGGGCTCCGGCAGCAATCCGAGCGTGGTCATCGGGAACCACGATGAGAGCTGTCGTGTCGGGTTGTAAGTAAGAAGTTTCCAGATATTCGATGAGGTCAATAAGTCGAGGACTTTCAACTGAGTCTCTAGAGGAAAACGAACCAGGCATTATAAGGAAGGCGGTTATCAACAATGAAGCTAATCTCTGGTGGATGCAAACGAAGGAATGCCCGAGGCGATCTTATCACGGCGCTAAATGTTGCCAGTCGTGAATTAGGTCAACTTAATTGCAAATGTGAGTTATGTAAGCATGGTTAAATGTATAGCTGGGTAAAAAGCCAAGGCGACTAAACTTGCAAAGACTAGTATGATTACGACCTTATCCTATAGCTTACTAGCAAACGAACAAGTTTAAATAAGTACATAGAAGCTAGGAATTAGTCTTAGGTGGTAGCTTTGCCGAGTCATGGAGCTACCGACCCAACGGAGCGAGTCATCCAGATTTATCCTCGTGGCGTCTGGGTTACCAAGATTCGAGCTCCTGATCTGGTCGTAAGCACTACCACAAACCCAGTCCCACGACCATTTCCCCGGATCCTTAACCCACATATCCAAAAACAAAAAGAGCCAACACCAACGAACAGTCTAGCGACAACAGGATTTTAACCTACTTATACACTGGTCTAATCTCTGTCCGCTTCACCACACCCCATGTTATGACTATTCATGTCGCCTGCTACGGCTCTCCACTCATGTAGATCATCCCCATTTATCATATGAATTTGTAGGGACTAGATAGAGCAGGGGGTTTTACTATCTCCCTAGCCAGTGAATAAGTATGCCGCCGCCGCCGATAGCGATACCGATAGCTTTATCTAGCCCGCGGACGGGCACGCCGCATACGTCAGCCACTTTACAAGTAAATAAACCCTTGGACGCAATACCCTTCTTTTTCATGATCTCCTCTACCGTCGTGCAACAGCCTACCTGCGCTCTGGTCAATTTAAATACCGATTGGAATTAATAACTTCCGAGGTATATCACGTTAATCAAAGGGCTTACATCCCCATTTCTTTCGTATCTACTTCGTATCTACTAAACCGTGTAACTAAGCCCTATGCTGCATTACTCCTGGGGAGGTGAAGCTACTTGTATTCTAAACCCGAGACTTTTTAAGATGCGGTACAACTCGAACCATAACCGAAAAGAATAATTATTACCTACGTTGCACGTTAGCTTAAGGGGGAGTAGGTTGTCTTATTCGACAAGCTTAGGGAATTGGTATGTCGACGCGCGTATTATCTAGTAGGGGTTAGAAATTGCTTGCAAGTTTCATTCCGGTTTGTGAGTAGCTTTTCCTGGGTATCTGTCTCAGCTGATCCTCCGCCTCAGCTTTGGTGGCCGCGACAACATTCAGTCGCCCGAACACCGAAATCTACTTGCTAATGCCCTAGATATCGAACTAGCCTACTGTAGCTACCTCCACACATCCCCATGTTAGCATCTTTTGTTCTAGCCCAAACTTAAAATAAATTTGTACATAGTAGTAGGAGTGATTGATGTGTATAGCACTGAGTAGGTAGAGGAGGTCAAAACAACGTTCTGGCCCGGTCTGTTAGACAATCGCATGTGAGAGTAACCCGTATGTACGACTAATCAACGGTGGCTACCAAGATAGAGCTGTTAATAGATTTGGTCAAACAAGCTGATGAACTGCGGCTGTCGTCTGCGGACAAGCCCGACAGCATATGTAGATCATTTTCTTCTTTTCACAAGGGTTAAGCTAGGGTCTGCTTGGGTACCCATGCAAGTCTAACCATATTAAGAGTAAACTGGAAGCTTTTAGTACTGTAGGAATGGTAGCTAAAGAGGCTAGTTGAACATCTAGATAGCGGAATCCCATGTGCGCAACTCAGATCCGTCCGGGAATATCTCTGAACCTGGTTGCAAATCATGCAAGGTCACAGGCCAAGAAGCCGTTACCGAACCAGCAGGCTCATAATTGACGTGAAGAACGAATTAGATAATTTCCACACTCTATTTAGCTAAGCTACGCTTTTCTTGGGTGTTCTGCTGATAGAAATTACTCTACTTTACTGTACTAGGCAAATCTGAGGTTACCAAGTATCATAGCTGCCCCTGCAAGTGCCAAGTTTTAGAGCGTTGTACCTTGCATATTATTGCGTACATGTGATTAGATTGCGGGGTAAGTTGAAAAAGTGCCTTATCTAATGTTTTCTGCTGACTACACAGAGAAACACTGAAACGCGCTTTATTACCTAAGCTATAGTTTATTTCGAATCATTCCGCACCTCGACCGTAGTTGATTCTGCCCAATTATTCAGCTTATCATTGAAATAATCATCTTGATCTCGACATCTACAAGTGCTTAATGTTAATGTGTGAGAATAAGAAATATCCTTATACTACAGGCTTCATTTTAGTCAATTTCAATCGGTATTTACATTAAGTATAAACGTAGTCAGATCATGAAGAATCAGTGAAAAATAAGTAGGAGGTTAATTGATGATAAATAAATGGATAGTATGTTTAGAACAGGGAAGAAGATGAAGGGCTCGGTTCAAGCGCGTAGCGCGGGGGCTGCATCTTATAGTATCACTTAATGCAAAACTTGTAGGCTCGTGTAACACGCAAGCCATGTATGATTGCTCTAGCATCTGGGCTCGTTGCTCAGTGTTACGAATGTACGCAAGACATACACACTTGGACAAATAGACCCCTTGCATGAAATCAAATAGCGTACATGAGAGCTTTTATAGAGACGTCCGTGCAATAAGTGCCTATTTCATACCTCAATCACAAGGTCACAGGGTCACGGATAGACCTTTTACGAGGGTGGAACGAATGGAAAGAAAATCCGATGGCATTGTCAAGTACGTTGGCGACGAAAGCCGAAAGTTATCATTAGGTCCAGGGCGGGATTTTCCGCTGTATGTCGATATCAAGGACTTCCATAGTTCGAGATTCACCGACAGTAGTTTTATGCAGCTGAACCCTAAATTCCGTGACCGTTGTTTCAACTTGGAGTTCAATAAAGGGATATTGGGAGATCCCTTTTGCCGCTATTCAAGCTCCCGATCCGATAGGACGAGGCGTTAAATCCGGTTATTTAGCGCCGTAAAATCGCCGATGTCAAAACGGAGGATTAATAGTACCTGCCTCTGGCCGTCTTCTTTTGCATCTACTGCAACTATGTCTCGGGTGGCGTCGCCGATTCAAGCCCGGCCAGAAGACGGAGCACCGGACCAAATGTAGTGGGACGCTATGGGCTAATGTTTAGCGTAGCAAGTTTTAATTTCTTGAGGCTTTGCTGCTAGTAACTTTTGGCGTGTCGGCGCGGAGATAGTGTCACCCGTACCGCCGGACTGGGACTCAATCTAAGACTAAAAACCTAAATTAGGTGTTTTTATAGACATCGTAGCTTTCCAGTTACTCTTATCTTTCTGACTCATTCGAAACGGCGATACAGAAACGAGGAGGGAAGAGCACGCGATGAGAGGCAACTTAAAGCGAGATGATTCAAACCCAATGACTATGATACCTCTTATCTAGAGGAATACGGTTAAATACCCTTACTGAATTTGACATTTAAAAAAGGATTGCGTTTTCAATATTTCTAATTCTTCAGTACAACAACTCGTTAGAATTTCCATGGTATTGTGGAGTTCGACCTAGACTCGAAAGTGAAATAAATTCAGATGTTATTACACACCTGCGATTAGAAAACAAAAAAGACATCTGTATCTATCCGGATTCACCCAGGAAAGAAATTTCAGACGCCTTGACGTAATCAAAGGCATCTATTCGTATGGCTTTTATGACTGCGACAACCTTTACAAACAGATATCGAGACTAACACAATTCTATGTACAGTTAAGTAGCATATCTTGTGGCTTTGGGCGCTTTCTCGCAACGCCAGGAGTATATGACCTATTCTACCAAGTTCCTAAGATGAACATGAAAAAAATCAAACGAATATCATTTTCTGAGAGGAGTTGGTAGGTGTAGATTCAAGCTGTATGAGATGGTAAATTTGAGGCGTGTTAGGGTTTTTGTAAAAGGGGCTTTTGCTCGACAAGGAACTTAGGGTTCTGTTTCGCCAACAATGTTTAAGGGGCTAGTAGGGTTTCTGGTTTCTTCTTTCTGTCTATAATGCAACCTCGCTTTTACCCTTTATTAATATATAGATTTAAGGGTCTCATAGGACCTCCGATGATAAATTCTTTGAGAGGGTCCTATACTACACAAGGCTATTAACCCACATCCCTTCTATGCTCCTCTATTTGGCGTGCACTTATATAATAGAGGTCGGAGCCTATAGGCCATCTAGAACTCCGGAATGTTAGTGACCTAAGTAGGTCAGCATTTTTGTGCTTGTCTATGTGACATTTCCCTCGCATATTTATTAGGCTCAACCCTACTCCATTTCGCGAACCTCGTCCGGATAGTCTTCCCTCCTCTAGGACTCTTAGCTTGAACTACATATCCTAGCGTCCCTGTGCCGTTCTTACGGTAAACATTATTAGCTCCCGCTAGCACAGTGAGTTTCGCCAGCGATATCTCGGCCCGCTGCGGACCGCATTCGTGGGGATGCCGAAATACACCGCGTTGACCCTCACATAGCCTGCGGGTCAGCCACCCAGAAGGCGCGAACCTCCCGGCAAAGAAGGTGATATTCCCGATGTTGTTCTCGTATCGTTGTGGGTTGTCTGTTATGCTTAGCCTGATATCCGTCCTATTCGTCGTAATTGGAGGTAATATGCGAACCTGTTGAGACACTTGAATTGATAGGACCGACAACCCAATCCACTACCACTCGCTAAGTAGTGCCACCCTTGGAGCTGCCACGGAGAGCCTTTTAGAATCATACCTCTTGTCTGAGCTCCATTAGTGAGCAGCTGGCATCATTATAGACATCAGAGAGAATGTGCGTATTCCAGTAATTGTCCCCCATAGACCTATAATAATAATGACCAGTGTCAAGCATCGCTTGATGGAATCAGTCAGTGAGATGGAAGTTATAGCATATCATCGCATCATTGTCCGTGTTTAATCTGTAATAAGCTAATATTTTAAGCGAACCAGTACTCCGAGCGCTTGTTATACGTCCTTCGTTCAAAATAAGCCCACACAGCATTTATCTTCCAGTGGTCGAAAGACACACTGTCATCTCATGAAGGATTACTCAGCATTATTTCAATGTCAAAACCATCGCGCCAGGTATTATTTGCTACCTGTATTGAACTAGTGTTAGACAAACAACCAACTTAAAAGGGTAATACCGTAATGAACTACGGTCATGCGACATAGGTACTCAAGGAGAGTTTTGATGACTTGCAGAGAGAATTTGAATCTATACTTTACGTCGCAAGGCGCTTTCAGCAGACATAGCCTACCATAATCGATGGGCATGCTACAATAGTACTGGTACGTTGAGAAACTAATCTGGGAAAGGGCCTGCCGATGTCACCCCATCGGAATCTCTATATGTATATTCGTGAATGTAATCTCCAAAAGAAGCACGCAGTTCAGCAGAATTAATTCACACAAAATTTGCTATACTCATCAAAGAATTTAAACGCTACCGTACTCATTTAACAGG
This sequence comes from Amphirosellinia nigrospora, assembly GCA_004123355.1. NCBI lineage: Eukaryota > Fungi > Ascomycota > Sordariomycetes > Xylariales > Xylariaceae > Amphirosellinia > Amphirosellinia nigrospora. Next base: position 291,121 of record SCHM01000006.1, on the reverse strand, counting down.
TTGATGGGAACATATTGATACAAGGGCAACAAACGGTATATGCTGCCCGACTACACAGCCAGCTTCACAGGCTACTAAACCTTACTACTCCTTGATGGAATTGTTTTAATACGTCCAGTAGGGTATTGTTCTTAGAATCTCAAACTCTAAGCTGTCAGTCTTTTAGAAGTTGTTGGGCTCAAGCTGGAATATGATAGGTAGGATTGCAAGTGGCTGCCTACGGTATATCGTAAACGGTTTCAAATTCTTCTATTTTCAACATATATAGAGCAGTCAGATCTGTTTTCAACACAGCATATATTCGTCCCTTTTCGCGTTGATGGTGTAGTCAATATTGGAGCGCGTATATCCAGTTCTAAAGTCCACAACACGTTTTGACGCCTTGGGGCTTCTGGTTTTCCAGTCAACGCAGGCAGGCGCATTACCTGACGCAACGTAGTATAGTTGAATGGTCATAAGCGGTTCATATCCAGAGATAGCGACATTACTCGGGCTGTTGTCTTTGGTTTGGGCGACTCTTATCACCTGAAGTAACCCTGTGCATGAAATTGAGCGGGCCTAGTTGCCAATGAGGGATCGGTATGTCCCCCGACCACTCTGCGGATTAACACTTCGAAAGGACATAGACCATTAGTGTTGCACACGAAAGCCGCGGATACTGTGCTAACAAATAGCAGGTCTTGAGCATAATTCATTGGTGCATTGGCGTAATCTGTTTGAGAATTACTGGAAAACCGATGCTAATAGTATGGCGAAGGGTGCTCGTCACGTATGGAGAGCTTGATAACTGGCGGGCATAGTAGTAAGTGGCAGCTTTAACGGAATGAGAAGGTGTATATCGATGGACGGCTGGTGATGAGCGTGTTGAAACCGGAGGCTTGGATAGGTACATAAGATGCTCATGAGGAGTGTTGTACAGTATCTACCTCGGTGCCTAACATGTAGGTCCCTAGTCTGGATTTGGAGAAGGCCAGGTACTTATAACGGGCCATGATGCAATGGCTTGTTCTCTCACTGGTGGGTTTTTTTCTAGAACTATTCGGTTGGCGGCACGGGGCCGATGCCTGCCGGGATAGGTAAGGGCACCTAATCTACTTAGCAGGGGACGCACTAAACGTGACGGAACACTCGAAGCTGATTGGCTACTTTCCTGAATGCCAATCAATATTGCTGCAGGCGATTCTGCATCCTACGCTCAACACGTGAATTATTTACGAGGGCCGTTAAACCTTGGCGAGCACCTCAGGATCTACATAGTAAGGAAGAGAAAAAGTGTGGGGGAACGAGAGAGGCTACAAAATGCACAACAAAACGCAATTCACGGGATTCAAACTTACCTTACCTACAAAAGACTTGTACATAACCTTGATCTACCTAGGTAGTGCCGACGATTAGGTACCTAAAGGAGCAGCCTCTGGCGGGAGGCTTTTGGGGGTCACTCCCCAACCCGGCTAGACTAGCAGATAGCGCAGAGATGGTCCAAAGACATTGCCGCTCAGCCTATCACTGGATGAGTTGTGCCACGTACAGCACTGCAATCTACAATCTACAGTAGGACCTTCTACAAAGTCGTCGTTAGTAACTGCAGAAGCTGTCCGGGGCCCTGCGACGAACTTTAACTTCCCCTGGTGACCTTCTTATCTCGGGAAAGCATCTCATGACCAGACCAAGCTAATCGCACTTGCTGCAGCAGATCTGTGGCCTCGGAACCCAATTGTCCAATCAGAGCGTGCGAATCGTGTTGCACGACCTTCATCCGCCTCGCTGCCAAGCTCCACAGCACTCACTATGCGGTCATCGCCAGCCACTTGAGACCATAAATCAGAGGAATCTCACTACGGCGTAAAGCAAAAATGCATTTTCACCTCTTGACTCTTCTCTTACGCTCTCTCACCTCCTGCCGACTTTGTGCCTCTACGAGGTTGCGTCCCCCAACATAACACAGAGTTTCCGTGTGTGCGGACTAATCGCATAAGGTTATTTCTTTCAGCCACACCCCCAACAAAGGGCGACAACGATTTCACCGTTTCCGCCAGTCTGGATAATCGTAGATTCCTATATGATAAGGATTCATAGCACCAAGCGAACGCAAAAATGACTGCCCACGACCATTCCGAGAGCTCGACCATTTCGAGGAGAGGCAGATGGACACTGCTGATGATGCGAAGTCGCAAGATGTTTCTGATGGCTCTATTCACAAAGGAGAGGACATCCTCGCCATGCAGGGCCTAGATCCTGCTCTCAACGCGAAAATGCATCTTGTCAATAATGTAAGGTATACCGATTCAAGCTCCAAGATGTAACACTATGATCCAGTGCCCACTTGCTAATGACACCCAGGCCATTGATGAGATTGGCTGGACCAACTACCACTGGAAGCTGTTTGTGCTGAACGGGTTTGGGTGAGAGATGGATTTGACCCTAACTTGGTATTCCCTACGATTGTTAATAATGTTGCGTCTTCGCCTACTAGATACGCTGTGGACTCTATGATCACACTGATACAAAGCAACATCGCCGCGCCTGCCTTCAAAGAGTTTGGATCCGTTGGATATGCAAATGGCCAGAGCATCGCATCATATGCCGGACTGCTTGTGGGCGCCATATTCTGGGGCTTGGGCGCCGACGTCATTGGCCGTCGATGGGCCTTCAACCTATCCCTGTTTATCTGCTCCGCCGCCGCCATCGTTGCTGGCGCAGCGCCAAGCTGGCCGTCGCTAGGTTTCTTCGTGGCCTTGGTCGGATTCGGGGGTGGTGGAAATTTGGTTTTAGATACCACCGTCTTCCTTGAGTACCTGCCAGGAAATAAGCAATGGGTTTTGACTCTCATGGCATGCTGGTGGGGCTTCGGTCAAGCGATTACTGGTTTCATTTGCTGGGGTTTCCTAGGTGAGTCTCTCAAAGGCCCTCGCCAAGAACGAAGCTCTGAATGATTCATAGTTCCCGCAAGGTGGAATTGCGACTTGGATGGAAACGACTGCCCGAGGTCGTCAAATATGGGTTGGCGCTACGTTTATTTCACGGCCGGCGCCCTTGTACTTGTGTTATCAATACTACGAGTCACCATCGTTCGATTGAAGGAAACTCCAAAGTACCAGCTGGCTGAAGGTGACGATGCAGGCCTTGTCCAAAATCTTCAAAGCCTAGCTAAGAAATACAACCGACCGTGTTCTCTCACCCTCGAAAAACTCGAGGCATGCGGTAGGGTTCAGGGAACTCATGGCGACTCCCGATTCTCCCCTGCCGAGTTTAGAATCCATGTTGCTGGTCTTTTTGCGACTAGGAAGATCGGTCTATCTACAACCTTGATCTGGCTGTCATGGACGCTGATTGGCCTTGCGTGAGTCCTAGAAAGTGTTGCAAGTCGATCGTAAAGCTAACTATCAAACAGGTATCCACTATTCTACGTATTTCTATCGTAAGTTCTCCAGCTCCTCAATTTTGTGTTCGATCTCTAATCTTAGATATAGTACATATCTGAAAACACGTGTGTGTGAGTGGTCCAACTGATCCCTTCCTTGTCTGGCGAAATTACACGCTAGCGAATATCTCAGGAATATTCGGGCCCATTCTTGCTGGCTACCTATGTAACATCAAGTTCCTCGGGCGAAGGTATACTATGGTCATCGGTGCCTTAATCACCATGGTATTCTTCTTTGGCTACACTGCAGTCCGCACCTCGGACGAGAACACAGCATTCAGTTGTGTCATCGCCTTCTGCGTCAACATCTACTATAGCTGTCTGTATGCGTACACTCCCGAGGTACTCCCTACAGCTCATCGTGCCACTGGAAATGGCATCGCCGTTGCATTCAACCGGATCATGGGTATAGTGTCAGCGGTCATTGCTACAGTCGCGAACACCCACACTACTGTGCCTATATATATCACAGCGGCCCTCTACGCTGCTATGGCAATTGTCGCACTTTGCTTTCCGTTCGAGCCGTACGGGCGCCGTAGCTCATAAGCTTCTCTCGCGACATATAGTCAGGTCGTTCACTAGTGCAACAGTCCCCCGCCTGCTAACATATCGACCTCCACCTAGAGAACGAGTCGTACGCCGCGATTCGTCTTAGTTACCTGGAAAAGCGACAGAATCACAAAGATTCGAGATGAGGTGGGATGAAGGCACTATTTCAGCATTCAGTCGGTTTACGCATGTGGCGATTTGAAGGAACCTTAGCGTTTCTAGATGGACAGTTACGTCGTGTATAAATGCTTCCGTGTTATGTTTAAATGAGCAAGAGATACCCGATATCAATAAGAGATATTATTCGCACAACACTCTAGCTCTCCAAGAAAGGAGATATAAACTCAAAATACTCAAATAGTCATGATAGTCCGCATGTAGCATTAACATGAAGAAGGGGACAGAAGGCAACTGGTCAACATAGAACTGTGTAATACAGACCCCTCTTGAGAAGCAGAGAACAAGAGGTGCGACCTTGGCGCCCAATCTGTTGACACATAAGAGGTAAAGTCGAGGTTACATTATAGAATGAAAGAGGAAATCATCGATCAGATAGAAGAGAGTACTATATTCCGATTACTTGAGCATAAGTCATTGTCATCTGGCTAAGGTAAATGACGTTTTAACTTGAGCCCCAAATAAGGGGATTAACAAGTCTATACGCGAACTAAAACAAGATTCATGACTCAAATTGACAGAGAGTTCCTTGATGGGGTAAACGTGCTGTTATGGTCGCGACGCATGTTAGGTAATAGGACTCCCTAGGTGTAGCCGAGTGGCGAGATGGCTTGATATAGATTCCTGACCAGTGACATCACATGCAGTGCACATTCATGGGGAAAGCTCAATATTAACTAGCTTGGGTATATATGCATCTATACTTGCTTTTGGCTTCATGTTTGTGCGGCCTTCGGGTTTGTTTTAGGCCAGTGACCGGGTGGCTTGGCTCATAGAACGGCTAGAGTAGATCCACAGGGACGCAAGCGTATGCAAATATATATGCAACTGAGATCTAACATAAGGAGGCGTAAGATTGCAGGCAAAGCGCGTAGATAAATAGGACGGCTGGGAGTATAGTCGCGCCGAAGGACATCCAACAGCCCTTCACATTCACAAAAACTTATTAGCCAGATAAGAACCCTACTACAAACACCGAATCGCCGGCCTCTGACATTTGAACCATTCCATTACCCCTTATATAATCTCTAAGTAAGCAGTCTTTTCTTCTACGTCACGTAACATCTTTAATACTCTAACATCTACCAGTCCCTTTTTTCGGCATGGACTCAACTAAAACTTTCCAAAACTTTGACCTCTTCGCCAGAATCTCCGAAGTAGTCACCTTCGACAATATACCTATGTTAGCGGCCATTACGGTCAGTTTCATTTGCGGATACGTGCAGTATTACTATGCCGTTCGACTTTCCTTTAGCGAGAAAAAAGGGCCATTTCCTTTATGGATGCACCTTTTCTATTTCGCGCATGATACAACATGGAGTCACCTCCTCAACAACGCCGCCCCAGACTACAACTACCACTGGTTTCTCACTTGCTCTGTCTGGGGCTGCAGGGTCTGGATCGTGCTCGAAGTGATTTGCATATCTAGGGCCACGTTTGTCGAAGGGGAAGACATAATCTCCGACCCACTGCGGAGGCGCAGTAGAGCGCAGTCTCTTTGGTATATCGCCTTGTTCACGGTCATGATGTACGGGCTCCTCTTCCTGGGAACCGCTATGATGGGACCTACCTGTTTCTTTCATTGGGGGCCATTTGTAACATCATCATGCCTTCGGACCTACCACTACCTGGCTGCGCCGACGCTCGAGGAACGGGCTCAGCGTCGGGCTCACCCTCTCGATCGTCGCCGGCACGATTTTTACCTTTGCCCCTTTCGGCATGGGTACAAGTCGCCCCGGAGATTTTCGATCGGCCCACGTTCTACTTCATCGGCGTCGTGTTGACGATGCTATCCATCACCAACGTTTTCATGGTTGCGAGCTACCCGCCGAAAAACCCGAAAATGGGCAAGAATTCTCCAATATGGTAAATATGGTTTGCAATTAGACCCCGTTGAGTCTACGTTGTCAGTGGTGGAGAATCGCGTGGCAAAGGACCAGGGGGGTTGAGTTAGCAGTTATGAGTGTGACAAGGGCTTGTGCTCAAGTGCTTGGAATTTGGAGTTCAATTCAGCTAATAATCTCTTTGGGGTCTTTAGGGGCTCTGGTTGACTTCGATGTACCCTCGCCCATGCCCTCAATTTATAGACGAATTCTTAGGACTTCTGCCTCCTCGTAGACCTCCGAGAGTACGAGGGGTTGAGGCTATTCTAACCAATGCTACTGCACCAATATACGTATGTCTCAGCCCACGAAAATGGTCGGAGTGATATCCGCCTTGCAGGACTTTCCAGGAGTCCCCAAGAGTCTGTGTGGCTCTTGTGGCTAAGTCTTGTCGCTGGTCTATACGACAGTGAACTTGGAGCTTGTATTAGAATCTAATGTATCTCAAGCATGGTAAAATCGGTAGAAACGAGTGTCCCTCGATTGTCGTTTAAGTATCTCTTATAGAGAGCTTAAAAGTTGATCTTACAGGTGGAGCATACCCTCCCCTTTTTAACGGAACTCTGTGTGGTAGGGGTTTATATAATGCATCAGGTAGGTATAAAAAAGAGACATCGAGATCACACGCTAGATCCGGGCCAGGTTGATCCGCCCCGTCCACTATAAGTGAACTCTGCAGAGGTTCCGGGTTTTGCTTTTACCGAAGATTTACTGCGACTGCGGTGTAGCAGTAGGTAACCTTAGCAAATTCGCATTCTAGTTTTACAGTAGGGAGGTTCTAAATTTGATATTTATGTTTATGGCTATGTCAGAACCCATGTCGCATCTAGTACCCAAGGTAAGTCATATGCGCTTGTTGTTGTACGAAGGTCTCTACAACCAACTTTAGGCATTCCGTATGCCTTGTGCGCCTCGTGACATGTGGCGACTCACATTAGCTGAACTGCTTGCATCACTAGCTGATGGGACAGATGGGCAGGACTGCAGATACGGGCCTGCTACATCACCGCGACGGGAACCCCACCTCGTATGTACCGGGGTCCTGGCGGGAACATCCGCACTGCCAACGCCTTGTTCATCTCAAAGCAGATGATTTAATCATTGGTTCTCTCAGGACGTTTTTAACCAATCTTGAAATGGAGGCTATAGTTATAATAGCATTATTAAAGCTACTGATAAGCTCAGTCCTACTTCGGGGCTATCCAATGGGTACGTTACCCCTCTCTAAATATATATCTTTGCAGGCTGAGGCTTAACCCAATTAGCAGCTGAGCGTCGCATTGAGGCGACGACCTATGCTGTGTTTGGGGAGATCTACATGCAGAGTCCTCAATTGAAACAAAAGTCCTCCCAAAGCGTAGGTGCTAAAAGAAGATGGACATGAAATGTGTCGTTAAATTATGACAGTTACTCCAACATGCGAGGGCCAAGTTTACATAATAACTAGCCAAAGTCTGCCTAACTGGAATCTTTATATGCACTTCTTCATGTCTCTAGTTCGCGAGGCTCGCCATTGAATGTTGATTTTAGGCGATCGTTGCATGGCCGCGAACCACATGAAGCATAGCCAAGTACCGATGTTGCAGTGATATACCCGAGATCATCATAGGTAGGGACCAAAGCCCCTTCACGACTAGATAACTAGTTAAAAGGGGAAGAACATGTTTGAGAGGACATCTTTAGAAGCATCTGCGCCGCTCGCTTCTCTGTCCTACTAGGCAACTTTCTACCAATTAGTTGTATTTAATTATTCGTCTCTTAGTAGTAGCAATGAGCTCGGTCGGGGTTGCCATTAATGACAATGATATCTATGTCGGCATATGGACCAATTGGTCCCGAGGTCGCGTTCTCGGGTCAACAATCACAGTGACCGATCGGAACGGGGCACTGCTTGTCGCGTTCCTCGCGCTCTATGTATCCTTTGCCGGGACGAGGTTCTGGAGACTGGTGTGTTTTACTCTCCACTACTACTTATCATCGTCCGACCCGCAAGACGTGTATACCATCAGCGACAGGCCATATTCCGCAATTCTACAACCGGACTTCAAGGTTTTGAGCAATTAGCGCGCATGATATGGGCATGGAGGAAAAGAGCACCGCGACTATATAGCCGGACAATTTCCTTGCTAGTTGTGTCTCTAGCTAGTTTCCTCTCGTTCGTTGTCGCAGGTATTTTCTCCTCGCAAGTTACGGCAGTGCCTGGCGACGAAGTCCTTCTGACAGGTGCAAATTGCGGCGTGCCTGACCTTCGGCTTTATCCTAACATTGACGCTGTCTCGACTATCCTCTCACCTTACCTCACTGAGAGAATCATTGCAAGTCAGGAGTACGCCGTGAGATGCTACTCAAACATATCGAGCTCTACAATGTGTGACAACTTTGTGAGGGATCGCCTCAATGTAGATGTCACCTCTAACGCTCCCTGCCCCTTCCAAGAGAGCATTTGCAAAGAGAATAACACAAATCTTCTGTTGGACACTGGATACCTGGACAGCCTCAAGGACTTTGGTATCAATACGCCACCAGAGGACCGGTTCCTCTTTCGGCAGGTCTCACACTGCGCTCCTATACTTACGGAAGGATACGCGGAATTTAACAATGTGTCAGATCCGTCTGGACCAACCATGAGATATTTCTACGGCGATTTGGTGGGAGTTCCGCCAGGATATGGAGGTTTTTCTTACGAACAGCCGATCGTCCCATTCGAGAAACGTGTAGCAACATTTGGTCAAGCTCAACAGGATTATAGCCTCGGGTACGTGATAATCAATAGATGCATAAGCCTAAACTATATGGTTGACGAGAGAGACAGAACACTCCAAGCGTATACGAGCAGTGAGGAGGCACGTTCCTCTTCCGAGTTTCAACCGATAAAAGGATTAGATCGGGATGATGCAGAAGTTGCTCTCTTCTTCTTGTCAGCCAACAACATCATATACTCGCAGGCTGTCGATGATCCGTGGTTTTCTGCACACCAAATAGCCGGCTCGTATACAAGTGTCGTTCAAGAAGGCAGCAAGACATTCTTCCACGCAGATGATCCGGCCACGGTGCTGGCATGCGCGAACCAGGAGCAGTTCTGCAGGCCCAATCCAAAAGGTCAACCAATCTGCGAACCCTTGAGTGATGGTTACGACCACATGGCTTCGGTTCAGTCGCTATGGCCTGACGATGAAAAGATGCAGCAATATATGAAGTGGTCTTATGACTCATACGCTCTTAATGGAGCCGACATTAGAACTATTGTTCGCCAAGTAGGCATCGCTTCTTTGACGGCCCGGTTTGGTCTACAATCGACGGTGCAGGGTCCACTCCCTGACGACCAGTGGCAGAAGGAGGTCCAGAATTGGTTCCACGCCTCAATGGCCACCCTCCAGAGGCTCTTTGTTGACGTGGCCGCTGGCCCCATTGACTCGCGACTTGACCCCTGGCTCGCGAGACCGGATTCAACAGAGCAAGAATTTTTGTGTCATAGCCAGGTATGTTCCCCCTTTCCAGCCTAATCTCCCGGACCGCTTTAGTTGACGTTATACCTAGAAAGTGAAAAAGACCGCGAAGTATACATCATTTAGCTCGCTCGGGACGGTCCTCATCCTTACTATTGGGGGGATCATCATCGTTCTTGAGCTCATTATCGAACCACTTGCCAACTGGCTCCAGCGCCGCAACCCAAGCGCTCGGTACAAGCAGTTGGAGTGGGTGACTAATAGCACAATGCAACTACAGCGACTGGCCCACGAGGAGTCGGGTTTGGCCATTGGACCAACACCACTGACTCGGTTCCTATCACGAAATGCGGCGAAAAGTTGGGGATATTAGACGTACAAGATCCTGATCATCCAATTCTCACAAGGGTTCATGTGGATATATTGACAGCGTTGTCGCGGGAAACCACGGAGGTGCAACAGAACAGCTCAGTGAGAGACGAGACAACTTCGGCCGCCGGTGTGTGTGCAGGGCATGAAACGATACAGCAACAGCAATATCTCGCGCCCGGCAATCATTCCGTTAGACGAGTATCATCATTATCAATTGATGAGGGCTCGATAATTAGCAGGGAGGTCAATAACGGGGATATTGAAACCCACGCCAATGCCGAAGGCCGCAAAAGCTTTGTCAGCGACATAGAACCCCAGAGTCAGGAGACAAAAGTAGTCCATAGATAAAGCAGCATCAACCTGTATTAACTAGTGTCGCCCAAATACGCTCTGCAGCACGATGCAACCTTTGCTCGGTTTAACGCACCTACAGCCTGAATGGCTTTACACGAACTAAGCCTGTTTTAATAAGAAGTGATTAGTAAAGGAGAAGGGTGGCACCTATACAGTTAAATGTTCCCGACTTATGGAAGCAAATGAGTGAATGAGAAATCTTATTTCTAGGTAACTATGCTCTTTAATGCGGTTTGGAACCAGAACACCACATTAGATAGGTATATAGACGAGAAACAAACCATTTATAGGCCGTTTTCTCTAGTCTCCTTCTAGTTTATACGTTTCCTTCTTAAACTGCTCGTAGCTAGAATGTAGGAAGGTGCCCATACCCGAGTTGGGAAATAGCAATGCCCTGGCGCATACGTTCATAGCGAAGCATGATAGTTCTCACGCTATTACTACAGAAGCACTTACTAATCGATACGCACCTTCCTCCATCTAATTTGCTATTCAGTTAGGTAGCTGCCTGTTTTGAACCCGCCTGATTGATTTGCCGTTATAACAACCACGCAAAAGTCTTTTGGGGAACGGCCTCCCCATAAAAGCTTTTAACAAGACCCAATCCTTACCACTGTTCAATCACCCGCGTAAGCTGTCATTGTTTCCAGGGCGCAATGATCTAGAACCCTATCCCACATTCCCGGTCACTCTTGACGCGTCGAAAACACTACACTCTGATCCTCTTACACACAGGACACCATGCATACCCGGGACCACACAGCTCTATGCTAAGCAGTGCATCGCACTTGCTAAGCAAGGAGATCCTCGACAAGGATATGTCCCAAAGACCATCCCCGCCAGAAGTGGTCGTTCATAAATTTATGCGCAAACGTCTCAATAATCAAACGGCCCGGACCAAAACACGGACTGTTTAATGGAGTAGGTACTTGCAAGTACATTCGCCTATGCCCCAGTATTCGCATGGTCGATGATCTCGTTCCTATGACTATATCAGAGATATTCACAAGCATCCGCGGAAAGAAAGCGATGCTTCGTGTTATTACTCCACAGGACACGATGGCTGATCATGGCCATTGTGGAAGACAAAGAGGTACCGCGTAGTATGCTTCAGTTGATCATCAGCGGAACCCAACAGCAGTCAATGAGGAGGACCTCTTCATCCCAGAATATGATCTTGATCAAAGAACCGTTCTTCCAGTGTGCAGAAGATGGAGCATGGATACATATTGGGGCGGTTCGATGTCTTCCATGATTTTAACGTGATTGTTGCTAATGTGTTTCTGAAAGGTACACCCGCGCAATGCGCGCAGCCAAAACACGCAAAGAAGAACAGCTAGCCTGTCTCGATCGTTCTCTAGCGAACCTTTACCTACACCGCCCAGAGAAGGCTCTGGCTGATGCCTTGGCCGTTCCCAACAGCGGGAACTAGCTGAAAAGGCACTCTGCCGACAAGCCAGAGCCTTATACGCACTGGAAGATTCGCTGAAAGTTTTGAAAAGTGGCGCATGATCACAGAATCAATATCCACAAAATATTGATGCTCTAAAAGCGCTTGAGAGAGCTGAGAAACGAATCCACGAAGCACAAACAGGTGAATACGATTTCCGCTCAATGTATCAACAAGCCGATGCGACTCCTCCCATCATTGATTGTGCGACCTACGTAGACCGGTCGCTTTGCGCGAAGTTCCTGGATGTGGTCATGGATTGTTTACGACCAGGCCCGTTAAAGCTGGAGAACTTCTCTTGTGCGAAAAAGCGTTCGCATACGTCACTGCAACGTTGATGATCCTATAGGACGCAGAAACATGCGTATTCTATTACGACTGGAAACGAAGAGGACCATGTTAGGTGGACATGCCTACCTCATGACCGATATCATTCAGAACCATACCACTCCCCACAAGCTTCGGAAGGCTTTAAAGCTCTCAGCTATGGGGACTACAAGCAACGACAGTTTCCGAGACAGACGGGCAACAAAATGTCGATACGTAAGTGACAGCATACCAGTGCTGATGACAAGCTCTTTAACAATTGCTAGGTTCTTCGTGGATAGAGTAATTGGTCTCAACCTTTTCAACACTGGTCGCACTATTTACCGTTGCCATTTATCCATATTAGAAGTGGCAATGGAACAAAGTAGATCAACGCAGTTCTGAGATTTGGTTATTGGCCTCGCGTGTTAACCACTCTTGTTTGGAGAACTGCATGAGGACCTTTCATCGGAGACATGCAAATCGTGCGAGCATGCCAAGATCTCCCAGCAGACACGGAAATCTGCTTCTCGTACCTAAATTGTTTCATGGGCGAAACATCTGATGAAGTCCAAAAGTGCATCGGCGATTGGGGATTCGTTTGCGACTGCCCCTGGTGTCGTGAGCTGAAGTTAACGCCAGAGGAAATGCTTTCGAAGAGACAATGCCTTCTGGGTGGGCTCGAACCTGCCTTTATGACAGCTAATGCGAAACCATGGGAAACCCGAATTCTTCTTGCTAGAATCCCAATACTCCTTGAACAGGCCGAGATGACCTATCCAAAGATTAAGGGGGCTATTCGTTTGGAAGTCTCAGAACATTACTTCGCCCTACGTTTGCTGTTTTTCTTGCTCGACCAGCCAAGAGACGGGGCAAAGTTGATGGTCAAGGACTTGAAGCTTGTGCGTTCGATATAGTTGCTTGCCCTCCTCAGAATGGCGATGAGCAATTCGAGATTAAAAAGTGGGGTATATGAGTGATGGTGTCGTGTTAGGACTCGCGTCTGCATGGTGCCTACAAGACAATCGCACCAGCACTATGTCGAAGGTTAAACAGTATGCCAGGGCCGCTTATACCATTTTCACAGGATCTGACGTGACGATTGGCGACATCTTCTTCCCTGGGCTTGCTTAGATTCTAACGTTTCAGCATGGAAAAGGAGGGGGAGGGTGTCGCAGTTTGATCATTGTCAAATCGTGTTCATAAGTATATTGCTGCTTAGGGCTAACTTCTGATGCTTAATAAGGCGGTGGATATCACCACAAGATGTTCTCACAAGATGTTGTCGGTAGACGTAGATTACGCGAATTCCTATTAGTTCAATACCAAGTTTGCAGTTGCGGGCATCACGTGTCAAGAATTCCGTAGGGACAAAACGCCCCTCTGCCTCATCTCTACCTCCTCTTTGCTAATTCAGACTCGTCAATTAAAAGGTGTCCGTTTTTGAATGAATATCTGTGATAACTGACTTGAAAATAACATTCAACTCCTATTGTCGTCGCCTCTTCACGATATTTACAAAGATGAGAGATGATAATTTGCGCGGATGTTAACAGCAATACCGTCTGCAGCAGTGGATATTCTTCAGCTTCCAGTCCCTCCCTGTAATAACCCCACTCCAATCCCCCATATCTCTCTCGCTGGATACATCCAGACTGTTGCGTAAATGTGTTCGAGGGATTTGGTTCATGAGAGTCTCAATATCACTTCGGCACATCTCACTTCAAATATAAGTATTTGAGCATTACACGACGTAAGGTGTTTCAGTCATGGATTGCAATGCTTATCTAGTGTCAATTGATAACATAAAGCCAAATTATGTCCCGGAAAGAAGCTTATTGTGAATGTTCCCTTCACAGCATCTATATACCCCGGCAATCAAAAGCCCCTAGTACTTGGGACTAGAAACTGCCCCTTTCCCGACCTCAGAACGCTAAAACCAAATTCTTTCCTCATCCACCTGTGTTCATTCTGCTTCCGCCATCAAATATACAGAGAAAAAAAACTGAAAAGACCTCTGTGGGTGAACGCTCGACTGGGTATCATATCCGCAAAAGCCAAAGTCATCAGGCATATACATGTTTCTGGAAGCAACCCTCTCCGATCCGCCACTCGACTACTCAAAAGGTGCTCGCCGGCCAACGACTGTTAAAAAGCAGGTCTTCCTCGGCATCGAATACGCCCTTTAGGAACGAAGATTCCCAGCCTCCAATAAGGCGCTTCGTAGGAGTCACCTGCCGGCTTCTTGGTAGATGACAGTTGTTCTTCCTTGGGTACGTTCTGGCAACTGGTGAAGTAACGAGTTAGTACGGTAAGAGCAGAAAAGCCTAGTTAGGTCATATACGGATGATGCATACACTTCAAATGAACACGTTTTCCGCGTTTCCTTGGTCGTGGTGGCTGTTGACGCGTTGCAAGCGCGATTCCTCCGTGTGCCCCTTGGCGGTTCTTGAACTCCTGAATGAAGTCCCTCTTTCGCTCAAACTTAAGCGACACTGCAGGTTCAGGATGAGACTCGTCGATCAACTTGGGGAAGAGATCGCGAAGTCCAGGCGGCGGCATCAGATACTTGTTGCCTTTTAAGTCGTAACAGAAAAATCTTGACTGTTGCTTTAGAACTGCATCTTGAAAACCTGGTGGAGGCAGTACGTGCCGCTGGCCATACTGATCAAACCGAACACATTTTGCGAGATGTTTTGGTGGGGTGAACGATGTGTCGGATATGGCATCAGAGCCATCACTCTGTTGTGACTCTTTGATTTCTGGCTCAGCTCTATTCCATGATCAGTATCGTTACTTATTTCCTGACTATGTGCGAACCCACCTTGGAATGCGAATTGCAGAGACTTTGTTACATGGTTCCACCCCTCTAATTAGGACTGGCGGATGGATTGCAGCAACCTGATTTCGTGATCTCGCTCCGTGGATTCTGATCGGCAAAGCCCTTTTCTATGGGGCGTTCGCGACATCTGAATCGTCAGTGGAGGATTCGCCGGCTTGAGAATGCTCTCGGTTCTGTCGTAGAAATTCTAAGGCGTCGTTGATGATATCTCTCGGGGTGCATTCTTTGAGCATCGTAGTGTCCATAGGGTGTGCCCTCCTGTTCACGAAGACTTGATTGCGCGGGTGGCTGATTTTAGGTGCCCGTCGGTACATCTTCTTGACATTGGATGGTGTCACTAATATAGGCACACAGACGTGGACAAAAAGACGCCCTATATAATTATAGTTAGATAACCTCCTCCATAAGAGCAGTTTTGAAAACCTTCGTCCCATCACAAGTGTCTGTTACATACCATACGGACGAGATCGCGAACGGAGCGGAAACAAGCGGTGGCGTATGCACCCATCGCGTTCTCAAGCCGTCAAGCTATGGGGTTTTTTTTCTTATTGGAATTAAGGACTCCGTGTTACAAAACACTTTAGGCTCGACAATTAGAGTTTAGAAACAGAAGTTATTACTTTTCTACTTACCAACTAAAATCGAAAGTAATAGACTTGACAGAGCTAGCAATATCTGCTCTGCAATGCAAGTTGGTACTAATCACAACAGCGAAGTGATGTGAGCAGCGCGTAGCACTACCAATGAGGAACCGCTGGTGTAGTATCGAAAACGAATTAATTGATTGTGGAGAGGCTAGCCACAGAAAATGCGATTGTTGATCTCTTGTTGAATCAGGCGTATGATTAGACTTGGTGGTGAACTGATGAGTTGAAACAAAGTCTGAGGAAGAGAGGAACGAAGGTAGAAGAGATGGAGGAGTTCGTGGGCGAACCGGAATGGGGGGGGTATTATAGTAGTTAGAGGGCACCTGTGAAAGCGGTAAGAAGATAGGGCAGGCAATTAACTGGGCGGTCAGATCACTAACTACACTGTTGGTAGGAAAGAAAGAGATTGGGTTTCCCTCGTGTGACCAGTTGGCGTTCATAATCGCGATGAAGTATCAGTGGGCACAGACCACAACGCGATCTTGATGCACTAAGCTACACTATAGCTGGCCTCTCAGGAGAGCCCAGTCCGGGCCAGGTGGTCCGAGCAAGTTACACGCAGTTGTGAAGATTTTTTTAGTCTACCTTGTTGAGGTCTTGTGATTGATACGTTAAGTAGGCAGCTAACTCAGCGAGTGAATGTAGCTATCTGTAAGGTCGTGGCCGGCCCATGCTGATTCTTAGAGGAGAGCGGAGAAGTTTCCAGCTCACAGGATCCACACCCTTAGAGTCTAGAACCCACGATGCCCTCTTAATAACACAATCACGTCGGAACCTCTAGGTAGGTAAATTCCTAGTGTGACTTGATCTATGAGATCGTGCAGTGGCCATATATAAATAAGTATTGCCTATATTAGTTCCTAGCACCAAATGAACAACATGATTGAAGATAAACTAACACGCAAACCATTATTGAACCCAGGGTTCTGAACAGCCCCTAGACGACGCCTCGTCGAGTTACATATCACGTCTTGCCATAAAGTTGCACCGCAACTTGCGGCCCAGATAAGTGATAAGATCCTGTAACTAAACAATTCAAGTAATCTATTGGTTAACTTCCTAATTATACTTGGCCACAAACTGTAAAAGGTGATTCAATTGAATTTTTAGTCGTAAGAAGTTGTCAATTCTAAAGCAACTCAATTAGGTCACGTGATTGCCGTTAACGAAAACAAACTCAGCGCTAAAAGCAATCACGAGAGCAAACATCACAACAACAACAACAACAACAACTAATTACAAAGTACTAGTTCCCTAACCAAGAGAAAACAGGCCAGGCAGATTCGAATATTTCTATTTGTGCTGTGACATTTTTATCCTCGCATCTCATCGATAGGTAGGCATACACTGACCACCATCGGAGGAGCTAAGAAACCCGATTCGCCAAAGTGGGCACTAATAAGACACCTTATGCGCCGTAAACAGAGTTTGCTGCGCATCATCCTTTCGTTAAGCCAATCAAACCACCCTATTTTTCCCCTTACTAAAATCAAACGTACTACTCTCCTCAACCAAGTCTCGAAGTCCTGCAGGCGGGGCTCCTCAGCCTTAAGCTTCCGAATATCGACGCCATACCCGGTATTCTCGAAGAAGGTAAACATGTTACCCAGATCCTTGGACATCCAGCGGCGCCGTGTCCGACGACCGTCACGCCTGCGGGAGCTGCAGGCCGCCACCTTGCGGAAGATGGAGCGCGCGTCGGCGAGCGTCAGCTCGTCGCCCGCGAGACCGATGGCGCGGCCCGCGTACTTCTCCGGGTGCAGGATGGCCTTGGCCCCGAAGACGCCGATGTCGTGCACGCTGATGAGCTGAAGCTTGGTATCCGCCGGCAATCGTGGCCCACATGGCGGACATCACGGAGCCGAAGCCGGAGGTCGGGTTGAGGTTGTCCATGAAGGCGACCGGACGTAGGATCGTGGCCGTCATTGCAGGGTTCTCCTCGCATGTTTTGCGAAGGTGGAGCTCGACTGTGATTGGATTCTGTCAGTACCAACTTATCACATCTGTGTTCGCGTTGAATCTGTTAGTAGGAACCTCACTATTGTGCTTCGTTATGAAATGTGGGACGTCGGTGGGATTCTCCCAACTGCGCTGTTCGCCACCCCGCTCTACACTACTGAACACAAAATGTTTCACGCCGTATTTCGCTGAGGCCGTGATGAGCGACTTCGCCTGGGACTCCTCTTCTGCGGGCGGCGGGGTCGTGTACGAGAACACGGTGTCAATGTCCTTGTGTGCCGCGAAGATGGGCTCCGGGTTCTTCGTGTCGCCCTCCACGACCTCTAGGTTCAGCGACTTGCCGTATTTAGGGACTAGGGCTTGTGCGTTCTTCGACGACGCTTTGCGCGTCAGGGCGAGGATCTTCAGGTTCGGGAAGGATCCTGACGAGGTAGCGGCGAGCTGTGAGAGCTCTGAAAGCACGGCGCTACCTTGCTGGCCTGTTGCGCCCACAAGGAGAACCTTTCGTAGTGGAGATGCCATTCTGGATTGAACTTATTAATCTTATGACTGTAAACTGAATAGAACGACAGGCTAAAGTTGGGTTGTATATGAATATGAATGGGATAGGTAGTTTATGTTGTTGGTTCTAGGATATCGATGAGGCCGTGGGGAAAAGCCGATGCTGGCAACTAAGGTATAAAAACACCTTTATTTTACTGTAATGCCGGTTAAAACACCTTGTGGCTTGGCTAATCACATTCGAGAGATCAAGATGCGAATTCCACATGCTGAGTAAAGTACTAGGTATATACGGAAAGTTATTAAAGCTGTTCTACACAAGGCTACATACTTCGCAATGACGTTCTTTCCAACCGGATCCTGGTGGGCTGATCAATGGTCGGTCCCGACCCAGGGGCGTACTCGACCCACACTTATCCGTAAGACATACAAAGTAGCGAGTACCTATTGACCTACTTAGATTAAATTCCCGTCGCCACTATATTCCGAATCCAGTTCGTATTATAATTATTTCGACATAAATTAATACTTAAATTGCATGTGGCTTTATCATAATACCATTTTCTTCCCCCAAAAAGTCATTTGTGAGTTAATAATCGTAGGAGATACAAGTATACTCGACTAATGCGAACAATTCGACAACGGCATGGCGGGGTAGTGCACCGGCGCTGAAGACAGTTTTAGTCGGTCCCGAGCGGTACCTTATTATTCAGCTCGCCGTTCAAATTCGACCGAGTCGTTGTCCGTTTTAGATACCGTTGATAAGGACGTAGGAAAAGGTCAACATGTCATCACGGAATTCTTGGCTTCGCAATAAGTGTTACCATCTATGCGCGAGTGCCGACGCTTAGAAAAGGGATTTTACTATTTGCCGCTTAGGTAACTGGAACAATCCACCGAGCATCGCTATCAGCTCTATCACAAAGCTGGTCCTTCCCAAGCATCTCTCCTCAGCCGACAGAGCCAGGCTTGTTTATGCGGAAGCGCGAGTTCTTTCTCTTTTGCGAAGCCCGATTTCTGAAGATGCTCGATGAATCTGAGATTGATTAGCTATCGAACATCATTTCGCTGGACGGAATACTGACCTCGTATTATCAACTCTCGGTTCGAGATAGGCATTCATTGTGCGATTATCTGCCTGCCAGCACCACTGGAGAAGACTCGACAGCCACGCTGACACTTTCCCTCGCGCCCACTCCTCGCCAACCAGGACGTGCATTCCTCTGTCAAAGTCTTGCGCGTCGTTGCCCATGTATTGACCCAGCGGGTCCTCTTTAACCCAGTAGATCTCAAAATAGCCAAAGGGAACCCCGTCCCAGAGCCCAATGGCGGGGAAAGAATGTTGCGACTTCAAAGCGCCCGAAAGGAACTCTTCATGATATTGGCCCCAAAACGCAGACACGCGCGGATTCGAGAGCCACGCTTGTAGTAGCGATTGATCCGATAGCGAGCAAAGATGCGCAAGGTCACTACTCAATTCTCTTTTTCCAACTGGGCCTAAATAAGGAACCGGCCTAGGCGAAAGAGATGCTACCCGAAAAGACAGATACTTTTCCTCGCTTGGGATAAAGCGGGAGTAGAAGATTTCTCCCATACGGGTGGTTTCTGTCGACGTGGATGCCGTATATTATTTGTGATGATATACTGTAGAGGGGTGGAGGATAGTATGTTGGTAGGTGCGACGAAGAATAATAAGGGCCAACTGGGAACGTTGGCGGGCTGGCAACGTTGCCGGCACCAAGGCTCCGGGGACATCGGTGATGATGCTAGGTAACCTGGTAGGCGAAGTTGACCGCTTGAACGCGTCGTTTGCTATAGGTGAAGTCGGCCGGCTTGTCAATGGCGACCCAGGATGAGACGATGGTGTCTTCAGAGGCTGCAGTGTAAAGAGGAATATCCCACTATGGATCTGCCAGAACATACGCCGAGTGACAAACATTTGGTCCCATCCCTGTTCATCGTGAAACCCGCTGCCGACCGAAGTATCGAAGCTCGTCACCAAGCCCATTCTCTCCAGTCTTGGTATCATATTCTTACTGCGGAAAATACCTTCGCGCTTAATCCTGATGCGCCAGTCGCCCTTGGGTCTCGCCTCGGCGGGGCATACCTGGTGCGCTCGCTGTTCAGATATGGAGCAGGCTCAGACTGTTGAAAATACCAGTATAACGAGATCCACAGCATCAACGCTATCTGGCGAGACGGGCTTGCATGGGGCTTGAAATCGTTACTGGAAGGGTTCGATATAGATGAGATGAATATCGTGTCGTTCTGTAAGGTAGGTTGCCGGTATCGATGAGAGCGGCTTTGAGAGGAGCTGGATTCCCCGCCATCAACTTCACCAGCCAGTAACTGCGGGTTATTTTCAATGCCATCCTCGGTGTGTATTGCAACTGTCCAGCCGGCGGGAAAGGGTGTGGGATGAGTATTGAGTTCGTTATTTTTGAAAAATAAGCCACCGAACACAGGTTGCACGGTGAAGGTCTGCCCGTCGGGCAAGTGAACGGATGAGGGGGCCATAAGTCTATAATAGGAATGGAGCTGCCGCTAGAAGGCCGCTTCAACCTAGGCAGAACACAAAAATGTGAGGGGTCAAATTGTTAAAGTTCAGACGAAACAGCGTATCGTGAGTTTACGATAGACATGTATATAAATGTTGGACTCGATCAGTGCCACCTCTATGTTGCTGTACTGCCCAGGACTTGTGAGGTAGTATGAGAGATGCTGCATCGGTTTAGCTCGACTAGTAGCGTACCAGTAGATTCGGCTTGGCCCGTATGGTGAGATGCGATTTGTAAAGCCAGCACGGGGATAGGTAGACAGGCAGACAAGAGACGAGATCACGGAGAATCCCCAACGTCATACTGTCACGACAGTGACCTGATTGACTGGTGGGGCCATCTCCAGGGTAGCTACAGTTGCTGTGGCACATATTCGGCAGCACCCCGCACTATAATTATCACCCACCCACCTTGGAGCCGCCGGAATCGCCGTCCCCGAATCTAGCAATATAGTGGCATGTTCAACAAAAGCAAGGTGTAATGACCTCAACTTAAGCACTATGGTCACCTGTTTTTGGCATCATAGATGTAAGAGGCTGGATGAAGAAAATGATGGGTACCGATATGCTGTTATAAGTGCCGATTATCGGCCGCTTGTAAGAGGTACGAAACAGACAAATCTAAGAATCAATATGAGTACTAAGTAGATAATAACAAATGTTGGGCTAGGGTAAAATTATTCCTATTATTGAGAAAAGTTCAGCTAAGGAGAAGAGAAACATTTGTGACACGACCAATCCCAATGCTAGCTCACACTTTACGTCTATATGACCAATTGACATTCAGCAAAGTAATTTTTTGGGCCGTATCTAAATCAAATATCAATAAGGACCATCTTTGAGATCGCTGCACGGGACCCTATGAGTCAATTAGTAAGTAACATTTAAAACTTTACTGCCAGATCAATTCATGCTCGCCACCGACGTCGCCGACTACCTCTTCCGCAAGGGCGTGTTGTTCCGCGAGACGCACCACATCTCGGGACGCGTCGTCGCCCTCTCAGAGCGGATTAAGGTCTTGCGGGAGATGTTCAATAACTAGGTTTCTTACTATGGGAAACGGCACCATGATGTGGGTATGATGATGGGTAGAGCGGAAAGGAACCGTTTCATAGTGCTCAATGCAATTCAAAGCGTAAAGTTCAAAGACTGGGAAATAGAGGCACAAAGATTTCGGTACGAGTTTCTTCCACATTAAGATAGTCTTGTACGCTCTAAGATAATACATCCATCTAAATTCATGACCGAGATTCGTGTGTCAACTCCAAGGGCGCTCTAAAATCATGCCATCAGTCTTCGCTGTTCATATCCACGGCTTACACTTGGGTATCACTTCCAAACATCTAGTCTTTCTTGTCTTGGTTCTGCTCTTTGGACTCGCTCTTCCGCTGAGTTTCTTGGTCTGCTTCTGCAGCATCTTCACCACTCACAGCTTCGCGTTTCTTCCTCTTGCCATCTTCTTTCTCCAATACTTTCTTGACCTCCTCGCCTCCTAGGTCTTTCATCTCGTCCCAATCTACGTCGTATTCCTCGGCTATAATTCGTATCTCCCTGCGGAGCGCGTTGGTGTCATGGACAAGGGCTTCCCACTTCGGAGCCTCGAATCCTCGCGCTTGATATAGAATGTTTTGCCGCCGCGAGACAGTGATCTTTAATGCCGCCTGATAGCTTAGGTCTCGACTGATAAACAAGAACCACAGATAACCTCCCATGATGGTGGTCAGCCCTGCAAGATACGTGACGGGTTCGACGAGATCCCAGCCCGCGTCAGTGTGGAACGTGACATAGTACACGATAGCCCACCATCCCGCCAATGCTCCAAAGCCGGCTTGCGCCAGTCGATGAGCACCTCGATGTGCTAGCATATCACACTCCTCCTTGATCTTGGACAAATTCTCAATCGTTCGGGACATCCGCCTAAGCCTATGTCGCATGTAGTGAGTGCGATCGTTGAAACTGGGTACTTCAACGCGCAGCTCCGTGTTGAGCCCATGAATTTGGATGGCGAATTCTCGTCCGCGCGCAGCATCTCGAATGAAGTCTCCAATCTCGGTACTGCTAGACCAGCGAACCCAGTCTTGATGCTCGGCGGGAGTATCCTCGCCCTCACGGCCGAGTCCGGAATACGATGCGATATTAGAGTCAGTCTTATCTTTCCTCTGGCCCTCTTCATCGCGCTCGGACCCTTCGGCGATGAAGTGTATGCTGGGTAGTTTTTCGTGGCCGTCGCTATCGTGCACAGTCGGCAACTCAGCCTGGATTAGACGTTCAAGGTACGAGAGGGGTTGTTGGGGGTGCACGAGTAGAGCTAGCGGTTGAATGTCTTCGTTCTGTGCCAGGGCCCGGAATTCGCCCTTGTTGCCGTGTTCATCGTGTGTGGCATCGACCGGGATTGGCAGGATCAATTTCAGGAGTCGCGTCGGGGTTGTCAGTAGTTTCCCTGCGAACGCGACGCGCTGGTTAGCCTATGTTAGGCGATTGAAAATCCCATGGCGGGAGACGAGTTACCTTTGGTCATAGTCTTGTTCATGGTGCGATGGGCTTCATCAGCCGGCGGTTTGTCGGCGCCCTCTCTCTGCCATGGCCGTTTAATTTGATGTTTGGTGGCTTGCTGGATACTGGCTTGGACCTGCTCTTCATGAGCAAGCTGGTCCCTTTCATTTGTTTCGCGGACTGATTCCTCGTCGATGAAATCTTTCGTTCGGCGAGGCGAGGAAGTGATATGTCTGAGGCCGGACTGGGAACCAGCATTGGAACTGCACGACGGCCATATTCGCAGCCGTTGAATCCGTTGAATCGGGGCCGAAGGGTGGCATGCGTAACGACGAAGACCGCTGCTGCTACAACCAGCCAGTCGTCGGAAGCTCCCGGCTGCTGTTAGCTGAGAGCATGCTCGAGTTGCATAGCTCATGTTTCTTCGTCTAGGCCCAGGAGCCAGGAGTGATTCCGAGCTGGAATGGTGTGGTTGTGTTGGTTCAGTGCCAGCTCCTTTGCCCGAGAGACACGAACCTGTTCCCAGACAGCGCAGGGGATCGGTGACGTCATGCTATAGTGGCTGGCCCCCTGGTATGGGCAGTAGCACCCACTGGCTTGGGCACTAGCTGCCAGTGCAGACAGCATACTAAGCGTGGTCTCGTTCAATTCGCCCGGAATTTTCGAAAATGTAAAGCTGATATTGGTATAAATCTTTTAAAATATGACAGTTGTGTAAGAAGTTAAATGTTGACTAATCCGCCATAGAGTTTAGTTTGGCTTCGCAGCCCAGGATGATCTCTTCTAGCACACACCACCACACTGATCACCTGACCGCCAGCGCAGTTGTGCTAACCTCCAGAACGCGCCGACCAAAACCTTGGAACAAATGAGATTTTTTCGTATCTTTTATGGTATTTACGAGGTTGTTTCTTATCAATATTGGCGTTTTGGAAATTGGCGCGAGAACGGTCATTGTTAACTTGAGGCTAATGCAAGTGAGAGAGACTTGTATGAACTTATGTTTAGCTATCGTGTCTCACAAAAACCTCATCCGATGCTTCAATTCTATAACTTCCTATCTCGCCTTTTAAAACACTCATACCAATATACTGTTCACGACATGCTTGAAGCATCTATAAAGGATCTTAATTTGAGTGTATCGAATTAATACAGATGGAAAAGGCAAGCAATCCGTAAGAGCGATGCATCCTGACCTCCATGATGGTTTCTTGAGTCTCGAGAAATCAGAGACTGCGAAATCCCTGCCCCGGCAGTTTGCGTCTCGACAATGTCAGATAGATCCCGGCTGCCGCATGGAGCATTACCCACCAGTGAGTCGCCTGGAAAAAACGAGAGTCATTAACTGTTGTAACCCTAAATTGTCGAGGTGTCTTAGGCTACCAGCGGTGAACAAAAGCCCGACGAGTAGGAAACTTCGGAGACAACCAAATTTTGCTCTCAGAGGGATTAATGTCAACATTGCAGTAGAAATCAAAGAGAAAGAGTGAGGACACAGGCAGATTAGATAAATGACCTTGCACGTATATCTATGTCACAATATAGTATCATGTCGGTAACAACACCTTGAACTTTATCCTTTTTTTTCCCCGAAATAAAACTGATCTCAATACCCCATGGACGATTTAGCTTGGTTGTGTGTGGCATCATGTTACTAACGAAAAGACGTATAAATAGAGTGAAACGAACGTTTAACAATGGTGCACGATCCTCCAAGGGTACTTGTAGGGCCTATACAGGAAAGTTTTGCTTCACTCGGCTTAGCTGGCGAAAGATGATTTAGAATTTCGATGTTGTAGGTAGAAATATATTCATCTTCAAATTCAGGATTAGTTACTAATTCATAATTGTAGGTTATTGCGTAATATGTGGATGTTGATATCCGAAAAAAGAAATTACCTATTGAAGTTAGGTAGCTCAGCAGTCACCGGCAGTATAAGTATAAACATATGCAGCATAGGGCTGACGTGAGGCGACCCCGGATGTCAACCATACTTTCATTCTTAGGCAGCAACGTGTCGCCCTATGAAACTAAGCTGAAAGTGGCTCAAACATGATGGCTGTGTTGAGACACAAATTGTCAGCACAGCCGTCACAGACTCTAGGTTAGGACTTGGTATGCTATATGGGGACCAAAATAGATGGCGTGACAACAAGTCCTACGTTGAGAATGCGTCTTATATATGGCCCTGCTCAGATGGCTCGTCATAGGATGTCGTCGTTGGAGGTGTTCTGCAAAATTAATCACCAAAAACATTCCTAGAGTCTCTTGACTTAAGCACCTCGTCTTTCGGCATTCCTAGCACCCCACCGATCAATATTCCGTGGCCGCTATTATGGGTCTCTCAACCGGGAATTTTGCTGTTGACTTCCCCGTCGCCCTCGGAATCGCCGCCGGGGCAACCATTGGCGCACTCATACTCATATGCGTCGCGGCGCATTTCGGTCCTCGCATGTGTAGGCGGAGCAGGAAAGAGCGATGGCTTGCGCCGGACGTCGAGAAGTCGGGGCCATATGGTGGCGGAGATGTGCCGCTGATGACGAGCGTGACGAATCACCTTTAGTCAAAAAACTCCTTAACGATGTTAGCAAGCGATTACGAAATCACGAATAAATATTCGTCGATTTTTACGTTCGGCGCTGACGCGCAATTTCATCGACAACGCCGGAAATACTCGGACTATAGTCGACCAGAAGGAACAGTCGTCGGCGATAGAGACATAGATCTTGGAAGCGTTGGCGAGCAGATTCTCTGGGTCCCTCCACCCAGGCTACAAACACCAAGAACAGCATTGAAAAAACCAATCCAACGTATAGATAATAGATTTTTGGATCATTGATCAAACTTGGTTCAAGAGTCATACTACCTTGCTTGTTTTTGTGCAGTCATGCTTCCAACAGGTGCCTTATCGTCGCACCTGCGATTGAAATCGGATTCCTACAACCAAAAGGCCTCATGGGAAGGTTATATGGGTGGAATTGCGTTGGATAAAGCCCCAATGGTTAGATAGATATCAGAGCGGTTACCCCCAACGGCCTTCAAAGAGACCGAAGATACTCAAACAAAGTTAAACTGCTCGTGATTCAACTCGCGATACATTGAATTTCGTGAGGGTGACCAGTATTATACTAGCTTCCTGCTGTTTCTTGAGTAATAATGGACACGTAACCAGTATCCTCATGAAAATTTTCACATTAGAATGTTTTGAAATATGTAATATAAATCATGGATACCGTCCGTTCAACTACTTCATTACACTGCCTTAAAAAAGACGACGATGCCAACTAAGAGGAATACTAGTAGCCAATAATTCACTACAGCCAAGCACAGAGAATATGTAGTAACTTATATAAGACAATGATGTTAGCAAATTATTTTTATTTCGAACATTGTACCAAGTGGTTGCAGCAATGTGTGGAGTCCCGAAGGACAAGGATGCAATTTCTATTAGGGCCCATGAGTACCATCCACTCCTACAACATCAAAACATAAGGATGCATATGTGGTGTGAAAGTTACATTGTCTTCAAGGTTCTCTTATAAGTCATAAGGCATCTAGACGAAAGCCAAAGCATGGTTTGACGGCCCTAAGTGTGACTGCCAGCTGTCGCTCAGTTGCCACATACAACGTCATCCCGAAGTCGCCAAGGAGCTTGCCATTCGTTGCCCCTCCAAACCAAACCGAGGAAGGACAGCTTCAACCACCGCGCAACGGCCGACAACAATCCTACTGCCTGAAAAGTGACTTGCATACGAACGAGACCACACTTCGCAAGCCGTACATCCTCCAGTAATCCACCCAAGGCCTAATCACTATACCTTAAAGCCATCGTCGCTCTCACCTGCGCCCCTCCTACTGCCCTCTTCGACCCTCTCAACCTAACCTCCCACCCAATCTCCCACGCGCCCAACCACTCCGCCTACCATGAACCGGCTCTTCGGCAGCACGCCCAAGGGCCCAAAGCCGACCCTCAACTCGGCCATCGGCACATCGACACACGAATCTCTTCGGTAGACGTGAGATAGCGAGCATAAACGCCGAGCTACAGACCTACCAGACAAAGATGTCCAAGATGCGCGAGGCCCGGGCAAGTCGGCGCTGAAACAGAAAGCCCTCAAGGTGCTCCAGCGGCGGAAGCAGTACGAGGCGCAGCGCGAGCAGCTGCAGTCGCAGGTCTGGAACATGGAGCAGGCGCAGACGATGCAGGACAACCTCGCCGGCGTCATGACCACCGTCGACGCCATGAAGACGACCCAGAAGGAGCTCAAGAAGCAGTACGGCAAGGTCGACCTGGACAAGATCGAGCGCATGCAGGACGAGATGGCCGACTTGCTCGACGTCGGCAACGAGATCCAGGAGACGCTGAGTCGCGGCTACGAGGTGCCGACGACGTCGATGAGGCCGAGCTCGATGCGGAGCTCGAGATGCTCGGCGCCGAGATGGAGGCCGAGGGAGCGGGGGCCTTGGACGCGGGTGGCGTGCCCGATTTTATGCGTGACGAGGTCCCGGACTTCATCGACGAGCCGCCTGAGAGTTCCAAGGTGCAGGAGGCGGCGAGGTGATGGACGGCACAGTGTTTTCTGTCCATTTGCCTGCCTGGATACATTGTGCTATGCAATGAGAAGGAATTGGATATGAGAACGGACATGCGGCCGAGGCGTTCGTGGCGTTTAAGCAAATCACGGGTTAGAAAGCAGGAGGAACATGCAATGGATAGGAGTTGGTCGTCAAGCAATCATTGTGTTTTATTCGTTTCGGTATGAACCGTTCTATCACTGCTATCTAAATACATGAATCCTATGTATTACACACGTTACTGAGGGGCCGTCTTTCAAAGCGGTTGACATGTCTCGGTATACGAGCATGGCATTTTACCAAGGCCCAGACCAGCAATTTGGTCTTCGAGTCCGGTACTATTCTACTGTTCCGAAAAACCTTGCTACTTCTTCGAGTTCAGCATCTCCATTGCAAAAGTCCCAGCCCACTATGGTGCTTGTTTGACTACAGCAAATAATGCGCCGTGCATCGAATTGGAGTTTGAAAATCCTGGCCGGGCTAGCCTCCGTCTGCCCAATATGCGGGTGCGATTGCGGTTCGCCAGGCGCTTGAGAATGCGCCAATGCCAGTGCTGGAGCTGGAGCCGGTACCGGTACTGTTGCGTGGGCTTGTAAGTGACCGTGATCTCGGTTCTCGCCATGCCCTAAAGTGGGAACAGGCTGTGACTGGCTATTATGGTGAGTATGCATCGCGAATGGAGACAAAGCTGGCTGCTGTGAAATAGCAGGGTGGGAGTGATGTAAATGTGTCCCACGTCCCAGGGAGGGTGGCGGGCCACTGGTCGTGCTAATTCCAGGAATCGTTACCTGATTGGAAGTAGAAGGACCTGGCGGGGGCCATTCAGGAGTTGTGATAAACTTAAGGCTGACTTGGCCGTGGGGGCTACATATGAATTTGTATGGGGTGTGTGAGGCGAATTTGCTTCTGCGGCCAGGGCTTGTTGTACGGATTCGCGAATCCTGTTCTGCGCGATCTGCGCTCTAACGAGACAGGCGCTAACTATTTGACGTAGCTGTGAACGTAGCATGGCATCCGGTTCTCGATCGATGGCGGCTTGGATGTGAGAGTTATAAGTGAGCATTGTGGGGAACGAGTTTAAGGCAGCGTGCAAAGCGGCAGGGCCCTGGGGTACGGCAGCATCGATCATTTGAGTATACGACGCCGTGGTTTGAGGGGTAATGGCAGCATGAATGGGATGCTCGACCTGGGTGTAAGTTGGGGGTGGCCGTTGCAAGGCCGGCGGCGCACTAATTGGCTGAGATGGCGGCCGGATTGCTGGTAACTGGTCTGTCCGATGACCGGGCGTGTTAACAACATCGGGGGATAATCGACGAGGAGCCACAGAAGTTGATGTTCCTGAAGAATGCCGGAGAGCTGCCGCAGCTCCTTCTTCCTGGCGAAGAACATGTGCACTTTTCCATGCGCCCGCGATCTCGGCGCCAAATGATGATGCTTTGATCGTATGAGCCGGAAACAATCCTCCCATATGGCCCGCCACCACCGCCTGGGGGTAACTTTGCTCCATACGCCGTGATATCTTCGGGCGGCGACTGCCGGCGTTATAAGCACGCCGCCTGCCTGACTTCGTCTCATCGAGGGAGCCGTCGTTCAGAGCCTGGAAGTATGCTTTGTCGACCGCTCTCGCTTCCAGCTGATCCTCTTCTTTGCTGAAAGGTAGGTCGCCAAACCCGGCCTGAACTGTGCGCACTAGATTACTGTGGGCGCGTAAACTTGCGACTTCTAAGCCAGATTCACAATCGAAGACTTTTACTTCGTTGTCACTGCTGCCGCTTACAATTCGCCGCCCATCGTATTGAACACATGCGATGCCCTTACTATGGCCAACGAATGTCCGTTTCACAACCTGCTTCGGCCAGTCCCATAGTCTGATATTCCTGTCGCCGCTAGCCGACACGATTTCTCTATCGCAGATCTGCACAGCATTCACGGCGGCGCCGTGACCCTCCAAACAAGCAATCATTGTATACGGTGGCGTGATGGCTTGTTGATTCAAGGGCGAGTCGTCGTATCCATAGTTTCGGAGATTGAAGGGACCGGACCCACGATGTGTGAATCGTTGCTGTAGCCAATATCGCCGGGCCGAAGAGGCTGGCGGTTGAAAATTTTGATGGTCTTGTCTTTAGAGCAAGTCACTAAGATCCGCCTGTCGAATTTGACGTTTAATACGGATTCCCTATGCGCCCTCTTCAGACGTTGTAGTATTTCGCCCGTGGAAAATTTCCACAATATGACGTCTGAATCACTACTTCCAGAGACAATTAGGTCCTCTTCTGGGTCGGAATCGAATTGTAGGCATAAGACCGATCCATCGTGACCAGTCAGAGGTGGGCGCACCAAACGCCTCGACTGGAGATTCCAGACACGTAGAGTACGGTCCCTGCTGCCACTGACAAGATATTCTGAGTTATACTGAAGACTGTATATGCATTCGTTGTGTCCCTCGTCGGGGTGGTCTGGATGCGGTAGTTGGAAATTAGTATACTGGCCACGATCCCAATTGCTCTCCAGCTTCCGCCGCATACTATATAAGTACTTCCAACTAATCTTGTAGCGTCGGTCACGCCAGTCGTATATCCATAACATCGACTTAGATAGCGACGACGAGGCGTCAGCTGCTTCGGCGGGTGGCGTAGCGGAATGCGAATTCTCAACTACAAGCCTCGCTTTACCCTTATCAAGCTGTGAGCCCGATCTATCCTTGGAGTGCGGCATCGGGCTCGGCGACTTCATTAGGTTGCCCAACTTTCGTATAGTTCTGTTGTTATGAGAGGACGAACCGCTCCCGCCTCTTTGCGGCCCACCGAAAGACTAGTACCTGACATGTGTGTATCATTTTGCTCTGGCCTGTGGGGATATCTGCGTCCACCATCTCATAGTCATCTTCATCCTGGTCTTCATATCTGGGTTCTGGGTCAGATATGGCTCTTTTTTTTGAGACGTGCCCGCCTTCCACTGACTTGACCTTCTGAGAGTGGATTTGGGGGGCCGTCGGGTTCTCGTTCATTCGTTCCTCGGCGAGTATAATCTCAGACTTAATTGCCTTCCACCCTCAATGTAGTATAGTTTCTCCCATAGCTTTCGGTCCGCGGCCAGGTTATACCATCCTCGGCAGCATAGGGCCACCCGGATCAGCGATTCTGCATCGAGATATCCCAATACCTTCAGGCAGATCTCGGGAGGCAAGTGATTCACGAAGTTAATGTAGAGGCGTGGATTAAGCTGCGTGATAACAATATCAGCAATAATAGTAGTGGGAGCTCATTCAGTAGGAGCATAGCGAGATCTACCAGCGAGAGGGTAAGCGCGTGGTCACGTTATTCAAAGGTATTGGGTGGATGAAGGAGCTTACGCTTCTTTTCTTGGACTGTTAACTTGGGCATTTGCGCGGCGAGCCAGGCTGGGAGTTCGGCGGGGGAGCGCAGCGCCAGAGCAGTAGTGTTATCTGCGAGACTGCCTGAAGCAGAAGTGTTGAGTGGATGCTCGGAGTAGCCTTCATCGGGCTCTTGGTTTGGGGGAAAGGTCTCCATAGCGGCGGCTACGGCTACCGCTGTGTTACGGATTTGCTGCAGTCAGGCTGAAGGCGCCCGGGGTGGTCGGCCACGCTGCGAGGGGTTGGGCTAGCCGTTGGTTGTCGGGTGCTGGTGCTGGGTGCTGGGTGTTCAGTGCGGCTCCAGTGAGGTGGTAGATGGCGGTGGAAGTCTCGGAGATGTGAAGGCGTCTTCGCGGGACGAGAGCTAGCCAAACATAGGACGAGCCAGCGAGCGATAGAGCGGTAAGGCGAAGGCGAAGGCGAAGGCGAAGGTCGGGTTGGGAAGCGAACGCAATTGTCCGGTTGTCAGGTTGTCAGGTTGTCAGACCAATCGAATTGTGACGGGCTCCTGCGCTGATACGTCAGGTCTGGTATTGGGTCAGTTGCGTTTGTCAGTCGTGGGCTTGGCGGCGATGATGGCGTTGTGATTCAGCGGGAAGAAGCGAGTAACGGACCCGATTCAACTCGGGATTGATTCGAACAGGCCTGGTGTTCGTTACTATGTTTGTTGTGTTATGTTGTGTTGCTTGTATACCTGCATATCCTACTTACAAGGAAGGGAGTTGGTCGTCGCCGGCACAACCTGGTTGGTTCTCAATCAACAACGTTAGACCCTCCCAAGTCGTATTATTGGGGTAGCACTAACAGCACCTACCGATGGCGGGCTCATGGGCTAGGCCATTACCTAGGTAGCTATACAAGTAGGTAGCCACTTACAACAGCTTTACCGCAGGGTCTGGGCACCTGGCAGGCTAGGTACCTAATCTGCCCGCGGCTAGCATGTAGGTAGTGGGACTTAGACCGGCTACCTAGCGTGGCCCACCTGCTTTTATCACCTTAGCTCTTTTTGTATAAATCAAAACAATTATACCCTGCTCTGATAGGTAGGTAGGTAGGTATGAAGGTGTAAATTTAAGGTATGTTTGAGCCCCCAGTTTGTGGGGATGATGGCATCGATACCTTTTAGTGTAGCCGAGAGGGAGATCTGGATATGATAGGTACTGCTAGATCCATTGTGGATATACCTACCTAGGTACTTACTTACATAATTATATGTAGGGAGTGGAAGGTTCATTAACTTGGATTTTCTCGTGTCTAGCAACAACTAATCGTCTGAGCACTTACCTACCATGAGATACATACCAACTACCTAGTGTTTGACTTGTGATGGAGAAGATAATTTGCTTACCTCGGAAAGCTGGATTGCTCCTCTACTAATACTAAGCACTGGGAATCATTTGTCAAGCCGAGTTTTGAACTAGAGTCGACGACGTTTCCCTGTTTCTGCCTTTGGCAAATACCTAGCTCAAATGACATGAGTCTGCGTGACGCTTTTAAAGGTAGGTTGTTTACTTGAACATGATCTTGTCTTGATCTTGTTTCGGCAGATAGATCTAAGATGCCAGCGGCGTCCATATTCATCAGAATCCAGGGATCCTCTCCCTTATACCGACATAAGAAGGCCTATTGGCTGTGTCGAGGTATCCATTACAAATATTCCCGCTTGACTGCATGAACTGCCCGTTTTAGGGCTAATCACAAGCATTGTATTGATTGTAATGACCGCATTGTAGGTAGTGTAGGTGCCGTCGTATTAGGATGTGCCCATGCATGGAAGAATGGAAGCCATCGAAGAATATCGCGTGCCACTTTTCCCGTCTTGTGCCCTCAGGATGGCGAATTATAACTAACCAATGATAGTGTGTAGTAGTTAGAGGGTGGTAATACCCTCAATCACAATGTCATCCAGATTGATTACCTTCCCGACAGTGTACACCATGAATACATACTACATGCATGCATATTTCCAAGGCTAGTAAACTGTCTGGATGGCAGAAAAATCCTACAATATGTGAAGATAAACCGAACCATCACCCCGCGGTAACTATCTACATGGGTTTCTAAACCCTGGCTTAAGCAGACGAGGAAGATCTGGTGAAGGCCCGTGGTTCATGTTTCTTCGCGAGTATGCGGACTCGCTGATCTGGTTGGTAAGCTCACTCTATCGGATACACCAAGTGACCGGCACAGTTGTGGAGGGTGTATTACCTATGCATTATAAAATATCGTGTTACCTCGTACTGTACTGCAGGTGTATAAAGATATAACAAGCCTCGCTGCAGCCGAAATCTTAAAATAATCACCTATTACATCATGCATTATCTCCTGACCTTCTCCGGACTCGGGCAACCCCTGTATTCCGTGAGCCCGTTCGAAACACGACTCCGGGACTGTCTTCGCTTGAGCTCTAAAAGACGATGTTTGCGTTTTGTAAGAGGGATCGAAATCTATCAGGGGCGCGATCACCTATCACCGTTGGGTGTTTCCCGTCATCGTCAGGTTTGACCGCTTTGCGGCATCCCGCTGCACGGGACCAAAGAGCGGTAGGACGTCACTAGTCTACATCCACTCAACGCAAGCGCTGGCACCGGCACATATACGGACTTCACTTATACGCAGAACTCTCCCGTCGCAGCTCTCAAGCTCTGTAAATGTGCGTCTTTATGGGCGATCTTCGAGATACATGGAAATGGACATAGCAGGCTAATAATAACAAGGCGGTCGGGAGAAAGCCTAAAAGAGAGCCTTGGCTGACTGGCCACCATATCGTATGCCGCACAATTGTAGTCACGACTCTTCATGACGCTTGCTGTCCTGTCTATAGAGCGGCGGATGTTAGCAGAGCTAAATACCCTAGGGAAGGTACCCGTTTACGCTTTTGATTTAGCATCGAGGTGGTTCAAAGGGCGATCATGTCGGCTTTTGGGTTGCTCGATGGAGTTACATCTGGTGTCGCGGCGGAAACCTCCTTTCGGCATAGCCTACGCATCCGTGTATTTGAAACAGCCCGGGAGGCACCATCCCATACGTAGATCAATGCCCAACGGCCTCAGTCTCTTGATGTTGCGTTTCCCTCGGCCTGCTCGTATCCTTGATACCGCAGTTGCCTAGATAGTCTACGTATCTAGATAGGGAACAAGACTTCACATGACCAACATGAGGTGGGTAACAAACAAGGGACGTAGTGTAG
This sequence comes from Amphirosellinia nigrospora, assembly GCA_004123355.1. NCBI lineage: Eukaryota > Fungi > Ascomycota > Sordariomycetes > Xylariales > Xylariaceae > Amphirosellinia > Amphirosellinia nigrospora. The sequence continues at coordinate 257,025 of SCHM01000006.1, read as the reverse complement.
AATCCATGAGGCAAAGATACCCAGGTATATGCGTTATCCCACCAACTACTTAGTTACGTCGAACAGATGTTGAAGTACATACACCGCTAGCATGGTACTAAAGCCCCTTGGTAGGTAGTCTTGAAATACCATAGGTATACATGATGTAGATATAAGCATGAGATGGGCAAGCTGCGAAGATGAAGTTCTAGCGTAGCTCTCTTGTAAGATCAATTGCTCAGGATGTACCCAAGGGAGGCACTGAACGTGGTATTACGGTAATAAGTGCCACTATAATATACAAACCCATTATATACCACTCCAAATCGCATCGAACATATTCTACTCAGCAATACAGTCATGCAAACCCGGTAGTTTGTCTTATACAGAGCGGGTCAACATCAACGTCAACAGCTCCAGCTGCCACATTGATAGAGTTGCAGCGGGGCTCACAAGTTTGCGGAAACAGAACAGCAAGCGGGATATTATAAACTGCACGGATCAAGGCCGCGGTAAAGAAGCAAACTTTGTCGGAGAAGACCAAGGGCGGAGCGCGGTGAAATACATGTGGAGGGAAAGGAGGTACATGCATCTGCGGCATGCCGGCATACCGAAAGATGTACCGCCCCGTACTGTACATAGCTGGTGGAAGTCCCCACCAAGCAAAAAAAAAAAGGAGACCGAGACAAGGGCCGCAGGGGGGTTCAGGTGGGTATAATGGGCACCACACCAGAGCCCGACCTCAGTGCTGACCGGTATCATCCTGGCCCATCCAAGCATCCGATCCTCAGTGTAGGGAAAGCCCACCCCCAACCACACCACACTGCCGCCGCCACCACCACCAACACAATCATTGCCTACGCCTACCGCCTATCTGCCGCCTCCCCTGCCTGCGACTGCTACTACAACTTCGTTTGCTCTTTTCTCTCTCACGCCGACCTCTCCGTCTGTGGCAATTGTGTGTGCTATTGGACGAACTGGGCATTACGAAGCCATCTATCACTCCGCTAACTCGATCTTGCGAGCATCTCCTGTCCGTGTCCACGAACTCCCATCTCGTAATAACCGCACTCGACGCCAGCGCTACACCCGCACCGGTCGAATCGCAGCCTCTGTCCCCGTCCTCCCACATCGGTCCTGCGGTATGCACGATTAGGCACTCCATCAACCAACTTGTCATGCTTCAGGGTGCTGTCTTCGTCTGAAAACGTCGCGACGGCAACAGACCGGTCGCAGTCCCAGAGTATATAACATACGCACTAACCGATCCCAACCCCACGAATACCCATCGTCGTGGGTGCCAACCGATAAATCTCCCGACTCGAGTTCCATTGCTGCAGGGGGGCAAAAGAAACCATCCAGATCGCTTAGCCAGCTCGCAACTTATTGCGAGCGGGGAGAGGAAAGAAGGAAAGAGGAAGCAAAGGGAGCACTTTAATAACCTGTGAACATCGAAAAACGACAGTACACCTACACGGGCCATCTTCGAGCCCGCGGGTACCTAAGCAACGTCTCAAACATTCCAGCCCTCTGGTGCCCCTCGTGACTCAAAGCACGGTCAATACAACCCCCGTCCCATTATCCATTATCCATTATCGGCGGGGACGACAAAGAGCACATCGAAACTCTTCCCGGCTCTCACCATATCAGCTGACCATTCACTAACTCAACCTCGACTCGACTGTCGGCCCCACCTCGGCCTCGAAGCACGTGTGCGCGCTCACACTGCACTGTTCTCCCTGCGTTCTGTTTCTGCCCCGACCCCTTGGGCCTTCCACCCGGCGAGCACTCTGCTGTCGGATGGGTTGATCAGTCATGGCACACGCACCGGCTCTTCTGAGGACGAATACCGCCCCGGTATTTCCAGCCAGCAACAACTACGGTGGCGCCGCCACCATGAGTAGCCTCAGGGCCAGCCATCTTTCCGGCTCTACGGCCGTCAATTCTTCCTCGACAACCTCGCTGACGTCCATGGCCTCGGCTGCAACTGTTATCCCTCCCGCAAACGGGGTCATGGCCACGGCCAACATTATCAACCAAAAAGCCGATGCCTCGAGGTCACTCTATCAAATTTGCATGGCCTTCAAGCAACGATTAGCTAAGGTCCCGGGTTTTGAAAGCTATCTAGAGGTCATAGAGCAGGATGCTCTGTCGAGTGAATATAACCCCGTTGAGTCGGTTTGGGGCGTGCTAAGGAGCGGTGAACCGCTGCTCACTATATATAATTCTATCAAGCCAGACGTGCCCTTAAAGCCGAGCGACATAACCCAAGATCCTGCTAGACGCCCCAAGGCCGCTACATTCAAATTTATCGACGCCTGTTTAAGACAACTGCAGATTCCCGCAGGAGAATGTTTTATCGTTTCTGATCTAATGAATTCTGACACAACAGGTTTTGTCAAGGTACGTTGATCTCTGCAACCATACCTGTCCTACCCTCGTTTGCTTCATGCCGCGGCTAAACTTGTCATTCTTACCTTTGTTCAGGTCATCCAAGTAATCAATCATGTTCTCGATATCGCGAGCAACGCGGTCATCTACTTGAGCTCCAACCTTACCCGGAAAATGGCAGTTTCGATGCCCCCACCGCCCAGATGACATACCGTGACCATGTCATTCGTGAGCTTGTCGATACGGAACGTAAATATGTTCAAGACTTGGAGAACTTGCATGATCTAAGGAAGGCTTTGCTTGACAAGCTATTCTCCCGGGAGACGTAGCTTATCAAATATTTCTAAACATAAATAACATTCTAGATTTTCAGCGACGGTTTTTAATCCGGATCGAGACAACCAATTCCATGCCGCAAGCAGCACAGCAATGGGGCGCGCCATTTATCGCGAATGAGAACGGATTCGGATGTTACCAACCATTCATTGCGAACCAACGAAAGGCAGCGAAGGTGGCAAATCAAGCATTCGACAAAATTCAACTTGCAGAACACCCTGTTGCATGTGACTTCAATACGCTTGATGGGTTCCTGCTGAAGCCAATGCAGCGACTGGCCAAGTACCCTCTGTTGCTCAAGGTATGCGAACCTGTTTGCACTCTAGGAAAGTGTGTACTAATATGTGGTAGGACCTACTGAAGAGAGGCGAAGACCCGAATCCGGAAAATAGGGCCGAGCTCTTGAAGGGAATCGAGGCTGCGGAGCGAGTCCTTAAGCAGGCCGACGAAGCGGTTAATCGCGACCTCTTGGACGAAGCATTAGAAGAGCTCAAGATCCGAGTCGACGATTGGAAAATGCACAAAGTCGAGGGTTTCGGCAAACTCCTCCTACATGGCGTATACGCAGTGGTAACAGGTCGGAGTGATCAAGAGAAAGACGTACGCCCCGTGAGCCAAATTCTTTGGATCTTGTTGTGCCGTGGCTAATTTGCTAGTATGAGATCTATCTGTTCAATAATATCCTCCTTTGCTGCAAAGAGGTTCAGCCGAACAAGAGCAAAGAGAAGAAGGATAAGAATAAGTCTATCGCCAAGCCCCGCAATAAGAACAACAAACTGCAGCTCAAGGGCCGCATTTTCATGACGAATGTAACAGAAGTCGTCTCGTTTGCCAAGCCAGGTAGGTCGCATCCCTTGAGACTATGTATTATTAATTAAACTCTTTCCAGGTTCGTATACAGTACAAATATGGTGGAGGGGTGATCCAGCATCGAGAATTTCATTATCAAGTTCACCAATGAGGAAACAATGAAAAAGTGGTCTACCAGTCTCGACACCCAGCGGAAGCTACACCAGGTAGCACCAACGATAACTCCCGAGCATCCCACTCCCGATTTCACATGGATGAGAAATGTTAATAATATGGAGAATCCATACGCCCAACAGGACGAAGATGATGACGATGACGACGAGCAACTCGCGCCAAACCAAGTATCATCTCCCAACTTAGGACAAATCTCTAACTCGGTCGGGGGGTAATGGCACGCAATACCTCGAGCAATAGTCTTCGCGCTCGGTCAGTGACTACTGATAGTACTCAGTCATTAGCCAGCCTAGCTAGAGCGCCGCCTCCCCAATTCCCGCTCCCAATCCCTCCAAGGCAGCTTAGTGTGCAGACGGGTGGTGCGCAGTCGCCTGGACCCGAGGGGGGGAATCGTACTTTTCGCCTACCGTAGACTCGCCTGCGTCGTCCAGAACCAGCACCGCGAGCACTTTATTAAGTCAAAATGGTCAGTATCCTTTCCCTCGGACTTCCACGCCGCAAGGCGGGTGGGAAGATAGAGACACCAATCGGTACACCGCTCCAGCCATGCCGAGGGCACCCTCACGAGACGGCCCTACTCCTATCAATGGGCGAAACCCAAGGGGGCCATCTATGCCAGTAATGGCTTCGCAACAAACCTTGGCCCAGCAGCAACGCAGTCGGTCATACAGCACACCTGATATCAACGGGCAAAATGCACGGAGGGCTAATTCTACTACTCCCGTGCCTGCAGTCCCTGGCATTCCGCCTCATCTTCACCCCGCGCATGATGCTAGCATCCCCAGATCCCAAACAGGATCGCCTCGACAGGACCTGCCAATACGAGCTAACACACAGAGCCCAGGAGTTCAACGTGAGCGCTTGAACCAGCAGAATGGCCAGCACGGCGGAACAATGGCCCAGTTCCCGACCCAGCCCATCTATCCTCGCCAAGCCACTCCATCTATGGCGCAAGTCACAGGATCAACTGCGCCACAGCCTCTCCATCTTGATGGACGACAAGTGGTGGCATCAGCACTTGGCAATGCCACACCGGGTAACTCATTTGACGGCCAAGATATACCAATTCCAACACAGCTCAGAGTGAAAGTCAACTGTGATGGCGGTAATTACGTAACCTTGGTTGTCCCCTTCAACATCACCTATCAGTCCCTCAGTGACCGCATTGACGGCAAGCTCGCACGATTCACGAACAGATCAATTAGTAAGGGCAATTTGAGACTCAAATATCGTGACGAGGACGGTGATTCAGTGACAATTGAGAGTGACGATGACATCCAAATAGCGTTCCTCGAGTGGCGCGAAGGTGCGAGCAATCTGTACACCAACGGTGTCGGAGAAATAGAGCTCTTCTGTGTTGAGGCATAATGCGGCGAGTGTCATATTACGGACAGAGATCCATCACCACTCGACTTCGGACAACCAGATTTTACGAATTATACCCAGATACGATGTTATTCATCCTTTAGAAAGACCACGATACCAGAAGATTGTTCGCACGACCAGCATTAGATGAAGAATCAATGGATACGACTCTTTGTATTATGCATGGAATTGCTACGACGCTCATTCGACACTCTTTTGTAATTCTTTGGACATATTGCAAATGCAACTTTGGCCTAGATCCGCCCGTTATGATTTGGTTCTTTGCCCAGGCAGCGTCAACCTTAGCCACTTCCCAAATCGTCGGTCATTTCAGTTCAACCTCTGATAGATATCGACTGTGCTTTGGTAAATCAACCTTGCGACGCACTTGTTTTCGAACTAGAAATTTCCGTCAACGGACTACGATTGTTACCTCGTAGTCACCCGACCACTCGGCGGTTGATTCGGTTCATTGAAGTTGGGGATTCTCGGGAGCATAAATCGGAGTTACGGCGACGTAGGCGGCGTTGGAAATATTGCGTTTTCCTGCCAGAGCTGCCTTCTAATATATGTATGGCGCTAGTTATAGGAAGGCTGGTAGTAATTCTTCTTCTTTCATTTTTGGCGCATCTACAGAGAGACGAGGAGCATGAAAGGGGTTTGAGGTACGAAACTCAAGTGCTAGAAACAAAATGCCACGGCCATTGCACATTGCACATTGCACAACAAGGTGGAGAGATGGCCATCGGGCGCAGGCAAGTTCCGTGAGTTCCACAACCGCATCGCGTGTGACTCGTTCATAGCCATACGCTACTTTGCCTGCCTGGCAGTTTATATATAGGATCAGCTTATTCTCTCTTTCAATCGTAACTTCTCATCCAGTTCATCACGTTCGTTTCACCAGCCAGCCATTTGAAAGTCCCAACTTAGATGTAGGAGATGCCCATATAGATATCAATAATAGCATACGCACATTTAGGTTCCCGTAATGACCTCCTGAAGGAAGAGCTGGCCATTCTTACTCTATTCGAGCTCTCCATCCAGTTGTTTCGCGCTTGTTGTGATTGACGTATTATTGGACACGGCGCCAACCTTCCGGTTATTGCCTATTATGGTCATATCATGTCGATGTCTGGGTGAGAATGGACGATGGCAGCGCGGAACGTTGGCCCCGATTGTGGTGCGGTCTGGTTTTACCGGGTTTGATTGGGGGTATCTTCCATCAGTATATTATATGCGTTCATCATATATAACATATGACACGATCTTCACTGCGATACTTAAAGCTTACCTAGTATGGCCTTGACAATTATCACCATAATCTTATTATCGCACTCGGAGTTAAAATACTGAATTTTGGCTTTCGACTATCGCTTGTGTTTGTCAAGCTCTTGATTGGATAATCGATTATTTATCCGGGACATCATGTGTTCGTGGGTTGGTCGGTTCCTCGCCCTTGCGGTTGTGTCTTGCACCGCGGTGCTGGCAAAGCCGGAGCACATCCGTGGCGTCTCGTCGCCTATATTTCATTATTATTTACAGGCTGATCCGCAAGATCGTGAGTTTTCTATCTCCCCTTTTTTTATCTTCTTTTCACTCCATCTCTACTTTCTCTTTTTCCTTCTGCATCTCCTTTTCCCCATGCTTCGTTCCACGCCGGTAGCAAAACCACAAGATACGATAGATAGTGTGAGTTAAACTAGCAGAAGGAGAACACCACAAGATATACGAACCTGGACGGGGAGCGGAAACTGAGGAGCGGGCTGCTGACTTTTCCTTTCTTCCTAAATAGCTACTATCCCCGTAATGGGCCCCGAGGCGAGCAGCGAGTACTTCAACATCGCGAACGGAGCTATTCAGAGTGCCAACAGCAGCGCGTACCTGACCGTCGGGGCCGATAGCACGTCGTATAAGACGCTGACTCTTTCCTCCAGCGCGGGACGGGCGCGCCTGGGTGGGCGCTCGAGGGCGATACTATCATTACGGGCACGAGCAGCGAATGGGGACGGCAGTTGAACTTCTTGGTGTGTCAGGCCGGGAGCGGCGATTTATGGCAGGTTTATCTGCAGACGGGCAGCGATGTCCCTTCGGGCAAGACGTGCAGTAATTATCAGAGTCTGCATTTGCCCTGTCTCTGTTAGGCGTGGGGGATATGTGATGGATTCAATTGTATATATGGTCAGAGAACTGGTTGCATGTCTTATATTTACACCAGTGGTTCTCTCTTGATTTACACTCTGATCCACGGTCTTTCACTTCGTCCAGGAATTTTTGAGTCCCGTCAAATCGTTTTCGCTCGTTATGAGCAGTCCATTTGTAACGCCGGGAACATCCCTTCGCATCCTCAATCGTACCATCTACTTCGTTTTATGATATAACATCGAGCGGAGATCGCCAGTGTTATTTTGCATGTTGATAGGACTGATGATACTTCGGGTTCAACGCGCCCATCTCTCTCCATTGCGCAAGACGTGTCGTAAGTTAAAGCGACTATGCCAATATATCCGGCACGCCTGCGTGGAATATGTCCCTCTCCAGTTTTTCTTGGTTACCTCTTCTTCTTCTCCGAGTATGTGAGCTTCTTCTGAAATCGGGACAAATGGTAGTTGACCTCGCTCCTGCGCGGCGCCGGTGGACGCGGTCCATCCATGCAAGCTCGCAACGCCTGCTCGACCTGTGCGCATCCGGTTGTGTTATATCCTGCCGACGCCCAACATGCTATAGTGGAAAATAGGTTAGTCACTCAATCCATATAACGCTCCGCTGGTCTAATCAGTAGCAACTGGTGTCTCGGGGCCGCCTTACAGAGAACGGAAGACATAATGGCCACGCAAGGACGCTCTGGCTTGGCATTGGGCATCCGCACACGCAGCGTCTTTAGCGGTGGGAGACGGATGGGCTTCTGAGCCGCAGACATGGTGACGTTGTTTCAGCGACACGATGTCGGTAGTTTCGCAATGGGTAGACTGAATGGAGGCTGGCTCAAATGCTTCCTAGCTTAGAAAATGTTTAGGGCGGTTACCTCAGTATGCAGGGATACCGGCCCCATGAATTCAAGGTCACGTGGCGGCATGTGCAGAGTGAATGCTAGTCTGTCCGTCGCCAGATGGCAGCGCTTGCTACCAGCTGATCCCGGTCTCTCGTACTAGACCACCACCCTACTACGTACCTATTGAGGTGTTGACTTAGGAGATGTCACATAGGAGAGTGAAAAAGATGATCAATTCACGTAGGCAAACGGCGGTCTCCAGAACTAAAATTAGGAAACATCAGGTCGTGATCGTCCTACTACTGAGACTAGCTGAACGAAGGACATAGCGAGCGATCCTAGGCCTCACGATTTACAACATAACACATTGCTCACAGCTTCTAGTCGACCCGAATGGGATTTGGCGCCACGTTTCCTAGGGTCGTTGATATGGGCCCCAATATGTCTTGTGACGTATTATCAATACCCGATGGCCGCGCGAGAGAACACCCAAAGCGGGTACATAGCAAAACCGTATGCCGCGTTTCGCTCCAAGTACAGTAGGCGCTTTTGATGTTTTGAGGATCGGAATGTGGGACGGGAGGTGGGGTTTGTGGCGTTTTCTAATTTTTTTTCGTTTCCATTCATGCGTGAGGAACTTCTTAACCTGTCCCAATGGACTGGATACCAAAGCTGGCGTGGTTAGCTGAGGTAGTTGTCTTTGCAATCATGTGGCATCAGTTGGTAAGTACAGTAGCTCTATGACTTCGAAGTACCATTCACCTTTTGTTGTGTCTTTTGTGACAAAACTATGATTGCTAAGCATTCGGCCTTTGCCACTTCTTCTCTTCTGTCACGGGTTTACACCGGCAGCATGAAGAATATTAGTTTCCTTCTAAAAAGGTCCATGGTCAAGGCTGGGTCGTTTCTATGCGCAAGCTAGCTCTATATACTACGAGTCCTAGGTTCTTGTGGGTCTAATTAAATGGCCAATTCTTACGCCGCGGGCAATAATCACGAGCTCCCATCGTTGCGAAGCTAATTATTAACGACTAGGCTCGCCAAGTTTCCCCCTTGGTCTTTTAATCCTTTGCTAACCGCATCCAAGATTTTAATTAAATTCACGCCATTGTCTTCATCACCTTGTGAAGCTTTCCTGAAAAGGTCCGTCTTCGGACCCTTCTTTGTTGCTTTAGGAAATGGGAAGTGCGCCACTACCGGAAGATTTGGTCAAAATTGGGTACTCTCGAGCGTGACACAGTTATTTCCTTCGACCGCAGCCCCATTATAACTGGAGAAAACCCACCCACCCTCTCGCGCCACGAGCTGTTCGGGGTCTATATTGGATTTTACGCCCGTTGGAGGTCGTATCTGATCAGCCATTATCTTATCAATCAGATCAATCTGATCAATCTGATCAATCTGATAAAATTTTCGTCGGGATACCCACATGATTATGCAGCGCCAGTAAGTGGAACATCCTACTAGTATTCCTGCGGGTGGAGGAGAGATATTTGAGAGCTGAGTGCCTCCAGTCTTTGCTCTTGTTTCCCCTGTTTGGGTGCCATCTCACAAGTAAATTCAAGGGTCCAAGAATGCGCACTTGTGCAGAACTTGATCAATGAGTTAATCAACCAATAAGCAAACATCACTCCTTGTGTTCAATAATGTGAGGATAGCGGAAGCTCGTCCCCATACATGCACCATGCCAAAACTCGCCTGACTGGCGTGCGGGTTACGCAACCGGGGTCGTCCGTTTCGAGGAGTAGTGACCGCTTCTAAAATGTCTGGCTCGGGTGCGTGGACCTTGTCACTCTGTACCTAGAATCGCCTATCCCACCGTCAACGTACATAACTTCTTACCCACGTAGAGGAAAGGTAAGTTGTATAGTCTCCACCCGTTGCATGGTCCCTCCCAGCCCTCGGATGAGGTACGATGAATGGTTCGGCTCGAATGTCTGGATCGCGCCACCTGTTGGTCTTCTGCATGGCAATACCATTGTAGTTCCCGGTTTCTGCCCGCTGCCGTCCTGTGACTGGTAGTTTGTGGTCTTTAAATATCACTCGCATCCCAGGTCCTTACAGGACTACCTTGATCTTCATCCTTCAAAGGTCCTTAGCAGTCTCGGATTTACAGTCAACTCTTTTGATTGTCTATCCAACTCTCGCAATGAGGCACATGAGGAACCCTTTCAAGACCGCCTTGGCCCAGGAGCAGCCTGTGGTTGAGGAGGTGGCCCTCCCCCAGATGATAAAGAAGGTGGCCTCCCTGGCAGCAAAGAGGCTGGTTTGGTAAACGAACGACGGCCTTCCAGCGAGCCGGATACAGATGCCGATTCCATTGACAAGGACGCTCAGGCCGGTGTCCAAAAAATCGAAGCCATCACAAAGGTCTGGAGGACTCGGGACCTCTACCTTGCCTACTTTCTGTATGCTTAACGAGAAGCCCTAAATTCGCATCTGACAAAGACTAATCATTAGTTAGCATTTGGCTCATCTACTTCGTCGATGCGATACAGCAGGGCATGGGGAGCCTGTTGACCCTTATGTCACTAGTGCTTTCCAGGAACACTCCTTGACGGCGACCACAGGTGTTGCGTCCAACATCATCGGAGGTGTCTCCAAGCTCGCATTAGCTAAGATCCTTGATGTTTGGGGTCGCCCGCAAGGCTATCTCCTGACAATGTGCCTCATGATCATCGGGCTTGTCCTCATGGCGGCTTGCAACAACGTTCAAACATACGCTGCGGCGCAAATCTTCTACTGGGTTGGGTACGGGTCAAACACACGACTACTCCGAACGGGTGGAATAACGGCGACTAACATGATATTGTGCTCAGATATAACGGGATTTCTTACTCCACTACTGTCTTCATTGCTGATACGTCCGCGCTGAGGAACCGAGGTTGGTGCTCGCCTACTCCAGTTCACCCTACATCGTTACCGTCTGGATCACCGGCCCTCTCGCCCAGAGCGTTCTCAATGGCGTTGGTTGGAGATGGGGTTTCGGAATCTTTGCCATCGTAACGCCGGTCGTCTGCCTGCCCTTTACTTTTTATTCGCATACAATCAGCGCAAGGCGGAGAAGATGGGGTCCTGGTCCGAAAGCCGAGTGGCCGAACTTTCCTCCAATCGATCAACTATTACTTCTGGGAGTTCGACATCATCTGCCTCATCCTGTTATCAGCTGGCTTCACTCTCTTCCTTCTTCCCTTCAGCATCTTTTCGTACCAGAAATACGGTTGGAGAGACCCTTTGACCATTGGCTTCATCGTTGCTGGCGTTGTTCTCCTCGGTCTGGCCGTCGCCTGGAGAAGTACTACGCTCCAGTCAAGTACATGCCATGGTCGATCCTCAAGGACCGCACCGTCCTCGGCGCCTGTGTTCTATCAGCTGTTTTGTTCGTCGAGTATTACATCTGGACAGCCTATTTTAGCTCTTTCCTGCAGGTCGTTCTCAGATTACAACTGTGGCAGGTGGGATACATCGGTAACATCTACAGTCTGGGTTCCTGCTTCTTCTCCATCCCGTCGGCCTCGCCATCCGACGCACCGGTCGTTTCAAGTGGGTTGCCCTTTACTTCGGTGTGCCGGTGACCATCCTCGCCATCGGTCTGCTAATTGAATTCCGTCATGCCGGCACCCCTCTTGGCTGGATCATCTTCGTCGAGATCATCTACGCTTTCGCCGGCGGTGCCTGCGTCATCGCGGAACAGGTCGCCGTCATGGCGGCGGCGGCCCACCAGCAGGTCGCCGTCGTCCTCGCAGTCGAGGCATGTTTTCTAGTGTGGGCGGTGGTATTGGTGGCACAGTCGCTGGAGCTATCTGGACCGGCATCTTCCCCGTTAAGCTTCTGGAGTACCTGCCGAGGAGTCCAAGGCCAACTTCACTCAGATCTACGGCGACTTGGCAACCCAAATCTCGTACCCCGTCGGCTCGGCGACCCACGACGCTATAGTCCGCGCCTATGACGACGCCCTTCGCAACATGTTCATTGCTGCGACGGCCATCACTGCGATCGGTCTCGCTGCTACCTTCGCCTGGCGCGATATCAGGCTCAAGGACTTCAAGCAAGTTAAGGGAAACGTTATCTAGATGTTTCGTTTGAGGGGTTCTTGGTCACACATCTTATGTCGAGCTGTAGGATAGGTAGTTGACTTGGCATGATGGGACTGTAAACTTTGTGGTACGCAGGGGTAATGTGTACTATGCAAAGTCGCCCGTGACTATCCGTTACCGAAACATTCGAATCTAAATAAGAATATAATATTCTATCACTTAATAAGATTGTTTAGGCCTAGATTCATGTGATCTAACCCCAACTCTATGGCTTGGTGGAATAGAACTGAGACTTCACCCTATATCTCCCTTATAGCGTAGGGTTCTCCTCCTTGTCTGTATTAATATTGTATCTGTTCATTTTTTTTTCGTGCTACCAAGGGGTTATGATCATTACTAGTTAGTATTAGGCTACTCGATTGTAAATAATATCGTCAGACAATTTGCGCGGAAGAGGGGCAAGCTAAGTCTCTACCTTCACCGTATTATTTTACATATAAATCTTCTTGCGAAAACAACAATCAATATCGGTACGTTATCTTTGGTTATTTCTACTCGCTGCTTTCAGCGCCGAATTAACCAGCTGAGGTAGGTATGAAGCTAAGTTTCACGGTTGACACATAATAATGTGGGGCTTCAGGTGGCATCACTCCCAACAACCTAAAACACCACTCATCTCATCGTCGCCAATTCACGATAGCAGTCCATTTCTCTCCAGTCATAATTTTCATAAGAGACACACGCATTTCAATTAGATCAACAGTCAAAACTCACCAGACTCAGAAATACGAAAATTTCCGTACACGCGAAGGCGCATTAGTTGGTCAGCCGCACTGTGCCCTGGCAACTAGCACGCCTCACCTCGCTGTAGTGTAGCTCTCACATCAAAGTCAGCTTACACCATCTCAACATGCACGAGCTCTTCCTCACAGCATCGGTGAAGCAAGGCGACTTCGACACAGCCTGTGCCATCCTACAAGGGCTATCATGGATGACGGCGCGGCGGACCATCTACGCGTGCTGTACTTCGAGGGGCAGCCGCAGCCTCGGGGTTGGCGGGCACGCCTCCGCCGCCGAACGTCCTGCCACGCGCCCTGCAGCCGCTCTGGGCCGAGCTCCACAAGCAGCTCCTGCGCTGCTCGTACGTGCTGCAGGCCGCCTACGAGGTATCTCCCGAGACTGACTTTGGGAAAGAGACGTCGACGGACTTCGCGCGTTTGCCTGCTACGCTGCGCTGGACGGATCTCCCTGACCCTCTGAGAGATTCGCCGATTACGTCGAGGAAGAAGATCGAAGTCCCGTTTTTAAACAGTCTGCCTAGAGTTTTGATGGAGAATCTACAGGGTACGCTTCTTCTCGTGTCTTTTCTGGTTTTGTTTGCATTTTTCTGTTGATGCATACTGTACCATGCACCGCAGGCTCTATACGAGCGCAACGCGTGCGATGTCCCTCAAACCCCCGGCTAACGCATTACCAGATACACAAACGAACAAATACAAGAGAGCTACTCATTTAACCGGGGAGACCTGGAGATTGTGCTGAGCAGATACTACCACCTCCCGGACTCCCCCGGCCGTCCCATCCAGCACATGCCGGCGTGGGCCGACCTGCGACCCGTCGACCCGGCGCAGAAGTGGATGCTCAGCATCAAGCTGAACGTCGCCGAGGACGGCCAGCCCGAGAAGCTCGCCAAGGCCAACGAGGAGCTCATGCGCAACAAGGCCGAGTTCGAGAAGCTGTTCGATTTCAAGGCCATCGATCGCCGCGTCTTCGATACGAGGATTGCCCCGCCTGCTGTGGTGCCTGGCCGTGGCCCCCTGTGAGAGAAGAGACCGGAAATGAAGGGATGTCTATTTGGTTATGTACGCTATGCCCGGCTAGCACGATAGATCGCGCGAGCGCGTTGTATGGTATCAAGCTGCTAAGAGCTTGAGAATATGTCTGCGTAAGAAGTAACACGCGCAAGTATAGTAGAGCATACTCAAAGGAGGACGGCAACAACCCCACCGCTCATGAATTTTGTAGCAGCGCCTCTAGGTCAAGACGTATAGAAAAGGCGGCAAAAAGGACGAATATGAGGCGCTAGGCGACAAATGAAGTCAATATGTATCGCTGCTATCATCCTGTAGGAGATATGGGATCCAACGTCGAGGGCGCTGGTGATAAAACCGGAGTTTTAGTTAGCCATTCGGGTTAAGCAGTTACAACGGGAGGCAATCGGCGTGGTTGGACTTATTGCACAGATGTGTTCCGAAGGTAATACGGGGGACCTTCTGAATGGTATATTACATACGAAAGTCTAAATACTGTAGTCCGTTTCAACCCTCCCTGACTCATTCGTCATTGTAACAAGGAAACGTCGGCCTCTAAACATGGAATTCCCTGGTATTTGCGACACCAATACATTTCGTAAACCCGGCCAGTCAACATATCAGCAGGAATCGCACCTCAAGCGTCATCATTGCCATTCTTTTGGGAAGGACTTTCATACCAAGTCCTTCAATCTCATCCTCGATACTTGAGCGCCTACAGTGTTGTCTATATATACATACCAATGTTGGCATCTGTATATCCAGAAGAAATCATAACCAAATTTGCAAAAGGGATGAGAAAAGCTTGCATTTCTGAAAATGTGTCCCGCGTTATGAGTGTTTAAAGCTTTAGTGTTTTTGGTTCTACAAAACATTGAAATGCAACCCTCTTGGACGTGTTTAGGTCAGAATCATTGCTAAAGTATAGATGAAAGTTAGGACAAAAGTCAGTAAGATTACTGGCTTGTTGGACTAGGACAAGGTTCTCCAACTTTCGGCCATACGGAATTGAATATCTCCTTCAGGCGTTTAGGACTATTGTTCTGAATTAGTCAACGATTTTTAAATTAGCACGAGACCTACCATGCTCTCCATGATTGAAGCTTTGGCCTTGTCAGTTTCCCAGAGCAACTGGTCTCGGTGCAACGTTGCTTGTTTAAGTTTAAAGAGGACTCGGTTTTGAAATAGCATAGACATTACAATCGTTGTATTAGGAAAAACGGCGGTACCCAGTCACGCCCGTTCAACGCTCGACGATTTGCAATGCTTAACGTTAAATATATGCCTTAATAAATAGTCCAGCAAATCTTAACATTCATATTCTATGAGTGCTTGTAGGACCTGCGTGTCATTTATTAGCAAAGATCTAGGAAACGAGGGAGGCCATACCTAGAATTGATTCTCAATAAAATAGCTCCTATATACACAATACAAGAGGATAAGGCAATGATTTCCAAAGTCAGCTCAAACACCGCATATTAGTCCCCTCAAACTTACACTTGATGAAAAGATATATGTGGTATAACTATACTCGCTTTGCGGGTATGGCTCGAACTTCGACCAATACGCCCGACATTCCCATTGGGATTCTGTTTGAATTCTCTAGCACCATATAGCGCATTTCGAACAGTTTCGGGGTCATCGCCTTGTAGACAAGACTCTATAGGCCGTTTCGTAATATCTGGGTTGCTGATTTGACGTTTAATCTCCTCCACTGTTGAAGACAAACCTTAACAGAGTTCTAACAAACTTGAGTCATGTGCAGCACGGCTTATAGCTTGAGTTTCTTGATATCTTTGAATTAGGTCCGAATTAAGGGTTGGCAGGTATTCTTGTACAGCCTTAATAAGTTCAGGGCATAGTATCTAGCCCAAAGTCAGCCCGCACATAAAGATACATCCAGTTGAACGTACCTACAGAGTTAAGCGTTGTACCAGTGTGTCAATAATGTGCATGCGTGACCTGATCTTCTTCGTAAGATCCAACACTCTTTTTGACAATAAAATATGCTACTGCAACTTCCACACGATGTGTTTATGATGTTTATTTTGTCCTGTCCCACCAAAACTAGGCTCATATTTCCAGATCGCAAATAGAAATTGCTGAACTGGCCCTTTGATATGTCCAACAAGCTCTTTGATAGCTCGCCCATATGCTGGATATGCATCCCAAGCCGCAAACGTCTGGAGAGGTTCGAGCGTGCGCCTCAAATCTTGGAGGAAGGATATGGTCTCATGGTAATCGCTAGCCGCCCCATCGCAGCTATCTAGTGCTTGGATCAGATTGTATATGACCGTGACGGCGGTGGCAATATCGCCGGCTGATCATCCAAAGGACATCGTCGGCGCTATAGATTACACGCACGAGTTGCCCTGACCGGCCAAGAAATTACCTATTGAAGTTCCTTCATTAAAAAGGGGTGCTGTATTGCCCACATTACAATCAACAATACCCCACAGTGCTCCTATAACAGGAGCACTATTATTGGTACCCAAGCATTCAGTTACATATAAGTAAGTATGAGCGATGTACTGTACGCCTTTCGCCCAGCTCAATGTCACATTGACCTGCCCTCATCAGCATCACTGACACAACGGGCGATCTTTTGGGCGTTTTGTCTAGGTAAGTAGGCAGACATTGTAGGCATTCAAATCTGCCTACGGAACTACACTTCCGAGTAGTATATTTTCGGATCTGATATACTGACTATAGCAACTATTTGATAACTGGACGTTTTTCAGTTCGGTTTCATAATTGCTTTCGGCGGATATCAAAGGCCACTTTAGGAAGAGGCTTATCTTTCGATACCTGTACTACCTGTATGGTGACTTATCGAAAAGGGTGCGACGATCAATCTTAAATCTGGTTGGTGTAGTTCACCACTATTGCACAAAGTTGCGACCAGCAACTTTGAGGGCGTTGTTCCATTCCAAGTCGGAGGCTGCCCAAAACAGTCACATCGAGAGACAGCGCGCCCCGATGGCGGAGATATAATGCCCTTGGCGGAGATTGTAAAACCCAAATTCCATCATCGCACAAGGAACTGGATATGCAGTATAACGCATATGAACGTTTGATTGAAGTTTGCTCTCCCAAGATTACCGGTAAAGGATGTAACTTTGACTTGTACCGTTAGCCTCAGTTTGGGTGAGCACAATGTACCTAGTACAATACCTCATATATGCGAGGCACATGTAGGTATGGCACATGTGAGTCAAGGAAGTCCCAGTACCGGATACAGATGTAATAAAAAAAGCAATTCGGAAGCGCAATGCGGGACACCTTTTGACTCACCCCACCATCCATCCCACTACCCCACTATCCCACCATCGCACCACCCACTATCCCGCCTTCTTCTTATGTTGTCACAGAGCTCAACCCTTCCTCTTTGAACACACCAAGTTGGTAAATAAGCTTTGCGACCCGCCGCGATCCGAATTAGCGACCAGCCTTGCGTTGCGATAACCCTGTCCCTTCGAGGGAGGCTTCGACCATGGGTTCCTCCACGGCCACGACCACCCCGCTGCTGCCCGAGCCCGGGAAGAGGAACATCTTGATCACGAGGTGCGTGTCCCGTCCATGCTGACTCTTATATCGCCTTCTAATATTCTTCACAGTGCTTTGCCATAGTTCGTGTCCCTTTCTTCCCAACCCCGGCAACTTGCGCTGACCTCCAAACATTTGCAACAATGTCCCCCATCTTGGAAACATCATCGGAAGCGTACTGGTACAGCCGCCCTCGCCCCTAGATCCCATTTTCTTCACGCGCGCATATCAAATGCTAACCGTACGTGGCATCTGCTTAGTCCGCCGACTGTTTCGCCCGGTTCAGCAGGGCTCGAGGACTGAATACTCTGTACATCTGTGGTTCTGATGAGGTATGTATGACACCTACCTCTGGCCGGCACCTTAAATTAGGAACACAAGGAGCTTGGCTGACCACTCTTTCGTCGGCAACCGACAGTACGGAACCGCTTCCGAGACCAAAGCCATCGAGGAGAAAACGACGCCCGCCGAGCTGTGTTCCAAGTATCATGAAGTGCACAAGCGCATATACGAAGACTTTTCCATCTCCTTCGATATCTACGGCCGCACTTCGACGAAGCAACACACCCAGATCGTCCAGGATATATTCACCAAGCTATGGGATAACGGCTTTATAGAGGAGCGCTCGACCATTCAGCCCTATTGCCCGGTCCACAAGTCGTTCTTGGCCGATCGATACATTGAAGGCATATGTAGTTTCTGCCAGTGAGTAGCTCGTTGTATCATAAGTGGCTTAGTAGAGATTATTTACGTTCTGTTCTTAGGTACGATGGGGCAAGAGGCGATCAGGCAAGTAACACCATAGTCAAACAAGGCGGCAATGCACTCAATGTCACTGCCAGATATCTCCTAAAGAGTCCCTTATTTTAACATCGACCGCTGATAGTGCGATAAATGTGGCAAACTACTCGATCCATTCGAACAGATCGCTAAAGCGAATGATGAACAAGAGAAAACAGATACGAACGAAACTAAAGAAGAGGAGAAGAACATTGAAAAGGAGGATGAAAAGGGAACGGGTTTTCTAATAAACCCCCACTGTACGCTTGACAACGCAACACCGGAAGCGAGAAGTACGAAACACCTTTACCTTCGCCTGGACAGTCTGCAGAAGGAAGTCCGCGATTGGTTCAACTCAGCGAACAGCCAATGGGGTACCAATTGCAACGCCATCACCAATTCATGGTTAGGGCCGGAAGACAAGCCTCGAATTGGGCCTCGTTCGATTACCAGAGACTTGAAATGGGGCGTACCTAGAAAGTCAAACCTTGTACCAATATGATATATACTCTTGACTAACTTTGGTCCGTGGCACAGTTCCAAAAGGTTTGAAGGGGCTATCCGACGAAGACTATGTTGACAAGGTTTTCTATGTGTGGTTCGACGCTTGTGTTAGTTTCTCCTTGAGTCTCTTTTTTACAATATGGCTACTACTGACAACTTGAAATAGATTGGGTACCCATCAATTACGAAAATCTATACGGACGGTGATGATCCCTCTGGGACTAATTGGGAGAAGTGGTGGAAGAATCCAGAAGATGTCACCCTTTATCAATTCATGGTAAGCACAGATGATCGTTTTGCCCTCTTCCCTTCTATGCTAGTTATTTGAATGAACATTAATGTTTTATCAGGGCAAAGACAATGTTGTGTGAGTTAGGGGCTTGTATAGCTGAACATAAGCAATGTACATCGACTTACTATTCGCTAGCTTCCATTCGGTAATATTCCCAGCCAGCCAACTCGGCACCCGCGAAAACTGGACCAAGGTTTCGCGATTTTCAATCACCGAGTACTTAAATTACGAACGCTCCAAATTCAGCAAATCTCGAAAGTATGGAACCCAAAAGCGCCTCGTTTCCTTATTCGACCGGCTTCAAGCCTTCTTATCATTTATAAAGCCTCAAAGTGTTTTTGTGATGGTGATGTCGATAGCTACTTACTAACTTTCTTTCTATAGCATCGGTGTCTTTGGCACTGCTGTTAAAGGTACAGGTGTTGACACTGATGTGTGGCGCTTTTACCTCTTATCCGTGCGACCTGAAGGCGGTCAAGATGCAGAGTTTCTTTGGGAGTGAGCTTTAACTCGAAAAAACCTCTCCACGAAAAACACTGACCCGAAATCCAGGGAATTCGTTCGTCTCAATAATGACAAACTGCTGAACAGCTTGGGTAACCTATGCAATCGGGTCTTAAAGTACCGCCCCTCCACGAAGCAACCCACAGAGGAGAAGACCAAGAAAAGGACTGTCACTGAGGTCCTTGAAGAACACAAGAAGGAAGTCAATAAATATTTGCAGGAATATTTATCTCACATGGAGGGGCTCAGGCTCAGAGAAGGGACCAAGATCATACTTGCGATCTCGAGCTTAGGAAACGTGTTCTGGCAGCATAATATGATCGGAAATGAAGAAGGTCTATCGAAAGTGGAGCTTGAAGACGTATTTGACCTCGCCCTCAACCACCTGTAAGTTACCTCAAAGAAGAAAGTGCCCCAAGTTTTGCCGTCTCTAACTACTTTGCAGCCACCTTTTAGCCAACATTCTGTGTCCATATATGCCAAAAATTGCATCATCCATATTGACACAATTGGGTTTTCCAAAAGAGGACCAAAATTTCTCGATTCCTGACGTCTGGACTGGAGAAACATTGAAGCGCGGTCACAAACTCGGCGCACCTGCTTCGCTGTTCACCCAGATACCTGCCCGCCGTGCTGAGGAATGGAAAGAAGAGTTTGGCGGGGACGAACTAAAACGGGCGAAAGCAGAGAAAGCAGAGAAAGCGGCGGCAAAGAAAGCGGCAAAACTGAAGAAAAAGGAGGAAAAGAATGCCAAAAAAGCCACCGAGGCTTCCAGCACTCCGCCAACGTAAGAGATCATCTACGAGTTGGAATAGCTAGTTCCTCGTGGTTTCAATACTAGTCATGATACTGTCATTCATCATGGTTTGAATACATGATCTGTCCAAGATAGCAGGATAGAATGTAGAGCAAATCCCTCTGTCCACTAAGAAGCAGATTAAGTAGTACGGCTACGGATGAATATAGAAAGAATATCATAGGCGTGCCAAAACCTCGGAGAGGCTAATAGGGTCCTAATCAAGTCTCTTATTCTATGTGCTTTTGCTTTGCTGCTATAAGTGGTAATTAGGATTCTGGATCGGTATGTATGCCCAAAACCCTGAACCCTGGCGCAGCTCAGGTACAAAGCGAGATTCAAACTGTTCACGCAAGGGAGCTTGTCATTGCATCTTGTGTAGCCTACGGTAAGCCTCCCTCCTGGAGCGATCTAGTGTTGGGAACCGTTAAGTTCTAGAGCGTGCTGGTATTGTTGATATCTTTGCCCACATCCTCGGTGTCGGCGAGGGGTATTCGGATCACCCCTATTCATGAGTTATTAAACACACAAAATAGGGATCAGAGACCAAGTGGTCAATCTAGGATACCTACTAGATAGATAGAAAAGAAGGAATCTAGCTGGGCTACTACTGCAGGTGGAAGATTTTATGTCATACGGTACACGCCGCACTGTCGTGTAGGGTCCATGGCCAGCACTTGCCTTCGAATCGAGTGCAATTATATTTTTAAACTACAGTATTCGAGAGCTCTTTCGTTTTATTTCTCACATTGTTGTGACATCATTTTCTAATCTAACAGAGCTTCTCAACGAACATTGTACCATCTAAACTGCCAGCATCTCTATCAACAGTCTGCCCCGCGCCAAATATCACAAGGGCTTAGAAGGGCTTGAGAATAGCTTCATTCCGATTGATTCCGATAACTAGCTATGGCATCAAAGAACCTCTTACTCTCTCTACATTTTGCTTGGAAGGACTCAAGACCTGACTGGCCTATATATACACAAGATAATTCCGAATGCCCTACGGACCTTAGTAGGCTCGTATAGCCGGGGTCTATAACACCGAGCACGGTGGACTGTAGCGGATAAGTACGTAAGTAATAGGCAACATTTAGTTCACCAAGTCCTGACCGAAGCCACAGTACAGCACTCCCACCCCTGCAACTGCAACAAGAATGAGTTGGTGGAGCGGAATCTTCTCTAGCTCATCCTCACGAGCGGAGTCAGACAAAGATAACATCACAAACTGCATCACAAAACGTGAGTTCAGCCCTCCCAGTAATACAATACTTACACAAAGGATTAATTGGATACCTTAGGTAGGGGGTCCCAATTCTACAAACGAGCTCGCAAATACTCCTCGATTCGTCGACTGAAAACGCCCTGCCAATGAACCCCTCAATGAGCTGATTGTGCTTTCTGGCGACGACAACATGAAGGCTAGGCAAAACGAGGCCAGCAACCACGTTCGTGCTAGTATATGTGGCAGATTAAATGATTTTCTCATCGACAAAGCTTTTGATCTAGTGTCTTCGTTGAGACACGACACTTTTCGCCTGGAGTTTCTGCCTGTTTACGACTATATAAGATTCTACAAACAGCTGCTGGCGCACCGAATAACGCATACAACTAGGGCCCTCGCACTCGTCCACCTCGAAGATGCTGACCATTGGGTTATTTATATGCTAGTACGAAACCACAACTTCGCAGCCAAGACGATGTAGGATCCAACCCTGTACCGGCGTTCGACTCAATCAAATCAAATCAAATCAAATCAAACCTCGCAGCCAACAACCGTTCAAGTATTGATATCATCTTGAAGTTACAAGACTCATATCCTCGCCAATTCCATCTAAGTTGCGCGTTAAATATCCTAAAAAGAGCAACGAAAGTTATGTTACACCATCCCATCATCGCCGCTACGTTATTTAAGTCCTTACTTAACCTCGAACGTATACACACACAAGAAATCAGCTATCAACAACAAAAAATAATACCGACAGCGGCATATCTACTATTGTAAATGCCCTTGCCGCACTTGCCTTCGATAACGTCGATACCGAAAAAAGGAACAGGCATAGTATTATTTCAAATCAGGCAGGTTTACTTTATGGCGTTCCTCCGGCTTCTTAGCGAATCCAACATAGATAACACACAAGCTACCGAGATCTGCCGTCCCGACAGAGTTCGCTATCCATTCCAAAAATTAAACGGTAATAGTGAAAGCAACAACCCCTCTAATTACTCGCTCCATATCAATACTTAGCAGCAACGTTCAAAATGATCTTAAACTCAATACAGGGTGTCACGGACCTCGCAAGGGTAGAGTGTAAACATCTATTGTTGCGCGGAGGATCAGTGGAGTCACCTCCGTGGGCTCTATGTAACTACTTGACTATATACAGAGAGTCTCTCTGTTCCGGTTGGATCCGTGTGCCTAGATCCCTGTTTCCTGGCACAGGGGAGACGGTAGACCTCCGTGACATTATCGAGGTTCTAAAACCTGTGAAGGATATAGTGTCACAAGGGCTTATATGGAAGGCTTGGAATACTTCAATTGAGTAATGATCAACTAAGGTGCTAAAAATTGCTATAAAGGTCCAAGTTTCCATTTTCTAGACATAGTGTGTCACAAGTCTAGTACACTTATAGTCAACTGCAGACAGTTAAGTGCTTAACTTGACAACGTTCTACTTTTGTAGTGTTGTGGTATAGTGTGCAGTTCTGTATTATGACGTAGTGCCCTTCAATGCTTGAATTTCCTCCCATTTTTTCTTGCGGCCTCGTGGACTTCCGGAGACCGTAATATAGACCTGTGTAGCCGGAGTCTTATGTGTCTCGGTGTCCTATTTTAGCTTTCGGTGACTGAATGCGACTCACAAGATTCGTCCGACTCCGTATGACTTTATTAGCTTCGTAGGGTAGTAACAAGAAGAGGACAAAACCGTCGCACCGCCACAATGAGTCGACAGACGCCTTCGTATTGTGTACTATTTTGCGATTCACTTATTTGACGTCGGTCATTAAACTTTAAGTAATGTTCTCCAGGCCTTATCTGGAGCCACGAGTTTCTGGGGTGCTCTCTGTCGTTTTAAGGTATTGATAGTCCACTACATAACATAATTTCGACCCGTATATCACCTGTTTCCGCCCATCGTCAGTTGCTCTTTCTCAACGACGAGGTACCTTCTTAGAAAACGCGTCATCGTCACTAGAATACTGAGAACAGTATGAATTAAGGGGGGCTACCTGGGTCAAATCAAGCTGAAATTTAAGGGCCGGTCTTAGTACCGGCACTTCACCTACTCTTCAAGACCAGTCAAATGACCGTGTGCGCATGGGAGACAGTCACAAGTATACAGGCTACGTGATCAGGGGTATTTGGTTGATCAGGCCGTTCTGACTGTGGAAGCCTCCTGGAGCGAGAGGAGTTGAGATAAATGCTTAGACTCCTCCTCGGTGTCCACTCTGCAGCTCCGAGACTGCGGCTTGGGAGGTTTATATGCAGCCGGGAACCGATGATGTCGTTGAATCGGATATGGGGAAGACAACATCGTCCGCTGGGAAGTGTCGCCCCTCCCCGGCCGATTTGAAGAGGCGGGCGTCATCGAGAAATACCATGCTCGGGCCCTTTACAACTTGAGATATTTATCCTGCTCATCCATTCCACTCCAGTCTTGCATATGCTCAATGCGTGGATAAAGTCTCTGGTAGAGGCCTGGGACATCTAGGTAGCTGTCGTCCTGAAAGGTGCTATAACATCCAAACAAGGAGAAGACAGTTTGTCCAGAATCCAGTGTGCGAAAGAAGCTACAATTTGGGCCCCTTTTGCAAGATGTTTTAGCCATTCCCCAACTATAGCCCGTGCACGTCGTCCAACTGTGGCTCCTTCAACAACAGTGGTGGCCAGATCTAACCCGAAGCAGGCCAGCCATTGGCAAAGTTCGTACGAATTCAAGGTCAGTGTCACAAGTGGTCGGAGGCGACCATATTACTCACTTTCAATAAACTCTTAAGCGATCGGCTCAGAGTCCTCCACCCTCTGGCATCGGGAGCGTGAGAGATATGCCGAGCAACAGGTGTTTCCGGTAGCTGAGAGTTGCCGCATTGGATAAGCACAGCCTTGTAAAGAGATTGGAAGTAGTCCTTAACGCAATATATACCTTCTTTTCCCCACTCTCGGAGACGGCTCATGAACAATTCCTCTGCTAAACAATACTTATGATGCCAAAGCCATCGCTTCACGTCATTCAAGTAGCACAACTTACTGATCACTTCGTACCTCAGAAAGGCTTTTAGAAGCCGACGTCTCTCTGCGGCATTGCACTGTGTCAGATCGAGCCTAACACACAGCACGGTATTTAAACGTTAACTGGCCTCCTCGATGCGGGAGACACCAATATTCCCGGGCGGGGCAAGCAGCTGTTGCTTTCGTGAGGTAATCCTCAAATAACACGACCAGCCTATGATACAGCCTATTGATTTCGCCTAGGATCAATATTGCTTTGTTGTTATTGATAGGAGTCCTCTCCTTCTTCTAGGTACTGGCAAACCAGCCCTTCGACCACAGTTTCTCGTGGTCTATAACAGACGCCGATATACGACCATCTCCTTGGCCTGGAAACTGGATGATTGCTATGGCATCGTTAAGCATATCGTCGTCGAACTCGGCATCAACGTCAAATAGCTTGCGTTCGATATATTTCTTGGATGGCACGTACTGTCTAAGCATGGTGGGCGAGGCTTGGATGAGCTGCAAGATCGAGCGCTTACAGTTGGTGGCGATGAGAATCTCTAATCGAAGTTCGGGCGGTAATTTGTTGAACGGATCCATGGTGATGCTGGTGGGATTGAGATCCAGTAAGGGGGGTGTTGGGTGTATGTCAACCGGTTTTGAATAGGAAAGTCGGTGGTGGAAGTGGAAAATAGACTGCCTATTGGGGATCAGGAGGGTGATTGCCTTTTTTTCCATCTGCAAGAGATCATTGCTTTCAAGGATCACCCACAAAATGGTAGCTAGCGATCAAGATCATCGCACCAGGCCTGTTTCATCAAACCAACACCAAAACCATCAATTTTGCTTACCCCAGCCAATTGGCACCAATCATCATATTTCCCTGCCACGCCCCTCAGGCATGCTACCCTGTCCCGCAATAGCTGCTGAAGACACCTTGCTAGCACGTCAACTGCCCAGGCTAATTAGCACGAACCACCCTCACGATCAGCTTGTGCAGGACCGTGACCTTGAACTCGCACAGCACCTAGCCCCTGACTCATCATTCAAAGCTGACGACCTCGAGGGCGATTTCCCTTTGCCCTGGATCACCCACACAAGGTTAACGGCCATATATACACAACAACCTAATTAACTAGCTGCATACGAACACGTATAACCGCGTACGACCGTGTATGGTACACGTATATATAAGATTTTTTTATTATAGTGCTGTTATACTACACGGTTATAACTCAATTTGCACGCATCTGTAGGGGGCGGGTGGTACTCATAGGCTCTGACAGAAATTGCACCCTTGTTCTTCGCCCATAAAAACTACACTTAAAGTTTTTTTTCTAATAATTGTTAGAAGCGTCATGGGCAACTTTGGTGGGCCTTCGGTTTTTTACTTTACGGTCTGGCCACCGGAGGTTCCCTTCGAGGAACGGAAGAATGACTTCACTGTAAAGGCCGGGATGCGGTCGAACGGGAAGATTTTCTGACTCTGAGTTCTCACGTCCTTGTGAATGCTCCAAGAGACAGCATAAATACTTACCTCCTCAAGGGAGGGGGAACAACCAAGATGGTTGGGGAAGTCGACGGAGCGAGTGATGAGAAACTCATCGGGATAATAGGGACCAGCATTTTTCCAGATTTCCAATGTCGAAGAGAGAGGTGACTGAAGTACCTGGAATACTCGTTCTCCAACTGCTGGGATGGTGCCCGGGCATCTCTTCCAACAGCTTCTGCTGCTTCGCCTTCTCCAGCAGTTTCTGCTGCTTCAGCTTCTGCTTCGACATGTTCGACCGGACATCCTACTCCTGGGGAGACTCGTCCTCGGAACCTTGTCCCTCAGCATTTGAGAAACCTGCCGTCATCAGATGTCCCCAACATGAAGACAACACCTCGGAAAGGAAGTCTGTTTACCCCACTGTGCCTCCTACTCAGCATCGTCTCCCAGACCCATATGCAGACCCCACGTCTCGCCATAGTAGAAGAGGAGAGCCTCGTGCTTTCGCGGAGCAGAAGGGACTCAACAGGAACAGAACCCGTCTCATTCTTGCGGCGCTTGGTTGACCGTTCCACGGCTTCAGCCAGAAGAGCCCTGAGGACAAGGACTTGAGGTCGAGCCTCATCAGCAGTTTCTTCCTTCTCTTCATCATCACTGTAAATTTCAGTGACTCGGTTATACTCCAAGGTACAGCTATTGCACTGAGCTATAATATCCCCTCTCGTGCGGATGGCTATCAAACGCGAGAAATCGTACTTTGGCGGCTAATTAAAAGTGTGAATGGTCTGCCTTATCTCAGTAGCAGGCACGATTGTGGTAGTTATATACCTAGTTTCCCTTATGCCGCATCGATACAGCCACGTTGACAATTATTGCTATAACCAACTAGACCGTCCAGCTCTGCTAAATATAATATCTCGGTACATCGTCTCTCTCCCTACACGTGTGTAGAAGGGGTGATCCTTAAATAATACAATACAACCATATACCATGCTATCTCTCATAACTTGACCTCATTCCAGCACTACTCATCTTAAATTAAAAACAAGCCTACCCTTTCAGAGTCCTTTTCATGGTTCCAATAATTTGTTCTACGACCCAATAGGTCTAGCACCCGCACGGACCCGGGGCTAAGGAGCCCCTTATACGGGGCTGGAGGCCCTTTATAAAGGGGCTCCGCGGCCGCGGGTCTGTGTGAGGGACTTTTCCTCGTCACCTCACTTTTCCACCTCCCACGAAGGGGGTGGTTTTTAGTCGTGGTCGGAGGTTTTTATTCTTCCCCTTAGCTATAGGGCCTATTCTGGATAGGCCCTACAACACCCCCCTACAAAATGAACAATATATGGGCATGAGTATGGGTGGCTATTCGAGGTCTAGTCGCTGGCCGGCTACAACTGTACAGCTTGTCCTGGCCCGGTACGACGAAAGCGCAGCGACTAGGCATCGAATGGCTGCTCATGCTCCACCAATATATGCGTTCAACAAACCAATCTGTGTGCGAGTCCCTATTGAGTGCGTAGATCAATCAATTCATATCGCCTCGTGATTCCAACTCTGCGATATACGTGACCCGAAGCTTTAACGCTATCAGGGAGGAGACTCGTGTCGCTTCTGTTTCATTATCTATGTCTACTTGGGTAAGTACGAGAGCAAGATGCGGATAAACATACGGCCACCTCTTTGTTGTCGAGATATGTAAGCATACCACTTCCTTGCCCACTAACCTTTGAACAACCGCAGGTTCGTCTGGTGTAAACTCGCTTCTGACTCCGTTCTTAGTAAGGTGACCCTGTCTAGAGCTCATTTTGTCGAAAGTGACAGTCATGATATTTCCGGTTAATGAGAGCCATCCAGCAGCAACAGCTCCAAAGATATCGGGTCCGGCATATACAGAGCCAGAATTTTGCAAGTCAACCTCAATGAGATAATCGACATGCTTGTAATGTTGGTTGACCCAGGTGACTTCTTGCTGCGTGGCTGCCCAGCTCCAGGTTGGCGCGATGTAGCCGGCCTCCTTAGCTTTTGTTCGTCGTTCGATCGACCTTTGACCCCTATATTGACCATCCACAAGAGGCCCGACAATAGACTATCTGCCCATAGACCACAGAGGTATTTCGAGTTCGTCAAGCGACACCACCTGCTGGCCAATCCGGCCACTGCGGTAGGGTGTCCGAAGGGAATGTGATGAGCTTTTCCGAATAAACAGAAAGGAGATCATGCCAGACGTCAACAGCATAATCTCTCTTGCCTCTAGTCTGTTTATCAGCTTGGGTTTTATACTAGTAGATAAAGCCGCAAATATGTAGCTCATTTATCAAAATGTATTGTGGAGTCAACCTACACTTTTGTCTCATCGGCCAAACGGCGTCTCAACAGAATTTCTCTGATAGATTCTGGCTGCCAAGCTATATCCTCATCGGGACGCAACTCACTATCCTTGGAACGTGACCGAGTCGAATACCTGCTTTCAGCTGTATTGTATTATTTTCCGTGAATCCGTCCATCATTCCGCATTCGCAATCGATGCTGGATAGGCACTCAAAAACCATCTCGTCACGCAAGAAGTGAAGAATCCGGGTACCAAGCAGTCGCTCCTGGAAGCACCAGGCACGAGAGAATAGCGGACATTGCTGCAACACATCGGGGTCCTGAGTTGGTTCGGGTTCAACTCCACTGGGGTGCTGTGCGAGGAATCCGTTGTGAGGCAACGTCTTTCTTGCAAATACGGTGAACAGTTCATTCGAGTCGGCCGCAGTAATTCGAATTTCTGTATATGGTTTCCTCTGGAGCAGACAGCCCTCATCTTCATCAGAGGATGCGGTAGCCGAGATCACCAGGAGTGCACTTTCGTATATGGACGCCATTTTCGCAGCTTCGGCCGCCCAGTCGGCGGCGTCATCTTGCACGATGCACAAGGAGTCTATCCATATATACTGGATCCCGAGTCCGCGTGTTACCAGAATTGCGTCTTGGAAGGTCTTAGTTAGTTGGCTCCACGGCATGTTTTGTTTCCTCCGACCCAGGGTATCTTTCGTAAGTTTCGGCGGCGTTGATTTGCCCCAACGATGTGACAGAGCTATATAGCTGGCTTCTAAATCTTCTGCTGGTTCAGCTAGATAGATAGTAGTGTTATCATCAGAGCCGACATGTATGACTCGCTTTGGCAGAAATGGAACGGCTTTCGACGCCGCTTCTCGACAAGACTTGTGAGTTGCGAGGCAATTGTCGATCCAAGCTCTGATACGTCTCAATCCAGGGCGCGATTCGGGGTTTTGTACTATATGCTTTGCAACGCCTCCTATTTTATCAGCAAAAACACCGCCATCTGTTTTTTCCCGGTAGGGCATTGAGCACCCTATAGTGGGCCAGAGAGACTTTTGGCCTAGGTACAATTAGTCAGATCTCACTGACCTTCCGATTTGAGGGGGAACGGGCAGGACTCACCCTGTAGTACGTATATCTCAAGTTTCACCAGTAGTTCCCAGTTACTAACTTGTTCAAATGGTTGTCCGAAACCATATACTTCGTCGTCATCCTCTTCCTCAGAGCCCTGGGCAAGTTCCTCACGATAGACATGGATCCAAAGAATCCTCCCAGTACAAAAAGACAAATAGGCCACCAGATTGGGGGTTTCAAATGATACCAAATCAGGGCAGAGCGATGTCACAGCCTGCTTGATTAAGGTACACGAAGGGCAGCCGGCCTGGGATGTCTCCAGGATGTCTCTCAATGGGGTTCGCGCCTCCCATGCTGCATAATCCAGTCTCGGGCTGGCAGTTGTCCATGATGGGATCTCTGGTGATAAGTAAACTAGGTAGGCCACGGGCCGACCCTCGCGGGCCACCTACACTGTACGTAATCCCATACAAATCTAAAAATATTATATAAATGATAATAAAGTGGGGCAAATTACTAAAAGTATAGGCTAAGCTAAATGAAATATTTAATTTAAATTAGATTATAAAAAAAAATCGAAAAAATAATTACTTAAGCCTAGTATTTTTTTTAATTAAAACGTTTTTAATGCTAACAGTTTTATATATATATTACTAGTAAATTTGTTAACTGTGTAAAATCTAACAGCTTTAACATAGATTTTAAAGCAATTAAAGTGGGCCTAGATTTTTAGTTTTATTTTTATAGTATTTTTATTTATATACTAAGTTATAAATTTAAAACTAAATATTTATTAGATTTTTATTCATTTATTAAATTATTAAAATATTGATTTTAAACTATAGTTTTAAAGCTTAAAAACACGTATAGTCCTACAGTACTTATTAGTACTATAGGGCTGTACGCATTTTTTAGCTTTAAAATCACGTAAAAAAACAAGTTTTAAATAGATTTTAAGCTAATAAAAAGAAAAAAAATATAACTAAAATTATTTTTAATATAATTAAAAATATATTAATCTAAAATAAAAATCTTAAAAATTTAGCCCTACTTTAAACCCTTTAAAACTTACTTTAAAGTAATAATATTTTACATAGTTAACAAATTTACTAATAATGTTGCAATTGTATTATTATTTATGTACGGAGTTAATATATTAGTATTAACTACGTACGATAGCTAATTATTAACTGCAATATTAGCTGTTTGTATAATAAAGTTAGGCTAGTATATCCGCCCGATTTAATTGTATAGTATACTGCGGTAAAATTTTTTTCGTATAAAAAAATTCTCCGTACAAAAGCTTAATTTTCGTACGAATAATTAAAAAAAATAGATCGATATATATTAGTATTTATTTTATTTATTATTATATATAATATTATATTTTTTAGCTATTTAATATTAATTAGTATTTTTAGCTAAAAAATATAAATTAATAAAATAAAAATAAAATTTAAACTTAATTATATAAGCTACGTTTTTTATATATATATTTAGTTTTTTAATGCTATATTAATAAAAAAAAAAATTAATTATTTTAATATATTTTAGTATTATATTTATATAAAAGTTTAATTAATAATATATAATTATATTATTTTTTAATTATTATTATATAAATTATATAAAAGTTCGTAATATAATTTAATAATTTTTTTATTTATAATATTTTCGAATATAATAAAAAATAATAATTAATTATATAATAGTTAATATAATTAAATATATAAAAACGCTATATTTTCGAAAAAATAGCTAAAATAGTTTTTTATTTTTTAGCTAATATTTTATATAATAGTATAACCGAAAAAATCGCTTAAAAAATTAGTATATTTTTAAGTTTTATATAAAAATTATTAATTTTATATATACGAAAATATTTTAAAACTTTAAAATAACTATTATAAAATAAATTAACGTATAAATAGTATATTTATATATAAAATATAATTATATTTTATATATTTAAAAATTTTTAAAAAATATTAATAAAAAACTTTAAAGCAATAAAACTTAAAATATTTAATAAAATTATATTTAAATTATTAAAAAAATTTATAACGTTTTTTATATAAAAAACGTTTTAAATTAAAAACTTATAAAATAGTTAAAAAAAATTATATTATATAATTTATAAAAAATAAATATATTTTAGCGTATAAATTTTAAATTTTTATATAATATTTTAAATAATATTTATTTTTTACGTTAAATTAATAATTTTAAATTAGCAAAGTTTTTTTATATAATAAAATAATTTTACGATTTTTTTTTTTAAACAAAAAAAAAATAAAAAAAAAAAAAAAAAATAAATAAAAAAATAGCCGTAAAATAACTACATATATAATAAAAGCTAGCTTTTTAATTTAAATAATAAAATATTATATAAAAATAAAATATTAAAAATAAAGTTTTAAAAACTTTTTATAACTATTAAACGTTATTTATTATTTATTTTAATTAATAATTTATTTTTATAATAAAAAATATATTATATTTTTAATATAATAAAATATTTAGTTTTTTAAAATTTTTTTTAAACTTTAAAATAATTTATTTATTATATAATATTAAATATAAAATATTTTTATTTAAAATTTAAATTTTTTTATATATAATATTTAAAATAAAGCTATTTTATTTACGAAATATTAGATTTTTTTAAAAACTTAGTAAAAAAAAAAAATTATTTTAAAAAGCTATATAATTTATTTTATAATAAAATATAATAATTCGTTAATTATTATTAAAAGCTTAAAATTATAAAAAATTAGTTTTATATTATATTTTTATAATATTAACTAATATAAAAAATTATTATATATATTATATTAACTTTAATTATATATAAAAAAATATAATATTATAATATTATATTTTAATATAATTATAATTATAATTAATATTAAACTTAAATTAATATTATTTTTATATAAATATATAAATAAAAAAAAACCTATTTTTATATAAAATATTAAAAATTATAATTAATAAGCTATTTAAAGCTTAAAAAATATTTAAAGCAAAATATTTAAAAAAATTTATTTAAATATAACTATTATATATATATATAAAAATATTTTAAAATTCGAAATAATATTTATTTTTTAAAATTTATATATAAAAATTTTTTTTAAACTTTTATTTATATTTTTAGGTTAAAAAAAACCTAATAATTTAATATTTTATATAAAATAAAAAATTTTTACTATATAAATTAATAATATAATTAAATTAATTATTATTTTATAATATAAAAATATTATATAATATTTTAAAAATTTTTAAAAATAATATATTAGCTAAAATTATATAAATAATTATTTTTTAAAAAACTTATATATAAATAAAAAATATTTATTTGCTAAAAAAAAAATACTAATTAATTAATTTTTTTAAAAAAATTTCGCGTAAAAAATTAATATTTTAATATATATAAAATAATATTCGAAAATAAACTAACTTTTAAAAATTTTTAATTTATTTAATTAAATATAAAAGCTATTTAAATATATATAATAAAAAAAAAAAAAAATTTAAATATATAAATAAAAACGTTATATAATATATTATAAATAATATATTTATATATTAATAATAAAAAAAATATTTAGTTAATAATTATAAACTAATTATTTAATTTATTTATATTTAATAATTAATATTATATAAAATATTAAAATATTATTTAAAATATAAAAGCTTTAAAATTTTTTATTATAAAAAAACTATAAATAAAAGCTTACGTATAAAAAAACTAAAAGCTAAAATTATTTAAACTTTTAAAATAATAAAATAAATTTAATAAAAATTATATAATAATTTAATTAATATAATAAAAATTAATATAAATTAACTATATAATATTTTATATTTTAAATATTTTTATTTTATTTTTATTTTTTTTAAAAAATAAATATTTTAAAAATATTTTAATAATATAAAAAATATTATTATACGAAAAAATAAAAATAATATTTTTATTATAAATAAAACTATTTTTTAATATTAGCTTATATAAAATAACTAGCTATTTTATAAAAACTAAATTATATTGTTTATATAAATAGTTTAAATATTTTATATAAAAAATTATATAAAATATATTTTATATAAAATATAAAATCGAACAATTTATTTTAAAAAAATCTAAAAATTTTATTATTATTATTAAACGTATAATAAAACTTTATAACAATTTAAATTTATAATTAAAAATAATATAAATTTAATTATAAAATAATTATAAATATTATATAAATAAACAATTAAAACGTATTATATATTATTAATATTATTATATTATTTTAAATAGTAATTTTTTTAAAATTAATATTTATATAAAATATATAAAATATTATATAAATATTAAATTAATATTTATTAAATTTTTAATAATATTATATATAATTTTAAAATAAATTTTTTATCGGATAAATTTAAAAAATATATAAAATAATTAATATATAATATATAAAATTTATTAAAATATATTAAAATAAATAAAATAAAAAAATATATAAGCTATTTAAACGTATATAATATTTTTTAAAAAAAATCGATATATATATAATAATAAATTAATTTTATAATAATAATAAAAATATTAAATAATATTTAAACTTAATAGTTTTATATTAATTTTTTTATTTTTAAAGCTTATTTTTATATTAATAAAAAATCTTTTTTATTTTTTTTATTATATAAAAATAATAATTATTTAAAATAATAAAAATATTATATAAAAATATATAAAATTAAAATTAATCGCGCAATTAATAAATAAAATAAACTATTTTTATATAATATTTATATTTTTTTTTCGAACGAATTTTAATATAAAAAAAAAAATAAAATAAAAAAACCGTACAAAATTAAAATAATCGAAAAATTAAACATAATTATAGCTTCGATTAATAAATTAATACGTTTTTAATATATATAAATTAAATATATTATTATATAAAAATATTTAAACAAATAATTAAAACTAAAATAATATACGATTTATATAGCTAATAATTATTAAAAAAAATATAATTAGCTAAAAAAAAAAAACTTAGCTTTATTATTATATAATATTTAAATATATTTATTATATAATATTTAAATATTATAAACTTTTTTAATAAAAAAAAAAAACAAGCTTTTAAATTAAACTAAATATATAAATAAAATTATTATAATTTTTAGCAAACTGTTTAAAAAATTAAACATAATAAAAATTAATAAACTTATTATAAAGCGTTTTTAAATTTATTATATATAATTTAAATATTTACGGGAAAAAATATATTTTTAAGTTTTATTTCGTATAAAAAGTTAAAAAAAAACTATAAAACTATATAAAAATTTAAATTATTATATAAAAATAATAATATTAAAAAAAGCACCGTTTTAATTTAATCGCTAATAATTTAATAAATAAACTAATAGTTAATTTTAATATTTAGCTTTATTTTTATATAAATTTTAAAACTTTATATAATTTAAAAATATTATTTAAACTTATATTTAATTAAAAAATAAACTATTATATAATATTTATACTTATTTACTTTTAAAACTAAAAAAAAAATACTTTTTAAAAACTATTTTATATATTATATAACTTTTATATCTTAGCTAAATTTAAACTATATTAGTTTAAAATATATTATTAATATTATTAAAAAAATTAAAATATAAATATTTATATATAATTATATTTATTAGTTATATATAATAGTTTAAATATTTTTAAAATAATTAAAATATAAATAATAATATATACTAAGCTTTATTACGCTAGATTTTTTATCGCGTAAAAAAGAAAAACTTAAATAAATAAAATTTTATATAAAACTTAAAAAAACTTTATTTTTTAAATATTTATTCAAGTTTAATAGCAAAAAATTTTTTATATAAATAAAATATTATAATAACCTAAAAAAGCTAAACTAAAAATTTAGCTAAAATTAACTTTTATATAAAAAATTCGCTTAAGCTTATATTTTTTAACGAACTAAAAAAATATATATTAATATATATTAATTTAAAATTAATATAATTTCGCTATTATAGCTTAAGTTATTAAGCTATAATTATATAATATTAAAATATTAAATAAATAAATTAAATAATAAAAAAATAACTTATTAAAAAAACTTATGTTTATTTTTTTCGATTTTTATTATATAAAACTTTTTATTTTTATAAAAAATTATTCGTAAATAATATAAATATAACTTTATAATTTAAATTTATTATTATATTTATAATTAAAGCTTATATAAAAAATATAATAAATTTAAATTTTAAAATCGAAAATAATATTATATATTAAAATTTAAATAAATATAAAAAAATTACGTAAAATTTTAACTAACGAATTATATAATATAATTAGCAGTTTTAATAATATTATTACTTTTTATATAATATTTTAAAAAATTATAAAAACATTTAATTTATTTTTAATATTAACTATTTTATATTTAAATTTTAAATCGTTATATAATTGCTTAATTAAACTAAAAAACTTAAAAAAAATTAATAATAAATATTATATTTTTTAAAAATTATATAAAAAAAAAATTTTTTTTAAATATAATAAATTAATAATAAAAATAACCTAGTTAATATATTTATTAAATATACGTTAAACTAAACCACTAAAAACTCTAGTTTTTATAAATAAGCTATTTATATAAATTAAAACATTTATTAAAAAACTATAAAAAATATATTTATATAATAAATAATAGCCGGGCATATATAAAAATAATATATTATATATAAGCATTTAAAATAAACATTATATAAAAATAAAAAAGTTAGAAAATTATAGTAAAAATAATAACTAAAATTTTACTTTAAAAAATATACGTATAACTAATTTTTATTTTTTTTTCTTTTTTTTTCTTTTAAACTTAAACTATATATAATAAAAATAATAAACACTATATAATTATTATATATAAGCGCTATAAGCGCTACTTTAAAAACTTAACATTATATAATATTAATTAAATAAAATATTTTAATAATTAATATAACTATTGCGCGGACCGTTTAGCATAAAATAATAATTTAGTTATAATTTTAAATAAAAATTGCACGGAAATATTTTTTTTAACGTATAACTTCGCTTATATATCGGCAAAAATAATAATCGATAATATTTAAAAAATAATATTATATAAAAAAGCAAAAACAATCGTATTTTTTTTATTTTATTATATAATAAAACAAATTAATTAAAACATATATTAAAAATTATTCGTATAAAATAAGCAAATAAAAATATATATATATTTATATATAACGCTAGTATAAAAGCTTTATAAGCCCGATTTTTAATAAAAAAGCTATAAACTTTTATAGCGCCGTTATTTTTTAAGCGTACGAAGTTTTAAAACTATATAATACTACTAAAACAAAAAGCGTAAAACGTAAGCAAAAAAACCTAACAAAGTTAATAGGTTTAACAGCAGCTATTACTAATAACGATAGCAATTTTACTTTAATTATTTATTAATATAATATTTAAAAAACTTAAAAAGTTTTATATATAATAATAATATAATAATAATAATAATAATACTACTATTAATATTGCTAATATTATTAATATTACTAGTATTGCTAATATTATTATTAATGCTACGTTTATTATATAATAATCGTTAGATTTAATACTATATAAATTTGCAAAATTAGTTAAAACATACGTATAAATATATATATATACGTATATATATATATATATAAGTATAAATATACGCGCGTAAAAAAAAAAAAAATAAAAAAAAATAAAAAAACAGTATAAAAATAACCTAACCTACGTATAATAGTAGCAAACATAAAAGCAATATATTATTTAATCTTTTAAAATATTTAAATAAATTAAACAAAAAAATTATATATAATAATTATATATAAGTTAGCTTTTTTATTTATATTTATTAACTTTTTTTTTATATTAGTTATATAAATACTAAGCACTTTAAAAAAATAACAATTTAATATATTATCGGGCGCTTTTTTATTTACGTATTTGCTATACGATATATTTAATATTTTTTTTACGTTTAGATTTTTTATATTAAAAAAGCAATCGTACAAAAATACGCTATAACTAAAAAAAAAAAACTAATATTATATATATTATTATTTATATATAAAATTAATATATAATATTAACTATATAATAACTAATTATTAATTATAATATTAGCTATTCGTATAATAAAGTTAAGCTAATATATTTGCCCGATTTAGTTGTACAGTATATTATAGCAAAATTTTTTTTATACAAAAAATTCTCTGCATAAAAACCTAGCCTTCGTACGAATAATTAAAAAAAATAGATCAATATAATATTAATATTTATCTTACCTATTATTACGTACAATATTATACCCCTAGCTACCTAACAAATAATATATATATAAAACTATTAACGTAATATATAAATATTTTGCTTATATAAGCATCTTGCTTAATATTTTATACTTTTATTAAACAATTAAAATAATTTAACTATAATATAAAAAATTAATTAAATTTAATCGGAATTGTTTTCGTTAAATATTTTTACTTTGTTTTAATATATACGCGTATTATATCCAAGCTTACTATAAATTTTATAGTACTGTTTACTTATAATATTTTTTTCGTATAATAATTATTTAACCGTACTTTATTATTTATTTAGCTTTTAATAGCTTTTTAATTTTTAATTTTATTTTTTTTATATATAAATACTTTTTTAACTTATATTTATTTGTTTTTTATATAATAATATTAGTTTAGTTTATAATTTATTTTTTAAAGTTTAGCTATTTTAAATTAAAATAATATAATTTAATATTTTAATATATTTATTTTTTTTATAATTAAATTAATATTATTCGATCCAAACGATTAAAATATAAGTTATAAAAAGCTTGTCCTTTTTATTATATTAACTATTGCTAGTTATTAACTATTTAGCTACTTGCTAGCCGCTTACTGGCTATTAGCTATTTTTATTTTCCGCTGGCTATTAGCTGTTATAATATTTTGCCCTTCCCGAAAAAATTAAAAAACGTCCCCGTTTTTTATCCTATATATTTAATTAACATAAAAAAACAATAGTTTTAAAAATAATAGTTTTAAAAAATATATTTTGCTAAATAAAAAAAGTTCTTGTGTAATTATATATATATTTAATAAAATTTTAAATATTCTTGGCTTTAAAGCTATCGGCTAATGATTAAATATTATTATATATACGTTTAATAAATTTTAAATATTTTTAATTTTAAAGCTTTATCGGCTAATAATTCTGCTTATTTTATTACAAAATAAATAGCTTTAATTAATAAGTTCTGGTTAATTAAATAACGCTTTTTATATTTATAGCTAGAATATTTTTAATAAAATAAACAATTAATAATTGGGCATATTTAAGCAGCCTATTAATATATAGATATTTATTTTAACTATATATTCTACCGCTTTTATAAATTATTATTAATAAATTATTTATTAATATATTAGCTATAATTAGTTAGGTAGTTATAATTAATTAGGTAGTTATAATTAGTTAAATAACTATTGTTTGTTTAGTAAATATAGCCAACGTTAATAATTCGTTTTTAATAATAATTAAAATATTAACTTATTTGCTATAAAGAATATATATTATTCGATATTATTTAATTTAGCTATAAATAAAACTGTTTAATTATTTAAAGCTTAAATAACTTTTTATTAATATTTATATAGTTATATTTACTATCGGATAATTTATCTAGTTTTACGTTCAAATTTAAATACATTTTATATTAAAAAAATATATTTATTTATAATTTTTTAACCGTTTTTATTAATATTATATTTTATAAACTGGCGTATTTTATTATATTTTAAAAAAATTTCGCAGATTTTAGCTTTTATTAGTCTATTATTTATTATATCGTAAAACGCTATAAATATAGCCGCATTTATTTACTCTAATATATATTTATTAGATATTATTAAATATACGGATATTTATTATATATTTTAATCTATAGCGGTTTATATATTAACTAGCTTAATAAAACGTAGCTAGTTAACTCCTATTAGCAATAATATAATTATATTTTTTAAATATCGCGCGCGCATCTAGGTTAACATATTAACTACCGTTTAGTTTGCCTTAACGAACAATATAATATTTATTAATAATAAATTATAAACTATTAATTTATTTAGCTTTATAAATAATAACCTTTTTATAATATTTATTATATTTATAATAATAATATTTTTATATATATAATCGATCGGTCCGTTATTAATCGTACTAAAATCGGTCCAAATAATATACTTTCTAAATTACTTATACTAAATATTATAATATTATATAAAATTTATATAAATTAGCTTTTTTGCCAACTGGATATACTAAATAGCTCAAAAAAATCTAATAATTTTTATTAAATAATTAATACTTTATAAAACATAATAGTACTATAGCTATAATTAATAATACTAAAATAATTAATAGCTTTATAATAATATATATTATTAGTCGGATTTTTTTAATATTATATTATATTAACGGGCATAAGCTTCTTAGTAGCTTAAATAATATATATTATTAAATTAGCAAAAATCTATTTATATCTTATAACGCGCAGCTTATTTTTAAATTTGCTAGCTATAATCCTATATTTATTAGCAATATTACCAATAATATATAACGTTTCCTAAAATTTTATATTAATTTTTTCGATATAAATATTTATTTTATTTTATTATCCTAAAAATAACCTTTCGCGCATAATATATTAAACTAATATCTAGCGTTTATTTATAGCTTATAATTAAATAGTTTATTTATAAGTTACGCTTTAACAAACTATTATATTAATATTTATAAGTTCGTTTATAATTATAGTATAACTATTATTAAAACTGCTTTTTAATATTTTTTAAATTTTAAAATATTGCTAAAAAATCTTTTATTTTTTTTTAGTTTATTTAATTAATATAACTAACGTAATTTTTTAAAGTTTTTAATAAAAATAATATATTAATTTATTTATAATCTATTCTATTATATAATCTTATAATTTATGCCTTATTTTATTCTTTAATTAAATTTATTATATCCCTTAAAATAAAAAACAGAAAATTATTATTTAAAAATAGCTAATAGTTAAACTTATTTCTAGCTTTATCCGTTCTTATAATATTATATAAACTATTAAATTTTATTTCGCGCTAAATATTACGCGTATTAATAACTATATTATTTAATTATTAATTAAACTAAAATCTATAAAAATTAAAAAAACTATTAAATATATAATTTAAATTTATAATATATTAAATATATAATTTTAAAATATATAATATTTTAAATATATATTTTTAATCGTAATTATAGCGTAGCTAAAATCCGCAGTTTATTAAAAAATATATACTATACTAAAAACTATATAAATAACGTTACTAAAAACTAATGCCGCTAAAAAATAAAATTTATTAATATTAAAACAGTATAATATTATAAATATATATTAATAATATAATTAGTAAATTTTAATTTAAATAATAGTTATATTATTAAAAATAATTATATTAGTTTTAATAGTTATACTTATTTTTTTTTTTTGCTAATATATACAACCGCCCTATATAAAATAAATATGTTTTTTTAAGCTATAATACCTTATTAAAATATTAACTACTTTTTTATATATATAGCTAGCTATTTAGTTATTTATTTTAACTTTTTTAGCTATATTTAAATATTTATTCGAAAAATAACGTTAACTTTTTTTAATCGGCTGCTATTTCGTTATTTATTATATTAATATTCTAGTTAATATTTTTAAACTTAGCTTTAAACTTGATCTTAGTTATTTTATTACGTTTATTATATTTATAAACTATTTTTTTTACGTTTTATATTAAAACATTTTATAAATACTATTAATTATAAATTAATATATAATCCTTTTATTTAATTAAATATTTTAATATTAATCGTCCGTTTTATTTATTTATTCGGCGGTTAAATAGTTTCTTAATTTTATAAAATTACTATTATTATTATTACTATTTATATATATTTAGCTAAGTTCTGGTTATCGTTTATTATATAAATTTCTAGTTTTAAGTCCAGAATATAGTTAAGCAATAAATATTATATAATAAATTTTCTAATATTTTAAAAAATTAAGTTTATATACTAAATCTCCTATTTTTTTATAATAATTAAAAATCCAACTTTTTATTATAACTATTTCTTTAGCAGTTTATTTAATAATAATATCTTTTATATAATTTAAAATATACTTTATCTTTTATATTATATTTAATAAAAATATACGTTTTATTTATACTTTAGTTTATTTTAACTACTATAAAATTAATAACTATTTTTATTTTTTTTTAATATATTTTTTTACCGCTTTATAATTTATTATTATTTATAAAATTTTTATTATAAACAATAATATAACTAGTTTAAATCCAAAAACTATTTCGTTTAATAATTATCCTAATATTTTTTATTTTATATTATTAAATATATACTATAATAATATAATAATTTCTATTTAAAAAATATTAGAATTAAAATAATAAAACTATATAATTATTTTAATATTTTAATTTTTTTTTTCTAATTATTTATTAGTTTATAAATAATATACTATTAAATATTTAAGCTATATGCCTATTTTAAAAAATAATATTATTTAAAATTTAAACATAAATTTAATATTTTTATTTATTATAATAACTTTTAAAATACCTTAGTTACTATTATAAATACTTTAGCTATAATAATTACCTAATATTTTATTATATATTTCGAATTATTTAATATAAACAATATTTTTTGCTATATTTATATATAATAATTAGCAAAATATCGTAAAAATTAAAGCTATTTAATTTTTATAAAATATTATTAATAAATACTATTAATAATTTAACTATAAAATCTATCGTTATTATATAAAAAAAAATAGCTCAGTTATTATAAGCTATAATAAACCTAGTTTTTTCCTTTTATTTTGCTTATTATTAATATATTATAAACAATATTCGAAATATTTCTTAATTTTTTTAATTATATTTTAAATAATAAATTTTCTAGTTTTTATAATATTTATTTAATATTAAAATAATATTTTTAATTATATACTATTTTTAAAACGTTTTTAATATAGCTTTTTAAAATAACTAGTTTTTTTTTACCTTTAAATAAAATATAATATAATAACTTATTATTATTTAGTTTAAATTAATAGCTTTTAGGTTTTTTAAAAGCGGTTATAATTTTTATTAATTTATTATTTTAAAATAACTATCGATAAATTTTTTCTTAAATTCGTTATTTATTTAAACTACGCTTATTAAATAAATAAAATAGCGCGCTATATCGTTTAGTTTAAATTTATACTAATTATTAACTTTTTTAATATTTTTTTATTTTTAATAATAAATAATCTAAAAAAAACATTTAATATAAAGTTTATACGTTTTAATATATATTTAATATTTAATTAATACTAATTAAAATATACTAATATGTTAATTAATCGAAAATTTATTTTTATAATATTTATTATTATTATATTCTTTTGCTAAGCTATTTTATATATAGCTTTATAGTTTATAAAAACTATAACTTTTTTTTAATATAATTATAATTAAAGCTAAAATTATTAACAAATTTATATTAAATATAAACTTTTAATTTTATCGTTTAATATATTTTTTTTTTAATTAATATTTTATTAAAAATAAAATTAACTATATATTATTTATTAAAATAAACCTTTCGCTCTATTTATTAGTTAAATAAAAAATTATAATCTTATAACTTTTTTTAAATAATATATTTTTTAAAAAACATTTATTATAAATAATCCTAATATGTTAAATATACTTTTTATATTAGGTTGCTTTATAAAATATTAAAGCTTTAAGTTTCTAGTTCTATTAATATAAATTTTTAATAAAATATTTATTTTTTTTTTATTTTAACATTATTTTTTAATATATTATTAATTTTATATACTTTATTAAATATTATCGTTTTTTAAAATTATAATAGTTTAATTTTTTATTAAAACTAAAAATATATTATATATAACTATAAATTATACTAATATATATTTTAGTTTTTAATATTATAAAAACTTTATTTTTTTAATAACTTTTTTTAGTTTTTTATAATATATATATTAAATCTGTTAACCTGTAATCCGAGCAAATTAATAACTAAATATTTATAAAATAATTTTAAATAATAAAATAAAACCTATATCTTAGAATCTTTTTAGTACTTTTTTAAAATATAGTAAATATTTTTTTTTAAATCGCTAAATATAATAATATTATTTATATATACTTTATAAAATAATTAGCAGTTTTTTAGTTTAATATTTATAACTTTTATCTAAAAGTAAAGCTATTTTTAAAGCCTATTAATATAACGTTTAATATTTCTAAACTTTTTAACGATATAATAACTATTCTATTTTTATATTTAAAATATATTAACAACTAATAAAAAAAGCTATTATATTAAATATAGTTAATATAAATTTATTTTAAATATTTACTATAATATTTCTTATATTAATATAAACTAAACGTTTAATATAACTAATAAATTAAATACTTTTAAATTAATTATTACTTACTTTTTACGTTTATTATTTATTATTTTTTATATAATAAATATAAAATAGCTAAAAAGTATAAATTTTCGTATTTAATTTAATTTCTTTTTAATATATATATAAACATATTATTTAGCATTTATTTTTTTTTAAACTTAGTTTATATGCTTTTATTTTTATTTTTTAGT
Organism: Amphirosellinia nigrospora; assembly: GCA_004123355.1. Lineage (NCBI taxonomy): Eukaryota > Fungi > Ascomycota > Sordariomycetes > Xylariales > Xylariaceae > Amphirosellinia > Amphirosellinia nigrospora. The sequence goes on along the minus strand of SCHM01000006.1, from coordinate 212,756 downwards.
TTTATTATTTTTATATTAAATCTATTTTTATTTTTTCGTTTTTTAAAAAATTAATAATCTTACAACTAATTTATACGTTATATTTTTTAAAAAATATATTTTAGCTTTAATAAATTTAAAGTTTTTATATAATATATATATGCTATATTTTATTATTTTAAATAGTATATCTTTAAATCTTTTAAAGCTTATATTATAGTTTAATTTTTAATTACTATTTATTAATTTCTAGTTATTGTTTTAATTATTATTAAACAATTAAATATATTATATATTAGTTTAATATAAAATTATATCGTTTATAATTTCGTTGGTTAGTTTAAAATCTTTACCTTAATATACTATATATTATAAATATAATTTTTTTAGTTAATATATCGTTTATTATTAATTTAAAAGTTTTTAATTATTTTAATTTATATGTTTCGCTATAATTTTAATAGCTTTTTAGTATTATTATAAAATAATATAGCTTTTAGGGTCTTATTAATAAATATAACGTCTAATATTCTTTTTATTATTTTTATAAAAACATACTCTTTTAAGCATCCGTTTTTTATCTAAAATAATAAATTTATATATTAAACAAATATTAGTTTTATTTTTTTTAAATATATAATTATATTTCTATTTATTATAACTTTTTGTTATATTAAATTAGTTTATTTTTTATTAAAATAAAAACTATTATATTTCCGGCCGTAACTATAACTAATTAGTAAGCAAAAATATTTATAAAAACTTTATATATTTTTATTTATAAAATACTTAATAAAAATTTTAGCTTTAGTTTATTATTAATCTAAGCTTTTATTAATATATTAACGTCGACTTTTTTGCTTATTTAAATAATTATTAATATATTAATTATAAATATTACTTTTTAAATTATATTAATTAATCCGCTAATATTTTTAACGATATTTTTTAGTAAATATAATAATTTTGAATTTTTTACTTTTAAATATAAACTATTAATAATTTATTATAATATTTAAAACGTTTATATTTACGTATACTATATTAATTATTTATTTTTTACTAGCTTTAAATTTATTTTAATATAAATAAATCTTATACTTAAATTATTATAAAAAACTAATAATAAATTAAATATTATAGTTCGCCAAACAACTATAAATTTATCCTATTTAAAGCCGCCGTCTATATTATTTTCTATAATAACGTTCTATTTATTATTTTTATTTTAGCTATAAAATATATCTATTAAATATCCGAACTATAATTATTATAATTATAATTATTTATTACTTTTATTACTAATTTTTTCTAATAAACTAATTTAAGCAAGGTTTTAAAACTATTAATATATTTATTTTAATATATAAATTATATATTTATTATAAAATAAAATATTTTATTATATTTTTAGCACGTTTGTTTATCCTTTATTACTAGTTAATTTAGTGTAAAATAAAATAAAATTATTTAATTAACTATTTTTATTTTTATTATTTATAAAGTTTTTAATTATATAAAACTATCTTTTAATAATTTAGCTTTTTTATTTCTAAGTTTACGTTATTTAACATAAAATATATTTCGTTTTCGTAAAATGCTTAATTAATATTTCTTCGGACCTAATAACGCTATTATTTAAATCCTCCGTTCTATTTATTTTTAAACTAATAAAACCATTAGTAGCCGTAATAACCTTAATATTTAATTATACTATAATTATAATTACTACGTTATTTAAAATTATTTCTACCTTATTTAATATAATTTTAAAAATAGCTAATATATTATAATTATTTCGGTTAAATAATTAATAAAAATATAATTATTTAAATCTATTAATAAAATATAATTTATTATTAAAATATATATCGTCTATCTACGTTTTTAAGTTATATATATTATAATTTTAATATTATCCTATTTTATATAAATATTATATATAATTAAAACAAATAATATTTATTTAGCTAATAATATTTTAATTAAAAGTTAAAAAGTTTTTATTATTTAATTAATAATAAATCGTACTACTAATAATAGTTTAATATTATTTCTTTTAAATAGTTTATTTTTATACGTTTTTACTTTTTTTTCTAAATAAATAAAAAATTATTTATTTTAAAAGTAATAAATAGTCTAACTACTAATTATTTAAAAAATAAGCATAAAAAATTATAAGCTTTAACTATTTATTATTCGTTAAAACTACGTTTTATAATTTGTATTAGCTAAAAAATTCTTTTTATTTATTTATAAACAAATTTTTTAGCTTAAATATAATTAAATATAAAAATAAAGTTTAAATATTTAAACTAATTAAATATATTTAATATATTAAGTTTAAATTTTTTTACTATTTTTTAAAAATAATATTAAAATCGATAAATATTATTTATTTTATAATAGCTAATTTTTTCTACCTATTACGATTAAACTAACCTTTTTAATAGCTAAAAATAATTTTTTTAAATAACCGCTTGTTATATTAAGTTTTTATATATTTATAGACGTTATTTTTAAAAAAATAAATATTTTTTAATAAATATTTACTTTAACTTATATATAATCGCTAGCTCCGAAAAATTTTTAAATATATAAATTAAAATATCTAACGTTAGCTAATTTTTAATATAATTATTTATTTCTATTTGCTAACTTTTTTATTATATTTATAAAATCGCCGAACTTTTTAATAAAATTTTATATTTTTTATTTTATAATATAGCTATAAAAAATCTTAGTATATTAAAAGCCGGCGGTTCGTTATTACTGTTAGTTATAATTAATTAAGTTTATATATTATAAAATATTATTATTATTTATATAGTTTAATTATTATATTATTTATAAATAGTAGCAAAATTTATATATAAAAATATTTTTTTATATTTGTAGGGTTTATATATATATGTTTAATTATTAAATTAATAATATTTACGTATTTTTTATTACTAGCCGTAAAATAACTAGCTTTTTTTATATTTTTGCTAAAAAAATAATAATATTTCGAGCAAAAAAATCAAAATATCTGTTTAAATTATTTAATATACTAAATTATAAAAGTTATTTAATAAAAAAAAATTATTAAATAATAAAATAAATAATAATTAAAAAAATAATAATATTAAATCTAAAAATATAATATCTTTTTTATAAAACTATTGTTAAATATTATAAAAAATAAAATAACGTAAATAGTTTATATTTAGCTTAGCATTTAATTAAACGCTTATTTATTGATCCTTTATTAAAATAAATATAAAATAATATTAATAACGATTTTATTTTATGTTTTTTTATTTTTTATATTAAAAATAAAATAAAATATTTATTATATATTTTTTAAAGCTATATAATAAAAACAAATTAAATATTTTATGTTTATAAAATAAAAACGTTTTTTTAATTAATTAAAAATTGCTAGATTTTAATATAAAACTTAATAGTTTTTTAGTTTAAAAACTAATCTTATATATTTAAGCTATCGGCTTTAAATATAAACTAATAAATAAAAAAAAAAATTATATACTAAAAATTAAATAAATAATCTATATTTATTTAAAACCTAAAAAAAATAGTATCGTTATAAAAAAAAATATAATATTATAAAAAAAAGTATTATTATAAATATTCATTATTGTTATAAAATAAAACAAACGTTATATAAATTATAAACAAAAAATATTTCTTACTTTTAAAGTTTATTAAATAGCTATATATTTCTAACAATATATTAATATTAATATTAAAAAAAAAAACAGTATTAAAATAAAATAAATAAGTTAAATAGTTATAAAAAACAAAAGTTATCTATTAAACGTTCGTTAAAACTATATAAAATATTAGAAAATAGTTAAATAGTTATAATAGTTTTTATTAAACAAATAAATTACTAGCTATTAAATTATTATTTAATCCAAACGATTAAAATATAAGTTATAAAAAGCTTATCCTTTTTATTATATTAACTATTGCTAGTTATTAGCTATCTAGCTACTTACTAGCCGCTTGCCGGCTATTAGCTGTTTTTTGTCTTCCGCCGGCTGCTAGCTGCTATAACAATTAATTATACTTAAAACAACTATAAAAAAGCTATTTTAATATTATATAACTTTATATTTAATATATTAAGCTTATAATTTAGTATTTTTTACGTTATAAAATATTTATAATTTTTAAATCCGAAGTTTATTAGATAACTAAGAAGAATATTATAGGTTATAAAGTAAAGCTTAATTAAAGGAAGAGAATCTATTATTAGATCCACGCAGTGGATCTAATAATAGATTCTCTGACTGGCAGTGTGCCAGCTGTCTATCTAGATACAGGTGTTGCCAGGTGGCTTCCCCTGCGCTCCGCGCAGGGAAGCCACTGGCAACATAGACCCTTGGGGACTCTATCAATAACCCTAGGGGTATTTTAATTAAATTTTTAAGCAAAAGTTATAAAATAATATACTTTAAATCGTATAAAATAAAACTAGCCTTTTAAAAACCTATTTTAATATTTTTTAATATTATTATAATATTATATATAATATAAAATAACGTAAGAAAATCTTTTTTTTTATAAATAATATAAACCTAAGCTAATTTATCGATTTTTTTATTATATAACTATTTTAAAAAACTAAAATAATTAATATTTAAAAGCTAAAATTTATATAATAAATAAGTAAATATATAAAAAATAATAATTTTATATTTTTTAGCGTATAATTTAAATTTAATAAAATAGTAATTTTTATAGCCGTTTAAAATTAAAAAGCAATAAATATTTTTATATAACGTATTATATAATAATTAAAATATTTAATTTAATTTAAACTTTTTTCGTTTATAATTTAGCTATTTTTATTATTTTAATTTTTTAATCAGTTAATAAATAGCTATTTTTATATTAAAATAATAAATAAGTTAACCTGGCTAAAATAATATATAGTAAAATAAAATAGCTATATAATAAAATAACGTAAATATAATTATTTTATTCCCGATTATTTTATTAAATAGCTTTTAGTTATTTATAACGTTTATATAATATTATAACTATTTTAAATAATATTTAGCTTATTATAAACTTTATTTCGTCGAAATTATAAATATTTTTTTTTTAAATATTTTTAGCTATAATTATATTTTATATAAGCTTAAACTATTTTTAATACGTATCGGGATTTTTATATAAAACTTACTAATAATTAATTCGGTAATTAAAATACGTTCAAAAATTAAATAATTATCGTATAAAGTTTAAAGCTTAATTAACCCTAACAAATAAAACGTTACGTTCGTATAATAATTAATTAGCTATATTTTTAATATACTTAACTTAAACGGAAATTTTCGTATATTTAAATTAAATATATATCGTACAATTTTTTTTTAAATTCTAATAATTTATATATTACTAGCCGTTTATTTGCTTCAATAGAATTCTATTATAGCGCGTACAAAAAATCGAATAAAAAACATTATAAATTTTTATAGCGTATTATAGCGATAATTTTTTGTCGCGTTTAATAGCTTATAATACAAACTATAAATTGCTTTTTTTATATAATAGTGCTATTATTAGTTATTAAAATATTTAGAAATAATAATAAAAAGTATAAAAATAAAAAAAGTAAGCAGGATGCTTATGTAAGCAAAATACTTATATGTTGTCACGATTGGTGTCCTTTACAGAGGCAAAGCTCCTAGTTGGGGTCCCATTTGTATATTGATCGAGAGATACTAAGCTAGATCTAGGATCTAGCGGCTAATTCTATCTATAGGGATTTTGTGTGTGTGCACGGTGGGGCTGGTCATGTGACTCTAGGTGGGTCCCGCAGGGACCCACTGTATCTGCTGTATCTGGTCAGCCACCCGTGACTTATGTTACGTTAGTACTAAAAACCTTTAATTAAAAAAAATACTAGGCTTAAATAATTATTTTTTTTTTCGATTTTTATTATAAAGCTAGTTTTAGTAAAAAAATTTAATTATTCAAGTGTATATTTTTAGCAAATTTCCCCACTTAAATATAACATATATAATATTTTTAGATTTGTATGGGATTACGTACAGTGTAGGTGGCCCGCGAGGGGTCGGCCCGTGACCTACCCCGTTTACTTATGCCGAGGCGTTCAGCTGCATATCGGTGAACCTCGTACGTTGTGCTCACGTTTAGGCCGTATATGGGGCCAGATGTCCGACTCCAAGCTGTGCCGGCATAAAGGTTAAAACAACTTAGACAGCGTCTGGGGTCTTTTTCGATCTCCTTCAGAGTCTTCCCTTGAGGGAACGGAGGCCTCTCGAGCTTTATATTCAATAACGGCATGTCAACAGTTCCACGCACTTTCTTAGTGCTGAGTGCTTGTGATGTGAATTACAATGGAGCTCTTCGGGAACATGCAACCCCGCTTCGAGTCGCGGTCGGCTTCTGCCGGTTACTAATAGGGGGCAGGACGAGCGAACAAAAGCCTACTAGTTATGATATAAAGCTAAGTGAAGCAGTTAAGATATACTCTTTATTTAATAATATGCAAATCCTAGATATAAGTTGTGATTGCTATTAGCTGTTAGATTCACTATAATAAAAGTCATCCGATTTTTATCTAAATAGAGGAAGGCGAGCTACAAGTGTGAATAAAGGGCATCTAACTCACTACTATATATCAGTCGTGGTGGGGATAGCAGAATCACACAACAATGCGATCAAATTCAAGTTAAAAAATACAGGATGTAATTCTTAAATGGTTATATATAAGTCAACGCAAACTTGCATAATATATACATGCTAAAAGTACCATCATCATCATGATCATCATCAAGTCAGGTTACAACCTAGACCTCCCCTTGAATGCTGCCAGTCTAGCATCCAGCGAAGACGGCCTGAGCGAACAGAGCGTAGGTGTCAGCGTTGTTCAACGCATCCTGAGTAGACAAGGCAGTAGCAGCATCATAGCCGTAGCCATTGTCGGCAGTGCCGGCGATCTCTGACAAGTGGGTAGTCTCATGCAGAGCAGTGGACTGCTGGTCCTGAGCGTGGCATGTCTTGGAAGAGGCAGGCAGATCGCTGAAGAAAATGGGGCAGTTGACAATGTAGTCGCTCGAGGGGAGAGTGTAAGCTAAAACGCCATCACTGCAGCTGTTGAAGACGTCGGAGCAGTGGTAGGCGGCGCCACTAGTTGTGCTGCTTGTCTCCTGTGCCACCTTGTTGAACACATCGACAACTTGGTCGCGCACGTCCGTGCTGTGGAAGTACTCGTTCAGCTTGTCGTCGTCGCTGCCGGCAACACCAGCAGCCGCCTGTGCGAGTGCTGAGGCACCGTTGATGGCGTTGACCGTCGCGGTGAGCTCGTCACCAGTGCAATCACTTTGGACAGTCTGGCGCTTGGCGTGGAAGGTCTTGAAAGCAGCCGAGGCCTTGACGCCGTCTACCTTAGCGGATAAGACGTTGCTGCTGTAGGTGACAGAACCCTCGATCTTGTTGGATCCTGCAGAGGCGTATTGCAGGGCACCCTTTGAGACGATATCGAAGGCACCACCAGCGCTGAGATCGTGTAGCTCCGCGGCGTCGAATGTGGCTGAGACAGTCTTGCCGGCCTGGATAGTCTGGAAGCCGGACTCGGGCAAGTTGCTAGACTTAACCCGGAGACGGACACCAGAGAAGTCCACCTTGTTCTCTGCGAGCTTGTTAACTTTCGGTACACAGAGCCGAAGAGCAGGTTATGGATAAGTAGGATATCAACTTACTGCCTTGGTAGACGTTGACCTTCTCAGTGGCGGCCTTGTCGAGCAGAGAACCAGTCTTGAACACCTTCAGGTCGGAGGCACCGGTGTTGGTAATGCTAGCCTTGATGGCAGAGTTACCGACCATCTCGATCTTTACATCGAGAGGTGAGGCTCGCTTCGCATTGTCGATGGAGGCAGCGGTCGCTACGGAGGCGAGGAGAGTGGCACCGGCGAGGAACTTCATTTTGAATATAGTTCAAGAAGCTGAGACTTGCGAGAGGCGGGTGGACGAGACTGGAGCTGAGAGGAGAGAGATGAAGATGATGATGAAGATGATGAGGATAAAAAAGAGCTATTGAACGCTGGGTAAAGCATAGCTTTATACTTCGTGCAGCTGTATTCCAACATTACCATCGTCCTAATATTCTGATATCTCTGCGGCTTACTCGGTTCTAAAGAAGAGGTGAAGATCGTCGGTCCGTCAGGGGATTTGTTGATCGACGTTGTAGATCATCAGCGTCGCCGATCCGCGAGACTAAAGAGGGAATGTAAATGAGATAGAGTATAAGGATCCCTGATGGACATTCAGCTCAGAGCACCCATATCTGTTGATTTGCAAAGTTCGAACCGATTAAATAAGCTCCGGTCCCTGAAACATCCTTGAATATCTTACGGGAACCGTTTGCAGCGCGACGAATGGAGAATAGTGCGCATCCCATATCACGAATTGCACATCGCGAATGACACGTGACAAGCAGTTCCGTTCAATCTGTATGAATAACGCTACACCGATGTTCGGTCTTGATGACGACATTGACGTTTCGAAGCTCAATTCCAACGTCCCAGGCCAAGGCGGAAAGGTACTTGGCCCTGTAGCCAAGTCTCCTAGATCTCGCATAGAAAGCTTGATTGAATAGTATCGTCGACCGCATGAAAGCTGTTTTAGGTCTTGGCTTCGGCTCTAGCCCCGAAGACCTACCCAAAACGGCATTAGACCTGAAGGGAGATCGGCAGTTATTATGGAGACTCCTGTCTGTCAATCATCACCCTCTCAGGAAGGATCTCGAACACGGTAATTAGTTGAGCTAGCTATCTCTATTCTGGCAGTTGGGTTACTATTGGCGCCGGCGTTGTTGCCGTATGAGTAGTTACAGTCGTCTCGCCAAGAAACCACAAACATGCCATAGACCACTCAACATCTGTAGCTTCAACCACGAAGAATCCAATCTAAGCATGTTAGGCTAGGATATTGTTGTGAAACGACAGCCTAAGTCGGATAGGAGTCAGGTGTCTAGTCTCTCAAACGCTAAGCCCCATCATTTACCTATTCGGATATCTATCATGACGATTACCTCGGAGGTTACTGCTTGACCATTTAGTTCGTTGGAATTCATATGCCACAAGCCAAGAAGCTATTACTAACTAGAGAGAAGGAGGCTGGGTTGAATATAACTAAGCCCCTCAACCAGGCTGCTCAACACGCTTTCAAAGCCATCGTGTGTTATACGAATATGGAGACTATACTCCAAATACTTCTTGAACTTTGACAGCGAGTGAATGAGCTATGCTAATCATCTCAGGCCTTAAAATTAAAGTTCGTTTATAAGAGCACCTAAGTAACTATGAATCGTTATTGAAAAGAGCATGATGCTATCGTAAGGAGTACAGTATGGAACTCGGGCTCAGCCGATAGCTAGGTAGCCTTCCATAGTAGCCGCTCCCCACTTCACGCTACATGGCGTTGACTTGACTAACTACACGATATTGCTGGCGCCCAACATCAGTCGTACCATTACGGTTACAGGAACTATCTTCTTTCCTCCGGGCCCCATTTGGCTCTTTCGTATTACTTATTGTTTGCTGTGACCAAGTCTCTCGGATGCGCGGATTTTATTAGCCCTTCGTCTGACCTATTCCCGCACTCTGCTCTCCCCAGGTGTGGAGGTCGACGGACCGTAGTGCGGCTCCTAGCGTACCTGGCAGTTACTTCATTCTCCATTTTACATAGAATCAGGCAAACATTTAGTATACTGTATAGTTAGCTAGCTTGCCAGCACATTTGTCAATATTGTTGGTCTCGTATACGCCATCGTTTCCCCCACTCTTCCTTTTGTTGAACCTGTCTGTCACAAGAAAACTTCTATATATAGCTACTTAATAGATTAGCCTTCAAAGCCTTACATACTACACTAATAAGTTGCCTATCACAAGCAGGCCGAAAATGAGCGAGCTTCTGAGGTCAGCTGGTTGCCGGCTGTGTGGCGTCGTTTGCGGCCGGCTTGCTTTTATGGTGGGCCGACCTCGGCTATTTTATATTACCTAATGTTTGTTTGTTTTCAAGTGTACCAACTCCACCCAAACATAGTTATTTTTGGGTTGTGCTTCTATCTGCCGCTTTCGGCTCTCATTTAATTTATTTGGAATGAAACTCATCTACCTCGGAATGAGATGTTATATCTACTATGCCACAACCAATCACATCTCTCCTATCTCTCCCACAGCGCCGATACCGGTGGCTGAAATCAACATTGCTGATATCTGACGAGGTGAGAACATTATGGCTAGGGTGTCCTTGAAGCCCGTCGATTTGATTCGTGTTACAGATGCGACGCACTTCCTGGACAACGTGCTGCAGATCATCAACGTCAACTGTGATTCCGCTGTGGTTAGAATACATCTTACCATTGCCAAACCACTCAGCAGCTGATTTGCCTTGATTTTGAAGGGGTTGATTAAGTCAAGCCAAAGTCGATTCATCAACTTATGTATCGGTTACTAACCACTACCGGTATACCGGTGTTCCCGACTAATTATAGCGAAGGCGTGCCCAATAGCATAGGAAACCTAATAACGCTAGTGTGTGACCGAAGGCGCTTATCCTGAACACTATCAGAGGCGATGTTGTTGATACCGAATCTGTCAGAGTTCGAAACATTATGGGCAATTATGAGAAGACAACGAGACTGCAAGCCACGGCATGCAGTTAGTGGCGAATGAGGAACTCTCTACGCTGCCAGTTACGCGTTTGTTTTGAAAACGGCAAAACGGTGATGTGACTAGTGCTGCCGACACGGCCATTGGTGTGTCGTTGGCCGTACTTGCGGCAGGTGACTACCAAGAAGAAGGCTGATCCTTCACGAATACTCAATCGTCGCCCTGGCGCGGCTGGAAAACGCCACCCGTACGTGCCCGGTGAGTTCTTCAGCATTGTGAACGAAGCGCAGTTGAATGTTGTCGTTAAGAAAGCGTGTAGGGGCAGCTAGAAGATGATCATGGCGACTTTGGTTACCGCATGGGGGCACGTTTCCTATCTCACATATACGCATCAGCTGGATAGTCGCGTAGCAAATAGCAATACATCTACCTAGCATCTTGAGGGAGCATCTAACCGCTAAATTCACTGATGAGTTACATGATTTACGCTAGAATCCGTCGGCGAAGTAGTAGTATTTGCAGTAGATACGCCGCAGCGACTCATCACGAGTGTCTTACCTAGTCCTAGTGAAAAATGATAGGCGGTGGTAGACTCCGGCCCTACATAGTTCAATGAGGCTTGTTGGCCTTTCACGCATATAGCAACGACCGCGGTTATTTATCAAGCGCAGTAATAGATTTCAAAAAGCTATAGACATAAATCCGCCCTACTAACGTAGCCATGACAACGAACTCGTTACGTTGGATTAAAAAGGTAGCTCAGGTATTCATGTGGTAAGCGCCGGTAGTTTAGTTAAGATCATGTAGACCAAAGGCAAACCCCCGTCGCTGAGAATATGGTTGGCCCCGTGATATCATTGACCAGGGCTGCTAGAAGCCACTCATCGAACGACACGATAAAGAAGCTAAGGACAATGCCACCTCCCAGGAGACAATCGGCATACTTGTAGTTACCTTTCCCTGAATTTGACTCCTTGTCTGACTGTGCTTGTTCTCGCTTCAGGCGAAAGAGACGCACTAATGTGCCGAGGATTGTAGCAGCTATCAATATGCTAAAGACGAAGATAGTGTTCCGTATTCGGTCTATATGGGTCCAATCCGTTGGAAGATTGCGAGCAAGCTGGCCGAGGAGACCGGAGAGGACAAGTACTGCTCCTGGGATGTTGGATATGAAGTAGTACCATGGCTTAGTATCGGGTTCTTTCTGAGCCTGGCCCAGTGCTTCGGCCTCAGTCTTACTTTGCGTTGCGGTCTGTGTCTGGGCTAGAAGAGGATCGTTTACATCCTCTTGTACTATCATCGTGGTTAAAGATGACCCCATCGCTTCGGGTTCTTTCGATGACATCGGTTTGACGGAGTATTCTGGGAGGGTGGTTGCTTCATGGTCCACAATTTGGGATACCTCAAGGTCCAGGGCTTGAGTCTTATAGTCTGCTGCCGTCTTGCCTTTCTCAAGATCCTCGGAGTAGGGCGGTGGCGGCTGTCCCTCGTGCACCGCGGCGTTTTGTAAGGTCCCGTCCACATCAGTCTGTAGCTCTGTATCCGCCTTCGCTAGCTTAGCCCAATGATCATGTGCAGCGATCGTGGCGAGGATAAGCCAAGATAGGAAGAGGCAGAAATTTCCGACGACGCTGGTGATGAATTCCCATCGCTGAAGATGGGATGCACTAGCAGAATCAAAGCCTATGATAAAGATCACGACTATGCCGCATAATATTCCGCCATAGCCCACTGAACGTACTCGACGACTCGGCCACAGAGGACAATATCCACAAATCAACGTCGTGTAGATATAGATGTTGGCTACTTGATGGACAAGCCCCAACACCCCGATAGGTAGATAGTAATGCTGGAGATTGTCACGGATATATGGCCGCATTCTGCCAAAGATTTTCGTTAGGAACTAAGCTGTTTTTTAGTACTCGTGCTTCAGAAAGGATATTATAAACAACACATTTATTGTCTATAGAGAAGAGAGAAATATTTATGAAGTGTTAGGCAGCTTTTTAGGCTTCAGGCAGGTGTTTGAATATAATGGTGTGGCGATCGGCGGCTGTGTGGGCTAGGCAGCTAAATATTCGTGAGGAGTAAGGCAGACTTCAGCCAGATGCTTCTTAGCCAGCGTGATTTGATCCTACTAGGTAGAGAATATGCAAGTAAGTGGAGTGAATCCAAAATTATCAATCCTGTCGATTATTATTATTCATGCCATTAGTACAGAGGTGCTGGCTTTTTATAAAGTTACTTGAGCGCAACATCTGACGAGAGTTTAAACGAGACTTCGGTTTTTACTTCATTCATCGTGTTCACTTGACCTGATACAATGCCGAAACAGCGATAATAAGAGCAACCCCAATTCAAAGTAGGCCGAGGGAAGCGAGGTTATTCAGACCTATATTCTGCAAACTTTCCCCTTTGCCACTGTCACGAGGCAGACAAGGTATATAGACATAAACAGAGACACCAATGGTATATAGTTGCATAGAATCCGCGGAGACGTTTAAAGTTCTCGACAGCAAGAGAGAGGCCAAGCCTTTCGTAGGACCCTTGTCACCCTAGCTATTCAAGGTGATGTATGTCAGGGACCTCGTGGGGGTAGGGTGTAGACATCTGTTGTTGCGCGGAGGGCGAATGAAGCCTTCTCCGTGGGCTCTACCTGACTATATGACTATATAAAGAGAGTCTCTTTGTCTGATCTGATCAGTATTTCTAAATCCCTATTCCTGGTAGTGTATGGGATGTGGTCAGGGTCTCGAGTACACTCAAAAGTTACGCGTTACTCAAATTCTACTTGTCGCCTTTTCCCATTCTTTCTTTCACCCGCACGTTGTCAGAAAACAGCGGCTATCTTTTAGCCTCTTGATTCTATACATTGCAAGGGACCCCGATATTTAGAATCGCGATTTTCTCATATGATAGAAAATAATTAACTAAAAAAATGTAGATTGGGGAAGGCAGGGTATATGGACGAAATGCGGATAGCTGGGGTGGCCTGTGAAGGGGGTGGCTTTGCTTATCTTTAGGCATTTAAAATATACTTTCCTAACGGGGAATTCTACCTGGCTACTCCTGAGAATAACGGGTGTGCCTACTTTCGGCTGCAACAGTATACTATCCATGTCTGCAATGAAAATTTACCAGGCTCTATATACTTGGTCGACCCGCGTATTTGCTTATGGGCATGGCTACAGCCCTATATTCTTGTGGGCACTAATCACTATTGCCGCAGGGGTCAAGGCTATTCTTCTACTTGGGGTAGCGTCGTGATGCAGTACTGTATTACTTTTTAATCCGTGACAAATATGCAAAATGAAATACATCGGAGCGCGCATCTAGTCACGAGTACATTGCTGAACAACGGCAAACCGGTACAAGCTTTGATAAACCACATCCTGCATCGGAATAAAAGCGTTGGGCGGATGAGGTCTCTGGTACTGGGACCAAGGGAGTGAAACTATTGCTGGGCGCCTCTTGATCTCTGTGGGTCTGATCTGCAAAGATGATGACCCATATACGGCGTATAAATTACCATAATAGAACAAAAGACTGGCCAAGAAACCAGGGTCCTAACACTCCAAGCTGGTAGCAATAGAGCACTTCATACATCTTGATACCCCTACTACCAGAGACAATTAATACGTTGCTAACCGGGCGGAAGAACTAGGCCATCCGTGGCCCAGATATGAAGTACAAGTTCTTGATACCATGAGGCACGAATTAAACGTGGCAAAACGAAAGTGCAGGCTTTCGCAGATCTCTATAAAATCAACACGTATGACCAGTTATGAGAGCCTAGAAGTTGGTAGAAGAGAAGTGACTTCAGGTGCCTACCCCAACCGCGGAGGGCGAATGAATACTACGCTCGAGATATCATAGAGAGCCTCCATTTCTTCAATACAATTCTCTCGCCCAATATGCAGCCACAAGGGCCCGGAGGTTATTACTCAACCCAGAATCTTCCCGGGGCTTATCCGCCTCCCTTGATACCACCGCCACAGCAACAAAATTTCAACCAAGTACCTGGGTACGGTGGTCCAGTGGCACAAGTGCAAGAAGTGGTGACGTTCCCAAGGACGTTCGAGCTTCTCTTCTTTCGGGAAGGACATAACATGCAGATCGTCAAAGGCGCCGGTCGGCTGGACGCGCTCCTCGTACTCACATTACCCCTCCTCGACAAACCAGAGCTCACGGCGCGTCGAGGTCATGCTTCGGGTGAACCGATCGCGACTGCACGACTCCACGACTTCACGACGACCAAGGCAGATATGACGCTGTGGGGTCGCCACGAACGTTGGAAGAAGGAATACGACTCGTTCACCGGCCTAGGTCATCTATGCTGGGAGCCTTATGGCGAGAAGGGGTTCATGCTCGAGCAGAACGGTAGAATTCTTGGGCGGTATAGCATCAACAGTGACATGCAGAAGAAGTTAAATAACAATACCTGCGGGTCCCTAGCCATAGGTCAGCAATTTGTATTCTCGGGTTCATCAATGCGTGGGTTAGACCAGGAGGCCGAGGCTCGTCTAGAGATCTTGCTCGGGGCTCAGTCGCGAACAGCTAGAAGAGATCGTGATCTCATGTGCTGTGGAGAGAGAAAGATTTACGAAGAACAAAAACAACCAAAGAGATGTGGAAATAATCAGCGATGTTTTCGGAGGGATAGGGAGTATGTGAGGGGCCTTAGTCCCGACAATTAGACTCAAGGGTTGATACTCGCAAGATGCAAATAAGAATTCTTAAGCTTCTCGATGATATCAATACTCCCAAAACCTATGCTGCGCTAGCGCGCCATCTTAAATTGCGTAAGTACGAGATTCGGGCAAGAGCTTTCGATTGAAGTCTAAGTACGTCAGGTGACATCCGAAATTATCACTTGCACACTTTCTGCTAGATAATAAAGCCCCATAAGGGGTTGGAGACGCGAGGGAGAGGTTTGATATCCATTTGGGGTTCGGGATCAGTCTGACAAGCTATAAGGGTTTCAATTTTATTAAGTGCATGTTTAGTTTTTCGTATAGCTACGATTTGTTGAGATCATATTTCGCGCGATGCCTGGGGGAAAGGTGCGAGCTGAACTTCATCTGCATTATATCAGTTAGAGTAGCAACCATTTGCGAACAACTTACAGAAAGCATCACATTTTAATACCCCACAGCATTCCAATACTATGTAGACATCTTACAATAGTCATCGATAATCCCATTCTATCTCGATATAAGCCGGGTTTTATAGTAAGTGACGATTCACTGTGAGAGACTACTCGCTGCCATAGAATCCTTGTTCGGTGCCAAACCAGAGAGGACCCTAGGAAGGGAACGCCAGCTTTGGATAAAGAAGGAGCCATCATCCGAACATTCACTTTCTATTTCAAGCGAGAACCAAGTTCTAGTTACCCTATCCTCAACTTTCAAATTATTTGTGGGTTAGGTTACGCGCAGTTCAGCCTATATATTGTATCGTTCCCGAAGCAGCTAAAATCCTCTATACTGAGCTGCTTGTAGAAATCACCGCACAGAATAGCGACTTCCAAACTTCTTCAATCACAATCTTCGGTCCATTCTAATACCTTATTAATACTGAGGTTTTTATGATTTAAAATGCTACTAGATATTAATATGGAGAGTCTCGCTATAGACAAAATCAGTCTACCATTTTCATGCCTCCGGCCTTTCGCATTCGCATACAGTGGTTAATAATCCAAGTCAAAGCCAACAGGAACAATCCTGCAGAAGTCAAAATAATTGCGGATGGGATTAGATTTCCACGCAAAACAAGCATTGAAACCGACGACAAGTCATTTGTGAGCAATTCTCGGAACTATTTTCTCTGCAACCTTCAGAGCCTGATATTTCTTTTTAGCATAAGAGAGTGTCTAGAAGCTTCTAGAACCCTCGTGACCACACAAAAAATTGCGAATAACTAACTACGGCCACCGTATTAGTACTTCGTTATCTGTACGCTTGGCTGACCCGTTTCGTCAAACATCTGATGGTTATTATCATCCAAATGGTAGATCTGCAGTTACGTCCTTCTTCAGTACCAATATGGTTATGAGTTATCGTCCAATGTTATAAGTCTAGGAAAAGTACAGAGCCACTGCCGTCCGAACTTCACCTGCGCTTTTCTTGCGTTAATTCTATAGCTCTCCTTCTCAAGTCTTCGGCGGTCTGAGACTAAGTTATCTCAAATACTAACGGCAGATAGCTTTCACTGCCTCCGTGGACGTCAGAGATAACAGAAAATTTTTGTGGCAACGATGGGAAAACTCAGGCAAGTATTAAATTCCAATAAAGCTTCAGAGAATCTCTCCCTCCAAGCGTTATTAATTTAGTAGTTGATATCCCTATAAACAAAAAAAGAATCAGGTACTATTATGCTTGAGTGAGCAAATGTGGTTGTATTAAGTGTAGTTGTGGATAGTTAAGGGGTTGGAGGAAATGGCTACAGTGCCTATACATAATACTGAAAGGACATAGCCGCGGGTTTAAGACACCATTCATTAGTACATATGCTATACCTTTCATATTCTTCGCTCCTTAGATAGATTCTACAACAGGGTACTGAACAGGGTACGAAACTCCAGAATTATCTTAAGGTATCGAAAAGCATCGAAAAGCAGGACGAGTATCAAATTTGAATTAGGATTTATGACAAGATTTCGGGGGGTTAAGGACTTAGAATCAAATTGAAATAATCTTCTAAGGTGTCAAGAGGGGCATGAACAAGTAACCCCCTGCTGCTATAGATGGGAAATCCTGACTCTATATGTCTGAACAGCCTCGCGTTTGCTCGACTTTGTGTGCCTGTCTCGGTGAATCACCAATACAGGGGTAGGTAGAGAGCTAGACCATTGTGCAGAGCCACACTGCTATAACTATTGTCACAAGTCCAGTACACGTATAGTCAACTGCAGGCAGCCAAGTGCTCGACTTGACAACGTTCTACTTTTGTAGTGTTGTGGTATAGTGTGCAGTTCTGTTCCATGACAACTATACACACGTTTGGTAGTTTCTATGTCTTGGATTCCAGCACCAGCCTTTCAGCACGTGTGACAACTCAGTACAAATAGCACTGGTTGCACCATATCAGCAGCCAGCAGCTATCAGCAACCAAACTGGAAGATATATCAGCAGTTATCACTCTAGAAATCATCACCCAATCCACTGACGCCATCTAGCATATTGGGTGAAACTCAAATCAGGTCAGGAGGATCAGCGAAGCATTCAATAGAGACGTCGGGCAGAGCACCGCCTCGAGTGACAGCAAACTGGTTTGCTATAATGATCGGTCGCCAGACATGGTGTATTGGGTAGGCCGAAAACTATGTGACGGTCGTGGGATTCCCTCCGATTTCGTGTTCCGTATCGGGAAGTTGGCTGGTACTCAAGAAGGTTACCATCTGGAAGTAGGTATCAACGTTATAGAGATTAAATCATATTACGCATAACTTTGTCATCCGATTGATCCGGCGAGGTGCAAAAGGCGAGAACCCCGTTCTTCAAACTCCTTACACTACCTTCAAAAGCTCGCTTAGCGGCACGTCACTTTTTAGCGTAGATCATGCCATATCTATACTAGCAAGCCCGCGCATCATAAGTCTTACCCTTGTTAGCAAGCCGACCATATTCCAGCCGTATTTTGGCGTCTCACGTCGAGTTGAGGAGTCTGGGGTCAGGAACCCCAGTCTAAGGTTACGGGCCGAGAGTGGTTTGGCTGACGGGAAGCGGGTCTCTCTTTAACCCCTGACCAGACGCTCAGAACCTTATTATTGGCGAATGTACGGGGTAGGAACACTAACCTGGCCACGTGCAATTCTTATAATCTTTGACTATGAGGTGGAACACATAGGGTTTGCTAGTCATGTTATTTAACCCACTTCATGTTGGGCTCTGTTCGCTCTGATCGAGAAGTATATGCCAGGTATCGGCTCGATTTTCACTTGGGAGGATCTGATATTATTCATTAGCTAACTCTCATATACATTGATGCTATTAGTTAACTTAATCAACATGTTAGTTTTTGAAGATTACATAGTACCAATTTGAGGCGACTCTTCTACCTCCGACGATACCGCCTGTGTGTCACCTGGTTTAATGCCGATTTCTAGATTTTGTTTTATGCAGGTCCTACACCTCAAGCAGTTTTCACAACATCAGAGTTAGAATTATATGCAAGCCAAGACCAGGCATGTCATTATACATAATCAGCACCCCAGCCCTGTGAAGATCCATCGCATCTTGAATTCCTCAAAGCCTGACTAAGCGGACTATCGCATTAACCAAGCCTCAACAGAAACTTCTAGAACATCGCTATTCCTTGTCCAGATCTTATGCTTACAAATTCTCTTGATACCGAACCCATCTATACTCGTAAACCCATCCATTCACAGGTTTGGTGGAACGTTAGGCCCTTGTAGGTGTTCTATAAGGCTTAGGCCAGATTATCTTCTAGTGGGAGTATGTTTGCAATACAAGGCATAGCTACAAGGTGTGACCTAAGCCGGAGACTCGCGGGCAGTACATGGTAAATAGAATCCGCCTTGAAACGTGGTGATATTTGGAGAATTGATTGCCTAAGTCGTAGTGACCCAGTCTGCTCAAGACTCGGGGTCACTTTGAAAGCATGCCACTCTACTCGAAAACAAACCAATAGCCTCTCTGATCTCTACCAGCCTTATGGAACCACGGGCCGTCCTTTCGACTAGGGAACTTTGTAGCGATCTACGATTCACTGAGGGGGTTGCCTAAAATGTACTTCCCTTTCCTTCCCGACAATAGCATATTTCGGGCTACAATTTAACTCGGAAACCTCTACGCCCATGCTTGGCGTGATATTCGATGGCTAAGTAGGCCCACACTCGAGCCAAACCCTTATAGGGAAGTTACGCAAGCATTGTAGCTCCCGGATTTACCCTGCCCTGGTACATTATCAACTTGTCATTCTATTTCGAGGATATTCCTGAGAACCCCAGTGGTATCGTTAATAGCATGGGTCTCCTACTGACATCGACGCTACACAAACACCCTACAACCCTGCAAAAGTTCAAGAGTAGTATTTTAAAAGAAATATAAGTCAGGTAAAGATACCTGCTTCGCCCACGTGTTCTTGACCCCCCGGACTACACCAGCACTCGGAAATCATCCGTTAGGCTTCAATCTTCGATCCATTGCGCTCCGGGCCGAGAAATTAAAACTACCCGCACGCCCTATCCATTTCAGTTGAGTCACACAGCTCGGGACCGAGATTCGTCGGCTATGTGGAGTCATAATTGTCAGTATCAAGTTAGCTCCATGTTACACTCACCAGTGGGCGAGAACACAGAGTCAGTATAATTTATCCTTGGTTCGCGAGTTCGCAAGTGTACAATTCCATATGTATTATTAACAGCTTAATACCGGGACCGCCGTAATGACTGGCATCAAACCTAGAGCTACTTCAAATTAGATCCAACTCAGTGAACATGGATATTTCGAGAATTAGGATAGTGTGGCTTACCGAAGAATTAGGCTTAGATGACTCATTGTAAGTCATGCTACGCCAACAACCGAACCAGTAGCAATGGCATACTTTAGTGGTGCACATGACAAACACTCGCACACTATAGGAAATCATCGAAACAACTTCGCTATCATGGAGAAGGCCCGCGGCACTATTCCTAGATGTTGCCAACAATAGAAAGTCGTCAAGGTAGGCAGTGTCTTAACATCCACTGTCATGTCTATGCCAACGGTCAGAACCGTAACAGTAACCAATCACTTAGTCGAGCTTCACACCATTACAACTGGCTCCTACCCAAGACGGGCCTTTACTTACTCTGTATTAGAACGTTCCTCTACCAGCATTAAACTTTATGTGTGTTCGGGAAGCTTGATATTGCGCGAAGACTCCTAAAGCACCTTTGCGACTACTCCAGTAGACTAGTGCATATACACACAATTCTCTATTTCATAGTCTCGCAATATTATATTGTTGTATAGAGATTATTGGTATAGAAGCACCGGATAGTTATCATCATATGCGTATAGGCGATGCTGCTTCATTTAAGTACATGTATAATATATTCTACAACATGTTTCGTAATGGCCTAAAAGAGAAATTGCACTTTAATACAGGAATTATACCAGAGGTTAGCTTTTCGCCGACTTGATCTTATATCCAACATCTACGAGTCATTAAAAGTCCGACACCTTTAAGGGGAGAGAAGGCGAGGGAGCCCAAGTCTCGGCACAAGCAATCATCCGCACATTGCCCCTGGCTTTAACACTGCCCCATTTGAAACAAATTTTATAACAGAGAACCATTTTTTGCTTGGTAATGATAATTCGATATAGGCATTCTCCGATTCTTGTGCTGAGACAAGTAGCGTGGAAGTTCCAAATGTAATTTGCATCGAGTTTGCTTGACCGGCCCTCACAGATGACGCCGCATAACGTGGGGAGCCTCAAACCCAAACTCCCCCAAAGCTCATCTACGATTCTACTCACCCAATCTTACTAATAAAAGAAAAGGACCAAGATGACCGTATCACCTATGGCAACTTCACCTATAACAACTCAATTGGCATGTTACGCATTCAGACGCCGGAGCCATGGTCACCTGATCGGTATCGGTGTCTACCGGACTTTCGCAGAGAGCCGGGCCGGTTCCTTGGCGCGGAGCAGGTTTTTCGCCTCGGCATGATTACTCCATTTCAATCGTAGTCAGATTTTTCAAGTCCGTGAGACGAAGATTAGAGTACCGCAAGCGGATACGATGAGGCTGTTGCTGAATAATGCCAAACCCGCCTCATCATTACTTACCTAAACCGACTACTAGGTATACCAAGCATTCTAGGCGCGAAGCAGATTTATCTAGGGCTGAGGTGAGATAGGTAAGTAAATTAAAGGTGTCAGCAACACACATGCGTCGGGTTTTGGTCATGGGATATCGGCCGGAGTTTGGGAGAGCCCCGGCAGCATATCTGTCTAGCATCTGGCGCCCAGCGAAACGCGTTTGTAAGTCAAGGAGTGCTTGGCGTAGGAAGGCGAGTTAGCGGGTAGAGATGAGGGATAATAATATGTAGGGTGCCCCCTGACTATAGCCCATGATGACACACCATAGTGGAAGCCTTGCACTTACACATTACCCAACTAGTAGGCACATTGGAATGAAGGGCTAGGTGAAGCTAGCAACCCTATCAGCTAGATAGGCTATCTATCGCGGTTCCCCGAATTCGTCTAACAGGCGCCGTCAAGAGCTATACGAAGGCGGGCTCGTAGATCGTATTAAATCGTATGTAAACGAGATAGGTATTTGGAAACAGCGCATGTTCGCAAACAACTGACAACATTTGACCCGTCTTACCAATAAGTCGGGTCCCTGGCCATACCTGGAAGCTCCCAGAGGTGAACCAAGAGTACGTACGTTGTCTGGTGATTCCCTACTTCCGAAGTAAGTATGGTTTACCTTGACTTGGACTCCACTGCCCCTCAACTTTGTGGGCCTTCGAGCTCTGTTCGTCGTGGGTGTTCGTTCACCTTAACTCTATGACAAGAAATGGAATGTTAATGGCTATACTCGAGGAGGAAGGAACTGCCGATTTTTTGGAGAAGATGGTACGAAAGCAAGCTGCGCTGGGCACTTTGCCGTATCTTAGTACACATCAGTGCTGGTAATCCTCACGACAGCGTTTGGAGAGATGTCTGCCGGAACCAAGTTGTTCTAAGACGTAGTAACATACATAGTAAAAGGATAATACTTTCTTTCGTCTTACTTACATCAATAGTCTCAGATCTTGATTAACGCATATGATGAAAGGTCGGACAACGGATTTACCTCATTGTCCGAGCTCTATTTCCCAACTACACTAGACGTCTGTGCGGCGGCTGATAGTGACTCCTTTTAGCGTGGCTGGAATACTGGATTGATCGCACACTAAAATGTTAATGGCTAAGGGATTTGCCGCAGGCATGCTTAGTGCCTGGGCTTGTGGCGTTTTTGGCTGAAGTTAGGTACGGTATTTGGTAGTCATCGTGGATTGTTGACCAGCTCACCGTAGAACTAAAACTAGGATGGCGTAAGACTCCGGTGAAGGGAGCAAGTTCCTGATAATACGGCGGTCTAAGCTTCGGAGCGGAGCTTACTAATCTCAGGTTGTGATAGTGCTTGTTGCAAAAGGATAACACTCGCTGGTCCTTCCAGGTGAAGATGTCCCATAGGCCCAAATCAGAACTTGTTCACACGAATGGGGGGCCCGGTTATGGCGGATGGCTATGACATCCTATCAAATTTCTTATCATCGAAATAAACACTACTCAGCTTCACTGAAAGGAGACATTTTGTTGTCTGTGGTAACACTTAGCTCGAAGACTTATTACAGGCTAAGACGTAAGTGAAATCTCCGAGGCGCCAGCCACTTCATTACCCCGGATTTCAAGGCACTATCATCCTCCACTACTATCCTCCGTCGGCGGTTTTGTAGTCTAAAATATTGCACTCCGACAAATTTGGTATTAGTATGAATCGGAAATAATGGATTTCGGCCGAACACTACCGTTAACGAATTGTTCATAACTAAATAAAGAGGCGCGATAATTGCGAAACTCGGAGGTTTTACCCCGATGGATAATTACACTAATCCTCTAACGGTAAACTCTGCAAATTATTGAAAGATAGAGGGTGTAAGTATAATTGAATAAAAATTTCGATGCATGACTAGGTATGATGCTGGTAGATCTTGTGGCATATACTCGGCTAACGTAATGAATGCAACGCTGCCTATCTCTAGAAGAAAAAAGTCTCTTACTGTGGCTATATGTTGATAGGGCTGCGCTCCTCTACAACCCGCCGAGCGATCCACCCCACGGATCAAGCAGACAATATTCGTGAATTGACTGGCTATCGGGAGTAAGGTGGGGGTACCAGTGGCGAGAAGCATCGGCGCTTCAGTGGCCATCGGTAAAGATGACCGAATCGTAGACCGACTAGTCACGATACTAATTGGCATGTGTTTTTGGGCTTCAGATCCGGCAGCCGAAGTCACGAGACCATGAAGGGCTGAACTAAGCGCTTATTGCTTACACCACTTGAGGGAGATCTGGAATATTGAGAGTGAGATCGCCAAGTAAATTTTGCGGAGATATAGTCGCAAGGTGGGACTGTGTGAAGACCTAGACAAAAGCTGATGCGTTGCCTTCTTCAGCTGTTCTAAGGCGGCTGAAAGTCCATTAAAAAGGCTAGCTGGTTAAATAGTGTATGTCCAGGGGCGGAGTAGATTCGACATGAACATATAGTTATTGCTCTCATGGGCTCTAGTCATGACGATTAAGATAATACCTAGCCTTTGATAATCTTCTCGACCGAATCCGCTTCATTTTGATATGATGCCGCAATTGGACATGACCGAAATCGAGCTAATTTTACTAGTCGTGTAGCAACGCCATGGCGCAACGTCAGGAATATTTCTAGCGTAGACCGCTTTGACGGTCTGTAATGTGGTGGCTAACCATTCATGCTGTGATGCCGGACCAGAACCCTGGCCATGGCATCAGACATGCCGAGGACGAAAAAGCAAGAAAGGGGTTGCAAATCGCCTCTGGATCTCTGGTTAGCCGATCTAAACCAATCTCGCAGCATCAAGGCCGCTTGTATAATTGCCAAGACACGTATTTTTTCGCACCATTGTTGGTCTTTGGAGGGCACAGCCTCGATATACAGTGGCAACAACACGTATCATTCTGGGACAGGATACAGTAAACAGTGGGTGACGTATAAGCCTGGAGTTGGTTAACTGGTATTCGTCGTCTCCAAAACCTCATAGGGCGGTCCCCTGCAGGCGGCAGACGCTGGACGGGATAATACGACGTGCTCCGACGGGCGTTCAGCCTTGTAAGGTCATGGTGCAGCTAGCCATTCCGGTTATTGTTGCACGCCAAGTCATTAGCAGTACAGATAGTGCCTATATTCTTTGTGATTATGATCATCTGGTCCAATGGTGCATCCGACGGACAACTGAGCAGCCTGGCCACCATGGCTGATGCATCGCCATGCAAGCCCGTTTGACACCTCCCTTTTGATGAGGCGTCGTGTGATAGAGATTGCGTCGCCTGGTGCACGCCTCGGCGTGGATCTGCGGCAAAAGTTTCCAGGCGATAAATCTGGCTTCAACCTGCAGGGCAAGTCTAAGTATATAGGTGGCACATTAAATGGCCCAGTTAAAAAGAGAGCGTGTATACAAGTACAGTAAGAACGTTTAAATGTGCCGATTTGTAGTAGATTAGGCGAGCAGGACGGGACGGGCGCGGTGACGTGCTAGCTCGCCGGGAATCCAGGTATACTACTTACTTCCAAGGCTTTGGTTAAAGCCTATCGAAGTCGCCCAACGTCCAGGCGAGCCCTATAAGCCCTATGTGTAAGGCTGGTGTAATCCCGCGCTAGCCTAAATTTAGTAGTTGATGCTGAAGTGATGGACACCCATCACAGTCGCATCGTAAGTTTTATATGCAAGGCCCGGGGCACCACGCGCTTTTTTATGCAGGGCTAAAAGTTTACATCAAGAGCGAGACCGGTGTACCTACTAACAGCAGCCTCAAAAGAAACCCGTCTGGGAAATTCGAAACT
This sequence comes from Amphirosellinia nigrospora, assembly GCA_004123355.1. Classification (NCBI taxonomy): domain Eukaryota; kingdom Fungi; phylum Ascomycota; class Sordariomycetes; order Xylariales; family Xylariaceae; genus Amphirosellinia; species Amphirosellinia nigrospora. The sequence goes on along the minus strand of SCHM01000006.1, from coordinate 187,524 downwards.
GACTCAAGTGAGTTGTCGCCCGTCGCATGGACTAGACCAGGGTAGGTGGGAATCGCGCCCGTTGCTGCGAGTCTAGGCCAACTCTTTGATGCCGGAGAAAAACAATCAGCGGCTCCGTTTATAGACGTGTCATGTATATCATATGCTGGGGATTTAATCTATTAAGCCAGAATTCAATGCCTAACGAGGGAGGTGGCAGTGAACGGAGTTTCCCGTGCCCCAGGTCGTCATCAAAATCAAGGATCCGTAAGGCCGATGCCGGTATGCAGTGTAGTTTGCGTAAATTCCAGAAAATGCCTGGTTTACATATCATGTTCGGCAATGGGTTTGAGGGAGCATGGTTTCCTGTTTCGAGCAACTCCCGGTTGGTAAGGGGTGGCTTTTCTGTTTACCCCTGGGAATGATAAGACGAGCACACGGTTCGCCTATGCGTGCATATCCTAATTTACCATCATCGTGGCAATTGCCTCTTCCGGTTTCTCACGGGAGCTGCCGTCAAATGACGACTGATGAGGTATATATGTTTCACGACATCACCACCAAGACATAGGATAAGCCTTGTACAATCGTGGGTGGGCCGTACCGTTTAACCTATGAGAAGAGGGCTTTTCGAGCCCATTCGGTGCGAGCTTGGGCAAATCGGCTGTTTCTTGGTACTACGTTACAGGTCATTCGGCCCTACGCAAGAATCATGTCTCAGAATCTCGGACTTACCAACAGTCAATCATGCTTTAATTTAAGTATGTAGTAATAACTTGAGAAGCCGATGCTCTTACTGGATAAAACACGTAAGAACTTGCCCTCCGCGTGGCGAATGCTTCGGTAGCATCTCCGACGGCTCGTAATTATACTTGTGAGTGAGGAGAGTCTACAAGTATTCAGGGGAGTCAAGACCCGAAGATGCGGGCCATAACGTAGGCGCGGAAACCCCATTGTCTCGGGAGTTGAGGCAGATTAGGACTAGCGTAGGGCTTAGACAGCTAATGTAACACAGTAGTAGATGTCGTCAACCCTTGGGCCCTCAGCGTCTAATCGAAGAATGAGTTGGCTGACTACTTGCGTTCATCAAGCGATTGAGAATAGTCAGAGCATAGAATGCATTCAGTTCCATAAGCTATTTTTGGCGTAGACCAAGACTATCAAGCCACGTAAAATGTATATGTTTGTGATGTCTCTTTTAGACCTTGGAGCTTTATGAAGTCATGAACAATAGTGTCTTGTACTCCGTTACTCCGTCCTAACTTCGGACTGTATCGTATCCACTTAGTGTGATTAGTGAAATTGGGACTGGAAACCGCACCGGCGACTCAAAGAATGGCGGCTTGAAGCCGTTCTGTTTCTACTGTAGAAACCTAATTTCAAGGTTAGGCTTAAGAGCCCCTCCCCCAACTATACTAGATATGGAGGTACTAAGCGGACAGATACCGAGAATACGTATAGGTTGGAATCCTACCTACTATTTTAACGCTAGTCTGTTCATCAGTTCTCTCTTTTCAGTATCCAAGTATTGTGCTGTAAATGCTAAATATTGGACATGGTCGCCGACCTCTCACCTAAGAAGTAGTAGAAGATATATAAGACTACTACCCTCAGCTGTTTAATATCTGCACAGCATGCTATAAGTTGTATCAAGTTTACGCCGTGCTCAATACCTAGACTTCCAGGGACGTTGCCTCCGCTAATATCCTGAATCTCGACATTGTAACACCATTGCATGGTTTTTGGACTTCCGCAAGTGCATTCACTACCTCAGGGCGTATTAACGCCATCTCTAGCCCTTTTTGGCAACTTAAGGATCTAAAAGCCAATCATATGACGCAAAACTGTTAGCGTGTCCCACAACCCTATAGGGCTGAAGAAGGGCTAGGGGCTTTTGGAAGCATTTCTTTTTCGCCCCGAACCACCCGAGTATGTAACTATACGTCACCTCAGTAAACCCTTTCCCCAAAAATGAGGGGCAATGATACCCAGTAGATAATTCTACTAATGTGCGGAATTATGCGTCTTTGGAGACTTGTTTCCCAATTGACGCTTGTGGATAATGGATAAGCGACAGATGGGCGAATGTGCAGTGCGGTTTTCCGTAGATGCTAACTTTTACACAGCAGCACCCGGCGTACGAGTGTTACTAAGTAAATACTAACTAGGTACATAAAGTACATCGTATACCACCTATTCCCTCTCACCGTAGTCCCATACACCAAGCCTTGAAGTTGTCCTTCATTCATTATAAGCCGTATCAACTATATGGGAGTGCCGGCTTCCTCAGAACCGATCTTATGTAACCGCAGTAAGGCAATGAAGAGATTGTTTGGAGATAATACAATTCTAATAAGGTCATACTCAATTCATGATTATAAAAAGTTAGAATGAAGCTTGGTATACCCTTTATTCTTCTTTACATCATCTTGTTGTGGTACTGTATTTGCCTACTTGGTAGCCATTACCGTAGGATTACCGCTAGACCGCCTGGTAGTAGATAACAGTTGCATGAATGGCACGATAAGCACCTGATATCTGCCGAGCCCTTTTGACTATACTAGTTGGTTTACACTAATTGAGATCTTGGCTTACATACAGTGCAAGTCGGTGTGGACTTACTATACCTACTTCGGTTGAGGTTACACTAAATAGCGATAACCATAATGAGGTTAAATATTAAGAGAGCCCCCTGCCAGACCCTGCCATTGAGAAGAATCCTCAGTAACCCTAGTAGAGTGGGTGTGTCTAATTGGAATACATTTTACCCATCGCATGCATAATTTGGATAGTAAGAACACAGGCTTTTAGTTTCATACACCACAATAACATGGCATCTCCCGGATTGCCCCTTATGGAGACCAGATGGCAGCAGTCTACGTACAACCCTGGTCATGGGAGCAAGGAAGCTGACTAAGACTACAAAAACTATCACGCGGGGCACGTTGCAGCAGGATGCTGCTTCGATGGGTATATATATGCATATGCTGCGGCACACCCAAATCATGTGTAAATGTAAGTACTTAAGGAAGCTGGGAGCCCACACAGGACTCTGTGTGACTCGTGGCTATTGAGTGTCAGACTCACCTCTCGTGTTGGCCTTTCTTACCACAGCGGGACTAAACATCAGCTCCACCCTTAGATGAGGCCAAGGAATACTCCAATGTATGAACAAAAAATAACGGGAGACGAGCAGCTTATAATGAATTGGATCAATATGCATTTGTTTCAACATCCAATTGCAGAAGAGTGCGCTTGCAGACACCGGTTATGAAGAACATGTATACTCAGTAGGCGTACGAATCGGTGTGCATCCACACAGATTAAACGATGCGTAATAAAGGTATTATAGTAGTAGTGCGTTCGCCACGCAGGCCAGCATTAAGCACGGGCGGCACCGCTTCAATACTTCAAGTGTAAGTGGCTACAATATCAAAGGGTGTTTACCGAGGTAAGCTGCTTCTTAACAGGATGTTCAGATGCTCCTAGAACGCAAAAATGACCTGAAAGAGCAAATATAATGACTACATAGGTACAAGATACGTTTTGGGTTTTGAAGGCAAGCGAGCCAAAATAAAAATAAAAAATCAGGTAGTGTACAGAGAGTGTGTTCGTTCGTGAGTAATCTATGAGCCGAGTTGCTTGGATGCTTAGGTATGCTTGGACCATCGCCAGCCAAGTTGAACAAGGGGACCGAAGGAGCTAGTCGGTGTACACAGATACACATGAAGTACGGTGTATGCACAGGTACGTACTCTCTAGGTAGATGGTGCCGAGTGCACTAAGCCAGAAGTACAGTTACCTGCCTCCGCAGGGTGCTATAAGGCGTGCTAGGCCCACGCCCCCCCCCCCCCCCCGCTTTGAACTTGTACATGGTAATGCAGGTAGAGGTAATTGTCGACAGCTCATCTGTCCAGGGTCGGGGACTAACTGCCTTGTAGAGGTACGCAGTACGATGTGTAGCTAACAGGTCCATGTACCACAATCCCTGCAAGTAATCCGCACCCGCTGCCAACCCCTGTAAGGAGCCAGGCGCTAGTAGCGCTAGCAACCAATCTAGTGTATCCTGAACAACCCTGGACAACCCTGCTCTTCTTGAGAGGGCTGAGAAGGGCAGGCCCACACGCACCGCCCAACCTTACCCTCATAGGGCAGAAAGCAGTACCCATAGCATTGCAACTTACACCTACCCATTTTATATATACCGGACGTACCTACCCTTATTTACCGACCTAGCTACCTAATCTACCTAATCTACCTAATAAACTTACCTCACCTCTCATCTTCGCCCCTCCAACACTGCCGCCGTATTGATCTGTCTTGAGCATTGTATATTTCTCCGAACGTGAAGCAGGGGAACATTGACAGTGACGCTCTCGGTTTGATGTGAGGCAAAGATTACACCGAGACCGCTTGTTCGTCATCTATTGCCGAGTCGACCATACCGTAACCTGTCTGTCTATACATACCACTTGTTCGTGGCGGCGCCGCGAGACATCTTGGACCTTTCTCGCACCACACGCCGCCCTCGCCGGCCTAGTATTGGACATCCTCCGAATTGTCGCCCGCCTGTCTGGTCACGCATCGTCTCTCACCACCAACACCGAATTGCCACCCTCGCCCTGCCTGCTATATCCCATATCCATATCCACCCGTCTCTGGCGCCTATTGTTCCCGAAATTCAATTTTTATATCGCTTGTGTACCGGCCTACCATCTCGAATTGCCCGGAGCCAAATCTCGCCTAGATACAGCCACACCCTAGCCACCCGTTTTAATCGGTCCTCCCCCAATTATGTCGGGTTTTGTCACTCAATTGCGAAAGTAACGGACGAGCCGCCCCCCTCGAGCGAGTCTCTTCAGAAGCTGGGCGTGCTAGCTGAACAGCGGCCACGCCGAACCGTTTACCACGGCCGTTCCACAGCCTACCTCGGGACCTGTCTTGAAACATATCGGTTCGTAGTAGCTCTATAGCGGCAACATTGATCTCCCCCGGACCCCAACCCGCTTCGTTCCATGACGTATAGTCACTCTCGCCAGCCATTACCTTTCATTGCCACAAAGACGATCTCGGGTTGTGCTTAGACTCAGCTACCACCAGTCAACCGTGGTTAGCCGCACTGGATCCCCTATTGGTTCACACCTGCTCAGGCATATGATTTTATGAGTACTTGCTGCTTGATTCAATAGGCGCAGGATGGAGATACCTTCGCGATACTCCCCAAGGGAGCCTGGTGGCCCGCCGCCAGCTATATACATCGAAGAGTCTAGTCGATTCGACAGGTCTGGTCGGTTCGGCCATTCGCGACCTCAGCCATCCAATTTTTCCCCTTCTTCTATACCCATGTCAATACCGAACAATCGTCGGATCGCAGAGGATGATGCGCCTCCTCCGTTGCCGCCTCCTAGGTTTTTGCCTGGTATTCACCCTCCTGGTCCGCTGGCTCATGATCGTATCCCTTCCATTGATTCGAATGCTAGCTGGGATAGCACGAGGCGTGACAGTGAAAGTGACCATATGCGATTCAGGAAACAAGACTTTGGTCGACCACACCAAAGGGATGAGGGCTATCATAGTATGAACTCGACTCTATCCTCCATTGGGTACGTAAATGCAATGACTGTATTTGTGACTAGTAGTCTCAATAATATCATGTTGTGGTAACTGACCTTCAGCAATATAGTTCCCAAGATTCACTTCCTAAAAAGCTCTTCATGTCTCATAATCAATTCCAGTTCAACAAGTCTGCAGCGAGCGATTATGACAGTCACCTTTTGAAAAAGTTGGATTCACGGCGAGTTTTTGACAACCGCTCTCCCCTCGTAGGTCTGGACTGGCCATGTCACTCGACCAGAACACGCCAGAATCGCGTCGCCCGCCAAAAGTGCCACAATTATCTTTGCCTGTTCGATTAAACCATCAATCGGTTGATGCACCTAACCGCTTCGGGGACCCTTCTATGCAGACAATAGCGTCGCCACATGCTTCGCCATACTACCCATCCAGCAGTTCCGACTACCGCTCGCCACTCGAGCCGACCGATTTGGATCGTTCACCACTTTACAGAGCCAGGAGGAACAACAGCGACGATGCCACGATGTCAACACACAGTAGTTATGACAATATGGAGGATACAGATTTCCCCATGGAGGAAACGTCAGGTATCAAAAGGCTGCATATAGATGACACTCATGGGCGATCAGACTATCACGCCATTGGCCAGAAACGACGTGCATCGTCCCCTCCTGGCGGTGACAGTCCACCGCAAGGGCCACTAGGTTTGAATGATCCTACAAGGCGTCGTGATGGTGTCGGAAGGGGATCCCCAGCACCACGACTGAGTCTAGTCCCCCCAAGCTCCATGTCCTCAGTGTCATCAGCTGGGCGTAGTGCCTCATACGTTTCAACAGCGTCTCTCACTACAAATATATCAAGTATGAATTCATTTGGTGGTAGATCGCCCAGCGGGATATCATCTGGAGGCTTGTCCCCGTGGACATGATGGCAAATTCGCCTTACACGACTCCTATATCCCTCGGCCACCCTTCGTGTGCTCCTTTTGGTCGTGGGCCCCATCAGCGGAACATCAGTGGCGAACACAGGCAGCTTGCCTCGCCCCGTAAAGTGGTCGAAGTACCAAAAGCCACCATTTCAAAACTCCAAGGTGGTTTCTTCATGTGTGAATGCTGCCCCAAAAAACCAAAGAAATTTGAGACGACGGAGGAATTGAGGTACGTGCCCCTGTTTTGTGATACTCGTTGCCTATAATTCTAACTCGTGTTTTGTCTAGTGCACATGAAGCTGAAAAGCAGTACGAGTGCGCGTTCTGTGGCAACCGCTTTAAGAACAAAAATGAGGCTGAGCGCCACCAAAATAGTCTCCATGTCAGGCGACATAGCTGGTCTTGTTCGGCACTCCTCATATCGGGCTTTGACAGAGCTTTTCATGAGAGTACAAGTAGGCCCGGCGAAGCTGATACATGCGGCTATTGCGGTGAAGAATTTGGACGCAGTGGCGGGGCTACACGTGCGCGGCTCACAACTGACCGTGACTGGGACCTACGATTGAAGCATCTGCAGGAAGTGCATAAATTTCGGGAATGCAACTCAAGCAAGAAGTTCTATCGAGCGGACCACTTCCGACAACACCTCAAGCACAGTCATGCCGGCACGAGCGGGAAATGGACCAACATGTTAGAGAATGCATGCATGTTGGAAGAAGAGCCCCCGCAGCCTCCTCGGTGAGCAAATGATTGCAAGGAGAATCTTGGTCTCGGGTGGGTAGCCGGCTCATGATCACGACGCAATTCAGTGGCGCCAACGGACGGCCGAGGCTTTGTCTAGGTCCGAATGCCTCTTACCGGCCTTTTAATCCACCCTCCGCAAGCTACGCAGTTTAATATACTGTACTCAAGTACCTTTTGCACTTTGCGCCCAAATATGTTGTGCTGTTAGTGCTGAGGATGTACACCGAAGCCCCACTTATCGGACCACTGGCTGATGATGGTCTGTTTACGAGCGGCACTGCTTGCTGACCGCATAGCGTCGTGCTCGTCTGGCTCTCATCAACTGGTCGCTATGACGAAGCCTTTGAAGCTCAAAAGGGCAAGAGTCTTATCTCATCAATTGCTATGAGAGTAGCCTTTAGAGCTATCAGCACTCTCTTTGGCAGTTGGATGGCGGTAAATGAAATGGGGCACTCGAAGACACCTACTATAATTCATTGGGTTACGCGTATAGCTATTCCCGAGTACGCTGCCCGGTAATATGACGAGTTGGAATTCTATGGAATAGTCATAGTTTTCAATTTATATTATAGCCTCATTCATCTTCGGGCAGGCTACTAGGTCTGACAGATGAACCATCAGAAATGGCCTCGGATCGGCAACAATTAACGAAAGATTATGTTCCCCTATTCATCACGATCGTATTTTTTTTTTCGGATGGCATCAGATTGGCGTACGGAAAAATGACACACTTTGATTCTAAGAATACCCAATTGAGGCGGTGAGGGGAATCGACGAAAATGCGTTACTACAATTACGTTGATGGTTAAATGATGCATAGGAATCGCTTACGCGAGTGACCCGCGGTGATCAAGACTCGGGAAATGTTCAAAATTCATAAAAATTGTGTAGATAAAGTCATAGCAACACATTGAACCAAACTCATATGCCCAGGTAAATTGCACGTTTCTGGGATTATTCCGAGTTGTTGAATGTTCGCCTTGTGTACCATGTATAAAAAGTTGGGATTGAAAACGACACAATATGTCTCATCTAACTGTAAATGGAAGGTCATACCTAATTTAGTTAGAAAGGAGAATTTATGGGGCGAAGAGACAAAGGAACTTCTGTCACTCACGTGATTCAGCCTGTCCCGCAATCAGAAAAATTCGATAAAGGATCGATAAGCTGCAGGAGGGGCAGTCCTGGCGACAGGTAAGCTTCATGCAAGTACCAATACCTTACCATCCATCTCCTACCAAACAAACGCATTAACATAACCCCAACTCGATACCATCCTTGCTGCTTTCTACTGCTAACGCAGCTTTTACTCGACGTAGGCGATATGGCAAGCCTCGCGAGGATACCAGGCGATGATAATTTATTTGTTGGAGGGTAATCTTGTCCTTTCGTTAGTATCCGTCTATGCTGCCTACGAGAGCCGCTAACCGGACCTACAGCATCTGGATCTTGAATATTGAGTCTTACAGGCATTCACTATATGAGAACAACATTACCCACAACTCTCTGTCATACAGTTCTCTTTCGAGAAATGGGGCGAGGAGGCTAAGCGCTTCACGCATATGAGCATCGACATAGATGATGATGAGTCATCAGATCTCCTTGTTCGGTTTTCAGCAGCCGTGCGCTTCATCGACGGTGGATTGCACCCGCACGATGGAGCGACGAGTGCTTCATCCCCTAAGAGCGGTGTGTATGTCCACTGTGCAATGGGCAAATCCCGTTCGGTAAGCTGTGTGATTGCCTATCTTTTGTACAAATATCCACATCGTTTCGGCGGCAAACAGTTCATAGAGTCTCCTACGTCGACTCAGCGGCGGCGTACAACCGCGAAAGAAGCCGTCAGCAGCGCACTGAAATGCGTCCAAGAGACCCGGCCCGGCGCAGAACCAAACTCAGGCTTCATGCGTCAGCTTGAGCTTTGGTGGGAGATGGGTTGCCCAGCCGATGATGACGGTGCTGTAGAGCGTCATCCCACCTACCAGAAATGGCTCTACGATGGGATGCTCCAAGAGGCTCGAGATTTGAGAATGGCACCCGACGCAGAACGAATCCGCTTCGAAGATGAGGCGCCTGCGGGGAAAAGGAAGATGATACTATGACAACGCCGAAAGATGGGCAAGAAGTTCGCTGTAAGAAATGCAGACGCACTCTTGCCACTCCCAACTTCCTTGTGTCACATACCCCAACCGGTCAGGCAGCCAGTACTAGTTGCGCTCACATCTTCATCGATACACTATCCTGGATGAGGCCCATGCTCGAGGAAGGTGCGCTGGACGGCCGGTTGGTGTGCCCGAACTCCAAATGCGGTGCGACGGTTGGTCGATTTGCCTGGCAGGGACTGCAATGCACATGCAAACAGTGGGTAGTCCCCGCGTTTTCCCTAAACAGAAGCCGCGTGGATGAAGTAAGTTCCCGGCCTACCGCCGCTTCAGCAATTCGCATGCCTCCGGGCCGGAACGGAAGCTTATAGGGACGCTTACGTGAATCCCTACGGGCAAGGCAAGGTTGAGAAATACCTCGACTTCTAGAGACCGCCAAGCTTCGATTCTTGCTACTCGCCAACGACTGCCGTCTGTAACGACGTCGCCTACAGCTCCAGAATTTCCGGGAGCTGGCTATATAGGTGCCGATCTGCAGGGGATCTGTTGCTGCACATCAACAAGCGTTAAGCTTATCTACCTACATATAGGTAACTAAGCACTTATCATAATGCCTACTTAGTAAGGTTCCCGTCTTCTCAATGTTCATTCCCTACAGGGTGACGGATCGGTCCCAATAGGGTCTAAGGCCGGCGACCGCCGCCGCTAAATCAACTACGCCACACTAGTTTAGAATATTCCATACGTGTTGTACATGACGGCCGCGAAGGAGCGGATAGCCTGCTTGTCGGGCTCAGGGGTCTCGTCACCTCCCGCAGGCCGATGCATGACGGTTCCTACCCAGCCCATCATAATCAGCGAAGAAGACCGAAAACCGGCATATGCCACCGTAAGTTAGCCATCGTGAACAGTGACGACCAGTCACCTTGAATTCCAAATTATCATCTTAACTTGCTTTGTATACTCAAACTTTTCCCTCACGATCTTATTTAGTGTGATGCGTCTTATTTTACGTCACACCAAAATTGAACGTATGTGGCTTGAAACAAAAACACAAACTGCCCTAACCTAGACCCTTAATAATCCTCCCCTAAATTATTTCCCATCCCGTCATCCTAGGGCTTATGGGCTTAGCTTTACTTGCGTGGTCCTTTTGGCAACTTTGGACTAACACGAAATAAGTATATAGTATACCTAACACCAACCGATACTCGGAAGAGAACATCGACGAAGCGGAATTAACCAAGCTTAGACTGTAGTGTTTATATATCTGCTTCACATACACCCCGTGTGGCTATCTGCACGTGCAGCCCAGTCGTCACACTATAGTTTCTAACGACGTTACTTGTAGGTTGGACACCAATACATGCACCAGGTAATGGTATTAGCCTATCAAATGCGCGCATTTTGCTTCCGCCGTAACTGCACGTCAGAAATACACTGCGATGCAGTACGCTACATTGACCGCGCTGGGATTTCTGAACATACATGGCATACGTCAAATTGATGGTAGACTAGGTTTCTTCCCCCGACGGAAGCATATCCCTTTGGTCGACAGTCGCAGTGCAGCAGCGCGGTCCAGATGTACGACATCCCCGGAAGCTTTTTTCTGGTCACGCACATACGCACGCACGCATGCAGTTACTTGCTTTACATATTGCCGTACCGTATATCACAGCAGACGGATGGGTTCATTTGAGCGCGCTTAACGCGATATACGCAAATAATAGGTAGTGAATATACAGAATAAGAGCTAGACTTAAAACTCGGGTGTGGTGGTGGTAGTCGTGATGATGTATCGCAATCTATGCGGATTCCCTAGAAGACAAGGGCCCATATGCAATTCGATATTGGAGGATTCTACTTTCAGAGAAGCAGGTGAAGGATATACTGCTATACTTAGTCAACGATCACGGGAGTGTGGGGGATCCTACGATCCTATGCTGTGAATCAATGCACCATGACGGCGTTGCTGGGAGTGAATTATTCGTTCGGATTCATATGAATCCGGGTAAGTAAGTACCTTAGCGAGCTGTTAGTCGGGGGATGTATATTATTACCTACTTACTTATCTACCTGAAACAAATAGGCGAAAAGAGAGATAAAGGCATATATGTATTAAATCCTTTAGGTTAATATTCATCATATCAGCTATCGTACTTATATCAGCAATGTTGATCATGATGCGATTAGAATTATATTCGGCACCGAATCAACACGGAGTGACAAGTAAGATTTTGACGAAACCACTTTCAAAAAGAGAAAAAGGGAAATAGTCGACTAAGATCTCACGATGACCTTTTTTTTTTCGGTGAATCAGAGGCATTTCCATCAACCCCCCCCCCCCCCCCCCAAGTCGGAGGATGGATGGGGAGGGGGATCAAAGAAGGAGGCGGTCAAGGCGGGCGGGTTCGTGACTAGCGGGGATTCTTGATTTTTTTTTTTTTTTTTTTTTTTTTTTTCAGCACGCCAGCACGCCAGCCCTATTCTGCCCTGTGTGAGGCGTTGTGTGACAGGTAACGCTGCACGGGCCCCATCCACTACTTGACGTGTGTGTTGGTGTACAGTACATGCACAACCCGACCTACGGTGCTGTGTTATACCGATATGGGTATAAGCATGCGCCGCAGGAGCATTTCAAGATGGGAAGGATGTCATTATCTAGATGCAGTAGGCGGTAACTCTAACACTAAAAATGTTGCTGCGTAATGTTAGGTATACTAAATTAGTAGGCATGAAGACTAAGGTACAGAGGTAGTTAGTGTTGTTGAGGTACATATACTCCCGGGCTAGAAGGAGAAAGGAACAAGGAATCCGTTTCTAGAAGAACCTGAGACGAACTGAAGGAACAGAAAAGATGGCTTGTCTCTCTTAGTGTAAGTACTTGTTGTAGCTACCCCTACCCTGGTGTGTCTGGTGTAACGCGCCACACATTTCCGCTATCCTCTTTCCAGCTTGTTCGTATTACTAAGATAAGTATGTACTCTACTCTACCAAGTACTATACTTACTACCAACCATCTTCACCACAGTGACTGTTCATGTGCTAGTACTAGCAGCACATAGAAGTGTATATTACACACATAACGCAAACAAGGTTGACCCAGGCGGACAGACGGACAAGCAGGGTCAAGGTAAGGGAAGTAAGTACGTACTTGTAGTAAAGGGTAAAGGAATGAGGTAGTAATTTGGGCTCCTTAGGCAAACCAAGCGAGCGGTAACACCGTCGCATTTCAGGCGGGAGCCCCAGCCCTAGCTTTTGGACCTTGACCATGTTGATATCCTCCGACTATGATTCCCACGTACAGTAGTGCCCGCCAAGAGCCCCCTCCCCATACGTACTTACCTAGCTGAAGGTGGGTTCTGATTGTTAGTAACAGATTACTCATCGCCGCGCGGATCTGCTTCAAATACAGTATGCAAAATGAGGCCATCTCAATCTGATACAGCATAACTGTGTAGAGCACAAATAACAAACGTACCTAGATAAATATATATGTAGATGCCCTCAGTAGTGTACTCATCTAATAGAGTCAGGTTACTGCGCCTTGCTTTACGACACATTACCATCCGCCGACTACACTCACGATATTACTACGTGTTGCGGCGCGGACGTCCGCGAGATTATTTGTCATTTTCCGACGGCGACGGGCCTAACGAATCCCGATATTGCGAGCGAACCTATAAATCTCAAACTCCGACTCATCACGGCCATAATGGTAGTTTCCACGACCAAAATTGCCGGAGTACGTACGCTACCAAGTACTACGCCTTACCGGGTAACATCGTCGTTTTGCTAGTAATAACCTGGAGTAGAGAGAGAGAGAAGTACTGTAAGTGGGACAAGGGGCTAAAAAGGCGTCTTCGGGGGTCTCGTTCCTTTGGTTTAGTGCGGTAAAGTAGGTACGTACGTAAGGCAGGATAGGGCATAGTGCAAGTATAGCTTCACCCTACAGTGATCTTCTACGCTATTAGGTAAACGTCGGGAGATGCGCGTGGAAACGAGGGACTTCGTATAGTATCTACGTATCTACCTCCGGTAGATACTTGGAAATATCCACACGACTAAGTAGATTTCCAACCCCATCAGCGATTTAGCATACTAATACAGTATATCGACAAAAGTTCCTCTTAAAGTATTGCATCCCCGTGGAAGACCGACCGAGTCTTACTTGGTGTACAGGTACTTCCCTTCATCCAATCGACCCGCAGACCCGAGTCCGAGCGCAAAACCCCGCATCCATCCAAAGCGCGCCGGAGATTTGGGTCGAACTTCGGTATGCGTGACACGCGGCGCAACGTGATGTGACGTGAGGTGACGTGAAACAGGCGAGTTCGTTCCGTTTCAGGATCTGTACGTAAGGTAGCCAGCCGTCCGCCTCTCCTAGTCTCGGCTTCTGGCATAGCTTCTCGGTCACGGGAACAAACACACAGACGCCGAAAACCAGTTTGTTGGAACTCAGCTCGTCACATCGTGGATTCCTGAAAGTCGCTGGGATATCCTTGGTTATGAAAGGTATAGTAGATTGGCCAGATAAGTGGGTTTTTCGTTGTCACTCAGATTCTGGTAACGGCCGGGCGTGATCACAGGTTACGCCTTGGTTACACGTCACGGAGGGTGGGGTATGATAGTTTTTATATTGCTAGATGTAATAGGGAAACCTTTATTCGTATATTGTTTAAGGCTTCGAATTGGTAGCATGCTTACTTCTATGTCATCGGATTGCCTGGATTGTTGGGTAAGGGTTACTAGGGCTAATTAGCCGCTCAGGTTTGTAGAGATAGCACATAGCCCTCAAAGCGTCATGTCATCATCAACACGAGATTGTGTGAGACGACTATTTTCTTACTTATCCGAGATATAGCGAGGCGACAGTGCATACTCTTTTTTTAACCCTAGTCCCCAAATATTAGGTAACAGGTGAGACGTATCGGTCTGTGCACCAGAGACTACGCTGTAAGGAAGGGCCCAGACTGCAGACTGTGATTTGACGAAGAAGTCTAGGCGCCAGTGTAGTGATAGACATAAGCTAGAGAGGTACCATGAGACTACTCTCTGGGAACTTGGTAGTTGGGTTTTGGTCAAGTAGCATCAAAGCCTCCAAACCGCGGGGGTGAAAAACCCCAGATGTATGTTGCTCATCGCCTTAGTTATGTGTCAGTGATTCAACCACGTAGTCAAATTATTTCAGCGAATACATTCGGCATCGTTTTGTCAGAGAAGGGTCTTCCTGGGGGCAGGAGCCATTCAAGAGACAAAATCACCGAGGTAAGCCAGCCTATGAACATCAAAGCTCTTCCGATAATGCGAGAGTCAGCCCAACAAGATATGCCGAATGTGTATAGGCCTTCGCACCCGCCTACCTAGACCCGATTGTCAGCATGGATGGCAAAGGTGAGAAGCAGAGTACGCTAAGGCGAGAGTCCTTGCGGCCACGAGAGCCGATTGGTTAGTCAAACAAGTTTTAACTAGCCTATCATCGTCCAAACAAGAAATTTACTTCCTCATTGAGCTTGAACTGCCTTATGATTTCTCCCGTCTCAACAGAATCTGACAGGTCCAGGCGAAGCCGGCATATGCGATTGGGGGCGATACACCACGTGTGACATTATCCTTATGATTTTCCGAGGGGCTTATTGGTCGATTCGGACTCTACACTGACTCGAGAATCCATCACCAACAAGTGGTCGTAGTACTTGATGCGGAAATACAAAGCGAAATGCTTAGCAATCTCTTCACATCGACTGCTCCCAGTGGGTAAGAATTGATGGCGCCAGACCAACTTCCCAATCACCAATACTTCATCAGTGATGATGCACAATAATGCAGCATGATGCGGGACCAGTAAATATCGAGAGCATCGTTCACGTTATAGCGCGATCATAACATAATGCCAGAGGATCTCACCGTGGTGTATAGTGTAAGGATCATCCTGTCAAAGCTGCGTCAGGGAGAAACGAGCATCCTCCCGTGCGGTCCGGGCCATCCGGTACCGATGCAATGAGGCCTACGGTCCGATGTTGCCAGTTTCACTTCTTTTAGGTTACCTCTTGCCTATTAGGTATGAGGTGTCATCATTGCCATGGAAGGACTAGGAGACTACACACGGTGTAAGCAGTTCTTTTGTCTTACTATCATCATGAGAGCGTATCAGTCTGACCAATTCGCTGCTTGAATTGTCAGAGCGCAAGAAATATTCAAATAATTCGGTATTGAGAAAATCCGCCGGTATCTCTGATATATACGTAGCCTTGTCGATTGAAACATATCTATAATTGGGAGAAGATAGCCTGCTTTCAAACGGAACCGGGTTTATTCAAGCCTCGCGGTGCAGTGCCGATCCCGCAATCCGGACCTACCCCGGTCCTTTGACTATATGTATCGGAGGTACCCCGGCTTCAACGTGTTGTAACGTTCCGTGTCACGTCCACTGCGACCGAGGCGAGCGATATGACTTTTACATAGGTACGATGTGGAGAAGAGATCGGGGTCTCGTGGTGGCTATTGGATGAATGGTGGGAATATGGAAGTTTGGGGGTGGGCAGGATAGCTTACCAAGAATAGGGCTGGGCGAATGAATGGTTACCGCTGCGTCCTTAATGGGGTGGCTGGGCTTAGCTGAGAGTTGTGTTACAATAATACCAAGACCTTTGGGATTCATTTATCCGGCGGTGTATCGATACATTGATGCAGAATCTGCAGTGCGCCTTGCAGTTAGTTCGACTCCAGTACTTGCTGCGCGATGACACCCTGCACGTCGCTCTCCTTGCGCTCAACAATAAAGGCGGGTTTCAATAGGAGATTGTGCCCCAACGTCACGTCGGGTCTCATTGCGTCAGTAGCAAAACGGCGCAGATACCTGACGCTGGAAATAATAACCGCGAATTTCGTCACAATGTGTACGGGGATGAATTTGAGGAGTACAGTAGGGAAGCCTTGCTATTGACAGGGGCAAGTCTTCTTACCCCAACCCAGAGCAACTCTCATCGCCTATGGCGCGACAATTTGCCTGACAGCATCGACGTCCGACATATAAGCATGAAAGCGGGATCCTCCTATGGTCTCGTGTCCCAGGTCCTATTAGTTACGCAGCCGAAGTGGTAAGCACAGGTATTGTGGCAGGTACTTGTAATGATTCATTCGGCGGCCGAGGCGCCCCATGGTGTGTTCGCAAAGCGTTATTGATAAATATCGTCTTACGGCATCGGGTGTAAACCTATTGACGTCAGCACCGGGTTATGATGAGTTTCTTAGATCGGCTATTACATGGATTAGTGAAGTGCGGGATGAGCCGGGCCAGTGTTCACGATGGGGCTAGCATTTCATAAGGAATATTGAAAAGACAGTTATCACGATAGGACGACAAGACACGCCGAAGATTGATAACTAGGAATCAATGTGACTGAATGACGAGCCAGGCCTTCGGCCCATTACCATAGAGCTGGCCTTCCAGCCAAGGATAGAAGACGGTTTACTAGTAGACGCGGATTCCATAGTACGGTTACATGCGGACATGTATACGAGGGACTACAGCAAATTATGGCCTGATGCAATGCGGAGATGCTGATTCGGACTGTGTGATCGCCAAAGATGGTCGACTAGAACCGAAAGGTAAAGAGCGAATCGCTTCCAAGATGATATCTAGATGCAGACTCGGCGATTTGTCGCCCCGGAGATGAATATTAACTGGATTCGGATTTCGATTGGGCAGGAGCTTATGATAAAGTCACATCCCATAAGGCTGATCATATGCCAGGGTGTCTGTTGGAAGGATTCGGCATTGGTTTGGTGTGGTACCTGGAACTAATGTGTACCTCCATATTCCTTGTGGGCTGCGTATCTACTCACCATTCCGGTCAGCGATACCAATTAAACTTCATTACCCTACACATCCGTAACTTCCACTGTGAGCTGCATTGCATATTGTTGTGTGGCTGCAGTGGAGAGGCATGGATGTGTAGTACAAAGCCCAGAGTATTGTATATCGACATGTAGCCCTACATGACGATGTGACGCAGCTAGTTGAAATAAGCGATAACGAATACACGAGCCAATCTCATGCAGGCCGACTCGTCCCGCGCGCGTCTTGTGATTGCTGTTACTTACGGTTCAGGGTTCCATGAGACCTTCCTGTGACGGATCGTTCAGTGCTGACGCAATGTAAGCGCTAGACTCGTTGGGGTGTAGATTCGCTCGCTTTTTTCTTGACGCAACATTCCTATATGACCGTCGGCTAGGAAGGGAGGGGTGAAATAACGGGAGACGGCTCGAAGCCAACTAAAAGAAAGCTAAACGAAGCTTTCTGGATGAGTTTCACACCCTCAGGCATATAAAGGTCGAAGTCTGATATGACATAGCAAGTTTAAAAGAAGTCATTTGTAGCTTGATCTGGCGAAGGAATGGATTCTAAGTAGAAAAAGCGAATGTCTTCGGGATGCCTCTGAACCATGTGGGCTGCTCCATCAACCCTATCAACACAGGTTTAAATCCATGTAGATGTGGGCGGGTATAGACCCAAGTAGGTATCCTCCGGGGAAAGACAAGGTGTGCCGTGATGGATTCCCATAAAGAGTAATGTGAAATGGAGGTACCATGCATAACGACAGTATTCCCCATGCTCCAGTCGACATCGTCTATTCCACGCGAGCAGTGTCGTAGTAGAATGTGCCTAATGACCGGCAATCCTGCTAGAGAGACACGAATTCTTGCCAATGACAACCAGACCCAATATGCGCTTAGCACCGCCCTGGGAGCGGGTCATAGCGAGCTCTACAGAATGAGAGCGTTGTTTTGTCA
Source organism: Amphirosellinia nigrospora (assembly GCA_004123355.1). Lineage (NCBI taxonomy): Eukaryota > Fungi > Ascomycota > Sordariomycetes > Xylariales > Xylariaceae > Amphirosellinia > Amphirosellinia nigrospora. The sequence continues at coordinate 169,401 of SCHM01000006.1, read as the reverse complement.
ACATCTGAGAGCAAGGCACAGCAAGCGCTGCACCGCATTGTAGTAGTGCCATACAACCACGTACGCACACATACTAAGACGGTATCGTGCCTGAGATCCCGATAGCCGGGGTACGGCTTATAGTCCTCAGAAGTCAGTGAAAGCAATACTCGCTGAATAAGTTTACGAAGAATCGGCCCACCTTCATGAGCACCCCTCTATTGTTTGTCAGTGAGTTTAAGCAGGTCCTTGAAGGTTAAGGCAGGTTCTTAGGAACGGAAGGGAAGAAATTCGAATTGCTCAAACGTTCCCTATTCCTTTTTGCGATCTCGACCTGGCGTTTTCGATCAATCCGCTGCTGATAAAAAGTCCTGGAAGTTGTCAGCGCGGTTCGTTCCGAAGATTTAGATGCATTCCCAACCTCTGCAGAGCAAAAACACGAGGCTCTTCCTCGACATCCGGCTGGCTCTTTTCATTCAACTTGTTCTTCGAATTTGATCAGTTAGGATGGCTTGCAGAAGGATCTGGTGCCGTACCTTGGCATCGCAGGTTGAGTCATCCTTCTTTTCATCTTTCTCTTCATCCTTGCCCTTGCTGTCTTTCTTGTCCTTGTCCTGGTCTTTATCTTTTCTTTATCGGCCTCTTTCTCTTTCTCTTTCTTTTTACGTTGCTTTTCGTCGTACTCCTTCTTTAACCTCTGGACTTCCTCTTCCATCTCCTTCTTCTTCTTGGCGGCCACGGCATCGTGATCAATAATGGAGAGCAGAAGCCTCGGTCCTTAAGATGGGCAGGACATACATAGAAGAAGTCCTGGCAGGAGGTGTGTTAGAAGAAGGTATACCTTGCTTACGGCAACGGACCTGTTTGTCTGGAGTAACGAGAACACTACTACTGGGTTTAAAGCATATCTCGCATCCCTTAGCGGAGGTGTCAGCAACCTTACGGTGATGCCATATATTGGGGATTGACATTGATATGACAGTGCTATGTGTAATGACTTCTTAGTGTAGTGATCTTTAATGATTAAATAAAGCTTCTTGTTCCGCCTTGTTGGTCTGGTGGGGGGTATGGACTCATGAGTCCAGATGGAGCTACCTAAATGCGATCGCGGTCAGATTGGGGCCCTGTGGCTTATAGTAAATGGCTACATTCAATGTTGTGGCTGAATACTCAAGAGTTCAGGGGGTTCGTTGATTATAGTGGGTCCACCCCACTCAGGCATTAGGTACCTACACAGGTGCCTACATAGGTACCTCAGGTAAGGTGGCAGCAGCGCGATACCTACGTCACGCCAAACCGCGACGACCACCCGAGGCTGAGGATCCTGCAAGCAGCCTCCTTATTTTTTATCTGCCGCAACATTGACAACGCCAACCAACACAAACGGGCAAAATAGGATTCCCGACTCGACAGGAAACCGAATTGCTGAAGAATACCATATCATTATCGTATCTATGTTCGCGACTGTCAGCTAAATACGATCATCATGTCTTCGGGGCTGGATTCCCAGAAGTTGAATCTTATATTCCAATCTCGACCAGATATTGTAGACGGCATTCGGCAAGCAGCTGGTTCGACTTCCTTTGACATATTTTCTATGTTTAAGGGACACATCAGCTAATCCAGATATCTCAATAGATTCTCCCTCCCGGATAAAGCTCTTTAATAATATCGTCAGTTTTGTGTACGAGCAGCTTAACGACGGCCAACCCGAGGAACCCGCCCAGAAACGTCGACGCGTCGATATCGAGGCATCACGGAACGGGAAGACATCTAACGGAGCGACGGTTAGCTCCGCTGATGATGTCGCAAAGGAGGACATTCTGCTCGAGATAAAAGACATCTCTGTCTCTATACCACAGCGAAAGAAGTTCGATTTATGCTTCACAGCTGGCCATCTGTATGCGCGTGCTCCTGGGACCAAGTCTCCTGTGCCCGGCATAATATTCCCCTGGGGCAGTATAGGTATGTGTTTATCTGTGTGTTGGTGCGCGGACCTATATGATATACTAATACTATGGTCCAGAATATGCTTTCTTCCTCCCAGTGCCTGAAAAGGCTCAGGTCCAACACAATTACGTCCTCCTCCCTCAAAACTCCTACTTCCCTTCTCAGACAACCGCCACCGCTCCCGTCGACCCGATAGTCTTCACCGTGCCGGCAACGGCGCCTAAACCTGGGGCCATAGGTGGCCCTAATGCCAACGCGGCGTCTTCGGTTTCCGATTCATACCCGACACTGTTCAATTGGGCCATCAACAAATGCCTCCAGGCCGGAGGAAGGAATGTGCAGATCGTTGCTGCTGACCCCTCCAAGTTCCATAGCGTCGCACGTCAGCCTCACAGGCCGAAGGAACAAGCCGTCCACGTGAAGGCCTTCAGAGGTTCCAAGGACGGCTTTCTTTTCTTTTTGGAGAATGGTATCGTGTGGGTTTCAAGAAACCCCTCATGTTCTTGCCACTTACTAAGATCGCTGCCATTAGCTTTACCAATGTGCTACAGCGGACTTTCAACATGGTAGTCGAGATATTTACTGGAGAAGGCGGAGATGAGGAGGCAACTGAAGAGATTGAGTTTGCAATGTTAGACCAGGAAGATTACAACGGCATTAATGAGAACTATGTCGCCCGCCATAAGCTCCAGGACCGAAGCTTGGCAGACCAACGGAAGGCGAAGCTGGAATTAATCGAGAATAATAAAGGCAAAAAGGGCGCCGGAGAAGGAGACCAAGAAGAAAACGCCAAAGCCGGCGATGACGGCATGACGGAGCTGCAACGAGCACAGGCAGAAGCCGAGCAGCAATTGCAGGATGAAGAAGACGAAGACGAGGAGGATTATGATCCCGGGTCAGAGGGAGACTCCGAAGGATCGGGTACAAGCTCTGATGAAGATGATGACGACGATGATGATGATGGTGATGATGCTGGCGAGGATGACGATGACGAGGCTGGAGATGATGAATAATCATGTAACTGGGTTTCGTAGCAAACATGTACGATACGCGATGACGTAAAAGTATTATAGCGTGCTGCTTTCCTGCTTTATCGGAGACCTATCATTGTTTCAAATGCCTTGCCCTGGGAGAACTGAACAGAGGTGTGCTCATTCGGTACCTCAATGTCCATTTAATTTGTGTGCTAGTTTCTATCTCGTCCGATTCGTTGTGTGTCGATTCACAGGTACACACACTATTTTATTCGTGCGATAGGCGGTAGAACTGTTTCAGTCCTTGTGTGTATCCGAGTTGTTTTATGCCCCCTTGGCTGAACAATATAGGTTTCTCAAGATTATGTGATAACCTGCTGCAAGAGCAGATCATGGATAGGCCTCTATCCTTCATAACATCCTCATTCTCCGACCTGATCCTGGTTTTCTGAAATTGATGTTAATAGTTTCACTTAGAGAACAACGGTTTCGTTTGATATTCATTACGAGCTGAGCAATAATCTACATAGACACATACAGCAAGCTACGTTGCTAGCCATGGGAGCGCATACTGAGGCAGGCATTTAACAATAAGTCCCTAGGTTGTTGCTTAGTTGTCGCCTACATTTCAGAGTTCTCTATCGTTTATCGACTCAGGTCGCTTACTTCTAGCACGACATGTCCAATGCACTTTGCTTAAAGTAGTAACAGCGACACGCTAGGCTTTATCGAAAATAGAAATTTCGTGAGGTAGCTCTTGGTACGATATGTATCTAATCTATGAGTTCATGATGGTGATAAGCAAGGTAGTTCACTATCAAAGGTACCGGGACGTTGGGCTGGAAAGATGTGTGCCGTTGTACCATCTCCCATAGAGATGGTAATCTACTTTGATGATCTACTCTGTTAATTTCTTGCCTTACACATGAGTCAAACCATGTCACGCCTTACTCGGTCAAATTTCATTCCTGGCAGACTAGCCGTCACATACCTACACTTGTGATGAGAGGAAAGTTATATGTGCGACGAGCTATTGGTCGGCATATGAGCGATCGGACGCGAGAGCATGTACTTATAAGTATTATCATTCTTTTCTCGGGTGAGTTCCCTATCTATAGGTTAAAGAAAATAGTGATGGGGATTAAACATATGACAGCGCATTCCGGGGAGATGATTTTATCTATGTTGGCTAGATTAAAAGAAGCTCATTCACTTTAGAGCGATATTGTTTCACAACTGTATGTTGTGTCCTTCTAATATCTTTATTTAAGTCCAATTGTAGTCAGGAATCGACAACTTTCTCTCTTGTGCGTCCGGGTTCAAGTAACACTTTATGTCTAGAACCGACCTCATTTCGCTACTAATCCTTCGACGAGCAGCCTACGTTTGATATTCGAGTGTGACAACGTCGTACCGAATCTATAATTCTGTAGGCTGGGGAGCTCATGAATTTCCGACTGTAGCTCAAAGCTATTTCGTGAAACGAGGCAACTCATCCAGGCGACGTTCGTATCACGGCGAGATCGTCACTGCAAATTCAACACAACGAAGCGAAGGCTTCAGCTAATGAGATAGCTTTTTACCTCTTCTGTGAGTTAATGCTCATCTACGAGGTGGGTACCTTACTGAATTTGTAAGGTATGGGGTGTAACGCCATAATTTTCAATCGTGAGGGGATTCTCTATTAAAGAGTGGCCCGAGACTCACCGCAAGGGTGAGAGTCACGTAGCAATTTCATCACATCGATATTCCCACCCATCGTCTCTCGCTTTTTATATCTGATGTTGAGATGATGTTCATTCTTTTGTTAGCCTCTGCAGCTATTGGCATTGCTAGCGACGTTCCTCGCAATGGAGCCCAGAGCCTACGATTACCCATCAAAAATAGCGGCTCATCCACGATTGAAACTCGGGTTTGGCCGCCTCCTGGGCTTCAACCGCTAAGGGCGAATGCTACTCAGAAATACTATCTCAGTCCTTATACTGTTGAGCGTGAGTAGCTCCCTACTTCAATATTCGCGGGTACTGATTCTAGATGCGCCAGTCTCTGTCGGCACACCAGCGCAACTCGTCTACCCAGCTCTCGACCTCTTCGCAAACACTTTATGGTTGAACCCCGATTGCTACTCGTCCCTTTCACTTGATGCTTGCTGTGCCAATGGGTATTACAATCCGAATGCCTCAACTTCAGCCCTAGATCTAGGCTGTACCCAGCTCTGGGAATTCAGCAACTCCTACAGCGGAGCTTCAGGGTGTTATGTTGTTGACGAGCTCCACTTCTCCGGTATTTCTATTTCCCTTGATCTAATCTTCATTCGGTATATTGACATAGAGATTGCGTTTCAGGGGCCTGGATTGACCACGCCCAGGTCGGCATTGCGAACGAAAGCTGGGTCAGTCAGCCGGCCGATTGGGTCTCGGTTTTGGCTGCGAGGCCGAAGGGGATATCTCGATCGTAAAGGTGTTGAAATCACAAGGCTTGATCGCTAAAAGCCAATTTAGCATAGCCCTCGGGAGCGCCAACCCTACCGCGGGTCCTATGGAAGCAACCACCGACGTGGGATTAGGGGAACTCCTCTTCTCGGGTATCAATACTAGGAAATTCGCTGGCGAGCTTCGAAAGATGTATTCGCACCCAGCCCCTGAAGGAGACCCTAGGTAATCAGATCTCTGGCGGAATGTTTGTGGCACTAGCTAACTCTGAGACCAACCAGATACTACGTAACTTTGACTGCCATAGGCTTCTTCGATCCGAGCAACTGCGTATTTTGGGACGTTTACCAGCCTGCAACCCGTGCTTTCTTTGATTACACTACAATCATGTCATACCTCCCAGCAACGTATACCCAAACGATTTCCGAGTTTTTCCCTGATGCAACCTTTAATTACACCGAAGGGCTGTATGAGGTTCCATGTTACTATCGAAGCCGTGAAGCATCTGTCGACTTCTACTTTGACACACTCATCATCAGTGTCCCTCTCCGCGATTTCATTCTACAAGTAGCCGGTATCTGCTACCTAGGAGTTGTTGAGAACTCGGAGGACGAAGCTATTCTGGGCCAAACTTTTCTGAGGGCCGCATACAGTGAGTATTACATTTCATACTCTCGCTCTATAACACGTTATTAAGATAGCCACAGCCGCTTTCGATCTGGATGAAAATGCCATTTATATGGCCCAGTACGAGAATTGTGGCGATGAACCAATTGACTGGGATCCGTCGGCCTCTGAAGAAGAGGGGGTGTGTGCTCCGAGTCCATCCACCATTCCTGCTTCCTGTTACATGACTGCGACTTCCCCTGGGTCTACTTCTACAACGCACTCGACAAGTCATTCGACTACCTCGTCGAATAACTATCCGACATCAAGGTCTTCAAGTAGTCACTCGACGAGCTCATCAAGCACGTCTACAAGTCATTCTTCAACGCGTAGCTCAACTCATTCAACGACTTCAACAAGAAGCAGCTCAACTAAGCACTCATCAACGAGCTCCAAGAGGACGAGTTCTACTTCAAGCTCGACGCATTCTACCTATTGGCCAAGAATAACATCTACGAGTATACACAGCTCGACCACAAGAACGTCCTCTCACAAACCAAGCTCATCGCGCCCCCGGTCCTCCAGCACGACAGAGTCGAATCACATAACCACCACATCGCCATGGTCGTCAGGCTTCCCATCCGGAGGAACCTCCGTATTCTGGAGCCAGCCAACCACCGGTTTCTCGTGGAGTAACGTCTCGTTCACCCCGGGCAGCACGAGCCGGCGGACGCCCAAACCAACGTCGACTCTGACCTCGCTACCGGCTAGCACGAACCGCTTCTCCGAGACTTCCACCCTGACGTCCCTGCCGGCATCGACATCGACGAGTTCGCATCGGTCCCCTCGTTTAGGAGTGGATCTCGCACGGTAGAATTAAAGGAGAGATCAATTACGGTGACGGGTGAGTGACACTTCTTCAAGTCACAATCCTTCTTTCTCAAGAAATAGTAACCAACACCGATTGCTGTAGTTGGTGTTCTCACTTCAACAGTGTTCATGCCCAGCCCAATTACGGTCCCTGACATCGACTGTAAGTGCGCCGAGGCGGTGACGGTCACAAGAGAGCCCGAGAATGGGGTGTTGTCTTGTGATGCTGTCACGGAGTATAGGACTGTGAGTCATTGTCGTGATGCGGAGCATACTGCGGCCCGGGATTGGATCAGATCTAGAGCCTACCATACTGTTGGATTGAGATGGCCGTCGTTGGAGGATGGTTAATGCGTTGGTCTGAGTTGCTAGGCAGTTTTCCTTTTGGCGCTGTTGATCGTATTAGTTCGAGATTGTTACGACGAGTGGTCTCTCGATATGTGTTCCGCTTCTATATCCAAACTGATGTATCGACCTGAACGGTTGAGTTTTAGAAAATCTAATTCACATTGACACCCTTTTCACACGTCTGTCAGGTTCCTGTCATGCGGGAGAATCCGACTAACTCTTTCTCATATTATATAACCCTTTGCGACTTTAGGGCCATCGTAACTTATATGTGATGGGTTCATAACACTACGAGCGTCGACAACATTTGCATGAAAGCATTAGCGTCTTTTCTGTCTACGTCAATGGGCTGTAGTTCGGTGCCAATTCCGCGTCCCCGGGTCTGCCCCGCCCCCTCCTCGGAGATTCTAAATCTTGAGCGCCGATTTAGCTCCGACCGGAGGATGCGTTAGAGGAGCATAGTTTACCACGCCGCTGGTATTAGTATTTAGTACCAAATTAAGCGGATTACTGCGTGGGAGGCGACAACATACCGTAGAACCACGGAAGACATGACGGTTTATACTCAGTGGCTTGTAATTGAGCGATGAGAACAACGTGGTTGTCTATAATGATACAACCTGGAATTGACTAGCTACTTTCCCAGAGTGATTTTGATAAAGTATGATACCAATGATGATTGTCATCGTTTCACTATTAAGATTGAAGCATCCGCTACTTCGTCTACTACGTACGTACTGCTAGACTAGACTAGCCTAGACTATCGCATAGCATGAAGATCTAACCGATTGATAGGCGCGAGTTTTGACGGTGCCTTGCGTCGCGATTCAGGGATAAACCTACCTAGGTACTAAAAAGTCACGTGGTGAGGGGTGAGTGTGCACTGACTTGCCGATTCTAGCGCGCTCCATTGCCTGAGTATCACCAATGACGACCTCCTCGGAGCACAAATTGTACCGCCAACAATGCTACCTGAGCAATGGCCCCTGGGGCTTGCAGAGAGCAACTCTGTTAGAAATTAAAGGGGGAAACATATGATATGGACACGGCCAGTCAGAACTGATGCATCATAAGTCCCCATAGAGTGTATTGCGACCTAACATTTTATCGAGCAATGCGAGATAGCCAGGCAATGGGCGTTTGATCGTCATTTATCGTCAATTCGGCTTTGCGTTTCGGTAGCTATGACACATTGAAACCCCATCAGCACGCGTTTCAACCGAAATACTAAATAGATTCTAGAATCCTTAGGCCTTAGCATGTTGTCGCCCCTCCGAGACAACATGGACATGTATGGAGATCAGCCCAAAAAGGCCCACCGCTTCCATTGCGCCGGCACTTTCCACCTGCTTCATCTATACTACTGCAGCATATGCTTTAGTTCGGATATTATGTATCTTTAGTTTGCATTCGACCTGGTTTTGCCCCAGTTCCACAATGTTGATGCAAGGCGTGTAAGGCCGAGACTGGAAGTGATATGACGAAACGTCCCCCAATAAGAGGGGCAATTCATGGCACAAACCTAGGGCGACCGTGTTGATAATAGATGGCTTATATGACAAGCCTCCCGTGCCATTTACAACCTACCTTTCGCTTGTAGTGGTAGAAGCGCATCACTTCCGGTTGGCTGGGAGTTCCGCGTGGGCTGATCTAGAAGTAATTGTGGCTGGATTGGAATAGCTACCTACTTTCGCTTATACATAAGTATGTACCTGCTGCTTACCCGGTTCGTTAAAAAATATGGCAGATTTACATGTTGATGTCAGCCAGTATAGGAGCCACAACCATCGATTTGAAAGAAATGGACTGGGTACGGAGAAGATCCTATGATGATCGTGAGCGCCATACTTAACACGACAATTTGCCAAAAGTATTCTGATTTCAAGCTAGAATGTTCTGTTCTGGCAACAATAAATGGCCTGGGACACTCCTAGACATTCTCGAAGTCGGTGAAGCGTCGGCATTCTACATATCTATGGGCAAGTCAAATGCGTATATAACGTCATAACGCCCGGCTGAGTTGTGTCTTGGTACTGACCGTAGAAACGTGCATGATTAGTGACGGTTGTTTCATTTGAGAACAAAATACAGCATCGCAGCAATGTATCTATCTCATGGCTACAAGGTAGAAATATACCTCACAGGCTGGTGGGCTTAAATGTGAATGTGACAGCCCGCCAGAGACATGTCCGCTTCACTGCATGTGAGGGCCTCCTTTGTGCCCGAATGGTTGGATTCTCGCCACGCCCAGGCACGCCTCTTATTAGTATAGCCAAAAGAACTAACATGATGACAGGATGTGAACAAATGAGCAATACACCAGGATCTACTTATGTAGCAGATAAAGGATTATTTTATCATATAGGTAGCGCTAAGATGTCTACTGTAGACTAAGCACCTAAGGCATTAGGGTTTAGCGTAGCTACGAACTAACCTATTTCTAGTAATTTAGAGCTCAGCTTAGGGGAACGTTAGCTGTGCATCTGAGAGACATCTAAGTAACTTTCAAGTTTCATGGGATGCTAAAACCTGATAGATAAACCTACCTGGTACTTATAGATAAGTCTTCCATATGCCTATTGGATTAACCCTATTGGCATCTTTATGAAGGTCAATGTCATTTGATGTTCACAGCTGACAAAGTAGGCTTGTTGCTATAATCTATCTCATACAATTCACAGAAAAAGACGTACTCAGTAGTAGTGTTAATACCTTCTGCCTACTTGGAAAAAACCGTTGCTTCAGAAAAAGCAATAGCGGCGACTTAAAGATCTGACTGCGCAATTATGGGTGATGTGCATGCTACTAGGCTTGTTTGTGGTGGTTGGGACATCCCCGAGCATCGATACGGCTGGAACCCCCTTTTCCTTCCCTGACCTGGAACCAGATACCAGGGAGCTTTCTATGGTGGGGTTTAATATAATAGACAGCAAATTCATTGGCCAGTTCATGAGATATGGTGGAGTTCTCCAAAATTTCTCGTATGCAGGGATTCACCGCGGGCCCTGCATTAGCGCTGCCGGGCCTCCAGAACCTGGGCCTCAGCGCTCAAAAGGGTGGGCAGGAGCGAGTTCAATCTGCTGTAGCCATTGCACACTGCGTTAGTGATGGTTTTCGCAACGCCTGCAGTGATTGCTACATTGGTATCCAATGGCGATGATAGGCAAGATGATCTGCCTAGCAAGATTGCAGTTCTGGATGCCAATTCTCCAATTGATTCCCCTTTGAGCTTTCGGTTCCAGTCACTACCTAGAGCATTATATTCGCTGTCCAATTCCATGCGACGTTAACTTGAGCACGGAGCATGTTGCAACCTTTACCCATTACAGCCCCTGGTCGACTAAACCAAACCCTGCTGGACCATGCGTGCGTAGTTTGCGCTAGTGTAAGAGGAGGAGACATGGGTGAATAGAATGAACAGGAGGGAATGAAGAAGTTGCTGCGTCGTCTTCTCCCGCCACCCACTGTGCGGCATTGTTGCCTCACTCAGTTCATTCCCTGTGGTGGCTCCGAATTGCCACAATTGCCAATTGACACCCTCTTGTGAGGGGAGGCAACTACCCAGGCAGGTCCAATCTTCACAGTGCAGATAGGGCATTGAGTATCATTCACTACACTCCGGTACATACAAACAGGAGCATTCGTTCACCAACGCCTGTGTCCTATTCCCGTAGAGAATAGTGTGATTACAGTAGTTGGACTCGGCGCACACTCCCTCATCGAACATCCTCGCCGTGTGTACCCTAGTATGTACCCTGGTGTGTACCTTGCTTTAGTCCTCCTCACCCGGCCTGTCTTGTCCTCTCCTTTTGTTGCACACTTCCCACTCCTCTCCCAGTGTGATCTCCATTCGCCCCCTTCTGACTTATTTTGTTATTTCCTGGACGTTGGAAGCAGCTGCAGCAAGTCTGAAGCTTCTTTCTCACGAGTTGTAGTACACGACAACAGCTCGACTGGTCATCCCGGCCATGTTCAGAGTCTTGCTTCGTTAGTCCAGGCTCGAAGGAGACAGCTGTAACGAATCAGTTGGTATACGAGTCCAACATTCAAGTTGTAACCCTGTGCTCCGATCTCCCTCGACCATTTTTCCCCGATACACGGCTTCTCTTCACCCTACGGCTGGTGCCGTCACGGCCTTTACTGCTTTGCGCTTTCTGTTTGAAGAGACCTTCACACCTCACCTAGAACGCAGGATTAGTATACGATTGCAGTAACCATGGCGCCATCACTTAACACACATTCTTCGTTTACGCGGCCGCGTACTAGTGACCGTGAGGCTCGGCCGGTCACCCGTGATCAGGCCGATAGCAACCTCATCATACCCAGCCGGACATCCTCTCTTCACTCGCGCATCACCCAGCCCATCCCCGGTACGCTCAATGGCAAGGCACCACAGCGGACGCCCAAGACTCTTACTCATGCCTATATGGTGTGTGGTGTCGGTCGTGAGCCTTCGCAATGGGTAAAAGCTCCTGCGCCAGCCCAGGGCAAGATTGGACACATGAAGGGTGCTGTCGGTCAGTTCTGGCTGCCAGAGATTCTCGGTAGCAGCCCGCGCCTAGAACAGGACAACGATATTGCGAGAGCTCTGCATGCTGCTATGCGCGTATGTGATGTCACATGTTACCTAATAGTTGTTTGCGATATTGACTTGCCTGTAGGCTTGCTTCCCTCACGATGTCGAAATTTGTACTGGTCGTAGTCAGCCTCACTGTGTCCACCATGCCTTCGTTCTTCAGCAAGATTCGTCACACACTTTATACGGAATTTGTCTTCGAGTGTGGTCCCGTGCTGACGAGAAGCGAGCCGAAACGATTCGCGACCTGAGGAAGCGCACCGAGACCGATTTCTACGACAACCCGGATGAGACCTACTGGATCCCTTACTGCTTGTCGTTTCTCTCCCGGTATCCCCTCTACAATCTCCTCGGAGACTACCTTCGAGGAATGTGGATTCACTGGAATAAAGCGACAAACTTATTCCACGCCGAAGAAGTATCTCGCATTCTTAGCTTCCCGCGCCTCGGTTAAACGACTTAGTTCGCATTGACATGAAAGACTATGCTCTATGCTACCAATTCCCCTCATCGCCCACTGGTTTCCAGAATTTCGCCATGTGGCCCCTCTGGAGTTGTCTATCTATTCCGAACATTGTGGGTGTAATTGAGGCCGCAATGTCCCCTACGCGACGTATTATCTTTGTCAGTCATTACCCTGCGATGCTGACTGCTGCGGCCGAAACTGTTCGATTCTGTGTTAGAGTCTATGAGTGGAGTGGTTTGTATGTGCCAGTTGTGCATGCTCGTCATGCAACAGATCTTGTCCAAGAACCGGGCCCATATATTCTAGGCATCACAGCTGAGTGCCGTACACTTTTCACGGCGCCCACTGACGCGCTTGTTGTGGATCTGGATCGCAACTTCGTTCTCACATCGAGCCCACCTACTGCTCTGAGCCCTGGCCAGCGCAACAAGTTTGTTACTCGGCTAACTCAAGCGCTAAATGGCGACGTAACTCCTTCCGGGGTTCCGCAGCACCTGCGATCTGCCTATGGTGGCGGGAAGCTTGTTCCAGCTGGTCAGATCATTGTCATGCGTGGTGAGGTAGAGTCAATCCAAGATCCCGAGTGGTGGAATCAAGACGCCATCATGTCTGTGATGGACCATGTGTGCGAAAAGATGGTATGGTTCCCCCTTCAAGTTGAAGGCTCACATTTTAATACTAATTCGTACCTAGGGACGCAATACTGGGCTGAAAGCAGTTTTCGGTGGCTCTGTAAAGAAGCCTCTCATGACAAAGGTGTCTATGAGACATCTCAACGAAATTGTCAGAGAGCGCAACCAGTATTCGCGAGATGCTGCGGAAGCATGGCAAGACTTTATTAACCTCAAAGGTCGTATGGACACTGAACTCGCCAAGGTTGGCAAGAGAAACAATTACTTGGTGGAAGAACTTGAGAACTGGAAACAACAGGTCAGTCGTTACTTGGTATCAAATGTTGGGCTTTGCTAACTATCACCAATAGTTCCTCAAATTTCAAGCCTTTGCCGAGCAACTCACAAAGGAAACACAAGATCTCAAAACCAAGATCGAAACCCAGAAGCGAGAGAATCGACGACTGGTGGGTCTTGTGGATCAGCAAAAGGATGATAATACTCGTCTCGCTGTCCGCCTAACTGGTACCGAGAAGCAGCGTGATGATGCTCTTGAAGCGCTTGTCCTCCAGCAAGAAATTGCAGAGGAGCTTGAGCGCGAGCGTAAGCGCAACAAGAAGGAGTTGGCCGCATTACAACAGACCAATGCAACTATGGCCCGACAGCGCGACGAGGCCCGACGAGTAGTGCTGCATCTTCGCAGCCTGATTGGCGGCCAATCTCATCATATGGAACATCTGGTTCGCTCCCTCACATCATCGGATGATTTTATGAGTGAGCTGGGAGAAGAGTATGAGGACGAAGAGGAAGAGCTTGAGTCAAATGGTAAGTCGTTGCGCCTATGTCGTCTTAAGATGGATGCTGACATCTCTGGAGGCGGCCTTACCACACCTAGCCGTAATCAAGCCAAGCGCGTCTCCGCTGCCAGTTTCAAGGACGTGGCAGATCGCCACCTGAAGGACAAGACTGATGCTATTGCTCACATTATTAGAAATATTGCTGAGCAGTGTCAGGCTGCCGTTGAAGGTTTGCAGCTTGCTCACGATGCCGAAGGCGAGCGCCCCAGGGTATCACGCCGCACTAGCAACATCTCGGCCGCTCACAGTGAGGACGGCCACAATTCCACCGCCTCAGAAGGTGGAGATGACAGCCGTCTCCAACCCTCTAGACGGTTCTCCAGTGTTCCTCCCACACCGGATTTGATTCCCAACCGTAGCAGTACTGCTCTGTCATATGCTTCGACAATGACCACCCCGGAACGATCAAGCCAGCAGTACCACGTTTCGAGCGAAATCCCAACCAAAATCCTCGAGGACGATGAGGATGATTTGGCCAACAGAAGCGAGGGCGACGGATTGATGCCCCAAGAGCCCGGTGTTATGAGCAAGCATAGCCTACTTCACCGAACCTCGGGCGCTCGTATCAGCGCCTTCGGCGCTACTAGGTAGATTTGACTCCTATTCCACCACTTGAGAGGAGTTAGCGAAGGTATATGACAGTCTTTTTTTGAGGTTGTCAGGAGGTCTAGGAAATTTTTTCTCTGTGTATATTGGATGCGTTGTATGTTTTTGTGCCGATATACCTTATAAGTCGGCACCTGGCGTTATCCCGACTGGACTGGCTTTTCTATTTGTCTGCTCTTCACTGCCATCTCATGGCTCCAGCCGACTCTAATTTCTTTACCCACATACTCGACACATCGGAGGATATTGTGCGGTGGTCTCATCCCTCGAAGGGAGTGATAAAGAACCACCTGCGAGAGATATGAATTAGACTTGTAAGGATACCTGGAGAGACAAAGAGTCTTGTTTCTCAACCTGCGATGTCACTGCTCGCTGCCTACAGTTAGAAATACTACTGGTATTTGTCAGATACTTCGTTTCAGTTCACGTCTTTCCTTTGCTCAAGTTTAATGTGAATACCCTAAATTATATCCCAAATTCAACCATTGCCTTTACAAACAATGATCACCTAGATTCGGCTTTTTTGTTACTACGCCTAATGGTACGTCTTTTCCCCCACTCAGTCACTGTACATTGAAGCAATAGGCAAGTCGCGATAGAGTCATATTCTAAGTCTGGACAGCTTCGTCGTCACATTTTTATATGCGGTTGCCATGTTATTCTTCACACACCAATCCCTAAAGAATCTCAATGTTATAGGTTGTAACGATCTCAGGCATCCGACCGCCAGGCACCTTGGTTATCGCAAGACAAGAGCGACGAGCCCAGACAAAGAGGGACAACTCAGTCATTCTACGGCTCCAAGCTAACATAGCATTTTAAGGCATAAAAGAAACAGCAACGTTGTTTTTAATCGGGGCTGAGGCATATTTATAGGAGGTGAAGGCTTTATCTATCTCGCTCAACACACCACCACCATCACCGAAATAAACCCAATCGCAATAACTGAAGTACAAAGGAACATAATACCATGGCTCAAGCTAGCGCCTCGAAAGTGACAAGCGTCACGGGTCTGAGGAAGGACCTCCGGCTGTCCAGCGAAGCCGAGACACAGGAGCTGTTAAAGAAGGACCAGCTGATGGAAGCATTCCGCCTCTACCGCAATCGGTGTCTCGTCTCAGAGCAGGCCCACTTGGCCAGTTTGCCGGACTGGCAGGAAGTCGACACGTACGTGTACGAGCTGCGGCTCTCCGGGAGTTCAGGCAGCACGTCCGCAGAGCGGGTATCGCGGACCCGAGCGGGCGCCTGTCGATGAGTATCTGGCGGAGCTCTGTCTCTGCGCCCCGTATATGCTAATGCCCCATGTTGCGATGTTTGTGGTCCGCGTGGATCGCTTCTTGGAGAGTCGTGAGGGAAAGAAGTTCGATAAAAGGGATGCTGCGAGGAGAGATGAGGGGAGTAGGGAGAGGGCTTTTGATCGGTCTTCGAGGATCATGAAGATTTTGACGTTCTTGGTCGCGAGGGATATCGGGTAAATTGGTGTGACGGGGCAAAAACGACGCCGTTCATGCTCCACGAGTTATGAACGGTACGTATAGTTCGCTACACCTTGATTGCTGGTCGCGAAATGAGAGATTAGTAAGTGTCGCTTTGCAACTGTACTTTACCGCCGTGAATATCTTATTGATAAATATACTGGGGAGAATAGCAGATAGTCTGCCATCATCATTCAATCAGTGCGTGCCGGGGCAGTAAGGCATTATACATTATGAATTCTGACACGTTTGTCAATATGCGTGACATGATACGCTTCAAGGTTTTATTATTAGAGTTGTGAAACATTCAAACCAAGCTGAACAGGCATTAGGAAATACTTTTTCTACTCTTGTTAAATGGCCGAGGGTTTAGATCAGTCAACTCTCGTTGGATTGTAGAGCCTCACTCTATATATATATCGTGCTTGCTATCACAAATCGGTAAGCCACGCCGAAGACACAGCAGGCCGAGTATTTCTCGTGGTAAGCTCCCGCTCAGCGGCTTTTCTCCCCTATCCAGCTCGCTAGATTCTTGATCCAGGAAACAATCTCCGATAATTTCAAACGCATCACTCCTATGTTTTTGTCGAAGGACGAAGTTTTGACCACCTGGAAGAATATGGATCCAATCTCCTGAAGCCATTGACGCCGGTCCAAGACCCATTTGTCCGTCTTCCGTCAGAAAAAAGACTCTTCCTTCAGTCACCAATCGCATCTCCCGGTCAAAGCTTTCATCGCTGGACGCTGAACTACATGGTTCTATCACAGAATCAATAATCGGTGTGAACTCCTCATCAAAAGAATAGGCCTTACACAGCCTCGGAAGCAACGACAGTTTAAACCACCGGGAAAGCGGTTCGTAGTCCTCTACGCAAACCCTATCAACCTCCCCAGTCTTCCAACGTATCCCACCAATCAAGGTTCGCATAAAACACCACATAGTCTTCTGCCTTTGTAGATGGCCACAGAATTCCAAAGTCGATTCAAAGCGAAAAACTTCTCTCATCCATATACCTACTGTTTGGAGACCAGAGTCAACATCGGTCCAGGCTGTTAGCTTCGTTCCACACCATCGGACTTTAGCCAGGGGTATTGACTCGGTCTTCAGTCTTGTACTTCGATGGGTAGATCGTGGGCCAATAGGCTCTGGTCTGGGTGCTTTTCTAAAAGGGTCCATCAAGAGGTCCATCCAAGCGGATTCTCCTCTAAAGATAATAGAAAAATTAAACAGTTGCTCTGTTTTAATAAATGATGGAGGGGAAGTGCTAGTATTGTCTTCTTCTTCGGTAAGTTCTAGGATTAGAGCGCATGATTGATGTATTTTTTCAATCGGGCCTGTTGACGGTTTCAATAACACCAGCAGACATTCATACCTCTTGACAAGCCATCTATGAACAGTGACAATCGCAGCACCAAGCGTATAGATGCTTCGGCCGTCAAATTCAATAGCGGTCATCGAAATATGCAGGTCTCCCTGGCTAAAAGGCATAAAAGGGCCAGGTCGCCGGGACATCTTGCGGAGAAGAGATTTACATTCGCGGCAGATCTCTGACTGGAGTTTGTGTCCTTTCGCGTCTTCGATTACGACATGGGAAAATGCGTGGTGAAACGACGTCATCGGGACACCGATGAAAGATTCTTTGGCGCTTTTTACAATCTCGCTATAAAGTAAGTGATTGCTTTCATTTACTTTGTATCCCCGTGTAGTTCTTCGGTTTCTATTGTAGGTACTAAAATATTCTTCAAGAGATTCAACCTCTTGTCGGTGGGGACTCCGTGTTTCGTAAGATATGATCTGTAATCAGTAAGAGCTACTCGCAATTTCCCGCTAATTTGTCTTCGTCGCCTATCAGGTTTCTGAAGATCTTTGACAAGGAGATCTATCTGCTCGGCCACATCAGTCCAGTATTCGGCCTCCGTTTCGACTAAGGTGACGCGCCAGCCCGAACTAAGGTTATATACCGACTGCAGAGCTATTCGCTCACGGTCAGACTCATCAACAATCGCACTCCAATCAGGGATCCATGACGCCAGGTGCTTGCGTTGGCTCTTCTTCCGTTTGAGATCGCCAGAAAGAAGGGATAAGTTGTGATGGCCTCTGATCAGGGCGATAGCAGTCTGCATATAGAATTGATCTATTCTTTTCAAATAGTCTGGAGCGAGCAAGCAGTTCTCGTTGGCTAGCCCAAGAAGTGTGCAGACCCTGTCATGCTCGATTGATGCTTTTCGATCAGAGAATTTGCGTACGAGCGACAAGAGATCCGTGCCACTGCTCACCTTCCATTCCATACGAAGATTCTCAAGATCCAAGACTTGGCGTGCGAAGAGAGATATCACCTTGCTATATTCTGCTTGGAGATTCACGGCATATGGCCGGGATATCATAGCCTGGGCCGTTTCGACAAACATTTCCCATGGCGCTGCCACATTCCCGTAACGAATAGTCGCCCGCAACGGGATCGCAATTTCTTGAACTACCCATATGCGTTGCCACCATGGCTCCACGGTCAAGCGATGTAGCAGCTCAAAAATGTCCTGGGGCCTCGGAGCCTTCGCTTCTACAATGATTGCTTTGGCATCGCATTCACGAGAAAGGCTACGGACAAGACAAACCGCGTAGAACGCATTCCAGCTTTTGTCTTTCTGGGTCAAGTTTAGAGAATCGCTAAATCTTCGCAAGTGGTTGTCGTCTCGCGAGTTATTCCAGAACACCACGGGGGTGGCGGGGGCCTTGTGAAGTATGCCTTTGAAATGCGGTGATCGACGCCATTTCCCAAGAATACAACGACCTTTCAGCGCTGCGTCAATGTCACGCATCAACGCGACCTGGTGGCCCTTTTCGGATGCATCTGTCTGATTGATACACTGGATATTTGATGAGTCACCAACTCTTGCAACACAAAGAAGCGGATTTGGGCGACATACAAGAGCGTCAATCCAAATATTGACGGGGATTTCCCTATTTCTCATGTGGCGAATTGCACAGGCAAGATTTACTGTCACGCCATGATTTTCGCCACGGAGTTCCATGACCTCGGTCGTATGTGGTGAACCCCAAACGTAAGATAATGCCTTGTACGTGACTTTTGGTGTCTGGTCAATGTCAAAGGTGGTCAGATCGCACCGTAGACGGTCATTCCACTGGCCTGGCAAGATGATTGCTAAGCGAGTCTCTCTCCAGTTGAGTCTTTCATAGGTCTGCATGATGTTGATGAAGGAGTCGCTTTACCTATTGATCTCGGCTGGCGCATGGAGGAGGAAGATGTTTCGCCTGGAGTTTTCATCCCACTGAAAATCATCCCACTTAGTATGTGGAAGAAGCAACTAAAGAACAACTGATGATGAGCACAGGCTTTGGGGTTTATGGCATAATGGACAAGGTGAGTATTGCCGCTCTATCGGCATGACAATTTGCCATCTGATTCAAGGGGGGTTCAACCATGATAGTGGCACTGCCCCGTGTCGTAAGTGATTATGCCTCGCCGCAGTCATTGGGCACATCATCACATCGGCTCCCACTGTCACACGGATAAGCCATAGAAATAATTGGTGATAGAGCAGCTACCTAGGCACCAGAACCTTGGAACCCAGACGGCATATAGCTCCGACCCCGCTTTCCAGATAGAGGACTACCTAATTGGTCAATATAGCCTCGTGTAGTACAGACCCTCTTTAGGGAGCCTACTATGGCTGGAGGCTAATGAGGCTTGGGTCTAGGTATCAATAAATAAGGGCTATGTCGAGGTTACATTGAAGAGAAATAGGAGGTCAGATATAGCTGAATGGAATACCCAGTTCTAAGTTCTTGGGCATAAGCCCTTATCACATGTATAACCTAATGATACTGGCATACAACCAGGCTAATCAAGCACTAGTTCCTTGACGAGAGCTCGATAGGCCGCCCTGTCACATAGATCTCGCACGGAGCTCGCTGAATACTACCGCGAGTGTCGGTGATTCGCCAAAAGCTGAGATAGATCACCGAGACACAAAGACTCCGGCTACACAGGTTTACGGAGGTCTGCGAGGCTGTAGGATAGATGGGAGGATATTCAAGCACAAAAGGCACGGAATCCTCCTGCATGGAGATGGAGAAAGATAGCTCTACACAGCACCTTTGGAATCATAGTTGATTATTATTCAATTCCAAACCCCTATTACAGACCTTGTGACATTCCCGTTTTGTAGGCGTCATGGTGGGTGTGTTTTCACTCCTAGGCAAGCGGACATCCTACTAGACGACTTAAATATATGACATCAATGAATTCGTCGACACCAGCAATCTTTCTGCTTCATTGAAACCACTCGGTCTCCTCTGGGTCTATCAAGGGGCCCTGCCAGGGCATAAATTTAGGTTTGCTATCCTGCGTCAAGCGCTGTGGGCTCCACTCGTCCTGATCAAGAGTTGTGTGGCTACACATTCACCACCCCTCACGAACAAGATCGCCGCATCAGGCTTCTCGCACACGAGCTGTGACTCGCCAGGTTGATCGATAATAAAGCAACCCATCGATACACTATAATATTTTCAGTTAGTTACTTTTATTCAGAGCGTACTTTGTAAGGATTGCAGCAGTCGCCAGGCACAGCCGTGGCCAAGAAGTGAAACTTGTCTTCCAAAAGTTACCAGGACAGCAGAAACCGGCTCCAAGAATCACTCACAGACGTCAAAACTCTTCAAGCTTTTCCAATAAGCAGCTGCCAGCTTCCCGTATCCAGTCCGTATAGCGCCTCTTCACATAGCAGAATGTCATACAAGAGGCCCATACTTAATCCCGAGGGAGGTAATTCGACCTGGAAGTACGCAACTGGGCTACCTGTATCGCTCTCAAAGCTCTTGACCACGTCGAGGTATTTCGTAGGCGGAGACACGCCAAACGTCGGGCTTAACCCACGCCACGAGGCCTCTGACCGCAGGAACGCATCCCTAGATGCGAGGCACGGGTCCACTACCATGGCAAACGTCGAAATGGTAACGTAGGGTCGCCATCCAGGGTCAGGACCCAGTAGCGGGCGCGCTCGGCCGCCGTGAAGCAGTCGGCGGAGTTAAAGAGACCCCTGAACCTTGGCCTGGAAAAGCGGGTTGATCTCCGCTCCGGAAGTGCCGGGAGTAGTGTCGGAGTGGATGTCTGTTTGACCATTCGGAGCGGAGTACAGGACAGTATCCTGTATCAAGCCCCGAAACCGTCTGTTCACGCGTTGTGCGAGGAGCGTGGACTGGAGGTCAATCGCGCCCAGGAAGTTCAATATCAGAATCAGAGTCTCGTTTGGGAGGTCTTGTAGTACTGCCATAATGTATATATCTCTGATACTAACGCAATTCGAAGCCGGGTTTCATGAAAACTGATTTCGTAATCTCATGTCATACTAACACATGTTCTTATCGCAGTCAAGAACAATGTGTGAAGTTATGCCAGTGGAGAAAAAAGGTGGGGGGTGAGTTAGTAGAAGTATGTATTCATCAACCGGTTAAAATGACCGACTTTGATGCCGTCAGCAACCCCTTTTGGTCCACGACCCAAGTTTCACCCCCAGATCAAAAGTCGGGACGATTAGGGCGCCATGCGTTGATGACCTTGATGATTCCCCCCCGCAGAGATCAGCATATTATCGCTTTGATCAACAGTTAGACGTAGCAGCTCGGGTGATATTTAATCCATTTCTCTATGTAAAAGCCTAACACCGATAAATCGTGGCTATAATAGGATTGTGTAGACTAATGGTCAGCCACCTATCAGGTGTAAATAAGTAGACACTATTCTGCTACGAAGGGCATGAAGGAGAAAACAAGTACACATTATAATTCTACTTTGTTGTATTTTTTGTGTTATATTCCAGTTATACAATTAAGGAGATTTCTATAGCTACCTTCTTGGTGGTAGATATATTGTATAGACCGACCTTTTTTATACGTGCAGATCCTAATATGTAGTGTAGGAGAGGTCATAATTTTAAGAACTCACCTGATTCAATTCACTATCAAGCTGTAGGTACGGGATCTGCTATTATAATTCATCGAAAAGGGCTTAATCATCGTTTCCGAATAGGTCGACGAACTGAGTAGCCCCGACTTCGGCGTTACCAACCTCGGAGCATCCTGAATGAGATGCTTTATAAACCTGCTGTGGCCACCACGATAACGCGGTAGTCGTGATCCAGTGTTCTAGCAACATTACTAATGAAAAATTGAGCTTTACATGCGCGCTCTGTGACTCTTTTCAGGTCGCGCCACACGTAGCTGGCGTTTGCGCCTTGGTACTACTACTACCCGTCGAAGAGGCACTGGAGGTCGAGAATGTGACCAAATTGCTTGTATAGCTCCTAGTACGGAGATCCCATGTCCGACGGCCGAGAGCTTGGCTCTCGGAGCTCGGGGATCAGAACAACTTACATACCCTGTCTTACAAGGGGTTCGAATGCGAGAAGTGCCGTTTGAACTGCCCGACACATCGGAGAGCAAACCAAGTACTTAGTCCGTAGTATAGATAGGAACTTTATGTTGAAATCCCTGTCCTCAGACCTTGTTCTTAGATTTTCGTTCTTGGACTCTTATTTTGGCAGTCGATGTGTTATTTTTAGTGTTTATTTTGCGTATTGTTCGAGGAAGTCAATGTCAAGGGGATGGTTTTAAGTTGAGTTGTGGTTTTTCTAAAATGACTATATACCTTTTCTCCGAAATAAGTCTAACTTATAATTTAATACAAACCATGGGTATCAGTAAGACAAAGCTTCTGAAAAAAGGTTTAGCAGAGCCGGCTCTAAGTGTAGGGGCGTTGAAGGCCCATATATTAAAATATACCGTTAGGTTATCAAGTAGTCTTAATCTGATTATACCATATTAATCCTAGGATATGAAATATTGTTCTAAGAGTATTGTTTGCTTATTCTTACCAAACGCCACTCTACCGAGTAGACATTCAAAAGGATAGGTCTCGGCATTCAAAATTGGAGTTCCCTGTTCCATGTTGTGCCATAGGGTAGAGTGTAAAGGTTGCGACTAAACTCTTGGCCAATCCACCTAGCAATCACACAGCGAGCGTCTGATGATTCCAGCTAACAACCTCCAGTATTTCGAATATGCAATCCCCCTTGACTTTCAGTCAGCAGTTGCTAGTTCGGGTATGTTCGCCGCCGTTTGTGGAACATTCATAACTCCGGCTCGTCCGGGACCGGTTAAACGTTGAGCGGGTCTTGTCGCGTCGCGACCTACCCCTCGGTTAAGCATGCCGAGACTCGAGAACTCTACATTATAGGGTGTTTTCGTGCTCGTCGTCATTAATGTAACCTTATGCGAACTCCGTGGCTGTCTGACAAGCAAACCAGTGAGCTATATCTATAACACTGTCTCTTTGCTCAATCGATATTCTAAGACGTCCTGCGATACAATCTATCTCTATAGGACCTTTGACGTTTCTCGCCTTCACTATGATTTCAGTCACCCTACCAGAAAGCCAGTCGATTGCCAAAGTTACGATCATCGACAATGGCGCTCGAATCAGCGGTCCTTTTTCCTTCTTCATGGAACCGGTACCAGAGTGTATCAGCCAGGAGGGTTTGAAGGCGCCAGCCTACGTCTTTTTTATTGAGAACGAACGCTCTGGAAGACGGGTTGTCTTCGATCTTGGCATCCGCAAAGACCCTGGGAACCTGTCGCCCCGGTATTGGCCTATCATAAAGAATTCTCAATCGATGGGCGAAGATGTCTCGGAATTCCTGCAGCACAGAGGAATTGACCTAAAATCTATCGAAGCAGTTATTTGGAGGTTCGTTGCGCTTGTAGAAACTCTTTACGCTTTGCTGTGCTGACCTTCCCCGCAGCCATCATCATTTAGATCATACAGGCAATCCTGCGGGGTTTCCGGCTACTACGGACCTTGTTGTTGGCCCGAATTTTGAGGAAACGGTGTTGCCAGGCTACCCAAAGGACCCGAAGGGTCAGATACTGGAGGCCGATTATGAAGGGCGAAATATTCGGCAGCTCGATTTCGGAACCGAGTCTGAGGGGCTGGTAATAGAAGGTTTCCGAGCTATCGACTACTTTAAAGATGGTAGCTTTTATCTGCTAGAGGCCACTGGTGTAAGTCAGACTCTGCAAGCCTTTGATTTCTATGCTAACAGTATCAATACAGCATACAGCAGATCACATTGTTGGACTAGCTAGAACAAGTTGTTCCCCATCACGCTTTATTCTCGGTACGTATCAGAACGACTTCTCCCATCGCTTCAATGGCGATTCAAAGTAGAACTCACTCTAGAAAAAGATGACTAACGTGTTTATAGTAAGTAAATTATCTACTCGATATTCAGATGTTATGGCAGGAGACGTAAAAAATTATGTCGCTAAAAAAGAACGAACTCTAACATGACACAGATGGGCGCCGACACTGGCCACCACGCATCTCAATGGCGGCCAACTCAATACCTTCCCCTCCCCAAGGAGCTAACGCCATCGCCACTAGGAGCTGACCATAGATTCAACCTACGCACAAATGTGTGCCCAGGTCATATCTTCGTCGACCATGTCCACCCAGACCATTCTGACAACAAGCCATTTACCCAAGTAAAAGCTGGTCATCCATACGACGTCGAGTTAGCTCGAAAAGCACTTGAAAAGATGGAGTTGTTCGACGCTGATAAGAACATCCTCGTCATCATGGCTCACGACTATACACTGCTGCCCGTCCTGGAATTCTGGCCACAGACCGCAAATGACTGGCATAAGACAAATTGGAAAGAGTCAGGCAGATGGTTGTTTTTAAACTATTTCAACGAAGTACTCGAAAAAGCGTTGACGAAGACTACAAGCTAGGAAAGATGAAATGCTGATGATGAAGCATTGGTATGGAAGAAAACGGCGGCATGGGTGGTGCTACCTCATCGATGATACCTCACGGCCAAAAGTTTAAGAACTACCAAGGCGCGATAAATTGAGATCAAAAACTTGAGGAGGTTGAGGGACTTGGTGACTAGCAATTAGAGCATGTGTTTAGACCTAGCAGTCAACAAAACCACATGCATGGATTTGCCTACGGTTGAAAGACCAATCCCCCCTTAAGGATTGCGTATCTGCTTTAAAGAAGAAAAACTTGTCTGTAGAGTGTATCTATTCGCTTTAGACTCCACCTAGGCAAATCGTTCGTAATAGTGATGGCGACCTGTGACCTCCAGGTCTCATGTCCGTGGCCTCTAATGCGAAGTCATTAGTAAGACTACTACTCAGTGGACTAGGACTGTAGCAATGCTTTACAAGGCAAGACAATAGGTGGTGTCTTCGAGTAGCCTATAATGTTGACAAGTTTAAATTATGGCATTGTTTGTAACTGTATTATATTCCGCTAATACTTCGTTGAGCTGGCACGAACTCAGTTAGTTCGCACTTGCTGGACTGAATAATAAACGCATTATTTTCTTAGCGAACTATATTCGCACTCCTCAATTACCATGCCGATACAGCTTTGTCCCTCCAGATATAATTTGCCCAGCACAGCTGTAGGGCGGGGCAATAGAATTACTGTTCACAATAGACTGTGATATAAACTTGTATTGCGGCACTTGGCGGCATGTTAGAAAGAATTTGGACATGACAGTGCACGTGGCTGGTCCCTCGTTTGGGGGGATAGTAATATTGTTAAGTCACTAACTAGCAGTAAGCATCAACCTTTCACCGTGGGCATTGAAGACAATCTGTCTCTACTTGGAGGAAATGCCAACTTTCCGAGTATAATTCGACTCGTAGACGAGATAATTCGCATTATAGTTAGCATTATTCACTGGGCGATTTCTCTTTACGTGCTCGGGCTGAGCTTCGGCACCCTAACGTAACATCAAAAACGTTACTCAGATCTGATAGTTAGACGTGATAGCCCGGTGGGAACAATCTGCCGCGCATACAACAAAGTAGTCCCATGGCAACTTGATCTGTCTTATCATAATTCTTTGGAGCCTCCGACATTTTACCGCCAATGACAAGTGTATGAGTACAGCGCCGGCAGGTCTTGGCTACCTTTTAATAGCCGCCTTTTGAACATTGGCGAACTCGCTTGGCGGTGATTCCATTTGTGTCGTGGGGTGCTCCGAGTGGGGATAACGCTGGATCGCTGATGGGATTTGAGGTTCTGGTCTCTCCTTGCGGCTGGTTGCGTCGAGTTGGGAGTAGATAGAAGGCAAGGATAAGGAGCAAGCGCAAGGCTCATACGCCAACCCAGGCGGTTTTCAATCAGACGAGGACTGTGCAGTAAGTGACCCTCGATCCTGGGTGAACTACTCGTACCGAGCAGGCTATCAGGGTACTGGGTATTTTGTTTCTTGTCGGTTTAATTTTGGAGAATGCTGTCATAGCCCAACCAAGGTTGACAATCGATAGCATGAAAGCTAGAGCACCTGATCGGGGCCGTACTGTTGTTTGGATGCAAGTCTCTGGACACAGGAAACATAATACCGGGGGCGCAGTTCTATAATCGTGGTGGGTGTTCTCGTATAGTATCACTGAGGCGCCGAGATAGATTTGGGTCATTGATGTTGTCTTGGGTTCCAGCTAATGAGCCGCTTATATTAGGGCCGTTCGCCCCAACTCTTCCTCTTTCCTGCAACCTGAAATTCATCAACCATCGGACATGCATTCCAAGAACACCTAGCGTACTACGAATCTCGGTAAGTTGGTCTTTGATTGGTAGCGTCTCATTGAATAGCATCACAGAATGCCGACCTTCGACTTCATTAAGGGCAGAGGATAGACGCTCGACTTTGGCTTCCACTGTCTCGAATAGTGATAAGAAATACTGATCTCGAGACTCGTAGGGGGCTGGATCTGTGTGTGCTGTGTTCTCTGGGAGGTTAATATTTGTCATCCCCTCCGATGCATTTGTCGTGGGCGCAGAGAACTCCTTGTTTTCGAGGAATTTGATCCGCCGTTCTTTTAGTTGGTCCTTTTCTTGAAGGGCCTTAAGCTCCGCCCGAAGCTCTGCCATTTGTTCTCCCACGGGTCCAACTACTCGATATTCGCACAGTCGTGCGTGTTCGCCAAGTTTTTTGCGTTTTACCAGGAACATGCAGCCAAATGGCGCAAACTTGCATGATGTTTCTGCTTCTGGGCATTCCTTCACATGTTCATCTTGCTTGTGACGCACATAATCGGTTTCGCACAGCTCACAGGTCTTCTTTCTGTTCGTACAATGGTTGTCTTGGTGCTCTTCTATGTCCGCTTCTCATATATATGCTCGCAATACTCGCATTTCACATGGTAATGCAGGCACCCTTTCCCAGAGTCTCTGCGAATCACGGTTTTGTCACAGGAGGGATGTGGGCAAGGCACGAGGGTCTTGTCGCAGTAGCGAGTGACGTGGTTCTCGACAAGAGACCTGGCCACTGCAAGACTGCAGCCGTGGGATCGGTTTGGACATCGGACGAGTAGATTGTCAAGTTGGTTATGGACGATTTTGGGGCGGTTCGCGTCTCGTCAGGGAGTTTCAGTGGCAGACGGTCGACCGGGCAAACGGGATTCAAGCTGTGGGCCTGAACAATACATTTCTGGCAGAAGACATGGTCACAATTCGTAATAGTCGGAGACACTAGTGGCAAGCGACAAATCGGGCATATCAAGTTTTCGTCAACTTCGCCCTCGTATTCGAGCGCCCTAAGGTCGACGATAGGTGATGCCGACTCCCCTTGGAGAAGAGGCGGAGGGCAAGAGTCGTGGTCGAGACCAAGCCCTCCTCGGGTGTGTTCGGTGGCGGCATACTTCCACTTGTGGAAGTGATCTTTCATTTAATAGTCACTACCGACTGGTGTGCTGAGAATCCATGGGGAGCTAGCTATCACTTGAGTGACGTTGACGTTTGTTTTGTTCCTTTGTATCGTTGAAGCTTGCTCTAGGTAGGTTCTTTGACGTACGTGACAACGGTGGGGGCGTGGTACTAAGAGGTAGGTACCGATTGCCCGCGGCCCGCGGGTGGGCCCATCGTAGCACCACATATTGTCAATCACCACTGTGGCGTGTGGAAGTGGCAGTGGTGGCAGTGGGGGGGAGATGGGGGGCTACGCCCCCACCACGTAGCATAAAACCTCTCGGTTGTAGTTGCCCAGCTAGATTCCTTCCTTTAGATCTATCCTAGATTTGGCCACTCAGTCTCCGATCCTTGTTTAGTGTGTTCACCACGATAAGTACAAACCACGGATACCCTATTTCAGTTATCCGTTCTTACAAAGATATGTCCGGGGCCATCTTCTTTGTCCAAAACGGAAAGAAAGAATGACTGCTATTAATTACTCTGTACGAATTCAGAACACAAACCATAAAAGTAAATGCTTGGAGATACCTCGGAGCTGTCCATGCACATGTTTTGGCATCAACTGGTTGTAACCACAATGCAGGAGAGATGCAGAACCGAGAAGTGGGACATTGCCAAATATGGACCAATGATGACGTCGGAACTGCGACCCAGCCTGACTCTCAGGAGTAGTTAAGTACTTAATTTATCATACTCAACAAATTTTACGGAGGTCTGGGCCAAAATCACCATTATCCTTGACAATAGTACAAAGTGCAAATAGAAAAGATTGTATACGGTGTGACGGCTTGGCAGGCAGTCCATCGGGCCGCCGGCAGCCCGACAGCGTTAATAACAACCTTAGAAGCTAACTAGGCATCTACCCAACTAGGTAGGCTAAGCCCTGAACTCCGCTATAGCTAGCGCTTGCTATGCCCATCTGCGCTAACGTTATAGCGTAATTAGTGGTCTATATTCTTAAAACTATTGCCGGCCCGAAACATTGCTTTCCAAGCCGTTATACGGTATATAATCTTTTGTATTTGCACTTTGCACCATTGTTCAGGATAATGGGTGATTTTGGCCCAGACCTCCGTAGAAAAGCCAAAAAAACGAAGTCGCGCCCGCGGACTCCCGAATTGGAACTGTGCAACCCTTGGGCTAGGCGTCGACAATCTGCCCCGCATTATCCAACTTAACTTTCTTTTAAATACCTAGGTAGAGAAGCTCGAGTTGAGTGCCAGCCTATTCACGGTCAGGCCAATCCCTTTCCTTCGCGTAGTGTATCTGACGAGAACAATATGGTGTTCACTCTCAAGGTCACCAGCCGGTCCCGGAGGGGTCTGAAAGGCCTTCCCCCCACCATTGAGCTTCCAGACGATGCTACGGTCGAGTTCACGAAGAAGGCAATTGCCTCGGCGACGAAGACGTCAGACTTCAACCGAATCGGCATCTTCGACCCAGTCTCTTTGAAGACTCTCAAGGACCGCAATGCTGTGATGAAGGAGCAGGAGCCTGTTATGAAGGTCCAGGAGATTTTAGTCAAGGACCTCGGTACGATTCACATTGTAGTATAGACTTAGTTGGGCTGCCCCTCAAACTAACACATCTTGTAAAATATAGGCGCGCAGATCTCATGGAAACTTGTATACCTCTGCGAATACTTCGGTCCCCTTATCTTCCACCCCTTTTCGTCGGCGTCCGCAACCACCTATATCCCGCGTATATCCGTACCTCAAGGCATCGTACCCCTCCCAACCCTGTCGCAGCTTCGGGTCTCTCACATCGGTACAACACTGCCTTCATCATGATATGCTCCACTTCCTGAAGCGTGAGCTCGAGGTCTTATTCGGCACAAGTTCAGCGCAAACACCATGCCAGCGGCTTTTATAGTGCGAAACTCGTTCTTCTACTGGTCTTTGCCGGTCTGTTGGTGCGCTCGAGATCTACGCTCCCTTTTCCCCGCAGCGCGATCGGAACACTTCCTTTCATCGCCTGCTGAACCTCGGTCTCGCTTTATACGTCTGGAGAGCTTTGCAACGCTAACGTTCACTGTATCTCTCGACTCTGCGCAAGCCTGGCGAAACGGCCCGCAATCCCTAAGGGCTGGGCTTTAGTCTCGTGACGTGTCCAAACTACATGTTTGAGTTATCGCATGGGCTGGCATCATCCTCGTCACACGCTCCCAAGCCTGGTCGTGTTTATACATTGGTCGTATTTTATTAATCTGGGTGGGTAAGGAAAGAGCCTACCGCACAGTTGGTGGCAAGTACAAAAGAAGCGGGCTGTCATGTTGCCTTATCTCTTTAGAGGTCATGAGGTCAAGTTGGGTTAATTCGGTATGATTCACGCATCAATACGGTCTACAATGGTTAAAGAGAACGTCTCGGGAATCCATAAACTTTGGAGTCCAAGGTTTTCACTACATGTGCTACATATGATGATAAATATACGCTATAGCTATCTTAATAGTAAATTATACAAAAACCGAACGTTTTAAAAGGATACTATGCCACTCCTGATCAGATATCATGTGCTAAAAATGTCGTAAAATCATGAGCTCGTTTGAACCGGTCAGGAGCCTTGTAGTACCGGGTTTACTCAAGGTCTCCTGACCGAATAACCCTATTGTAGGTAAGTCCAAAAGATCATCCAATTATCCACGCGATTTCATCCGTAGTGTCGAAATACAATTTCACTGTGGGTGCGGTAATTCATAATTATGCCGTTTGCACTCTGTTGACGTGAGCCCTACGCGCATATCTGTCGCTAAAGCCTCTGCGAGACTTTCCAAGATGGCTTCATCAAGCGAGATGGTCCCGTGCGGGACTTTGGTAACTTCGGCGCGGAATTATCAGTCGAGATGCATTCGACGAGGTGCTTCCGCCAACTACCGTAGAGCTGTCACTACCCAGAGCACAACCACCCAGCCCCTTTCCCTTCTCCCTTTGCCAGCGATGCCTTTCTCTTCCTTACTCCTCGTGGCTCATTTAAGTCAATTACACTGCCTCTACGACTGGCTTTTGAACTTCCCAGCCTAGTGTCACCCTCGCCCTCCCCTTCACTCTCGCTCCGGACCAATAACTCCCCGAGCACTCACTACAGCTCTCGTCATCCTCACTGTCTGCACCACCGCCCCTCACAAGCCTCATCGTCTCCTCTAGGACCATGAAGTCCGCTCGAGTACCTCGGCCCAATTTTGCACATTGCCGAGCTCTTTGATCTTGCGCCCAGCGTCTTTGGCCACTTTGGCGAGCTTATCATTTCTTTGCGCAGCGCCTCGGTCGCTTTAGCAACGTCTTGCTCTTGTCGCGACATACGGTAGCGTTGGCGTGTAAGACTGACGCGCGCGATTGCAGCTCGCTGTCAAGCATGTTCGACATGGACGCCACGAGCGCCGCGCGCGCCTCGGCCACATGTAGCTGCGAGTCGCGGGAAGGCATGTTGGGGTTCAGCGACATAGTTGTCGTGTTTGTGCTGCTGACGGCGTGCAGTGCCATGAATCGGCGCCGGTGGTCCTGCACCGCCACTGACTGTGGTCGGCGGTGAGGTCGCGGTGAACCGCGACCCGGAGACTGATGGTGGGGCTTTGGAGATGGAAGAGGGCAGTGAGGGTGGGACCTGGGGGCAGGGAAGACGTGCTCCGACCGAAGCCATGGCTGAAGAAGAGGCGCCGTGGTCGCTTGGCGGCGATGCTATTGTTGACGATCTCCGGTGACCGTCGGGGTTCGATGCCGGAGGCGGTGGAGGAACCACCGGAACGGCCATGGCGGGGTCGGGCATTTGAACTACCTGCTGCGATGAAGTGGATGTTTCACTTAAATCGCTCAGCAGATACGGAGAATCAGGTTTAGAAGGGGAGGTCCCGACAATGAAACAGCTGGCTCGAGTGGATGAAACAACGATGGGAAACTTGGAAAGCCACTCGCTGGTGCATAGGTAGTCAAGACTATTGGAGATGAAGCTCGAGAACTTGGAGCTTGCGGCATATTGCGGGGTCGTTTAAAGATGCCCGATTGGAAGATTGTTCAACTATAAGCATCACCTGCATATTATAGCCATTATAGCCCCAGCGGCTTGCAGCGACTTGCCTAATTCGAGACCGTCCGTCACACATGACTGGTAGCAGACAGAATATACCCTGATTCAAACCACCTACTCGGCCGGATTCTCGTCACTCATCCCAGTTTGCCTCTAAGTAACCTCCCGCGCTGGGTACTGACCCACTCCTCGCTGGCCAGTCCACGCAGAATCGCCGTTGGAGCTCTCCTTGATCCTTATGATAGTCGCATGCATAATCGCACGCCGGGGTGTCGCTCTCTCCAAAGTAGTCGCAGATCAATTTGTGACGACAAGTCACGGTATTCTCGCAATACTCAGCCAGTGCTTTCAGACTCGAGGTCTCGCCTCCCAGTTTGAGCTTTTGGCGTCACGATCGCGTACAATGAGGTTACAGACCCGATCTCTGTCCTCACGACTGTAGTACAAAAAGCAATAGGAAGCGTTCCCGTCCCGCCCCGCTCGCCCTGCTTCCTGGTAGTATCCTTCAAACGACTTGGGAAGTCTCCAGTGAACCACAAAACGCACGTTGTTCTTGTCAATGCCCATGCCAAAGGCTGTCGTGGCCACAATTATATCGAAGTTGGGCTCATTAGATACCCATTTTGATAGGGTTTGTTCTTTGGCTTCCTTAGATAGCTTTGCATGAAAGGGTTGCGCACCGATGCCCTCCTGACGAAGCTGAGCGGCAAGATTCTCACATTCGTCACGGGATATTGTGTAGATGATACCAGGAACGTTATCCGGTCTCTCCCCAAGTGCAGCTAGTTCAGTTTTCCGCGGTTCCTGGGCTCTGCGTTCATACACACCTCGAATCCATTTCAGGAAATCTTCTAACCGACGATCGTCTTGGTCTCGCGTAATCTAATCTCGAAATGGAGATTGGGCCGGTAGGCTGTCATTGTGAATGACTTGAGCCGATCGGGCTCTGTATCGAGACATAGAGTATGCAATACATCGCTTCGGATTTGATCGTTGGCCGTGGCCGTAAGACACATAATAGGTACCTCGGGAAAGGATTCACGAAACCAGGACAGCCGCTTGAAGTCTCTTCGAAAGTCATGTCCCCATTCCGAGATGCAATGTGCCTCGTCAATGGCAATACGGGCTAGCTCCTGCTGGTCATACACAATTTGCAGTCGATCTCGAAAGCGATCCGTTGCACAGAGCTCAGGGGTAACATAGAGGAGTCGAGTGCGTGGGTGTCCGGTTTTCAAGTCGGCAAGAATACGATCTCTTTCATGGAGAGGTGTATTACTGTTGAATGAGTTGGCATCTATACCCGCAGCTCGTAGAGCCTCCACTTGATTCATCATCAAACTCAACAACGGTGATACCACAATTGTGACTGTCACAGTCAGTTCCACGGGCCAGTCAGCTATTACGTGAAAGTACTCACTTCCATGATCAACCACTGCGGGGAGCTGAAAGCACAAGCTTTTCCCAAATGACGTTGCTGCTTGCACAAACTGTAACACCCAGGGTTAGTTGTCGCTATACATCAGTGTTTCGGAAGGCGTAGACGGCTTCCGAGACATTGGCTCAATGATACCAAAGAGCCACTTACTACATCATGTCCATCTAGGGCGGCCTGGATGATCTCTCGTTGGAACGGACGAAAACCAGTTTTGTTGAACTGGCGACGCAAAGTGAAGTCAAGATCGGGAAGGATAATTGAGTTCGACCTCACTAGACTAGGCATTTTGATACTGCTTAACCTAGGTATTTAGGCTAGTAGACCCAGAATGAAGGCCTTTTCTCCCGCACTCATTGAGGAAGCAAGGAGGGCCCCGCAATCAAATCGTGCTCTTGGTTTTGGTTTGTTGTTTAGCATTTGCATTGCTTAATAGTTTGTAGGGGGGTCCTCTTCGATCCTGCTAGTCTTAGATTGGTAATAACTCGATCGCGTACGCCACTCGACGCGAAATTCAAAGACAGTGAGGCTTGTCCACCTAGACACCCCGTGTCCTGGTACCACCTTGTGATAGGCTGTTACGAGCAAGTTAGGATACCATTATTACTAGTGAAAAGTCCCAACAACTCGATACCTCCTCGTTGCTAAACCCACGTACTTACTTAGAGAAGTACCGCCAATCAAGGTTTGCAAGTGCAGCTTTAGACATCATCTTAATATCTCCTTTCTCCGCTGTCGCGTGGTAGGATACGCCCGTTGGCACTAGCGTGAGCCAAAGCGCACGCTAAAGACGACGAGTGGCTCGTGCGCCTGCGCCAACATCCGATTAGGGTTTTATACGCTCACCCCTAGCGGGTACCTGCCTATGGTTGGTGTTCTCCGAGCCAATCTACTTAAGCCAGCTTCACATTGGCGCTCTCAGCTTTCAGGCAGGCCCAGGCACAGGAGAGGTTTATACAGGTATGATAAGTACCTACTGACGTAAACACTGGACTCAGGGCTGAAAAGGAGAATAATAGATAGACAATAGTATAAGCACCTTGGGTGACACAACTGTCCAATATTATCTGCGTGACCATCGCCGTTGGGTTGTTTATCTCAATATATTGATGGCACTCATACTAAGGGGAAGAATACCTATATGTAAAATTGTACGCACGTAGAGATACGCTAGAGATACATTATTTGGGAAGTAAATACCTACATACATCCATGATACCTTGTCATCCATATATCACGTTGATTGAGCAGGTACCTCGGCTCCAGCGTGCTACAGCTCCACGAAGGGCGCCCCATCAGGACCCCAAGCCCTGGTTTGCTCCCTGCAAGGTTGCCGTTGACACATCCCCTTTCCGCTCCAGCACAACGTGGTATATGTACAGCGTACCTATTGCCACACACCCCCTGATGAACGACAAAGGCTACATACAGCAGCAAGGTTGTAGCAGCTAGTCTTTAAACTAATGTGATAAAGGCCTCTTCTACTCCATGTACCTTGCACTGGCAGGTACCAACTGATCTGCTCACTTTTCCCATCCACACGCTGCCAAAAAAAAAAAAACAAGCCATGGCAACGAAGTTCTCCCTCAGATGGATGCTCCCTTGTTAGAAATCATAACCGACGCCTCACATGCCGCTCATCCTACGCCAAAAGCAACTCGCAGCAGCCGCAAAGGAGAGGCGATCGCGGCCGACCTGCATACTAACATTGATAATCACCTATACCTGCACCTACACTTACACCTCTACCTATAAGTCAGGTACATTACGCCATACAATACCAATACGACCTTTTCTAGCCATCCATCCCCATCCCGCGCCGCGTCGTTTCGACCTCACATCCGCAGCTGGCCCGTCGGGGGGCGCCAAGACCTGTCGTTGAAACACTCGCATCCATCCATTTACTACATCCTGCCGCCGCCACCTGTGTCGAGTCGAGTCGAGTCGAGTCAAGTCAAGTTGTGCATGGTGTCGAAGCCTAGTCCTATCGGGACACCAGCTGGTTTTGCTTTCCCACCTTGTTTCTTCCTTCGTCGTTGTCGCATTTCTACACTTCTATCGACCGTGTCTGCTGGTTTTCTACGTTTAGCGACGAGAACATCCAGTGCCTAGTTCGCCTACTCGCCTCCGAAGCTTCAATTGGGCCGATACTCCTCTTGCATAGGCATTGGAGATCTGCATATTCCGAGCGACCCGCCAGCGGAACCCTGAAACGATCGTCTCGACTCTTTGTCTCGCCTTAAGCCCACCACTACACCGTCGACTGTGCGTAGATTACCGCCTACCACCCAATCCCCATCCCCCACGGCCGGTCCTCGACGATCACGCCATGAATACTGCCTCGCCAGCATGGCCGCAGCTGTCATGCATCCTCACTCGTCCGCGTCGAGAGGTCTACCGATAAATTCAACCCAAGGGATGCGGCGAATTCCTCTTCCGACCTTCAACATGCCTCCTCCGCCGCCGCCGCCTATCCCCGAGAAGTATAATGTGCCTCCTGGTAGCTTCGGCGCAACGCTATCCGCATCCGGTCCAATGTCTTCGGCCCAGGTCATCAATTTCGCTCGGAAGGCCATGAAGCTGCTCTACAGGACAATGAAAGTCAAGCGGCGGAAGCGAGTGGTGTGAGTAACGAATTAAAGCCCGGCGTCACCATCGACCTAAGTCGATTGGGCATGCAATACTTGCCCGACGAGGTAGTAGACATAATAAAAAACGAACTAGAGCGGTTGGTTACCCTTCGCCCACTGGAACCCAATACGCTTCTTTACTGACTTTGCTCTGCTACTTCACAGATTAGCACTTTCCCATAACAAGTTAACCTCCTTCCCTGCTAGGTTTTCCGAGTGCACTTCACTGCGGTATTTGAATGTGAGGAGCAACCGTATCGAAAAGTTCCCACTGGCGGTTAGTATTCCAATACCGGCTTGTCGATGAAGCAAGACAAACAGGGAGATAAAGGCATTCTTTACTAATAAAATTTATACAGCTGTGTGACCTTAGGTCGCTCGAGATCCTCGATCTGGCCGCAATAGGATCCGTGTTCTGCCAGGGAGATTGCACGACTAACCTCTCTCAAAGTGCTTGCTGTGCAAATGAACCAAATAGAAGAGCTCCCACTCTGCTTGGCAGACATGGGGTCTCTCCAAGCATTAAAGTTGGATGGTAATAACATCATGTTCCCACCCAGAGAAGTCTTGCACCTGCAAACAGGTAGCCCTCCGAATGAGGGTTTCAAAGCGGGAGGTGGTCGAGGTAGCGGTCACTGCGAATATTAAAAAGTTTCTGAGGTCATATGCTCAGGCCCTGTACGAACGGAAAATTATGCTGAAAATGGCGGAGATGATTACAGCGAGAACATCGAAACACCACGGATTCCAATCAAACGAGTGACTAGCGGACGCTTTCCGATCCGAGTCAATGGTAATGATGTTGTGGACCTTCGTTCACCTGCTGTACCTCGACCGCCTCCCATACCATCCAGATCACATGCCCGAGGTCTCTCGCAACAGAACACAGCTATTAGGAGACCAGGTGTCATGCCTCTTACGATTGGCAATCCTAACGAACGCGTACGATCCAACAGCGAAACAGTGTTACAGGCGAGTCGGTTAGAGCGCCCGTCCGAACGAAATAGGCGGATGGGTATTATGTCAAGAAAGCCGAGTGAATTGGGAACGCTGGACGAAGGTCAGGCAAATAACCGTTTTAGTCACTATCGTGGCCTGAGTCATGGCTCGTCTATGACCGGAACTGCGAATGCAAACGTCTCCACGTCTAGTCCGGGAAGTCCAGCCGGAGCTGAGCCTCTCCTCCAACGACCTAACTATGTCCGCCGGCTCTCCGTGCTACCCGAACAGCGTCGGGAGTCCAAAATTTTCGACCCAATCCTGGAGTCAGCAAAGGGTATTCTCTACGCAATCTTTCAGATTCACCCTATGATACAGCTTTTCACTCCGTTGACAAATGATGGGACGACGAGACGCTCCAGTCTTGAGATTGTCTTTTATAACACAAATGTACACGTCGAAGAGTTGGAGCAAGAAATCCAAAAACACGAAACTGCGCTTGATAACGGGGGCTATGCGCTACGTGAGAATGAAAACGTCCAAAGAGCAGTTGTGACTTTGATCAAAGCGTATAGCCACATCTGCTCTCTGCTGATGGATAACATGGACACCATTGTTGACAATGCTGAGCCTCGATATATCCGCACGATGATGCTGTTGCTTTATAATAGCATTATGGAGCTTCGCGTTTCTGCGCACGAGGCTTCAAGAGGAGCTGCCAAATACGTCCCCAGTTATAGCAGTCGATGGGCAGGAATAGACAACACGATCAAGCCGCACTCACGTGAAAATTCTGTCACTCCAACCGCCGGACGTCCTGGCCTTGGGTCAAGGTCCCGTATTGGTACATTCGTTCATAACCCAAGCAATCTAAGGGTAGCAACTGATGCTTCGCTGTCCTCATTCCACGGGAATAACCGAACTGCCCAAATCATGGCTGCTACACCCCGGTCCGGCGAGTCTTTTGCCTCTTCGAGCACTGATCCACGGTATCCAACCGACTTCCAGCAGAAGAGCGTCAGTTTGAAAAAATATTTTTGTCGCTACAGAGATCTACCGAATTACTCATGCGTACATTACCAAGCCTAAACGTTCAGTTCAGTAATGGTAAACGCAGTGCGGAACTGCAACGATCACCAGATATGGTAATTCACGCCTGGAAAGCATTGATCGCTAAGTGCGGAATTGCGATTAAAGAAACTGAATATCTCAAGAACCGCTTATCCGGGATCAAGCTTAAAGAACCGGGAATTAGGACGGATGCCATGTTCTGGAGCCTTTGCAAAAGCTTCATTGACTCTTGGGCTGAATTTGAAACAAATTAAAGCAAACAATGGATCAGGTCAACTTGTCAGTGGAAGTAAAGAGCCGACTTCGACCTATCCAAATCAGTGTCAAGGAAACAAGCGGCTTGATCATGGCGTCACCCTGGGCCATTCACTTTCGACAAGCCGGACACTCTGGACACTTCTCAGATAGTGCGCACCACTATTCACCGAGCCATTACTCATCGAGCTCAACTAGCACACAGGTGCAACTACCAATGACGCCTCAAAGTGCCGCCCTGGGCCCGGCCATCCAAGCTACAATTCCATCAACACCACAGAGTGGTTCCTTTGCGAGCGTCTTTTCTGGAAATGTTTTTGAGCGGCTGACGCCCTGATTTCAATGGGAGGATTGAACCTGTCCCGAACCTACACGATGAATAGTGCGTCAACAGTCTCCCTTAACTCTATGTCGTCTATCACGTCCGCCGGAGATGAGCGACAAGGGTTATCGATACTTAGCCCCAATGGAAACACGGGCGCCGCCACTTACCGGCTCAATGGTGGAAACAAGCCTGCATTCTAGGCGAATCTTGCTTTATACCTCCCACGACGACGAATGCGCAGCATCTAGTTGTGCGTAGCCACGATCATGAAGCAAACGCAAAAGAAGCGTCGTGGAGTGGTTTTTATGCACTATGCACTATGTATTATTCCCCTCTACACAGCAAATTGGTGCTATCAGGCTTGTACACCACCACGGACTGCGGGCCGCTTCGTCGCTGCGCCCAGCATTCGCCACCACAAACTATTACACAAACGTCTCGACAGATAAGCATCAGCAGTCTAGCAGCACATTTTCATTCTCGTGCCATGAAAAAGGTTGCACATATTGATTCCTGGACATAAAAAAACGGGGTTACTCTCGTCAGAGAAGTATGAGCATCATCGGATTGCGGGAAAGAGGCTACAGCACTTGTAAGGCGTCAAAAGGAAACGGAAACGGATAGATCGGATGTTCTTTCATTATAGCCGACCTCAGCGAGGTCTGGCCCGGTTTGATACGAGAGAATGGGTGTAGGATGTATGGAAGGAAATAATGTGAATGTGCCCAAATCGTAATGTCTCAATAAATCACGAATTCGAAATTACCTAAGTTAGTCAGAACCAAGAATTCCCACTAATGGTTGAATACCAATAAAACCGCGATCATACTTATAAAATGCTTTATTTCTTGTATCCATCCTCTATCGTCCTTATCTATGGCTGGTCTATGTTTTATAAATACTGCCAGATTTATTTGCTCGCTTGATCCAGAAAATTCTTCTTCATTTACCCCAATTTAAGCTTATGTGCAGCGAAGAGCATATTTTCAATTCTTGGGGGGGTTGGAGTTCATAACATCTTCGTTGATCCTACATATTTCCCTTGTAGGTAATCAAACCGCCATTCTCATTTCTCATACATCACAGTCCTCGCCTCTTCCATCTACCGCATCGTGACGAGCTCCTCGGCGCTTGTGGGGTGGATGGCGACGCACGAATCGAGGTCCTTCTTGGTGGCGCCCATCTTGATCGCCACGCCGAAGCCCTGCAGCATCTCGCCGGATCCAGGCCCATGATGTGCAGACCAACGACTTTCTCCTCGGGGCCGGTGCAGACGATCTTGAACTTGGTGGGCGCCTTCTCGGTCGGGTCCATCATGGCGTAGTACATGTTGACGAAGTTGGTGGTGTAGATCTTGAGGTTGTCGCGGCCGTATTTCGCGACGGCCTCGGGTTCCGTCAGGCCGATGGAGCCGACCTCGGGGTGCGCGAAGACGACGCTCGGGATGTTGGAGTAGTCGAGGCGCGCGTTGGCGAAGATGGCGGGCGGCCCGTACAAGCGCTCCGCGAGCCGCCGGCCGGCGGCGATGGCGACGGGCGTCAGCTCCGCCTTACCGCACACGTCGCCCAGCGCGAAGATGTTGTCTACCGACGTGTTCTGGAAGTCGTCCACAACGACGTACCCCTTCTCGTTCACCTTGACGCCCGCGTTCTCCAGGCCTAGGTGGTCCGTCTCGGGCACGCGACCGATGGCCCAAATAAGGTGGTCTACGCCAGACAGCTGGCCCTCGCCGTTGCTGTCCTTGTAGTGTATCGTCAGGTTGCCGGTCGAGGGTCCTTGTCGACGCGCGACTGCGACGATTCCTTGTGTACGTGTACGCCTAGGCGCTCATACTCGGCCGTCACGCCCTCCTGGATCATGGGGTCGAAGTGGCGCAGGAAGGTCTTATGGCGGATGAAGAGATGGGTCTCGATGCCGAGAGCGTTGAACATACCGGCGAATTCAACAGCGATGTAGCCGGCACCGACGAGGGCGACCTTCTTGGGTAGGGTCGCAATGTCGAAAAAGCCGTCGCTGTTGATACCGTGCTCGGAGCCGGGGATATCTGGGAAACTTGAAGGGCGCCCACCAACGGCGATCAGGATCCGGCCCGCGTGCACCGTCGACTTCGACCCGTCATCACCGGTGATCTCAACCTCGTTTTTGATAGCAACTTCGCGCGGCCGTACACGTACTCGATCTTGTCATTGGTCAGATTCCGCTCGTAGATGCCGTTCAAACGCTTAATGTAGGCGTCTCGCTTCTCCTTGAAGGTAGTCCAGTCGAAGGGTGCCGTCTCCTTCACATGGAAGCCGTAGGCCTTGCTCTCGTGTATGGCCTCGGCGATAGCAGCAGCATTGAAAGTAATCTTCTTGGGCACACAACTATTTACATTGTATATGTTAGTGGTTGGTCTGCTTCCCATTTCTCTTTCTTCGCCACATTGCAAGATCACTTATAGAAAACTTACCCGACGTTCACACATGTGCCTCCCAGCCTGTTAGACTCGACGATCATGGCCTTGGCACCAAACTTGCCGCTGGCCATGCGGGCAGCACCAAGGCCACCGCTACCACCACCAATAACGAGGAAATCGGTCTCCTTAGAAATGGGAGCCATGATGCGAGTAGTGGAGGAGAATTGTCTCGAGAGCGATGTCAAACGTGAGGCGGCCGTCTTCGAAAAATGAATTTTGCTAATAGCGGTGACAGTAACAGTAGTATGTGCGGATGCAGCGGGAAGTCTGCCGAGGAACGCCAACACTTGCATTTATATGATGGGCTCAGGAAGCAGATGGGAAGGAACCTTGGAAGGGGATGATGGCATTAAAGTATTATATTATGTATGTATTAGTGGGGAGGGGCGTCGGAGCCAGCAGTTGACCGGGAGTAGGTAAGCGGGGTTCGACGGCTTCTAATGCGCTGCAGCTGCAATAGTTGATTGATAAGAGGAAGGTCGATTAGTAAGAAGACCGGGTTTTCCCTGCCTTTCTCCCTGCCCTTGGCCTTGCCGTGGAAGGATCACGACAGTACCTATGGCCACTGCTGGTTGGTGGTGTAATTAGTCAGTAGAGGGCTGATGATACACGAGGAGATATGTAGTCGTCTCAAAGAGTGCAGGTATTTGACAAGTTTTGAAATGCAAGTCAGACACTACATATGCAGCAGGGTGATGTTATACAGTATAGTATACAGTAGTTTCGGGGAGTAGACGAATGCCGTGGCGTAGAATCTGGAATTAGGTCCCGAACAAAGAGTTTTTGATTTGGAATCCAAAGTCATGGAACGGCGGATATTCTCAGTCGCAAAATTGTCGGCATCAGAAATACTTACCTAGGTAGGTACGGAGTAGTTTCCGGAGCAAAGAGGCGAGGTGGGGTCGTTGGGTGAGGACAGGGGTATAAGCCACTAACCGAAAGGGTTTTAAGATTGGAAACAGCAACTTCACACGTGCATGAGCACCCACAACACCCACATCACCCATCACCCACATGCACTGCAGTAGAATTAAGCCTTTCCATCTAATAAAACGGCATGAACAGAAGAGATGCTAACCTAACGCCACATCGAATTCGATAAGACACTCAACTAATCTCAATATGGATTAGTCTTGGTGTAAAAGGAATCAGAGTGGCTCGAGCCAGACGCTGCCCGAGACGCGGGGAAACCATCAATTCGGGTTTCGGGTTTCTGGTTTCTGGTTTCTGGTTTCTGGTTTCTGGTTTCTGGTTTTTGGTTTCTGGTTTCCGAGGTTATGTTGTGCCAGAATGGCAGCGAGAGGCAATCTTGATGTGATACTGCGAACTCTACGGCAGGGGAGCTCAAGCGTCTCTCCTTTCTCGGTGGTCTACACCTAACCGGCCGAAAAGAAGACTTGATCACGCGTCTGGCCGTGGCTACCAGCTATGCGGCCGTTCCGTCAAAATCTCGGCCCGGCCCGGTGGTCTTGAGTATTGATCTCGGCATCCGGAACCTGGCATACAGCGTCCTGACCCCCGTCTCCTCGCCAGCTCCAACTTCAACTTCAACTTCAACTTCACCTTCACCTTCACCTTCAACTTCTCGTAAGGCAGGCGCGAAGTCGAAGAAGAGCAGCGTCACAAAGCCACCACCTTATCGTGCCACCAGTCCGCCAACCATCGAACTCCACGCCTGGCAACGGCTCTCGCTTCTCGAGGCCTCAACTGCAACTTCCGCTGAAGTCCCTGACAAAGACGTGGACGCCTCAGGTGGAGCATTCGCCCCGGCGGCGCTCGCAAAGACGGCCAACACCTTTCTCCGCAACACCGTGTTGAAGTTGGAGCCCACCCCAACCCACATCTTGATCGAGCGGCAGCGGTGGCGTAGCGGCAATTCGGCTGCAATCCAGGAGTGGACGGTGCGCGTGAACACGCTCGAAGCGATGCTCCACGCCTCGCTGGACGCGCTACGCGACTCCGGGATCTGGTCCGGGGAAGTCATCTCCATACCACCCCAACGCGTAGGGCAGTTTTTCTTTGATGCGGAGGATCAGAGCCCCAAAGGCGCAGCGCCAAAGGAGAAGCGTAAAGAAGATGAATCAGGTGATGGGCCGGCCGGGAAGTCGAGTAAGAAGCGGGCATCGAGCGAGTTAAAGAAGCTCAAGATCAAACTCTTGGACCGCTGGCTTGGCCAGGGAGACCTCATTGTCCGGCCGGGCAATGCTGAGGTGGGTCACATGCTAGCTGCATACAGAGACGCGCCGAAAGTCGGCACTAAGCGCGGCCGGTCAAAAAGTGTGACTGAGGAAGACGGAGCGGCAGAGAAGACTCTCACGCTCGACAAAAAGCTGGATGACCTCACGGATAGTCTCATGCAAGGCATGGCATGGCTACGCTGGCAGGAGAACGTGGCGTTACTGGGAACAGAGAGCGGGATCAAGCAGCTTCTAAAATAAGATGCGCAAGCATATCTAGTTCTTGATCTTGCTCACCGAGAGCCCATGCGAGCCGAGGAAAAATACACGATATAGTGCGAATTCCAGGGCACAAGATATCGGCGTAGTATATATCCTCAGATT
The DNA here is from genome assembly GCA_004123355.1 of Amphirosellinia nigrospora. Classification (NCBI taxonomy): domain Eukaryota; kingdom Fungi; phylum Ascomycota; class Sordariomycetes; order Xylariales; family Xylariaceae; genus Amphirosellinia; species Amphirosellinia nigrospora. Next base: position 126,177 of record SCHM01000006.1, on the reverse strand, counting down.
ATGTGTATAGCCCTGAGTACGTAGTTCAACCCCAATGCCGAACGCGCCACATGACAAGGAAATTGTGATTTAGAATCCCAAGCGTGTAGAGACGCATTGCACAAGAAGCATGGTTATATCCCACCTTGCGAAGTACATGGGTATGAATCCTATAAATTCAGCTCAAATCATCAACATCCGAGAATATACAATGCCAAGCGAGTATTTGCCCCACACCTCTTGACTTCACTTGATCTACCTGGGTACCGTCACTACCTATAGTTTGCAATCAATGCCAATATGACGAGCAATAACGATACAGACGTCACAGCATCGCGTTATCTAGATGACGAGCGTTTTCACCAGACCTTCGTAATACCCTCAGGCGCCAACCGACCATCAGAGCTCAAGGTGACCTACGCCGACTTCGGCCATCGGAACGATGAGCGCGTCCTGCTGTTCTGCGGCCCTCTATTAGGGAGGTAAGGGAAGAGACGGTGCCCTAAAAGCCAAGGGAAAGGTGTCCTCCTCTGTTGAATAAGCTGACAAGGAGCGCCGCAGCCGTTATGTGCTCACGACCAAGGACCGACTCGCCCAGCGCTACGGCGTGCGCGTCATCAGTCCCGACAGGCCTGGCTTCGGCGGCACCACGGACGTAGAACCAGCGCACCGAATCCAGGTCTGGCTCGACATCGTGAAGGCTCTATTGCAACACCTAGGAATCAAACAGGTGTCTATCTTCGGGTACAGTGCCGGCGCTGTCTACGCCATGAACGTGCTCCTCCATCTCCGTCATTTGCTTCATCCCACTCGTCCTTACATCGCCCTCTGTACCCCATGGGTTCACACCTCTCATTCAGGCGTTGCTGTTCTAAAGCTCGTGGGCCTCATGCCCAACGCCCTCGTCGGCAACTATGACCGTCTGGTCCAGTTCTTCCACAGCGGCCTCGGCCTCGCTTTCCAGTTCAGCGACCTTGTCGGATCTACGCCGTCCCTGACTCGCGGGCCTGACTTCCTCGCGCCCGGCGCTGATCCAGAGGACGTAGCATTGGAGGCAAGGCTACTTCCCGAGCTCATAGCCCGATTCCAGAAAGAGGAGCTCCGGGGCCTCGGTAAAGATGCCCTTCTACTGCTTAAACGTGACGAGAACCCGGGTGTTGGGGTGCTTGGAGTGACTACGACACGCTCGTGCCGACGTTGGGCCAGGCCGAGAGAGAGCTGTGCTTTGGGGACTCGGGAAACACCTCGCCACTCAAGGTCGAGGTCTTCTTTGCGGAATCGGACACTATGATTGGCACCACGGCTGCACCAACTTGGTTCGACGATTGCTGGAGGCCGGAACAACGCGGCGACTTCATCAACTACAGCAGCGTCACTATTCCTAAGACTACTCACAACAATATCTTGGACTTGAGATATGGTGTTGTCGAACGCATATTTCAAGCAATGTCGGATTAAAATGTTCACTAATCAGCATGTCTACAATAGTTGACTCTAATGCCCTCCGCGCACCATCACCTCAGGATACTAAGGGGGTGAAATGCAATAAAGCGGCATTTAACTATTTTATTCATAAGCGTTATTAGATTAGATACTGTTCCTAATTTGAATTGCAGATACCCCAAATTGATGTCACCTGGTTGTATACATCCAACCCAGATTATAAGTGTTGTACGCAACGGCAAGATTATGATTGGGAGACGAAGGCTGACATAGGCTGACCGTATGAGAAACGTGCTTAATTCTTTGGCATAGAGCATGCATTATTTGATTACTGCATAAGCTACTATCCAAAATAATCACCTCTGTTACAAAGGATTGTGTCGTAACTCTGTCGTAATTCACAAACTGATTGTACTGCTCATGAAAGGCGTTGTTTAAATTTCTAAATATAAGTCCTTCACAGATCAAGCAAGCCATTTTCGAGGGCAAGGGTTCTTATTATTATTATTACAAAATTATTCTAATTAAAAGATGTGATAGTTCTAAATCAAGTTCAAAGATTCAGAGTTGAAAGATGATTTCAGTCGTCATAAGTCTCCTCGTAGCCTAAATCATTGAGACACTCGTCTCTTAGGCCTCGGGGGCAAAACATCAGGATAAGCATCCCAGATATCAAGAGTGTCGAGCTCAAGACCAAGGCGCTCAGCCTGCTCTCGAACCATCTCCATGCAGACTAAAGAGTCATAGCGCTCGGGAGACACCTTGTAGTAGAACTCATGCACGCAAATGAAGAGGTACTTTCGGATGATCGCCTCCTTGCCCCCATCGAGCAACACTTGCAGGTCGTCTCGATGCTCAATAGTCGTGTTGAGCGGCCAATGGTTTGTGGGTCAACGGGAATCAGGCAGCCCCAGGGGAGTGTGAGAGTATTTGTGTTGGAACACATCGTAAAGGAAGTTGAGTGGTAGTTCTTTTTTGGCTTTGGTTAATGGGTTAGTCTGAGAAATGTTGATGCGAGTGAGTGAGTGAGTGTTAGTTTTTGTTCTCAAGTCGCAAGCGAAGTGAAAGCTGTTGATTCGAAAATAAAAAAATTCCTAACGATGAACCAAATAGCTTATATTTATCTCTAGGTGCTCAAAGATATGTTTGCAAACTACACGATTACCTATCTACATTCTCACAAAAACCTCGTATCTGTTATAAATACACGGTGGTTGTTTTAACTTCAATGACTTCGTTTTATCAAGAACTACACAGATAGGGCGTAGATGCTACTATTCAAGTAATCAAACCTTAACAATGAGGACACAAGCTACTTTGAATTATGTATCATGTGTATGTGTTCTGCCTTCATCACTTAACACTTCCCTTCCCAAGGCTGTACGATATCAGTTTCGGGCTTTTAGGTACTATGTTCGCGGTGCCATTTAGTAACTGTTAAAGATAAAATACGTTTTTACGTCAATGGATCGTACCATGTTACGAACCAAATAGATGTTTGAATTTTTATTCAGGGTGGGTTTGATAGGGAGAAGGATTTGGTGATACATGATGCGTTTATGACTGCCTCTATACTTGTCATTTGAACTCAGTTCTTCTTGTCTCCTCAATCCCTTCCACGCGTGGTATCCGACCATTCATATTACAATCCTTTAACGCCGCCTTATCATCAATTACTTACACAATCCAGCTAGTATGGGTATGGGGATTCCCCTGGCCCCTCTCCATGGCTCCTGTCCATATGGAGGGTAACCGCCCTGTTGAGGGGGAGGCGGCCTGCCATATTCTTGGGTGGATGACCGCCGTATCCCTGATGCGGATGACCGCCGTATCCTTGATGCGGATGGCCACCATATCCTTGCTGTGCAGGACCATCATACCCTTGACTAGGATGACCGCCATATCCTTGGCCGGGGTAACCTCCATACCCCTCGTTTGGACGACTACCGTACCCCTCGCTTGTATGACCGCTGTATCCCTGGCTTGTATAACCAGCATTTTGGCCCGACCCAGAGAAATAACTTGCAGCTTCACCTTGAGGGATGGGGTCTTGATGACCTGAATGTCCTCCGGACTGATAATGTGATGGCGATGGCCTGCCGTATCCCGAGCCGGGTTGTTCGGAATAGCCTGAGGATGGGCGATCACTTGATTTGGCGCCCATCGCATCCAAGTCTCTGGTCGCGCATTGGTCCCATAGTGATCCTTTTGGTCGTCCGTGACCAAGCTGCTCCCCGATTCCGCCATCAAAAATACCGCCGCCATGTGAATGGCCCTTGGCGCCATCCTTATGCTGGACATGGTTTTTTCCGGCACGGACTGACTCCGATCCTAGGATGCGATCAAGTTCATGCCGACGTGGGTACTCGTTAGCCCACTCCCGGACAGTGTTAAACATGTCTTTTTGAATTTGTATGTGTTCATCCCGAATAGCTGGGTGGTGGAAAGCCCTAGTAACGTCATTGACAACTTCGTCAACAGGTACCCCCGTATTCTCCCAAGCATACAGAATTCGTCTACGGAACAGTTAGTGCAAGGCTAATATTATTGGATCTGGGACGACTAACGGAACAACATATTGGAGAATAGTGGAGGCAATTCGACCAGCACATGAGTTAAGAACATTAGTAAAATGGTCTTTGGAAAGCATGGAGTGGGTTGGGTCCGTGCAATGGGGATTTGTCCACGGCTCTAGTTGGGAATGCGCACTAGAGGCAATGACGCCCGAGGAGCCATCCTTGAGCACCTTCGTGATCTGGTTGATAATAGGTCGAATGAAAGGCGCGAGTAGGCCTAAAACGAATGCAGTCAAAGTCTCACTAATTTTTTCTAGTAGGCTCTCAAGTCCGGGGACCTTGGCAATCCCTCTATTGATCGATTTGACGATCTTGTCGCGGAATGCCAGAATGGGATAAATCTGCTTGGAAACCTTGACAGGGTCGAAACTTTCACTCATACCCGGGACGATATTAGCGTTCGACCTTGTACCAGAGTAACCGCTGCTTTGCTCGTTTCTTCGCTCCTGTTCCTGTGCCATGCGCTTCAAATCTTGTGCCTCAGATGCCATACCGCCTCCTATACCGGGTAGCGAACCAACTAGTGAAATGAAGTCGGAGGCTCCGCTGCTTCCACCAAAGAGGCTACTACCAAGGCCTCGGCTACTTGTATTACCACTGGGCCCGTTGCTGCTATTTTCAGAATTCTTCAAGGCAATATCCAGTTGGTCGACCTCTGACTGGGTGAAGTGGTCATTGGCTTCGCCTAACACGGAATGCAAGAAATCAACACCGCCGAAAGTTCCCGTTACGAGAGGAAAAACACGGCGGCCACGGAGGTTGATCTCGGTGCTGGTACCGCAATGGGGGAAAACATTGTGATAGCCCAATTCGCGCAGAGCCAATTCGCAGTAGTTACTGTGGGCGCTAAAATCCTCCATGCAATGGAGCGATTGTCCGAGACACCGCAATGCCTCGCAGAGATCTTCTTCTTTTCCTTTACCATGGGTGCCGCTAGTATACAACCTGCCAAAGTGGATACTGCGCGCAATGCTGAACCTGAGATAGCCTGTGCTTGTTGCCCAGTGACCTCGTTCATTCGCGATGTAGTTTTTCATGCCGGTATGCATGTCAATCTCGGTCTCCTCGGGTAGGACAAGCCCGCGGAGACGCGGATCGAATTCTCTAGCATCTTTGCCGTCCGCATAGCCCAGTGGGTTATCTATGTGCTCTTCGGCCGATAGACGCCAAGTCGTTCAGCGGTGACTTCAAACTCCTCGTCGCATAGCCATTCGCTAGAAATGAGAGAATCCAGACGAGAACCCGAATAGTCTCGGCATTGACACCCTTCAGACTTCCGACATCGACGGCTTGCGAGTAGTCTCGCAGCCAGTTGCCAAAATAGGTGCGCTGGACAAGTAACGTCGTCCACTTCTTGCCATGTAAGAAGGCGATGGTCCTACGGAGACTGGTTAGGCGATAACTGATCGACTCGGCAGATGGTTGGGCTCGACAATGCAGCTTACTTCAACATATCCTCGATATCGCCATGGCGCCAATTGTGACCTTCGACCTGGGCAATAGAAGGGATGTTGCCGGCACCGAAGGCCGCAGCCTTGGTGGGCATCAAGACTAGGATCAGGCCTAGAATCAGCAGAGTGCTGCCGAACCCGAGCCTAGGGAGACCCATGTTGATTGTGTACTGATCTCGGTCCCGGCCTTGCGTTACTTTGCTGCAATGCAACAGCAGACTCAAACGTATTTCTGTGAAGAACTTTTTGTCGAGATGGGGATAAATGACGTGAGCAGAGAGGGCGACAGGTTGTTAGTGTAGGGTAGTAATATATAAAAGTAAAGAGCTTGGTTTAGGTTATGATGCGAAGCGATGTTCACGGAAGGATGGCGGGGTAGCTCGATTGAAATAGATGACTTAATTGGAGGGGGAGGGGTGGAATAGAGCAGACCAGAGCAGGTGGGGTGACATGGCCCAAGGCTATGCTGTATTTACATTAGCTTTTAGGTGGTGCGCAATGACAGATGCCGTCACAACCGAATGGGTGATATTGAATGGGTAGCTGTAGGGTGAAGGGAATAATAAAACAGTGAATGAATGGATTAACGAGTGAGTGAATGAATGAATCAACGACCGAATGAATAGAAATATCGAATGTGGAGTTTTACAAGAGGCCTGAGTAAAAAGACGAATGCAGCTAGGTCTCCTGCAGCTAAATATGTATTTAGGTTTTAATTACAACGGAGTGGTTTTTTTTTTTTTTGAGGCCTCATTACCGCCCACGCCACAATTCCACAGCTGAAAATTCTACCCATTACGTAGAATCACCAAATGCTAGCGGGATGCAAGTTTCTATAGGCTCAATAGTCCCACCCCTCCCCAGAGGGACATGAAGCTTTCCCTTTTCTCTTTCTAACTAAGGTAGGTGGTGAGATGAAAGAAGACTTTTAAAGGGTAGAGACTTGATACTGAACCGAGATATTGTAAGGTAGTAGTAGCCTTAGGTACTTAGATACTACTTATACATGTAAGTAAGTATGGTACATAGTATGTATGGTACATTAGGCATGCTAGTAGGTTAGGTAAGTGCCTAGTTATAGTAAAAAGTGGAGAGGAGTTCTGGAACTAACACTAAAAAGCCACACGATGAGATCATTGGGCTACGACATCAGCCCTATCACGGTAGTTCTTCGGTGTTGGGGATACAAAAGCCACCAAGAAATGGTGTAGTATAAAACGCCAACATAGCCTCTCACTTTCTCAAAACTTCGCGTGTCTTATTTGAAGTTCCTTTTAGAGCCCATACCCATCTATTATATACACTTGGCGTCTGCTCGCTGCTAATATCCTATCTCCGGCCATAGGTACATTAGACAGACTTTAGGCCCACTAGAGGGCTCCTCACTTACTCAGCTCGGCTCGCAGCACTCGCAAGTTGCCGACTATGCTGACCAAAGAAAGTCGGGGGTTTTTTGCGTACTCATAAGAGCTTCATCCTTGCACAGAGGTCATGCAGTCAGAGAAACGGTGATGACCGAGCATATTTATACATTTGATATATATTATATGCAGCGGTGATGCCGTAGTGGCAGGCACGTCATACCGACTTCTGCAGGAATTGTTGACACGTGGAAGATATTTGCGAATCTGCATTGGGTTGGAAATATACAGCGAATGGGAAATTTCTGGGGATTTCCGGGGCCAGGCCCTGCCTCCTGTGCCCGGTTTTGAACCAAGGTCTGTGGGCGTCGTGGGTTGAGGTGCTAAGCAAGGGTCAATTGAAGGGATTTAGAGAACGCAGGGAGTGGAAAGTGACGGATCAGGATCATAGTCAATTGGAGCAGTAGACTCACTTCGCATAGTGTACTGGGCTGGTGCCTTCTGTCAATGTACTATGCCCTCAATCTGTTCTTGGTTCTGCGGTATCAGAAGGATGTGTCAAAGAAACACTCGAGACGTTTCGTCCAGTCTAGTACATACATCAATAGGAGTATCATATCCTATGTTTTGAAACAAGCATAATGTTCATAGACAAACAATGATTCATGCTCCATATAAAAACCTCATGGCTTCGTTGTCTTGGCGAAGTAATTCTTTGAAAGGTAAAAAAGTTGCAGTGAAAGAAATATCGAAAAGAAAAATGGCTCACGCAACCACCCCTCGCCAAACAATTCAAGACTACGGTCTACTTCGCTTTGACTTACACGTGGAGCGAGAAAACCTGGAATTCATTGAGCCGTATTGCAATCCCGCCGATGTCGACCCCGCCTGGGCCGGTTTCAGCATTGAAAACGAACGGAATACTATCAGTAACACGTGCGCTATATCGACCTCATTGAATACTTACATCACCATGGCGGTTTTCCTAACCCTTAGTGAAAAGATAGGTGCTGATAGGCTAACGCCAATGCGACTTCGAGAGATGATTGTTGACACCTACCTCGCGGCGGGCGGGGATCTAAAGACCCTGCGGTTCATAGGAACGAAGAATATCGTCAACTCAGTTACGCGTAACCAGATTTCATACCACTTTAGGCGAGCCGGGATGGACTTCACTCGGCCGGGTTCAGTAGAGTACGAAGCAGCCACCTCGTCTATATTTGGAAACCCTTTCACACGATGTATTCATAGCTTGTTGCGGCACCATCAAATAGAAACAGGCCATGCTAAGATTAAAAGGTTCATCTGCCTCTCAAAAGGTTTGAAGCCAGGTGAATGGGTAGACGAGCAACAGCCGGAGCTCGATCTCGTCATAGAAATCTTCCGGCCGGGTGATGATGGATACCCAGAAGGCCTAGACTCTTGAGAACTATGAAACAAAGCATTTAGGTAAGTGTGAGCAAGGTAAGTAGATAGCATATCGATACGATTAGAGGCTCGTAGAACAGTGTCTATGAGACAACTAACGCTACTTTAGCAAGAATGGTAACATGCTCATTTCTCCTCCTAATAATAGAACTCGTGCAACTTCTGTGTAATATTGTCAAATCAAAAACTAAAAAACCGAAGTCCTTTCGCAACCCCATGAATTATGTCTGAAACTTATTCATCCCTCCCTGTTTGCATTGTCCATCTTATTCGCCGCCTCAAGATAACAACAGGGAATCGTACGCTAGATACCCTCACCGAACCTCAATCAATGAGGACTGTCCCGACGGGCCGAACGAAATTCCTACCCGAGGCGCAGCCATTTCGGCAAGCCCTATACTAATGAACAGTGTACCGAAGGGATAGAAACTTCCCATATATACAATCATTGCTATTGAAAGCACTGACTGAACCCTTGGGGGCCATTTTTGTGTTTCACGTCTTGAGTTTCGCCAGGCCTAGAATGGATGGTTGGGTTGCATTTCCCTTTCCAGATTAGGAGAGAGAGACGATTATGAGCCGCCTTTAGCTCAGAATCGCACTGCCACGTGTGCAGACGTGTGCAGGGAACGGCTGCCAAGACCCCTGTATAGGCTACAGAGGAGGCGTGACGCGATTCTCACACCGACGTTACGCGGAGCGTTGTATACTACTTAGTTATCAGAGTTTGAGTAACGTTTACCCTGGCTAGCAAGATGGAATTTAGGTGCTGTGGCTCCTGTGAGACTGATAGTACCTTTCACCACTAAACTCGGTAGATGAAACGGGAATATGGGCGGATATCATGGCTCTCTATCTACCAGTCAGCAAATTTCTATTCTAATCCCTAATACTACGTACGTAAGGAGCCAGCCGCCTGGTCATCATAAATATCCAGATTGTGGCCGGGCCGGATTCATACTGTACTGAGCCACACGGGAACAATCCATAGTAGTTATACGGTAGTATTAGTGCACAATAAAGGGTGGATTAGGTTCTCCTACGACTGTTTCGGCTGGGACGTGCGTATAGGCGGAAAGGAGTGAGACAGATGAATGAGCGGTAAGCAGCCTTGGCCAGCCATGCAGGAGAGATCAGATACTGCTCCCACAGCTTGTTCACACAGCTTTCGCCTCATGTTACCCATTTCGGTTCTGTCTAACTGACTCCTTCTCCCGGTTTGTGTAACTTGCTAGAATGACCTCTGGGGAAGCACTCAATGAACCATGTTGCACCACTGAGAGACAATGTCACACTGAATTGCTATTGTGTAGCAAGGATGTAGCGAGGTTGACCTTGTTTGTGCTGGCAAGTCATGAAAGATCAAGCATCTTCGAATCATAGCGAGACTAGTATTTGATGGATCGACGTTAAGACAAGCATCGGGACGGACGTATAGCAACCCCATTGGTTTGAAAAGTTGTGTGAGCATGTACAGTATGCAAGGGCAAAGGCTACGTGCATACGATCAAAGTCACAAGGTGTCCTCAGAGACAATGTTGCAGTCAATGGAAATACAGGGTAGACACAATGACCGGTCAACAAGGCTACATTAGCTGTCTTCTGTGGTCATGTAATTGATCATCGGGCATAAAATTAGGAGATAAGGTTGATGTATTGGCGGGAGAGCGGATATCGAGGCGAGGCATAGTTAACCCGGTCAGGCCGGGTCCATAATCATTGGCTGGGAAACTGTTTGCTTCGGGTCCGGTTGAAAATCGTTTGTGTTGGTCTGAAGTGCATTTGACGGTTCGAAACACCGACCAGCGTACAACGGTTGGACATGATATCAGTTTATTCACCATAATGACTGAAGTAGGCATAGTGTGAATCATCGGTTCGACGTTATTGGTGAAGCAGAGCTTTCTGGTTCGTAGAGCACATGCGTAGTAAAGTTGATTCACAATAGTGTTTTGAGATTCGAGTAAAATATGAGAATCGTCAGCCTGACTGGTTTCTAAATATTGTTGCTAAGCTTACCTACTGATGGGGCCATCTGAGCTGAGTCACAATGCAGAGACCGGGCACAGTTCCCTATTCATTGCCTTTCTGTATGGGAATCGGTCTTGGGCATATACCTAAGATAAGTCTTGAGACAAACTTGTCAGTCTATATAATAGACAGTATCGTCCACCGATTCAGTCCCTCTCCCATGATGCAAACACTGCGTTTCCTCTTTTAGAAATCGTGGATTTCCAAGCCTATCAAACATTACTTACATACAAGCCCTTTACTTATCACTTCAGAATCTCAACGGACAGCCAAGATGGTTCTCACTTTTGGAAGAGACATCTCGCCTTTGGGCCAACCTCTTAGACAGCCATCAAGCCAGTCCCCCATATTCTGGTAATAGGAGGAGGCGTCACTGGCCTTGTATCGTAAGTTCAAAATTCCAGCCCAAGTCATCCCAGAACTTCTCTTGCGTGCACTATCACTGGCAGTGTTGCATGATGACTTATAGACGAGGGACTCCAAACAAGTGTATACTGATTGTGTGTCTTCGGCAGAGCATGGGTTCTATTGGATCGTGGCTACCACGTCACAATACTGAGCAAATCGTGGGTCAGTGATGAACAACGCTTAACCTCACAAATAGCGGGAGCGCTTTGGGAGTTCCCACCGGCCGTGTGTGGCCAGCACACAGATGCCATCTCTCTGGCACATTCAAAGAAGTGGTGTATGACGGCTTACCACATCTGGGACGCAATTGCTTCTATCCCGGCTCTGAGCCGGGAATCAGGCGTGCGTATGATGCCGTCTGATTTCTTCTTCCACGAGGACGTCGACAAAGATGCTAAGCAACGTTCGAAGATGGTCGAGATTATGGCAAGCGGCGTCAGAGGATTTTACAGGGGATCTGACATCATCGACGATAGGGGAATCGACCCATCATACGGGGCTGTTGACTCCTATGAACTGATGGCCCCGGTCATCGATACTGACAAGGCCATGCACTGGTTGACCTCGCTTGTCAAGAGCAAGGGAGCGAGCTTTGTAACTGAAGCTATCGAAGACGATCTTATCAAGATCGAAGACTCGTTGCGAGCTAGGTTCAACGCGGACGTTATCGTCAATTGTGCTGGACTCGAAAGCTATACGCTAGCAGGTGACGAGACGGTCTACCCTATCAGGGGGGGTCTCATCCGAGTCATCAATGACGGGACGGCATTTCCTAAATTGAATGCCGCCTTGACGATTACGGCAGACGCGGCCCACTCGTCCAACGAGATCGTGTTCCTGGTGCCTCGCAACGACAACATCCTACTGATAGGCGGGATCACCGAGCCGCATGAATGGGACCTGAATCTGACGTTAGAGAGCCCGATCATTCGCAGAATGCGGGAGCGATGTGACAAGTTCTTGCCTGGATTAAAGGATGCTCGCCTCGACCCTGATTACCCACTGGCCCAGGGCTACGGCCGTTCAGAGGATCCAATGTCAGGGTAGAGCGGGAGCTTCGCAGATCGGGGAGCAGAGTTGTTCATTCATACGGCCATGGAGGCGCCGGCTGGAGTCTGTCTTTCGGATGTGCTCAAGACGTGGCAGCGTTGGTCCACGAGACGCTGGCAGGCATTCCGCGAGACCAATGGGAGCGAGGCCGAGTGGGCGGGGAAGGATGGAGATTACGGCATCCTTATAATACAACTCGAAGCAGAGGCCGAGGAGATGTACAACACATATATAGACGGACTAGACTGGCCACGGCGTTTGGGGGGGGGGGGGGGGGGGTCGATATATATTTGATTTGTTGTTGTACTACTTGCTAGATTAGATTAGATAATGATTGAATAGAGTATGGTATGTCGATTAGACAAGTTTTGGTTGCGCGCCTGAACGCGGCGTAAAACGTAAAATCTGTCTGCCGGGGCCCCACACACTACTTAACACACTTTAAATACCTAACCCTGTCACGTGCGTGGATGTTCCAGCATAGGTAGGTCGGTAAATTAGAAGTAGGTAGCAGTGTGGCTGGCCGAGAACCTAAATAGAGATGCACTAAGTACTTTCGCGGTGATTGGGAATAGAGATCTGACCACCCACTTCAAAGTCATCTTCCGACGGCATATAAACGCGGAATCGAAGCAAGGCAATGCAGAATAGCATGGGAAAGGGTCGCACTCCAGGCCCAACTGATGGCGGGCGATGATAAGGGTCGAATGAATGAATGGTACATCAGTGGAACTAGGCTTAATGACGTAATGTTGTGAGAGATCCTACGTACAGCATGTTCACATCTGGGCAGTTACCTTATTATAAACACGAATACTGCTCCAATGGCAAAATCCTAGTATATAGGCCAGTAACTAATGTCCACTGCGCACGTAAATAGATAGGATACAAAACGCTGAATGGGTCCCTAGCATCACTCACAACTGGCGTCATATTCTCAAAACTTGGCCGACTAGCGTCGATTTATATCGATTGGCTCTTGTCCTATTTCTATCAGTATTAGAATACTTATCTTCTAGGTGCTTTATATGTTCCTCTCTTTATAGGTATGCTATCTCTAAGTACTAAAAATATTCACAAGTGTACTGCAGTAAGGGGTAGTTAGGTCACTTTGCTCTAATAATGCTCTGGGACACTCAACACTTAGCACTCCACAATAGCATGATGTTTGTTAATATGTAAGTCGAAACTTTGTACAGTAGCCCATGCTCGATACACACATTCTACTTCGGTACCTTCCTGGGTAGTAGCGCAGATGTAATTAACCTACCTAGGTACTTAAGCGCGAGGTAACTTATAGTACTAGTGAATGTGGCACAAAGTAGAGGTATCGCGCTAATAATGGGGACTAGCGGCGCAAGATACAGTGCTGAGCACGCTATAATCGGCCGCACGGACCATAAACGAGCAGGGTACTAGAGCCGAGAGAGTCTACGCGTACCTACACTTAAAACCTACGTACTGTGTCGTAAACCATTTTCCGACGCGGCCGGTGAGTTTACGGGTAGGCAGGCTGGGAGTAAGGTCCGAGGCTGGTCCAACACGCTAATCACTCAAGCAACGAGCACTTAAGTACACGAAGTCTAATCTTATTAACTTCTTCGGCTTCCTGTGCCTGTAGCTCCCCCTTTGGATGAACCTACACCTCGTCCCCAGCTGGCCCAGATCCCTGCACACACTTCCCCTTTACCAACAACAATAAACACGATATATGAACATCCAGTCAACATGCATGTCCCATGATGGATTTGCTGTGACCACAACGCAGCCGATTAGACAACTCACTTGTTTATTCAACCTCACTCAACACTATAAATCACCTCTTCATTACCAACCCGACCGACCCACATTGTGTGCTCTTCATACTCGCATCTCCGGACCTCGCCTTCTCCTGTGTTCTTCTTCATCCTCTACTTTGGAGCCCATTGCCCCGAGGCTTCCGACCCTTGATAACCAACTGTCGCAGGCGGACTCTCAAGGAACTACTTAGATCTCACTCAAAACTCGCCGGATCGAGTCAATCACACACAATCGCTCTTACAAGTTCAAAAGATGGGCAATCCTAAACCTGCCTCTGACCAGCCCTATGTGGCTGGTCCGAAGTCCGTCAAGTCCGAGCGTGAGGACCAAAATACCCTACAATCGCTCGAGGTAACTTCTCGCCGACCCTCGGTGCCAAAGATTGTATTACGCGAATCACAGAACTGCACCCAGCGCGTGATGCCCGGTCGTCCAGTGGTCGTGCCTCTTACACCACCTGTGAATTTTTCCACCGTCGCCGAGGGTCTATATCGAAGTGGTTACCCTCAAGCACAGGATTACCCCTTCATCCAAAATTTGAAGCTGAAGACCATTGTGACATTGGTCAAGAAAGAGTTTCCAGACGGTTATCAAGAATTCATCGAAGTTAACCAAATTACCCATAAGGTATTCGACAGTAAGTAATTCCTGGCGTTGTTGTCTTCTCATTTTGTTTACTTTTAAAGTTCACCGATGGGTCAGGGCCACGCCTCACGGGCTCCCCACGGTTGTGAACCAATCCTACATCGCACATGAAACCCGATAACTAACTGAGACTGCTATAGTGTCTGGGACAAAAAAGGAGGAGATCCCGATTGAAATGATGCGCTCTATACATGCCGTGGTCTCCCGACCTGAGAATTATCCACTGCTGATTCACTGCAACCACGGCAAGCATCGAACTGGATGTGTCGTTGGCGTACTTCGCAAGGCCCACCAGTGGAACCTAACACGCATTATCGAGGAATATGCCTCTTTCGCAGAACCCAAAGTACGGCAAACAGACATCCAGTATCTCACCGACTTCAAGCTCGCTAGCCTCCCGTGCCAGCCACAGCATGTGCGTCTGCTCAGTCCCATCAATCGGTTCTACCGGTTCGTCATCGCAGTGGTCATCCTGCTTTTCACCATGTCCACGTTGGGCAAGTTTAGGGTACCAGAATCCCGCCCCAAGTCATCTTAGTCCAGGAACATTCCACTTCGTTACAATGGATAATCGCATCTCGACATTACCATTTGGAGGGGACAGGAAATCAACGCTTGTGTTCGCATTTTTGATCAACAAAAAGAAGGATAAAACTGGTCATATACTAGACTTGGTGCCTGGTTGCATAATGAGGCGAAATTTGGAACGGGTAGTTCCCAGGAGACACAACCTGCAAATAGACGGCGGTGATAGACGGCACCGGATGCATTTTTTTCTTTTGTTGGGAATGGTTTAGAGGAAAGGAGGACCTTTTGACTTTGCCTCTGGCGGCGTACGGTTATGGTACAGAGACCATCAAGTGCTGAAGAGTCTCTTGGCGTTTAGGAGGCACAAATCGGCGGCACTTACACTAATTGCCACCTACCTATCCTGTCATGGTAGAAAACGGTGCATTGCGGCCGTATGCACCCCTAGGACACGATAGGGTCGTTTGAATTTAATCTTGCGTTGAAACAACCATAATCTAAAACCAACTGTGTTTGTGTGCATCACCCCGATCATATCATTGAGGTAGCCCAAATGCCCGTCCCAAATGCAGTCCAACACTCGTGTTATGCACTATCGTATGCGAGGAGCCGCAGCTTTAGTAGTAATCTTACACGTGATCCGAAGCCTCTCACCATCGTCCATTATAGGGGCCCAAGTTCGATTGTTTTATTTTGTACATTTAGCGTAACATCCCACATCCTTATTCCCAGGCCTAGGCCCACCGAGGATTGTCCGTTCGGTACTGCTTTTCCTCCTCGCGATTGCCCGTGGCATACACCCAGCCGGCAGCCACCATATTCACAACACCGAGCCCAATCGCAGAGCCTCGCACCACGCCCCTCACGGTGAAGAACTTGCTTCGGAAACCGCCGACGGGCCTGCGCCGCAGCGCCAGCAACGCATACGTCCCGCTCGCCGCCATGGTAATGCCCGCGCTGTCGATCTTGAGGCCTTGCAGGTTCGCATAGCTGGAGAATAAGAGCAGCGGCACGAATAACAAGGGTAAGGGCTGTGCGGGACGGAGGTGCAGGGGCGCCACCAGCGTGGCGAGCCCGGCCGGTGCCAGGGAGGAGTCTTGTTGGGCATGTTAGTGGGAACTCGAAGAACAGTATTTAACTTCACTTACTACCCCAGGCTTCTAATCGTGCTTTCACGGACTTTGGCGGTTCTGGTGTTGCCATTGCGAATGTTGTAAGTGAACGAGCTTGTGAGTGGGTGAATGAATGCGCAGTGCTTTGCGCTGCATGTAGCTATTGGCAAAACCGTGGTGTTGATGATAATGTTTGAGCAGACAATTGGCACCCAATTTAATACTTTTAGTCTATCTTTGCAATGGAGCATTAACTGCCGCACAAGGTCCCAACTACACAAAGCAGAAATTTGTCGCGTGAATGAGTTCCTCCCACTGCAAGATAGCAAGATAATGCAAGAGATCGTCCAGGGAATGATTCCAATCGTCATTGCTACCTAGTGGGGCTTAAGCCAGATCCTTGTCTAGGTACTTACACAGTGAGGTAATAGTGCGGAGAGGACCTGGCTGGACGAGCCACAGGTAAGAAAACCAAGCCACAACGTCGCAAAAGCCACGTTTTTAGAGAAACAATAGCCTGGAATTATGTACAACGGGATTGTGGATTGTGGTGGCAGACTCGAACGAAGCAAAATAAACCATCACCATCACTCCACATCATCGCCAGCCTCGTCGCTCAACTTCTCTTCCTGCTTTCAAGATTACCAGAGCCTTGTACAAATCCGAAACCCAAATCCATAACTCTCTTAGTCGTAGCCCTGCTCAATTCTCCAAACGTCTAGCCAAGCCCAGATACATCATCTTGTACACACCCGGGTTCCCGCATTTAGTCATCGTCTGTCGCTACCTATTGATGTACACCTCGAATCCACAATAACACGTAACTCGATTCCATCGACCGCTTTCAATTCCTTTCTACTTACCGGTTCGAAGTACCCTCGAAAGACAACCTATCTATATCCCAGCCGCGCGCCGCCCCCGTCCAGAGAGAAAGACCCGAGCGAGAGCGATCGACCCCATCGCACCAATGTCGGCCAAAGCCTCCGGCAACGACGCCGGCGCCGGGGCGCGTGCGCGAGAGCACAACCAGGGAACCAGGAGCGCAAGTGCACGCCGGAGCAGCGGGCGGCGGTGCTGCGGATCCGGAAGTGCAAGGCGACGGCCTTCTACGAGATCCTGGACATGGAGGCGGTGCGGTCGACGTGCACCGACCTCGACATCAAGAAGGCGTACCGCAAGCAGTCGCTGCTGACGCACCCGGACAAGAACGGCCACGAGCATGCCGACGAGGCCTTCAAGATGGTCTCCAAGGCCTTCTCCGTCCTCGGCGACAAGGAGAAGCGCGACCGCGCCGCTCGGCACCGACCCCGAGTCCCGCTTCGAGAGCGCCCGCGCCCAGGCCCAGAACCCCTTCGGTAACCGCGGAGGGCCGCCTGGGTTCGGTGGTAGGGGCGGCGGCGGCATGTTCGACGACGAGATCAGCCCCGAGGAGATGTTTGCGAGGTTCTTTGGGGGCGGTTTTGGCGGTGAGTCGACGTGTCTAGCTACTGCCTAGCACTTCTTACGTGGGGAACTAACGCATGGGCGTATGTAGGCTTTGATACGGGTCCACAATTCGTCTTTAACATGGGCGCAAATAGGGGGTTCCGAGTACATCAGTTCGGGGTGGCGTGCCGAGAAGGAGACCGCGCGCCGACGGGCAGCCCGGGCAGCCACAACAGCCACGGACGAGCTGGGATGTCCTGGTCAGCCTCTTGCCGATCCTGTTCCTGTTCGTCTTCCCTCTCCTCTCGTCCCTGCTATCCGGCTTCGGGGAATCGCAACCGGCCGTGCCGAACATGGTCTTCGATAGCCCCACCCCGCCGCAGACATATCACCGCAAGACACCGAAGCTGCGGGTGGACTACTACGTAGACCCGAACGACGTCGTCGACTGGCAAGATCACCGGCTGCGGCAGCTGGACAAGGAGGCCGAGGTCGGGTTCATCCGCGTGCTGCGCCGCCGCTGCGATAACGAGATACGCACGAAGCAGGACCTCATCGATAAGGCGCAGGGTTGGTTCTTCCCGGATCCGGACAAGATGAAGATCGCGAGGGATTTCGATATGGGGTCGTGCAGGCGGTTGGAATCCTTTGGTGTGTCGCGGTAGTTTGGGACATGCCTTTCTTTGTTTTTTTTTTTTTAATAGAAAGGCATCTTGATTTGAACGGCTGAGGTTTTTGTCCGTTAGAAACGAGATGACGACGAGCAACATGAACATGTGTAGAGAGGAGAGAAAGAGAAGGCGAGTGACCGAGGCGGACAAACAGCCACATGAGTGTTCGGCGTTCCGGGAGTCTTTTTTTCAAACAAGGGAAGAAAGGGATGGCTTGGTGGTGGGATGGTTGCAATAGCGGGCTTTTCAATGTGAAAATATCCCTTAGAACAAAGAGGGGGAGAGAGAGAGAGCAAGCAAGGAAGCAACTATTGATTGTCATCATCTTTTGCTCTACACACCGCGTCCGTCTACCTCTTTTTCTCCAGCGGATTTTGCTTGGTTCTAATATATAGAAATCAGTCAGTCAGTCGTCCTTCGCGATACGATGTTCTGATATTATGCATCCCAGTATTGCTGTGTAAACTTTATACGGACATGATGTTGGAACGATGCAACGCTACGAATTGCAACTATATAAGTAGTGTAGATAGATAGATACCAAATCAAGGTATTTAAATATCAAGTCGGTCTCGATCCATGCTTTTTTCTTGTTGAAAAGGTTATGTTGGCACTGGTATAGAATTGACACGAACAGCCCAGCAGTTGACATGTACATGTATATATGCACCTTGACCGTTTTGCATGTCGACTTTTCGGCCTGTGTAATTTTGTCTTATAGGGGGTAGTACGCACACCCAATTGGGTTTGGAATCAAGGCTCAACTTGAATTTGCATTCATACGTCATTGAGAGTAAATTAAATGCCATCCATAGTCGGCGATTAAACGATGTTCTAAATAGATCAAGATCTTAGGTGTATGTCACCTTTTATACCAGGAAGACCTCCAAACAAATCATCATGACACCCAAGACAAAGTTTAAGCATTAGTTACGCTAATTTATTTATTTCTATATTTGTTAGCAAATCCGGCGCTTAATAGCACAGAGTGACACGCACTGCCTGGGGCCTCTTATATACCATAACGCGTACAGAACGATGTTGTGAGACAGATCATTCATGTATGTATTCTCGTCATAGTACCCTTAGTCAACTCGACTCTACCGTCTTCCTCGCCGAGGATCGAGAGCTTCGTTCCGCCTGTAGTCCCGAATCTCCTTAGTACCGAGACTGCCAAGGCCGCCCTCGCTACGGCGCTCCCACCCGCCCAGCCTCACGACGAGGCAGGTCGCGTTATCGCCGTCGTTGCTAACCTCGGTGGCGAACGCCACAACATCCTTCGAACCCTGTTCAGGTGTCTTAGCCTCTTTCACGACGTCGACGATCTCTTGATCGCTCAGTGAGCCCGAGATGCCGTCCGACATGAGGACGAGGAAACTGTACTGCGCTGGCCCTAGTTCTGTGCGTGTGATCTCCGGCTCCGCGGACACGCCCAGACGTTTCGACGCCATGTCGCCAAAGGCACGGGAGTTAGCAAGCCCCTGAATGCGTTCCTCACCGAACGAATCTGTCACGAACGAGGCTGCAAAACGTCGGAGACGGTGAGACTCGCCCGGCGAACTAGGGTGATGGTCCCAAGTGAGAGGCTTCGCGAGGCCAGTAGCTGTCTCGCACAACAAAACTCGCGTGTCGCCTACATGTCCTACAAGCAGGGTAGACGATGCGGCGGGGTGCCAGAAAGGCGCTGGAGTAGGTGTCGATATTAATGCCACGGATGCAGTCGAGCCACCTTTGAATCGGATGCGCCCGCCAATACGATGTCCCGAAGGTGGGAGATGATACGGCTTTCCAAGAATCTCGTCGGTATTCACGGCTGCATCAGTGACATAAGGATCGTCAGAATCTGGCTTTCGAGCTTGAGCGGAAACGAAATCTAAATCCGCACGAAGGAACGCGTATGTGAGAACAGATTCGATACTGCTAGGCACATCGAATGTAACATCTCCATTTCGGGACATGTTGAAATGTGGTGGCTTAAAGCGGCGGAAGTATCCGCCTATGGTGTTCTTGTACTCCTGCACAAGGTCCTTCTGCAACCGCAATGCTCGGCTTGGGAGAGCTTGGCGCGCAGTTGGAGTCCCTTCAACAGAGCGCGGGTGCTCGACTTCACTGATCGCACCATGCTTGTCTATTTGAGGGATATCAGCTTCAGCCTTCGTTTCCTCTGACCCTTTTACGTCTAGATCGTCTAGTTTTTGTCGATCGCCCGCCCGTGACGTCTGTTAGTACGGGGAGGTGATGCGTTCTCTTCCGAGCTGGGAGTAGGCTTAGCAGCTTTTTTTCTACGTAAGCTACTTTGCAGGCCGAACTCAGCAGCAGCCTCTTCGATGTAGCCATGAAGTTCGTCCCGCAAAACTCCGCTGCACTGTGTGCCACCCATGGCCATCGAAAACCCAAAATAGAAAATCTGCGGGTCGCCGTATGGACTATCCGCCGAGGTGCCTTCTCCGCTCTTCTTCATCGCACTGCGAACCAGACTGATGGGAGCGCGTTTGGCAAAAGCCGGCATGTCGATAGTACCGCTTGGTTCGTATCTTCATTGTACGGACGCGAGCCCCGAGAGTCCGCAGCACCAAAGTGATGTTTAGCGCTCCGAAGAGGAATGCGAACAACGGTAAGATCGCGAGTTGAGGCATATGCGGCGGAGTTACTGGAGCGGCTCCCGTCCCCGCGCTGTGAGGTGCTGCCGCCGACCTGGGCAGATTGTGATGAGGACCAGGTGGAGCACGCGAGTCCGGGTGTAGCGAGGACGAAGGCAGGTGTGTCACGAAGTACGTGTGAAATCCACGCCGCGTGGTTTGCGGCGAAGATTGGGAGGATTGGGATTTGGTCCGGGATGGTGTCGTGCTAGTTCCGTCCCGGTCCCGGTCCCGGTCATGATCTTTATCTTTCAATCTACGTCGTGCACGTGGTTGGTGATGGAAGCTACGAATCGAGGGTTGCCAGCCACGTCCTGCAATAATGATGGCTGTCGCGTGGGATTGTGCTTCGGCTCGGGTTTGGGCCTCGCAGAAGGAAGCAATGAAGCCTGATCGCAGAGAAACACACCTTGTTAGCAGCAGCTCATTTATAAGAGAGATAGAAGTACGAAAAGAATCGTTCATAAACGAACCATAAGTGTCTCTGAGAGACCACCTCTTGGGCGCAGCACGGCATAAGTTCATTATCCTACACTGCCTCTTCACAGATCCTTCACACCTAACCAGCCCTGAATTGAGCTCAAACCTATCGAAACGGCGTGACAATCGAGCGACGGATACCGTCCATGGGCATTAGGCACATATGCTTCCGACGTGCGAATAGAGGCAGAGCGGCGATGATGGCGAGGGTTTGGCACGACGTCGTCGTGTTTACAATAGGTAGAGATAGGTAGTACGGACAATATTGCCCGGTTGAGCTAATGTAGGACAGTAGAGAAGTTGAGGGTGGTAATGACGCAAGACAAGTCCTACCTGGGCTTGCCCACTGGAACTAGGTACCTACCTCTAGTTGTACAGTGCACACTGATCGCGGGCGCGCGCACTTACACAGCCGGCGCTCCGTACCACGATCTGCGATCGCTAATCGCTCGGCGGGTCGAAGTCGCGATCCGGTCCAACTGGCTGGTAAACTCTGATAAACACTTGTTTGGTTTGATGGAAGAAAAACTTGGAATAGCGGAATTGCCACGTTGAGATAGTTTGTGACAGTAGCTTGCTCTCTAGAGTTGGTGTTAAAAATAACCCGCAATCCGGAAACCCAAAAGACCCTCAATCCTCTCCGGGAAGCTTTGCGCGCGGTTTGGAAGTTGGGATGGGGCCCATTCCTTGTCTCCGGTCGATTCCCCAAATACTCAGCTTGCCTAAAAGAGAATCAATATGCACTCTACGAGTTTGACCAAAGGAAGGAAGAAAGCCTCCGGTTCTACCCGTGCCTCCCTCTTTCGCGTTGGATAAGATCCTCGCGAATTAGCTGATAAATTGTCATACCAAGCAAAGTACATTTTCTCCTCGTGTTTTACAGACTTACAGTAGATACCTCCCTATATTGATAGTATTTCTAAAGTAGCACATTAGCGAGAAGTGCCGAGCTCCACGCTATTGTTCACCTTGAGTTCCGATAGCATAGTCGAGGCCCGATAACGGACCCTCAGAATCCCATTACAGTGTCCCATGCCAGGCACAATCACTCTGTCATACAGCAAGCGACGATGATTCGACGCCGTCCTTTGCAAAATTTGTATCAGTTTACACTCAGAATAAGGTAATCAATAGCCATAGCACATAGCCTAGTATAGCGTGATGTTTCGAATGCGTGTCGTTGAAGCCCGCTCGGCACATCGCTTGACATGTGGTCTTTGTGTTATATTTGAGATATCCCCAGACGAGAGGAGCAGGCGAGAAGTTTCAAGCATATCGCTCTCAAATCTGAAGATCACGGGAAACACGCGGAATTCTTCACTCTCCGAAAGGCTACACGTCGGCAACATGCAGCAGTGAGACATCCTCCTCTGAGTAGCTGTAGCTATTCTGGCGTGCTACGAAAACCTCGCACGGAAGAAATATCTCTACGAGAAAGGAGAAGATTATAGTAAGACTGTGATTGAAACGGCTTTTGATAATTTAACCCGATAGTATGTATAGGCTGGGCATCACAATCATATGCCTAGCTAATATCACAAGTATACTAAGAAACCATGGTTTCAGGAACGTAAGTTGTTGCGAGCGGCCCGTAACGACCGAAGACATTGTACTCGATTCTCCAACACAACTAACACCTCATTTCGTCCCTAGACAATCACTCAATCTCCTCAATTCTCGGCCTCGCGCGTCTTTCATCACCCGCATTCAACGACGGCAGGCTTGGCCTGGTCATGTCTAGCCCCGCCACCTCAAGGCGGATGGCGTGTGTCTTGGGCTTGTTGATGCGGTATAAGCTGCACAAGGCGAAGACTCTCAAGACTCTCGAGTGCATCCTGTGCGTGTTGACGGACGAGACCATCTTCATCCGTCTGCTCGACGTATCCTAGGACGCGCACCACATCCTCTTCTTGGGTCGTGAACCCGTGCCAAAGCTCAGCCCAGCTCCCTTCTACTACCTGGACCTGAGCCAAAGCGAGGTGGCTCCCGCGTTCTCGTGCTTTCCCAAGAGCATACACGAATGTCAATATCAACGTAACCGCTGCACGCCGCAAGATGCCTGCTTCTAGTACGCCAGCCTCAAGCATGAGTACGTCCAGACTCAGTGCCAAGGCAGCGTCTATGAGGGATAAAGTGAAGAACGAATGTTCGTTTCGAGACTAGACGCGAAAAGTGAGAGTGCAGAAGCTCGGATTCGCATGTCCTCGCTACCCCGCTTACTCTCCCAACCAGATACGATGCGCGCGAGAAGCGCATTGCGGGTTCGTTCTTCAGGTGTCTGCTCTTCAGATCCATACCCAATTCATCATAATCGTCCTCATTATTGGGATAGAATGGCGTGTGTGAGAGACTTGCAAGTTTAGCCTTCGCTTCTAGTTTTCGCGCAGTGATCCGCTCAGCACGGGCTTGTTGTTCTTCAGTCTTGGGCCGCTGGCGCGACGCCCTGCAAGTGCGAGAAGTGCCTCACCGACCGATGCGGCAATCTCACTGCGAAGACCTCACCAAGTCTGCTTGAGCTGCAGTAATGCCTCACCAAATCGCAGGCGTGTATCTGTGCTTTGCCGTTCCGACGCATCCACTACTGATCTAAAACTCTCGGATAGTGGAGCGGGGATGCCTCTCTGATAATTGTACAAATCCTTTATGACACGTAGGCTGATGTATTCATCATCATCACTTAGCAACGATGATAGTAGCAAGCGTGGCCGGGATATCGAGAAATCGCGCTGTTGGATTTGATAAGAGTACCAGCAAGTTCAAACCTCGGAGCGAACGGGAGGGCGAATCAGCTTGGGTGATATATGACAGCGCTAGATTATATGTCTTGCGATCTTCTATCTGTCGATCTGTCGGCGCAACCAGTCGGTCTGTAGGGTCTTCTAATTCATCCCGGTATTCAGAAGCTGCGATAGATTATATGCAGTTTGCGAGGAATCAGCATCCCGAGCCAGACTAATCTTCGAAGCGAATCTTCAATAGACTTCAGTGTATTTTCGGCGCATCTTTTCGCTGAAACTCGGCACGGTGACGACCAGGTTGAGCAAACTCAGAGCCACAGATAGCATCGTCGTTGCATACTTAGTACCAGATTCGCCAAGCACCTTGCCAACAAGCTCAAGTAACTGCTTCGAATTGGATATCATTTTTCTGGGACTTTTTCCATCATTTCTGGAGCATTTGGCCCGGATTAGCTTGGTATTGGGTCACTGTCATTACACCATCTACCAGTGTATAACTTGTGCATCTTCTTTCGAGCCGAGTGAGAGCTCGAAAAGTTTCAAGAAAAGTGTAGATAACTCTGAATCGGATGCTGTCCGATTTATAAGCCCAATTAGAGCTGGTGTTTTCGAATCTATGGCTTCTAGATCAAGGCATCGGCATCGAGTCTTTATCGCCATGTAACTGCCTTATTGTATGCTAGAGTCGCCAGCCTGTTCATAAGACCATTGCGGCGGGGCCGTCATAGAATCCAGAAAATAGGAGATGATCAGTAATTTTGAGGAACGTATCCGCAGATCCAGCAAGCCTTAAGTAGATCTCAACCAGGGCTAGTGCTGGTTGGCAATAACGCTTTTTTACAAGATCAGTTGGGGATGGCCATGATGATAAAGCCCATAGAGGCAGAAATAGTGGGCCAAGTAATCTCTTGGTTAAACCTGGATTAGGATGTGAATTAAGTAAGGAAGACAAGCGCCTCAATGCGATATGGAGAGCATCAGCCTGGACTAAGACCGTGCGTTTCCGAAGGTCGACTACTTCGTCAGGTCCAGCACTGAAAATCAAAGGTTCGGCTGGAATCTCTTGAGAAGATAAGGATGGGTTAATGCAAGCCAACATCGGCTCAGCAAATGCTCTCCATCCGGGAGTTGCTTACCAAAAATTCAATATTAGCGGACAGGGCATGTAGAGGGTCGTATATTTGCCATACCAGGAGCGCCAAATTGCTTCCTGCCTAAAACACCAAAACCTATGACATACGCAGCGACTTTGGCAAGATCAGGACCATCGTTGCCATCTAGGAGCGCAAGGAGCTGAGGTGCGATGCCAGGAAACCATGCTTCAGGTTTTACAGAAGGAGGAGGGACGGACAAAAGAGATGCCATTTTCAGAGCCTCCATCGTAATATTGGCGCCTTTTTTTTGAGGGGCAGTGGCCTGATATACTTACAGTGCTTGACGGATGAACGGAAAAGACGAACTCCAAGGTCGCTCGAACACCATCAGGCCTTTGAGGCAACAGCATAAGGATATCCATGAAGCGAACACGAAGCCAATCCGGTATACGGCCCGGCTTTATCAGAGTGTTCAATGCGGACATCAACACCAAGGTCCCTGTCCTTTGATGAATTCAGAAACCAGGTAAAAACGAAGAGGATGAGATGACTGCATCTACCCACCTCGATATCAGAGCCCCGAAATCTTTCTGACCCTCTGCACGAGACTGCGCATCGGCTGTCGGCTGAAATGCTTTTGTAGCATCTCTTTCGAGAGCAGAGACAAGTGTCTCTTCTTGCTCCCCAGCTCGTTTGGCATCCATCATGAGAGGCAGAGTACTCAGTTCGACTGATTTCTAAGCAAAAGTATTCCTTGTAGAGAAGGTTCAGTTTAAGCCTAAATGCACATCGTCTCTATTCAAGAGTAGAGTAGGATATGACTATTCATAAGCTTAAAGATGCATTGCAAGTGTGCCTGGGCCGGAACAGCGTGGAGGTGTAGAAACGTATATGTAAGAGTGTGAAATTGACGCCATGGGTGCATAGCCTTTTCAGGCGACTGTGCTCTGTATTTCGGTGATGCTACAGCTGACGTCAGGTGTTTTAGCGCAGCCAGAGGCGGCTACTTTTTGGTTAGGTGGTCATAGCAACCAACGCGCGGCACCCTAGTCCCCTACCTATTTACGCGCTCTACCTCGAGCCGTTATTTACACTTACCCTTTTACCTTCTTTCCCATATACCTACAACCCATTTACGTCGATTTCATTGTGTTACTCGAGAAGATCCGGTCACTGATGTCACATCGAGATACGAGTTTCTCTACGGTCTATCTCTCTAGGAGTCCCGCTTAGGTTAAATGTCTTTCGCTAGTCCTCCTTCTGGTAAGAAAGGGGGCTCGCATTCACATATCTCGCACCTCGCCTCCCCACAGTCCTCCGATTCCCGTTTTCCGAAAGGAATGTCTCCGGACCCCTTGGTCGGTTCTGGCTACAGATTGGCCATAGGGAATGGTGTTTCGGAACTTAACCCTAATAGTTCTCGTGGTTTCAGTCTTGCGTTTATAGTCGTCTAGATCCGCCTTCTATACTGCTCGTTGTTCTTGCGACCTCGTTCCTACTGAAAAGTAGGCCGGGTGAGCTGTCATCTGGCGGTGGACGGGCGGTGTTGGACACTCCAGTCGCCCGGTGCGCGTAAGGGCCTGTGCTATGAGTCGATTTGGGAAGAACCCCTGGCCTGGGGTCGCTCGTCAGCACTGTGCCGCTGGAACTCGTACTCCGGTCACTATGGATTGTACTGGCGATGCTTGTCTCGCTTGTCTGTCGGGAGATGGGTTGGAACTAGCTCGCTGCTACCGGCTAAAGATGATGCTGGCTTTTAATGCCGCGTAGCGCTCCCGAGAGTGCATGGGAAGGGCGCAATGTTGGTCACATACAGTCAAAGCACTGGGAATTTCACTACTGTACGCCGTTAATCTTCTTGCCGGAATCATCTTACTCAGGTCAGCGAGGATTACTACGGTTTCAACAGAAATTCCCAAGCTTGGACATCATTTTACACACCTCGTTGCTTGCCCTGGGTACCCAAGCCTCTCTTGTCGCCTCTAGTTGACGCAGCTGTCGGCATAAAAACCCGGCCCCCCCCCCACGAGCGGTCACCAATCCATCCAACCCATCAGCCAAGCTTGCCAGCTTCCAGAACTGCATTTCGGCAACAGCCACTGATGCATCCTTTGTGAGATCTGACCGGGCGCATTAACTTCCTCTTGTGGGCTTGCCCCATGATGAGACGGGGGACGCCAACTCATTGACTATCCTGTGGTGGTTGATGGTTCCTCGCTCTTTCCAAGAGGACTGAGTCGAGACGACAATGCGGATTTTACAGATGTTTTTGGCCGTATGCAAATGCCTTCCCAGCTGCTCATGGAAGCTCGACGGAAGCGAATCAAAAACTAGTCTTTGTTGGCAGTGCGTTCTTCTGAAAGAGATTTATCTGAGCGGATCTAGAGACATACCTCGTGTTGAAACTCGCCGATCTCATACCGACCTTCAAGGACAGTACACATTTGGTTAAAAGTTGGCAATGGTGGTATAACTTGAGCAATCTACGAGGTATAGCGCTCCGCATAGGTTCATTCGCCGGGACCCATCTCGAGTTGGTGTCAAAGCTTAGTGCTTGTCCGGTTTTGATCCAATGTTGGTTTGGCAAAACCGGTAGTGAGCTCTGGTAGGGAATTTTTTGTATTCAAAAACTCAGGACTTTCTTATTAGAGATAGTCCTAGGCTGCTCTTGTCTGACAAGAGCAGCCCCTTTTCAAGGGATAAGTCTTCCTAATATTCCTCTTCTGGCCGGATACTAATACCACATCTAGTGCTTAGCTATTCATATCTCCGGTATCCCTTTCCTACCCATTGCTCGAAACTCATCTCTTTGGCGTTCCTCGGCATCCTTACCATTAATGGGATTTCGGTATCCTCCGAACCGCCAGTAACTGCAGCTTTATGGATTATTTGTACATGAGTGAGCCGTTCAAACCCCATAGCCTGATACAGCGAGTTTCCCGGCCCGGTCGATTCAAGATATACTGGCAAACCAATGTTGTCAGCTATATCGATACCCCACTGCATCAATAAGCGTCCGATTCCTCGTCGTTGGTGGTCGGGATGTACTGCTATCGTGGGAAGGTCTGAACACTCGTCAGTTTTAACTTCTCATACCATCATGGCTCAACTCACAGATATGTCTGTGCTTCCCGAAGAGTTTCTCGTGCATGTCCAAATCGGGACCAGAACTTTGTCAGCCGTCTCCCTATCCTTCCCATTGACTTTTGTATGAGTTAGTGGGTCCCTTTTAAGAACAACCGATAACATTTTGAGGCTTGTACGGGGCTCCCAAACTAGTGAGCTCGCCAAAACAGAAGGGCTTTCGTCGTAACTTTCACAGATAGAAGGGCCGGAAAGTTACTCACGCCACACAGCTCCTTCAGGTTTTGGCCACGCGCTCTCATCCCCTTGTTTCCAGAAGATGTCCAGCAGGCCATCCCGATAATCTTGCCGGTATCCGTGTCAACGCACTTGATAGGATAGCCATTCGTGTCGGCTTCCCATAGATGTGCTGTTCCCTCGGTATGTGCTTTACGATCAACGCCGCCAGGGAAGAGGATTTGCAAGACCGGTTGGTGCTCAAATGCTTTGAAATAGACATCGTATACCGCTTCGATATCGCAGATCTGCGCGGGAAGAACAATTAGAGGCATGATGCTTAGACCTGGACTCAGCTATGATCAATATGAGAAGTGAACCTGGCTCAAGATGTAGGAGAGCTTAAGGATGAGTAGTCGACAACTCGAACAGCTTGGGTCACTGTTTATATAGGCGCGGTGTGTTCGAAGATATGCTTAGCCACATATCCCACTGATGGCAAAAAGGGTAAGTTGTAAGGGGTCCAATGTTCAAGCATTAAACCTACAGCAAATCATAGCTGTAGTTCTAGGTTAGTAGCCCCAGCCAAGCTTTTGTCGTATTCGGCTTCGATTCTTGTCTAACCTGGTCTTTCGGATTCAATACAATTTGGATGTTGTGTTGGCCGCGCCGGCTTTTGGTACGTAAAGCAGATAGCGAATACGACGAGTCTCTCGGATCAGGAATCTTTCACCAAGTGACCATGACCTTGACATATTCTCACAGATACACATATGACTTCCCCAAATTTCGCGAAACCTCCCACTCATAGGCTTCGTGTCTCTGTAAGTAGCGACGCAGTCACAAATAATCGCGTTAGAAGTACAGAAATAGTAACTAGGTATGCTCTGTTCGTGAACGGCTGTGCCTTATAAGCAGAACCTCTATTCATTCTCGCTATACAATTCGATCTTTTACTACACTAACTCGAAAAGGTCTCTTGCAATAACAACAGCATCCGCGTTGAAACATCATCCACCTCATCGGTTTCCGTAACCCTTACCCTACGTTGTTGGAAGTCGATAAAATCCCGCGGCAGGAGCCCGTGCATTGTCTTCACCCGGCTCTCAAAGGATAGTACACTCTGCCATCCTTCAAACTGCAGGAATCTTCGCTCCGACTTGTTTGCGATGTGGAATAGCATGAATGAGTCCTTGCCATAGAACCTACTCTCTTCTTCATACCGCCCTTCGGGAAATGGGATGAGTGACAGAACTCGGCTGAATCTTGGAACTCTCGCGCAAGGCACTTTATGGTCCGCAATCCATTTATCTTCCAATTCCTTTCGAATAACTTTCCACTCATATCCCTCGCTGGTTAGGCTTCGACGGAACTTCTCGTGCCGGAGGTAACCGATCTCTTTGCACCAGTGTGAATACTGCCATCTGGAACGATTCCGTAGAACTTTAGCAAACATCCGCACCTCGGCATCGTCGTCGATATCCAGAAGCATGCTACCATCCCGCGCACGACCTCGCAAGGATTCCCAGATATGCCATATTTCGGACGGCACAAATCGCCAATCGATCTCGAACCCAGCGTGTCTTAGCTTGGGCAACCTGGAGAGCTTCATATCCACTCCGCCAGTGTAATACAACAACGATCGCAGACAGAAGATGACGTTTTCAACACTTTGAGGAAGATACTCTACAGCACTGTTGCCATATATACGGAGAGTATCGCGGTGACTGTCGAACCAGGAAATTGACGACTGATCCTTTCCAGGATCTGTCATAGGGGTTCCGAAAGTACTAATGCCGCCTGTCCGCCGAACTAGACGTCGACTATCGTAACAGGCATGCGCAACAGCAGGCACCGAGTACTGAGGCGTGAAGGAGAGGTGTTCCTGAGCGGTGGCGATATTCCATACATTGAGCACACGAGCTGGGATAGCTAACTCCCAGATTACTATAATTCCTGGAGTCAGTTACGGCCATTCAGAGTGCGGTTATAAGCTTCAAACGATTCTAGACACCGTCTTGGCCCAAGTTGAAAGCTTTGCGCTCTAAAATCTGCCTAGACAAGAAGAAAATGGCTTTGAGTATTGCTTACTGAGCCTTATCTCTGGTGGGAGTTTTGTAAAATACTTGAAGCACACTTCGGTGTCTTTGTATTGACTAACTGGAGCGGCTGGTTCCAGATAAGAGTCACGCAGATGGTGAGGAAGTGTAAACGAGCTGGCTAACACCAGTTTCATATATGATTGATTCATCGTCGATATCGCACTAACAAATAGTGGTGGTGACTGTGCGGAAAGCCAACAATGAGAATCGAAGTGAACAATAGGAACTAGGGGCTCGTAAGTCGATGATATATAAGGCAGGGCTCGAGCTTGCACGTTGAGAACTTTGTCGCATAGTATTGAGCTCGACGAACCAGGAAAATAGATGCTTTATATATAGAGAACTAGAGAGGATATTGTGCAACTACTAAAGCTGGAGTGCATTCACTGTGAGCCTTGACCACGATGTTTGCTCAAGACGTGTGTATGTAGCAGCAAATACGGCTTGCAAACAAGCATTGACCATCTGCAAACTGGAAACAAAACGAACAACGACGTCAATCGATATACATCTAAGATAGTCGTAGATATGCTTCTGAAAATCCAATCCAAGTAGAATAAGGCATGGTCATTCAAAGAACAACCATTTTCTTCGTGTTTGTTGCAAACACACACTCAGTATTTCAAGATTTCGACAAAGAGAAAATTTTTCCAAACTTGTGAGCATCTCAATGCCCACCTCGGAAAAGCTACCTACGTACCAAATCGATTCTGAATTACCTATGTAGGCTACTTACTCTAACTAACCATAAGGCACATAGGTCTTGAAGCATTCGGTGCGGGCAGGCCCCGACCCAGAAGTACCTATACTGTATGTACCTTGCTGGGCGAATATATACGTACCCCTGGATACTGCCGAGCACTTACACCAATGTACAATTGAAGCGCGGGTTGGTTCTGCTATATTTGTCGCTAGTGTTGATAGCTAAGATGCGATGATTTCCATAATGATTTTCCCAAGCCCGAAGCGCTGTGCATCCTGGGTCGGTTCAAGTTGCCCCTGTCTCACATTGCCCTGTCGCTTTGCGCAAGGGTCATTGGGCCTACAGCTTGGACGCCTATAATGCCAAAACACACAGATAATGAATGCATTGCTACAAGACAAAATATTTAACTGGTAATATTGCGCATATTGTATACGATTTTCCTATATTATTCTATTAAATCTGACATCATTCGAGTACGCGCCTTCACGTAGCGTAGTCAATTGTCATGTCTCGACTATGTCTGAGCAGGGAATTTCCACGCTAAGGACTGGGGGAAGCCCACTTGAGGCCAGGATTCTCCGCCACGACGAAACATCAACAGTTTTATCACATCACTCTGGGCCTACGAACCAGGCTTTATAGGGGCCCAGGCAAGCCTGTGTAGCACATACACGATGGACGTTGTGCGAGCCATAAAGAATGAGCGATGTGCGGCGCTTTCTAATTATTTCGCTTTCTCATTCGTTTCCTGATCTTCACAGGTCACTGTTTTAACCAAAAATTTGTTGTTGTTTTCTTGCTTTTTTCTTCTTCTTTTTACCTTCTACTTATTGGCAGCTGGCACTGCTTATTCATAGCACTATGGACTCGCAAAAGATGAAATATGAGGGTGTGCACATGGAAGATCACTCCGATGCGAGGTCCAGCACCGAGGTTGCATCATTGATGAGTGACGGGAAGCAGTGGCATGACGTGGAACTCAACGGCCCGATACGACGAACAAGACGAGATAGACTTCGCGCGGCATTCAAATCAGCTTCTTCTACTCATCATTGTGGCATTACTCGTTCGAGATCAGTGGAGGACACCAGCTGTTTTGCAAGACCCCAACATTTGGCAATTTGGGCAAGATTTCACAGGCGTCGGCCCAAAATGTAAGGAGAAATCAGCAGAACCTCGTGAGGGAACCCGATACTAACAAGCGCCAGTCTCGTCCAAAATCACCACATTCGTTCGAGACGAGTCATTTGCGCCAAATAATACCGCAGAGTTTTTCGCTGAAGAGACCCTGGACAAGTGGAATCAGCTTATGCCCAGTAAGTTCAGTTACAAGACGCCGAGGCTAACATGCTGCACTTACTAACGACCCTCAGTTGGGATGGGGTTCGTCTGGGTGAACGACACCGAAAAGTATCACGACCTGCCAACACCTATCAGTAAGCAATACTTGGAGCCATTTTCTTCTGTTTTGGCGAATTAGAGCACCAGCTATCCGTTTTGGGATAAGAGAATGTCCAGAATCTTCCAAAACTCACATGAATCTGTTCTAAATGACAATAACTGACTCCGAGAGTTGCAGTGTGGCCCGATAAGACAGTTTTCACCACATCCGCAACCCACCAACTGCATTGTCTCGTATGTGTCCTTCCCGCCTATAGTAGACCTTTGAGCTGACGTTAACTCGGCACCCAGTTCGCTATTGTGCAAACATATTCAGGATTAACATCTGGTCATGAAATTCCCGATGATCATCACTGGCACATGATTCACTGTTTCGACTATATGCGACAGGCGATAATGTGTAATGCCGACATGGCACTGGAAGGTTTAGAAACAACCTTCCCTGATCATAACGGCGGATCCGACGGTTGGGACTCAAAACATGGTAAGTTTTCCTCTATTTGTTGTCTTGGTACAGCACTTGGTTCTAACGATGTTTTATAGTGTGCAAGGACTGGTCTCAAGTCAAATCATATCTAGAGGGCGTACGTGCTTATGACGACCAGTTGATTTATTGAATACTCTGAGGTAGCGCACAATTTGGATTATAAAGCCCCATACCGTCTTTTGCTGGGTTGCAGTAGGTAGCGGCAAATATACGGCAAATTTACCGCTCCCTCCTAGTATGGCACGTCCCATATAATTTAGGGAATAGACCCGGCTCCCGTATTTGTACCGTTTCGTCAAACGGAGCGCTCCAAACCGTACGAGCCGCAAATTTACCGTTTATTTGACTGGAGCGTTTGGATTTTTAGCGCGTGCGAGATTAGGAGCGGTAAATTTACCGCTCCGTACCCCCTTGCTAAAAAAGAAAAAAAACTATATACTTAAAGTCCTATTCTAAGTTCTAAATATTTTAAATCGTATATAACCTACGGTTCAATTTACTACTTAAATTACTACGGTTGGATTATAAAAACTACGGTTTGATTACGAGCACTACGATTTACTACTACGCTACGAAACTACGAATATGCTATAGTTGCTATTAAATAAAAATATAAAGGCTGGTTGAAGCAATTGAAGGCAGGTACATAGTGCTATATAGAGCACTGGTTTGGAGCGTTCTAATTTTTGGCGCGTTCTAAATATTTGGCGCGCTTCCCGTACGGAGCCGCAAATTTACGGCTCAATTGAACGAGCGGCTTACGTACCAAACGTTCCAAAAATGAACCGCTCGTTTAATTGAACGGTAAATTTACCGCTTATTATTTTGAGCGGAATATTTACGGTTATTTCTACCCTACTACAAACAGCTAATTAGTATAGCCCTACTGGAAGCTGTTTATTCATAGGTAGCGATGTGTTGGAAGCGAAAGAACAATTATCCTACGAAAACGCCTATGCATGTTTGTAATCAAATAGTTAGCCTACAACGAGTGATTACATCATATTCTTTTCGGTGCTATATCATTTTAAGTTAGCTAAGATGAAGTGTCGTCTCATCTGGTAATTCGGAGATTTCCAAAAGGGGGGTTGAGTGACAGTAGGAAAAGAGGACTTATTCGCTTTGCTCTCCCTCTCTTTCTGTTTTTTCTGGGCTATTTTC
The DNA here is from genome assembly GCA_004123355.1 of Amphirosellinia nigrospora. Classification (NCBI taxonomy): domain Eukaryota; kingdom Fungi; phylum Ascomycota; class Sordariomycetes; order Xylariales; family Xylariaceae; genus Amphirosellinia; species Amphirosellinia nigrospora. Next base: position 92,161 of record SCHM01000006.1, on the reverse strand, counting down.
TCTTCCTCCTTTCTGATATTTTCTGCTCTTCTCTTCACTTCCTCCTCTGCACTAGCCTCGACGGGGTGACAAAGTTCGCAGATTCCATCAATTGTCGGCCATGCGCGCACTACGTCTGGGTGGCCGTTAACTATGCGTTGTTGACATTTAGCTCTGAGTTTCAGACGGGCGGCTAGACACGTGCTTACCGAAACGAATGTTGAGTGGGAATATCGGCACGATCGATACGTGTACGCCTTGCAGGTGCACATTTTGCCGAATCGAAGTAAGAAATAGGCCAGCTCTGGGTACCTATTGAGAAGATGGCGCAGTAGAGCGGGATAAGAGCACTTGATCGAAGCAATAACTTGGATGTGAGCTAATGATAAATAATGACTATTCTACACTGAATATTTATATATGATGGGCATTGTATCTCTTACAATGGGTTCGTTAAGTAAGCCTTGATGTCTTTGAGGGCCTTGTAAGCAATACCGTTGTTTATGAATTACATCTAATTGTTGATGCCCTAAGTGAGTTCTAGTGACCTACTCTACACTATTCTTCCTAAATTTATATTCTTTGCCTCCCTGTTACCAAGATTCTGCATCTTAAATTGGTTGTATGAATTGACATCGAAGCATGGTAGATGAGGTATCGAAGATTAGGTACCTACCTTGAACCCTTCAATTAAAGATTAATCGTCGTTAATATGAATATTTGGACAAGGATATTCGACTAACAAAATATATTGCTACTGCGGGTCTCTTGATTTTAAGTTCCAACTCTAGCCACCCACAGTGTAGAACATTATCGCATTTTCTGCCTGTTTCCCTTACGCATGCCGTTTGAAGCCACCTCATTAAATTTGGCAGTCCGGATTTCCACTACGTAGCACACCGTCATGGAGGAAGATCGTGCGCAAGCTGATTTAGGGATCGCCGCAGATATCGAGGAGGCTCATGCCCCGCCCCCGCCTCAACCCGCTGTCAAGCAGCCCAGAAAGAGATTTGTTGGGCGGCGGACAGCAGCGAGAAACGCGGGAGCGGAACAGGCAGATGGAGATGCAGATGGCGGTGCGATTCAAGGTACGGATCGGGGTTTTTATCCCCTCTTTTCTTTTCTTGCATCTCCCTTTATTTTGTTCCTTTTTTTTCTTTATCCGAGAGATGTGATAACTAACTAAGCCTTAGTTTCGCAAGCAAGGCGGCCGCCCAGGTTACTAAACCAGGTGCCCCTTGAGATTCTAAATGATCCCGAATTGAAGGAGGCAATTGCTTTGCTGCCGGCGAATTATTCATTTGAGATCCCAAAGACGATTCATAGAATACGGTCGTCTGGCGCAATGAGAGTCGCGCTGCAAATGCCCGAGGGTCTTCTTTTGTTCGCCACCACAATATCCGACATTCTCACCCAATTCTGTCCTGGTATTGAGACTCTGATTATGGGAGATGTCACCTATGGAGCATGTTGCATCGATGACTATACCGCACGGGCCCTGGGATGCGATCTCTTAGTTCACTATGCGCATAGTTGCCTTATACCAGTTGATGTCACCAAGATTAAGGTGCTTTATGTCTTCGTCGACATTAGCATTGATACGGCGCATCTCCTGGCGACTATGGAGCGCAATTTCGCTGCGCCGAAGACTATTGCAATAGTGGGCACGATACAGTTTAATGCAACTATCCACGGTGCTCGTTCTGCACTCGAAAAGGCCGGCTTCAGGGTGTTGATTCCACAAATAGCGCCGCTCTCAAAGGGCGAGATTCTGGGATGCACCTCGCCACGTCTACCGGACACAGAAAACGTCGATCTTATCCTCTATCTAGGAGATGGCCGGTTCCATCTTGAAAGCATCATGATCCATAACCCAAAAATACCAGCGTATAGGTATGACCCATACTCTCGAAAGTTAACTAGAGAGACATATGGCCATGAGGAAATGCGGACCCTACGAAAGGACGCCATTCAGACGGCGAAAGGGGCGAAAAAGTGGGGTTGATTCTTGGATCACTTGGTCGCCAAGGCAATCCGCACACCATGACGTTGATTGAGGAGAAACTGAAGTCAATGGGCATTCCCTGGGTAAATCTGCTTCTCAGTGAGATATTCCCGGGCAAGCTCGCCATGATGAGCGATGTGGAATGCTGGGTCCAGGTAGCCTGTCCGAGACTAAGCATTGACTGGGGCTACGCGTTTCCACGACCGCTCCTTACGCCCTACGAAGCGCTCGTGGCTTTGAATGAGAGGCAGGACTGGTCCGAGAGCGGTGTCTACCCCATGGATTATTATGCAAGAGAAGGACTTGGAAGAACTAGAGACGTGAAAGTCTCTACTTAAGAACTCTCACGTCACTTTGATCAGTACTACAAGACATACTTCCGAGTCTAAATAGACAGAAACGATATGACATATTGTCTAAACTAATAGAGGAGTTCCTGACGTCTTTCGGATCTTGTAGCGGCGGTATACAGACTTCCAATATATCCTCCTTTGGCGTACTGCAACTATTGTATTCCCCTGGTTTCAGTTGGCGGGACAATGCGTACCTGCAGGGGCACTTAGTGATTGACCTGGGAGTATCGTGGCTGGAGAAATCTACTCTTTCACTCTTCACCAAAATTTGGCGTTCATATTGATGCCATAGCGTGTCATTGAAACCCTACAGCTGCCAAAATCCGATATAAGCAAACAGGCAATAGCCATGACCATCGAACGAATTCCGAACCGATAGAAGTGCTACAAAGGATACAAGGTATTCATCAATAGTGAAAAGTCTTCAGCTTCTATCTATCGGTCCAACCCTGAAGTATACTCAGAAAGCTTAATTAAAAAAATGACAGTCAGGATCTCAACGTTCAGATTAGAACGGGATGTTCCATCTTCAATCCTCGAGTCTGAACATGGGGATGGCTGACCTTCTCAACTGCGGGCCAAGACGAATCCCTATAAAAGCAGCCTAGTGATGAACTGTTGAACTCTTAACCTGGCTTCTCAAGCAAACGAACTTGCGACATATTCGAGCGAGTTGACAGCAAGCGAGAACTACGTAGCAAAGCCTCCCAATCTAGTGGGGGTACTTGACTTCCGTCTGTCTAACGATCTGTCCAATGAGGTATGGAACAAAGGGCGCCACGACTGTTACGCCGTAACTGACACAAATATCGACTGCCACTAACAAAACCTGGCTCTTGAAGCTTGTACACCTCTCGGCTCGTAGCTTGACAGCCAACTCACGGGTACTTGCGCCCTTCATAGGACAGCCTCCGGAGGTGTGGGCGACTTGGAAAGCTGTCACACCTCTAGTATTGGTCTTCTGACCTCAGGCATACCCAGCATCAACAGTGTGCCAGCGCACATAATTGTCGGTTCCGTACGAGTCAGGACTCGGCTGTTGATAGCGTTCGTGGGTTTGCTTTTCATGCCTTATCGCGAGGAAAAGATGAGAATGGTAAGCAGACAAGCAGAGAATATCGTTATTTGGAGGGAAACTTGGGAGAAAGCATTTACGACTCTATCACACGGTTAGCTAAAAGGTGATGGTGAAGGGACGCGTCATCGTCAACCCTCGATCAGCTCTATATGAAGCAACACAATGTGAAATGACCATCTACTAGCTCTATCTAGTGTATATGGCCGCCCAATCGGAACAGCACATACTGCTTATTAAGTGACAGAGCTAATATAGGATTCAATGAAAGAACATGTCAAGGGTAGATAGAACATAGCAACATAATGACAAGGTACGAACCCCATCTAATCAATCTAATCGTAAGATCAGATAATAATATGGATGCCTGGAGCTCGGATTTGCTCGGCCGTAAGAATCGGGAATGAAGCGCTATGCTGCTGCACTCCGTCCCGCAACCCAATCACGGGAAGTGACTCGACCGGCGTTATCGTAGCGAGAATCAGATATTAATCATCGATTAATACTATTCTTCGCTGACCACCATGAGTCATGTGTGTTTACAATGGTCTTTTGTCGATACACGTTGTTGCAATTATCTCTGTGAAGACGGTACCGTTATGTTCCGGGCTCGGATATGACCGAGGCCTCGGAGATAATGTGTGCGGGCCACTTTATGACGCTCGGTGCCGTGATATTCGGTCTTTAGATGGAGAAGTGCTGCTTAAGAAGGCAAAGTGGGAGCCCTTTTTTACTGAAAATCATATACGTGTAACTTTGACTTTGGGTTCTACTTGCAGTAGTGTAATCACAATTGTTGGACGCGTCCCACAACTACCAGCTCACATTCAGAAGGCACGACGTCAGAACACCCTATAATGCCTATAAAAGAGTTTACCGTCCACGAGCTCCGTCTGCTCCTGGACCTCGAGCATACAGAAGACTGCAAATTCACACACTCAGATACCGATTCTCAACATCAAATTCAACATGTCGACACAAGGTCTAGCATTCACAGGGTCGTTCCATGTCCAAAACAAGGTCCGACCTCCTTTCCCTATATAATCTCATAGTCTCTACCTAGAGCATAACATAGTGAACGGTCACTAACACAAAGACCAGACATGGGAGGCAGTGGATGCCTATACTCAGGAGCGTTGTCAGCCCTCCACGGCGAGCAACTATCAAGCTCTCCTGGACGCGCTGCGAAACTCGCGCGATAAGGGGCTCCCGGACATCGCAACGGCGCCCAACATCGCCAAGATGTACGCGCTGCAGTGCAAGGCGCAGGGAGTCAAGCACGCGCTCGAGTTCGGCACGCTGGGCGGGTATACCTCGATCTGGCTGGCGACGGTGAACCCGGGGCTCGCGGTGACGTCGCTGGAGATCAACGAGCACCACAAGGCCGTGGCGCAGGAGAACCTGGAGAGGGCGGGCGTCGCCGACCGCGTGACGGTCCGGCTGGGCCCCGCGCTCGACGTGCTGCCCCAGCTCGCGCGCGAGATCGAGGCCGGCGCCAGGCCGAGGCTGGGCTTCGTCTACATCGACGCCGACAAGGATAATAACTGGAACTACATGGACCGCGTCATCGCGCTCTGCGAGCCCGGCGCTGTGATTTATGTCGACAACATCGTCCGTGGAGGCGCTCTCGTCGACCAGGAGAGACAGGACGAGAAGACAAAGGGGTCGCGGAGGGTTGTTGAGAATGCGGGCAAGGATGACCGTCTCGATAGTGTGGTCATGCAATTTGTGGGAGAGAAGGGCTACGACGGCATGTTGATGGCGGTTGTTCGTTGAACTCGTAAAATACTACACAAACTCTACTATTTGGTAAATGCAACTCGGCCTAATATGGGTACGGTTTAAACTCCCAAAAATGAATTTCGTAAATGTGATTTGGTGTGTCGATCTCATGCATGCTAGAAGTTGAAGTACTAATTTAGATGCTGGGTCATTATATAATAAGTACCTAATTACGTAGTAAGTAACGGGTTTCAGCTATGTTGTCTATCTTTAAACGAATTCAACTTGAAATTAAAAAACCTAATTGAATATCCGGATCAAGCATTGAGAAAAGATGGACTATTGTCTTACCTTAGGGTAAGAAAATTTAAGTCAGAAAACCAATATGAAGGATATTATCAATTTTGTATATCAGGAATGTCTATTACAGGTCTTTACAACTAGCTTAAGGCACTGTGGTAGTTAAGGAAAGGCTATAAAATCAGTAATTAGATCTCACCAACACCCCCGAACGCCTTCTCCATGAACCAGTACATTTGTAGCACCACAGCCCAGCGACTCCGGGCAAGTTCATAGCTGTAGCTGGTTAGGTTTCCCAGAGGCTGCCATGGGACCTCCTTGGATGATTCAAGATGCCTGACTACGTGGTTAGCGAACAAAGCGGCGCGGATATCAAGCCGTCCTTCATCATTGGGTTGCCACAGCAGTAGCGTCTCACGCGGAAAGGTAGATAAGGGAAGAACTGACTCTAACCGCTCCGGATTTTCGGCGCACGAGTATCCGTTCGTAGCGCGGTAGGCTTGGAAGGCGTGTTGGATGGGCCACGAGTTGAGAAGTAGGCCGACACTTACGGCGCCATTGAGACCAAGCTAGGTACTAAGCTGGGACAGAGTAGCTCAACCCCCGGAGCCAACGATTTCCTATTTCGGAAGGATTTTAGCTCTAGAGATACTGTTTGTAAGTCTGTTTCGTAAGTTTATTTTATGAGTTTGTTTCGCGAGTTATATATCTAGTATATTAATATAAATGCTTTATTATATAATATGCTAGCTATATATTTATTTTTTTTATTTAGTATAAAGTTAGAACCTAGGTTTTAATTTATTATATTTATGCTTTTTTATTATATTTGCTTATATTTTTTAAAGCTAAGCTTTTTTTATTATAATTTAGTTTAAAATAAAACCTAGGTTTTAATTTACGATATTTGCTATATATTTTTTATTATATTAACCTATTAAAAAAAGTATTTATTAAAACAATATTAGCTAATAATATAAGCTAGCGTAATTATATAATATAAGTTCGGAAAAAAAAAACAGATTTTAATCGTAGTAACTATTAAATATTTAATTTTTATTTAGATTATAATATTATTAAGCTATAAAGTTTAAATATTAAGTTAAAATATTATTATATAAGTATTATTATTTTTAAGCTTTATAAAATTTTTTTAAGCTAAAATTTTTACCGAAAAAAGCAGCAAAAGCGTATTAAATATATAATTAGTTTAATATTATTTATAAATAATATTTATTTCGTTTAACTATTAATTAAAGTTTAAATAAGCTAATAATTATTAGTTAAAAATATTAATAATTATAGTAAAACTTAAAAATAATTTTATTTAAAATATATATACGAACTATAATTTATATAATTATTTAATTTTATAAAAAACCTAGCTAATATTTAGTAATATTACTAGGTATATTTACTAAAAAAAACTTAAAAATTTAATATAAAATTATTAGTAATATAACTATATTTAACGCTACTTTTAGCGATTTATAATATAATCTAAAAATTTAAAATTATTATTTTAAAATTAGTTTAAACTATATTATATAATAAACTTTAGTTATATTTATTAATATAATATTATTATAAAGTATATTTTAATAAAATTTAATATTTTATACTTAAATATAATAAAAGTTTTTATAGCTATAATAATAAAAATAGCTATATTAAAAGCGTAAAAAATATATAACGTTTTTATTTGCTAAAATAGCTATAATAATTTATTAATTAATATTAAAATAAATTTAAAAAATAGTTTTTATTAGCTATTAAATAATAATAAATATTATAGCTAGTTTATATTATATATTTATAATTTAGTTTTAATAGCGCTAAATTATAAAAACAAAACTAATTTTAATTTTTATATAATAAAATATAAAATTATAAATATAACGAATATAAACTTAAAAACTTTAAACAGCTTAAAAATAATTAAATAAAAATTAAAAAGTTGCTTTATTTAAATAAAATAATAAATAAATAGTTATATAAATTTATAAAAGTTTATAAAGCTAGAAAATAAATATAAAACTATTTCGAATATAAAAACTATAATATTAAAGCAATTATATTTTTTAACTTAGTTTTAAGCTTAGCCGCTTTAGCTAACCATAATATTAAAACAATTATATTTTTTAACTTAGTTTTAAGCTTAGCCGCTTTAGCTAACCATAATATTAAAGTAATTATACCGCTTAATTTAGTTTTTTATTTTATATATAATATTTTTTTCTTTAATAGAAATTTTTATTTTTTTTTATTAACTTGTTTATAATATTCTTATTTATTAATTTATATATAGTTTATTTTTTTTGCTTTTTATTATTAAGCTTTGTTTTTTTTAATTATTATCGAGTTATAAATTATAGCTTTAATAGAAATTTTAAATAGCCGAAGTTTTTAAAGTTTAACGATTTAATAAAAGTAAAAAATATTATTTATCTAAAGATTTTTAAGCTAAAGTTTTACGCCGGCATATTATTTTAGTCCGAAATAAAGCTTATTATAATAATATTTATTAAAAAACTATTCGAAAAAATTATTAAATCGAAAAATAAAAAAGTTTATATTTTTTATATTAATATATAATTTTAGCTATTAAATATAATAATAATATTTTGTTTAAAGTTTAAAGTTAAATATATATTTTTAAAGTATTATAAAATAATTATTTATTTAAACTATAATATATTATATTATATTAAGTTATATATAATAAAAATATAAACTAGTATTAAATTAAAACTAAAATTTAAAACTAATTTTGTTTAAGTTTTTATAAATATTATAAAAAACAAATTATAATAGCAATGTTTTAAATAATAAAAAAATAATATTTAATATATATATAAGCTTATTATTTTTATAAGCTTTAAAACTATTTACGGTTTTTTTAAAATATTATATATTATAATAAGCTTAAAAAACTAAGCTTATAAAAACTAAATTATTTTAAATTAAAGTTAAGCTATTTTAAACTAAAGCTAAACTTTTTAAACTAAAGCTAAACTATTTTAAACTAAAGCTAGGTTATTTTAAGCTAAAACGTTAATTAAACTATTATTTAGAAATTAATTTAGTATTTATTAAAAATTATTTAAATAAACAAAAAAAATTAAACTTTAATAGTTTTTTTATTTATAGCAATATTTTTATAAAATAATTTAATTAAAAATAATATAAAATATTAATAATTATTTAATATATTAATATATAATATTATTTTATATATTAGCGGTTTTTTATTAAATTATATAAAATAGTTTGTTTAATAATTAATATTAAATAGTTTAAAAATTTAAAATATACTAAAAAGGCAGAAATTATATATTGCTTAATATTTTAAAAATAAAATAATAAAAACTAATAAATATAAACTATTAAATTTTAGTTTTAATTAAAATAATTATTAATAATAAACTATATAATTATAAAATTATTATTATATTTTTATTATTATATTAAAACTATAAAAAGTTTTTATATAATATTTTTTAAAAATTATAATATTTTATAATATAATAAAAAAAAACTTTTTTGCTTAATATATTATTAAAAGTTTATTTAAAAAAAATATTTTTTATTTATTTTTTTTTAAATATTATTTTTTATTAAAAATAAAGTATAAATAAGAAAATTTTTTAATTTTAGCTAATATTTTTTTTAAAACTTATAAAAATAACTATAATAAATAAGCCGAAAAATTTAAACTAAATAAATTTAATTTTAATTTTATAAAACTAATAATTTTTATAATATATAATTTAAAAAAGAAAAATAAAAAAACATTAATTAAAATATAAAATATATTATTAATAATAGTTTCGGGCTTTTTACGTTTTATTTAAAAAATATTTATTATTTATAGCTTTATATAAAAAATATAACTATAATATTATAATATTATTTAATTTTAATAAATATTTTAATTAAATAAGTTTTAACTTAGTTAAAAATTTTAATAAATTTTATTATATTATAATTTTTAATTTAATATTTATTAATAATATTTATTAAAACTACGATATAAAAAAGTAAGCAAAAATCTGTAAGTAAATATTATTAATATTTTTTTATTATTTTTTTAACGTTTTTATTTAAAAAATAAAAAAAAATCTAGCTTTTTAAAAAAAAAGCAAAAAAGCTATATTAATATTTAAATTCTTTTAAAATTTTTATAAAATTAAATATATTTTTTTTAAAGCTATTTTATTTTAAACTATAAAAAAAAAACTTTAAAAAATTAATTAAAAATAACCGATTAAAATTATTATAAACTTTTTTAACCTAATAAATTTTAATTATAGCTATAAATCCGAATAAAATAAAAATAATATTTAAATAGCTAAAATTATTAATAAAACTAAAGTTTAAATAAATATTATATAGTTTTCGTTAAAATTAACTATATTTTTATAAATTTTATAACGTTTAAATAAGCTTAAAAATAAACTATAGTTTTATTTATTTATTTTTTATAAAAAGCTTAAACTATTTTTATACTTAAATATAAACTATAATTAAAAGTTTTATTTTTAATATTTGTTTTAAGTTTATTATAATTATAATTATATAAAAATAAAAAGCTTTTTATATATAAAACGTATAAAAAAAACTTTTTTTTCTAAATTTTATTTTAATATTACTTATAAATATATTATAAACTTTAAAAAAAAATATATATTTAGGTTATATTTTTTAATAAATATTTAATAAAACAAGCTTTAAAAAATATATAAAAAATATATATAAATTTTAAAAAAATATTTATATTTAAATTATATTTTTAATAAATATTTAACGAAATAAGTTTTAAATAATATATAAAAATATATATAACTTTAAAAAAAATATAACTATTTAAGTTATATTTTTTAACAAACGTTTAGCAATATAACTTTTAAAACTTATATAAAAATATATATAAACTTTAAAAAAATATTTATATTTAAATTATATTTTTATAAACGTTTAACGAAATAAGCTTTAAATAATATATAAAAAATATATATAAACTTTAAAAAATATAATTATTTAAGTTATACTTTTTAACAAACGTTTAATAATATAGCTTTTAAAACTTATATAAAAAACGTATATAAACTTTAAAAAAGTATTTATATTTAGGTTATTTTTTAACGAACGTTTAGCGAAATAAGCTTCGAAAAATATTAAAAAATATATATAACTTTAAAAAAAATATTTATATTTAAGTTATATTATTTAATAAATATTAACAAAATAGGTTTTAAAACTTATATAAAAAATAAATATAAATTTTAAAAAAGTATAAATATTTAGGTTATATTTTCTAATAAACGTTCGGTAAAAAAGCTTAAATAATATATAAAATATATATATTAAATTAAAAGCTTAATATTTAAATAGTATATTTATTTATAAGTTAAATTAATTTAACTTTTTAACTAAAATAGCCGTAAAAACTATTTATAGGTGTTATATAGGTTTAGGTTTAATATATTATATAGTACCACATAAAGTCTGTTAATATTGCATTATAAGGTTAAAGTAATTATATAAGCTATAATAAATTTTAAATAAATACCGAAATTAAATTTAAATATTAAAATGTTTAGCCTTTAATTATAAAAGTTTTTATTTAGGTCCGTAAAGCTATAAAAATTAAATAAGTTTTATATTTAAAATAGTTAATAAAAAAGTAAAATTATAACTAAAGCTTATATTTAAATGTTTAAAATTTAAAGTTTAATTTAGCTAATAATTTTTTCGGGGTTTTTAAAACTTTAGTTTTTTATTTGATTTTAATATAATTTTTTTATATTTTTAATTTATAGCCGAATTTTAAAACTTTTGCTTTATAAACTTTTTAAAATATAGTTTTTAAAAAAGCTTAAAGCTATTTTAAATAATACTATAGCAATAATATAATATATTTTAGCTTACGAAAATAATTAAAGTAATATTAGCTTTTTAGGTTTTATAAAAGTTTTTAAAAGTTTATATAGTTTTATAGCTAGGTTTTATAGCTAGTTTATATAATAATAATAAAAAAGAGAATTTTAAGCATTAAAAAGCATAAATCCTACTTTTTAAAAAAAATTTAAATTTTTATAGTATTTTTAGCATTATTATTATTTATTAGTTAATTTAAACTTATTTTAAACTTTTTGTTTAAGCTTTTATTATAATAAATATAAATATAATTAAAACGTAATAAAAATAAAAAAAATTATTTAATTATTAAGCTATAATTAATTAAACAATAAACTAAACAGCTAATTTATTAAGCATATTAAACGATATAAATAAAATTATAAACGATAATTCGTAAAAATATATTAACTAGCTAATTATTTAACCTATTAAGCTATTTTTAGCTATTATAATTAATTTAAAAAACTTTAATACTTTATTATACTAAATATAAACAAAAACGTAAATAAAATATAAACTAAAATATAAATAAAACGTAAGCAAAATATAAAAAAAAAATATATTTATTATAATTATTAATAAATTATATTATATATAATCGATAATATATATATATTTTTAAGCAATAATAATAATAACGGAAAAACTAAATTATATAGCTTTTTTAATATTTATTTAATAATATATTTTATATAAACGTTTTTTATTTTTATATTATTTTAAACGTATTAAAACTAATAATTAATATATATTATTTTAAACTTAAACGTAGCTTTATTTAATAAATAAAATTATAATATTTATTTTATATATTTTAAGTTTTTAATTTTAATAAACTTATAAAAAGTTTTTATAGCTAAATTGCTAGTTAGCTATATATTAATAATAGTAAATATTAAAGCTATATATTAAATAGTTTAAAAACTAAACATTTTTATTTATTATTATAAATTTTGTTTTTTTAAGCAAAAAAAATTATTAAAGTTATTATTATAAACTATAAATATTTTATATTAATATTTAGGTTTAAATAAATAATAAAATAATATATTATAAATAATTTTAACTTTTTAATAAAATAAATCGTTCCGAAAGTTTTAAAAAAAATAGCTATAAATTATTTAAAAAAGTTTTAGCTAGTTTTATAAGCTAGTTTAATATAAAATTAAAACAATAAAACCGATAAGTTCTATAATAATAAATAATAAAAAAAAAAAAAAGTTTTAAAATTAAGCCGGAAAAAAGCGTTTTTTTAAACCGGATTTTAAATAAAAAAAAAAAAAAATAATAAATATTTTAGTTTTTTTTTAATTTTTATAAATGCGGATAATAATATATAATAATATACGCTAATATTATTTAGCTGTTTTTTTATTAGTTATTATTTATATAATTTACTAAAAAAATCGTATAATAATATATTTTAGTTTATATATATATATTTAAATATTTTATATTTAGCTGTTTTATATAAAAAACTATAATATTTTTATAAAAAAAATTATAAAAAAAATAATAAATAAGCCGGCGCTTTTTTATATTTGCTACTATTATTATTAGCGCTAAAAGCTTAATAACTTTTAAACGTTTTATATTATTTTAGCTTATTTTTAAAAAATATATTAAATAGCGTTTTTTATAATATTATAAAATATATTTAGTATAGCTTTTTAATTATTATTTATAAAATAATAAAAAAAACAAAAAGTAATAGGTTTTTTTTTTTATATAGCTTAGCTTTATTAGCGATTTTTAGTTTATGTTTATTTTAAAAAAATTTATTTAAATATATAAAAGTTAATAAAATAATAATTATTAGTTTTTATATTACGATTTTATAAAAATAAAATATAAATATTTATTATTATATAAATAATTAGTAAAATTATTTTTAAAGCTTTACGTAATTATATAGCTATATATAAAAAGTTTTTTTATTTAATCCGGTTTTTAATTTTTTATAATATTTAATATAATATTAAATAATAAGCGCTATAATAAATAGTTATTTTTTTTATTTTAAGCTAAAGCTAATATTTTTAATAACTATTATTTATTTTATTTTTCGAATATATATAATTATTATTTTGCGCTTTTTTTTATTGTTTAGTTTAATATTTTACGTTTTAAAAGCTTAATTAAACTAAAATTATTTTAAAAAAAAACTAAGCTTTTTTTTATATTAAAGAAATTTTTTTAATATTAAGTTTTTTATTATTTATATGCTTATATTTATATATATAATTAATTATTTTTTCGATTAAATAGTTTTAATCGATTTTTATTTTAGCTATTTTATACCGAGGTTATTTATAAGCTAAACTTAATAGTAATATATATATATGTTTTTTTATATTTTACTATTTTATTTTATAGCAGTTTTAAAACGTTATATTTTATTAACTAATATATATTATTAAAAGCTATTTTTAGTTTTAATAAAATAATATTTTTATAAAAATATTTAGTAATAAAGCTAAATATTTTAGGTTTTATTAATATAAGCTTTTTTTATTTTATAAATATTATATTATTATTGTTTTTAATTTTTAATAAGTTAGCTTTTATATAAAAAAACGATTATTTGGCCGCTTATTTGCTTATTTTAAAAGATTTAATAGCTTTATTAAATTTTTTATTTATTATAAATATAAACGTAAATATAAATATTTTACTAACTAAAAATTTATACGGGCTAATTAATATTTAAGCTATTTTTATTTTTTTATTATTTAGCTTATAATAAATAATATTTTTAAAACTATTTATATCGATTAATTATATATTAAAAGTTTTTTAAATATTTTATTTATTAGTAACGCTTAATATAATTTAATAATATATTTATATATTAAATAAAGCTATAATAAAAAAGTAGTTTAAGTTATAGCGGGCTATTTAGCTTTATAACGCGTTAAAAAAGTTATATAACTATAATGGATATAATATAAGTAAAAGGTTTAAATATTTAATTTATTTTATATTAAAGTTAATATTTTATTTAGGGAAAAAAGGAAAAAGTACTAGTATATTAACTTATAAGTGGTAATAAATAATTGTAGGTGTGTATGCCCACACCGCCTAGTACTACTGCTTATATTGCTTAGCTTAATATTGCTATATATTCTTTATAGGGTAGTTATAGTATAGCCATAGCCATAAATAAGTAGGTTAAAAAATAGGGCTATAATAACCTTTTTTTTTAAAAAGGATTTAATTTAAATTCGTTAGTACGTACGGGCTTTAAAACTATAAGTTTATTTGTTTTATATAAAAAATTAAATAATAAATTTTTAAAATCGATATTCTTAAGCTAAAAAGTTTTTTTCGGTTTTTAATAGCTATAGGATTTATAAAGCTTTTTATATTTTTATATATTATTAGCTATTTAAATAATCGATTATATAATAATTATACCGTTTAATATTTTTTATTAGTTATTGTATAAGTTTTTTATTTTTTTTATATTTTTTATACGCTTATTTTTTTAGTTTTATTATTATTTATATTTTATTATAAACTTGTTTTTTTTATAGCTTTTAGTTATTTATTTAATTATAATAATAAACCTACTATATTTAGGTTTGTTTTATAATATTTTTTTAGTTTTTTTGCAAAGTTTTATAAGTTTATAGCTAAATATTATTTATTATTATGCTTTTAGTTTTTTTATATTATTTTATAGTATAGTTTATAGTAATAGATATGTAAAAATAGCACGTTTTTAACTTTTTATTTTTTTTTTTTAAAGCTAAAGTTTATTATTTCGTTTTTTAATCGTTTATATTTTTAGCTTAATAAAAGGTTATTTAAGTATTTATATAAGCGATCGGCGTAAAATTATTTACTTTATACTAGCTATTAAGTAATTATAGCTAAAAAATATTAAAGTTATTTAGTTATACTTTTTTAATTTTATAATAATTTTTTATTATAGGATAATTTAGCTTATTATTAAGGCGGTTAGTTTGTTTGCTTTTTTTGCGTAATATATAAATATAGTTTTTAATAGTAAAATTAAGGTTTTTTTATATTTATTAGCTTAAATAATTATTTATTGTTATATTTTTTTATGTTTGTTTAATAATTTTTATATATTTTTATATACGTTATATAAATATTTAAGCTTTTTTTAGTTTAATTTTTTTTAGTTAAGCGGTCGATTAGTTTTTTAGCTTTAGATTTTTAATTAAAAGTTATTTTTATTAGTTAGTTTATAAGGACTTTTTTTAGTATTAAATTACCGAAAGATTTATAAAATAAAAATATTTATATTATATTTAAAGTAAATAGTATTTTTAACTAATTTTTTTGAAATAATTTATAAAAAGTTATAGCTTTTAGTTTATTTATTATATATTTTCGATTTATTTAATAATTTATTTATATTTAGCAAAAAAAAGTTTATTTTATATATTTGAAAATTTATTTATAAAATCGGCTATAAATTATAACTTTTAATTATTTATAAATAATTCTAGCTATTTAAAACTTAATAAAAGTTTTAATAGTATATTTTAGCTATTTTTTAATAATTTCGTTTTTATATATAATTATTTAAAAAATTTTAATTAATCGATTAATAATATAAAAGTTATATTATTTTTATATTTATTTTTAAAGAAACTTTTAAAATTAATAATAATATATTATTAAAATGCTTTAAAACTTTTAATAGCGTTAGTTTTTTAAAAGTTTTATTATATAAGATTTTAAATAGCTAGTAATAATAGTTTATAATGTAGCGTTTGATATTATTATATAGCTTTAACTATTAGTATTTCTAAAAGATTATATAGCGCGTTTTGTTTTTTTTTAAGTGCGCCGTTATTAATTATATATAAACTTTTTTAATTATATATATTTTTAAGTTATTTGTTTTTAGTATTATAAGTTTTTTTTATATAAAAATAAATCTTTTAATATTAATTAATTAAATATATATTAACGTAAGCTTAAGTTTAATATTTATTAAAGCTAGTATTTTATAGTTAATTATTAAAATAATATTAATTAGTATTATTTTTAATAGCAATAGCGGTTCGAAATTTTTAAAAGCGTAAATTATTATATTTTTTAATAATTATATATTATAATAAGCTTAAACAAAACTATTATTTATTATTTATTTTAAATTTATTTTTATATTTTTATATTTTTATAAGTCGGAATAAAATATTAGCTATATATTTTTTAACTTTGGCCGATATATAATTACGAAATTATATTAAACGATTAATTTAGCTTATTTTTTATTATAAATTTAAGATTTTTTTCGTATTAAAATATTTTAATATAATATAATTAATAATTATAATAAAAAGCTTTTATTTTTAAAGCTTTATAAGTTTAGCTTTTTAATATAAAAAGTTTTTATAATAGCGAATATTTTTTATTAAAAATGCTATAATTAAGCTTTTTTTTTTATAGCGTTTTTAAATAAAAAATAACCGGCTTTTAAAAATTATTAAAATTATCGTATTATAATAGTATATTTATAGTTATATTATCCGATATATCGGTTTTTATACGGGTTTCCGATTTATATAAAAAATACTAAAAATAAAAGCTAATATTAAAACTTTTTTAAATATCGAAAGCTTATTAATATTGTTTAATTTATATTAAATTTACGTTTATTATAGTTAATTTATTTAAAAGCTTAACGATATATTTATACTTTTTAATAAAACGTTTATAAAAGTTATAAAATTTTAAAAAAAAACGTACTTTTTATAATATAGCTTTTTTATTTTTAATCGGTAATTATTAATATTAAATAATTTTTATTTTATTTTAGTTAATTTTTATATTTTTTATTTTTATAATAAAATTTAAAAACTTAGTCTAAATAATAAAAAATTTGTATTTTTTAAGTTAGCTTATAGTCCGGTTTTTTAAAAGCGGGCTAGTATTTTATTTATATATATTTTATATTTTAGTTCGTTATCAGAATAAATTAAAATATTATTAATATATACTATATAAAAATATTTAAATATTTATTTAAAATATTATTAATAAAACGTTAAAACGTTAATAATTTATTAGTAAAACTAAATAATAATATTTTAAATTAATAAATATTATATTATATATAAAAATAATTAAATATTTATTGTTTTTTATAATATAAATATAATAAAAAGTTTAATAAATATCGATTTTAATATAAACTTTAGCTTTAGCTAATTAAAATAGCGTTTTTTTTACTAATAATAAAAAGTATTAATTTTTTAAATAATATTATTTAGTTTATAATAGTTTATATAAAACTATAATAATTTATTATTTTTTATAGCGAATAATATTAAAGCGGCTTATAATATATTTATAAGTTCGATAAAATTTTTAAATAAGTTTTTTATATATATTTTTAATATATTTTAGTTTTATTTAACGATATTTTATATAAAACGTTATATTTTAACGATTTTGGTTTTTTTTTAATTATAATTTTATAGTTTATTTTCGGTCGTTAAAAAAGTAATTTATTTAAAGTTATTTTATTAAATATATTTAAATATTTATAATATTATTTAAGTATTTTATAGTAGGCTTTTTTTATAATTTTATTTTACTTTTTAATAATAGTTCGTTTTTTTTTTTATCGATAATTTTTTCGATTTATATAATAAAATAATATTATATATTATTATTTTAACGTAAAGTTGCTATAAAAATAAGCGCTAATAGTAATAATTTATATTAATTTTTGTTTATATTAGCTAATAGCGTTTTTTTTTATAATATATAATTTATATTATTTTAGTAATTTTTTTAATTAGTTTATTTATAATTTTTATATAAAGTAAGCTTTATATAAATAGTTTATAGTTATTTTTATTTAAAGTTTTTATTATATAATTAATTTTTTATTATATACGGTTGTTTTTATATTAAAGTTAGCTTATAAAGATTATAAAATCGTAATAAATGCTTTAAAAGTAAGTTTTAATAAAAGCTTTTTTAAAAGTTTTTTAGTTTTTTGTTTTAATTTTATAATTTTATTATATAGCTATATTATTATTTTAAATATAAATTTTATATATTTTTTTAGTTTTTTAGCTTTTAAAAATATATTTATAGCAGGTTTTTATTTTATTTATTAGTTTATAAAATATTTTTTTTAAGTTTATTTTTAATAGTTAATAATAATAGTTATAGTTTTAAAATAATATTAATAGCTTTTATACGTAACGTTTTTAATTTAAATAACTATTATAGCGGCGTTTATTTTTAAGCTTTATTATTTATTTCTAATAATTTATATTTTTATTAATAATTAAAGTTTTAAATTAAGTTTTTTATTTTATTTATTAATATATTTTTTAAATAATATTTAGGTTTTAATTAAAAAAAAATAATAATTTTTTTTAGTAATTATTTATTAATATATTATAGTAATTAAAAAACTTTTTTTTAATAATTATATTATATTTTATATTTATTATTAAAAGCGGTATATTAAATATAATATGTTTTTAAACTTAAAAATATAATTAAAAAGCTAGGTTTATAATTTAAGTTATTTTTTTATTATATTTAATAATTATATTAAGCTAAAACTTTATTATTTTTTTTAGTTTTAAATATTTTATAATTTATATTATAAAGTTTATATTTATTAATAATATATATTTATTTTTATATTAAATAAAGCTAGTATAAATAATATAAATTTATTATTTATTATTATATATTTATAAATAAAGGGTTTTTTTTTAAGAGTTTTTTTAAAAAGTTATATAGAATTTTTTATATTTTTTTATTTTTAACGCCGATATTTTAGTTATTTTAAGAAAAAAAATTAATTATTTTAAACGTTATTTTTAGCTATTTGTTCGAATAAATATTTTTTATAACTTTTATAACAATTTTATTAACGTAAATAATATTTAATCGCTTTTAGTTAATTTTTATAAAATAAATATTATTATAATAATTTTATTTATAATAAATAAAATATTAACTTTTTATTATTAATAATTTTATTTATTTAAAATTAAGCTTAATATATATTTTTTATTTATTATTAGCGGTTTTTATTTAAATAATATTATAATATTTAAAATATAGTTTTAATAGCTATTATTTTAAAAATAAGTTTTAAGTATTATATTAGTTATAGCGTTTTTTTTTATTTTATTAGTAGTTTGTTTTTTTTTTTTTTATTTTATTATTGTTTTAGAAAGTTTTTTTATTATTAATAGTTATATATAATAATATAATTATAATATTCCGAAAAAATATATTTAAATTATTAAATTTAATAACGTAAAGTTTATTTAAACGTTAAAATAATATATTATATATATTATATTTATATTTAGTTTTATTAATTTATACTAGGTTAGTTTATTAAACAAATTAAATTTTAAATTTAAAGAATTTATTAAAGGTTTTTATTATAAAATGTTTATATTATAAACGTGTTTTTTTATATTTATTAAAGTTATAATATTAATTATATAAATATTTTAAAACTTTATTATAAATTATTAATATAAATAAGTTATTAAAGTTATAGTTTTAAATAAATAATATTAAATTTTTAAATATAATTTTTTTATATAATTAGCAATATAATTAATTTGTTTTTTTTTGCTCGATTAATAGTTAATATTTTTTTTAAGCTTTTTTTTTAAAAATATAAACTAATATTTAAACTTAACTTCGGGCTTATTATTTATAAGCTTATTAAAAATAAAAATAAAAAAATATTTAATTTTAATAGATCGGTTTTTATTAGTATAAATGTTTTTATTACGTTAGTTATTTTAGTATAAATAATTATAAAAGTGCTTTTACGGTTATAACGTATTATAATTAGGATAACTATAAGTTGTTTAATAATAGGTTTAATATTTATAGGTTTTATAAAAGCGGTTAATCGGACTATTTTATTTTTAAATATTTAATTATATTTTTATTTTTTATATTTTTGTACGGAAAATTTCGGTTATTTTTTTAAATATAATATTATATATATTAGCTTTATTTACTAAAATTTAAGCTTGCTTAAATTTTAGTTTTTTTTTAACGTAAATAAAATAATAAGCTATTTTATCGAAGCAATATTTTATATTTTATATAGTATTATTTATAATTTTTATAATATTATAGAAATTTTTAGCGATATTATTATTTATAGTTAATAAGAAAAATCGAACTTTATATTTGTTAAAAAAAACATTAAAGTTTTTTTTAAATATTTAATAAATTAAATAACCGTTATAACTAAATTAAAATAAGCTATATTTTTTATTTTAGTATAATAATAATAATAAAAAAATTATAGTTTTTATTCGTTATAAAATATTTAACAAACGTTTTAACTTTTGTTTTTATATTTTTTTTTATTTCGGATAATTTATATATATAAATTTGCTTTTTTATAATCGGGGTAATAAATCGTTTATAATATTTTATAGCTTTATTGTTTAATAAAGTATTATATTTATTATATTAATATATAAGTTTTAAGTTTAATTAATTATTGTTTTTTTTTTTTTTTATAGCTTTTAGTTATAGTATATTTTTAATTAATTATTTTATTTGCTTTTTAGTAAGCAAATTAGCAGAACTTATTTAATAAATTATATTTAAAAGCGCTATTATTAATAAAGCTTATTTTATATAAATATTTTTTAGCTATATAATTTATATTAAACTATATTAATCGCTAGAATATAGCGATTATTTTTTTATTAAGGGTTTTTTTAAGCATTTTATTGTATAGTTAGCTAAACTTAATTAATTTAGTTTTTTTTATTTTATTCGTAAAAATTTATCGTTTTTTTAAAATAATATAATTAAAGTAAAATATATAAATATAATACAAGCAAAAGGTTTAAATACTTAATTTATTTTATATTAAAAGCTAATATTTTACTTAAGGAAAAAAAGAAAGAAGTACTAGTATATTAACCTATAGGTAGTAATAAGTAATTATAGGTGTGTATGCCTTACACCGCCCAATACTGCCACTACACACTGCTTAGCCTAGTACACACATTCCTTATAAGGCAGCCACAATATAGCCACAGCCACAAATAAGTGGGTTAAAAGAGTGGGGCTATGACAATAACTTTAATTTTATTAAATATTTAAACTATAAATTAAAAGTTTTTAATAAAGCTAAAAATTTAATTATTTTTATTTTTTAGTTTTTAATTTTATGTTTTTTTTTGCAATATTACTATAATTTTATTATATAATTTTTTTATTTATTATTTAAAAATAATATATTTTTTTTTTTAAAGCTTTTTATTTAATATTAAGTTTTATAAATATAATATTTATATTTAAAAGTTTTTAATATTATTTTAATAATATATTATTTTAAAATATATTTATTATATAATTTTAATTAAGTTATTTGTTATTAATATATTAGTAATTTTTTTTTAATAAATAAAATATATTTACTATTTTTTAATATATTAATAATTTTAATAAAAATAATAATATTTATAATAATAGCGTTAAAAGTAATAATATTAAAAATAATAGTTTTATTATTAATAAACGTATTATTAAAAATTAGTATTTTTTATATATATAAGTTTTTTATATTTAAAAATAAATATAAATAAAAAGCTAAAAATATTTTTATTAGCTAACTAGCTAGATTTTATAAATAATATATTATTAATAAAGCTATATTAAATATATTTTATCGAAAAAAATAAGCTATAATTATATAACAAATAAAAATAACTAAATAATTATTTAATATATATAGAGCTAAAAAACATAATAATAAAAAAATACTAAATAATTAAATATTAAATAATCGATAATAATAATACGTTTACGAAAGTTTAGTTAGCTTTTTATAAAAATTTTCTATAAAAGTTATAAAATATAAAAAAAACAAAAAAAAAAAGTTATAAAATATAAAAAAAAACAAAAAAAAAAAAGCTATAATAGCTACTAAAATTTTAGTTTTATATATAAAACATTATAATAATTATTTTATTATTTTTAAAAGTTTATTTTTTATTTCTGCTTATTTTTTAGCAATATAAAAATATATTAAAAATTAAAAAATAATATTATTTTAAAGATTTATTATATTTATTTCGAAAATAGGGTTTTTATAAGGCTTATATAAACGCGCCAAAAAAGCTAAGTTTTACTTTAAATATAGATTAACGTATATCCTAATAACTAGATAATATTTTTAAAAACATTAGACTTAAAAGCATTTAACCTATTTACTTAGGTAAAAATAAACGTTTGTACTTTTAGTGCTGCAGTAAAAAGGGCTAAAATAAATGCCCCTTAATATATAAAAAGAAAACTATTAACTTATTATTAAAAACTAGTTAAAACTATATATAAAGTATTATAATTATAATAATTAATATAACTATGCGCTTTTACGTAAATAATATAAATAAATAATGCTAGCTTTAATATTGTTATTTTTATTTTATTTATTTATATTTTATTAATTTTATTTTTTAAATTATTAAGCTAATTATATTATTTTAAAAAATAAAAAAGCTTATTATTATTCGTAGCTATATTTTTTACTATTAATAAATAGTAATATTATATTAAAAAATAAGTATATATTTTTGTTCGCTTATAAGTTCTATGTTTTTTTAACAGCATTAAATTTTATATTAAATGTTTAAACGCTACGTTTTTGTTTAAATAAACGAAGTTAAATGTTATTCTTTTTGCTAATAGTGTTAACGTTATTAGTTTTAATGTTTTTGTTTTTATTGTTATTATTATTATTAGTTTTATTATTATTTTAGCCTAAAAGTAAAATTATATAGCTTTATTTAAAAAACGTTTTTATTTTATTAGTTAAAACTAAAAGCATAATTAATATATAATTTATTTTAAGATATTATTATATAAAGTTTATAATTGTTTTAATTTTATTTAATATATTAAACTATATAATATAATTTTAAATTTTTTTATTTAGATTTTAGTTATAGCTATTAAAAACATTAATTAATTTTGTTTTAATTTCTAGCTAAAATATTAAAATATTATTTAAAAGTAATAAACTATAAAAAGTTATATTTAGATTAATATAAAAAAAATAAAAGCTTATTTAGTTTATATATTTTATAAGATTTTTAGTTTTAAAAAAAAAAAATTATTTTAGCCGGTAGTTTAAACAAAAGTTAAAAAGCTTTTTTAATATGTTTTATAATATTAAATAATATAATAATAATAAGAATTATTTAGTAAAATATAATTATAAACGTAAAAAATAGCTAGGTTAAATATAACTATAATATAAAAAATAGCTAGGTTAAATATAACTATAAACGTAAATAATAGTTAATAAATTATTTATAATAAAATATAATTTAATTTTTATAAGCTATAAAATAAAGTTTTTATTATATTATATTAATATATTATTATTAATAAAAGGTTTATTATTTAAAAATAAATAATAATAAATAAGATTTTAAATAATAATTAGTTTATTTTATATTTTTGTTTAATATTATTAAAACTTTTTTATTATTATTTTATTTTAATTATTATAAAAAAAATATAGGATTTATTTAAGCTTTATATTTTAAAGCTTTATTAATAACGTTATTTAATAAATAGTTTTAATTTATATATTTTTTTTTTTATTAGTTTATAATATTATTTTTTAAGTTTTATAGCTTTTATTAATGTTTTATAAATGCTATATATATTATTTTTTAATGTTTTTTTACGAAAAGTTTTTTTTTAAAATATTAGCTAGTTTTATTTAAATTAAGTTTATTAAGTTATTATGTACGGTTTTTAAATATAATTTTTATAACTTAGTAATATATTATATTTTTTATTTTTTTTTATTGCTATAATTTAAGTATTTTTTTAAATATAAGTTTATATATTTATAAAATTATTAAAGCTTTTAATATAATAATATAGCTAATAAATAATAGCTAAATAATAAATAGTATTTATTAAAACTAGTAGTATTTTTTAATTATAAAATTTTAGCTAAATAATAAGATTAAAAAAAACGAAATTTATAAAAAGCTTATTTTTAAACGTAAAATATTAATATTATAATAGTCGGCTAAATAATATTTAAAAAAGCTTATAAAACTGCTATAATATAATATTTAAATTAAATATTTTTTAAATATAATAAAAAAAACGTACTATATTAAATTATAATTATTAGCTTATTAAAAAAGCTATTATTATAATATTTTATTTATTTATATTAAATAAAAAAAGCTATAAAAGTTATATTTTAGCGGGATTATTTATTTTTAGCCGCGTAAAAAGTATGCTTTTTTTTAATAGTTTTAATAACTATAGTTATAAAATCGGCTTAAAAACAATATAATTAAAATTTACGTATAAAAAGTTATAATATTAATAAAAGCTATTTAACGTTAATAAAGTTTAATTTTAATAAAATTATTAAATTTTATATTTATTTATAGCTATTTATTAAATTATATTATTACTTGGGCTATTATATAATATAATTATTAAAAAATATATTTGCTATTATATAATTAAAAGAATTTTATTTTATATAATATAAAATATAATTTATTTATTAAATAATTTAAGTTTACTAGCAAATAAAATTTAAAATTTAGCAATATAATAATTATTTTTAGCTTTAATACTTATTAATTTTTAAGCTAAATAATATATATATTAAATATATTATTTTTATTTTTTAAAATATTATTAGTTTAACGATATATTTTTCGAAGCTTTTTTTTTATTATATAAAAATTATATAAATTTTTTTGCTAGCTTAAATACTTTTAATAAAGGCGTATTATATATTAGTATAATTTTTATAAATCAGTAATATTTAAGCTAATTTTTCTAAGTACTATTTAAAACCGGTATAATTTTAAAATTAAATAATAATATAAATAAACTAAAACTACTAGCTAGTAAAAATAATTAAAGCTGCTTAAGCGGCTATTTATTATTATAAGTAGCCCCGAATACTTAGAGTCTTAATAGCGGATTAAAAGTTTATTATGCTTTATTTAAAATATATTTAGAAATATTATATAACTATAAGGTTTAATAAATATTAAATGCTAATAGTTTTTAATATATAAAAATAAACTTAATTTACTAATTTTATTTTTAATATTGCTTTCGTAAGTATTATTAAAAGTTTTACGTACGGCTAAAAATATAATTATAAAAATATTTATATTTAATAATTTTAGTATAATAATATTATTTAATATTTTATTTTTTATTAATTATTTATTTAACGTTTAAATAAAATAACTTATTTTATAAAGGGTATAATATTAACTTTAAATTTTAATATATTTTATTTATATTTTAATCGAAATAGTAAAAAAATATAAGCTATTAAACTTATAATAATATTTTATTTATATAATTTTATTTTTATAATATTATTATAGTATTATATATAAAAAAGCTTATTTAATACGTTATAGTTTTATATTTTAAAACTTTTATAAAATATTTTAAGTATTATTTTATACGCCGAATAACTAGATAATTAATTCGTTATATTTAATTTTATTAACTTTAGTTTTATATTTAATTAATTAAGTTTTTTAAATATTATTATTTTTTGTTTTTAACTAAAGTAATAAATATAAAATCTTAAAACTACTTAGAAATATATTTATTTATTGCTTAAATATATATTTATTTTTTAAACGTAAACTTAAAACTTAAATATATATTTAATATTTATACGTATATTTAATATTTATATATATTTATAAATATTTTTATTATTTTTTAATACGAACTTTTTATAATATAAAATATTAGTATGTTAAACGGTGTTTTATTATATTATTAAGCTATTTTATTAGGCGTATAATGTTTATTTTATATATTTTTAGCTTTTTAAAATATATACGTTATTAAAGTTTTCGTATAAATATTATATTAATAATATATATTTGTATTTTAGTAGCTTTTATTATTTTTAATAAATATTTTAATAAATATTTAAATATTTGAAAAGTATTTTTTAATGTTTTTAATAGCTATATTAATATTATAAACGATATAGTTATTAAGCGTATTAAATAGTATAATATATTATAAGTTATTAAATTATTGAAATTTTTTATATAGTAATATTTTAAGGTAAGTTAAAGCTAATAGTTATAGTTTTTTTATTAATTTAGAATAAATAAATTTTTTAGAAAAAAACTAGGATTAAAAAGAACATTATAATAAAAACCTAGATAAAAACTAGAACTATAGTTATATACTATTTAATAAATAATAATACATTATTAATTTAATTCGGACTAATAAATAAACAAAGAGAACGAAAGCAAAGAAAATACGTAGGGTGATATAAAAGATAAAAAAAATAAAAAAATATATAGGGCAATATAAAAGACAAAGAAAACTAGGAAAAGTAATAAGAAAAAAAAAAGGAAAAATCCTTTATATTAAAGCAAATACGTTATATAACTATTTATATAAAGTTTTAGTTTAGCGATTATTATAAGATATATAAAGCTATAGTTAAATATTTAATGTTTTAATTATTTTGTTTTTATATTTTAACCGTTTTTTTATGCTAACTAATAATTTATATAGCTTTATAAATAAAATAAAAAACGTGTTTTTAAAATTAATAAGTTTATATATTATAAAAAAGGTTAATATAAATATATTTATCTTAGGGTTTAAATATATTTTAGGTTTTTATTTTTTTGCTTCGTTAAAAATATAAAAAAAGCTATTATAATTAATACTAAAAAGTTAAACGAACTATATTAATTTATGCGCGTATAGTTTAATCTACTGTTATAATGCTTTAATTACTTATTTTTAACCTTGCTATCTAGAATATTAGTTTATAACGTTTAAACAGAGATATTTTATTAACTTACTTATTTGATATTAGAATTTATGCTTTCTTTTATAACAGCAATAGCAATAATAATAGTAATAGCAATAACAACAGCAATAGCAATAACAACAGCAATAGCAACAATAATAGTAATAATAAATACTGCCCGATTAAACTATAGCTTTGTTTTTAATATGCTATATTACTGCTTATTACTTGCGCATACGTGTTTAAGAACAATAGAAATGACAATAATAATAATAATAATAATAACAATAACAAAAAAAAAAAAAAAAAAAAAAGGCCTATAACAAAGCTAAACTATAATTTGGTTATTAATAGGCTTATAACTGCCTTTTTTAAATATATATATTTATAATATATTTCTAATAAAAAACGTTTATTATAAAGCTAAAATAGTTTAATTAATAGGGTTTTAACTGCTTATTTTATATATATGTTTAAGCACTTTTATTTTTATTACGTAGTTATAGCATTAGTAGTTTTTACCCGTTATTTTAAAACTTTATTATAATTAGCAAAATTAAATAAAAAGTAGTTAAATTAAAAACTAAAATAAGTTTACTTTAAATGTAATATAGCTTTTGTTTTATTTTGCTATTTAAAAAATATATTTGTTTTATTTTAGCTTAGCTACTTAATATAAAATAAAAAGTGCTTTAAAGCGGCGAAAATAAAACAAAGCATAAAAAGAAACTTTAGTGTTTAAAACTTTAGTGTTTAAAAAGCGCTCCTACTTTGCTGTTTAAAAAGCATGTTTTGTTTTATTTTAGCTTGGCTACCTAGTATAAAATAAAAAGTGCTTTAAAGCGGCGAAAATAAAATAAGGCATAAAAAGAAACTTTAGTATTTAAATAGCGCTCGCTTTTACTTTGCTGTTTAAAAAGCATGTTTTGTTTTATTTTAGTTTAGCCACTTAGTATAAAATAAAAGGTGCTTTAAAGCGGCGAAAATAAAATAAAGTATAAAAAAAAACTTTAGTGTTTAAACAGCGCTCGCTTTTACTTTGCTGTTTAAAAAGCATGTTTTGTTTATTTTAGCTTGGTTATTTAAAACAAAATAAAAATACTATTAAAATAGCGGATACTTAAAAAATAATATATTAGTTAACAATATATAATATTATGTTCAAAAACTGTTTTTATATATGTTTTTATATATATATGTATATATATATATGTATATATTGTAAAGAAATTTATATATAAAAGTATAATTATTGTTTTTATTACTAATTAATTATTATAACCTACGATTTAATTACGCTAGTACTATATGTTTTTTAGATTTTTTTAATATAAAAACGAACTTTTTTACGAAATATATTTAATATCGCGTTATTAATTATTTTTAAATATTATAATATTTTATAATAAATAGTTTGTTTAAATTATAATTAAAATATAGTTTTATTTAAACTATAAAATTAAAAAAATATACTAGCTAGCTAGTATATAAGCTTAGCTATAGTTTATTTATATATAATATATTAACGAGCTATTTATTTATAATATAATAATAATAAAAGTTAAAAGTACTATTAAATTATAATTTTAAAAATCGGTAATAGTTTTTATTACTATTTTAAAAAATTAATTAATTAGCGTGTTTTAAAAACTTATATTAGCTAAAATAGCTTTAAAATTATATAGCTTTTATAAACTTTGATTTAAAATTAGCGTAGCTAAAATAATAATATATTTAAAAAAGTAAAAAAAACGCATAGCAAAAGCTAAAGTTATAAATTAAAATTTTTTAATAATAAATAGTTAGCCCGAATATAAATATAAGCACGAGCTTTAGTTTTAGCTTTAATTTAAACTTAAGCTTTAATTTTATAAGCTTAAATATAACTTTATTTATTTATAAATAAATAACTTATTTAATAATCGATATATTTTAAATATTTTAATTTATTAGCTTTTATATATTAGCTTTAATAGTTATATTATTATTATATTTTTATTTAACTTATTAAATATTTATATAACCGGTTATTTTTTAGCTAATATATTTATTAATAATAATAACGCTATAAAATTTTTTTATTAACGACTAATTATTAATAAAGCTAATTTTTTATATTTTAGTTTGTTTTTAAATAATTTAAACAAAATATTTTAGCTCGCTAACTATTATATTTTAATATTTTTAAAAATAATAATTATATTATAATATTATTATTTTAATAGCTAAATATTTATATACTAATTATTTTTTAACTAATATATTTATTAATATAATAGCGCTATAAAATCTTTTTATTAATAACTAATTATTAGTAAAGCTAATTTTTATATTTTAGTTTATTTATTAAATAATTTAAGCAAAATATTTTAGCTTGCTAGCTATTATATTTTAATATTTTTAAAAATAATAATTATATAATAGCGTTATTATTTTAATAGCTAAATATTTATGTAGCTAAACTTATATAAAGTAGTATTTTTAATAATATTAATAATAATTTTAGCTTAATATTTATATTAATATTTATTAAAATAGCTAGCTAAATATTATATAATTAGTACGTTATTTTTATAAATTGTTTATTTTAATTTTTTAACTAAAAACTATTTATTATAAACAAACTTTTTATTAATTAAAAGTTATTTATTATAAATAAAGTTTTTATAAACTTAAAAAGTTTAAACATAATATTATTTATTAATATATAGCTTTTTTTAGCTAAAAAAAATTTTTAATAAACTATATTTTATAAAATATAACTTTTATTAATTATATTTATAAGCTATTAGTTTAAAATATATTATAATAGTTTAAAAATTTATAATATTTTATTTAAAAATAATACCGAAAAAATTATATTTTTTTTATAAAATTAATATAAAAGCTTTTTAATAAAAACTAGTTTTTTATTATTATATTTAAAACTTTTAAAAATATTAATATTAAACTAAAAATATTTATATTTAAACTTTAAAAATAATTTTAATTATAAAGTTTTTATAGTAGCTTTAATAAATTTAACGTTATTATTAAAACTAGCTTTTATATTTAGTAAAATATCGCTAAAAACTTTTATTTTTAAGCTTTTAGCTATAACTAACGTTTTTTTTTTATAATATAATTATGTTTAAAATAATTTTTAAATAAAAAGTTTTATTTTTAAGCTTTTAGCTATAATTAATGTTTTTTTTTTATAACGTAATTATTTTTAAATAATATTTTAATAAAAAATCTTATTTTTAAGCTTTTAGTTATAATTAACGTTTTTTTTTTATAATATAATTATATTTAAAATAATATTTTAATAAAAAATTTTATTTTTAAACCTTTAGTTATAACTAATATTTTTTTTTATAATATAGTTATATTTAAAATAATATTTTAATAAAAAGTTTTATTTTTAAGCTTTTAGCTAAAATTAATATTTTTTTTTATAACGTAGTTACGTTTAAAATAATATTATAATAAAAATCCTACTTTAAATATTTTAGTTATTATTAACGTTTTTATTTTATAGCTTTTTATATTATAAATATTATAATAAAAAATATTTATAGGTACGTTTTTTACGCCGGATATATTTTACTAAAATAAAATTACTTTTTTATTAACAAACTTTAAAAAAAAAAAATAATTAAAAAAAACAATACTAAAAATTATTTTTAAAAAATTTATAAGCTTATAAAACTATATAAATAATATAAAATATAAAAAATAAATAAAATAAAAAATTAGTTTATAAAAAACTAATAAAACTATTTTAAATTTAAATTATAAACTTATAAGCTTATTAAAACTTTAAAATATATCGACCGTATATTATTCGTTTAGTAAAAAAAAAATTTATAGATTTTATTATTATTTTAAATCGAATATTTAAAGCTTTAAAGCTAAAAATAAAAATTAATAAAAAAATAATTTCGTATTAGTTGCGTTATTTAATCTAAAATATTTCTTATAAAAAATATATATAATTAATAAAGATATAATATTATAGCACTTTAAATAGCTAAATAAAACGTAGTAAAAAAAATAATTTTAACTTTTGCTACTTTTATAAAATATTAATAATATTTAAATACTTATATTAATATAATATAAAAATTTCGTTTAATATATTTTATATATTTAAATAATTTATATAATAGTTATAGATTATAATACTTATAATTTCTATTTATAATAACTATTTATAGTAAATAATATTTATAGTAAATAAAATAAATATAAACAATAAATACACCTGCCCCACTAAATCGCGAATATATAAATAGTTACCTATAGCGTAAAGTTAAACCTTCTTTTTTTCTTTTTTTATCTATAAATTTTATATATAATATACTATATATACTAAAGCCTTATCTTTTTAAATATTATCATAAAAATCTATAAGGGTTAAAAAGCCATATATTATTCTATGTAAGCATAAGGCAGTCTAACTGCCCTGGCCCTTTATATAGACCTATGTACGCGATCACGTGACTTAACCTCCGAAAGTCCTCCATAAAGGTCTATATACCCTTAAAAATAGCTTTATCTAGGGGGCAATATCCACTTTACTGTGGTAAATATATAAAGCATAATAGTTACGCTTTATATAAAAAACAAAAAAATCCTTTAATTAAAAAAACGTAATATATTAATAAAATCGATAAAACTTAAAAACTTCGAAAGAATTTTATTTATATTTTTAAAATTTATTACTCGGAACTTTTACTTTATATATAAATAAAACCATACTATTTTAAAACCTAAAAAAAATTAATATATATTTTTTATCTTAATAAAACTAAAATAAAACTTATAGTAATTATTTATTTTTTAAATATAATAATAAATTAGTAAAAATAAAAAAAATAAATAGCTAAAATAATATATTTAGTTTTTAATAAAAATATAATTAAATATATATTTTTTTATACTTTTATTTTATTTATTTTAGTTTTTTATTTTTTATAAGTTATATTAAACCTAGAATATTATTTATTGTTTTTTTTACTTTTTATTATAAACAAAGTTAATTCGGCTTTTTAAAAATAGTTAAATATATTTTATAGCAAAAAACAACTTACGGATAATTTTACTAAAAATAAAATATTAAAACTATAATAATAAACTAAATTATATATAATTTAAATATATTTAAAACTAAAAAAAAATTATAAAACGCTAATTTTATATTAATATTATAATTAAGTTTAATTATTATAAAAATAATATTTATTAAATATTTTAAAAAAAACTAATATTAAAAATAGAAATATAGCTAAAGCTTAAATTATTAACGTTATTATTTAATATTAACGTAAAGCTATTAATTTTAATAATATAATTAATTTTAAACTTTTAATATAGCTAACGAAAATAAATTATTAATAAAAATACTAACGAAGTTTTAAAGATTTTTTTTATTTTAAACTTAAGTTTTTAAACGTTTAATAATATATTTTTTTAACTAACGTTACTACTAAATATAATATATATATTTTTATAATTTTAAAAAATATTAGCTATTAATATTTATTTTATTAAAATAATTATTTATAAGCTTTATTTATAAGCAATACTATTAAAATATAAGCCCGAAGTTTTTAATTTATTATAAACGTATATACTAATGATTATTATTTTATTTTTAAACTGTAGCGCTTTAGAATATAATTAAGTTTTTTTTAAGTTTACGCTATTTTTTTAAAATATAAAAAACTATACGTTTAATAAAAAAAAAATAGAATTTTTATATTAAAAATAAAAATATAAATAAATAGCTTAATTAACTTTATTATTTATTAAATATACTAAAGCTAAAAATATTATTAAATATATTTAATAAAATAATTAAAAACTAATATAATTTAATATTTATATATAAAAAATATAACTATAAAATTAATAAAACTATTTAATAAATTAGTTTTTATTATTTATATAATTGTTTATTTTTTAATTTAACAATATTAATATTAAAAAATTATTAAAAGCTTTATATAAATTATATTTTAAACAAAATATATATATAAGTTATAAAATTAAATAAATTATTTTTTATAAAAGTTTTAATAAAATATTATATAAATATACTAAATTATAAAATTAAAAATAAAATTTAATAAGTTTAAATATAATAAATTTTAAACTTAAGTTTATTAGTATATAGTTATTAATTAATTATTATTATAAATAAACGGAGCTTTTTTAATATTTGTTTTTAAATTTATTAATAATTTTTAAATCTAAACTTTTTAAAATTATATTTTAAATTTTTATATAAAACTTTTTAGTTATAATTATTTAGCTAGATTTTTTTTTTTAGATTTATTTTAAATTTAGCTACTTAGTTTTTAATTTTTATTTAATATATTTATTATATTATATAATATTTTTAGCTACGGTTTTTTTATTTTATAAATAATATTAGTTTATTTATATTTTATTTGTTATTTTTTTTATTTAATTAGTTTAGTTTTATTTTTTACTATTATTAATAGTTATAATAATTTTAAATTATTCGAAAAGTTTTATTTAATATAGATTTTATTAAATAAGTTTATTATTTTATAATATAAATTAGCCTATATAGCTACGTAGTTTTTTTTTATTTAAAAAATAAAAAAAAAAAACTATATTTATATAATAAGCTTTTATATATTATTAAAGTATTTAATAAAATTATTAATAATAATATTAAGTTTAAATATTATTAATTAAATAATTTATTATTATTTTTTTAATTTAAATTAATATTATATAATTATGCTTAAATTTTTTTATAAAGTTATAAAAAGCTAAATTTGTCCGATTTTTTATTTTTTATTAGCTTTATTATACGATTTTTTTAAAAAATAAAAATAATATAAACTTATTTAATTTTTACGTTTAAGCTTTTATATTTTTTATTAAAAAATAATATTATATAAACAAAAATAATTATATATTAAAAATAATATTCGGTATAATAAAAAAGCTTCGCGAACTTTATAAAAATAAAATATAAATATTTATTATTATATAAAAACTAATAAAATTATTTTTATAAGTTTTATATAATTATTTAATTATATAAA
Source organism: Amphirosellinia nigrospora (assembly GCA_004123355.1). Classification (NCBI taxonomy): domain Eukaryota; kingdom Fungi; phylum Ascomycota; class Sordariomycetes; order Xylariales; family Xylariaceae; genus Amphirosellinia; species Amphirosellinia nigrospora. The sequence continues at coordinate 57,918 of SCHM01000006.1, read as the reverse complement.
AAGTTTTTTTATTTTTAATAATATAAATTAGTTTAATAATATATAGTAAATATTTTAGCGGTTAATATTTATATTTTTATTAGTTAATTAATATTAAAAATAAAAATTAAAAACTAATTAAATAAAAAATTTTTTATATATAATATATAATTATATAAAGCTTATAAAAATAATTTAATAATAAATATTTATTTTATAAAAATTATAATAAAAAGTTTTAATAAATAATATTTTATAAAGTACTAAAAAATTATTAAACTAACGGCTAATTTATTTTTAAAATAATATTAGCTATTTTTTAGCTAATATTTAGGTTTAAAAAATTTTTAGCTTTATATAATGTTTAAAAATATAATTAGTAGTATTTATTTTTTAAAACTTATAAAAACGTTTTTTTTAATTTTAATACTTTTTTATTAAAATTTTAGCTTGATTTTATAGCTATTATAAATTAAAACTTTATTATTATATTTTTTTATTATTAATTATTAAAATTATAAAATTTATTATTAATAAAATAAATTTAATATTATTTTTAATTTAATAAAGCTTTTAATTTATTAAAAGCGTTTTTAAAAAAAAATATTTAAAATATATATATATTTGTTTATTAGTAGTATTTTCGGAAGTTTTCCGAAAATTTTTTAATTTATTATATAAAATATTTAAAATAAATAATTTTTTAGTTTAAATAAAATAACTAATTATTAACTTTATATATTTTAAATCGTTATTTTTTTTAAAAATTATTATTTATTTTTTTAATAATTTAAATAATAAAGCGCGATATTTATAATATTTTTTTATTTTTATTATTTTATAAACTTTAAAATTATATTATTAGCGTTATAATTAAGTTTAAAACGATTTTAGCTAATATAAATTATTTTTAATTATTTATAGCTTATAGCGTATAAATTTTTATTTTTTAAAAATAAAAAAATTTTTTTATTTTAAGCTATTTTTATAAATAATTAGTTTAGTGCTTATAAAATTATATTAAATAAATCGATTAATACTTAAAAAAAAGCTTTAAAAATTAAATATATAATTATTACGTTTTTTATTTTAAAAAATTTAACGTATATTTTTTTTTACTTATAAAATAGCACTAATTTATTAGCTTTATATATTTATATTTTTATAAAAAATATTTTATTAGTTTAATATTAATTTTTGTTTTTTTTCGGAAAATATACTATATATTTTAATATAAAATTATAAATTCGATTAAGCTTTATATTTATTAAAAAATATTTTTAAAGCGAACTATATTGCTTTTTTTTCGCTATAGTTTATAATATAATAAACTTAATAAAAAAATTTTTATAAAACTAAAACGTTATATAATTAATAAATAATAGCTAATAATTTAAACGTTATTATTATTATATTTATTAAAAAAAAATATATAACTATTAAAAAAATAAATTAATAAACGTTTTTTTTTTTTTAATAAAATATAAAGCTTAAATAATAAATATTATAATAGCTATAAAAAAACGCGCATATTTAATTATTTTAACGTTAATATATACTATTTTAGCTATATAAAAACCCGCTTTATAAAACTACGTTAAAGCGAAAAAATTATATAATATTTTAAATTTCGATAAAAAGCTAGCTAAACGTTTAACTATAAGTATTAATTTTTCTATTAGTATAATATCGATAATTATTATTAGGCGGACTATTTATTTAAAGCACTGTTTTTATAATAATATTATATACGAATATAATTATTTCGTTTTATTATTTTTATTCCGGGGTAAATAATAAACTATAGTTAATATAATAAAATACTTAAAATATATTTAATTTAGCTAATAATTTTTTTAGGGTTTCTAAAAGCTTTAGTTTTTAATTCTAACTTTAAACTTTTAGTAAAAACAAAAAAATATTTAAAACATATATATTAACTCAATAGCTCTAGAAACATATCTTTAAAGCTCTAGAAATATGTCTTTAGAGCTGAGATCTTACCTAAAATAGCAAATTATGCCTCCGGGAGCTTAAGAAGGGGGTTGTTGCGTTCGAAGCGGAAAATGCTTTCGTTAGTCTTCTTACCTCCCGCAACAAGGCTCGGCTCACCAAGTTCTAGATTGGAAATCGGGGTGTTCGCACTGCTGCTAGAACTACCGTCAGCCGTGTTAGCCTTAGATAAACGAGTCTGCAAATCTGAAATCTCTTCGCGGACGGCGTTGGATCTTGCTAGGAATTGGTGACTATAGTCGGCTTGAAACTCATCGAACTCGCCCCGAAATTTGTCGAGCAGGCCCTGGAGATCGGTCCGCGTCTTGGCGTCTGGATGCCCTTAACGTCAACGGATGTGTTAATGATCTCGTCATACATGCTCTCACACATAATCCACACGCCTTTTTCGTTCTGCCTCTCGACCTGGAGCATCATTAAGTCGAGTTCAGTCTCGGTGTTGACCGAATTATTAGCGTATGATAGCAAATGAGGTGGGATTCGATACATGATGGCCTTTTGTTGTTCCTTGAGCTGGGCCGTCTTCTCTTGGATCTGTTTAAGTCGCAAGGCTATGTCTGTTCGTTCGCTTCTCCGGCCTTGTTGTGTGCCATAGCTCGCTTGTCACTCTCACCACGGTCTTCGTAGCATTTCTGGGCTGCGAGGGTCAGCTCCTCAAATGGGAGTATTAGGTCGTCGAGTTGGAAGAAAAGCTCTTTGGTCGGTGCATCTAAAATGGCAAAGTAGTCGGAAGACGGAGTCTTGGGGGTATTATTGCGAGGAGACGCCATATTGTCTTTTTCAATTTGATAAGTTTTATGAGTTTGTGATTAGTAGTTGCTGTTTTGATGTTTTGCTTTAAGTTGTTTGATGAAGTATTCTGATGAATTCCAACCCTTATGAAGACGCGAATTCTCATGCCTATTTATGCGAATATTAATCGAAACACTGCGCATTATGAAGGGAAAACTGAAACTTTCTTGATGACAACAGAGATCTTACTAGTTTGACTAACAAAAGAGCCTGTGATAGTTCACCCAGTGCATCCTTTAACATGAAAATAAGCTTTAGGTAGTAACAATAAACACAATAGTTCGAGACTAAGCATTGTTAACCAAGTAATCAAAGACACCTATTCACATAATCGCTTTCATTTGCAGAATAGTATTGTCTTGTAGTAGTAACATTAATGCATTATGTAAAGGCATCAACAAAGCCCAATTAGTGATATTACAATCAGGATAACCATACAAGGGAGATCGAGCGAATAGATCGCAGGACCTCCACCCACAGCCGGGCACTCGTCAGCATCGGGCTAGTAGTACCGGTGCTTGAATTACCACTCCGCCCATCGCGATCGCCACACTACGACGTCGCAGTGGTGTTAATGGAAAATACGTAGCTGGCCTGGAGGACGTAGGGGTCGCCGCCGGGTCCGAAGATCTGCTTGTCCTCACGTCCCCACTCGGGGTGGTTGATACCGTCAATCCAGTCCTCGACCTCCATCACGAGGCAGCCGTATTTGGGGATGGTGCGAGGGAAGTTGGCGTCGTTGTGGAGACCTTGAGTCTTCTTGAGCGGGGTGGTGCCGTTCTGGCCGTTGCACGAGTATACCTGGAAGGCCTCCTGGTCACTGTAGATATCGACTTGGATGCCGGACCAGGCGGACTGGAGACGGACAATGAAGTCGTCGCGCCAGTTGTACGGCTCCTCGCGGGTAACGAGCCAGCAGTTATCTGTCATACGTATTAGTGCAGTAAATAGACACATATAATTCCGCCAACTTACCATAACCGGTGCAGTTCAACCCGCAGTTGTTTAGGGCCGCTGGGTCGCTCAAGGAGTGACCAAGTTGCTTGGGAGCACTCCAGAAGTCGTTGACGGACCCCTTCTTGTTGGCAAGGATGTCTCCAGTGGGGATCAGGATGTTGTCGACGCCCACGCGCTGTCCGCTGTAGGCATGTACAAGGTGTGGTTCAAGGCGGTGTTCGTCTCGTTGTTGGCGAAACCGTCCAAGTTCCAGTAGGTGTGGCTGCTGAGCATGATGGGGGTCTTCTTGGTGGTAGGGAGAGCCACCATCTTGAAATCCCACGTGGAATCCTTCACAGTGTAGGTGATGTAAGAGACAACCTCGCCGGGAAAGCCCTCCTTTCCATCGGGATCGACAATGGAAAAGGTAATGCTGTCGTCCGTGTGGGAGACAACGGTGAAGTTTCGATAATCCCAACCATCGTGGCCACCGTGCAGGGTATCGGCACCCTTGGGCGCAGCCGCGGTGGGGTTCTCGTTCGGGTCGACGTGGTAAGATACACCGTCAATCTCGAAAGTGCTGTTCTGAATGCGGTTCGCATAACGACCAGGCACCCACCGAAGTGAGGGTGTGACGGATCAATGCCGTAGTATGTGGCGTTGTCAAAGCCGGCTACGACATCTCTCTGGATCCCGTATTGATCGTTGATGAGCAATCGAGAGATGGAGGCGCCGTATGCGATGAAGCCAGCGGAGAGGCCCTCACTGTGGATCCAGTATAAGCCGTCCTTGTCAGGGCCCTTTGAAGCATAATCGCCAGAAGCAATTGGGAGCGACAAGGCTCCCAGTGCGGCCAGCTTGGTGTTCAGACGCATTGTGACAGGCTGCCTATCAAGCGACTGGGGGAGTAAACAAGGGATTGGCGGGATGTCAAGCAACAGCAACAACACGAGCGAGGGTGTCTCGGGGGGAAGAAAGGGCCTTTATATGCAGCAAGCCATCGGATCCTTGGTACCTAGTCTCTCGGTGTAGTATACCTACCTAGGCAAAGGCAGGTTCGGCAGGCTTACGCTGGGGAAACCTGGATTATGGATTATGGGACAGACCATGGCGGATCGGATCAACAAGCAGAATTAACGATCTAGGGAATTCTTTAATCTTACTTTTTAGCGTTGCATTCATTACGGGCGGGATGCAGCACGCTGCATGTCCACACGCGTTAACTCTCAGCTCGAGGTAGCTATAGCAGTGAGCTACTCCGCTTTCTTGGCGTGGCATAGGAAAAGTTGGGGTAATGGGGGTGAGGGTTTGTTATTGTGAGTCGCCACTAACCGGGGTTGCCTGCATGTCGCAGAGGAATTGGGTATTGCAGCTGTGCCGAATCTAGAAGGTCGTCTTTCAATGTTGGACGCAGACCGACCCTTAGTTCTCCAGGGAACAGCATCCAGACGAGTCCTTGATCCATGGCTTTGGGTTCGCAAAATACTTTTTTGCGAGACTAACTTCTAGCGCACCATTCGCAGATTGCAGTCCTTCATCATCGGACCGTTTTACCGGCTGATTGTTTACTTGTACATCGTGGACCTTGGGGAAACCCCGATGAGACTGTTCGCGTGAGCTGAGGCACAGTTGCTTGATCCAATTCGCGTCACTAGCGTCGGCTTATTGATATTCAAATGTCTTAAACACGTGTAGCATCTACTTAATCAATAATTGTATAGGTAGGTAAAGAGAGTATAAAGACGCAACTGTTTAATATTCATAGTCAAAAAGAGGCTGCGAGGTTGTATTGATTTTCATCGGTCGAACCGGTGGAGAAATTTATGATTATGACGATTATGACGTTGAAGGATCAATGGCATCAGCAGGAGGAGAGAAGTACCTTTTTCACCTGTATGCCACGTCATATTGCTACAATGTCTCGTGTTACAGAGAGCGAGGCATCTGAGGGGATATCAAGTCTATCAAGTTATTACCATCCTAAACTACATAGCTCAAAGGTCCTGTATAAAGTCTAATTCAAGGGAAAAGTTGTGTCCTACCTGTTAGATCAATTAGCAGTGGATCGGAGCAGACGAAGTGAAAGCTTACTTAAGTAACTAATAGACGGAAAATCTGGAACACACTACGAGAATCAAGCTACCTGTTTTGAGTAACTGGCTCGGTATACATTTCCCCGCTCCCAAAGCGAACCATCGCATCATTGCCGCGGTCCAGCTGATAGCCCTGTCATACCCGAGCAAATGAACTTGTAAGAAAAATATTTACTTACAATACTGTATGCTCAGGTGATAGTCTATGTGTAACTTGAATAGTGGGAAATAGAGAGCTCAGGGCCTACCTACCTAAGTATATAAGTAAGTAAGGTGTAACCGGAGAGTGCGGTGAATAGGTAACTAGGCCTATAAGTTCTATCCACCCCCACAATATGAGAATTCTCTTTTTCGATATATTTTAGTCGGCCGTAATATTCATGGTTGAAGCAGTAGAATTGAGGAGGCCCTTAGCCGGAGAATGCCGTTGCTGTGTGACCGTCACATATATGCTGCCTGCCGGACTTCGCTATTACTGTACTGTGTACCGAAACAATTATGTACCAATTAGGGAATAAGACGCGGGACGAAAGGGTCCTAAGCGTACAAAGCACTCACCGAAGTTACTCGCTGAAGAAGTTCATACGAAACCATACCTACATATTTACGGGACAGTGTAAACGCTCAATAAGGCTGGTATGATAGAATTGGTCGTGAGCCCAAGCAGTGTCTTGTCTACAGATCTTGGGTGACACATATCAGTAACAATCGTCGGAATTAATTAGGTCTCCCTCTCAGTTTCAGACGGCCTCGGTCCTCATGTTCAAGTCCCAAGCCCTCTTAAAATCAAAATGTGCTCAGGAACTTGTTGCGAAGTAGTCAATTGGGTTGGATCATGTTTGAAAAATAAAAATGTCCTGCACTCTCGCGATATTCGACACGGCCGCTTCTACCTGTACACACTTGGGCAGTAATTAACCATCTCCAATCACCATTATACGTCAACCAGGTTCTCCTCCTCAGGCTCCCCTTCAGTGTCCCGAACACCCTTGTCATTCTTGTCCTTGTCCTTGCCCTTGCCCTTGTTGCGTTCTGTCGAGCGGTGGTAGTATTCCTGAATAACCTTGGCAGGGATACGGTTGAGTAGTTCCTTGGGATAGATGCGTAGCAAACTCCAAGCAATATCCAAAGAATCGAAAATAGAACGTGTCTCATACGCCCCCTGCGCGACGAATTGTCGCTCGAACTTTTCTAAAAATTCCAGAGAGAGCTTATCTTCAGCTGACAACGCCTCTTCACCAACGACTGCCTTCATGGCCGCAGCGTCACGTCCGATGGCATATTTGGCATAGAGCTGGTTAGATACATCACCGTGATCCGCCCGTGTCATACCTTCACCAATAGCCGACTTCATCAGACGTGAGAGCGAGGGTAAGACATTGATGGGCGGGTAAATGCCACGGTTATCTAACTGACGATCGACAAAGATCTGGCCCTCGGTGATGTAGCCAGTCAAATCGGGAATAGGATGTGTGATGTCATCGTTCGGCATGGTCAGAATAGGAATCTGGGTGATGGAACCATTTCGTCCTTCGACACGACCCGCTCGTTCGTAAATGGTGGACAAATCTGTGTACATGTAACCGGGGTAACCACGTCGACCGGGCACTTCCTCTCGGGCGGCCGAGACTTCTCGAAGGGCGTCACAGTAAGCAGAGAGATCAGTAAGAATAACGAGAACGTGCTTCTCGAGCTGGTAGGCGTAGTATTCGGCAGTGGTAAGAGCCAAGCGAGGTGTAATAATACGTTCAATACTGCGGATAATCTTTAGTACACGGCTACATTAGTGGGGAGAGAGCAATGACATACGTAGGATCGTTCGCAAGGTTGAGAAAGAGTGTGACGCGCTCTAAACTGCCGTTCTCTTCGAAATCGCGCGTGAAGAATCGTGCCGTTTCCAAGTTGACACCCATGGCAGCGAAAACGATGGAGAAGTTCTCCTCGTGGTCATCGTGCACACCCTTGTTCGTAGCTCCTTTTTGCTTGACTAAACCAGCTTGGCGACAAATCTGGGCAGCGATTTCGTTGTGCGGTAAACCAGCGGCGGAGAAGATGGGGATCTTCTGTCCACGGGCGATGGAGTTCATGGTGTCGATGGTTGAGATACCAGTTGAGATCATTTCTTCTGGGTACACCTATGGCATTGGTTAGCTCAGGTTGCGCAGACCAGCCTCTGGGTTTCGGGGACATACTCTGGAATAGGGGTTGATGGGACTGCCGTTGATATCGAGGTATTCCTCAGCTAAGACCTTAGGGCCCTTGTCGATAGCTCTACCTGATCCATCGAAGATACGGCCCAACATGTCTTCTGACACGCCGAGCTTCAGACTCTCGCCACTGAACTCGACCTTTGTCTTCTTGACATCGATACCAGGTGTGCCTTCGAATACTTGGACAATGGCACGGCTGCCTACAGACGTGAGAGGGGCCAATCAGCACTACCATCGAAAGCTCCCGGAGAGCAGCGGCGATAGCTTACCTCGGGCCTCGAGGACCTGGCCGGACCGCTCAGTTCCATCGGGAAGCGTCAAGGTCACGATCTCATTGTATCGGGGGAATTTGACGTTGTCGAGAATGACTAGAGGACCGTTGACACCAGCAACGGTGTTGTAGCGAATCCGGGGCACAACGGAATACGACGAAGACTCTCTCGGATCCATGGTGTCGGTCGCTAGCGATGGACAAGGTCGGAGGTCCGGTCGGAGGCAAGGAATAGAGGCGGCGTTTGAGGGCTCTTGTCAAAGCTAGACAAGTAAACCAAGGTGTGATGTAGGTACGGAGTAGAGGTTGAGGCAAGCAGCAGGCCAATACCAAGCTTCAGCCACTAGCTATGGAGGTGTTGACGTTGCAGGTGGCAGAGCTAGACGACCGAAGCAAGCCCGGGCGATAACCAGCCACAGCTATGGTTGACACCATTAGCATGCTTAGCGTGTGGCTCCAGGGTGGCGACTGGCAGAGCCCTGGCGGGCACTGCAAGCCAGCCCCACCCCACAGCTATAAGTATTTAGCCCACCACAAAAACTAGACTTAGCCCTTTACTTAATCAACTAACCTAGTATATTAAGAACTGATCTACACAGCCCAAACCGTAATAGTAAAAGCCCCGTAGGTTACTTAATATAAGTTGCTAAACACGTATAAATAATATTTGCGTAGCTTTATAGCTTTTATTTAAAACTAGTTGCGCGATTATAAATAACCCTATAGCCGATTAACCTATAAAAATCTAACCCTACGATTACGCTAATTAAACACTTTATCGAAACCCATCCTAAAAAGTATACCTTATAATATTTATCTTATATGTAATAGCGGACTTTACGGGAGCTTATTTCGAAGTAGAAAGTAGCGGCTTTATAACGGATATAAGCAGCCTAGCGTTAAATAACTTAATAAACGTTTTATTAGCTATAAATATAGCAAGCTATAATACCTGTATTAACGCGTTAGTAATTAACGTAGCTAAGCGAATCGATTAACTAGAAATAAAAATAAACTTATGATTTAAAGCTATATTAACGGAAATAAAAAAAAGTTTCCGAGAACTAGGTTTATAAAACCAAAGTAGCAGCACTATAATTATACTAATAAGTGTAATAATAAGACTAGTAATAACCCTAGCGCTATTAGCTTTAGTGGGTATACTAATAGGTATAATAGTAAACCCTTTATACGTATTTATAGGTGTTAAAGGAACGGATAAAGTATATATATAATAACTAACTAACGTAACTAATCAAAAATAATTAAAAGATTTTTCGTTAAACTTATAAAAATATAAAAGCTTAAATTTTATTTAGACTTAATAAGAACAGCAAGTTTAAGCTATTTTTTTTAACGTATTTTTAGCGAGCAATGTTATTAAGCTAAGCAAATATAAAAACAAAAATAAAGTAATTATACTATTTAATTTATGTTTAATTTAAGCCGATTATACTATATTAGATAAAGTACGCTAAATCTAGGTACGACTAGTATAAGTTTTAATGTTTTACGAATTATGGACTAAAAAATTATGCTCGAATTAGCAAGTAATTTTTAATAAATAGTGCTATTTATTAAAAATAACAATATAGCGGCTATTTAAATCGATTTTTTAAAAGTAATAATTTAAGTATTAAATATTTATAATATACTATATAGCTTTTTAATAGTATTTGTAAAACTATTGCTAGCTTAAAACGAAGTATATATAAGCTATTTTTAAAAACTATAGGAAACTTTTTATTAACTGCTAGGAAATACTTGAAATACCTAGTAAATATATAATATTATAGTTAATAAGCTTATTATATATGCTTTAAATATTTAGTTTAATATAAAGCGTTTTAGCAAAGAATAGAATATAAGCTAAATTATAGAAGAAGTAATATAAATATTGGGAATAATTATTATAACTTCTGTAGAACCGAAAATTTATAGTACTCCCGAAATTACTGTATAATTTTAAGGTATAATAGTATTTTATTATAATTATAATATTACTAAAAGTATAGCAAGTAAACTTGCCGTAAGCTAGATTTAACTAGTCGATAATACGGAAATAACCCCGAAAGTACTAATATTTACTATTTTAGACCTCTGTACCGATAGCCGGGAGGTTAGCTGTATTATTAAAATTAATAGTAATAATATAGAATAGTAAATATAACGATAGGTATATAACAAAAGTAGCGGATAACGTATGTTTTAATTATAATAAGCCTAGCTATTAGGCTAAAAACTACCGCAAAAAAATATAATAGCTTAAAATAACGAAACTATAAAGCTAATTTAGCTAATTTATTACGATTAAAGGTATATTATATTATAACGACCTAGCTAATAAGTTCGAAAAATTTAGAACTAAATATAAATTTTTTAGAAGTAAGCTGTAAAAGCGAGTATATTTTACGGAAAATAATAACGAAAACCCTGAAGAACTCGAACGAAGTGCTGCGGAGCGCTTAAAAAACAACCGGATCGACTAAAAACTAGAAAATTTATTTAATAAAACCTAGAACAGCTTTATTTATATGGTTAGATTAGATAAAGGTAGTAAAATAACCCTAAAAAAAAATAAGTTAAAGCATAGTTATAACGACCGTTATAACTTATTTTAGGCTTAATTAAATAACGGTAATATGTTTATAATATTTTAGGACTACGGTTATATAAACTGTTATATTTCGTAATTATTAGCTTTAAAGCTCTAGCTTTATAAATTATAAAAATAAAGTATTATATATAATATTAAAAGAGTTAGACTAATAGTTATAAAAAACTACGAAATTATAGTATAGTTTGTAATAATAAAAAGTATTATAGAACTTTAGACCGTAATTAGAAACGTTATGTTAAACCGTACGTTTTTTAATAACGTAACTTTAAAGAAGCATATTTTTTATAAATAGGGCAGCGTTTTCGGCTATATAAAGGATGCTGAAACAATTAAGCTAATAAAATTTAACGGAATATTTTTATTCGAACCTTTAAAACGGTTATTAGCTAGTATAGCTATAAAAATAACTTATAATATAAAAAAAATAGAAAAAACAAAAATAACCTAGCATAAAGATATGTTAAAAGACCTTTAAATAGTAGATAAATAAATAAAACTAATAAAACGATTCTCTGGTTTATTTAATCTAGCTAAATAACGTACTAATATTATAGCACGTATAAAGCACTATATTAATACTGGGGATAGCCCACTAATAAAGCTATTATTTTGTAAGTATAGCCCTATATAAAAAAAAGCTATAAGAAAATTCGTTAAAGTATACTTAGGTATTTATATTAAAAAGAGTATGGGATTATAGGGCGCGCTAACATTATTAACCCCGAAAAAGCGACCTAGTAAAACTACTAAGCTTAACTTTAGTAATTAAAAAAAATTATATAGCAATTTTGCTATAATTATAAAGAACTAAATAAAGTTACGAAAAAGCAAGCTTATTTATTACCGAACGCCGCGGACTAAATATAAAAAGCCGCAAGTTATAAGTAGTATATTTTTGTAGATTTTAAAAATAAATATTAGTATATAGGAGTATATAGCCTTTATTATGAGAAAACAGCATTTATAACACTTTTTGGGATATACGAATAGCTAGTTATGCTTTTCGGATTTTATAACGTACTAGCTATTTTTTAGGCTTTAATAAAAAAAATCGTAAAGTTTTTTAAGGAATAGCTAGTAGGCTTACTCGACAATATTTATATTTAAGGAAAAATAAAGGAAGAACTATATTAACGGTACTATATTTATTCGAACGACTAGTGTAGTATAGTATAATAATTAACCCTGCGAAAACCTTAATATTTATTAACTAAAACATATTCTTAGGATTTTATATATCCTAGGAAAAAATTAAAACAAACTTAGCGAAAGTAGCTGTAATAAAGGATAGACTAATGCTAAAAATAACTATTAAAATACGCGGATTCGCGAATATAGTAGGCTATTTCAAACACTTAATTAACAAATATTCGTTAATTGTAGCACTATTTATAGCATTAATAAGAGGACTAAAAAACTAATTAGTTATATTAAACGTAGAAGCCTAAAAAGCCTAGCAAACGATTAAAAATGTAATAACTATAATATTAATAATTAAAGCATTTAACTAAAGGTTGCTTTTTATAATAGATAACGGATTCTAGCTAACTGTACGTTAGGGTATACTTAATATAGCTATATTTTTATAAAAAAAAAATAGCATTTTACTTAGTAGTATATTTTTTTAAAAAGCTAAATAACTATTAAACGCGTTATTTAGCACAAGAATAAAAGCTTATTTAGCTATTATTAGCATTATAACATTAAAAGTACTAGGTAAAAGAGGAGAAATAATTGTCCGTACTAACTACGAGTTATTACTTACGATAAAAAGCAAATTAGAATAACTAATATAAATAGTTCGATTTTTAAATATTATCGAGCATTATAGTATACGAATTATATATTGTATAAGCAAGTTAAACGTACTAATTAATTAGCTATTAAGATTTCCCGAAACGACTTTTTTAATAGTAAAACGTAACCTTGAAACGTAGATATTACTAAATATAGAAAAGCAATTAGTTAAATTGCTATAATAGCTAAACTGTATAGACTTATAAGTTATATTTAAGTTTTTAAAGTTTGATAGCGAATTGTTACTAAATTTAGAGGCCTAGTAAGTAATTAGGCATTTTATTATATACGAAAGAGAACTATATAAAATAACCTAGTACTAACGGACCTCCGGAAACTTTTATACTTTATAAGAACGGTATATTAAGCAGTAACGCTTTTAAAAATTTCTAAAATACTAAAATTACTATAAAAAGTTAAGAATATATACGTTAACCTAAGGCACGCTATAGTTAGCACCTTAATACGCAAAATTAATAAGCAATATTAGCACCCGGAAATTATGCTAATAGTATAGTAGGCTATAGTAAAATATAGGCAGTATTAGTTAATAAAGCTATTATTAACGATGTTATTAAACCTATAACCTATAGTATTTACTACTACTGCTAATACGTTAGGCAATAGATTATATATTTATGGTATAACTAAAAATATTAATATATATAGAATACGTTATAATATAGGTAAAAGCAGCTATAGTACCTGATATGTTATTTTTAAGCACGATATTGCTAATTATTAAAATCGGGAAAACTTTTAGGTACTTAAAGGAATAGATTAGCGATAACGGAGGCGCGTTCGTAAGTAAAAAAGCAATTTAATAATACTAAGGCAAAGGATTTATAGTTAAGCTTATTATACCTAGAAGACCTAAAAGTAATAGTAAAATAAAAAAGGCAAACGGAGACTTTAAGCGAATTATACTATAAGAAAGTTTAGTATATAAATATTTTAACGCAGCTATTTTATTATAAGCAGCTATAAATATTTATAATCGGATACCGAAGCTAAGTAGCTATAGCAGTTATTTTTTTTTATTTAGTATTTAATTTCTTTAATAGCAATTATTTATTAAAGTTTTTAAATACGTAAAGAACTTAACTAAAAAAGAAAAGGTCGAATTTTAGCAAAGCTTAGTAAAGAACTACGAAGTATTTATAGCAAAAAACTATTTTAATAGTTTAAAAGCTTTTAAAAACTAGATCAAAGCTTACTTATAAGAGAAAAAAGGATTGATCCGAACCTACGCAACCGGAAACTAAGTACTACAAGTACGCTAGCGTAGTAATAAAATAGAACTTTTTTATAACGGACTATAAGTTATAGCAAGTTGCTATTACGGCAATATTTATAAGTTATAGAGCCTTAGCAGAATTTAACTACTAAGCAAATATAATAAAACTAACTTATTTCCTGCATATAATAATAATAGCTACTTTATATAAAGCTTATAATACGCTAGCCAAACGATGCTAAAGAACGATCAAAAGCGCCTAAAGGCAATAATAAAATAGTTAGATTGTAAATAGTTTTATTATAGAGATATTAGTTAAAATAAATAACTAAAGGCAGTTATCTAAGGAAAAGAATAGTTATAGCTCTAGGGTAGCAACTGGTAGAGCCCTGGCGGGCACTGCAAGCCAGCCCCACCCCACAGCTATAAGTATTTAGCCCACCACAAAAACTAGACTTAGCCCTTTACTTAATCAACCAACCTAGTATATTGAGAACTGATCTACACAGCCCAAACCGCAATAATAAAAGGCCCCGTAGGTTACTCAATATAGGTTGCCAAGCACGCACAAGCGGGTCTGCGCGGGGTTAGATGCCTCTAAAAGAGGCCTTGTCGTAGACCACCCCTGCAATCAGGTACCTCATACCTCACATCGTACCAACCTGAAGTCATTTATTTAAAGCGTCTCGTTGAGATTATGATCGCGATACCTACTAGGTATGGAGGACATCAGAAACCATGACCTGATACATTATGTCTTTCCCTAAGTTGCCAGCCAGAGCAGCCTATCTCAAACTTAATAATGCGCCTAGGAGAAATGCACTGTCAGTTCCAGTGCTGATGCACCTCCGCCAACAGCTAGTCGAGTACAACACGCCGCTCGGGGATGATAAAGCCTTATTCCTTCCGGAATTCAACCCGACAACTTTTCATAAGGATGATGTGAACCATGACAGAGCCTGGCGCAACCGACATGAGTACAGCTGGCTGTTTGACTCTGATGAGTGGCGGAGACGTCGCGGCAACTTGCCAAAGGTACTTGTCTTGCGCAGCGAAGGGCCGGTATTTAGCTCCGGGCATGATCTCAAGGAATTAGATCAACATAGCCCCGACGAGGTCCAAGATACTTTCGATTTGTGTAGAGAAGTCATGTCCCTTATCCGCCGTTCCCCGATTCCGGTTGTCGGTGTTATTCACGGCCTGGCTTCTGCGGCCGGGGCACAGCTCGCTCTGACGACGGATCTGCCAGTTGCCATTGCTTCAGCTCGGTTCCAGCTCCCTGGGATGTCCATCGGACTGCCCTGTACCTCTCCTTCGACCGCGTTGTCGAGGAAACTCGGAAACGCGTTTACTTACAGAATGTTCGCATTGGCAGAACCTGTGCGTGCCGACGAACTGCCCGCTGGCGCAGTGGAAACTGTCCCAGACGAGGTTGCACTTGAAAATAGGGTGTCGGAGATTGTCGACAAGCTTGTCAACCATTTCCCAGCTCAGCCTCAAGCCATGGGCAAATGGGCATACTGGACCCAGGCTGCAGCACAGGGACATCATGAGGCTGGAAATTGGGCGGCCGTGGCTATGAGTGTTCACGCTAGTACTGAGGATGCGAAAGAAGGTAGGAAAGCTTTCATTGAGAAGCGAACCCCTAAATGGCATACTTGACATATGTTTGCGTCCAATTCTTCTATGTTCCGTGTGCTTGATATGATTTAGCTATTAAATAATCTAAGCCACTACACATACAATCAAGAATATCCGATTTCCGCCTCCACTTCGTTACAATCGAATCTCTCTAAGATACAAATGATTACATGTTGTATCTTTCGAGAGATGATAATTCATCAAATATTTTGATAGTCTAGATACAAGAGCCCACTTGGCCACGTGACTAGTATATAAAGCTGCGAACAGTTAGGCGCCGTAGGTACCTATTTAGGCAATTCTAAGCTAGAGTGACTTCATAGAGAGCTTGAGCCGCGAATGCCCGCTCGTTTGCCGTGCAACCTATTTGGTTCCAACTCGGGACCAGGGTATCGAAGGTCATCTCTCCAGATTTCTCCTCGCCTTCTTTCAAAAATCCGAACGAACGAGATGAGTCCAACATGGCGTCGCTACGTCCCTCGATTCTCCTAACCCGTTTGCGAGCGCCCCGAGTGTGCGCCGCTTCTTCCCTGCGACGTTTTGCGACAGCCTCAGATATCCGGGGCCAGACGCAGCCAGATAATCATGTGCGGATAGTCGAAGTCGGGCCTAGAGATGGCTTGCAGAACGAGAAGAAGGCCATACCCGTGGCGACCAAGATCGAACTGATCGAAAGGCTAGCGAAGACCGGCGTCTCGGTCATCGAAGCCGGGTCGTTTGTGTCTCCAAAATGGGTGCCGCAGGTCAGTATTTCCGCTTAATGCGAAGTCAACAGATACAGCTGGCCAGTTTCTTAACGTCTCATCGCAGATGGATAATTCGAGCCATATCATGGAGCATATCCTTACGAGAAACATACCATCGCCGTCACCTATCACATACTCCTTCCTCGCTCCAAATGCCAGAGGTGTTCAGGATGCGAACGCTATCCTCCAGAAACACCAAGGCGCATACCTCACACAGACCGACGCATTCAAGGGCGAGAACGGAAAGCCCATGATGGAACTAGCCGTATTCGCAGCTGCGACCGAGAGCTTCTCGAAGAAAAACCTCAACTGTGACATCGCAACATCGCTAGAGAAGTTCAGAGACGTTATCCAAGGTGCCAAGCAGAGCGGAATTCGAGCTCGGGCATATATCTCCGTAGTGCTAGGATGTCCCTTTGAGGGCTACGACGTCGACCCGCACAAGGTAGCCGAGATCGCTACCTCGCTGCTTGAGATGGGAGCCGATGAGATCTCCCTTGGCGACACGACGGGAATGGGTACGGCGCCCCGGACCCAGGAGTTGTTGCGGTGCATGGCTGCCGCGGGAATCCGGAACGAGGATATCGCAATGCACTTCCACGATACGTACGGACAAGCCCTGGTTAACACCGCTGTCTCGCTCGAGCGGGGAGTCAGGACGTTTGATAGCTCGGTGGGTGGCCTGGGCGGCTGCCCTGGGCAGCCCCGGAGCCACTGGGAATGTGGCGACTGAAAATATGGTCTATTTCCTGGAGAGTTTGGGTATGAATACAGGCATCGATCTCGACGCTATGGCGGATATTGGACAATGGATTACTGGAGAGCTCGGGAAGCCGAATGACTCGGTGGTTGGAAAAGCGGTCCTCGGAGCCCGCAAAGTTGCGGCGGATGTATCCAAATAACGTGAATGAAAACGGTTAACAATAGTACAGTACATATTTGAGCTACATTAAGCTATTATATATCCCAAAGTTATAGCGATACGGTCTAGGAAATCCACTACATTTGAATCTGCCATAGACCAAGTCAAAATAAAATCCAATACAAAACGTCTTCAGATGTTCCTATTACACAGATAACAGTTCTCCGTCTCCAACGCCCATCGCAAAAGATCACTAACTTATTTCATGCATAGGGAGAAAGTATTACCATTCCAATGTTCCAATTTCAGTAGCCCGGTTATAGCGCCACACGCTCCGTCACGCTACTCAATACAAACTTCCTCTAATATACGGTGAAGAAAAGTCTGCGAAATGGCATCATGATAAGAGCTATTCGTGGTAGTCTCATATAATGTAATGGTCAGTACGAATACCAGATTACAACCGTGTATCGTAGAGTAAGCAGTTGATCTAAGGGCATACGATGAAGCTCATATTTAAGGGGTTTTAGACTTTCATATATCCACGTATCATGAGAGAGTCATACATGCATGATGTAAACTTGAAGACCAGTTACTTGAACAACATTATTGAGTACACCTCATTCTCATCAATTACTAGACCCAGCTGTGAAAATGCTTTCACCTCTTTTAACCCGTGCGTACCTAGTTGTTGTCTATATACACAATAATGTGGGATTTCGGACCTGACAACAATGATCTAGGCATCGCCTTGAAGTGATACCCTACATCGGATGTTCTGACTTTCAACATATATATATCGAATACTGGCACAAGAAGCATTACTAACGAAGAAACAATCATTAATCTACTTATTACTTTCTAGTTGATATTTATAATTCGACTGTTTGTTACATAAACCATACTTGCCTGACGTACGAATCTTGAGCATGACTAACCAAGGCTAGAAACACAGAGTCGTCTGTAGATATATGTGTATGTATACCTGGATGACTGAATAGGGAATTAGTCTAGTGTCAAGTATCATGATGCCTTTATTCGGTGTCATTCAGCAAGAATCGCCGGATTGTTTTCAAGCTTTCGAGCTTACTCTAAATGCACACCTCCCCCCGGAAGATAGCCTATTCACATCTCATCCTAAGTTCGTATTCAAGCAGCGCCCATTCACCTCACGACAAGTGCGCTGAGAACTGAGCTCCACACAAAGAACGCTATCAATATAACCGTGTAAGCGTGTCCTCGTAAATCATACCTCGTTCTTGAGCCAGTCATACAAGCCCATCAAACAAGTTACCAACCTATTTACGGCCCCTGGCAATGAAAACCGATAAGACTATAAAGCCCAATAAGGTGAATCAGACACTAGAAGCAATTGCAAAATAGTGGCCCCGAACCAACCTATAGGCTATCTCATACCAGCCAACGGTTACCGAATCCGGCTTGTCGGGATCAGATTATTTACAACCGCAATTGAACGTAATGGTTCGGTCGTCACCGATGACCGCCGGGAACTGATTATAGACGGGGATGATATAGCCAGGGCATCAATACTAAGGCGGAAGCTATCCCTGTCCGGCCCATCTTTCTCGGTCGCTAATAGGCAGAGCATTTTAACCAAGCCAGAGACCCAGAAAGTCAGTTACTGACCTTCCTACCCTAGGCCCGAAGCCGGGTAAGTAAATCTAGGAGGCTAACTTTTTTTCTAGTCTGTGTTGATGATGGGGATATATATATTTAATTGGGCGATTGGGTTACACAACTGTTTGTGCTCGGGTTTCAACACCCCAATAACAAATCTATTTGTTCTGCACCTGAGATTTCATGACGTGCAGCTACATCCTTGGTTGAAATAATCATATCATACTGCGTGAGCCAAACGAGAGGGCGGTGTACCATTAGCTCGTTTCCCGAGAGTCATGGATAAGTCAGGTCGGTGGCACTGGCTAGATCGATACGGGAAGGGGTATCACGCCTGGACCAGAGATGAAAATGGATTCTCCAGGCCATGCGGTCTAGTCGAGCTCAGATTCGACGCCGACGGCCGCTACTTTGGCGGCAGGGCCGATATCAATGCCCTCCTGACCACAAGCGTCTCAACTCGACTATCAGGCCGGGAATTTCAACGTCATATCTTACTTGCCTTCACCCTGTTGCGTCTGCGGCATTGCCTTCTCGGGGCCAAAGCCGAGCTGCGGACGTTCGAGGTCGAGCCCTGGTTCTCGGTGGGGATTCCCGCGACGGCAGATGCTGCTATACGGGACGCGGACTCGGCTCTGCGATTTCTAGACCCAGATGTCGACGGCATATCGGACCTGGCTGATTTCTACGTCCATTTGCAGAATGTAGCACGAATCATTAAGCCGAGCGAGGCTCTGGCTCGAGTATTTGTGTTGCCGATGGAGGCGGAGGGCAATGCACGGCGGAAGATACACTTCATATTTGTCATGGCTCATCAGATTGTAGATGGATTGTCATGTATGAATTGGATGGCCGATTTCATACGGATTGTCAATATGCCAGCGAAAAAGATATGGGAGGAGATTGAAACGGCTATATTACCAGATTCGGTACGCGCGTGTCTCCCTCCGGCCCAGGAAGACCTCTACACTCCAGTGGCCTCGACAAAGGCCCTAAAGAGGTGGTTTTGGGCGATTACCGTCATTCTACGGCATGTGAAAAAGCCTTTACCTACAGCATTTCCGAACCCGCTTCACAGGGCTACAGCCTTGTCCAAGGCGAAACCTTTCGCGCCAAAATACTCCAAAGTCTTGGACTACTCACAGACGCCTCCCCTGAACACTTTCTTCGTTAGGCTTCAGCTGTCTCCGGCAGCGAGCCAGCGCCTGTACCGCTTGTGCAAGGAGGCTAAAGCCAGTATCGGGGCTGGCGGCTTCGTCTTAGTCGCCATGGTCATGATGGCGCTCCACGAAGCAAAGTACCCGGACGAGCCAGACGAGGCACGCCGTCCATTCGTAGGCAGCTTCCCCCTCAACCCTCGGGCGTTCTTTGGCTTCAAAGGTCTTGACAGCGTTATGCTGGCGTTCTGCAAAGGCATAGTCCTGCCTTTTCTACCATCACACCTAGATCTGGAGGGCAGGTTCAGACTACTCGTCCGCCAGGCCAGCAGACAGCTCGCCGCGTACCAGAAACGAGACCGGCTACGGAGCACCACCGACGCGATGGCTTACATGGGGATAAACGGCGCCGGGCGGCTCGTTGCGTCGAATTACATCGACGGCATAGAGAGGCTGCGCTCGATCCTGCCGGCTCACCTGCAAGACAACGTCCCCTCGCCACAAGGCGAATACGATGTGGCGCCCTGGGGCGTGGGCAAAGCAACCTGCGGAGTCAGCAGCGTCGGGAAGGTGGATTGGTCTACCGCCAGGTTTGACTTGGACGCGGACCCTGGAGACGGCGTGATCGCCAGCGTGGAGGGCCTGCATTCAGGGGTCAGGATACGCGACCATGAGTTCCTCGTCGGCACTTGGAGCGAGGATGGTATCATAACTGCGGGAGTCAGCTTCGATGGGAATTTCATCGATGAGAGCAATGCACATAGGTGGATAGAGAAGATGAAATCCTTGTTGGAGGTACCGGACGCGTCAGAGCTGAAATCACGCCTCTGAGGCTTCAATAGGTGAAAAGGGTGACATTCCTCCCGATGTGCGATTGGGGCAGCGTTTTCCCAGGGACGAAAAAACAATAAAGATAAACCATGCCGAGCTGTGTATATTTCGTCTCTGCCAAATTTCGGAGATGAAATGCGTAGGTGATGGAACTGTACGACAAAAGCTGGTACCATCGGCGAGAAGTTGTGGAACCCGGCACTCGCAAGCATCGAGTAATTCCAGAATTATTTTCGTAATCTCGCCGGCATGAATGGGCGTGACTCGTCATCGTGGAAGACGAAAGATGAGCCGATGATGATGTGTAAATTGCTCTGGGGAGAATGTTGGTTGATATTGATACTTTGGATTGGATCTAGTGTACACCATTACTAAAAATCAACAAGATGGTCTGTTCTGGCGTTTGCGCGCGACGTCTCTCACGGCAGTTACCTTGAGGCTACTTTTGTATTGTGAGGGGACGCGAGTAAGATTACCGGCGTCCGGGTGAATGTCTTACGTGTGCGCTACCTATAAATATATAGGCGAAATAATTTAGTCACTCATTACTGTGCTACAAGCATGCCGAATGCACATACATAGTATGCGGCTGTGAACCAGGGGTGGTGTTATCCTATGCGGTTGGTCATCTACATATCACTAGGTAGTCGAACACCAGCTGAACCGAGAAACCCAACACTAAAGGAATACCAAAATAATTAACAACAAATGCTATGTATAGCTCACAAAGTCATGTAGATGAGCCGTATTGTACTGAAGATAGGTAGATATGCCACAGCCCATTTGACGGCGAGAGTTGTTGTCTGCTCACTACAGATCGTGCGCAATATTTAGAAAATTGATCTCCTTTGGCGTTTAACGACTTACCCTAGTCAGTTCCCGATTTCTAGGACTTGTGCATGTTGTTTACCGAGCTGATAAATTTCAGCTACATCATGTTGTTTGGAGTAGGAGAAGCAATATTCCAAGGTTCGTAGGTATATGAAACCTCGTCAATATGGCGCGACGGAACACCTTCGAATCTGCCTTGGGGTTGGTTGGAGGAGCATGCGCTCTGCAAGGTACACTACATTTACACTTACACTCACACTTACACGACGCACCGGGTTGCGACAGCAGAATCTCGGAGCACGAGCACCGCGCCGGAAGAATGAAATGACTATCCCTACGATAAGCAAACATGTGAAGGCTCACAAGATTTCAGATCGGCGGTGATCTTCTTTGAACGATTTGCCTATTTGGGCAGGATTAGGGGTCTTATCTGGTGGGATTATAGTCATTGCTGATCAGAGGGGAATGGCCGAAATAGGACAAAAGAGTAGGTTGAATCTACCCACCAGAGTCGAACTGACGGCCTCATCATTACTATGCTGAGCAAGCGGGCTATATCTGTACTGGATGTTGTTGTAGTCATTCGTGACGAACGAATAGCCATTCTTTTCTAATTTCAGCCATTGTTGGCCCGTCAGTTGGTCTATCTCGTTGAGCTTGCCCCTCACTATGGAATGGCCATGGTTTACTCTGGTAGATTGGGGGAATTGCTATTGGCCATGTTGGCGCGGGATGATTCCTGCGATTCAAGGGACCGTGGATCTTTGGCTGCGTATGTCCAAGTCGGAACCCCAACTCGACAGTAACTGGCGCCAAGCCCTTTGGGGCCGGCCGTTGGCAGCAAGCAATGCCGGTGCTCCATTGCGTGTGTACGGATGTTTCAAACCTCAAACACCAGCGTCGTTGATCTCCAAGTCATCTGTGCCCTGGCTGACCTGCCCGGACGGGAAGGAAGGTCATCCATCGGACACGTGTGCTCCACGTACTTACCGGTAGGTGCATACCCGCCAACGACCCAACGACAGCCACTGTCATATGTTATGTTATGTTATGTTATGTTATGTTATGTTATGTTGGGGCGAGAAGAGAAGATGTGATTACTCGCTTCGAAAAAACGGATGCCATCTTCCGGGCCTACGTCGGCGGTGCCATTCCCTTTCAATAGATAGAGCAGGCTGACGACGAAAAGAGAGAATCGGTACCGTTCCGCCGTTGATCGACCCCACGGAGGCGAGATGCATGGTAGACATAAGTAAGTGGAATGTAGATCGCTGAGCCTCTAGCACTTACGCGTAGTGTACGTGTGATGGGTATACCGTACCCTACCGTAATCTACCATGTACAGAATATTGTTGCACCGTACTAGTTGCTCTATTACTGTCATATCATGTCAGTTCACTGTCACCCAGGTTCAATTCTACTGCATCTGCTCCATAATGCATGCCTCTTTCTTATTGGGGGAAATGCGTCGGTGGTTGATTTCCTAGCTATCTCCGGATATAGCCGAAATGCTGTCTGCGTCCGACGGGCATGAGAATTGGCGATTCCAACGGGTGCAACTTGATGGCTATACACTACTTGCGGCTACTTCTTAGTGTAGTGTTAGTGCACAGCATATAATATATCGCGTCGTAGCTGAACAACATTTCAATGCCCGCAGCAGCAACCCGGAACGACTAGTTGATGATATCATAGTGCTATGCACGGAGATGAATTGTTCTGAATTCGCTCAGTTAAACCAAGCCATACCGCTATACCGCCCGTTCTTATTAACCTATCTGGGACGGGAGAGCCACTCATTTTTGAGGGTTTTGAGATTTTTGAGATTTTTCCTGGTTTGCTTGGTCGTTGGTGTTGGACCTATCACGCCAACATCCCGGTAATCTCAGCCGTCTTATTTTAATCACCATTAGATATTGCGAATTGGGTTAGACAGGGAACCTGGACAGGGGAGCTACTGCAGACAAGGTGCTTCCCGCCAAGCCACTAAACAGTGCGTTAGATGGACCCAATACTCTTAGGACTCGGTAGTACTCCATGACTAGGCGAATTCGAGGTCTGTAATGCTTCAGGGTGTGAGAAATAAGTTGTACTAGGTGTAAGATCTAAAAAGCTGTGTAAGCACTGCCAGAGATTTTTTTATGAAGCGCACGACATCGTCGCTTTTGCTCAGGCTGTTGATTAAGTATTGATGTATGTATTTATTACGCTAAGGCCGCAGGAGTCGACGGGGGGTGGTTGGCTCGTGAAGACTGGAAAAACGTCGTTTAAGCGGTTACAGATCACGGTATGCCACTGGCGGACCTCGTTATGGACTCTTTCTCGCTGGGTAGGTGGTTGTCTTGGAATCTACACGTGGCTATCGTAGAGGACATCAAAGACAATGTGGGTGCAAGAGCCCTCAACAATAACCTGAAGTAACCATAATAGGCTTGCTTGCTTTTTGCTCGAGATGCTCACGAGGATTGTATCTGCCGGGTTGGGTACAAGACTTATCTCGAGTGGAAAGAGAGGGGTTAGGGCGATTTATTTAGGCGAATTTATTCCATTTTGCTTTTTTCCGGGTCGCTTTCTATGTATGGAAGATTTATTTATGGTGGCCGAGTCGCGGAGTAGTAGGATGGGAATGCATTGGGGCTTGTGCAAACTGGATGGAGTAGTGTATTATTCCGGCTAAGAGCGACACCGCTCTAGAAAAGCTCCCAATGCGATTCATGTTGATATAACCCAATCTTCTCAGGTGCTGCAAAAAAACCCCAAGTATAGAGGGAATGATTTGAATACTCTGTGCTAAGTACCTTTGCCCGGTCTATTTGGTACAGAAGTGGGCCGGGCGATAATTATTTGTGCACTACCTACCTAAAATGAGGAACTGGCGCTTATGCACTACCTACTGGCGATAGCAAATCCGTTTGCAGTGTTTGTATCTACTCGTGGGGAATGAAGTAAACAGGTCTGGACGATACAGCCAATTGAACATAGCCCTGGCTCGGCATAGTATCATGATCAGATCGTTCGGTATGGAGACTGCAGTTCGATTGCATGATTCTCAATAAGTGGCCGTGTCTCGGAAATTCGGCGGGTGCTCACACTGCTTGCTAAAAAAGAATTGGATACAGCCAACGTCATCATGGCCAGTCCCTGCGTCTGACACTCGGAAGGATTTATACTACCTACAACTGCGAACTTAGTGTAGAGCCTAAGCGCCAATTACAGCACGCTGGACAGGACTTGATTAGGTAGTATGCTTAATACCTAGAAAATAGGCATAATACACTATTAGTACAGGGCGATGGCGCCATCCCAGCCTAGACAACTCTAGCCAAAAGTTTAGATACTCATTTTATTCCAACTCGAAAGCTCACTCAAAAATATATAACATATCGATCTAATAGTATAGGTACTATGTAGAAGATATAGGGATATCGGTGTGACAGTGCGCAGAAGTTGTGCACACCTGAAAACCAAATTCGTGGACGCCACTCACTATAGTCGGCTTCCTGATAGTCACTTATCTCGCTGCAGCCAGCGACGCCTAAGCACTACTAGGCGCTTGTGGGCTGCCTGGTCGATCTCATACGGTGTAAAGTAAGTATGACTAGGGTGATCCAGGTGAACGCGTAACCCTTCTCATGACTGACTGACTAGGTATAATGCCATAACAATTACTCGTGCACCAGATGTCTGCGAAACATTACGTGATAATGGCTAACGAATTGGAGTACAGCCAAGTCTATGTGATACCAAACTCATGGGGAAAGGAAATGCAATAGTGTACGGCATACAGATAGGTAACAGATCTAAACGTCGGTGCGTTTTGACTTCGACTTATCATTTACACTAGATCTCTTATCTTATTGATGTTACTTGGTAGGGAAAAGAAAAGGCTGGCTGATCAGATCCTATAACTAATATAGATACAATACAAGTGCAATTCCGTTTATCATGTAAAGTCTATGCGCAACGCTTAACTCCAGGTTCACGGTGGAATAGCAATGCCCTCCGAATTCTTCCAGAATCTAATCGATTGTCTGGTATGTATTTTGAGACAACTGTCAAACTGGGTAGCACGTGTGGTGGTTTCAGCATCTACTTGTATCTACCATTTGCAGGGCAAGAAAGATTGAGTTAAAGTTCCCATGCCATCTTGCCGCTTTCGGGAACGCCAAGAGCTGGGATGATGCCGGGGCTTATTGCTAATATTTACTTCATCTTAGTGTATCTTTCTACTGGCTTCGTCACATCTGTACATACATAGTATACTGTAGGTAAAATAGGGTCTCTGGCTGGATTATCGGTTTGTACCGCCCCAAAATATATAGTATGGTAACTTGTTCGATGTAGCCCACCCGCACTCGCAGCTCAGCGCTCCTGCCACTGCTTCCTCCGATAACAACGAGACTTTCTCCCTGCATCATGTAGTCCTACGCAGGCCCTGCACATATAGTGTGGGGATGGTGTATAGTCGTGATTCAGTCCTGTCATTGTTGACAAACCAGTCGCTTTCGGTCGAATCCAACCTTGTCATCTGAGCAGATCAACGTTAGACAGAATCCCGTTTTCGAGCGAGTCGCCCCCTCGATCATCTATTTGGACCGTGAATCTTTGTCTTGGTACGATAACTATGGTGCTATCGCAATACTAAGGTGGTTCAGTAATACATAGACGTAGTATACTTAAGTAGGCAGAGAGGTACGGTACGGTGTGCACATGCCCAAAAGACACTGTCAAACCCCTTTCTCTGTGGAGACCCCTAGGGCTTGTCGTTAGTGTATGTAACAGCAGTGGCCGGCCCAGCAGGTACCTATCCACTAGCGTTGCCATCTCATTGCCATTGGAATAGTGTACAATGTAGGTACCGCACCTCCCTGCACGGGAGAAGGGCATGGTTGGTGAACATGGTTGGTGAGTCGTCTGCACACCCGCTCTCCACCTACTATCGGACGGGCTAATACAACCCCCCTGCAACGAATTTATACAACCCCTATCAGAACCTTGAACCGGCAAAAAGTCGCACCCCACTGCTCCAAGAGTCCAAGCTGCTTGCCCAGAATTGTAACCTTCCCAGCCATCAGAGTCACTGTTCCAAGTGATTAGGTCGAACACAAGTATCTGGCCAGCTTTTGTTGGCGATACAGTACTGTGCAGTACTTGGCAACTTCGTCCCCAATTCCAGTACTTGACACCTTCCCGCCAATCTAATGAGAGAGGGTCCCTGTTGTCCCCTGCCACTGATGAGAGAAATTCCTCCTGGGTTGCCTTTGGCTGAATTACTTGAATTGCACCGCTCCCCCTTTTGTCTGCTCGTTCTTTTCTATTCACCAACCCTCTTCTTCCATCTACAATACCTGACGTCGGTCGGCTAAGCCAGCTTGGGTACTTCTGTTTCTGTTCTTTGTTCCCCAGGATTTCCACATTGACCTCTTTATCCTCGAGGTGTTCGTTCGTTACCTGCCTTTTGCAAGGCCTCAGAGCGTGAACCGATTCTTGCCGCTTGATGCAGACCGCAACAACAACAACAACAACAACGAATGATTCCGACACCTCAGTCCTCGTTTAAGCCTAACTAGCCACGCCGCATGCCTGTACTGGAGCGGAGTATTCGAATCAGTCTCCTGGTCTGAACAGGATTGGAGTGAATCGGGAAACCTAGTAGTGACAGGAAAGCCGAGCCTGTGTACCGGGTAGCTGGGACAAGCTGGCTGCAATCGAGAAGTCTATTGCTTCCTCTTGGCAACCCTTTCCCTCAAGAATCATGGGAGCGAACCGGCCAT
Source organism: Amphirosellinia nigrospora (assembly GCA_004123355.1). Lineage (NCBI taxonomy): Eukaryota > Fungi > Ascomycota > Sordariomycetes > Xylariales > Xylariaceae > Amphirosellinia > Amphirosellinia nigrospora. The sequence continues at coordinate 30,490 of SCHM01000006.1, read as the reverse complement.
CACCACACCAAAGATTATTCACAATGCGGAATCCGTTCGCGAGATGTGTCCTTTTCGCGGTAGTGCTCCTCATACTTCTGGCGGTGACGTGGAAATCAGAACGTATAGAGAATGTGGGCACCCAGATCATAAAGGCCACGGCAACACATAACAAAGAGAGCCACATTCCTCAACAACCCCTCGGTGATTCCCTCAAGTCATTGATCTGGATATTGCACCAGTATCGAACCATAAAATGGATTGCTCTCTCGATGGGAACAATATGGCGCAGCTCAAGGAGAAATATGAGCTGCAGGATGGCTTCCAATATTTCAAGCGATATGTGAAGATTAATCGTCAACCAATTCAACGAAAGTCTGTCACGAAGCTAGACCAAGAGTTCCTACCAGACAATATGCTCAAGGCCATCGACCTCCAAAACCCCAATTTCGGAAAGGAGAAGTGTATTGAGCCACTCAATGTCTACGTGCCGGAGTCCCCATACCCTGCGACGGGCAATCTATCCGACTTCATGTTTGGTGTTTCAACCACTTTCAAGCGATTCAGTGGCGAGAAGACCAGCCCTGTCAATGAGTGGATTTACTGGTTGACCGACGGGAAGGGCCATTCCAACGGTGGTAAGCTCATTCTTCTACTTTTGGATGCAACCGAAGAACAAATCACACATGCGAGTACGGTACTACACGACGCTGGCATCGATGTTGATGTGTATCACTCCGACTCGACCATGGAGATGGCTGTCCGCTATTTGACGCTGATCCCGACTCTATACAACCACCCCGAACGGCATAATAAGAAATGGTTGGTTTCTTGCGACGACGATACATTTTTCCCGAGCGTACACAACCTTGTCCAGAAATTTGAAGAATACGATCATACCCAACAGCTTTACATTGGTGTGCTATCAGAGGATATCAACAATGTGGATCGTCATGGCTCACAAGCCTTCGGTGGTGCGGGCGTGTTTTTGTCGGTTCCGCTTGCTGAAGAGATAACACGGAATTACGAGACATGCAAAACCGATGAGAAGATTAAGGAGTCGAACTCTGGTTGGGGTCCTCAAGGCGACATTCTCCTACGTAAATGTATTTACGAGAATTCTGATGTTCGCCTATCTGTTCTACACGGTCTTTACCAACTGGATCTCTATGGCGACCCATCAGGTTTCTATGAGTCTGGTATTTCACCGATCTCCCTTCACCACTTCAAGGGTGGCGGTTGGCACAATGCCCTGCCTTGGGAATACACCAAGATTGCACATATTTGTGGCGAAGCCTGCACTTTACAACGATTCCAAACAGCAGACGACTTCATTATCTCAACAGGTTTCAGCGTAGCCCATTACCCTATGGGCGTCGACTTCAATCTTCAGCAAATGGAACGCACGTTTGCCGCTGCACCCCAGGATAAGGGATGGAATCTGGATTACGTGTTCGACCCACAACGGCCCAGTCTCCTGAAGACCGGCCGTAAGATTAGTTGGGATCTGCAAGAGGCGACTGTTACTCCCGATAACACAGTCCGACAAGTTTACGTGCGCAAGGCGAACGACTGGCGATGGGTAGACAAGGAAGAGCGACCCATGTCACAAGTCGATGGCATCATTGAACTTGTCTGGATCCCATAAGATATCTATAATGCGCGTTTTCCACGCAAGATGACGATTCACCTACATGACGGCGCAATTGATGGTGCATCTTGGGTATTACTATTTTGGAAATATAACTTGGAAAGAGGGGGGAGAAATATAGGGATATGTTCGAGGATAAAATAACCATATCAAGATTCAGCGGAGGGTGGTGTGTACGCCTATTGTGGCGTCTACGATCGCGCAGCCCACCCCGGAGTGTTTAGATGAACGGCTGATGTGCAGTTGGTTCGCCTGACGAGCTGAAATACGACATCGCCGCCGAGCTGATGTTAGTAGTTGCCGCGGCATCTTTGCCTTCTCGGCCTCGATGATGTCCAATACACGACAGAACCTGCGGAACCCAGGCACAACCTCCGTCCTTTTGACCCCACCTTTCCGAAGCCGTCACACAATAATGCATAATATATTTCGCCTTTCCCCCTTCGCCATCGATCATTCGCTTGTCGCTACCAATTGCTTTTCGACAGGCTCGTCTAGCAACATCATGGCGCGAAACCAACAAGCACCCCCAGTTCATCTATCTTCTCTTTGTCCTAGCTGAGCATCAGCGAACCCGGCGTTCGGCGGTTACCACTATCAGCCACTTCAAGCATTTACCCCGTGGTATCAATTCTCCATGATTTTTAGCATGAAATACCCCACTGTCCTGTTGGAGAAAGCGCACAACCCCGACAATCTACTTCCCTTCTCTTTCATCCATTTGTATCATAGACCTATTTGTGGGCCACGGGGAGTTGAGGGGATAGAAGTTGATGTTTTTATATTCATGAGTCGCCGAGAAAGGAGCCGGGCTACCGGTCCCATAGATGATTGCTGGGGAGTTGTTGACCGGTACATCGGTGAATATGGACTGTTTGGGGATCAGCTGGCCTCGGTATCGAAGTGCTCGAGACGAGGATCTTTATGACTGCTTCTCCCTTCAGTTGTACATATTTTAGAATAGCGGCGCTAAGCACCGAACGTACATGAAAAACTCATTACTTATTATTACCTTAGCTTCGTTATGCTATTCTTGGAAGCTCTAACTGGCCCACCTGAGTAGTTTCTCGTTCTCCTTAATGAACGTCTCGAAAAGGTAACAATACCTCTCATAACTGTTGTTGATTTGCACTACAAACGTAAGCCCTTCGCCCTAACTAAGAGTTCGGGCGATTTTTGTAGCTTCGCTATTTGCCCAGTATTGTATAAAAGTAATCCCAAACGTATACCCATCGCCCTTCAGCTTGTAGTGCACATTACATCATATCAGTCCATTAAATAAGAGTTGCTATAAGTATTGCCGTAAGGGTAGCCGCGGGTAGACTAGGCGGGCATCGAAGCAGAGTCGAGCTTGCGTGAATTCGCCCCGTATTCATTAGCCACGGCGAGGTAGGCATAATACATGAAAACTATGAGGGCTATTATAATGATAGAGTGCACTACAATAGGCGGAGTTAGTTATCGCTGTTTGGTGCGAGAATTTATGAGATCCAAGCTTCTGGATGGTTTCTTTATCCCACAAGGGAAACCTCGCGTTTTAGAAGTCGTCAAGAAGAAAATAGTTATGCTCACTGAGTAATATCATCGCGAAGAAGTCGAGTTTGAACTCGGTCTCGGTGCCTCGCTCCGGGTGCTTCCGCACCGAGACTTTGAGGATGCCGTATAGACTTTCCGTGCTGTACGATGTGTAATCTGTTGCTGGGGGCTGGGCCTCGCCCCCGGTAGCTGCGTCACTTAATGCGCCGTAGTCTTTTTCTTCGGGGTAGTTATTATGAGGGGTGCCCTTTCGGGATCGTGGCCAGTGGGAGAAGCCTCTGGTTGTGTCATCGTGGATCGTGTATCGTGTATCACGTTGGATCGTAGTGTGGGCTTGATAGGCTTTTTTTTTTTTCATAGAAAGAGAAATAGGGAAGCGAGCAAATGCTTTTCTACCTTTCTTGCGCGGAGTTTTCAATCTTAAGTACCTAGACAGTATAGAGTTTTCTATATTACAATAGATTGCACGTAGATTCCTGGTCTTAAGCTTTGCTGCCTTGTATGGCTATACTTCCAGCCGCGTCGGCATTGAATAGCTTAAATAGATCCTACATACCTAGGTACTTTAGATAAGACAAGGTGGTCACATCTAACAGATAGCAAATTTATATGCTAACTCTGGCAACTTACTTGTAGACGAAGTTGTTTGTTTAAGGAGATGCCATCAATTAGGAGTCATATGGACTGCCAATCCACTTGCTACCTATCTGCTTGTTTAGGTAATTGATTTGAATTACATATTTGAAAATAACTGTTTATACTTAGTTACCTACCCAGTAATGAAAGCTAAAAATAAACCTCAGATAAAACCTTGAAACGAGGCTCGTGGAAGCTGAAACTACCATAACCTTGGTGGATGTGATGGATGGCGGATGAGCATGGAAGTGGGGGACTCAGGCAGGCCATTCTAGGCGGGGTTCGCGCCGAACCCCACCAAAGAGAAAGACAGCTCTGCACCAACATTCCATAGCGTACTGTTTACTGTACCGTTGCACTTATGAAGTCATTCTCCCCTTCCGCTTCAACCACCCAAGGAACGACGACACCACCGACCGCGAGACCAAGGAGCTAAGCCGTCAGTTGCCAACGAGGATGCTTTGTCGCCTAGCCAAATCGTATTTATAGCCAGTCCTTCACATACTTAAACAAAACCCATCCCGCCCAAACGACCTCTCTCGCTCTAGTCGCCTGTCATGCAGAGCAACAATGGCAACGGCATCCTCGCGGTGCCGTTCCGCAAAGGAACCCAGGTGTCGTTGTCGTCTGCCATCAAGCAGTATATCTCGACCAAGTACGACCAGCATCCAGACATGTTTCGCCAAGATCTCGACGTCATTGATACGCTAAGACGGGACGCCATCAACGTACGCGAACCTCACCCGAGCGGCGTCAAGAAACTGCAGGCCTATGCCGCCCAGCTGGTCTGGATCTCGGGCAAATTCCCCATAGACGTGAGTCTCTTTGCCCAAGTCGTCTTTCGCCTATAGACAGACAGACATACAGGCTGGCAGCAGGTTGACTGACGTGATTGCACCACGACACAGATAGGCGCCGACTTTACTTGGTATCCTTCACTGGGATACAACGTCGAACGACCCGTCGTCCACAACAACCTCCAGTTCGAGCGAGCCAATATTATATACAATCTAGCCGCCTTGTTCTCGCAACTAGCCATCGGTAGCAACCGCTCCGACACGGATGGTCTTAAGACCGCAGCAAGCTACTTCAACCAGGCCGCTGGCGTCCTCACCCACCTAAAGAACGATATAGTACCCGAGCTCAGGACCACACCGCCCGACGACATGGACGAAAACTCTCTTGAGTCGCTCATACAGCTGCAGTTAGCCCAGTCACAAGAATGCTTCTGGCACAAAGCGGTTATGGACCGCTACAAAGATGCATCAATCGCTAAGCTGGCAGCCAAGGTCTCCGATCTTTATAATCTCGCAGGCGAGGCTGCCATGCGTTCTGAGGCTATCAGCAGTAGCTGGATTCACCACATGAGCGCTAAACATCACCATTTTGCCGCAGCCGCGCAATATCGAGCCGCGTGTGAGTGCTTAGAAAAACGGAAATATGGTGAAGAGGTGGCGAGGCTCAAAGACGCTGTCGCGTGCGTCGGGGAGGGTCTAAAGGAAAGTAGGGGCGGCTATGTGAGTAAAATAGTTGTCGAGGACTTGAACAGTCTCAAGAGGCGTGTGGAGGATCACCTACAAACAGCCGAGCGCGATAATGACAAGATCTATTTAAGTATGTTTCTTGACGATAGTGATTGGGGACTCGAGTCGCTAACCAACGTCTTTTAGATCCTGTGCCCCCCAAATCTGAACTGAAAATCCTTGATAGGGCCACCATGGCAATTGCCCGAATACCACCCCAGGTTGCCACACCTTTAGAATACATAGGGACAAGGGCGAGTTCGGCCCAGCACTCTTCACGAAACTGGTCCCTTATTCTGTTCATCTCGCTGTTTCTATTTACGAAGAGCGGCGGGATCGTATGGTGAACCAAAACGTTATAGCCGAGCTAGAGACTCTAAATGAGAGGCTCCATGAAATTTTATCGGAGCTCAATCTCCCCGGCTCTATACAGGCATTCGAAAAGCCCCTCGGATTACCAGGTACCCTAGTCCAGCACGCCGAGGAAATCCGGCAAGCAGATGCAATAAACCGATTACAAAGGAGCTTTGCAGATATCGATAAGCTACGGGCTACTAACATTGCCACATTTGAAGAAGGCAGTGGGCTTCTTCGAGCAGAGGAAGAGGAGGATAAACGACTGCGTATGAAGTTTGGCACAGATCGATGGGCCCGCCCGGAGAGTTGCAATGAGCCGAACCAAGGTGCTAAACTGTGGAAACAAGCATCTGAAGCCGAGGCTGGTTTGCGAATAGTGCAAGTAGTGATGGGATTGTGCGAGAAAAGTTCTACAATGTTGAGCCGACATTGGCAATTCTAGCCGGACCGGATCGGGGCATGATGGACTTTGTCCCCTCTTCGCGACGCACCGAAATCCCAGAGGCATTAAAGCCAGCCATCGGGCGACTGCGCAGTGTCTGTAACGATGTTACGCGCCTCGAAAACCGCCGTCACCGAAAAGCTGATGCACTCCGGGAGAAGGCTCGTGGTGATGACATCAAATCGGATATTTTGGCGCGAAGCGGCGCGGTTAGAGCGTAGCCAGGCGGTAGCCACTGCTATTGTGCCCGCGCATTTCGAAGACTCTTCGAGAAAGACTAGATTCACTATACGACCTGATCTGGAGATGGTGAAAAAAGAGGGCACTGAACAAGAAAAAATATTATCCGATCTTATTCGAGTGAACCGCGACTTCGAGAGCCAAAAGAAATTGGTAGGCGATAAGGGTAATCGTGAAAGGGAGCAAGCTCTTCAGAAACTCGAAAACGCCTATTATAAATACAAAGAGCTCACCAGTAATATCGAGGTCGGCAGAAAATTCTACAACGACCTGAGCCGCATCGTTGGTAGCTTCCGGGACAGTGCTAGGACCTTTGCAACAGAACGACGGCGTGAGGCTCGTATGCTCGAGGAGGAGCTTAATATGCCGCCACTTGGTAATTTGTCTCTCAGCCAAAGAGACCACGCCCAGCCATCGGCCTCCAGCACCGCTTGGAATGGGGCTACTAATTATCAACACCCGGCTCAACTTCAACCACAGCCAGAGAGCTCGTACCATGGTGGCCTACCAGCTGCCCTCCCCAGAGGCAGCAAGTTCACAACCCAGTAGAGGCTCACATTCAATCATGGGCACCAGTCAGCGAAACAGTGGCCCCACAGCCGCAACAACCGCGAGCAAATCCCGTGCACCATATTTGGAACAATGAAATGCCGCTAAAGTTCTCGAACACAAGCAGTTCTTCTGTTGCCAGCCAACCCCGCCACATGGTAACAAATCACAAGGGGGAACCTGGGATCCGAACAGCGGGATCCGGTTCGGTTAGGAGTCGAACACGTCTCGTCGTTATGTCAAAAAGACCTGATTGACACTATGGCGTATGGGGTTGCAGATAACTCCTTTTATTAGACATCGGATGCGGCAAAGTTAAGAGTGGCTCAACATGGAGGGGAAAAGGTCTTTGGGCAGTTTTGGAAGCTGACGCTACAAATGACGACAGAAATTTATAAGTAGGAACGGATTATGCATAAAAGAACCACGATGATGCTTTTGAGAAGATAGAGGATGTAGATTATATGGTCATTACGCAAGCATGGTGTACATACGATGAGAAATATTAGTAGAGTGTTATTCACTAGCTATTCTAAATGGACCTAAACGTCGCCGGACATATTGACGACTTATCAGGCTGTAACATCGCTTTGAGGGTTGTGATACTTATATACTCTTGCTCAACCCAGGCTGTGGTAAATGAACCAAGATGTATGTCCGAATAGTTAAATATAGCTGTCTCAGAACAATGAACTAGCTTTGAGAACAAGGTCTTTGTCTCAGTATGAAAAAAATATATATTAAAGTCTTTATCCGTAGGCTCTCCTGATCGTCCATTTCATCAAAGTCAGTCGCTCAAGTAGCCAGTACAAACCAACACTAACACCCCTTTCTCGCAGCATTCACAACAACATCATGTCTTCATCAACCACCACCCAAACGGCATTAAAGCCAATTTTCACAAGAGATCTACTTAACAATTTGGAGGCGTCAATGTCACTCGACCCGGAGTATTTTCAGCTGGAGACCATTGACGGTAAGATCATAAAGAGCAAAAACCTCCAACGAGGCCTCGGGACCGCAGACCTGGCGCCCCGCGCTCAAGAGAGGCGAAATATTATAGGATTTCAAGACGAACGCAGTCTGAAGCGTCGGGAAGCCGAAGGTAAGCTCGATCAATTTGTTCCCCTTTTTAACGCCAGCGCCGTCTTCCATGGGCCTAGCAAGACTCTGGAGGAAACCCGTGCCACATTCGCCGAGATTACGCAGCACTTCGGAGTGAGCGACGAAGCGGAGGCTATCGCGGACATGGTACGCACGCATCTAAAGGGCTGCGCGGTCGACAAGGTCATCGGTTTCGGTCTCGGTCGTATCGGGTCAGCGTTTATCCGTCAGCAGGGATTTGTCCCACCGCAAACGTTCTATGAGCACGCGGCGGCTAAGGTCGTCTGGGAAGCCGTCAAGGAAGTAAGTTCTGCGCCAAAAGTCGATTTGCTGGTTCAGGATCCGATGTATACGGACGTGTGCAAGGACGTGCTCCGAGAGGCGAGGTTCGATATCATCGGCGGCTTTGGCGCCAAGGGCTTCTGCTTGGTCGACGACAACACTATTGTCCTCGCACATCACCCGAGCTTCCCTTTTCGCGAGATCATTTGTGACCTCGCGAGGCCGGCTATGATTTGTATGAAGGCCCAAGAGAATGGGTCGACCCAACCTCCTGTGCCCGATTTACGCTGGGATGTCGACTCTGTCCGCTCGAGGAAGATGATAGAGGAGTATCGTGGTATCTCCTTGCCCTTTAAGAAAGCAGCTTTCTGGGACAACACTTGGTACGTCCGGAATACTAGCGCTAACCCATCAACGTCACAGAAGAGTAGATGAATCCCAAGTTCAATCTCAGCTAAGGCGTAGCCCTGGTTAATTTATTGACAATTCTAACACACTACCTGGATACGTAGGCCAATACGAATACGATATTGGAATACAGAACTCTTTTATTAGCAAAGTCTAGTTTTAATTGATTCTCCCTTTTTTCCCCGAAATGTTTTATCTCTTAGTCCATGTTATAATATCAGTAATCACCATCACACGAGCCTCCCCTCCCACTTCCGAATACATACATACCCAAGGTAGCTGAGCGTTATAATAGGGCTCACCGCATTCATAGCACACCACCTCTACTGTGAGAGCGAATTATGTAACAGATCCAAAGAGTGAGATAGCCTATATCAATCCCAAAGCTGACCACAAAGAATGCAAGGCGCCCCCTCCCCCACGAACGGTTCGCAGCCCCGCCCTGCTGAGAAAAGTAACGACCTGATTGCTGAGGGCCTCTAATATTCCATGCACGAACAAGGATACTGTCCACACTTCCCGGTGTGTGGGAAGAAGACCCTGACTCTTCGACTCAAAGCGGCAAGTCGACCGGCGACGCAGATGCAATTCTTAAGCTTCCGGAGGCACAATTTGCTATTTTCGGTAATATCTCAGCTCTAAAGACATGTTTCTAGAGCTATTATATGAGTTAACGAGCGTTAAATATGCTAACGTAGTATATATGTTTTAAATATTTTTTTTATTACTAAAAGTTTGCCCTTAATACTATAAAAAAATAAATATTACTATGCTATATAAAACTAACTATAGTTTATATTTATTTTAAAATAAAAATAATAAAACGAAGTAATAATATTTATATTAATATTTAAAATAATGCTTTAAATAAGTAGTCCGCTTAATAATATATATTATTATCGATTTTTTTATTAGTATATACGTTAATAATTACTTATAGTTAAACGTTTGGACGTTTAGCTAGTTTTTTTATCGAATTTAAAATATTATATAATTTTTTCGCCCTAACGCGGTTTTATAAAAGCGGGTTTTTATATAGCTAAAAATAGCATATATTAATATTAAAATAATTAAATATAGCGCGTTTTTTTATAGCTATTATAATATTTATTATTTAAGCTTTATATTTCGTTAAAAAAAAAAACGTTTATTAATTTGTTTTTTTAGTAGTTATATATTTTTTTTAATAAATAATTAATAATAATAACGCTTAAATTATTAGTTATTATTTATTAATTATATAACGTTTTAGCTTTATAAAAATTTTTTTATTAAGCTTATTATATTATAAGCTATAACGAAAAAAAAGCAATATAGTTTACTTTAAAAGTATTTTTTAATAAATATAAAACTTAGTCGAACTTATAATTTTATATTAATATATAATATATTTTTTAAAAAAAAGCAAAAATTAATATTAAACTAATAAAATATTTTTTTAAAAAATATAAATATATAAAATAAATAAATTAATATTGTTTTATAAATAAAAAAAAATATATGCTAAGTTTTTTAAAATAAAAAATAATAATTATATGTTTAATTTTTAAAGCTTTTTTTAATATTAATCGATTTATTTAATATAATTTTATAAGCGCTAAATTAGCTATTTATAAAAATAGCTTAGAATAAAAGAATTTTTTTATTTTTAAAAAATAAAAATCCGTACGCTATAAGCCGCAAATAATTAAAAAATAGTTTATATTAACTAAAAATTATTTTAAACTTAATTATAGCGCTAGTAATATAGTTTTAAAGTTTATAAAATAATAAAAATAAAAAATATTATAAATATTACGCTTTTATTATTTAAATTATTAAAAAAATAAATAATAACCCCGAAAAAATAATAATTTAAAATATATAAAATTAATAATTAGTTATTTTATTTAAACTAAAAAATTATTTATTTTAAATATTTTATATAATAAACTAAAAGATTTTCGGAAAGCTTTTAAAAATGCTACTAATAAATAAATATATATAATATTTTAAATGTTTTTTTTTTAAAAGCGCTTTTAATAAATCGAAAGCTTTTATTAAATTAAAAATAATATTAAAATTTATTTTATTAATAATAAATTTTATAATTTTAATAAAAATTAATAATAAAAAATATAATAATAAGGTTTTAGTTTATAATAATTATAAAATTAAGCTAAAATTTTAATAAAAAATATTAAAATTAAAAAAAACGTTTTTATAAGTTTTAAAAAGCAAATATTACTAATTTATATTTTTAAGCACTATATAAAGCTAAAGATTTTTTAAACTTAAATATTAATTAAAAAATAGCTAATATTATTTTAAAAATAAATTAACTATTAGTTTAATAATTTCTTAGTATTTTATAAAATATTTTTTATTAAAACTTTTTGCTATAATTTTTATAAAATAAATATTTATTATTAAATTATTTTTATAAGTTTTATATAATTATATAGCTATATATAAAAAGTTTTTTATTTAACTGGTTTTTAATTTTTATTTTTAGTACTAATTAACTAACGAAAAAAAAATTTTAAATATAAATACTAACTATTAAAATATTTAGCTTATATAGTTTTAAAAATAAATACTACGGAAGTATATATTATTTTTAGTTATTAGCCATACGTTATTAAACTAACTTATATTACTAAAAACAAAAAGACTTTTTACTTATATAGTTAAATAATTATATAAAGCTTATAAAAATAACTTTATTAATTTTCCGTATAATAATAAATATTTATATTTTTTTTATAAAGTTTATAAAGCTTTTTTATTATACCGGATATTATTTTTAATATATAGCTATTTTTATTTATATAATATTGTTTTTTAAATAAAAAAATAATAAAAGCTTAAACGTAAAAGCTAAACGGGTTTATATTATTTTTATTTTTTAAAAAAATTATATAATAAAGCTAATAAAAAATAAAAAATCGGATAAATTTAGCTTTTTATAATTTTATAAAAAAATTTAAATATAACTACGCAATATTAACCTAAATTAAAAAATAATAATAAAATTATTTAATTAATAATATTTAAGCTTAATATTATTATTAACGATTTTACTAAATATTTTAATAACGTATAAAAGCTTATTATATAAATATAGTTTTTTTTTTTTTATTTTAAGCGGAAAAAAACTATATAGCTATATAAGCTAACTTATATTATAAAATAATAGATTTATTTAATAAAATTTATATTAAACAAAGCTTTTTCGAACAATTTAAAATTATTATAGCCGCTAATAATAGTAAAAAATAAAACTAAACTAATTAAATAAAAAAAGTAATAAATAAAGCATAAATAAATTAATATTATTTATAAAATAAAAAGCTATAGTTAAAAATATTATAAATAATTATAATAAATATATTAAATAAAATTAAAAATTAAGTAGTTAAATTTAAAATAAATTTAAAAAAAAAAAATTTAGTTAAGCAATTATAACTAAAAAAGTTTTATATAAAAATTTAAAATATAATTTTAAAAAGTTTAGATTTAAAGTTATTAATAGATTTAAAAATAAATATTAAAAAGCTTTATTTTTTATAAATAATAATTAATTAATAGCTATATATTAAATAAACTTAAGTTTAAAATTTATTATATTTAAGTTTATTAAGTTTTATTTTTAATTTTATAGCTTAATATATTTTATATAATATTTTATTAAAATTTTTATAAAAAAATAATTTATTTAATTTTATAACTTATAATATATATTTTATTTAAAATATAATTTATATAAAGCTTTTAATAATTTTTTAACGTTAATATTATTAAATAAAAATAAAATAACTATATAAATAATAAAAGCTAATTTATTAAATAGTTTTATTAATTTTATAGTTATATTTTTTATATATAAATATTAAATTATATTAGTTTTTAATTATTTTATCGAATATATTTAATAATATTTTTAGCTTTAGTATATTTTAACGGGTAGTAAAGCTAGTTAAGCTATTTTTTATATTTTTATTTTTAATATAAAAAATTCTGTTTTTTTTTTTTAAACGTATAGTTTTTATATTTTAAAAAATAATATAAATTTAAAAAAAATTTAATTATATAGGTTTAAAGCGTTATAGTTTAAAAATAAAATAATAATTATTAGTATATACGTTTAAAATAAAACTAAAAACTTCGGGTTTATATTTAGTAATATTATTTATAAATAAAGTTTATAAGTAATTATTTTAATAAAATAAATATTAATAGCTAATATTTTTTAAAATTATAAATATATATTATATTTAATAATAATACTAGTTAAAAAAATATATTATTAATATTAAAAAACTTAGGTTTAAAATAAAAAAAAAGTTTTTAAAGTTTTATTAATATTTTATTAATAGTTTTATTTTTATTAGCTATATTAACGTTAGAGTTTTTATTAATAAATTTTATATTATTAAAGTTAATAGTTTTATATTAGTATTAAATAATAGCGCTAATAATTTAAGCTTTAGTTATATTTTTGTTTTTAATATTAGCTTTTTTAAAATATTTAATAAATATTATTTTATAATAATTAAATTTAGTTATAATATTAATATAAAATTAACGTTTTATATTTTTTTTTAGCTTTAAATATATTTAAATTATATATAATTCGGTTTATTATTATAGTTTTAATATTTTTATTTTCGGTAAAAATTATCCGTAAATTATTTTTTTATTATAAAATATATTTAACCGCTTTTAAAAAAGCCGAATTAATTTTGCCCGTAAATAAAAGCAAAAAAAAAATAATATAATATTTTAAGTTTAATATAGTTTATAAAAAATAAAAAACTAAAATAAATAAAATAAAAATATAAAAAAAATATATATTTAATTATATTTTTATTAAAAGCTAAATATATTATTTTAGTTATATTTATTTTTATTTATTTTTTAATTTATTATATTTAAAAAATAAATAATTATTATAAGTTTTATTTTAGTTTTATAATAAAATAAAAAATATATATTATTTTTTTATAATTTTAAAAATAATATAGTTTATTTAATATATAAAAATAAAAATCCTAAATAATAAACTTTAAAAATATAAACAAAATTTTTTTTATATTATAATTTTTATAAAAATAAAATATAAATATTTATTATTATAAAAAATTAATAAAATTATTTTTATAAGCTTTATTAACTATATAATAATATATATAAAGTTTTTTATTTAATTAATTTTTAATTTTATTTTTAGTATTTTATATTTTATTTTTATATTTAATATATAAATTAAAAAGTTTTTAAGTTTTATTAATTTTTATTAATATATATATAAAATCTATAAATAAAAAAAAAAAAAAGTTTAACTTTATATAACTATTTATTATATTTACGATTTAATAAAGCAATATATTATTATTTATATTTGTTTTTTTTATTATAAATATTATTTATTATAAATAGTAATTATTATAAGTAGAAATTATAAATATTATAATTTATAATTATTATATAAGATTATTTAAATATATAAATATATTAAACGAAATTTTTTATATTATATTAATATAAATATTTAAATATTATTAATATTTTATAAAAATAATAAAGTTAAAATTATTATTTTTTATTACGTTTTATTAGCTATTTTAAAATACTATAATATTATATTTTAATAATTATATTATATTTTTATAAAAATATTTTAAATTAAATATATAGCTAACGTAAAATTATTTTTTTATTAATTTTTATTTTTAGTTTTAAAGCTTTAAATATTAATTTAAAATAATAATAAAGTTTATAAATTTTTTTTTTCGCTAAATAAATAATATACGGTTAATATATTTATAAAGTTTTAATAAGCTTATATATAAAAGTTTTAAATAGCTTATTAGTTTTATAAATTAGTTTTTATTTTATTTTATTTTTTATGTTTTTTATATTATTTATATAGTTTTATAAGCTTATAAATTATTTAAAAGCGATTTTTAATATTATTTTTTTTAACTATTTTTTTTTTTTAAAGCTTATTAATAAAAAATAACTTTATTTTAATAAAATATATTTAATATAAAAAACGTATTTATAAATATTTTTTATTATAATATTATAATATAAAGCTATAAAATAAAAACGTTAATAATAATTAAAATATTTAAAATAAGATTTTTTATTATAATATTATTTTAAATATAATTATATTATAAAAAAAATATTAATTATAACTAAAAGCTTAAAAACGGGAGTTTTTATTAAAATATTATTTTAAGCATAACTATATATTAAAAAAAAATATTAATTTTAGCCGGAAGCTTAAAAGCAAGATTTTTTATCGAAATATTATTTTAAGTATAATTATATTATAAAAAAAAATATTAGTTTTAGCTAAAAGCTTAAAAGTAGGATTTTTTATTAAAATATTATTTTAAATATAATTATATTATAAAAAAAAATATTAATTATAATTAAAAGTTTAAAAGTAAAACTTTTATTAAAATATTATTTTAAACATAATTATTTATAAAAAAAAACGTTAATTATAGCTAAAAATTTAAAAATAAAATTTTTATTAAAATATTATTTTAAATATAACTATATTATAAAAAAAAATATTAATTATAGCTAAAAGTTTAAAAATAAAACTTTTTATTAAAATATTATTTTAAGCGTAATTATTTATAAAAAAAAACGTTAATTAACTAAAAGTTTAAAATAAAAATTTTAATAATATTTTATTAAACGTAAAAATTAGTTTTAATAATAATATTAAATTTATTAAAGCTATTATAAAGCTTTATAATTAAAATTATTTTTAAAATTTTAAACGTAAATATTTTTAGTTTTAATATTAATATTTTTAAAAGCTTAAATATAATAATAAAAAGCTAGCTTTTATTAAAAAGTTTTATATTAATTTTATAAAAAAATATAATTTTTTAATATTATTTTTAAATAAAATATTATAAGCTTTTAAACTATTATAATATATTTTTAAACTAATAGTTTATAAAATATAATTAATAAAAATTATATTTTATAAAATATAGTTTATTAAAAATTTATTTTTAGCTAAAAAAAACTATATATTAATAAATAATATTATATTTAAACTTTTTAAGTTTATAAAAACTTTATTTATAGTAAATAATTTTTAACTAATAAAAACTTATTTATAATAAATAATTTTTTGTAAAAATTAAAATAAATAATTTATAAAATAATATGCTAATTATATAATATTTAATTAGTTATTTTAATAAATATTAATATAAATATTAAGCTAAAATTATTATTAATATTATTAAAAATATTATTTTATATAAGTTTAGCCGCGTAAATATTTAACTATTAAAATAATATTATTATATAATTATTATTTTTAAAATATTAAAATATAATAACTAATAAGCTAAAATATTTTATTTAAATTATTTATTAAATAAACTAAAATATAAAAAATTAATTTACTAATAATTAATTATTAATAAAAAAACTTCGTAGCGTTATTATTATTAATAAATATATTAATTAAAAAATAATCGGTTATATAAATATTTAACTATTAAAATAATAATATTATAATATAATTATATTTTTAAAAATATTAAAATATAATAGCTAGCGAGCTAAAATATTTTGTTTAAATTATTTATTAAATAAACTAAATAAAAAATTAGTTTCGCTAATAATTAGTTATTAATAAAAAAACCTTATAACGTTATTATTATTAATAAATATATTAACTAAAAAATAACCGGTTAAATAAATATTTAACAAATTAAATAAAAATATAATAATAATATAACTATTAAAGCTAATATATAAAAACTAGCAAGTTAAAACATTTAAAATATATTAATTATTAAATAAATTATTTATTTATAAATAAATAAAGTTATATTTAAATTTATAAAGCTAGGGCTTAAGTTTAAACTAAAGCTATAGCTATAGCTTATGCTCGGGCTAATTATTTATTGAAAATTTTAATTTATAACCTTAGCTTTTATTATACGTATTTTTTTTGTTTTTTTAAACGTATTATTATTTTAGCTATACTAATTCTAAATTAAAGTTTATAAAAACTATATAATTTTAAAGCTATTCTAGCTAATATAAGTTTTTAGAACATATTAATAACTAATTTTTTAAAATAATAATAAAAACTATTATTAATTTTTAAAATTATAATTTAATAATACTTTTAATTTTTATTATTATTATATATAAATAAATAGTTTATTAATATACGTATAAACAAACTATAACTAAGCTTATATACTAGTTAGCTAGCGTATTTTTTTAGTTTTATAGCTTAAATAAATATATTTTAATTATAACTTAAGCAAGCTATTTATTATAACACATTATAGTATTTAAAAGGTAATTAGTAACGCAACGTTAAATACGTTTCGTAAAAAAGTTCGCTTTTATATTAAAAGGTTTAAAAAGCCATATAATATAACGTAGTTAAATCGCAAGTTATAAGCAAGAATTAATTAATAATAAAAACAATAATCATACTTTATATATAAATTTCCTTTAATATATATATATATATATAAACATATATACTATTAAAAACAGATTTTCGAATATAAATATATATGTTAATTAATACATTATTTTTTAAGTATGCTATTTAATAGCATTTTTGTTTTGTTTTAAATAGTTAAGCTAAAATAAATATAAACGCTATTTAAACACTAAAGTTTTTTTTTATTTTTTATTTTATTATCGCCGTTTAAGCATTTTATTTCGTTTTAAATAGCTAAACTAAAATAAACAAAAATACTTTTTAAATAGCAAAATAAAAGCGCTATTTAAACACTAAAATTTTTTTTAAGTTTTATGCCTTATTTTATTATTATTATTTTAAAGCACTTTTTATTTCGTTTTAAATAGCTAGGCTAAAATAAAACATAAGCGCTATTTAAACATTATAGTTTTTTTTATTCTTTATTTATTATCGCGCTTTAAAGCATTTTTTATTTATATTAAATAGCTAAGCTAAAATAAAATAAATATGCTTTTTAAACTATAGTTTAAATATTAAAGTTTTTTTTATACTTTATTTATTTTCGCCGCTTTAAAGCATTTTTATTTTATACTAAGTAGTTAAACTAAATAAAAAAAATATGCTTTTTAAATAATAAAATAAAATAAACTATATTACATTTAAAGTAAACTTATTTTAGTTTTTAATTTAACTACCTTTTATTTAATTTATTAATCATAATAAAGTTTTAAACAACAAGAAACCACTACTATAACACGTAATAAAAAAAAAAAGCTTTATGTTTTGTTATGTTTAAGTTAATATCCATAAATGTTTAAAAACATATATATTGCAATAAATAATAAACCTTTAGCAAAAGGTTTATTTTAATAACTTTTTAGCTTTGTTATAAGCCTTTTTTTTTTTTTTTATTGTTATTATAAATTTATATGTTTTTAAACATATATACGCAAATAATAAGCAATGATATAATATATTAAAAGCAAAGCCCTAGTTAATCGGGCTATTATTATTACTATATGTTGCTTTATATTATGTTGTATATTTATTATTGTATTATAAAAAAAGTATAAATTTTAACGTTAAATAATTAAGCTTTTTTATTAAACGTTATAAACTAATATTCTAAGTGCTACAAGGTTAAATGCTTTATTAGCTTTTATAGCAAAGGTTAAAAAAAAGTAAATAGTTAAAGATTATAACAATAGATTAAGCTATGCGTGCATAAATTAATATAGTTCGTTTAACTTTTTAATATTAATTATAAAGCTACTTTTTTATATTCTTAATAAAGCAAAAAAAATAAAAACCTAAAATATCTTTAAACTTTAAATAACATATTTATATTAACGTAAAAAAACAATTAAACATAAAACAAAATAATTAAAATATTAAATATTTAACTATAGTTTTATATATTTATAATAATCGTTAAACTAAAATTTTATGTAGTTTATAATATATTTGCTTAGTATAAAAGATTTTTTTTTTTTTTTTTTATTATTTTTCTTAGTTTTTTATCTTTATATACTTTATATATTTTCTGTTTTTGTTTTTTTTATTTACTTTATTAATCCGAGTTAAATTAATAATATATTATTATTTATTAAATATATATAATATAGTTCTATTTTGTTTAGGTTTTATTATAATATTTTTCCTAGTTTTTTTTAAAAAATTCGTTTATTTTAAATTAATAAAAAAACTATAATTATTAATTTAATTTATTTTAAATATTATTATATAAAAATTTTAATAATTTATATCGTATATATTATACTATTTAATATGTTTAATAATTATATTATTTATAGTATTAATTAGCTATTAAAAATATTAAAAAATATTTTTAAATATTTAAATATTATTAAAATATTTATCGAAAATAATAAAAGCTACTAAAATATAAATATATATTATTAATATAATATTTATACGAAAACTTTAATAATATATATATTTTAAAAGCTAAAAATACGCGGGATAAAAACTATACGCTTAATAAAATAACCTAAAAATATAATAAAACATTGTTTAACGTACTAATATTTATATTATAAAAATTTACAAAAATAGTAAAAATATTTATAAATATATATAAATATTAAATATATATATAAATATTAAATATATGTTTAAGTTTTAAATTTATATTTAAAAAATAAATATATACTTAAGCAGTAAATAAATATATTTTAAATAGTTTTAAATATTATAAGATTTTATATTTATTATTTTAGTTAAAAATAAAAATAATAATATTTAAAAACCTAGTTAACTAAATATAAAACTAAGGTAAATAAAATTAATATAATAAATTATTATTTAGTTATCCGGCGTATAAAATAATATTTAAAATATTTTATAAAAGTTTTAAAATATAAAACTATAATATATTAAATAAGCTTTTTATATATAATATTATAATAATATTATAAAAATAAAACTATATAATAAAATATTATTATAAGTTTAATAGCTTATATTTTTTTATAGTTTAATTAAAATATAAATAAAATATATTAAAATTTAAAGTTAATATTATATTTTTATAAAAATAAATTATTTTTTTAAACGTTAAATAATAATTAATAAAAATAATATTAAATAGTATTATATTAAAATTATTAAATATAAATATTTATAGTTATATTTTTAGCTATATATAAAACTTTTAATAATATTTATAAAAGCAATATTAAAATAAAATCGGTAAATTAAGTTTATTTTTATATATTAAAAACTACTAGTATTAATATTATTAAATTTATAGTTATATAATATTTTAAATATATTTTAAATAAAATATAATAAACTTTTTATTAATAAAATTTACTATTAAAACTTTAAATATTTAAAGTTATTTATAATAATAAATAGTTGCTTAAACAGCTCTAGTTATTTTGCTAGCTAATATTTTTAGTTGTTTATATTATTATTTATTTTTTAAAACTATGCTAGCTTTAAATAGTACTTAGAAAAATTATTAGCTTAATATTATTAATTTACGGAGAATTATATATAATATACTTTTATTAAAAAAACATTAAATTAATAAAAAATATTATATAGCTTTTATATAATAAAAAAAGCTTTAAAAAATATATTATTAAACTAATAACGTTTTAAAAAATAAAATAATATATTTTAATATATATATTATTAGCTTAAAAATTAATAAACGTTAAAACTAAAAACAGTTATTATATATTAAATTTTAAATTTTATTTATTAATAAATTTAAATTATTCGGTAAATAAATTATATTTTATATATATAAATAAGATTTTTTTTAATTATATAATAATAAATATATTTTTTAATAATTATATTATTATAATAGTTTAAATAATAATATAATTTATAAATAATTATAATAAAATAAAACTTAATAATTTATTAAAATTAAACTTTATTAACGTTATAATAGCTTTTATTAATATTATAACTTTTTATATATAAATTTTAATTATATTATTTCGAGCTAATTTTATATAATTATAGTTATTAAAACTATTAAAAAAAAGCATACTTTTATATAGCTAAAATAAATAGTTTTATTAAAATATAGCTTTTATAGCTTTTTTTATTTAATATAATAAATAAAATATTATAATAATAGCTTTTTTAATAAGCTAGCATATTTAATTTAATATAATATGCTTTTTTATTATATTTAAAAATATTTAATTTAAATATTTATATTATAGTATTTTATAAATTTTTAAATATTATTTAGCCGATTATTATAATATTAATATTTTATATTTAAAAATAAACTTTTTATAGATTTTATTTTTTAATTTTATATTTAGCTAAATTTTATAATTAAAAAATATTGCTAGCTTTAATAAATATTATTTGCTATTTAGCTATTATTTATTAGTTATATTATTATATTAAAAGCTTTAATAATTTTATAAATATATAAGCTTATATTTAAAAAAGCACCTAAACTATAACAATAATAAAAAAATAAAAAAAATATAACATATTATTAAATTATAAAATTATATTTAAAAACTATACGTAATAATTTAATAAATTTAATCTAAATAAAGCTAGCTAATATTTTAAAAAAAACTTTTTAAAAAAACGTTAAAAAATAATATATATAATATTTATAAAATATTAATAAAAAATATAAAACCTAAAAAATAATATTATAAAATAAAAAAAAAAATATATAAATTAAAGCTATTTATTAAGTAATATTATTAATAAAGCTTTAAAATATAAAGCTTAAATAAATTTTATATTTTTTTATAATAATTAAAATAAAATAATAATAGAAAATTTTTAATAATATTAAATAAAAATATAAAATAAACTAATTATTATTTAAAATTCTATTTTTATTTATTTTTAAATAATAAGCTTTTTATTAATAGCAATATATTAATATAAATAATAAAATTTATTTATAGCTTATAAAAATTAAATTATTATTTATTATAAATAGTTTATTAACTATTTATATTTATAGTTATATTTAACTTAGCTATTTTTTATATTTATAGTTATATTTAACTTAGCTATTTTTACGTTTATAGTTATATTTTATTAAACAATTTTTATTATTTATTATAATATTATAAAATATATTAAAAAGCTTTTTAACTTTTACTTAAACATTAGCTAAAATAATTGTTTTTTTTTTAAAACTAAAGGTTTTATAAAATATATAAACTAAATAAATTTTTATTTTTTTATACTAGTTTAAATATAGCTATTTTTATAGCATTTATTACTTTTAAATAATACTTTAATATTTAGTTAAAATTAAAACAAAATTAATTAATATTTTAGCAGCTATAACTAAAATTTAAATAAAAAAATTTAAAATTATATTATATAGTTTAACGTATTAAATAAAATTAAAATAGCTATAAACTTTATATAGTAATATTTCGAAATAAATTATATATTAATTATTTTTTTAGTTTTAATTATAAAATAAAAATTTTTTAAATAAAGCTATATAATATTACTTTTAAGCTAAAATAATAATAATAATAAAGCTAATAATAATAATAATTATAATAATATACGATAATAATAATAATAATAATAATAATATTAACTATAATAATAATAAAAATAAAAACGTTAAAACTAATAATATTATATTATTAATAAAAAAAATAATATTTAACTTTGTTTATTTAAGCAAAAATATAACGTTTAAACGTTTAATATAAAATTTACATTAAATATAAGCCGATAAAAATATATATTTATTTTTTAATATAATATTATATTATTATATATTTATGTAAAAAATATATGTTATATTAATTATTATAACTATAATATTTATATATAGTTTTAACCGGTTTTTAATAATAAATTAATATTTTTTTTTATATATTAAGGAGTATTTATTTTAGCTACTTTTTATATTTAAAATAAAACTTAGCTTTTTCGGCGCGTTTATATAAGCTTATAAAAACTTTATTTTTAAAATAAATATAATAAAATTTTTAAAATAGTATATTTTTTAATTTTTAATATATTTTATTATATTATTAAAAAAAATAAAATAAAAAATAAACTTTTAAATAAATAATAAAGCAGCTATTATAATATTTTATATATAAAACTAAAATTTTAATTATTATAGCTTTTTTTTTTTTGTTTTTTTTATATTTTATAATTTTTATAAAAATATTTATAAAAAGCTAATAAAACTTTTATAACGTATTATTATTATTAACTATTTAATATGATTTATTTAATATTTTTTTGCTATTATATTTTTTTAACTTTAATATATTAAATAATTATTTAGTTATTTTATTCGCTATATAATTATAGCTTATTTTTTTCGACGAAATATATTTAATATAGCTTTATTAATATAATATTATCCGTAAAGTTTAACTAATTAGTTAATAAAAATTTTCTAGCTTTTTATTTAATTTATTTTTAAGCGTAAAAAACTTATATATAAAAAATATTAATTTTTAATAATACGCTATTAATAATAAAACTACTACTTTTAATATTATTATTTTTAATATTATTATTATAAATATTATTATTTTATTAAAATTATTAATATATTAAAAAATAATAAAATATATTTTTTATTTATTAAAAAAATTATTAATATATTTAATAAAATAAATAATTTAACCGAAATTATTATAAATATATTTTAAAAAAAATATATATTAAAATAGTATTAAAAATTTTTAAATATAAATATTATATTTATAAAATTTAGTATTAAATAAAAAATTTTAAAAAAAAAATATATTTTTTTAAATAATAAAAAAATAATAATAAATATATAAAAATTATAATAATATTATAAAAAAAAAATATAAAAAACTAAAAAGTAAAAATAATTAAATTTTTAGTTTTATTAAAAGCTTTTAGTCCGCAGTTTAAATATTTAATAAAATTAAAATTATATAATTTTTTTAACGTATTATAAACTAAATAGCCCGTTATAACTTAAGTTATTTTTTGCTATAGCTTTATTTAATATATAAATATATTATTAAATTATATTAAACGTTACTAATAAGCAAAATATTTAAAAAACTTTTAATATATAGCCGATTAATATAAAAAGCTTTAAAAATATTATATTATAAACTAAACAATAAAAAAATAAAACGGTTTAAATATTAATTAGCTTATATAAGTTTTTAATTAGCTAAATTTATTATTTATATTTACGTTTATAATAAATAAAAATTTAATAAAACTATCGAATTTTTTAAAAAAACAAACAAATAGCTAAATAATTATTTTTTTATATAAAATTAACCTATTAAAAATTAAAATAATAATAATAAGTATTTATAAATAAAAAAAGCTTATATTAATAAAGTTTAAAACGTTTAGCTTTATTATTAAATATTTTACGAAAATATTATTTTATTAAATTAAAATAGCTTTTAATAATATATATTAGTTAATAAAATATATATTTTAAAACTATTATAAAATAAAATAATAAAATATAAAAAAGCTATATATATATATTATTATTAAATTTAGCTTATAAATAACTTTAGTATAAAATAATTAAAATAAAAATCGGATTAAAACTATTTAATCGAAAAAATAATTAATTATATATATAAATTAAATATATAAATTAATAAAAAGCTTAATATTAAAAAAGATTTTTTAATAAAAAAAAGCTTAGTTTTTTTTAAAATAATTTTAGTTTAATTAAGCTTTTAAAACGTAAAATATTAAACTAAATAATAAAAAAAAGCATAAAATAATAATTAAATATATATATTTAAAAAATAAAAAAAATAATAGCTACTAAAATATTAGCTTTAGCTTAAAATAAAAAAAATAACTGTTTATTATAGCGTTTATTATTTAAGTGCTATATTAAGTACTATATAAAGATTAAAAACCGGATTAATAAAAAAACTTTTTATATATAGCTATATAATTATATAAAGCCTATAAAAATAACTTTATTAGTTATTTATATAATAATAAATATTATATATTTTATTTTATAAAAATTATAATATATAAAGCTAATAATTATTATTTTATTAGTTTTTATATATTTAAGTAGGTTTTTTTAAAATAAACATAAATTAAAAATCGCTAATAAAGCTAAGCTATATAAAAAAAAACCTATTATTTTTTTATTTTTTTATTATTTTATAAACAATAATTAAAAAGTTATATTAAGTACGTTTTATAATATTATAAAAAACGCTATTTAATATATTTTTTAAAAATAAGCTAAATAATATAAAACGTTTAAAAATTATTAAGCTTTTAGCGCTAATATAATAATAACAAGTATAAAAAGCGCTAGCTTATTTATTATTATTATTATAGTTTTTTTTATAAAAATATTATAGTTTTTTATATAAAATAGCTAAATATAAAATATTTAAATATATATATATAAACTAAAATATACTAATACGATTTTTTAATAAATTATATAAATAATAGCTAATAAAAAATAGCTAAATAATATTAACGTATTATTATATATTATTGCCCGGATTATAAAAAATTAAAAAAATAGAACTAAATATTATTTTTTTTTTTTTTTTTTATTTAAAATCTGGTTTAAAAAAAACATTTTTTTCCGGTTTAATTTTAAAACTTTTTTTTTTTTATATTATTTATTATTATAAAATTTATCGGTTTTATTATTTTAATTTTATATTAAACTAGTTTATAAAACTAGCTAAAACTTTTTTAAATAATATTTATAGCTATTTTTTTAAAACTTTTAAAATAATTTATTTTATTAAAAAATTAAAATTATTTATAAATATATTATTTTACTATTTATTTAAACTTAAATATTAATATAAAATATTTATAGTTTATAATAACGATTTTAATAATTTTTTTGCTTAAAAAAAGCAAAATTTATAATAGTAAATAAAAAAGCTTAATTTTTAAACTATTTAATAATATAGCTTTAATATTATTATTATTAATATATAACTAATTAATAATTTAATTATAAAAATTTTTTATAAGTTTATTAAAATTAAAAACCTAAAATATATAAAAATATATTATAATTTACTTATTAAATAAAGCTATATTTAAGTTTAAAATAATATATATTAACTATTAGTTTTAATATATTTAAAATAATATAAAAACAAAAGTATTTATATAAAAATATTATTAAATAAATATTAAAAAGCTATATAGCTTAGTTTTTTTATTATTATTATTATTGTTTAAAAAGTATATATACTATTATATATATAATATAATTTATTAATAGTATAATAATATTTTTTTTTTATATTTTATTCGCGTTTTATTTATATTTTATTTATATTTAGTATAAAAGCGTTAAAGTTTTTTAAATTAATTATAATAGCTAAAAAATAGTTTAACGGGTTAAATAATTAGCTAATTAATATATTTTTATAAGTTATTATTTATAACTTTATTTACGTTATTTAATACGCTTAATAAATTAGCTATTTAGTTTATTATTTAATTAATTATAGCTTAATAATAAATAATTTTTTATTTTTATTATATTATTATATTTATATTACTATAATAAAAACTTAAATAAAAGGCCTAAAATAAGTTTAAATTAAATTAATAAATAATAATAATGCTAAAAGTATAAAGATCTAAAACTAGCTATAAAACCTAGCTATAAAAGCTATATAAACCTTTAAAAACTTTTATAAAAACTTAAAAAGCCAATATTACCTTAACTATTTTATAAGCTAAAGCATATTATATTATTGTTATAATATATTTAAAATAGCTTTAAGCTTTTTCGAAGAGTTATACTTTAAAAAGTTTATAAGAAAAAAGTTTTAAAATTCGGCTATATGTCACAGCCCTACTCTTTTAACCCACTTATCTATAGCTATGGCTGCACTGTGGCTGCCCACAGGAATGTGTAGCAGTACTAGGCTAAGCGGTGTGTAATAGTAATACTAGGCGGTATAAGGTATATACCCACAAATATTATTATTACTTATAAGTTAATATTTAGTATTTTTTTTTTTTTTTAAGTAAAATATTAGCTTTTAATATAAAGTAAATTAAGTATTTAAACTTTTTGCTTATATTATATTTATTATAATATTTTATTTCGATTATATTATTATTTTAAAAAAACAAAATTCTTATAAAATAAAAAAAAACTAAATCGGTTAAATTTTAACTATAATAAAATACTTAAAAAAGCTTTTAATAAAAAAATAATCGTTATAGCTTAGCAATTAATATAGTTTAAATAAATTATATAGCTAAAAAATATTTACGTAAAATAAACTTTATTAATAATAGCGCGCTTAAATACGATTTATTAAATAAGTTTTGTCAGCATATAGATCTAGTGCTTAATTGGCCCAGTGATGGATTACGTAATCACTGGTGCCTGTGGTGCTGTGTGGCACAGTGGTACGTGGCTTTGTGTGTGCGCTGGATACTGCGCGGCACGCGTGAAAAGAGCCCTTTCTACGCAGGATAAAAGAAGTATTAAGCTGCCGTAGCTACCTAGGCAGATTTTCTAGTATTTAATAAAAAAATAGCTTACTTAGTTTATAACTAAAAAATTAAAAATATATAATAGTACGAATATATTAATTAACTAACCTAATATTACTTTTTAATATTAATTATTTTATATAATAGCTAGCGCATTTTTACGATTAATCGACTTTTAAAAAGCTTAATTAATATATTTTAGCTATTTCCGGTTATTAACTTAAATTAGTAAATACTAACTAAAAAAAGTTAAAAAAAATTATTATAAATCTAAAAATTAAAATAATAAAATATTAATATTTATTCGATAAAATAATTAATTAATAAATTAATACTTAATAATAACTAAAGTAGTATATAATACCTTAAATATATAAAAATAAGCTATACCGGAAAGAAAAAAAATATAATAAAGTTACTAAAAACTTTAAAAAAAAAATCGAAAAATAATTTATTAATTATAAATATAAATAAAACTTATAAAAAATAAATTTAACGAAATTATTAATAACTTAAAAAGTTAAATAGGTTAAATAAAAGGTTAGTTTTAATTTAATTAATTTAGTTAATTAAGTTAATTTAGCTAGTAAAAATATATTCGAAGTATTTAATAATAATAAGATTATTAAGAAAATAATTAAAAAGTATTAAGCTTTTTAGATAAAGCGGCAAAAAAAATAAATAAATTTTTTAAAAAGTTTAAATCGATCGATTTTAAAAAGAAGAAACTAAAGCGTGATTTTATTAAAAAAGAGTTTAAAAGCAAAAAAAAAAAAAATTATTTTTATTTTAAATTTAGACTTAAATTTATTAGATTTGTTATTATTATTGTTAGATTTAAAAGAATTTAATAATATTTATATTAAACATAGGTATTATTTATCGCGGAAGAACTTAAAAAAGCTTTTATTTATAGATAAAACTAAGCTAAAATAGCGCAAATTTAAACTAAAGTTTAATAAAAAAAACTATTTAAAAAAAGCTTAAAACTAATTAATATATTAACGTAATTTATACTTTACTATAAAAACTATTAAATATAATTTTAAAAATTCTATTAGTTCGTATAAAGAACTAGTATTAGTATAAGTAATTACTAGCATATTAAAACCAGCTTTTTTAAACCTAATTAAAAACATCAAAAAAAGGTTATATATATTAAAGATCTTTGGTAAAACTTATAGTATAATAGGCTAAATATACTAAAAAAATATATAGAACAATATTATTAATTATAAATAAAAAAAATTTAATACTTTTTATATTTAAATTTTTAAAAATATAAAATAGTATAAAAAACTAAGAAAAAAAAAAATATAAACTAATAAGTTATAATTTTATAGCTACAATAAAAAATAAAGCAACGGTTTAATATAATATTACTATTAAAGTTATAAAGCATAAAGAATATTATATTTAAAATCTAATCGATAAATTTAATAATAACTTTAAAACCGTATAAAAAAAAAGCCCGAGTTAAAAGACTATAAGAAAAAAGGTCTAATAATAATATTACTAATAAGAATAAGGGTTATAGCAAGGGCAATAGCAAAGGCAAGAATTATAAATTAAACTTTAAATCGAACTTTAAAAAAAAAGAATTACGATAAAAAAAAAAGGCCTAAATGCTTTAAATGCAGCTAATAAGATATATTGCTAAAAATTACCCTAATAAAGGTAATAATAACTAAAATTAGAACTTTAAACGATTAAAAACTTATAAATTTATAATAAACTTATTAAAAGTTAAAACTATTTATAAGCTTTAAAAATAACTTTAGTTATTTTGCTTATATAAATATAAATATTTTATAAAGTCTAATAAATTTTATAACTATAAAATATTACTTTTTTTTTTATTATACTTAGTTTATTTTTTTTACTTTAAATAATTATAATATTATTAATTATAAATAAAACTGTATTATATAAAGTAATTTTAAGCTAAAAAGTTACTACGGCTTAAAAAACTTTAACTTAAAAAACTTTAATTTAAAAAATTTTAATTTAAAAACCTTAACTTAAAAATCCTAACTTAAAAAATAACTTTAGCCTTAATAATTACATTAAGCTAGAAAAAACAATAGCGGACCCGTTTATAAGGAAGATCACTACAGACCTTTTTACGGAAAAGAAAACAACGGCGGACCCGTTTATAGGGAAGATCACCGCAAACCTTTTTACGGAGAAAAAAACAACTGCGGACCTATCTGCTACGGCAAGCCTGTTTATTAATCAAAAAATAACGGACCTTTTTATTAAGTAAAAGCTAGCTCTAGTAGTAATAAATCTAGAAATAATTCGAAGCTAATTATTATTAATAATTCGAAGCCGATTATTAAGCCAGTTATTAAGCAGAAAACCATAGTAGTAGTACTTCTAACTATATTTACCCTTATATTCTCGCTTTTAACGGCAATTCTAAACAACTTAGGTTAAAAAAACATACTAATATTAAAGTTATTAGTAGTAGCAAACTAAATATTAAGGTTATTATATAAAAAAACAATAGTACTTTTAAGTATACTTATATTTTAAAAATTATTATATTTTAGTATATAAACGTTATATTTTATTTAATATAAGTTAAATATAAAAATAATAATAATAAAGCCGACTTTAAAAAAAAATTAATAATAAATTTAATTAAAAAAAAAAAAAAATATATAGTTTATATAAAAAGTAAACTTATATAAATTAAAAAAATTAGCACTATTATAAAGAACTTTAAAACTTTTAATAAAAATAAATATAATATAAGCGTAAAATATATTTTATTTATTTTATTATTTTTATTAAATATATTTTTAAAAAATAACTATATAAAATAAAAAATTATTTAAATAAATATACTATAAAAAATAGCTGTAAAATAGCTATTATAAATCTTAATATATAATAGCGTAGTTTTTTTTTATAAATAATAAAAAAAAAGCTTTATATAATATATTAACTTTAAAAAAAGCTATAAAAATTCGCGCTAAATATAATAAATAAATTAAAGCGTTAAAAGAATTATTGCTTAAATTATTATTAAAGAAAAAAGTAAAAATAATTTTTAAAATTTAAAATAAGCTAATTTTTTAATATTATTAGCTATACTATTTTAGTATTAAAAAGTTAATATAAATAATTAAATATATTATAAATATTAATATCGAACTTAAAAAGTTAAATATTTTTTTTGCTTTGTTTATAATTAAGCTAAAGCTAAGAAATATATTTCGAAAAAAGCTATCGAAAAAGCTGATTATTTAAAAGAAATAACCTAAGTAAATTTTAGCTAGATTAAACTAGTTTTAATTAAAAAATATAAGTATTTT